>VCII01000203.1:4262772-5633044 GCA_006030095.1 Triplophysa siluroides | reverse complement strand
TCACATTCATCTTGAAGAATCTGCAAAATGGGAAAAATAAGTGGTTTTGTGTCTATTCAATGGAAGTAGATGTTGTTTGTTTTCCAATGTTATTCGGTTTTTTTTATTCTTTTGTATTTTGGAGTACAACTCATACAGGATTTAATGACAAGAGGATTAGCAAATGATGAAATAATTTTCATTTGGTTGAACTATCACTTTAATTGCAACATTTATCAATAAATCAATGTAAATGTACATTGTACAACTGCATTTGTATTAACCAACATCAACAAATATCTTGAAAATATATATGTAACCATTTTGCCGTATGCTGCATACACAATCTAACATTTTACAATGCTTCCAGGTATTACACATGTATGGAATGCACATGTACCTGACTTGATTCATTTTATTGCATGACTTTAGTATGTCAGGCAGGTGGCAGTACAGGTTCACCAGTTTGTACACACAATGTACATCTACAAAAATGAATAACACATTTGTGCTTCTTTGAAACTATTCTTTATTATCATACCAAAACATTTCTTTATGATCAAATAACAAAGAATAAATGTTTAACAAAAATTCAAAATAATCCTAAAAATAATCAGAACAAATGTAAATACCAACTATAACAAAATAGTAGAAGTGAGAGGTGTTATCAGGACAGTGGAGTAAAATAAACCATGTTTGTTCTACAATGATTGCATAGTCTCAAATACACGCTTCCCTTTTCTCTTAATAACCGTATTCCCGATGATAGCGCTCATGGTAACCATCACGGTGACTGTAGTCATCGTCAGGGCAACGCATGCCGAGAGACAGCTGGATGGCCATCTCCTGCCTGCGAAGCTGCATGGAGTCAATCAGATCGTAAATGATTGACATAGACCACATAGGGGAGGTGTACCAGGATTTCACGTTGCCATCTTTCCCAACAAGTAGCATGGAGAAATAGTCTTGACTGATCTGGAGGTAATTTCTGATGTGCTGTACCAGGCTGGCCGACAGCTCCTCGCGGTCCACTGATGCACTTCCTACAAAACAACCACACTTGTTATGTATTCCTAAGGGTTGCTGAATAATAAAACATCAATTTGTTCTGTTTAATCTTTATGAATAAACCCTTAAGTGGGCCGAACGCAATGCTTGCTTAACCATTTGCATGGGTTTGTTTGGTTATCTGGCCAAGATGGAAGGAGTGTCTGTAACTTTCATGGAGTGTTTGGAAACAATCATTACTTTTGCAATTTTGCTGCTGTTAGCACAGAATGAACATACTTCACCTTAATGTTTTCAGCTCTCATTAGACTACAAATAACACTCTCTAATAAACCACAGAACAAGCAGAGACGTATAGGACACATTCTTTCATTTAAAGCAGTATTACTGTAAGCACTAATGTTTTTTGTACTTAAAAAATGTATGTGTTTAACTGTTGGTCAATCAACAGCTAAAAATCTTACCATTTATAGGGTAGAGCTTCTTCCAACAAGCTTAAGTACAGATACATGACGCAGCCCTGTGATTTAAAAACAGTGGTTTATTCACAGTTATTTTAAGAGATTCTTTCCATGAAACATGCATGCGATTTGCATTCAAGGTGGACTTTTTTTTGAGAACATCAATCAAGCTGTCATGCCTCAGAAAGGAAGTGGTCTCTGCTGGACGCTATACAAGACCCAACCGCTACAAGTCCTCCTGGACTCTAAAGAATGCGTATAAGGATTTTCAAGAATGCTCCCACCTCATTCCATTCTTATAAGTGCCATTCATCAGAGGCATTTATGATTTAGCTCTTTTAAATGAAAAGAAGCAATACCATGATGATTTCTATATGCAGAATCTTCTGAGATCTGGCCTGACTAACATAAAAGCATGGTTGGTGTGAATAAGTTGTAGTTGAGGAGAAAAGGGAGGAGAAAAGCTTGTGTGGGAAGACTTTGGAACAGGATGTAAACTGTAAGCCAAAATTATGGGATTGTTAGAAGGTCAGCCATCCGGAAAGCATGCAATGCCTGAATCCTTCTGTAATGGTCCTTCCAGCTAGGAGCTAGGAGGGCAGCTAGGAGTAAAAAAATGTCATACCGAAAAATTATGTTAAAAACCTAAACTTTAGTTTAACTTCAATTAAGCTCCTATGCTATGCTAAGGACTTCCTTTGGACAACATTAAAGGCGATTTTTTGCACCCTTAGATTCCAAATGTTCAAATAGTTTTCTCTTGGCCAAATATCGTCCTATCCTAACAAACCATACATCAATGGAAAGTTCATTTATTCAGCTTTTAGATTATGTAAAAATCTCAATTTCGAAAAATTGATCCTTAAAACTGGTTTTGTTGTCCGGGGTCACATATCATCACAGGGTCACATGGGAAAGTTTCAGTGTAAAGTTTAAGGTGTCTTGTTTTTTACATAATAATGTGTACATAAAGCATTAAATATTTTGCTAAATATTTTGCATTATTTTACAGTAAATTTAAATATTGTCTGGTTAAGTCTATTACAGTTTGTTATTTCACTGTAAAAAAATCCACCAGTTTCTTCTTTCAAAAGCTCTATGAGTCAAATAAACTTAATTGGTTTGAAATTTTTTTAAGTCAGTTCAGTATAATTTTGTAAGTTTAATTGACTCATACAGCTACTTTGATTTAACTTCAACATTTAATGAAGCTGTTTAACCCAAGTAGTTTTTTTACAGTGTACTTAAGACTGGTTTTGTTGTCCAGGGTCACATATTTAATTTAAATATTTATATGTCTTCCGATATTAATTATGCAAATTAGTTATGTATTATGTTACAATTGATGTGGTTTAATGTTTATACCATTATTTTGCTGTCACGTGTTAAGGTCTTTGCACATACAGTCCGAAATTTTCATATGCGTTTTTTCGTATTTGCCGCTCGTTTGTACAAAACGCCTCTCAAAATGCTTGCTACGGATGCGAAAAATGCAGAAAATCTAACCCGATTTTTTAATGACGGACGAAAATATAGGAGGCAGTGTGTAAATGTGATTGACACAAAGTGAGGTCGTATTTATTTTTTAACGTGCGGAAATTTCGGACGTAAATTTCTGACTCAATGTGCAATAGCCTTTACCCTGTATCTAATTCGTATTTGAATGTTGTTGTGTTGGCAACAATCTATAGAACACCCACTTTGATTCATGGTGTGGCTTTCGATTTTACCACCTGTTTTATGGGGGTTAACTGTTTATTATAAGGTACAAAACAGATTTAAATGAACTGTTATATTACACATCAGTTCAGTAAATATTTGGTTAAAAATGGTCAAGCATACAGTCGTGGCCAAAAGTTTTGAGAATTACATAAATATTCGTTTTCAAAAAGTTTGCTGCTAAACTGCTTTTAGATCTTTGTTTCAGTTGTTTCTGTGATGTACTGAAATATAATTACAAGCACTTCATACGTTTCAAAGGCTTTTATCGACAATTACATGACATTTATGCAAAGAGTCAGTATTTGCAGTGTTGGCCCTTCTTTTTCAGGACCTCTGCAATTCGACTGGGCATGCTCTCAATCAACTTCTGGGCCAAATCCTGACTGATAGCAACCCATTCTTTCATAATAACTTCTTGGAGTTTGTCAGAATTAGTGGGTTTTTGTTTGTCCACCCGCCTCTTGAGGATTGACCACAAGTTCTCAATGGGATTAAGATCTGGGGAGTTTCCAGGCCATGGACCCAAAATTTCAACATTCTGGTCCCCGAGCCACTTAGTTATCACTTTTGCCTTATGGCACGGTGCTCCATCGTGCTGGAAAATGCATTGTTCTTCACCAAACTGTTGTTGGATTGTTGGAAGAAGTTGCTGTTGGAGGGTGTTTTGGTACCATTCTTTATTCATGGCTGTGATTTTGGGCAGAATTGTGAGTGAGCCCACTCCCTTGGATGAGAAGCAACCCCACACATGATGGTGTTAGGATGCTTTACTGTTGGCATGACACAGGACTGATGGTAGCGCTCACCTTTCCTTTCTCCGGACAAGCCTTTTTCCAGATGCCCCAAACAATCGGAAAGGGGCTTCATCGGAGAATATGACTTTGCCCCAGTCCTCAGCAGTCCATTCACTATACTTTCTGCAGAAGATCAATCTGTCCCTGATGTTTTTTTTGGAGAGAAGTGGCTTCTTTGCTGCCCTTCTTGACCACCAGGCCATCTTCCAAAATTCGCCTCACTGTGCGTGCAGATGCGCTCACACCTGCCTGCTGCCATTCCTGAGCAAGCTCTGCACTGGTGGCACTCCGATCCCGCAGCTGAATCCTCTTTAGGAGACGATCCTGGCGCTTGCTGGACTTTCTTGGACGCCCTGAAGCCTTCTTTACAAGAATTGAACCTCTTTCCTTGAAGTTCTTGATGAACCTATAAATTGTTGATTTAGGTGCAATCTTAGTAGCCACAATATCCTTGCCTGTGAAGCCATTTTTATGCACCGCAATGATGGCTGCACGCGTTTCTTTGCAGGTCACCATGGTTAACAATGGAAGAACAATGATTTCAAGCATCACCCTCCTTTTAACATGTCAAGTCTGCCATTCTAACCCAATCAGCCTGACATAATGATCTCCAGCCTTGTGCTTGTCAACATTCTCACCTGAGTTAACAAGATGATTACTGAAATGATCTCAGCAGGTCCTTTAATGACAGCAATGAAATGCAGTGGAAAGGTTTTTTGGGATTAAGTTCATTTTCATGGCAAAGAAGGACTATGCAATTCATCTGATCACTCTTCATAACATTCTGGAGTATATGCAAATTGCTATTATAAAAACTTAAGCAGCAACTTTTCCAATTTCCAATATTTATGTAATTCTCAAAACTTTTGGCCACGACTGTACATAACTCTGCTGTAATGCATTATACTATATCCACATTTTTTCCCTGTTTTAAACTGTAATTGTTTTAGTGCTTAGTGTATTTTTTACTGAAGTACTCTGGGAACGATAGCTGTCAGTTTTTACCATTCAAACAAAATTGTTTTAGAGTATACAAATAGCAAATACTGTCATGCGGTAAGGACAACGCATAAGGCAATGATACTCAAAGTTCAGCTGGCAGGCCAAATCCAGCCATGAGGTCATGAGTGTCTGCATTGCTACCCAGGGTCACAACAAAATAAAATCAAAGCTGTCTACACTACAAAAATGGTTGTAGAATGTGTTATAAAGCGAGCAGCAAGACACAACTTGATGTGTGGTTAAACCCAGCATAGTTAGACTTCAGATGCTTATAATGTAAGCAAAGGTAAAAAAATTAATTGTGTGCAGAAAATGTGTTATTGGAATATTTTGAAATATTTGTATAGGCCTACATATGCACTTAAAAAATCCATGAGCATATAATACTTTGATCAGATTTCTGTATGGGTGAAAGCATTTATGAAATTTATGAATGCATCTGTATGCAAAAGATACATGTACATGTTAAAAATGTGACCTTATCTTGAATTCCATTAATTTCACTTCCAATTTGATCTTTGACATGGCCTTACTCAGACAATATTAAAAATATTATATTTTCTTATATTATATTTTCACAGATTGTTCTTAACGTTATGTAGTATGATTCTATGCAGACAACTAAAAATAGTTTAGTTGGGTTTTCACAGGCAAGGTCCCATGTATTTTTCAGAAATAGTACCAGACCTTGTTTGTTCATGAATACATGCTACTGGTTACTAAATATTTTCAAACCAAATAAAGATAATTGCTATTAAAATATCACATATATATCAAGTTTTATATCATAAAATTATATCTACTGGCCATTGAGCTGCATAATTGTTTTTCTGCTGTACTATAGGGTGTTGCCTTGACCACATTCCAAATTTGTTTACAAATGTTGCACATGAAATAGCAGAGAACGAAAAGGATTTTGTATCCTGAAGTGGAAAATGTTGACATTGAAAACAACGGTGATTTCTGTAAATACATTTTATTTTTAAAACAGTACTAACGTTGATCAGTTTCAGGTGTCACAATGAGTTTACTTTATCGGTAAAAACAATGGGCATGTTTGTTTCACTGAGGTATTTGTTTCTAGTTAACATTCCAGAATTACTCTGGTGACCTTACCCAAGTTGCAGGCTTGGCTGTTAATGATGTAGAGTTGTTGTTGAAAGGCCCATTCTTCATCACTAGGAGAGGATATTATAAACAGTCTCCGCCTCCAACGGAATCTTAAAACACACAGAAATGCATACAGATGAGCATATTCATTTTGCTAATCCAATTCGTATTATATAGTTATACCAAATCACAAACCTAGACAGGAAGCTCTCTAAAGATCTAGATTTATCTTCCGTATTGCACATAACACCGAAATTCCTCTGCTGTTCAATTTCCTTAATACGAGTTGAAAACGTGTCAATGTAGTCAAACACTGCTTTCATGACAATCGGGACTTCGTATCGTTGCTGTGGAAACAGGGATGCATGATCATTTCATCGGATCAAATCTTACACCAAAAACATCACTGATGAACACCAACAGCGTTGATTCTCTAAAAATAAATCGCAATCATGCATATACATACATCATGCAATACACTGTCAATCTAAATTGCATTAAAACTTACCTTAACTTTCATGTCAAAATCTGTCAGCGCCATGTTAAAATCATTCTGAGTCATCCCGAACTTCTTCCGAAACTCTGTGATGAGCTCCTGGTTGATAAGGTCACTGTCTGGCTGGCCACGCAAGGGCTTATCCTGTTCTGTTATAGAAAACCGCAATGAGAACAGTTTGATATGCGACAAACCAAGGCCGCTAACAGCACTGACCGGTCTGGTAGTGATCGATCTTCATGGTGCTGTTCTTGAGAGGCCCAAAGATGGTGATGATGGATATTTTGCGCAGGGCCATATTACACACCTGCTCCAGGTTGTCATCTCTCTGCTCACTGTACATATGATTCTGTTCATCTGGAGCAGAGATTACCTGCAAATAAAGCCTTATAAGTAAAACCCCAAGTTTTAAAGCATTGTCTCGACTGAGCCATAAAGGAAGATAGTTTGGAAAAGTGCAAACAACAACACTTGTACTGTAAATAAACAAAATATATTTATTTATATGAAAGGGATAGTTCATCTAAAAATGAAAATTATGTCATCATTCACTCATCCTCATGTCATTACAATCGTATGACTTGCAGAACGCAAAAGAAAATATTTTGAAGAACGTGGGTAACCAAACAACATTGACTTCCACAAAACCACTGAGACATTTCTCAAAATATCTTTGTTAGTTTTCCACAGAAGAGAGAGTTACATACGGGTTTTGAATGACACATGGGTGAAATATGTCTATAGAAACGCTTATTTTTCCCAATACAGGCAATACGTACTATGAGGCGCCGTCTCTTCTCAAAGTAACCCAGAAAGGTTTCCAGCGATTTCTTGGGATCGGCTGGCTGCCCCAAACCGGCCCTCTCTTCATTAACATTCGTTTTACTTCCAGCCTTTTTACTCTGAAGACCGACATTCTTCTCTTTCGCAACTTTCGGCCCCTTTTTCCCCGCAGGTATCTTTTCAGATTTACCGACCTTCTTTTTCCTGTCGGCATCATCAGCTTTCGTTTTTCCCTTTCGTGCGGTCTTGAGATCTTTCTTTGGTTTTGTAGCAGCGGGTCTGTGTGTGTCATGTTCTCGTTCGCGCTGACTAAGCTTCTCGTTCCATCCTTTTTTAACCACGGCCTGTTTGTTCTGGGGTCTCTGTTTGTGCGCTTGGGTTGGTGAGGCGGTAAATGTGTTTTGTGTGTAGAAGTCTGAGGTAGTAGGGGGATGAGTTGTTGTGCTCTGCTGGTTTTGTGGGTAGCGCTGGTGGGTTGGATCTGTTTGCCTCACTGTGGTTGGTACATTTGTGGTCATAGCAGTGGGTGGTGAAGGAAAGGGGTTTGTAGCGGATGTTGTAGTAGTTGGAGGCTCTGTGGTTGTAGTTTTCAAGGTAGTCGTGCTTGCACGTTTTGTTGTTGTAGTTGTTGTAGTGGTGTCGATGGTGGTTGGCATTTGTGCCTGTGCTACCTCGGTGGGTTGAGAGACTGGTCTCACCTTATTTTGTTTTCCGGTGTTTTCCGCTGTGTCCACACGGATCTGCAAACCACCTGTATTTGGGCCATAAGACTGTACCACCTGCCCCTCAACTCCGGCAGCCTTGCACTTCTGCACAAATCCCTTTTGCCTTGCCGTTTCCAATCTACGCACAGGCGCCTGGTCTATCACTTCATAGATCGCCTCAAGCTGCACAGGGTATGGGTATCTTTCTTCAACCTGCAGTGTCTTCCTTAATAGCACCATCTCAAACTTACCTTCCTCCAGTTTTAGAAAGGCCATGAGCCGGGGCACCTGGGATGGATCCAGCGACTCCTCCACCACTGATCCCTGTTTGCTAACACGTCTCACCTTGCCTCCTCGTTCCCCCTTTTCGTGAAACATTACAATCTGCTGCATGCGTCTCTCTGCCATCTCACAGTACACCTCCGGCTTCAGCAGGGTCAACATTAACCTGTAATAGCCATCGGAGTCGTCGGGGGCTGATATGACCAGCACACGGTTTTTCCCAGCAAAACCAGCCAGGATGTTCATAGAGCCGGTGCCATTGGAGACAACTGACGGCACAGATTGAAGCATCTGTCGAGCTGAAATAGGCTCTCGAGCAGGAGTGCTGTCAGTTAAACCCGGTGTCTTTTTGGGCATCGGTCTATTTCCTTTTAGTACCCTCCGTGCTAGGGTCCGAGAGGAGCCTGTGTTCTGGTCATTCTGAGCCTTCTCGAGTACATGTGTGTTTCCTGAGCTGGAAAGATGTGATAACTTTGCATTAGGTTGTAGAATGTTTGTGTGTTTTTTGACAAAGCTGTTTGATTGCAATTGTGCGTTTTCTCCCTCAGTTCCTGACTTCAAATCTGATGCATGTGTCCAGGACAGAGCCAAGAAAATGATATGTACCTGAAGATGTTTCATTTTAATAACACAGCCAAACTAAAAGCACTCTTGAAATATGACACGGGATAGAGGAGTATGTTTTTTTCTGGTAGTGTGATCCAACAGCAGTAACTCAGACTACGGAGAACGTGAGTATTATGAAAAGCAAACATGCATAGACCAGTTGCCTATACACTGAAAAAAAGGCAAATAACGTGGATGTCATGAAAAGATTTACGTTATTCCGAATCGTTTACGCAACAAAAAAAAGTCATAATCCAAAGCGTAAAGGTTTGTCAAATGAATTAGGGAGATCCGCTATTCCGTATTCATAGCTACATCAATATACAGTTAGGTCCAGTAGGTCCCTCCAACACGACACGCAAATCTCCACCAACACCAGCTGTTATTTTGACGTATTCTTTAAATGACAGTGTGGAAAGAAGCTCTCGGACCTTAAAACGAGTCCAAGGATATCGTGACCAGTAGCCTCGTTCTTCATGCCCGCTGGGTTCTGAAAGTTCTGAACAAGCGAATCACACAGCCGTACGTGACCACGCCCACCCCGTCTTTGATATGCTAATGTTGTGCAATCCACGTTCTACACGAACACACGTGTTCTGCGTGGCCGTGAAAGGACCCAAGTGCGATTTTAAATATAAAATAGATTACATTACAGCGCTTAAAACATATTGCTCGCTAGCGTTATGCATCCGTGAAACACCAGCGAAGCTTAGATTCTGCTTACTGATTACGTAATAACGTATTCTGTGTTTTTCAGACTACGTTCTTTTTCCAAGCGTGCTATAGTTACAATAACACTAGACATATATGGTGGCGAACTGCACGCGTAAGCTATCAGTCAGTTTCACAGAAACACGCGCACACAGAACTCTCGATAAGCCTCTTACACTAATGCACTAGCTGCTGAGTGAGCCCAGGGTAGCAACCTACTCAATACTTTCAAGCAATTTAATCAGCAATTATACATGAGGATTGCTATTATCACCAGGGCAATGCATTAACATTACATAGCATTAAAAATAGTAAAGAGACAGGGAAGTGTGGAGGATAAGTCAAAATGTCAGGAGACATTGTGGGAGTGTGGGAGGTCTCGCTGAGTGATGGGCTTTACCGCATTGAGTTTGAACATGGAACAACAACAGGGAAACGTGTTATTTACATAAATGGAAAGGTGAGAGATGAATAAATGATGGTATGTATATTTATGAATATAATATGGAGATAATGTTTTGTTGTTTGTATTACAAGGACTCTTACCTGTTTAAATCTATGCATAATCTATAGTTTGCTTATGCTGTGTGGACCATATGTTCCCACAAATATGGCCGTAAAACATTTTAACAAACATACTAAATAATGTTATTATTGACATTATTGTTTTGTAAGGGTAAAGTTTAGGGGGTAAAGAGAAAATATTGTTATCTCAGTGTAAAAAATATATAGAATTGTACATATTAATAAGAAAATCATAAAACAACTTTTTTAAGGAGGCCCTGAGAAGGGATTGGATGTTCAAACTGGTGGGCAGAGAAACATTTCCTGTTGGGAGCGCAGATACAAAAGCAACCATAAACATTGAGGCACTAAATGGGTTTGCCTATGAGTACACGCTGGAGATCAATGGAAAAAATCTTCAAACATTTTTGAACAATCGTTCAAAAATTTCCAAAACCTGGATGCTCAAGCTGGATGGTAATGATTGCAGGATAGTTCTGGGTAAGTGAAAGTGACCTATTTGTCAGATATGGTGACCCATACCCGAAATGTGACCTCTGCATTTAACCCATCCAGAGAGTTGTGAACACACACACAGCAAGTGGTGAACACACGTACACTATCACTGCAGCTCCCGGGGAGCAAGTAGGGGTAAGGTGCCTTGCTCAAGGGCGCCAGTCCTGAGGAACGAACCGGCAACCTTCTGGTCACAAGTCCGACTTTCTAACAATTAGGCCACGACTGCCCCTTATAAATATAAGAAGCCTCATATAAATATGAATATAAGTTCCTTCAATTTCTTTGAATGTCTTATTCTTCAGTATAATCTACTTTCAGCCACACTGTTTACATCTTGGCAGTAACGAATGTCTTCAGTTTTAACAGAACAGAACAAAATGAGTCCTTTGCTAATTTGCTGATGTTTGATTTCTCATATAAACAACAGACATTTACCATTATTTGGCCAGATTTCCTTCTTATCTCTAAAGTAAGCTAAATCCAATTCATTAAATAAAGACAACCATTAGCTAAATCAATTATTTTCTGTTTACCCAGAAAAAGACACTATGGATGTGTGGTGCAATGGACAGAAAATGGATACTATGGTAAATATAATACTACAGTAAAAGTCAGAGACAAGGCAGCAAATGGAGTTGTTGTGTGGCTATCGTGGAAATATCAAAATCATCTTTTCATAAGACAGCATTGTAATGATTTGTGCTTGATTAGGTGTTTATATTGCTTTTGTACAGGGCGAATTTACAGATGATGGAACTGAGACGCACTTTGCAGTGGGGAACCGTGAATGCTGCATAAAAGCAACAACCAGTGGAAGGAAACGAAGCAAAATAGTTCATTCCCTTCTGGTTAATGGAATCAGGATAGAGGAGGCCATTGAGTAAAATAGAGTCTAATAGAATTCAGCTGTGCAAGACGTTTAGCAACATTATACCTTATCAGAATTAGATACAGATGGCACTACCAGAAACTACTCTCTTTTAATAAATCCAGTGTGTTGGAAGTCTCGACAGGGACGCTTTATTTGCTACAATACTACACGTTCAAATATGTTTAGAAACATCCAATCCCATTAATTTAAATAAATAATACATTTGGAGAAAGAAAGTGTATTCAGTTTTCAGGATGTGTTGCCACTGTAACGAACGGTTTCGTAAATCACTCAGCCTGTTTTCTATTATAAAGTTTATAAGCCCATGCCAATTCAACACTAAAACCTGCATATATTTAACCTTTATTGGATGTGTGGATTAGTTCACGCCTGTGTTATCATATGACTGTGAGTTTGTGTGTGTGTCACTGAACTGAGACCAGCAAATATTTTAAACGGTGTACATGGTCTCACTATATCATAGTTGAACCACAATACTTGTGTAGTTAAGCTATGATAATGCAAAGTGTAGTTGATCTGCCAAAAACATGCTAAGCCAACTACTACTTAACAGCCCCCTTTTAACTGACAATTTTTTAAGGTCTTTTCCACATTTTCTACCAAATGCAATATTCTACAGATTGACATAACTAGAAACAAGTAGGCTATAATGTTTTTAAAAATAACAAACATTCTGTAATATTTTCTTTTTTTTGTTGTAATGCTGTCAAAGGACATTCTTGCAAGATCTGTTCTTATAAGCTAAGAATAAATGCGCCCAATAGCGCCCCCGTACTTGTGACCTGTACTGATGTATTTTTAACACAACAGACTGCGCAGAATTAGCGCAGCTATGAGCAGGACGATTGCACTAAAGCGAGCCGACGTTTCTCCAGTAGGAAACGTCCATAGGAAGGAGCAGGCGCAATGATGTTTGAGAGGATACAGACGGGACGGACCTCAGTGCGGGAGGAAAGGGAATGCACCCATCTTTGCGGATAAAACAAGCGACATCTCCGAAAACCTCTCCGGCGATAATATCTCGTTGAGGTTAAGGCACCCGTTGGGTTTTGTGGTTTTGCGGTTTTGCATCGCGACCATTGAAAGTTGTTGTGCAGCTGTTGTAATGCCAGCATGAGCTGAACAACAGAAGAGAGCGAGTCGACTGCGCTTAAACACGGCAGACATAACCCGACCAGCTCGACAGCGCGGACTGTGGTTACTCGCTGCCTTTCAGAGTTTTATTTCCAATTATTGATCTTCATTTCACCCCTTCCGCCGCCGCCGCGGAGACTGGGCAGTGTGTGTGAAACGCAGCCGGACGCTACCATGTGGACTTTTCTCGCCTTGGATTGTAGTCCTTAGCTGGCCTCCTCAAATCTATTATAGCTAGTAACGACGATGCGTGGTGATTTGGGGGATTTCTATCGTGAGTTTACGGGAATATGGGGCATATGACTGTATTCTGGGATTTTGGATCTGGACAGCGGCAGATCTTCTTTCAGCGTCTGGACTTCCTCTGCTTTAATACACAAACATAATCCAATATTTCACGCAGGGATTCTTAAACCTCTGCTGGTTTGTGACTCTGGTTTACTGCCAGCCGGCTAAATAGTTAACGTTTTCATTATTTAGTTGCGCTGCCATCTGTGGTTGAATATTTGGATATATCGTTTTAGCAACGTACGTTTATTGCTTCATTCGAGTAGACCAAAGACCTCATGTGGACATCCAATCTTACTCCTGTGTTAAATTATCTGCAAACACCCATTAGATAATTCCATATCGGGTTGCGTTTGAAGAGGTCATATTGCAAACATGAATTATCAGCAACACCTTGCGAACTCCACCGCCATCAGAGCTGAGATCCAGAGAGGTTCGAGTCCGTCCATCCGAACATCTACTCCATCTACGAGCTGCTGGAGCGGGTGGAGGAGCCGTTGCTGCAGAATCAGATCCGGGAGCATGTCATTGCCATTGAAGGTAAGGGCAACGAGGGCATTTGAGTTCCTGACAGAAACATCACCATGGGAGACAGAGTTTCCGCCAGGAACGTAAATTCAACAGTCAAAATCATACATTTTATATCCTTTAAAGAATTTTAACAGTTTATTGTCTGATATTTTGATGACACGTCTCATACCTTATCACACTTCAGTTACCAAAGCTGTATGGAATTACGACGTTTTGACGGAAACTGTGTTTGCCATGGCCAATATTTGTAGTGATGTCATAGCTATTACAGCATGGCACTTTAACGCATGTATGTTTGCTGACTCCCACCACTGTGATCAAAGAAAAGGTTTAGGGTTATGTTACATAACAAGCAATGACATTGCAAATCATGCCACACCATGTCATACCCCTTCTCTCCAGTTTTTGTTGGATTGTAGGTTTGTGGTGTATGTGTTTGTGTTTACGGAGCATGTCATATACGTCTTTTCTGTTGTGGTTTACTGACTAGGTTACTAAATTCTGATTAAACTGTTTCCTTGTGGTCTGTTGTTAAAACAATTTCCTTGTGCAGAAAACGTCCAAGGTCAAAGTCACAGAGTAGGTGTGAGAGAGGCTCCAGTCAAACTTTAAACAAAAGATGTTTGTAAGCTTTTGCTTTAAGTCAACTGAATACTGTAATAGGGATTTGTTGAAGGCTGTGTTTGTGTCAGGCTTTCATTCTTGCTCTTCATGGAGAACTGAAAACATGTAAAAAAAAGACTTCAGGCAGATGATCAGAGAATGCCTTTCAGGATTTGACAAAGTTTTAAGAAGCCTTGTTTGGTTGCTTTAATATACAAAAATACAATGAATGAGTCACAACATGCTTTTTCATACAAAAGGTATTTACAATGACTACGTGATAGTAAATCTAACTGTAGAACCAGCATATCACTGGCTAATAGCAGAATTGGATACTATTTTCTGTATTTGACGCTTCGTGTTCGACAAAATTGCAGTGAATGTTTTCCAAAAAAGGGAGTTGTGTTCTCTGTGTGGGCAGTGATGGATTTGACCCCTGCAAGTGAAAGTCAAATGTAGGCTGCAGGGAAGAGAGAGAAATGGTCCTGGCTTGCTGAAACATGCACAGGGAACATCCCTGACTTCTACAAACCTGTCACAACCACCAAACAGACCCCCGCCTGTCTAATTCCTAAAAACCAAGCCTGGGTGCTTAAGTACGACTTGGATATGTGGAGTTCAAGTGCCAAGTAGTAGATATTTTAAATTCCTTTGGGTCATTTTTCAAAAAATCTTTAAGATTCAGCCATACATGTTTGTTTATGTGGTCATGAGTCATGGTTGCGTTCTGAAGGCAGAAACTGATTAAAGTTGTTTCCACTGGTAATGGTTAAAGTGCTCCTTATACGGCCCTTATATTTTATTTCCTATTAGTGCATAAACAAATATATTATTTGCTGTGGCCATTATTAGGAAGCAGCAGTCTTTTCAATGTTATTAACAAGCACAGTATCATATCAAGTGCTTGTTCCCTACTAAAAGTATCATAGTATTACTGTGTTTGTTTGTATTATGAGTATGTTTCTAGATTACAGAGGATTAAATGTTTAGGTAAGGTCAAGTTGAGAACATAGCATTGTAGGTTTACCTTCAATTCCTTGCTGACCCCCAATACTTGAAAGATGGTACATCTGAGCTGAAAACTGATACTTAACACACCCTATAATCTTTAACAGAAGCACATCTGTTTTGATGTTAGACTGATGTCTGTCAGATATTGGATTCACAAAGCTTGTGTAGTGTGCATACTAGTATGTGGCACCTGCTGATACGCACCAGGGCAAGTCGGTTTGAGCCTGAGCAGATCTCTCTCTGTGCGAAGCATGTTCGTGATCTCAGAGACACGCATCAAGACCACACTTTGGCCTCACTGTCTCTTGTCTAAAGGGCATGGCATTTATAAGAATGAATGGTGCAGCTTGTGCATAATAATGGGATTCAAATGCCTGCTGGATAGAACAAATCTTCTGAAATTCTAATCTCTGAGTTACACTAAGCTACATTAAAGTCAATATTTTTTTTTTTTTTTTTGCATGGTTATGGACATCTTTTAATAATGTTAATGGTGCAGTGATGTATAAAGTACCCATACGCAATACTCGAGTAAAAGTACAAATATCTTGCCAGAAAATTACTTAACTGGTTAATAAAAACTTAGAATAGAAAAAATAGAAACCACATCTTTATAACTTTACTTTATAAACCACCAATATTATCCCTCTAATAAGAGAACAACTTGGAACAAAATCAGAACACATCTGTCTGGCCCTTACTTCTTTCTTTCCTTGCATGTCACTTACAGTAACAACCCATTCATTTGATAATTCATTGAAACTGAAAAATGTGTTGTTTATCTTTAAAAGAAGCAGCACATTAAAACCTTGTGAAACCTTTAAATTAACCACGGAGAGCAGCTTTTTGCACGTTGAGCTTTAACCAATGATTGGTGCAGCACTGTCATGGTGACCGGATCGCCGACTTGTCTTTTCAGTTCTGTTTTATTTTGCAGTCACGAACATGCTTATGGGAAATGTATCCGTCTAAAAGTATACATATGTTCAGGAAATGTAGTGGAGTAAAAGTAAAAGTCTGCAGAAATATAAAGACTCAAGTAAAGTACACCCAAAAACAATTAAGTACTTTACATAAGTATTTTTACTGTGTTACATTACAACACGGTAATGCTCTGCTGTCTTATCTGTTTATCTGACAAAAGTGCCTGGTGTGTAAACCCATAAGTGTGATGATGTATTACTGAGAGAAACAGGATATTCAATAACAAAACTTACAGTAGAAGCATTTTCTGTGTCTGTGTCTGTACTATAGAATAAATCATGGAGATGGGAGCTGGCACCTATTCATCAAAACTTGAGTGACATATTTATTATAATATATTATGCTTTAGTGTAACTGAAAAACGATAGTAGAAAAACAGAAAATTATATAACCAACTGTCGGAGAGTCCTCGCCACCGAGTGGCCTCGCGGTGCCGGAGAGTTCGGGCAGCGCGGACGAAGGGCGTCCGCCAGTGGCTGCCCGAAGCGGTGGCTCTGGGGAAACGGAAGTGCACAGTGTGGCCACCGCCAAAGCTTCGGTGCGACGGCGACCTTTGCTGCCGCGCCCCTGGGTCGAGGTGGGGTGGCTTTCGTCCGAGCGGGAGCGGGGGAGTTGCCGCCGTCCGCCAGAGGCCGGAGCCTGCCGTGCGTCCCCCCCCGCCGCGCGCCGAGGACGGCCACCGCCTGCCAGAGGCCGGAGCCTGCGTCCGTCCGCCCAAGGGGGAGGAGCAGGGGACGGGGAACTCGCTGCCGACTTCCCGCAAAAGGAGGAGCCACCGCCGGCCGCCCACCGAAGCCCCAGGGCCACCGCAAGGCACCGCGAAGGAGAGAACCCCGGCTGGTTGAGGACCGAGCGGCAGCATGTCGGGGAACCGGACTTTTTTTTTTTTTTTTGATATTTTAAACATTTAATAAAGTAATATAACAGCCGGCGGCCCCTCACGGACAACCGCCGGCGAACAAAACATAAACATAAAACAACGTTCGGGCCCGGTCCTCTCTCAGTGACGGTCCGGTCGCTCTTTCTCTTATGTGCTCCCGATCTCCTACGTGATTCGAGACCGGCTGTGCGCACAGCTGGCGCTTATTCACAATTACTCACCGGTCTCGAACCACGGTCTCGCCCCGCTACTCCACTACACCAACATACATATTTCTGATTATTGATCATCTCCAACACATCAGACGCAGTCTGTCTTCTATTTGCATCAACCTATAGACCACTTCGCAAGACTACTCCAGAAGCATTTCCGTTTTCTGTTATATTTATTTATTTTGTACATGATTAAAACCTAAAGATGTTCGTTTGACATTTTTATTTGGTTTAATATGTTCTGGGGTTTTTTTTGGCGTTGTTTACGTTATCCAATGTGGTCTATACATGACTTTTAGACATGTTTAAATGATTCAGTTATTGCAAACTATTGCGATATGCACATTTGAGATATTTCGATATATAGTGCAGCCCTAATAACCATTTAAAAAAAGTATTTGAAATGTTTATTTTGCGTATCTTATTGTTTACACTTTTGACTCCACGATTTGACTATTCAGTGGCCATATGTACCTCAGTATTTTAAATGTTTACTTGTAAATGTCTGGCTGATTTGAAATCTAAGGTCATTGTGTCATTGCAACAGTGCTACCACACCCCCCACTCAGCCCAGCCCAAAGAGGCAGCAGCATGCAGATGTTGTAAATGCAGCCCCTCCCATCCAATCTGTCCGGATGATACCATTAACAAGAGACGCAGAGACGAAGCCTAGTGCTTCTTTAAAAGCATCTTGAGGAGCATGCGTCACCCTGCCGAATAGCAGGATGTGTCTACGTGATGTCATCCTGCGTCCTTCTGCATCATCATACCCCTCTTTTACGGCCGGTCTGTCTGACGCATTAAAGATGTTGGCCACCTCTTTGGCTTTTCACTGAGATGACAGCCTTCCTGCTTACAGTGCACTGCAGTATAAGGCTAGCCAGTGTAATGGTTGCAGTGAGACCATATATCTGTTTATATTTCATTAGGAGGCCCTGAAGCATGGCTGTAGAGGCTGAGGCCAGAAGAGAAGAAGGGGGTGACATATGGGGGGAGCCGTATGTTGAAGAGCCTGGGAAGTCTAGACTGGGTTCAGGGATTAACAAACTCCTAGTACTGTTGAATTAAAGGGCCCAGTGGGGTGCTGAACAAAAACAATCGAGGGACAGTAACTGTCTCTTCTGGTTATGAGAACATGTAGATTCTTCTAGTTTGTACAATGACAGAAAGTTTTCCTTGAGTAGTTTTCCACATTTGTTTTAATTATCAGTCTTATTTTCGGGGTGTTTTTACAGTTAGTGGGACGAAAAATACTGGTGGGCAGATTGGTCAGTCCGGAGGGGCTTTTCTTTGGCGGTGGTAAAAAGCAGTGGAGGCAGTTCTAAAAGCTACTTTCAAAAGAATATTTGAGAGGCCTCAACCGGAATTGCTGTAAAAGTCTCGAGTTGAGCTCCGTTCCCTCCTCATCTCTTCCTCTGTCGATCCCTCGCTTTGTCATTCTCACTCAGTGTGGGTGGTGAGCGAGCAAAAGTTCACAGCTGAATTGCCATTTGTTCTCTGCAGTTGAAAGCGAAAACAACACCGCAATCTCTCTTTTATCTGTCCACATTGTCGATCTTTTAGCAGATCTGTGCGCTTCTAAAAAATTTGCCTGATTATTCAGTATGGTTCCTTTTGGAGCTTTAAGTCGGACGCTGCGTTTTTTCCCATAATATGGCAAAAAATGACAAATAAACAGAAAAATGCAAAAGGCAGAGCGTCGAGTTCTTGAAGTAATATGCTGAGTTATTTTAGTAGGTCAAAGCCTCATTCAGGCTCTTAAACAGTGGTATTTTACTCAGTCTTTAAAGACTTCAAGTAGCTTTGTTTATATCTTTTTGAAACTATAGAACTGAAAAGATCCACCTCTTGCTCTGAGGCGGTTTGAGAAGTAAGGTGAAACTCTTTCAGCCCGTCCTGCTTGCGTAGACTAACCTATTTTTCAGAGGATATTTGACACCGGATGAAGTGTCAGGTGTTAACAGTTGTGATTAAAAGAGTCTGTTGTGTTTTCAAAATGATGTGTTCTGCAGGAAGATGCACTTGTCCATCCAGTTTGGTGGGGAAATCAATCAGCATACCTTTTAGATGTAAATCGCGTACTTCCTCAATTGTTTTAACTGTACTTTGAGGTTAATGTTGATCATGGAACAGGTTTTGTCATAGCTTACTTGTGTACTTGAATATGTATAATATAGCACTATTGTACTACTGTATAATAACAACATCAGGTGAATCACACTGTTGCTATTTTTGAACATTGCTACTTCTGTATTTCTTCTGTGTTTTCATTTAGTGTCATTTGTGAAGTATACTTTGTCTCATTAAATATGGTTAGTTATTTGATAACACTGTTTGGCACACTGTTATGGAAACTCTGGGTGCCCTTAGTGAAACATGGGTTGTAAAATGTAAGGCTTTACTTGAGATGCCTTAAGACTGTCAATAAGTATTCACTCTTAATTGTTAGTGTTTTCTTTAAGTTCTGTTATGCGTTGCTACAAAATCCTTAGCTTAAGCTGTATTCAATTTCTTGAATAGGTTCCTAAAATTAACGTGGGGTACATTACATTATTCTAATGTTTTAAGCTTTGCAGTTGGCTCATTGAATCAGGGTTATATTGTACACAGTCCGCCATATGAACGCACTTTGTGATCGGATTGACTCGCAAACAAATGACTAATTTTAAGGGATTAGTTTAAACACAATATAACAGATCAGTGAATCATTTAAGGCTCAGTAGACCAAGACAAAGCAGGATGTGAAGGGATAGTTCACCCAAACATGACCCAAATCTGGCATCATTTACTCACCCCCACATTATTCCAACATGTGTATATAAGATATTTGTAAGAATGTCGGTAACCAAGCAGATCTCATCCCCCATTGACTCGCATAGTATTTACTTTCCCTAATATGACAGTGAATGGGATGAGATCTGTTAGGTCACTGACATTATTCCGAATATATTTCTCTGTTCATTAGAACAAAGAAATGTATTCAGGTTTGAATCAATCTGAGAGTGAGTAAATGATGATTTTCATTTTGAGGTACACTATACCTTGAATGAGCTTTGCTCATTTAATAAAACTGAAACTCCCAGTGCATGTGATAATCTGGCCCGAACAGGTCCTGGACACGATGCCCTCACTTAAAGGTTTTTAAATTTTTTAAATTTTTGATGTAATTGTATTTCTTTATCTATTTGGGTTATCTATTGTCTGTCAATTATTTGTTGATATTTGTCTTGACCCTGTTTGTATGAATGTTACCTGTTTTTGTGGTCTGTTGTTGTCAATTACATCTAGATATGATTTCCTTTTTGTGAAGAGGCCTTGGGTTCTTGAAAGACACTATATAAATAAAACATATTATTATTATTATGCAACCGGGTCCTGGTTATTTGGTACAGGAGATAAAGCCAAAGTGGAAATTGCTTTAAAGGCAAATTTGTCCCAAAATAAAAACTAACCTTGATGTATTTCCAAACCTGTTTTGCTATCTGTGTTCTACAGAACACAGAAGATGAATTTTTACACAATGTGGTTAACAGCATCGCCCCCCTTAGACTTCCATTGTATGAACACAAAACCACTGAGACATTTCTCAAAACATCTTCTTTTATGTTTCACAGAAGAAAGAGTTTAATACAGGTTTTTAACATCATGAGGGTGAAATAAATGATGACGGTTATTTTTTTGTAATGCCCACAAAATCAAGATTGATTCTTCTTCCACATTGTCAACGTGCAGTAATGCATTGGCACATTAAGTTATATGTATACAGTCATGAGAAATCAGAGACTCAAAATCCAAATGCAGATGGTGACAGAAGGCACATTTCAGATTCATACTATCGGTTGTATACCACATACTTTGTCTTCATAAGAGCAGGACCATAAAGCTGTGTTTGTTAGATGGTTTGGGCCAATTATTGTCATTAGCTTTGACTAGATCTGAAGCAAGAGCAAAATAGATCAGACCTCTGCTGTCAGTGAAGTTGGTGAGAGAGGAGTCTGCAGTAGGCACTGTGAAACCTGGTGTCTCACTGTCTCTGAAGATCAGGACTGAGGAAATACCAGACCTGATATGAGGACACTGGTGATGTAATTCCTCTAGAGACTAGGCTTTGTTGTCATTTTGTCCTCTGCGTGCTTACGTACTCTGCTGATGGGTTGGGCCTGTATCTGTTGTCAGAAGAGCAGCTTAGACAGACAGAGAAAGCTACATTCTCTTTGTAAAACTGCACCATTTACCTGGTTTGATGACCTCAGAGACCACCCCTATTGCATAGTCCTCTTTGTTCTTGATTAAATCTTTTTTCATTGCAATGGGATGGTTATGAATAGGGGATTTTTTTTCCTGTATTCCCTTGTTGTTCTGACATTACCTGGTTTGATTTAGATGCGATGTTGGTGGTGCAGTGTTTGGCGGGCGAGTGTGATGCCAAAACTGGCGCAGACGGACACCACCCTCCCCGAATTTTATAGCAGCGCAGAGGTTGAATGGGCTTCTCTGCAGGATTGAAGTCACGACTCGCTCGCCTGCCGCATTCAGCGGCGCTCGTAGCACGACCACAGCAGCTGTACTGCAGGCTCTTGTCCTCCTCATCTCGCTCTTCACGCAGGCCAGGGGTCAGACAACAACCGAAACAATAGCAGTGTTCAGATCTCAACCAGGCAAAAATAGCATCTCAAGCAGTGGCCTTCCTGCTGCTCGCTGTGATGTTTCCCCCCGTACCATCTCCAGGGGTGTGATGTCACTTCCCCAGCATTGATTGCTCTGTTTCAGGTCGGATGTCCTCCAGCTGCAGCCTGTCTCTGGGGCTTTGCTGTCTGTCATTCTGCCTTAGTAACATAAAATCAATGTGTAATTTGTCAGAAATGTTTACATCAGTGTAAAGAAAGAAAGAGCAATTATATATTTCAATATTTCATATTTTTCATTTTTTCATATATTTATATTTCTTAAATATATATATAGCACAGCTCAAAGGTTTACACACCCCTTGCAGAATCTGGAAAAAGCTGAATTTTTTATTTTATTTTTTATTTTATGAAAATAAAGTTTTATTTTTAATTTAGTCCTTCCCTGAGCAAGTTATTTCACTAAAGAAATGTTAACATAAAGTTCACACTAAAGAATTGTAACAGAATTTCTAAAAATAGCCCAGGGCAAAAGTTTACACCCCTGATTCTTAATACTGTGTGATGTAACCTAAACAATCAATGAGAGTTGTTATGTTTAGTCAGAGTTGTTTAAGGGTTTCTTGTTTGTCATGAGTCATTAAACTGTCCACTGATCTTCAAAACAATCACCAGGTCCTCCACAATCTTTGCTTTTTCAGCATTTCTGGATATTTGACTCATATCCAGCAGTAATTGTATGATGTTGAGATTCATCTTTTTACATTGAGGACGATCAAGAGACTCATACACAACTATTACAATAGATAGAAACATTCAGTGCTGCCCACAAAGTCAACACCATTCATTTAAAGTCAGGTGGGTGTAAACCTCTGAAAATGGTTTTGGTGTATACATCTTATTATTTCATTTACTAATGTCCTTCAGAAGATTTAAAAATACATAAATGTTTTTCAGGAAATTAAATATACATTTTAAAGTTCCCCAATTATACATTTATGTCATTCCAAACCTGTAAATGACTCCTCCTGGGGAACAATTTTTATGGGGATCTTACATTGGAAGTCAAAGTTTTTTTGGTTACCAGTGTTCTTTAATATTGGGTTGTTAAGTGGTAAGGAATACCGTTTCCAAGTCCAAGCATCTATTCATATCAAGCGGGGCTGCAGCTTAAACTACTCTCATCGCAAATTTAAACGAAGCATTAAACATTATTACACGGCTCGTTGGAATGCTTGATTCTGATTGGCCAGTTGCGACATTTGCAGGTTCGTTATTCCAAGGTAACAACCTTTCAAAACTAATAACACACGGTAACCCGGATGCAGCAAATCATTTTGACCGTTTTTTTGACAAATTAAATATAAATATGTATTTTAATAACATATATGACATTATATTTATAAATGATTAAACCAAATTGCCTCTTCGTGACATTTGAACGTCGTTTCTTACCTTAAAACCGAAAGTAAACGGCTTTTCCTAAAAAAATCCTTATTTTTGCGATAACAACCGGCTGCCTGTACATTATCCCTTACGTATACACTACAGTCTCCACGCTTCAGAATATCCGACATCAATATTTGAATAAATTATGAAAAGTTAATCACTGACTGGCCATGTGGGATTTCGTTATGAGGATAAAGATTAGGTTCGTGGTTTTCTGATAGTTTTACAGCTCTCCATGAGAGTATATTAGCATTTTGGGTTGTTTGCCTATAGCATCTTACCGAGACTCGAAAACAGTATATGACCTTCCATATGTGGTGGTGCGTGACGTCAGACTTAACTACCGAATATCATCTTTTGTGATCAACTGTGAGGCAAGTAAGTTATACAGGTTTGGAATGACATGAGGGTGAGCAAATGATAAAAAAAAATTTTGAGTGCACTATCCCTTTAAAATAAATGTTAAAACCATAGAAATGCAATGTTTTTGATTTGCCGGTGCAGCAGTGGTTTGTGGGAAAGCCTCAGGTGGAGTTGGGAATGCTCCAGTTCCACACCTGTCATACCTGCTCTTATTTCAGAGAGTGGTTGGAACACCGCATTACCTAGTTTCTTTTTAATTATGCGTTTGCCTCCACAATCCAGCCAGCTGCAATGACCCACCACCACCCTGCCTCTCCAAGGACAAGAGAAAAGGATTAGCTGAGGCTGCGGCTGTACATCTCGGGTCGCCTCTTCTCACAATGGTGCAGCTCGCTGGTTGAATTGGCATTGAAAGTGTTCGTCAATAAGAGGCGCTTTTCCCATCTGGCCCCTGTTTATAAAGGAAAAGAAAAATCAATGGCACTTTCCTTCAGGAACGTCCTTTCATATTAGGTCACCATCTGCCAGTTCCAGACCCGCTTTCAGTGTTAGCGGAGTAATTAATGTCTTCTGCTACACTTTGTGGATCTGTGCTAACACGCAGCCTGCACGCGTCGACCCAGATCTGAGGATGCTTTGCGTGGATAAAGAGCTTAATATGTCTGACCTTATTTCAGATTGTCTTTCTGGAACCAGTGTAACTGGTTGTAAAAAATGATTTATGTTTCAAAGATTCATAATAGCATTTGAATATGTTTTGCTGGGTGGTTCCAACACAACACATGATATGAATATATTACAACACAACTCAAATGTTTGTCTTTTTAAAGGTGAATTCTGTGCAATTAGCAGAACCAAACAGACAAACGTTTTTAAAACTGGTTATAAATCCCCCTTTCATTTGTCATTAGCTGAACAAACAATGAGCCCCTCCTCAAATTCACACCATTGTTTAAGCCCTGGTAGTGATGCTGAAGGACACACTTCCCAATAAAATATATGTCATGGAAACAAGCATGTAGATTTAGGTTTCATGAGCTTTACAGTGTACAAATAACACAGTAGCCACTCTTTGCTCACATTTGTGTGGGACATGAATGACCTGCAGTTCAGTGAGTGATAGCTGCTCTCCTGAGACTGATGCATGAATCTTTTGGACTGTTTGTTTAAAAGAACTGCCTTATTTTAACAAAGGCACATTAGTGGTTGCCTTGAACCAGTAAAACAAAACAATATAGAAAGTATGTTTATTTATTGTCTTTTGTTATCAGCAAACATTCTTTTGGTCTAGTCAGATTGCATTAACATTTAAGTGTTTGGTAAACGCGGTTTTCTAAATCGACTTAACACTCCATTCAAATTTTCCATATTGTTATAGTATAAATAAACACTCGACAGCTTCTGGTTAACAATGCAAGCAACTAAGTATAAAAACAAATCGGACCAGTAACAAAATTTGACAACATAATTAACTCCATCATGCTAATTCGCTATGTTTCATAGTCTCTAAATCATACATCATTTTTAATAAATTTCCTAACACATCCTTTCTATAAAGTACTAACTTACTTTGTAAAGTACAAGCCTTCAAATTTGGGCTGCTCGATTAAGACAAAAATTATAATAATATTGGCCAATATTGACACCATGATTATTTAATATGATTAATCTTTGACATATTTGATGAAATGATAAATAATGATTAATAGCTGTATTATTAAAACAACTAATAAATAATTTAACACTTTATAAGTAAAACGTAGAAATAAAAGTGTTTTATTTTTTATTGCATTTTATTTAAATAAATAATAAAAAATCAAATAAAGAACTATTTCGTTTTAAAATTAACTTGTATTCATATTTTATTGTATTAAATTAAATTAAAACTACTCAACAGTTATCAATTCTTTGTAGAGGTCTACCACAAGTTAAGTTTTGGCCACATAACATTTGTTTATGTGGTTAAAGCTGAAAACGTCTATACACAGCGCTTACTGCTGTTATAAATAGAAATGTCTGACAAACTTGTGAAATGTGCTCTATAAATAAAATTGAATTGGAGTGTTTTTGTTTCCTGAGGATGACCTTTGCATTGCTAGTGCAATGTCCTACCATTCAAGCAACAGGAATGAACAGATTCATTTCAGACTCGCACACGTGTGTACTGTACACTTACATACACTTCCCATACACTTCTATTGTTTTTAAATGAGGCTTTATTCCACCCTAATTAAACTTTACTTCACCTTAAATTACTGCACCCTAACCCTACCCCTCAAAGACACCTTTTGGCATTGTGAGCGATGTGTTGTGTTGGTTTAAGAGGTTTAATTATACCTTTTAAGGACCTTATTAGAAATATGTCCCTGACAAAAGCAAAACAAGCACGCATGGAGTTTCACTCACGTTCTTGTCTGAGCATGTTGCTGGTATCTGGATTTCAAAGGCATGAAAGCCACAAGCATAAAGGCCCATTCACATGACAACTGTGACTACAAAGACGAGAATAGCAGAGTTCGCTCCCACAATTACAACCGTAATGAAACGTATATCTCTGGGATCACTTTCAGAGTGTTTTTTATTTTAAAATTTATGGGCAATTCCGTGAAAATGTCAACCTTACCACGAAAAAAATAATGTTTTTACCAGCGGTTTTTACTATGGTAACAGCACAGATTCTTAAATTTGGTGGTTCAGATACCCATGTGAGATCTCTCTTCAAATTTGTAAATCATTGTTTATTTTTAGTGAATGATTTTTTTATAGTCAGGTAAGTGCTATTTTCAGGATTGTCACATCCATAACGCTACATATTCCTCATAAATGGACACATGAAAATCAATATAAATTAACTATTTTATGTTCTATAAAGAGACATCCCTTCTCCATTTATTGGGTATTATTGCTTCAGGATTGTGCATTTTATTTTACAGAAATCCTACAAAGTTTATCGTCTCCCAAAAAATGCGTCCCTTTTTTGTCGCATGTTTATTTCCCTTTTATTTTTTTAATTAATTTTTTTAATAGACTGACATTTTTTGATGTTTTGACTCTATCTACAAGGGTTTAGTAAAATATATACAGATGGTTCAATATAATCGTAACAAATTCATTCTCTGAACATTTTAATGTCACGTCCATAACGCAAAATGTCACGTCCATAACGCTGGTATTGCCCTTATATGTATGCAAATGTAAAGGGCTCACATATTTAAAGGGGTCATATAGCGTAAAAACGTGTTTTTCTGTGTCTTTGGTGTGTTATAAGTTGCCCATGGATGTATTCGACACATAAAATTGCAAAAATGAAAGTGTCGGAACAAAAGATGCATTCTATCCAAAAGCGAATGCTCACCCAGACCTGCGTGTAACCACACCCACACAAATCTACGTCAGTTCGTGATATGATTTGACTAAGACCACCCAAATGTATACGCAAGTAAGGTGGGCGTACCTGTTAGTACAATTGAAGAGGAACCTGATGTTCCAAATATGGTAAGAGGCGTTAAATTTCCGTCACTTCCGCTTACTGTATTCAACCAATCACTACGCACTGGTTAACTGGCCAATCAAAGCACATCTCGCTTTTCAGAGCGATGAGGTTTGTAAAATATCTGCTTGTTTCAGAGAGGCGGGGCAAAGAGGAGATACAAACATGCATAGTGTTTGGAAAATACAGCATTTTTGAACCTTAAATCGTGTACACACATTGCATTACATCCAAAACAAACGATATTCGTTTTAGCCGTGTCATCTGACCCCTTTAAAATGTCAAGCAAAGCTCAGAGTAAATACGGTTATGTGACGTCTAAAGTTGTGGACACTACTATAGTTATCATTCTTGGATTAAACATTATAAATCCTGCGTTTTCCATTAGTGTGTTAAGCTGTTGAGGTCAGTAAGTCGCTCGGCCTAAGTCATGCAAATGTGTGGCAAAAGCCTGTGATAATTCACCTCATATGTGGTTACAGATGCAGGCGGTCAGAATTCACCGCGGATGTTTTGGCAGCCGAATCGCTCCCCTGGCATCAGAATATAGGATTTCTATTTAAGCCATTTAACGTAGGCAAACTGGCACCGAGAAGGATGCGTGCGCAAAACACACAGACACACGCTGGGAAGACTGTGCTCAGGTGTGCTAAGGTTGCCATGGCGCTACCGCCAGCTGGGTCGCCCCAGATCTAGGTTAATTAACCTCTATGGACGCGGCAGCCTACACGCCACGGCGGTTCAGTTCAGTTCAGTGGTTTTGCTGCGCATCTCCTCTTACTTCTCATCACATGTTCCAGCTTTAACCAAGCACACAGGAGGATTTATATAGCGTGATAAGTTTGTGATTTGATGCAGAAACAGTGGCCCAGCGGTGTAACATTGCTATCACCTCATCAGAACTTCCTGAAAACGCTTTAACAATACATCACTTATGTGCCAAGAATTTGCCGCAATTGTTTCTCGTGCGTGGGAGGTCTGAGGGGGAAGGTGGACAATTTGAATTGCATATTTGGGAACTGCGAGACTGTTTAATGTGTAATGAAGCAAAGATGTCCGTGAAATGATAGCTGTCTGCTCACGAAGAGAGACGGTATGACGGCTCGTAATGACTATGTGCCAAGAAGGGTCTCTTGGCGAGCGAAGTAATGCAATGTGCTGTTAAAAAACACTATGAAATAGTTTGGAGAATGTGGTCTTATTTTCGTGCAAGTTGGGATGCACAATATCAAAGGATCTGTCCTTTATGAAATGGCCAATAGCCTCGTGTTTATAGCACAGCCTGGACAAATTGTAACATGGATCAGAAAGCAGTGAAGTCACCATTAAATAATGTTAACCCAAAAATGTAAATTCTGTCATCGTTGACTCATCCTCAAGTTGTTCCAAATCTGTATTAATTTCTTTGTTCTGCTGAACACAAAGGAAGATATTTGGAAGAAAGTTTGCAACCAAACAGCTCTGAGGCACCAAGGACTACCATACTAAGAATAAACGACCATGGTAGGCAATAGTGCCCCAGAATGTTTTGGTTTTCCACAATCTTTTAAATATTTTATATTCAGTTTAACAGAACTGAGAAATGTGTACAGGTTTGGAACAACTTGAGGGTGAGTAAATGGGTAAGAGTTTTTATTTTTGGGTGATTTATTCCTTTAATACATTATGAAGGCATCCAGAATAGAGACTCTGCCTAGAGAACATGGACAAAAATGTGTTATTAGTTATTAATGTTATTAATGTTTTTGAGGTTTGTTGCTTGCAGGCAGCATATTTTAGCATCTCAGTAACCTCCTTCCGAGAACCAATGATTCTGTCATCATGCATATCTATCTACATCTATAAATTGCAAGTTTTTGTGTAAAATATAATACGCTTGTCAGGTAAAGGGTTATGGATATCTCTTTATTTTAATGTCTCTCCAAAATAATTTATCAGTTTATTCAAATTAGCCTAATTATTCAGGGTGTCCTTAATTCTGTCATCATTTATCCACCCTCATGTAGTTCGAAACCTGTATATGACTCTTACTTCTGTGGAACACAAAAAGAAGATATTTATAGAAATGTCTTTGTGGTTTTGTATCCAAATAATGGAATCAATGAGGACCAGTGTTGTTTAGTTACTGGTGTTCTTTAGAATGTCGTTTTTTGTGTTCTGCAGAAGAGAGTCTTACAGATTATAACATGAAGGTGAGTGACAGAATTTTCATTTTTCAGTGGACTTTCCCTTCAATACCAGTTGAGTAGTGAGTCATTCATTCATTCTCTCTTTTAATCCGTCTGTTTCCTGCAAATGTCACACATTAATGTCACACATTCTCGTGAAGTAATCGTAGCATAAGGATCAAAACATGAATTCAGAAAGTTGACCAGCACTGGTGTGCTACAAAGCTAGATTATCATGTAACCTTGAATTTGTTCAGCCAGCTCTGTGATACAGGTTCATGCAACTGCTCAGCTAGAGGGTTAATAGTTCAATCTTACATTTCTTATCTCCAGCTCTCAAGACCTCCATCTGGGAAAAAGGTTTGTGGGCTTGCTGGTTGGTTTTGTTTGTGTGTGTGTGTCTCATTGCATATTTTCATACATATTGTAAAATTCCTATTTTTGCAGTATAGTCAGTCTAGTGTTTATGTAGTTTATCAGTTTACTTCTAGAATATTGCAATTTACTATAGTACACGTTATAATACAATACAGTGTTTTTAATGTGGATGCTCAAGTTAACCAGACTTTTTTGACAGGTCGTGCAAAGAGAGTGTGGTTGACGATAGCGTTTTCAAACAGAGAAATGCTTATGTAATAAACTCTCAGAGCAGCTCTGGAGATGGAGTCACATGCGTTATAGTAATACGTTAAACTGTGCAGCTCATTCACGCAAAACAAACAGATGACATATTTTAAAAGCCATGTCTATTCCTTCCCTGTTTCCACATCTCGGAAATCACAGTGCTCTAAATATGGACTCAGTGCAGCAGGAAAACAAGTTTCAAACTCCAAAACAACTAAAATAGGGGTGCACCATTGATTTCCACCAAACACAAACAAGCATTGTGACAAACACAACTGCATTATACAACAAGCGGCTGTCTAAATCAGGTGCAAAATGTGTCGCACGCCTGCTACACTGGCAAATTTATTCTTCACACAGACAGATTTTTTTCGTAGCATGTGCGACATATATGTCGCACTGTATAGTCCTCCCTTCATTATACATAAACTGGTTTTGAGAATTCAATCTGTTGCCGTAACTGTGTTCTGACTATGTTGTCTTAATTTTTTATATATAGCTCCATTTTGCAAGACGTAAACAACACTGGTCCAAATGCCCTTCCTGTTTTATTTTTAAAATCCACATAACATTTTGATTAAGTTCGAAATATTCTTTTGGTAGTATTTTCTTAAAATGTTGTGCTTTTGGACCACATTGTTTATGCCTTGTAAAATGGTTTATAGTTTTGGTCATAACGTTTCATGCTGAAGAATTTGGCAGAGGTTTACAGATATTTCACAAGCTGCTATAATCATTGAATTTACACAGATTATCATACTTAAAAAATTAATGTGTCTGGAGCATCAATGACCTGTTTTACCTTGTGTATGTGTGCCCAATTTTTCCTGGCTGCTCACTCTTTTTGACAAAAATAACCAGCTACTGTAAGTTCTTAGGTGTCCCTGTTCCCCTCCACAGAGTCTGTGTGATGCTGAGATCCAGATTTGCTGCTAAGGACAGTTGAAGGACTTTGTGGCAAATTGCAGGATCGCTTTGAAGTGTTATATACAGTCAAGCTTCTAACAACAAATAAGTGTTATAGACGCCACATTACAACAGTGACCCTTGTGTAAACATAATTCTTCAGTAAACATAATGTTGTATTTGAGCATTGCATTTTGGGCCTCAAGGAATTCATAGAGATGGAGATATAGAGTGTGTACCCCTGTCAGTTTGTATTTAGTACAGCGTTTATGATCAAATTGTATGGACCATAATTCTTTCTATTGACATTGACGCAATCTTTGATACTATTGTCATCACGGTTACATGAGTCATGTGTGAACAGAATACAGGCTTGACTTTTGTTGCTTGTTCATATCAACAGTAGCTGCGACTGTGTGAACAGAACATTTCAAGAGTCACACCTGTGTGTAGATAGTGTTGTAAATCTTAGGGTTTATTTTTGCAAATCTATAACATTCAGAATTATTTTAAATGATGGGATGATTTTGTCCGATGTCTGATAATGCACGGAACGAAGTGCCCGTTAAATTGTTTCAGCCAATGGAATCACTTTGGAGTCCTTCGGAGTCTCTCAGTGGGTCACTGGTAATAACCTTGTGATTCAACTCCCTACCGAGTTAATGGCATGAGGGAGCCAAAGCAAAAAAAGAAAGTCAAAAAAGAAGAAAACTTCCGTCTCATTTAAAATTATTGCTAACAGTCGGGATGGTGGACTGCTTTAGCAAAAGCAGTGACCAGAGAGATTCTGAAGGAACTGACAAGCCATTGTCCTGCTCCTTGCTGATGCATTTCTTTTCTAAAGCCATTTTGCAAACACTGGTTGTTCTCCATGGGGATTGTGAAACCCTCCAAAAAACTTTTTGAGGGTATTTTAAACTTAAATGACTCATAAGATGAGAATACAAAGGCAGAATCTGTTTTTCTATAGTTAGTTTCAGACCAACACACACGTGTTACTCAAGGAATTGCTTTTTGGTTTCACATTGCCAGAACATAGGAAGAGTTTGTGAAAGACTTCACTCAAAAAAGGGTGAGATTCATTAAAAACATGAATATGCCTGGCAACCTGACAAGAGTGGAATTGTTGCAAGTCACTTTCCCTGCCTCCACATGCCGAAATGAATATCTGACCCTGTTGTGTTTTTCTGACAGTCAAAGCTGGCACAAGCACTGTTAGTTCTATGCAATTCGGAGATCCAAAACTCCCTCATCCCCTCCTCTTTGCTGGCTTCTATCGCCTTGCTGACTGTGCGAGAGTTTTAGAGCGAGTCGCTCAGTTACAACGACTTAGTTTTGAGGGGGGGGTGAGTTGTCTGGTGACGCAGAATGACATCATCCCTCTCTCGAGTCAGTCATCCAGTTGTGTGTGTCTGAGAGACAGCATGTCTGTCATCATTCTGTTATGTGGTTATGTCTCTTGTTTCCGGAGCTTTCATCTGTGATGTGACTGACAGCATCTCCTACTCCCTCGTCTGCCTGTCTGTCTGTCTGTCTGTCTGTCTGCCTGTCTGTCTGTCTGTCTGTCTGTCTGTCTGACATACTGCAGCGCCGCATCTCAGCTCAGAGACAGGAGATGTGCAGTGATAAAGAGGAACAAACTGTGGTTATAAATTATAGACTTCGTGACAGCCGTCACGTGGGCACAGTAAGATATTTACCAACAAAATATAGAAGTGGTCCTTGATTTATTAGAAAAAAAAAAATTTTTTTATTTAGTTAATGCTTTTTATCCAGAGTGACTTAACAATATAAGGTTAAATGGATTTTATTTTTAGCTTGACTTTAAGTTTGATGCCAATAGGGTTTTTGGTCTGTTAAATAGGCCCAATTAAAATGCTTTTCATGAAAAAAAACGTAATTAGAACAGATATGAGACTAAATCAATAATTTTGTTCTCAGTGTATTGAAAAAGTTAAGAAATTCATTACAAATTATGTTAAAATAGCTTTTTGTCTTTTACATTTTTGACAGCATAACAATTTCTGAAAAGCGACATGCATTTCACTTCCATTGGCTCTTCCCCCTCTGAGATCTTTCCCCCTCTGAAACATAAATCAACAAGAGGTTTAAATCTTGCAAAACACCAGCGGTTAGTGCAATATTTGGTTCTCAGAAGTCGGGCACTAGAGTTGTTGACCCCCTTCCATCTCTTGTTGATTTGTTCTATGGTACTGGTCTGGAATGCCTGAATTGGAGCCATGTCAAAAGAGTTGCACTGTCCATTGTCTTGAGTAGTTCTATTGCTAATAGAGGAAGGGAAGAGACTGACATACTGAACCCACTCATGAGTTCTGCTGCACAATGAGCTTAAGAGCTCGGGTTTATTTTTCTGAGAAGTCACCGTTTGTCAAGATTCATGCTCCTATTTTAAAACATACTTTAGTGTTAAATCGAAGACTTTCATCTATAAAATGACAAAATAAAAATGTGCACAAGCCACAAAGCTCTGGCCTTCTGCTTGGACACGCCACACACTGTCATTCTGTGTAAAAGCAAAAAGGAACACTGTTTGGAGGTGCACATGTAGGCAGGAGGCTTTAGAGAAAGAGAGATCTTGTCCAAGAAGTGTTGAGACATAAGAGACCGCCCTGAGTGCTTTGTAGAGCTCTGTAGAGGAAAGAAGTTGGTCGACCTTTTTGACCGAAAGTACAGTATGCAATTCAATCGCGCTGTACGTCGCATGTGGCTGTGCCTCCTTCAGGGACATGTGGGTTAGTCCTGCACACAGACTCGTGCTTATTCTCCGCACAGAACCCTGTGCTGTTTCTCTGCACTACATGTGCTTTGTTTTTCACCTCTAGAAAAATCCACTGATATTTATTTCAGCTTTATTCTTATTTTTCTTATCACGTATTTGGACACATCAAGATCATTTTATAAGTTGTGTGGTTGTGACGTCATATGGTATTGGCTTAAGACGAGGTCACACTTGACTTTTCCCTCCATTGACTTAAATTCATACGCATACGAATGCGTCAGACCGGAAACGCAAGCCCAACGATATTTCGCAGTTCGCTGCGTAGCAAAGTTCAAGTTTGGTGAACTCTGACCTGTGAATTCGCGTCACGTGAGTGTGTGAGACCAATAGAAGATCAAAACGTCACCATGTGACCTCTCGGTACAGAAATGTAAAAAATGGAGGAATCGCGCCCGCCCATTTTCGTACCACCGGCAGAACGATCTTCGCATGCTCAAAGTCATGTCTGCCCGCGTATTTATGTGGTATAGTGGCTTAATGTATAATTGTTGTGTGTGCTCAAACTGTGCATTGAAAAGTATACGATGAATTTACAGTTGTCAACCTAATAATATAGAATTGTGTGGTCATAGGTAGAATTGCTTTGAACATGATAAACCAGCTGGTCTGTTTTAGAAACATATGTCTTGTATTATATAGGGCTACAGTATATATTACTGGTCATTAACCTATGTAATCTTTCTGCAATAGTTCGTAAAATGTACACGATTTGGCTAATAAAGTCATGATATAGAGAATTTGTTATTGTTTATATAGTTGTCTTGGACCTTTGCTGATATGAATAATTGATATGAAAAAGACTGGACTACCAGAGGTTTAATTGAATACCCCTGATTTAGTTCATAAATATTCATTAGGTTGTGTTGACAGTCCTAGGTAACCTTACTGGAACATCCATTCATGTAACCTGATATTTAGGATCCTAACCTTCATTAAGGTAAACTCAGAAAATGGGCTGTGCCGATACACACAATTGTGGAGTTACCATTAACAGGAAATAAAACATTTGCTCTCCAATTGGTCAGTCATGTTATTAGAAATTGCAACATTACATTACAGACAAGGCCATCTCATATTTGATGCTCTAGTAGTCTTAATCCAAATAGTCTATGGAGACAAGCATGCATAATGCAAATGTGGCTTCTAGCAAGAGTCATTAGTTATCCCTGTTTAATTTTTCTCATCCATTTTAAAAACACCTAAAATGTGATTTACTGCAAGTGAAGTATCTGTGCCTGTGTGTATATACATTGCGTTTAAAAGTTTAGGGTCACTTCAATAAAATGTTTCTTTTGATACATTTTTTAATTTTTAATTATTGTTATTAATTTTTGTTGATTATTTAATAAAGATGGCTTGGACCAAATAGTGAAGAAATAAGAGCCTAGAATAGTTGGGAACTCTTTCAGTACTGTTTAAAACATCAAGAAGCAATAGCTGATAAAATGCTAAGAGGACCTTATTAAAATTCAAGGCACATTATTTCTGTTACGCGATCAAATGCTGCTTCGACTTCATTTGTTTGCTTTTTGATTTGATTGTTAGAAGGCAACTCGCCATTTCTGATACCCTACTAGTTTCATGGGCGAATGACTTTCATTTGACAGGTGGTTGGAAAGGACAGGATGTTTTTCCCCACTGTATGTGTATAGTGTGTGTAAGGCCTCTATGCAACTCTTGACCGTCTCCTCCAGGCAGTCTGGAGCCCTCAGCCTGACTACAGCTTTAATGTTCTGCCTCCCCCTCATCCTCGCCTGCAACTCTTTGACAGTCTTGCCTGTGTCATTTTCAATTCATCTTGCTTGTCTGCCTTTGTTTTCATGCATGCCAGTGTCTGTCCATCACTCCGTCCATCACGCGAGTAGTGAGCCGAGACATCCTATTTAACCTTGTGCGGTCCACGACCCGTCCGTCTATAATGCAAAAATATATTAACAATTTTTACACTTATTTTTAAGTACCCTTGTTTCAATCCACATTTCATTTTAAAGGAAAAGTGTAACTGAATTGTATCAGACCTTCTTAAAAGACGTCTAGACTGCCTCCTGCTGGCCAGATTATTCTCCCATTCTTGTTTATATGGCACTGAATGATTAATATATGACTTTTAGCAGTTATTGAGCCTTTAAATGGTCTTAATGGACAGTTTCATCCTACATGTTATGTACAGATATAGTGTTCATTAAGTAAGATCCATTTCCTCTTTAATAAGTCTTTTACTGGGGCTCCTTCATTCTCTCCACAATGTCTTGTAATATGAAATCAACACCCTCTCATTCTTTTGTGTTCTCAAAGGTTTTTATTTATAGCCTTGTCAGAACACTCTGTTAGTATGAATACAAATGAGATGTCTGTCCTTCAAACTCTGATGCGCCACAAAAGCAGCCTGTGTTCTCTTGTGTAGTGGTGCGTTCACACCACTATGTGGCAGCATTGAGCTGGGTCTGCACTGAGGACAATACGTTCAAGAACGAGGTCTGGACCTTCTGTGGCATCTGTGGATACCACAATGCTGTGTTTTCTCCATCGACTATTCACACATTGTATTTGTAATAATCTTTTGGTTCATTCTGCTGTTTCCATGGAACATGTTGTGCATGTTTTGCACACTAAAGTTGAGGCTCTCCAATGAATAGTTTGGCATATTTGATACGATGTCTGTTCATTTTACAGTATTTTCTAGCACTCTTTTGCATGTTTACAATCTTAAATTAAATGTGAACAAATAATGAGACTATAACCTATTGACCTGTAACTTCAGTCATAGATGGTGCCACACATCTCAATGACTGCTCCAGCGGTACTGCAGTGGAGCGTGGGATCCCTTAATAGCCAATCTACAGCAATTTGCCAAGAGTGCTTTGTGCCCTGAAAAATAAGCTAGCGTGTCCTAAATTGGTTGTTTGTCATAAAATCTGTAACTGCTGCGAGCGGTAATTTTTTTTTGGATAAAAATAAACCAAACTCCCACGTTACGATTCCGTGATCAAAACTGTCACCCTGATTTCTGTTGGTAAGTTTCATATTAATTATTAAAGGGATAGTTCTTTCAAAAATAAAAAATCTGTCATTTACTCACCCTCAGGTTTTTCAGACCTGTATACATTTCTTTGTTTTGCTGAACACAAGGGAAGATATTTGGAAGAATGTCAGTAACCAAACAGATCTCATTCCCATTTACTGTCCTAGTAAAGAGTCAATGGGAGGTGAGATCTGTTTGGTTGCTGACATTCTTTCAAATATCTTCCTTGGTGTTCAGCAGAACAAAGAAATTATGCAGGTACGTGTTTCTTCTGTTTGATAGAATAAGTCTATGTTGCTGTACAAGAGAATTATTTGATCCAGAGTGACACAGACGGACTATACTTTTTCATGAATGGAAATAGGCGTGTAAAAGACACATTGCAGTTTAACGGAACGTTTAATGGCAGTCTAAACCTGTTTATAGTGTAAATGTATTTATTCTCATAAAAGTCTTTCTCGTTGAAATGATTTGTTTTGAAAATCAACGATGTGAAAACCTGGCAAAACAACCTAGAATTTTGGAAATCTCATGCATACTTTGGTAAAAGCGTCTGCTAAATGACTAAATGTAAATGTAAATACACACATGTCAGTGTTACGATATTCTGGTATTGATAATAATTGATATTTTTAACCCTGATTAGTGAGAATGTATAAAACACAAACATTTTACATTTAAACGGTGTCTTGATTTTGGAATTAAAACTATCTTGGTAACACTTTACAATAAGGTGCTATTACATTAGTAAATGCATTAGCTAACAATAAAAAATAGTTTTTCAACATTTATTAATCCTGGTTAATGTTACTTCATGTCAATACAGCTTTTCATGCTAGTTCATGGTGCATTAGCTAATGTTAACAGTGACGTTTGTAGAAGTATTGTTCATTGTTAGTTCATGTCAGCTAATACATTAACTAATTGTAAACAAATAGCACCTTAATGTAAAGTGTTCCCGCTATCTTTTCCATGTTATTTAGTATTTGTTTGCACCAGCTGCAGCAGTGATATGCGATGAGCTACAATTGATTCTATATTTGTAATGTTTTTAAATGTCAAGCATCACATCTGGTGAAGACACGATGCAAATATAATTAAATATGTTCAGTCAAGAATGGGAAATTGTGATGTATATTTCAATTCATTCATAATTTGTTTTAGAATTGTTCCTTTTGCTACAGTGTGTTTTAAATTCTAGTATTAAGACACATACACAGGGAATGATAAATGCAGCCTGTTTCAGTCCTCTAATGATATCTCCAGGGCAGGTGCATGTATGCATTCATATAGGATGCTGTTCTTCCTTTTAGTGGGTTCCCCTCTGCTTTATTATTTTCCCTCTTTCTTTGACAAATGGAACATTCATAACTTTTATTCCTCTTATTCTTTTATTCACAGCTGTATGCTATTCCTTGTGTCAAGTATAACCATCTCATGCTGGAGTTGATGTAGGTGAAGTGGTAGAAATCAGTTGAGATACAGAATGTCTAGGATTTAGTGGGAGGGGGTTCGTTTTGTGGGAGGGGCCAGGATGAGACTGGGGTGGGTGTTAGTCTTCCGTGACTGTTGATGTGGAGGATCTAACACAGTGCAATTGTTTTATTTGCCTTATTTTCTCCCTAGAAGAATGTGGAAAAGACTGTGGGATTATCAGCTCTTTGATATGTGTCCAGACGATTTCCTTTTAAGCTGTAAATAACATAAAATGATTGCCACTGTGATTCTTCTCACATGGATGCCTTGGATGTCTTTCACACAGGCCACAACCTTGCTTTAAATGTGCACTATTTTTGAAGTAGAGGTCTATGCACATCTGTCACAAATATTTTTTTTGCTGTGTATATGAGCGTGCGTGTGTGTCTATATATAAATATAATAAAACTCAAGCGTGGCTTAAATCTTAAAAGGTTTCCTGCGTTCCAAAGGAATCTAGTGGAGTTCGGCCAACTGTGTGTCCTGTTCTTCTGAACACCAAACACTTCCTCACACTGTCTCTCTTTCGTTCATGTTTTCTTGTGTTTACTCTCTCAATCCTGGTTATCTGGCACATGTAAAGCCAGATGTTACTTTATAGCCAAACACTCTTGATTGATGGTCAAACAAACCGAATTGGAGTTTTCGCCCCATTCTTCGGCATAAATTATTTAGACAATGTTATTAATTACAGTTTTTTTTGTTTCTTTCTTCTTTGCTGGTAAAGCATGTAACAAGTAATTCCCTACAAACACACATGGAGAGCATGCAACCAGCTTTAATATGCAGTGTACACAATTGTTTTGAATGAAACCGGTTGTTCTCTTCAGGCTATAACTTGGACGGTTAAGAAAGGTTTAGATGCTCAGTCCGTAATAGTGTAATTGCAGGCACCAGAATGATGCAAAATATTTTTGGTCATATTTCTATGTAAACTGAATTTGAAATGTTATTTTATAATGGTCATGTGTGCCATCTATCTGATGACAGTTTGGCAGCTGGTGTCCAGACAGATTTAAGGGAGATGACTTGAAGCTTGCTTGTTCGTACTGTTCATAACATCTGTAACTGAGCTGTGTTGCATAGCGACAGCTAGATGGCAACAGCATATTGAATAAGACACGGACTAAGGGACTTTTGTGAGGGACTGGTCTTTTATCACTGATAAAAGAAAAGTATATTATTAGCCACTGGCCAGACCCATAACCGAACACAGACTGAAAGTTAACTTCGGGCCAAGCGCTTACATCCGATGAAACCATCTATATGTATGTGTACGTATATACGTATTTGTATGCATATACACATATTCACATATTCACACACGCATATATGTTTTTATATTTATATAATAAGATAGGGGTGGGAATCATTTGGTACCTCACGATTCGATTCATATAGATTCTTGTGGTCACGATTCGATTAATAATCGATTCGTGATTTTACGAATTTAAATAACGATTCTTCCTCAAAATTCAATGTGATGTATGTTTAGATTTTATTCCATTTTGCTTCGATATGAGTCTTTTCGTTTAGTGTTCTCTGAATCGATAAGAATCGCTAGAGGACTGAATCGCGTTTCATATGTAAATCGATTTTTTCACCCATCCCTAATATTAGTGCTGTCAATCTATGAAAAAAATGAATCTGATTAAACACACATTATTTTCTGTGATTAATCATGATTAATCGCACATAACATTCATGTTTTTAAAAGTACTTTCACATTCTAATAATTTCACATTTAATCTCCAAATGAATGTAGATTTCTACAACAGATTTCTTTAACAACACCATTTTATGAATTTAAGGCAACAATATGATATAAGTGTAGTCTACTGCAACTGATCAGTATAACTGAGAGCTTTCATGTCTAACAGGTAGGAAATATACAAAAATGTGATTTAAGTTCTCAAGCACTTTACAATCTTTAATGCTAAATTCTAAATTAAATACAGAATTAAAGCTTTAAACCACATTGAATTCCTCTTTTCTTTTGTTCTTTTATTAACATTAATGACGGGAGTCACAGCAGGTTTAAGAATGTGGCCCCTTTAAGACCTGCCGCTCTATACTGACGCCCTTTCCCATTTTCACAACTATTTGTAATTCATTTTGGATTTTATATAACACGTTGAAATCTGTGCTTACGATAATGCTAGACAAAACAGGCTTTCTGACATTAACTTGTGTGGTTTTGTTCATTCAAGCACAAAGAGAACTTAATACTGATGAGCTGTCAGACAGATTCACTGACGCAGCCTTTAGCCCGGGACTGTAGACAAGACCGCTGTCGCATTGCGTTGCGCCGCATCCCAGAACTAGAATCTGTCTATCTGTACTGAACGTGTCAAAACAACAGTTTCAAATCGCGCTTAAATGCTTTAAAGGCCTTTACATGAATAGGAGCGTGATTATATAGCCTAATGTAATGCTAGACAAAGGATGACAAACAAAGTGCTGGGCAACGATTACAATTTTGAATCGCATGAATCACATCACTTTTTTGTGATTAATCACGATTAACCGCATGTTTAAAAGTAAAATTCAAAAATGAATTCAAAAGTAGTGTATTGTGCACTTTTATTTTAAAAGTGCAATAAGATTTGGTTTGCAAACACTTTGAACAAATAATGTGCTTTTTTACAACAGTAATTCCTTTACATAGTAGCAATAACAATTTTAACTTAAAATATAAAAAATAGTGTAAATCTCAATTTAAACATTAATGTAATCAAATGAAATATAAAACCAAAGCTATCTGCCACTGCCAGTGGATTAACGTTCTGTTTAGTTTGATATAATGATTGATTTTATTGCTTGTACATAAACTCTCTTTCAACACTCTTTCAACACAAAGTGTAAACTGTACACTGTATTTAAAAGCAAATTAAATTATTGTATGCTACTTTTTTCTTTATCTTAACAATTCATGGAAGGAGAACACAATTCCTTTACTATGATTGCGTGTTTTGGTCCCGTCCTTTGTTGTTTGCTGAACATTATAAATGTAGATCTTTATTATACTGCTGCCCCTTTAAGAGCGTTCTATACAGATATACCGATCTAATATACTGTGACGCGTCCGTTTTGTTCCCCAGCTGTTAACGTTCATAAAACGGACTACTTATACATGGACCCTTGCAAATATGGGAATTTTGATTTGATTTTGTGTTTATTTGTCCGTTTCAGAGTAAGAAGACATGTCAGAGAACTCAGTTAAGTAGTTTGCTGTAAACTTAGTTTGCTACAACAGTGCAGCCGCTGCAACAGCGCATGCGCGAACAAGTGCAGTAGTCCACAAGGTGTCAATACACACACAGAGTGTGCTGTTGGCGAAGAAGAATGATGCAAAACCAACACCAAGTACAGTAAGCTAAGAAGCTAATCCTTCAACATACTGTTTGGTTGTGGTTCTTGTTTTGCTGTTTGCTCGGATTGTTTGCAATGGCGAAAACACTTCCTCAATCATTAATTTGCAGTGGGTCTATGAATGACGCGACTTAATCCGTGATGAGTATGCGCAGGAAGATTAGCAGACACGTTTGTGCGCGAGACTGACACTGATGCGGAAAGTCAAGTATGCCCGGGCCTTATGGCAGTAAGCAGTCGATCAAGCGATTTGATAGTGGGCTACATTCTGTCATTCTATATATTCCCCCACCCTACTCTCACCCTTAACCTAACAACTCTGGGGAAAAAACACTCACCATATGCATAAATTAAATGTAAAATATTAATTGCATTTTCAGGGTTTAATTTCTGAACTTTTATTTTTGAAAGTAAATTAAGTCTATAGGCGTGTGATACTTCATGATGTGCTGCACAGCGTATGACACGCTGTATTGCCAGTGGCGACCCCGCCCCCTTTTGGAGGTTACCGTCCAGTTCTGGAGCGCTTCGGCCTGGAGAGATATGTACTTGGCTTCAACAGTGTTAGGCCAACCCAAAATGCTCTCATTGGTTGAGACGTGGTGACGCCCATCCCAAGCCAGTACCGTTCAACATTCGACTTTCGAAATATAATAACACACAGCCATTAATGTCTAAACCGCTTGCGACAAAAGTGAGTACAGCAAATGTTGAGGGGATTGCAAATTTACACTGTTATACAAGCTGTACACTCACTACTTTACATTGTAAAAGGCAAAATTTCATTTCTTTAGTGTTGTCTACAATATCCACAAAATCTACAATATTAAAAAGTTTACACGTAAAACACTTCTTCGCTGCATAGGATTTGTTTCGTTTGTTTGTCAGTTGTACAAGCAAAACCTTTGTCAGAGAAAATATTTTTGAGCGCAGTTCATCCAGCTGTAATTCCGGTAAAATAGACTAAAGCTTTCCTGTATCTCAGTGGTAACGCATTGCGTTAACAATGCAAGGTTGTGGGTCCGATCCCAGGGGATTGCACATACTTAGTAACGATAATGCAATGTAAGTCACTTTGGATAAAAGTGTCTGCCAAATACATAAATGTTAATGTAAAATATTCACCGAATAACAACCTGAGGGTGAGTAAATGATGATAGAATTTTCATTTTTAGGTGAACTATCCCTTTAAAATGTGCGAGAGAGACGTGCATTTTGACTTCATTCTGCTTTTCCGCCGTACTTCACATCATATGCCGAATGGTGTGCGCAACACAGAATGAAGTCGAACACACACTTTAGTCTCCAGACAGAGAGAGTGCACGGACTCTCTGTTCGCTCTTTCCTGCAGTCATCACAAGCGCGGCAGTCATCTACATTGCTCGTAAATTATCAAATAAATAGTTATAGGTAAACAGTTGGGGCGGCCGCCAAAACATTTTTTTGTTAAGAAAAAACCCTGTCTAATCAACATCTTTCACTGTGTGTGTGTGTGTGTGTGTGTGTGTATTTTTATCTGTATTGTATATGTTATTTCTTACCTCTGATTACCTATTGTTTTTTTGCGTGATGTCTCACGGATAGAAAACCAAGCCATATTTGCATATTCTGAACTGTTAGAAATTTATTTTAATACAACTAATAGCACAAGAAAGCTGCTTCAGTTTATTTGTTTCTGTTGTCCAAATCATTCCTTTCCTGCGTTACAGAGTCACTATGTAAGTAGTACAAATAAACCATACAATAAGTCCATAGATAGCAAAAGTGTAGAAAACAAACTGTTAATAATACATAATTTGATATTATTAATATTTATATAATAAAACAATAATAATATAAAATAACATAAAAGAGATTTATGTTCATTGTTTTTTTTGCTATGTCACACCAAACAATGAACATAAATCGGGTTATGCTATTTTATATTATAAATATAAATTATATAAAATAATATATAATTAACAGTTTGTTTTCTACATTTTTGCTGTCCATAGAACACATTGTATGGTTTATTTGTCAACTATCCATATGCAGTGATTTACATATAGCAGCACATATAGCCATCATTAAAAAACTATGTGTACATTTTACGATAAACAATGTTCATGTTCATACATGCGAACAGTCAGAAAAGTGTATAAAATGTTTTTATCTTGAAACCACAACAGGATCAATTATATTGCGTCCTATTTCTCTGAAAATAGTTGAGGCAGGCTTTAAGAACAGCAGATTTGTCAGTATTACATTTCTCGCCTTTATTTAGTATTAGGATACTTTTGTAACTCACACTTTCAGTGTGATAACCAACACTCATTCTAAGATTTGATTATGCAGAAAAGATGACGATCTTACCTCTTTACATCATAAACTCGTGCACGATCACTAGACCATTTGCTGAGCCTGCTACCGGAATCATGAATTTGAAACAAGTATTATAAAAGAGTTTAGACTGTTCGTTTAGATAGGTTGATGTTGGAGGCAGCTTGAGAGAGCATGAGCATATGGTGTGATCTGTGAAGGCTGATTAAGGTTGGATGAGAGCAGAAAGACTGCAGGGAGGCCCAGGAGGGTCCTGGCTCAGCTGGCTCATCTTCTGCCACTGTGACAGGAAATGCAGTATTGCGTGCGGGACGCTTTGGTTGGCAATGCGGCCGTGCCGCTCTGATTTTATTACAGAAACACATTTACGTCAGAAGAACTCTAGTCCTTGTGGGCAGTGCTTTGGCAAATAGCATTCCAGCCGATCCAGTCCACTCTTTCCACCCTGTACTTTCTTATCCTCTTCATATAGATACTCATCTGTCCAATAAATGCCCAAAAATACAACTTTGGAGAAAGAAATACATGCACTAAGATATGCTTACTGATACGGCAAGGGTGGAGGTGGTTGTGTGTGTGCTTTTGAACTTGGCCTCTGAACTCCACCCCCCTCAACCTGCTCATGAATATGTAATGTGGGTGCTAAATGCCATATTGAAACTACACGGCCACATGAATAATTCATGCATGTGTAACATGTTTAACGTGTGAGTCTGAACCCTTAACCTTATATTAAGATGTAAACAGATCACTTTATTAAGTTCTTGTTTGACCTTATTTTTTTCCCCTTTTGTATCCACAAGTTTCCTACGCCCCATGACACTTTTACGCGAAAGCTGGGAGAAACTCCAGGTTCAATGTTAACAAACGCATTTCTGCCGTATTTTAAGTCATTCGTTTATAGCAGAATGTAAACTTACACACTGACATAAATTATAAACTACATCAGCATACTGTCCACTACTTTATGTAAGGGATAATGTATAGGCAGCTGGTTGTTATCGCAGAAATTTGATGTTGTTTTATTTATTTATGTTATTAATTTACCTAATGATAAAAGTTTTGTGGACTTGAATAAAGAGACAATATGTTGCACTTAACCTTTTCATGGGCATTTTGTTTTCATAGTTGGGCAGATATTGTGATGTATCGTTATAGAATTGCCAAACAATAAATTGATATTGTCGGTATCGTGAGCCATATACCGCAAACCGTATCGTATAGAATCACGAGGTACCCTGTCATTCCCACACCTACTCCTTACTAAAAAAAAATTCTCTCTCTCTTTCATGACTACCTGGTTGCCCTGTCATGGTCACAGGTAAGATATGTTTTTTTATTGAAAATCTAACTTATTTTTATTTTGTTTATCCGGACCAATAAGAATGTGCAGTTAAGACATATGCGATATGCTCACAATATCGGGGCCTTGGGATTTTTTCAATTAGCAGTAGTATTTTTAGGTTATATTTAGATTTTATGTCATGGGATATTTAAGTATTTGTATATGGCTAAAAACTTTTAAGAAGGAATTTGTATGCCATGTTTTAATACGGAGATGTTAACTGTCGTATCTGCTGCTGTTTTTATATTTTACAGTATGCTTTAAAAATGATAAAACACTTAACTTAAATGTTTCTCAATGGGCTAGTTATTCCTACATAATTCCTATAGTCACAATTATGTCATTCTACAGTATTTATGGGTTTCCTATTCTAATATGTGGAAAAAATCTAAATGATAAATTTGTGTTTCAATACTTATAAACAGGAGAGTATAAATTATTGCCTGTTCCCATCACTGCAAAATAAATAATCTGGAAAAATGGTAATACTTCGGAAGCTTGGGCGCCAGAAAAAAACATTAAATATATTTTTTTGTGAAGTACATTTAAATGTAGTGTTTTTGATGTTTTAAATTTACAGTTTATGTTTGGTAATTGACTTTTGTTTTTACCGCATTTCAAAGTCCTGAAAATTCAGCAAATTTCTATAAAGTTATAATTTTTAAAGTGTATTTTTATTGTGTATACTGTTTTGTGTTCTTATGTCTTATAATACCTGCCGTTCCTGTGGTACAATCTGCGCTTCCATATCTGCTGTTTAATGTTAAGGTCTATCTGATGTTCTTTTATGTTACAGTAAAGTGTTATCTCCTTCCCCAGGTTTACTTTATCTCCTCATCTGTTCTATGACTATTTATAGCTCGGCTAAGCATCGTAAAAATATTTGTCCCTCCCATATTTTTTACCACAGTGCTTTTGTGTGAATTGTTTATGTATGTGCATTCGTGCCCATATGCCAGTATATGTATGTGTGTTCCAGCAGGGGTCTGTACTCTCCGCTAACTGACCCATTTTCTGCTGCCTCATAAAGGGGAGGGGGGATGAATGACAGCATGGTGCTTCAGACTCTCAATCTCTCTCCTTATCAAAGGGAGAGAGAGATGCTCAACTGCTTCTTATTCACTGTTTAAAACCCGTTTTCCCCCAGAATCCCCAAAACTGCTCCATCACAGCTGATGGCGGCTGCCCGACACTGTTTTCATGCATAAATAAGTATCGTTTGTACAACAGTCAGTTTAGGAAGCAGGTTTGTGCGTACGCAGGAGGGCAAAGCAATTCTCTTCTGGGTTGCAGGGCTGCGATTCATATTTAATGCAATGCGGAGTGTGTGCGCATCGATGCGTAGGAGGAAGACTGCATTCGAGAATGCATGCTTAATGCAGAAAGAGCACGAAAGTCTTTTTTATATTCCGCGTGTTGTCAATTCCCTTTTGCCTTTGCTAGTTTTCTGATCTCCATTTTAGCAGTGACCTCTGAAACTCGTAATATCGGTCTCGCCGCCATTTTGTTTCGATTCATGTACTGTACTGTCAGGTCAGATGAAGAACCTGGAAGTAAAATATGCCCTCAGGAAAAGTGGCCTATTTGGCAGTCATATGAGCGCTGTGTATTCCTGTGTGGTTGTAGTGGGAGGTTATTCTACTTCTATGTGTGAAGATTTACATTTATTGTGTATCTTCCCCTTTTTTAAATGTTAGTCTAATGTTATTTAAACCTTGACCTGATGCTTAAAATTCTATTGGTCTCTTTCTCGCTTGTCAGTCTGTTGTGCGTTGATTTGCAGTTTTTTTTGATGTCTTGTAAAGCTGTGATCAAGACAAGGAGCATAGTCTTGTTCTGTCAGGAGCCTGGGGACTTTTCTTTCCAAGCTTAATAATGTGGAGCGGAGGTTCTGAGCAGACTACACCTGTGAAGCTCTGTGGTCTGTATCAGCGGCCTTACATAGAGGTGATGAAACCCGCCAATCACAGGGTCTGTCGACGCTCTGCCGCTGGAGCGGAGCACTAAACAGGGATTTTTTTCCTCTAAGCCTTTTATCTCAGATGAAAGTCTATCTCTCGAGGGTCTTGCCAACTGTACCAGTTGCAGCAAAAGGGCTGTGGAATACCTGCTAAAGTCATGTTCTACATATTTCACTGGTTGTCTCTGTCTAGATGGATCATTGGATTAATAGATCATTTGACAATCAAAGAGTTAAATGATGTTAATGACCAAAAAATAGGTAAAATATGTATAAAAGTATAACACAATGTTAAGAATTACGGTTTGGTGCCATCTTTCCTTCCTTGTAATTAAATTATGTAAATTCGGGAAAGCGATTCAACATTTGTAGTTTGAAGCACTCATGCATACTTTTGGCTTGTTGAGAAGACAGGTGGTCTATCGTTGTACATCCTCAGGATTAGAGCTCTTGAAACATTATTTCATTAAGCTTTCACGGTCTGGACTGCAATTATCAGATTTCATTTTCTTTCTTGGCCAGGAATAAAAAGGGATGAGGAAAAACTGATTCAGAATATTGAAGACTTGAAATGGATATGCAGCTCTTCCAGTGCTTGATATGGGCCAAATGAGCTTGTAAGGGAGATTTTGTGGGAAATTATTTTTTGAAATGTGCACTGAGATAATAAACTACTGGAGTTTTACATTCTTGAATTTGTCATATTTGGTGCAGTTTTGCAGAAGGGCAGAGGCATTCTCAAGCAAAAACTCCAATGTACTTCAAAATGACCACATGGAGGTGAAATAATCATATCTGTAAAAAATGACGTGTAAAAATAATATAAAGATTGAAGCTCTTGCCTGACGTACTGTTCTTGCTGTAATGACATTACGTCTGGATAGCGCCGTTGGTTTCTGACAGGTTTAGGCAATGGGTGAAACTGTGATTATGACCATAAAGATCAAATTTGACCTCCGATAAAATTCGGGCAGTGTTGATGAGATAGCACGTCGTCATGCATAGTTTACTTTTGGGTGCTTTAAGGATTAACATGAAACATAATGTATTGCCATTGCTTTGAAGTGACCCGGTTATTTATTAAATGATTTGCTTTTATGATAAAAGTAATTTAATCCAAAACATCTTTGCGAACATACATTGTGTGTTTTGAAGTTTAAGTGTTTGGAACGGTAGAGAAAACAGCGCTGCTTTAATTTCCTACAGTCAGAAATCTTACACTGGAGATTTTTCTCCAGTAAGTCAAGCTCCTGGGTCGCCCAGCTGTGCCACATGCTGTTTGAAATAACTCTGCCCCTACATCATTTTTTTATTCAACCACATGCCAAAATATGCGAAAAGATGAATGTGATACGAGACGGAAACATGCTTAATGCTCTCATTATTACCTCTGTGTAGGCTCTCTGTTATATATTTCCTATTATGTTGCATGGTGTGTGTCTGCTTTATATTCTATTCTTCGTGTTTAAGTATTCAGGAGTTATGATGTCATGCGGTTATATTTAGGCTAGAACCTGTGAAGGGCGATGTGCCACTAAGCGTGTGTCTCTTTGTGATGGTCTTGAGGCTGTGATAAAAGATCGAGACATGTTTGAAGTTGCATGTAAGGGGTGTAGAATTGGCCTGATTTTATGCAGTCAGTTTTGATGGTACAGAGATTTGTAACCCTGCAATCAAATACAGTTAGATTGCTGGAGCTGGACCACGGTTGGTATGCAGAAGTAACTGACAAAAAGCAGACAAAACCCCCACCCAAAATCCAACTTTTTTTTTTATAAAAAATTATGGGAGTTTGAGGGAGAAAAACATTTAGACCTGCACTGTCTAAATAATATATACTGTACATTTGAAGTAAATGTAAGTTATTTGGATTGGCGCAACCTCCAATGTCTAATTTAGTCTGTTTTTAGTTGTTGCTAAGGAAATATTGCTAATTTAAAAAAAAGGGAACTTTTGTCTGAGAAGGGTTCAGTCTGCAGCCACTTTAGAATAAACAACATATACAGCCGCGGAAAAATGTAAAAGCATTTCAAAATAATTTTCAGTGTTTCTGAATTCACTACTTGTAGGTATGCGTTTAGGTAAAATGATCATTCATTCGGTGAACTACTAACAATATTTCTCCCAAATTTCAAATAAAAACATTGTTTCTATTTGCATTTATTTGCAAAAGATTTATACTGAAGAAACGGGTCAAAAGCGAAAAGATGCTCTGTATATAAGTTTATATTCACTTTTAAGCAACACAACAGTAATATTTGTTTGCATTTAGGAAAAGTAAAAAAAAAAGAATTCAGTTTTTAGGTGTCTTGTCATGCATGCTGTCAGTCTTACACAATGCTGTTGGATGACTTTATCACTCCTGAGTTTAGATTTTTTTTTTAATTCAACAGACATTAGACTGGAATGGACACAATATATCTATAAATGCTGATTAAATGAAAATTTGAAACAGATTTTCCACGACTGCATGTTTGCTGCGAGCTGAAAATCAGAGCTGTGAATATCAACTTCCTAATCACTGTTTTGAGAGTTATAATTAAAGTTTTAGGCTCTCATTGAACTTTTTTCTTAGAATGTAGCACACGATAATTAGGTCTTTGAACAGGAGAGCAGTACATTCAGTGTTGGAGTAGATGGAAGCTGGACCGTGGCAGGTGGGGCTCCCATCGGCGAGTTAAGGGGGAGAGATAATGGTGAGAAAGGGATTCTTAATGAGCCTCTACTAATCCCCCCAAATCTCTGTAACGATTCCACAAATGTCAGGCCAGCAAATAGAAGACGCATGGATTTGAGAAGAGATAAGAGAAGTAATCTTCGACACCCACACCTCCCTCCTCAGAGAGAGAAAGGGTGGAGGATTGGTAGCCGGAGGGCAGTTGCAAGTGCTGCTCTCGACCCTGGTATTTGTTAGCTTGTGTGTAGTGTCATGTAGCATGGCTTTAAATAATATGAAAATAAACTTCTCGCTTTAGTTACAGAGAACAGTTTTTAAACACGTTAAAATGAAGCTAAATCAGTTGGAGGCAAGTAGAACAAATATGTCACGTGAAATAGGTTTTTAGTGCTAAAGCATCGAAGCTATATGCATAATCCGATTACTATAAGAATTGGCGCATGTCTCATCTTTCTCTTGCGAGCCCGGGTGGGTTTGAAGGCTTTGATACACAGAGGTACAAACCCCGCCCACGAGTGTCCGCTGGATAATGCTGCGTCCCGGAGCAGATCCCTGCGTGTTTACGTAACACTCAACGTAAACAGTATACTTACGTATTCATTGTGTATCTCGGCACAATAAAAAAAACTTGCGTTTATATCGCATTTACATTTATATAACCCATTTTTATGCATTACGATAGTTTATTACTTCAACATATACATTTACGGCGTCCAGTATTTAACTGTCATGTGTACGACCTGTGACTGACCTGTCAGGTAGGCTATTAAGAATAAACATCTATTTATTACTAAAACTCGCAAAAATGACTTAATGTGATGTTTAATGCACCACTGCACGAATGTATCTTACATTAGGTTATTATCTTGTCCTGTGTAAATCTCCGTAAATGATGCAAGTGCGTGTAACAACACCAGCGGGGAGCTCATCCCGGAGAAATCCGCTCCTGGTTTTACTCCCACTTCGGCATTAACTGGATGATTTGTGTGTGTATACGCAGCACACGGGGCTGAGAGTCAGAGGAGAGAGGCGGATATGGATCCGTAGCTCTCGCGTTCGTGTGTCTCTTTTCCCTGGACCCTCGTTCTGCTCGCCGCGAAGTCGTGCGCGTTTCTTTCGAAAGAGACTTTAAATGCGCGGCGGCGGGAAACAATAGCGAGCTCGGTCCGGTGAAAAGAGAGCAAGCTGGCGGCACGGCGGGGGATGCACGGGCACAATAGGAGAGAGCAAACTCTTCTGCTTGCGGAGGACAGTGTTGCAATAACATTATTTTTCAGACAGATAAACCTCGCAGCGGGAAGCGTCAGTTTGAAGCAGGACTCTTCTTTCAAGCGCATTTAGCGTGAACACAAGGACAGGACTCGCACTGGACGCCGAGGGGATTTAATGAGGATTTGCTTTTTTGGGGATATTTTGATAACGCCGCTTGTCAAACGCCACGAATAGACCCGGAAACCAAACCAAACCACTTCTGTTCTGTTATTATACAGCGCTGTTTTATTATTATTCCTGTTGTTTTCACTGTGGGTTAGGCTATTATCACAGTAAAACAAACCCGAGACCTAAATCTATTGACTTGGTTTCCAGAGAATGTACTTGCTTGATGGTAGTTACCCGGAAAGGATGGAGCGGGGTACGCCACAAAGGAAAACCGTGTATCGGATCTCTTTGACCTTAGTGAAAAAAGAGAACCTGCAGGACGGCGGAAGCTCGGCGCACCGGCGCCTGGAGAACCCGAAAGTGAGCGCGTACCGGCGGGAGGCATCGTGTGAGATTCCGCGGAGCTCTCCGCTGGAAGAGCTGAAAGAAGTGGAAGACGAGACGGACGAGTTTTCCTCACACTCGTACATGAGAAACTTTCGAACTTTTAGTACCGGACATCTGGAGCTGGGCAGGTTAAAAATCTCAAAGAGGGCACAGGCATTAAATGAAAAGTGCGTTTTGCCAGAGCATGCTCAGAAGAAGGTGAGTGAAAACGGGGCACGTGTGCACAACAATAACATTCAAGCAAAAGAAATAGCAGAATGCAACGTTAAATGTACAGAAATCTCAGGCACAGCTGCTGGTAATGGAGAAAACACAGGTTATACAAACAAGATTCTCAAGACCTCCAAGAGCACGGAGGAACCGGTCTGTATGTGGTCAGGCGAGACTCAGGCTTCAGAAGAAGCAAAAAGTGTCAGGACAGCCAAAGAGAGCTGCGTTTCCTCTTTGCTGGCTAAAGGGAATGGAAAAACACCCAAGCCGGCGCCTGAAACCCCTCCTGTGAAAAGACACCCTAGCCTGCTGCGACGAAGCTTCAGCTTTCGCCACTGGACCGGTGGAGAGTTAATACGCATACGGGCGCTCTCCAAAGAGAAGCACCACAGCAGCTCGGGCTGCATCGGTCGTGATGGAGAAGAGAACCAGGCCCAGTCCAGCACTGTTCTCCAAAACCCTGCTTTTGAGTCGGAGTCCGAGAAGCGAAACACCTTGGACGTAGGTGAGGTCCTGAGCAAAACGGACTCCATGACTGAGCTGGGCCGCAGGGACAGGGCGAAAGGCAAGAACCGCACACTTGACAACAGCGACTTGTTCAAGCTGACTGAGAAGTCTTTAGTGGAAAAGGAGGGTTTTATTAGAGGGACGGGTTTTCGTTCAAGCGGACACGAGCGTAAACTCATTCGGTTCTTTAGCGGGATCTTCTCAAAGCGAGACGGGACGTCCACGCCGCTGAGCAGCCCCAGCAACCAGGCACTACGGAAGAACGGTCTGCTCGGATCTTACCGGAGATCTGATACTGGCTTTTCACAGTCCAGCACGGAGAGCGTTAACGGATGCCTGCCAGACGGTAATAGAAGCTGTTATTTCTTCTCTCTTATATTTGTCAGGGACGTTAAGAGGCAGGGGGATGCTGTGTCTGCTGTTGTGGATCTAGGGCAGGGGCTGGAGGAATGGGTGTTTGTTTTGGACAGGAATGTGATGTTTAGATGCCACTTCGCAGGCCGCCTATGTTTGTGTTTCATTATGCTGCCTGCATGTGTGCGTTTTACGGTACACTTTTCTGAGAGATGGGAGGATTTTCTGAAACGCTTTTGAATCCTCATTTAGGGCGGTGTGCGCTTCTCTTAGCCTGCTTTAGTCTTTTTGCTGATAATGCACGCTGTCAGACACAGTGACGGTTTACCCCACTTGGCTTTTCTTTTGCACTGTGCAGCACACATTCTCATCTCTTTCTCTGTTCCGGATCTATTATCTCGCTCTGTGGTGACAGCAGGTCGTCTGTGAGGCCGACACCCCCCTCCTGTCACAAATATGGTAATGTGGATGCTCTGGAGTTTAAGATAGACTTTAATGAATAATCTGCCTGGCCGTGAGCCACACACCATCTTCTGCCTGTGAGGTAAATAGAGACTACAGACAGATATCTGGCTCATATTGTCAAACAGAAAGACAGAAGGAGTGAATGAACTTTAGCTTAAAACTGAATCTGAACCTTCGAAATATCATAAGTGGATTTAGTCGATATATGTTTTATATTTTTAGTTCATGCATTTGGTACTTTTATCCAAAGTGACATACAGTGCATTCAAGGTATATTTGTAATACAAAAATTGATGATGTCTTTTTAAGCTAAATTGGACATATAAAGCTGTGATACAGCCCTACTTCTACGTCATCATTTATTGACTCTTTAGGTTTTGTATCATATAGAGGAAGTCAGCCTGGTCCAATGTTGTTTCAATACCACCGTTCTTAAAACATCTTTTGTGTTTTACAGAATAAGGAAAGTCATGGAGGTTTGGAATGACCTGATGAGGGTGAATAACAGTGAAAGAATTTGTGAGCTATTGCTTTAAGGTGTTACTCCCAGGACTGTTTTCATGATCTTAACGCCCCTAACATGTGACATTACCTAGTAAAATGGCTCTATTCTGCGTGTGTGGGATGGGACAGCACCTAGGTCATTAGCTGTGTCCACATTCCTTAGATTCCAGAGGCATTCCTGTTCTTTAAAGCTCTTTGGTAGAAATACTTTCTTGACCAATTAGATAACGAACTTGCGTTAAAACAGTGTCATGTTTCCTCTGCAAAAAGCAGTTCTACCTGGAACTGAATTTTTTTTAGCAATCAGATATCAGTCAGTAGGAGATAATACAGACGTCTTTGTAGCACTGAGTCAGAGTTAGACCTTTCTTTTAAGTTCATTTCAATCATAGTCACACGTTATTCTGCAAAAACAGCACTGAACATAAATATTCATTGTAAAGTTTTGAGGCTAGTTTTTGAAAAATCGTTCATCACCGGTATTAGCCCACACCTGCCTCCCCAGAGATGTATTTTTAGCTAGTCGATCGTTTCGTGACTCAGCCTGACTTTGCGCACATGGCTGTGACGTTGTCTGTGCATGTGATTATCGGTTCAGTTCAGGTCAATTGGCATTGCAGTGTTAGCCTGCAGCAGGTGTGGGTCTTACAGTACCGCACACCCACGTCTGTGGAAGCAGGATGTGAAAAAGCAATGCAGAGTCAGCATTGTATTCTCCTGCAGGGTGGACTCCCAGATGGGTCTTGCATATGGATCTCTTTATAGAAAAGCGGCTGTCCTCAAACAGCCCTTGGTGTCTCATAGCTTGTTATGACTTCTGGGGGTTTTGGGGGGTCCTGTGCATGACGTATTAACACGCCTCATGCATTTTTGATTCTGTGATGTTTCTGTCTTAACCAGGTTTAGAATACAAAGCAGTTTGCCTTTCAGTTATTGTATGTGTAACAATATTTGAAACTCATTTTTAGTGTTTCAGAAAGAAACAAGATTTTCAGTAAGAGAGATAATCAATTTTTTTTATTGGGAGTTATTGTCTTATTATAGTGACATATATATAATATAAATTAATAAAAATTGGCATTGGGGACATCAACTGCCTGTAACCAATTTGAAAAGAATCTTAAATGGTTTTGAGTCTTGTTATACAAAATCTTCTTTCTGTCTAGGAATAGAAACAAAATGAGATTCATAGTAGATCCCCAATTGCAATATATACATTTCTTTACAAGCTAGATATGAATGTGTATTTTACCGAGCATGGAGCTCAATCTCTGAATGAGGACTTTCACAGGGTAATATCTTGCAGCTACATTTATAACAGTTAACGTGTTCCGTGATCTCTATGCACAACGTTATTTCTTCTTTTCAAAACATGTTGTTTTTAGGCTCAGTATTTGTTCGTTTTCAGATGCTGCAACAACTAAATTCCACCACATTTTTTGAAACTGCCTCAGTAGTTTTACCTTACTTTGTGTCTTAGGTTTTAGCTTAACCTAATTCTAGCGCTTATGAAAAATTGCTTGTACAGAAATAGTTTTACTCCTGTATCATTAGTGTTTTTTGATATGTCTAGAGGAAGGCCAGGTTTTTTACATTGAGTCACTGGGTGTTTTTTATAGACCTCACTCTTAGCTTCCTCTGTGATCACAAAAGCATTCTGCACAGGTGTATATTGGATATTGTTTGTCATGAGGTAGATGTAAGACCAATAACTGGAGGGCCTGAACTGTTACAGACAATCCACCCTCAACACATGCCGTCTAATGGTGTCAGGTATGAGTGAGTGGATGGGGTTCTGCGTGTATGACCCACATTTACAGCCATGCAGAAGTAATGCATGTTGCATGTGAAGCTGAGACATACTGGATGTGATAAGAGCATGACGGAGGTTCTCAGGGGACGAGTGTCTGAGGGTAGAATGGAAGAAGACTGTCTTTATATTTATACACACAGAAGTTGGAAGGTCATTTTGTCATCGTCCATGACAATGAGTCAGCCACAGCACTCGCAAAAAGGAAGCAGGTTTTTGTTTAAATATTGTGTGAAGAAATCTTTCTTGACACACACACACGAGCAAGACTTCTATGCAAGACATAATGCGAAAGAAATGTCTCTTGCAGCCAGAAAAGAGATTGTTGAGTTGTACTGGATCCGAGCAGCTGTCATCACTACAGTGCTCTGTAGTCGAACTAAATGTGGCTTTTGTTTCTCTTGTGAAAAGAAAAAGCAAAGAAAAATGATGATTGCAACTAGAGGGATTCATCTACAGTTATGGAAAAGTCAGAATCAGAACTTCTATTGTTTGTATGATCCACCAGGCCATAGTTTCACAGTTATTGTTACAGTGATTTTTATTTTAGAGTGATTTTATTTTTTGCTTGTGTGGATAAGAAGATTCAGGCCCCAGTTAAAGGGATACTTCACCCAAAAATTCTGTCATCATTTTACTCACCTTCGAGTTCCAAATCTGTATAAATTTCTTTGTTCTGAACACAGAGAGAGATATTTGGAAGAATGCTTATAACCAGACAGATTTAGTAGGAAAAAATACAATAGTAGTCAAATGTGCCTCTGTCCTTTTGCTGTCCTACATTCTTCAAAATGTGTCTTCTTTTGTGTTCAATAGAACAAAAACAATTTTAAGTAATTTTTCCTACTATTGTAGTCAATGGGGTCCAAGATCTGTTTGTTTAAAAGCATTCTTCCAAATATCTTTCTCTGTTCATCAGAACAAAGACATTTTTACTCGAAGGTGAGCAAATGATGATAGAATTTTCATTTTTGGGTGAAGTATCCCTTTAACCCACTGATACCCCTCTGGACAGAACCGTTTATTACTTCTTTGTCAGGTTAATTGGGCTGAAACGTAACAGTACAGCTGTGATCAGAGACTGAATAAACATGTGTGCACGCGTTCAGAGTCCTTTGTGACTTGTCCTGGCTTCGTAGCGCTCCAAAGCAGCACTGTGTAAAAATAATAAGCCTTAACCGACCGAACAGGGTTGTGGGGGTGGAGAGGACAGTGAATGAAACTCAGATGCGCTCATCCTGCAGTCTGTGTTTAGTAGGTCAGTCTCTGGCTGCATCCGCTATGCGGTATTTGGAACAGCAGATGTTAGACATGGTGTCCTTTAAATGTTTTTAAAGTTTTATCCTCTTTTAAAGCAGGGTTAATGAGCCCGTCTTACCTTCGCTGGAAATATTTCAGAAGGTTTTACAGGGGTCATAGGTAGAAGTGGACAGTTGGGAATGGTTTACAAGAGAAAGGTGTGTTGCACTTCATTATGGCCGTAACGTGTGTGTTCTGTTTATGACAGGGAGAGATACTGTTATAGCTTTAGGCTGTAATACTGACCTGACCAGTGGAGCATGTACAACACGCATACTCGTTCATGGAAACCTTCACTAACTATAAAGTGTTCTCTGGTCTCCAGGGAGCATTACAATATGACATTGCCAGAATTTGTAGAATTGAATATACATCACACACAGAATATTTTCTATGATCTCGCTGTCTTCTTTTAAATTTCATTGTTCACCTTATTGATTAGACAAACATATGTACATTTTGTATTGCCATACATATGACTGCTTAGAATCTATAACAATACTAAATAGAATAGAATAAATGTACATTACCGGTCAAAAGTTTGGAAAGACTAAATGTTTCTAGTAATGTTAAAAATCTTTTAATGTCAAGGTGTATGGTTAAATGTTTAAAATGACTTTAGTAGACAAAAAAGTTGTGATAACATATCAATTTCTTTGAGTAGAAAACAAAAATGTGTTTAAAAATATTTTTAAATAAATAACTTTGAACAAATAAAGAAGAAAAAGCAGCCAAATAGAGTCCTGAATAGATGGGAAAAAAGCTTCCCAGGTTGAGACCTCAAAAAGATAATATGCCAAGAGAGCGATTCTGCTAAAGGGTGGCAGCTTTGATGATGCTGAAATAATAATACTTTTTAAATAACAGATTTGAAATTATATCGCACACAACAAATCAGAGCTGATCTGAGCATTCACACCAAGAGTCACTTTTAGTAAGAACTTGTCATATTGACACACAGCTGAAAAATGTGTACTGTAGTCTAAACAAATATCATATCTGCCGCCTGCTGCCTGACGGTATTTTTGTTTTCTAGGTGTGGTGTGGTGTAAATTCAGTTAATAAAATTAGTTTATGTAACTATATAATTTCTAACAATTAAACTGAGAAAATTTGCGACACACACCTATAATCTGATAAATGTGTGTCTGTCAATTAAATTAAGTGTCATTCCGTCTAGCGTATGAATCTGCAAGGTCTTTATAGATCACAAACTCATCCCATTCCAAGGTTCATTACCCTCGAACACCACAGCACGATACCATTAAACACATGCTGTGTCTGAATACACACCTGCTTGCGTGCGAGACACGGAACTGTGTGATGGCCTGACACGTTTTTGAAGTGTACGGAGTGTTTGGAAGCAGATTACTTGCCCTCTGCTATCTGAGTGTATATATAAGCTCTGTTACACTCTGATGGGATGTAAAATGGAATTAGGGTCAGTTTGTGTGTCTGAAAGAGAGAGAGGCTAAGTGAGAGCTGCGTGGCATACTTAGACAACAGCCAGATGCTTAACAGTAGGAGGGAGTATCATTAACCAGAATTTACCAGAACATTGGGTCATGTTGTGCGAGAGATACAGTAGGTGTTATTAGATGGGGTTAGACAGCTGTGTACTAGGAATGGGTGACAATGGTTAAATGAATGAATCTCACATATGTCTCCATTAGAGTTTTAGAAAGGATCTGAGAAATGTCTCAAACTAAACTCAAATTTGACAAGCCTGGCTTAAATATTAAAGACTTCCATGGTTAGTCAATAAGTCCAACAGCAGACTTGTCGATTAGGTACATTTTTATTTATTTATTTATATTTAGTCATTATGTTTAGTAAACTGTCGGTTTGTGGACGTTAGCCAGTCAACAGAGGTCATTTACACACATAAACAGTCTGTTTGAGTTTCAGGATCAGAGAGAGGTGGTGTAAATGGCTCAGTTTTCTTTCACTAACAAGAATCATTGACAAAAATTTTGATATTCTTTTCAATAAGAGGGCTATTAACATTAAACTAAAAGAGACAGAGCAAGAAAGCGTCTCTTACAGCGAGAGAGACATTTCAGTTGCTGTTTTGCATAGAAACTGCTGAAATGATCACTGCTTTATTCAGCCGTGGGATTTGAATGAGTTTTGCCCATCTGTCTGCGTGTGTGGGTGTCATCAGGGGTCATGGTGGACAACACAGGATCTTTTTCGTTAGATCTTTTCCATGGGTGTTTTCTTGTTCTCCGTCCTGTTATCACTGTTATCTGGACATTGAATGGAAAATAAAGAAGAGGAAGGGGCCAAAGCGGTGAGATTTTGCCTGGGAATGTGATACTGGGGGTGGGGGAAGCCGGGTGTGTAAGCTTTGATTTGTGCACCCAAGTGTTTGGAAATAGATATGGAGGTGAGGAGCAGAAGCAGGGAAGCTGTTAACATCTGCTTTCTAGCAGCAAATGTTTTGCAGGTTCTGTATTTACATACATGGAAACACATTTGGACACTTTGTGTTAAGCACCCTCACAACCTGTGTTGTTTAGGGCTTAGCCACTATGTTATTGGAAAACACATGCACTTTGGTGTTATATAGAGATTTAGTTCACCTAAAAATTTAAATTCATCTCATAATTCAGAATCGATAAAATGGAAGTCAATGGGGGTCAGCGTTGTTCAAAATAACTTCTTTTGTGGTCTGCAGAAGAAAGTCACAGGTTTTGAATAACACGAGGGTGAGAAGATTTTATTCAGAAATGCTTAAAGGTACAGTTACCTGTGAAGTTGTTCCAAATTTGTATAAATTTCTTTGTTCTGATAAACACAGAGAAAGATATTTGGAAGAATGCTTGTAACCAAACAGCTGCCACCATTGACAATTGGGTAGTTTAAAGTGCTACTTTTTTGCTTTCCAACATTCTTTAAAATATCTTCTTTTGTGTTCAACAGAACCAAGAAATTCATAATGCAATTTTTCTTCCATGGAAGTCAATGGTGCCCAAGAACTGTTTGGTTACTAGCATTCTTCCAAATATCTTCTCAAAGAAATGTATACAGATTTAGAACAAATTGAGGGTCAGTAAACGAAGACAGAATTTTTATTTTTGGATGAACTGTTCCTTTAAGTCACCGTGGTCATGTACACAAGCTTTTCATTCTTTGTCTCTTGTCTGATCGAATTGCTCTCCACTGCTGGGTATTAGCTTGGATGGCATCAAGATGGCATGGCTGCAGATCATTAAGGGACAGCTGTGGTCTGCCAGCCCCCATGCCTTATAAATGTGTGCCAGGGCACCTGTGCCAAGGAATTAGGCCACATCTTTGTGCATTGCAGCTGCAGTGAACACGCAGGGACGGGGAAATTTATCAGTGGCTTGCCTCCAGCAGTGGGATCAGCGAGGAACATCTTGTATGATGTTAGGAATTTTGGGCTCTGTGTGGAGGAGAGCAGCCGGCTTGTCCTTGCTGCAGGTGACACCTGTTCACACCATCGATGGGAAAGACAAGCCGGCTTTTGTGGGAAACATCATCATCAGATTCCAGAAAGGAAGGTCTGGGCTGGGGACCAAAAAGTTGCAGGTTTTCCATAAAATGTGCTAGTTTTTACCAATTCGTTTAGCATACAGTAAACGGCGTACCCTTCCGAAACGTTTACCGGCACAGCCTTTTTGACCACACAAAAGCGGTGAAGTGAGATGAGATTTGAACAACAAACCAAAGGAAAAGGGAGTAACTGGCATTTGGTTTGCCGATTGAGACATGGGTCAGGGTTTTACCCTCTGAGCCCATCCATGCCTTGTATTTACTCAGGATGTAAATGGAATTTCTGCTGTTGTGTATGTGTGGGTGGTCCCACGCTGTTCTTTTTGTGTTAAAGTGATTCGTCCACGTTTTGAAGAGGTCATATCATCTTTCCTGATGCTGCTAGGTTATTTCTGCTCGCACAGGTGAGGTTGTTTGTGTTAATTCTCCGTCATCACATCTCTCCTCTTTCCCCGCAAGCTCACTTTCCATGCGCTGAGAGCTTTTCTGCACATTCTTTTTCCTGAGGGTTTCCAATGAGCCAAGCATTTCTGCCATCATCCATCTGTTAACATTCAGTTTTATCATGCTCTTGTTACCTCTCTTCCTGTCCTCCGCTGGAGTACGCCTGCAATCCTCTGCTTTTCGACGGGGTGTGGAAGAGCTTAGTAATGTCAGCTACTGTTTAATACGCATCACAATAATTCACAATACAATACATTGCAATACGTCACAATTATATACTGCTAAAAATACATCTAACGTGCTGAAAGTCATACAAACCTGTTTGACTTTCTTTCGTCTGTAGAACACAAAATAAGATATTTTGAACACTGGTAACCAAAGAACATGGGCCCCCATTGACTTCCATTGTATGGACACAAAACCACTGAGACATCTCTCAAAATATCTTCTTTTGTGTTCTATACATACATAATAAATGATGACCGAATTTTATTTTTAATTTAATGGTGCTTGATATCAATAAAGCATCAGCCAGTATTTTCATAATACAGAATTTATATATATTTTTAAATAAAGTTATTCAGAAAAATGCTATGAATAATTATCACATAATTCCAGACAGAAGTGAAACTGCAGAAACCCTTCCTGATATACAGGGAGAGCGCTTTGCTGTTTTCAGTCTGAATGAAACAAGTGAACACCATGTGCTTGACATCCTCACTGTAGTTTTCTGTTGCAGAATAATTGACCTAATTGACCCTTTAAATCTCAATCTCACGTCACCATGGCAACGGGCAGTCCGAGGTAGCCAAGGCTGCCCCTTGTATCTGAGCAACCCACGAAAGGGCTCAGCTGTGTTGCCTTGCTTTCGGATACAGACGGCTTCCTGCCCGGGTTGTCCTCCCAGAGCTGTCAATCAACAACATGAGCAAAACCGCGCTTGCGACAATTAATAGCAAACAGCTGGTAAGCGTGCACACGCAAACAGTTAGCGACGATTGATGGATGAGGTTGCACTTGGAAACCAGCCGCACAGATTTTGCCCGATTTTTGAGCGAAAGGGGACCATGTTTAGAGATGGTAGAGGGCTGGGGATTGATAGTGGGACCTGAGAATCGTGGGGGATGGGGGTTAGTCTGGAGGGTGTTCCAGTGACCCGTGACCATTACCTCTCTGGTCCGGAGCTCTGACAATTAGCTAAAGGATTGCTACAGAATCTTCCCGTCTCCCTCCCCGTGTGCTGGTTTAAACCACTGTTTGTGCAGTTATTGTTTCGCTGACAATAGTCGGCTCAACGACCACGGGCGGCCAATTGATGAAAGCAGTTCACAGCGTAAAGTCTCGTTTTCAGGGCATGCCGAGAACAAGAAGTCAGGCGGAACTGCGGCGTGTGGCGCATGTGTGCTGGGTCGGGAGGGGGGCAAGCATGAATATTCATAGAGATTTCAATTGTCTCTTGATTTTTTGTTGTTTAGCCATTGCATTTGCAGAACAGATACAGGTTTTGTAGTTTCGATTGTATATTTTGTTTGCTTTTATATTTAAAAAATAGTTGAATGTTTTTTGTTGTGGTTGTTGTTTTATAGACTATAGAAAGAGCACATGTAAATGCAGCACATTTATGAGTTTCATGTGCTTTGTCGGGGGTTTCCCTGAGTGTTCTGATGTTTATCTTTGTGTGGACTGACCCTGAGTCCAAAATAACCAGTCAGGCAAGTTACTAGGACACCATATATAAACATATGTAGTTTCTCAGACAGCAGTGAAAACGCCCTTCCTTTTAACAGACTTATGAGATTTGACTGTGTGAATTCACAGGTATCCGTCTCATTGAAATGAAAGATTGAAACCGTCTAGTTTGGTCTTTGTTTGTAGTAAATCATGGACGCAGTGGCTGTAAGAAAGACATTATTTCTCCTAGATAAATACAATTAAATGGCGAGAAAAAGGCAACTTTTGCTTAAGTCTCTTGTGCTCAGATGTTTTTTTCTGAGAAAAAGACACAGGAACCTCATATATGTCTCCATTAGAGTTTTAGAAAGGATCTGAGAAATGTCTCAAACTAAACTCAGATTTGGCAAGCCTGGCTTAAATATTAAAGACTTCCATATGGACTCAAAGATTCCCCATCAAATGTACCCAAATCCTTATTTTTTTACCTATACAGTCCACACGCGCAATTCCAAAGGTATGGATGTGACATTTTCAGTCAAAACTTGAAATATAAATGTATTACCAATGTTGAATCATCTGTTTATATTTTACCAAACCCCGTTTGATAAAATTTGTCCATGCATAAGTTTTCTGTTTTAAAAGAGAAAACATTTTATGGGTGAGAATTATGGGTGTGATAAAAAGGATGCATGTTTTTTAGAGACGACATGCTTTCTTTTAAGATTTCTGTGAATTACAATGTAGAAACCAGAAGCATTAAAACTGTACAAAAGGGATGGCTCTCCATAGATCACAAAATAGTTCTTTTATTTTCATTTTCACATGCCTATTTATGAGGAATATGGACCGTTATGGATTTGACAATTTACCAGTTTACCAGACCACAGAAAAATGCTTTTAAAGCTTTAAGAGACTTCACAGGGGTTTAAAGTACCAAATATTGACATCTGACCTATCAGTACAGTGAAAACCTTGTGTAAAAACTTTACAACTTAAGGTTGACATTTGTATGGAATTTCCTATTTGTCTAATCTATTTTGTTTTATTTCCATTTTTTAAAAGAACCATCTGATACTTTAAGTTAATACTTGAAACATATCTGTCAACTCATTCAAAATCTCCCAAGCTCTTAAAGGACCCACTGCATGAAAGTCCATTTTTTCTGTGTATAAATGCTATAATCGTGTCCCAGGTGCATCTAGCAACCCAGTGAAAAATAAGATCCCAGTAACTATGTTTTGGTAAGCATTTCTCTGCAAGCATGTGAGAAATCGAGCCGTTCAGATTTCGCTCCTGATGTGTGTTGTGTTGACAGGCCAAACGAAAGGGGGTGGGATGCGTTGTAACTCATTATCATTTAAAGAGACATGCACCAAAACGGGTTGCTGTGAGCATAGCTGTTTTTAAGAAGGCAAAAAGGGTTTTGTTTACACCGCCATTGAGTGTTTTTAAGCAAAATATGTTCCAGACATTTCATGAAGACCCTAACAAATCATACCAACTTGTTGAAAGTGCTCATTTAATGAGTCCTTTCAGGAGCAACCTCTGAGCAATAAAATTTGCCTCTGGGATGTGTGTCAACTCGACGGTTAGCTGCAGCGACAATACAATTCTATAGCATATTTGCTTATGCATGAAGCAGGGAGTAGCTTATTTGCATAGGGTTGAACACATTCATTGTGTATTTATTTACTATAAGTAAAATTACATCGTATTATGTAGAAACAACTGAGAAACGGCAGCCTGCGGGGTTTGAGGCAGCAGAGGGTGATGAATGAATGAGCGGCGTCGCTTTTGATGACATTTATAAAAAATGTGAAAAGCAGCGACGATTTGTCATCGCAAGTCTCGTTAAGCCGCCGTTAGACACGCGTACTCACCTCCCCCCTGCACGCTTCTCAAGCGCGTGCTGCCCCCGGGAGATGATGGGGCCCGACCCTCACCCACAATGCAAGTGTGTGTATGGACTCATTATGTATGCAGTCGGTGAAATTGATAATGCGTTTTGGCATACAAAGCAATTCAAGTTTGTATAATTATTTCATTAATTTGGTTAAGAGTCAAGGTCCGCTTTTACACGTTAAGCCGTTAAATTGCAATAAAATGGCCAGATTGCCTTTTTTGGTAAATAAACCACATCTGTCATTCACACATTTAGCAGCTTTGTACATTTTATTAGCGTCCACAGATTGCCAGAGTTGTCATTTCGTAAACAGTTCACCATCAGAATGAAAATTCTGTCATCTTTTTCACCCGGTTGTCATTTCTACAAAATATATTTTGAAAAGCTTTGGTCCAGTGGGGGACCAACAGATTTCTTTTTCCAACATTTCTCAAAATATTTTCTTATGTGTTCTGTAGAAGAAGGTAAGTCATACAGGTTTGAAATGACAAGAGGGCGTGTAAATGTGACAGAAGGTCATTTTGAAGGTTTGAGATGAGATCTCCGCAGGCGTCCACCATTGCTCAATTTGCTGTAGGGGGTTAAGGCTCTGTCTCCCATTTTCCCTCTCTTTGTAATGCAGTCCCTGTTTGTTTGTCATTTTAACTGTGAAACATACTCGTTCTCCCTGTTTTCCCTATATTTATCTCCACCGTAATCTCCTCATCTTTGCCTGTTTTGTCCTGACGGAGGAACAGCCTCAGGTGAGGTCTTCAAGTGAAGAATGTGAGACGCTCCAAGTTTCAATGTTTGACGTTTGAGGATGTTTCGGGTTGCCATTGTTGCAGCTCTCGGAAAACCCCGCCACGTACCCCCGCCCCCTTACCTTTTCACCTCGCTCCTACAATAGAAGAAAAGGCTAAGGAAAACGGCCTCCGTGTATTTAAACAAACTGTTCCTGGTGTCCCTGAGAGCGTGACTGTTTTTGACAGCAGCGTGTCTTTTCTCCGTCATTAATAACATGGCTGATCTGTCACGTTTGTTACCCTGCAGCCACTGCCATTTGATTTCTTGTTTGTCTAAAGCAAGGTTCTCTCGATATCACAATTTCAGTAGTTCATAGCAGTACTATTGAAGTGTTTAAAACAACACTAAATGATGTTATTAAACCGTAAATTATGTTATTAAATGTATTATGAAACAATCATACATTATATAATGTAACATTAAACTAATAGTAATATAGGAAGAGTTTGGTTCCTGTTTTCCTGGAACTGTTTTTTTATTTTGAAAAATTCTAGTTTTTTTGTGCATTCCAATGAATATCAATCAAACTGCAGTTGGTTTGTTTTGATTTAAGCCATAATAACTAAAAAAATACGTCTAACTAATACAATAAAACACAATAAAAACATGATTTTTGAAAAATGTTAAAAACGGAATTCTCAAACTCATTTTGTAATCAAACTCTTCATTATACAAACATACATGCATACAAGACATATATATAAATATATACTTTCTCGATGAGGTCACCCGATATGATATAGGCTTCTTGCATGCACGCAACCACAGTTTTTGTCTAATGTTCTATTCTCCCAATCACTCTTCCATTGAAATAAGGCTTTTCTGTTCACATCTGGGCTTTGCCGTCTTGACACAGCGGCTTTCATCTCGCCATTAGACACCGCAGGCTGGCACAGAGCGCCGGTGGGGAAACGGTGACCTGGCATCTTGGCCTCGTACCAGCCTCTTCAACAGCTTCTCATATTACTTACATGACTGTGGTCTGTGTTAATGTTCTCAAGCACGAGTGATGACAGCCTACCGAGAGAGCTTATAAGCATTTTCGAAAGCTGTGCGAGGGTTATTTATTATCGGGATAGAAGTGCACGCAAAATCCCATTACCGTTGATGAGGGATGGAACATTTTGTCGGTGGCAATCCGGCACTCGTGTGGGTGGCCGGATCCGCTGGGCACGAGAGAGTTGTTCTCCAGATCTGCGGTCATTTAGTTTTTGTGCTGCGTCGCCTTTTGTCTGATGGGTTGTTTTAAGCCTGCCAAGTGTCTTTGCTGTCTTTATTTGTTTTTGTTTTTTCCCCTTCAGAGTACTCTTCCTGACATTGTGGTCAAGTGACTAAGAGCGTTTTGGATGTGTATGTATTCTGCAGTGTAGTGAGCTCCAACACTCAAATAATATGTTGAAAGCATTTGATTATGGCCATTTACAGCTGCTTAACCTTTCATACAGTCTCATTAGGTTTGACGCTTGCTTTGTTGAGTCCTGGAAACCCTTTTGATCCCGTGTGTTAAATAACACGCTGCTTGACAACCTAATTGCAGTGTAAATCGCAGCGTACGCCATGCGGTTCGATCTTGCCGTAGAAACGTTACATCCTTGAGGACAATCCGATTGTTTTGTCTTCGACGTCTTTCTTGCGCACACTCCCATTGTCACCGAGTCATATCTTTATTATTTTAATCACTGTCTTTGAGTCAAAACAATAGAGGGTGGAGAAGTGTTTCACGACCATGTGCCTCATTGTCAAGCGCTCATCAGATATGCTGTAATAACTGTGGCCGCCGTGCTGATATCTGGATTGCATCTGTGATAGTATTTCCTGCAGGCTGAGATAATGGTTTGTTATGTGTGGTTGGCTTTTTCTGTCAAGCAAGAAGCATTTTTGAGCTGTTTGCTTACGGAGGGCCGTAATTCTGAATGTTTCACTGTGACACGCTTCAGATTTCTGACCTAGGCGGCTTGAGTTTTGAAGATGGTAGTTGTAATAGCAGGCAGTTAAACGGTTAACTTTATAAGTCTTGAAGGCATCTCCTTTAGTTTACTGTTTTATGACCTGTGTGGGTTGTGTTTTGGCTGTCTTGGGAGTGGTGTGAAACTAATGTGTGGGTCTGTGTGTTTGTATGCTGGCGGTGAAAAAACAACTTTTGAGAGCAATTTTTCATCTCTGTTTACAACCCTAAACCTGTGAAAGTTAAGTTGTTTGGTTAGATCCCTAAGAGCGGAAAGTGTAAACGCATGAATACCTTGGTGCTCCCTAGTATTTTTAGGGTAGTGCACCCAAAATAATTCCGTCAACATTTGTTCACCATCATGTCATTTAAAACCTGTATATGACTCTTTCTTCTGTGGAACACAAAAGACGATATTTAGAAAAGTATTTTAGTGGTTTAAGACCATGGAAGTCAATGGGATCCAGTGTTATTTCAGGTCTCTGCGTCTAAAACGGTCGGATTTGCGACTTAAAATATTAATTTGTGAGTGATATTTTTGCAGAGATCGCTGCTGGCGACCATGCAAATTTAATGATTTCCAATGGAAGCGCCGCACTTAAAAAAATCAAGTGTACCGAATGCCAACGTGAGAGATGGAGAGAGCTGTGGAGGTAAACCTCACTATCCAACCCCAAAAGGTGCTCTAGCGACAGACACTAGAGGCAGCGGTCTTTCCTCGTAAAAGCGCCCGACTTCCGTACCTCATAGCAGGAGCGCCAGCGCTCTGCTCTCTGATTTTTCCACACCCAGCGCACAAGATCCTCATAAGGCAGTGTGGAATAAGCGCCCACAGATCTCCGCAGAAAACTCTATGGCATTCCGCGGATTTCAGCATTTTGTAATTGACAAATATACAAACCCAACATGAGCGCATTACTATGATGCGCTGTTTGCTGTGACATATTTTAGTGAGCCTGACGTCAGTTAAAAATATAAGTTCATGTTATGTGGCTCTTAAAAAAATAATTTGCCGCCTGTGTTTTTCCTCTATAGGAGCCAATGGCTCCTTAATTGATTTTTTGTCTTGAGCCCTGGGTTTGGTATCCAGTGTAGTCAATTATGTCATTTTTTTATCTCTATGTAGATAACAATTGTAGAAAATTGTATGGATCTTTTCATTTGTCTAGCTGAGGTGGTCACCTTCAGATTTTGTGTTTTACATGTTGTACATATTGAATGTACATGTAACTACATGCTTAATGGTACACAAGCAAGTCAACACAACTCTTGCAGAAGTGGAGCCAGTTAACATTTGCATTTAGCATTTGGAATTCAGGTGCACTGAAAATGATTTCCTTGTGTGTTTTGGCATGTATGCTCCTATCTGATTTTGTTCTGTATCAGGCACTTGGTTTTGTTTTTTGATACCTGTAGTGCTCTACAGTGCTCCTGTAGCTCAACTGGTTGAGTTGTATGAGCAGCACAAAGGTCATGGGTTTGATTCCCAGGGAACACACATACTGATTAAATATATAACTGTAATGCTCTGTAGACGGATAAAAGCGTCTGAAATGTGTAAATGCTCTGTATTCTCTAGGAGCTGTCTGTCCTATTCGGCTGTGCTGACTTAAAGGCAGCCAGAGTATAATAATAGCATCTGTAAAAAAAAAAACAGAAGGAGAGATACAGAAACTGTGCCAGCAGTGCGGGCTGTCTGAGGTCGAATAAAGGCAATACAGCTATTTTTCCCTTTCTCTTTCGCTCGTATTGGTGCTGCCATGTTTTAAGAAGACCACATCAGACACACAAAGGGAGGGAAATCTACAGTATAGGGAGAATGTAAACACTGCACAGGAAGTGAACAGATGTTGTGTATTTACATCCCACATCATGTATGATGAGCAATTTTACAGCGCAATGGGCTATACATTTGTACAGCAATGTGATTCCTGAAAATCAAACTTGAAACCTTACTAAAGTTCAAAATTTTATCAGTGAAGAGCAGTTAGTGTCTTCGTTCATTGTTGTTTGATGAACAAAACTGAGGCGTTTATTATGCTGCTGCCCCTTTAAGAGATGCATGGATCTTATATAATGTAAAACACGCATCTTTTTTCCACATGCGTTTTGATCCCTTAAGACATAATTGATTACTTTTTTAAGGATAATTGGTAATATTGGCATTTTGGCATAATTTTGTGTCGATATCTCGGATTAAGAGTAAGAAGATTCGGTATTTTGCACGTTGTCTGATGCAGCATTCCGACCGCGCCGGAATAGGTTTGTGTTAACGGCACGTGAGAACCAATCCAGTCCTCTTTTGCATCTTCTTGGAAATATTTAAATGAACATGTCCTAAAAACGTATAAATTCCCATGATGATACAGAACTGGCCCGATCGGGCAAGTGACAGTTCTCTCAACTGGCCAGAGGTTCTCCCATGCTGGCCCCGGGCCATCGGGCAGTCCTTTATGTTGAGCCCTGCAATGTTTGCTATAATGCAATGTAAGTCGCTTTGGATAAAAGCGTCTGCCAATTGCATAAATGTAAATGTAAAAATAGAATAAACTAATAATCTAGTATCAAGGGCAGATCGGCAGGCTCCATTCTGTGTTAACCACATTAGAGCCACCTTAAAATAGTTTTTAATCAGTGGACTTTTTTATTGTGGCTGGGCACAACATATATAAAATAAATAATACTAAATAACGACCCTCCCTGATAAATAATTTATAATAACTAGTGCAATATTTGACAAACAGTTTGATTTCATGGTAACTTTTCTGTTTCGTTCGGTAAGTATGCTGTTCAGTCTTTTGTTTTTGGTTATGAAACTTACCCGGAGACAAACACCACTGTGTAAACACGCAATAGAAATACCTCTGCGGATGCGCTTGTGACTTGTTTGCAGTGTTGCCCAGCCCATTGTCATCGTTGTGTAACGTTTTTTTCCATGCAAAGAACAGAATTATTATCTCAGTGCATCAGTCTGTTAACTTTTCCTCCTCTCTCTCTGTCTCTATATCTGTCCTTCTCCATTTCACCCTTCATGCTTGCCAAAGGTACATTTGTTCAAGCTGTTTTGGGAATGCCGTGTTGAGTGTTTTTGTGTCCTGACTGTCTCTTCCTGTTAGAGACAGGACTGTTTCTCCCATGTTTCAGTCAGTACACATGTTCCACTGTGCTGTTCTGGATAATCCATCCACGTGTGGAAATTACACCTCTGCTTAGGCCATCACTCCCTTGCTCAGGCTTTTTTTCCAACTTCCTTATTCTTCTCTGTCTTTTCCTCTGTGTCAGTTTGACGAAAAGCAGACACATTCTGCTAAACACTTTTATCTCCCCCTGTCTTGGCAGAGGCGACACCCAGAAACACTGAGGATAACAGCCTTTCCAGTGTCCCGATGTGTGTGTGCATGTGTATAGATGTATGTACGTTGCTGGTCAATCAATTGCATATACTCAGCTTTTCTGAAGTGGTCGGACAAAATGAGTGACTAAATAAAGAGCATGCGATTACCTTTCTCTACTGTGACAATGAATCCCAAATCGCATATTTGTGCGCTATTCCACACCATTTTTTTGTATTATAAATAGTGTGAATAATAGTGTGTTCACATAAAAAATTCCAACAAGAATATGTGCACTTAAGCTACCCGGATGATACACTCATTGAACTGATAAAATGAAGTGTGGAATGCTGGACACGTCATGCACTCAACGGTCACAGTTTTGCTTGCGTAGCGGAAGAGAGAGGGAGCTAACAAGTGTGAGCAAAGTTCACTTACTGGGTCAGTAATGCTTCAGTCTAATAGTGACTGAGGTCATGTTGGGCGAAACAGGTAACACTCACTTTAAGGGCCTTATTTTAACGATCTAGGCGCATGGTATAAATGCACGGCGCAGGTGCACTCAGGGCGTGTCTGAATCCACTTTTGCTAGTTTAACGACAGTAAAACGGTCGGCTCGGCTAGGTGCATGGTCTAAACGGGTTGTCCTGATTCTCCGAATGAGTAATGGGTGTCTCAGAGTCTCATCTCTCATTCCCTTTAAGAGCCAGTTGCGCTCGCGCCATGGCGGATTCGCTATTTACATGGCGGAATTTGCAAGAGCAAATACTGACTGCTTCTCCAGAGAGGAAACGCATCTGCTCGTGCATGAGGTTAAAGTGCCTAAGCAGACCATCTACAGGACAAGCCGGGTTTTACCTTAATGTAAACAATAATCCTTTACATTGGAATCCATTTCTTTTTTGTATATTTGGCAGGTTTGTGTGCTGCTGCGCTTCCCTCTGTCTGATAAGTAAAGTGAAAGCGCGTTGTGGACCCGCCCAGAGGCGAATTTTCTACTAAAGCGCTCTTTAAATAACAAAAAAATATTGCGCCGTTGACTTTAGACTTTAGACCAGGTTTGAGTTTGTCTATTGCGCCCAAAATGCGCCTGAAAACACCTCTTTCTTAGACCAGCACGCCCATGGGCGCACAAAGGAGCGCAAATGCATTTGCTATTTAAACAACGCAGCGCAGGATGGGAAATTGAGAACTGCGTCGGGCTGAAACTAGCAAAAACACTTGCGCTGCGCCGCATTGCGTCGGGTGTACGATAGGGCGCTAAGGCCATGAACACACTTGACGTCTTTTTTGACAAGAAAAAGTTGACGAGCGCTTTTTTAGTAAAATGAAAAGCTGGCAGCGTTTGTGCATAAAGGCAGCTCAGCACACAGGATCCACATAGGCAGAGTAACGGAAGTCTATTTGAATTATAAACAGAGACCGTCTTTGCAAAAACCAACCACATATTTTAAAACTAATTTCTCGCTAGAAATGCAATCTTTTGAAGAAAGATCCTGCTTGACCAATCACCTTCCTCGACGACAGGTCTCACTACTCGCTTGTCATTGGTCAGCTGTCAAAAAAGATGCTTGACGTAGGGCGTTTTTTTCAGAAAAGTTAACCTTTTTTCAACTTAAAAAGGCGCGCTCGAAGCTGCAGAAAAAGACGCCGACGGTGGCGTTTAAAAAAGCGCTAGTGACTTTATGGAAAACACGGTTTACTCCATAGGATTATAATGTAAAACAAACGCTGGCAGCTTAAAAAAAGAAGTCAAGTATGAGCACGGCCTAACAGTGCAATGTACAAATTGATTTTCATTGACCGACATTGTGTAAAACATTTATTGTAATTTGTCCTCTTATGGGAAACCACTTACACTTCCAGTTTAGTGTAAACCTTCTCAGTGCTTCATTTGGGATGAAACTATACCTCTCATACTGATTTGGAGAGTACATAGTGCATAGCTTAAATGCACAGTGTATAACTTTCAGCTTTCATTATTGGTTAGTGTGGGAGAGTGATGGAAAAGAGTACAGGATCCCAGTGCTGTTCTGATCCTAAGGCATCATTCTTGGAAAAATCTCACATTCACAGAGAGCTAGTACCTGGAGATGTTCGTTAATGTTGTAATGTAATTCACTTTATACTGCAATGTTTTCTCACCAGTGGCGATCCGTGACTCCTCTTCAGGGGAAGTAGTAATGCGAAGCTCGGCAAAACATGTAACGTATTTAGCCAGTCATGTCAAATACGTGCCTGCTGCAGACTCGTCGAAAGGGTTTTTAATAAAAGAGACGTTTGCAAGATACTCGCTTAGTCTCATGTGTAATCAGAGTTAAGTGTTAACGCAGTGTCTTCTGAACACGTCTCTTTAGTCATAAACCCTTTCATCGCGTCTGCTGCAGGCACGTATATTGACATGATGCGTGATGCACATAGGTTCAAGTGAAGCGCTGAGCATGTATTTTGAATTCCAGCTTCCCCTGAAGAGGAGGCACCGATCGCCACCGTCACCGGTGAATGTGACATGACTTCACTGGAACCGATCCAACAGCTTCTGGTCTGTGCGTGCGCTCATGTGTTTTGGAGGAGCTCCAAATGATGATCTACTCAGCCTTTAAGTTGCTTAAAATGAAAGAGATAAAAGATCTTCAAGAAGATATTGTCACTGTGTGTAATGGTAGCTTATTGCTAGTATAATTGAAGGTTCTGGTGCTATCAATGATGTCTGGAACACAAGCGGTTGTAGTCAGTATCAACATCACTCCCGAAGGCAACGAGTGGGTCACTCCCGTCTGGGTCAATATGTTTGCCAGCACATTGATTGAACTACAGTAGCTGATTCCAGCATGTGCGGGTCAATGAGCTGGTACTGACACGGTCACTGGCCAGCCACCCTGCTGTACTGGGAATACTGGGACAGCTGGAAACTTGTGGCCCCTATTAGGAAAACAGGAAACAGCTGTAACAACATCCTGTCTTAAAGTGATGTCCAGGGAGCTGAACAGTGGCACATGGGTGAACCGTCGGGTGCAGCACAGAAGAGGGGCAACAATGCAGCCCAGTGTGTCATAGGGGCAGCGGGAAGCCGATCGACAGAATATTTTCCATTCGGTCAGTCAGGGTCATGACCTGCATCAAGATGAACTCAGTGGCATGGTGCAAAGATACAGTTACTGTTTTTTTTAGATGAGAAATGCCCAGTAATTGAAAATGGTAGCAATATTTGAAGAAAGAGAGAGTTGTGTGTGTTTCGGGTCAAGCTGCATTATGGACATGAGAACCGGACTGTGTGTGTGGTCTTTACTGTGCAGCTGAAGTCTTCATGTGATGCAGCGTGGTTCTCTTTAGTGCTGTTGTGTTTGTGTTGTTTCACAATAAACCGCTGGGAAATGTGCCTTCAGAATGCTATTTCTGGAACTGCAGTGAATGCGGAGATGAAACGTACTGTTTTCAGTGTCTGGAGAGATTGATGGGGGAGGTGGGAATGAGATGAGAGATGAAGAGTGTAAAGTGATAGTCAGAGAGAGATGTGTTCTGTTGCGTCCTGGATCTAAGGATCAGAGTTGATATGAACAAGCTTTACAGCACACTGACTGCGCACACACTTCAATGATGCATAGAGTGTTCTCGGCAACCGCCTCAAAGCTGCTGGACAAGCCCCGTGTGCGGCTTTTGGTCTAATTTTCTCATATTCAAATCTAACATGGACCACGGTTCTTGTGGCAGTGTTTCAGTCAGTTTCAGAATGATGTAATCCACTCTCAACCTCAGACAGCTACTGTTCACAGACCCTCCAAGAGCGCCTGCACACTAGTACTGCAAACCATACTGCAAGAATGCTGCAAATCCATTGATTTCACCAAGATGCAAGAACCAAGAACAAGAATGAGGATTTGTGAAAATGACGTCGTGTGACCAAAAGTTGAGTTGCATTGAATGTGGTGGAATTTCTGTGTATTTTCTGCTCCACTAGTGGCACTAAACAATAATGGTGATATAAATCATGTGATTATTGATATTGTGTTCTACACATTGTTATATCATAAGTATTTGGCACAGTGGTTACAAACTCTCTCTCTGCCTACAGACAAAACACAAAAGAATCAAATTAAATATGAATTTCACAGATGATGGCATCATTTATTTCGGTTTAAAAACATTTAGATAAATATTTCGAGAATATCGGTATTGTGAATTCTTTTGCCCATAGTAGTGATAACAGAATTCTTTATAAAGCAAATTTCACTCCCGGACAATTCCAGCGTTATGGATGTGACATTCACAGGGAGAACTTCACAGGGTATTTAACATCAAATATTGACAGCTGACCTATCAGTATGGTGAAAACCTTTGATTAAAGGGTTGACATGTGCATTGAATTGCCATCCTGCTGTGTTTGTTTACCGCTTGGGTTTACTGCAGATTGTAATTGTGTTTGGTGACAGTAGTGACGCAGAACTTTACCTTTAAAATTTGCTACAACACACTGACGTCCGTTTACTGATACAAATTTCGAGACTGGCCACAAATCCAATTTGTTTTCGCTGAGTTCAAAGACACCTGGCTCTTTCTACTTAAAATGGATCTTACGTCAGTCAGATGCTCAGAGCTTTAGCTAGTGTGTAAGTTACCTAATGCATTTTTCACATACAAATGACAAGAAAATCTAGTTGGCTGGCTTGTGGAGTATTCACGAAATTCTTCTTTCTCAGCGCCCCCCGTGCCATTCGACTCAAACCAGTCGTCTACATTCAGAGGAATTACACACGGTTGTGTACTGCTCTCTCTGTTCTGCAGCAGAGGAAATCCAGCTTCATGACAGAGGCGGATTTACGCCCCGACTGAATGATCGATGTCTTTGGGACTTGACTCACTTTAAATGTGCCTTTCAGCGCAGCGGCTAATTGTTGCACGCTACAGACACATTCATTGCGTAGTGCGGGTTAGTTCCGCTTTCATAAATCCTAATCGAATCTGTGAGGAAGCGTGTGCTGCCGATGGTGGGTTGCTGTGGCCTAGTTCTCCAAGTCTCTTTAGGATGATTGCGCTCGGAGTTGTGGGTGTGTGGGATTTTAATGATTCAGGAGACACTAAAAGCTGCCAGTTCGTAACGCAAGGGAGAGTAAAGAGGAAAACTACAGGAGGATATCAGATGAAGATGCAATGTGAAAAAAGGCTGATCTGGGTCAGGCCGTCACAGACTAGAGGACAATGATCTTTCATAGCTTGATACTAAATTGTTCCTGTACACAGATGTTTTGTTTTTCAACTATAGACCGTTTCATCGGACCCACGCGACTGACCACCCATTCATTTCTATAAACTAATCCCATTTCATTTAGAGTTATTGCAGTTTTAACACTTCAGTCAGTAAAGGATAGTCAATATCAATGCTTGTGACATTTCACTGTAACACTTACAATTAGTTGTTGTTTAGGAGGTCACGAATTTAAAACATCACAGCAAGCTTAAGGAGCAAAACTAAAAACTCAATCAGTTTTGACCAGGAGCCGATTTTCTTCTGGCTATGCAATGTGAACATAATGTCAGTTTATTAGTCAAATATTTGTTAATTAAAGGTCCAGTGTATGTAATTGAGCGGCATCTAGTGGTGAGGTTGCAAATTGCAGTCAATGTCTCACTCCACCCCTCCCTTTCGAAGCACTACGGTGGCTGACACAGGACTAGGATGTCGTCGCGTTTTCGCTTCTTTGCCGAAGGAAATAACCTGTAGAGGAGTTCGTCCATTAAGGGCTACTGTAGAAACAACATGGTGAATTCCAGGGAAGGGGAACCACAGTGTATGTAGATAGAAATAGCTCATTCTGAGGTAATAAAAACAACAAAATGCAAGGTCTTTATACACCTCTGAACACATAGTTATGTATAATGTATTGCATTTCTGTGACGCTATCACATGTAAAATAGTTATGTGTGTGTTAGATGCATCCCATATTTGATTCTGGGGTGTGAAAAATGTAACGTTTGTGATGTTCCATTTTTAACTTTTACTATTGACATCCCTACTTTCCATTTTGTCTTATTTTTCTATTTTACATGCAGAATGTGGGTGGTGGAAGTGAAATCCCCTCTTGGTTCGTCTCTGCGTTTAATCTCTGAGGTCACAGCGAGGGGGTGGAAGGTCCGGGCAGGTCATGGGAAAGTATGACTGGAAAGAATCAACGTCGTGTCGAACGTGAAACTCTCACCCTATAAACAAATAAATAGTAGCATTTAAATAACGGAAACATGAGCTTTTCAGAGGATACACAGGCACCTCATTAGATGACCTGCTAGAATATCTTGACTAGTTCCATGTTTGGAGTTGATTTTTGTTTTCTAAACTACTTTCAGCATACCGAATTCGCTGTACTGCAGAGTGATAAACATCTTCAGAACACAAAAAGAATTCTGTTCTCCGGATTTGCTTAAATTGGAGCCTCATATGAATAGGGCCTTATGATTTCCGCCACGCAGAAACCGTGGACGGAATCGCGGAATCCAGGCATAAAAACGGAATTTGCTGTATAACACGGAATGGCACGGAAGCTGGCAAATCTATGACTTCTTAACCAGAAAGTAGCGCTGAACAGCTAACAAAATGCAAATTGTGCTAATAACGTGAGAATTTTTCAGACGTAGTTTAAATCTGCTCGTTTTGCGTGTTGTATTTAAAGTGATTAGATTGCGTGTACTGCACTCGTAATGCTCGTGTGGCGCTTTCAACATGCGTACAAACCACTACTGTACCACACCACACCACACCATCCCTCCAATTTGTTTTTATAATTCAAACACTTTAAAATTTAAGTTAATGTGCTAGTAAAATTATAAAAATAGTACTTAAATTTAAGTAGACCTGAAAACAAAAGAAAAAAGAAATGTTCTGGTAAAATGGTTTATTAACATAGTTACGTACATTATACCCTATTTTTTCCCTGTATGGTTCAAAGTATCCACTGTAGGTTTTTAATATATTTCATAAGTGACTATTATAGTTTACGTTAGTATTTTTTCAGGTTGGCAAATATATTACTTATTTCAGCAAAAAAACGGAAAACACGGAATCCAGAAAAAATTAAACGGAATTTAGGAGAAAATAAAACATAGGGCCCCATATGAAACCTCTTTCGGAATTGTATTCTCTCATCGGTTGCGGCACGGGCCATTGTCACTTCATAGACTGTGATGGTAATACGTTGTTAAAAGTGTCTTGACATCTTAAGCATGTTAATGGTAGGAACAAGAAGCAATGTGCCTGTGATCCAGAGCATTGAAATTAGTAGATGTCTAGTGTAAACCATTTGCAGTATGCAGGTGGCTTTTTAGCGTCTACTTAGCGCTAGAATAAGTTAGCAAAACGGCTAACATTTTAAGACCGCCTTAACTAAGCAATTCCTGCATTGCTTCAACAAATTCAACTTACAAGTTGAAAACAAGTAGATGCTTTCTCAATGACTGATCTTCAGACGTGTATAAGTCTCATTCATTCTCATGAGAGGCTCAGAAAGAGATGCATGCTCTGCTTTGTCTCTCCTGAGTCTTGTGGGAGCTGCTGTGTGTAGACGAAGAGGAAGAATAATGACTGTTTTAGGTTGGGTCTTTTTCACAGGCATGTTGTTCATCAAAAAACAAACCAAGAATCTTCTTTGTAATAATAATCATTTTCTGCCGTAATATCATCCTTTATGTTGTTGACATATGAGGTTTTTATTAGAAAACTTCACTGCAAACTAAATAGTGCTCACAGCAGGTATACACTGAGCTTAACCTGAAGATTCAGTCAGTCTGTGATACAAAACCAACCAAGTGCTCTTTTTGAATTGAAGAGGCATTGCGGTTATAATAAGGGCTGAGTCTGTAATACATCATCTCTGGGCTGTCACTGCCATCATGTCTCCTATGATGTTACAGATTGTCATTGTGAACAGAGTCGCACAGCCAGCTGTCAGACCAGAGCTGTGTGCTGATTGGTTCCATCTGCACACCCACACACACACACTGACAGACAGGAGCAAAGAGATCAAAGGTTATTAAAATAAAGCCAGTGTCTCCAAATCATGTGGTTACCTTAATTTACCGAAATGTTTAGGTGTCCTTTTGCACCCAAGCTTTTTTTTTTAAATATAATGTCTCTGTGTGTATGTGGTCATGTTAACAGAAAACCCCATGATTCTCTTGAGGGTCACCCAGCTGAATATATGAAGCATCCCTCCCTAAAACTGTTGTTTCCTTTTTATACTTCATCAGCTAGCCTGTCAAAAGGCCCAGGAGACAATCCCCAAGGGTTATGCATATATGTTAGCATTAGTTTGCGCTTAGTGCGAGTCTCTAGAGAAATTACAGACTGATGTTATTCAGTGTCAAAGAGCAGATGACACCATCATAGCATCTATTATTTCTTGTCCCAAAAACTGCTGTTTTGCATACCCAAACAACATTTTAAAAGAGCTGTTCACCCCCCGAGTTTTTTTTTCTCACCCTCATGTTATTTCAAACCTGTATGACTTGGCAAAACACAAAAGAAAGTAGTTTGAAGAAAGTTGGTAACCAAACATCACTGACACCAATTGACTTCCAATGGATGGACATAACCACTGAGACATTTTTCAAAATATCTTCTTTTGTGTTCCACAAAGAAGAGTCATATTCAGTTTTTGAACAACACAAGGATGAAAAAATGATGACATTATTTCTATTTGTGGGCTCAATTATTCCTTTGATGGTCATATCCATTACTAATGAAAAGCCAGGCATGATCAGTAATATAATTATGCGAAAAATTTAGAAAAAATGTTGAATATAAAAATTCTTGTATTTGATTTAACACTAAAATAATGAGGATTTTATCCAATATTGTTGTACACTTTATTTTATACTTATTGAAGTTTGCAACATTTGCCTCTTTTGTCATTTCCTGAAAACCTAAAACTGCAGGTACTGTATATAATGTTTTTTAACGTGAAATCCATCTAGCCTCAAATTATAAATCATTATTATAGGCTGTCATTGCAAATCGCCGTAATACAAAAAAACAAACACACAAAAAAAACTAGTTGTATCTTTAAAGTGTCATGTTGGTATAGTAGCAACATGTTTTCCTTCTCCTTCAGTGTTGTCAGTAAGTAAGCAATGTTGTGCGCTCCATTTCACTTAGAATGCTGCTTTGGAAGGCTTGTGTTACCCCCTGATCTCACCATACACACTTTGCAACTGTTCCCCTTCATTCATGGATTTGCATGCTCATTTGTGGGTCTCTCAGATGTCCTCGGAGCATTTGAGCCCACGCAGCACCTGCAGCCACTATTGTTCAAATGTGAACCGATTCATGCAGCTGAGTGTGGGGGCAGTGCAGTCAATGTGGGTTCTAATCAAAATGTCGCACATTTTGGTCATCCCCCGTTTTGAGATGTGGTGTGTTCTTGAGTCAAAATGAATTGTGTTTTTCCATATTGTCTGTTTAATTTTCCCTCTACTGTTTGTCTTGCGCCTCACTTATTTGGAACAGTTATCGGCAGAACACACCCGGATGTCTGTTTAATGCTAATTTATACTCTCTAACCAAATAAACTCCATTTTTCTGTGTGTTACAGATGCGTTTGTCAACAGTCAGGAGTGGACGCTCAGTCGCTCAGTACCAGAGCTCAAAGTGGTGAGTCTGTTTATACTCTATGAAGTGTTTTTCTATAACAAGCATACACATAATTTTGATTTGCATTATTAAATATTTATTTATGAACGAATGCAGGTCGTGGCAGCGGTGCACATGTGGAATTCTATAAAAGATGAACAGGCATATGTGTTTTACTTAGAGTGGAATTCAGTTGTTCTTTCTCATAACTAAGAATGTGATTATCCTTCTAAATGCTCACCCACACGTTACGTGCCAGAGTCGACGGAGCTCATTTTCTCTGTTTACAGACATGGCAATTTCCTGAGAAATCCATCCCCACAGCTCATAATTGAAACATTATAAGGTTTCGAAGTAATGCAAAAACAAGATTTGAAAGATGATTTATGGTGCACTCGGTCCTTATTTAAACTTTGTTACTAAGAAAGTTTGACAAGCTGCGTTTGGAGTGTGGAGATGAGTCCGTCCTAAAATTGGCCGTTTCACTGAATTCATTATGTTGTGATGATACCAAGCATGACAGCAGCTTTAAAGGTTACAAAATATGCATAGACTTGCAGTCATCAGGAATTATCAAATGGCTACGTGACTTCATTTAATAAAATTTTGATCAAGTAGCTAAGCAGACAAAAAGCAGACATTGTTTATTTACAAGCCAAAACAATTTGCAAGGGCCAAGAACCCTAATCATTCTGTGTGTTTGTATTGCAATGCAGGGTATTGTGGGTAACCTGGCAAGTGGGAAGTCTGCACTTGTGCACCGGTATCTGACAGGGACGTATGTGCAGGAAGAGAGCCCTGAAGGTAAGCGTTTCACCATAACCTCTACTGTTACTGTAAATATGTCTGGTAAATATGTGGAAGCACTAAAACTATCAATAAAACGTTGTACTGTGATTTTTTTTTTACCAAACTCATTTACATACGTGTGCTTTCAAACACAACAAGTCAAACTTTGTGTCACACCAGGTCTGATGTAGTGATGGCAAACACCTGGTTCCCACATGTCTCCGATAGTGATGTGCCCCATATGAATATGCACAAATTCCTCTTGTGCTTATGAGATTTGAGCACTACGGTGGTTTACAAATGACAGACTTCTGTCTGTTTCTTATGCTGGGTTCACACCAAACGAGAACAATCGCGTTCCACGCTCTTTATTACTCACGGGAAAAGTTTGTTATTTTTGCGTGAGTGACGCGATCTGACTAATATTTACAACCTTTGCAGAAGAACCAATTCGCATGCGCATTCGTGGTAATCACGCTGCCTGATTCGCATCGCCTGCCGCGAGTTGGCGTCTAACTGGTATACGCGTCTTCACATTGACTTTGTATGTAATTTACTCACGCAAATCACTTTATTCGCATTTGGTGTGAACCCAGAGTTTCACACAATTATCATTTTTCTCAAGAAAACTGGTGGGATAATCTGACAGGGTATTTTGCATTGTAAAATCATCCTACCTGTTTATTTTGTCGATGTGGTTTAGATTCTAGCCTAAATTTTGCCCTGCGGTAGGAAAATCTGACAGGGTAGGACAATTCGAGGTTGAGACACTGCACATAAGTCCTCGCTCTGTTCTGTATCAATGTGCTGCTCTTCTGGTGTTAAGAAGCGGCACTCCATCATTCCCCAGTTATCTTCTCAAGTTTAAATTTTAACAATTTACTTTTTTATCAGTGATAATTGCGGAAAACCTGATCTATACGTAACGTGGTAGGCTAACCAAATCATACTTGTTAAAGCGGCACATTCGCACATTAAATGAGTGCACGAAGAAATCCATATCCGCACGCGTCAGCCGCGCACTGCCTTTTTATTGATTAACATTAAAGAGCCACACATTTTACGCAATAAACAATCTAGTTAAATCTTGTCCATCGGTGCGCAATACCGGCAAGTTGTAGATGCAAAGCATTTCAACCAATGCATGCTGCCGTTTTGAATACTCAAGTTTAACAATTCTTAAAGTCTATTTTGAGGACAGCATTGCATATTTTGCATAGCTTTTTATAATTGTACATAAGGCATCGGTTATAGGTATTGATAACGGCGAGTACCAGAAAATGTACCTTATTTGTATCTGATGTGCTAATGCATTAAAGATTAGTTTTCAGGGCGTACTATACAGATACACTGCAGATACACATCTAATGTCTCCTCTTTCTCGATCCCTCTGTCGTTCTTCTCTGCACACCTGCTGTTAGTATGTTAGCACGATACAGTAGTGCCAGAGGACTCGGCCATACCCGCCATGTATAATTGAGAACATTGAAGGCACTCTGCCAGGTCACCACAATACGCTTTCCTCCCCGAGCAAGGATCTGCTTTCAAAAGCTCCCTGTGTAAATATTTCATTCCTTTTATGACTGTTATTATGTGGCCATGTTCAACTGGCCTTATAGACGAAATCTTTATAACGTTTAGGAATTGAATTCTGTTGCAATTTTTACTTGACAATTCTAAGTAATTCATTCAAAAAGGTGTCTGGGGTTCTTAAAAAAGCATGAGGTCACTGGAAAGGGCTGTCAGTGGACCGAGCATCTCTCGGCTTCTCTTTTGCTCCTCACCCTATAAAAAAGCCACTGCATACCAGCGGTCAGCCAGGAAATCGCCCAGAAAGAAAAATGAAACACAGAGATGTCAATTGCCTGTTTGCCACAGTGAATTATAGCACAGAGTGCCAAAGGAAACTGAGCGACATTAGAGAACGTTGAACTGAAGCAAGCTAAAGCGTTACAGTCAGAGGCGTCGGTTTTGATGCCAGCGTTCGAAATGCTGTTTAAATCGTTTAAACAATCAAACATGGTACAAAAAAGTTTTGATTGATTTGCCAAATTTACATTCCAGTAAAGCTACCATGCCCTTAAAATGTTTTCTTTCCCTTGTTTTTTGAAGTTCCACCGTTCTGGTTTTAAAAATAGTGTTTCCTAGCTTTGGTAGAGTAACCTCAAACCTCAAAACCACTAAATACAGCTGAAGCCGATTTTTTTTTACGGAGGACTCTGCAGTGAAAGTCGGCCACATGGGTTTTTTCCCTTCCCCCTTCATCACACATACTACATGAATAGACACATTCTCCGAGCTCATTAAGAGATATTATCACAAGGGCAAATGCGTGTGTGTATGTTTATGCAAGAACAAGAAATCCCGGCCTTGTGGTCCAAACACAGACTCAGCCTTTACCGTTTCAAAACCCAGCACCTCATGTGGACCGACAACTCTGCCTCCACAATCACGTTTAATTGAGGAATGCAGCCCAGCGGGGAGCGCCAGTTATGTGCTGTTGTTCGGACCAGCCCCTCGGCCGTGAAATGCCACTTTAATCAGCGTCAAATATCACAAATTTGGAAAAAATCATGTGGGAACGGTTTCCTTTCTCAAACAAGTCTGATTGTAGTTGCAACCCATATAGTCTTAATGTTTTTGCAAAATGTGCATGGTCTGTTTCCCAAAACCAAGTGGTGTTTATGATGTTTTGAAGTGCTTTCCAAGCCCGCAGCTCCTTAGGATTTGAGACAGCCTTATTTCATCCTTTTAAAGCATTTTATGCATTTTTTACTAGCTTGATTTATGTGAGGGTAGGTTAGTCAGAAGTACATTGGTACCAAGTCCAAACTAAAACGAAACGATACCATCTTCTGCAGTCATGGTGCAGACACAGTTATAAATATATGTCAGCATATCAAACTATAGATTGACATGTAAATACAGCTGTACAGAGCTGCTGATGTCTGTAATGTGGTGAAAAGACAGCTTGTCCATTTAGGGCTACTGCCGAAACATTGCGAATTCCATGTTAGGGGACCCGCGGTGTATGTAGATAGAAATAGCTCATTCTGAGCTAATCAAAAACCTTAATACTCCTTTGACGACATAGTTCTGTATATTATATTGCATTTCTGTTAATAGATCCTCAAAAAATTACACATTGGACCTTTAGCGTAGCTGAAATGCCAGGTGCTCTTCTGAAAATGTGTAAATATATTAACATTAGCGTTATTTTTCAGTTGTCTTATACACAGACACACGGTTGTAGGATGTGCTGGTTGGTTTGGTGTGGTATTTTTCCCACCCCCTTCTGTAATGTGACTGGACGGCTGAAGAAAAAGTGACATTGTCGAATGAAGCATTTTTCTCAAAGTTAAAAAAAGTTTTTTAAGTTTAAAGCGTGATACTTCCATTGCAAAAAACAACAGCAAAAATACAATAACCTTAACACCGTGTCTACACTGGACGCGGCGTGACACGACACAGCTTGTTCTAATGGGATTGTCGCATTGTGCCACGCTGCATCCAGTGTGGAAAATTATTATAATGGGTTCTAAGGCGTTCTATTTGTCTTTTGTCACTTCACATCGTGTCCAGTGTAGACACGGTATAAGATAAAAACACTTTACTGTTAGTGTCAGTGTTAATATTGACAGGTAAGAAAAACTCTTTTGGTGTTCTAGATTTCTATTATTTACCTGAAAACGTGTGTTTCTTCATTAAGAAAAATGAAACCGTGAAAACAGTTTCACCTGTTGCCTAAACCTAAACGTGTCAGAAACCAATAGCGCTATCCAGACGTAATGTTGTTACAGCAAGTAGAGTAAGTTAGGCTAGACTAGAACGTCAGTTTATTTTGTTTACTTTATTCCGAGTCACTTTCATATCCCGAATGTATACTTCAAATGCATATTGCAGACTTTCTTTTTGCTTTTGTCTCAAAAACAAAAACAAATATTGTTTAGTGCAGTGGGAGTGCTTTGGCTGATGTCGGACATAGCAGAAGGGATAGCGAAGGTTCAATTCCTTTGTCATTGGCTTTTATCAGCGTTTACCAGACTGTGTCCTCAGGTTAAATGTATATGTGTGTTTGATTTGACTGCGTTTCCCTCACACAGGCACACTGAAACACCAGGATATTAGATAAGATTACAGCGAATGAATGAAAGCGGTGCTTATTTCTCTCTGTAACTGTATCTCTATGTTCTCTGTTTAACTGTTTCTTCAACTGTAACTGTGCATGTTCAGCTGTGCTGCTTTTTGATTTAAGTTTTTGTTTTATTCTCTCTTTCCTCGGCCGCTTCTTTAACTAGCTGACGTGGATGCAGGTAACTATTCGCTTTCTTTTCTCTTGGTTTTTCTGGGGGGAAGTTCTCTCTGTAAGAGAGCTAAGCGGATGGTCTCTCCTCTGTGGCTTTATCAGTAATCATTTATATTATATTTTTAATTTTAAGGAAATGTCTTTATTAAAGTAAGAGGTCCACCAATTTATCGTTTTTGATGACTATTATATATCATGTTATGCTCATCACAGAGCTTTAAGCAGATGAAGCCACATTACAGGAGATTCCACACCTCTTCACTCTCGAATCATTGTAGATGTGGCATCTTCCATCTCATTCATCTTCACAACGAATCACCAGTCACATCTCTTCAGCGCCCCGGCGGGTTTACTCTGTCAGTGCCAACAAATTGTTGTTTCACAGTGTTTGTTTCTGGATCTCACTGTGGTGGAATTAGAGAATGCATACACCCATATCCAAGTTTCTCATGTTATTGAAATTCTGGAGCTTTAACCGGAGCATCTTTAGAATCACATGAGGTTGACAGCTCCACAAAAACACAACCCAAAGTGTAATTATCAAAAGGGTGTGGATCCTTTTTGAACTGTGCACTTGGTCTCGCTCTTTCTGAATATGTAAAAATAACCAGAGATTATATATAACTGAGTTCAGTCTACATGCTGAGCATTAGCTGTCCTGACGCTTCTCCACTTCCTCTTCCCTCATAGCCAAACAGGCAAGCCGGCCGTCCTCTCCAGTCTAACCGCTATACGCGAACCGCTTGCCCACACACAGTCATTGAGTCGCCGCTATTTGAGGTTTTTAATTTTCGGTGTCCTTTTCCAACCAAACCTGGCACGTCGCGGTGGCTTGTAAGACGTATGGCTTCCGCATTTTTGGTTCATCGGCTGACGAGAAAAAACACTGGTGCCATCCAGACATGGAAAAACAGGAAGGTGGAAATGCATGAAGCTGTAAAACCGATTCCGCAAGCCATTTACTGTCTGTGATCTATGCAAGCAAGACATTAGTTTTTTCCTAAAACCTAGTGTATTTACTTTAGAGACAATATTTGGAGGCATCAGGTATGTTTGTGATGCTCTCCCAAAGGGTACAATAATCTTCAAAATTTGAAATTTGTTCACTGAAGCTCAAATTGTATATACATATATGTAAATATAACAGGTAAGTAATGCTATGAGTTTGTTTCCAGGGAGCATACTGAATAAAAATGTGTATAAATGTAAAAAAAAATGTAAGGTGATTTCATTACATATTAAGGCAGATTCCCAAAAAAGTCAAGTCTGCCTTATTGAGAAGCAGATCACTAGGTTGAGGAGTTTCATCATATGTCATCATCTAACATGAATCTCAGCATATAAACCACCAAAGTATTTCGGAACCCTCGCTGTTATGTAAACATAGAAACCCTCAGTCTGATTTAAATATGTTTTTTCTAGCGTGAGTATTTTCCCCAAAGTCTTTAAGTTTGTTATAAACCTTTGCTAATCATCAAAGAAATTAACAGCTGGAGGTCAAGGGTTTCACACATTGTACATGTCCTGAGATGACCATTGAATGTCCTATCAGGCCATGAAAGTGAGGTAATTGTTGCAGAAGATGCTTAAGCGTAAGTTAAAGTCGTAAGTTATAGCCTCTACGCCGTAGGTTACGTGTCGGTTTTCATTTACACTTCTGCGTCATTGTCCGCGTCAGCAGGCAATGACCACTAGGCATCAGTGTCCACGCGCGTGTTGCTTGTGTAACCAAGACAAGAGTCGAAGAAGAAGCAGCTCGCTTGAAGCATTAGCAGTGATAGCGGCAAGTAAACAATCACTTTTGTTGCAGATTTGAGATGTTTAAATACAGAAGCACAAATATTTTACTTAGATAATTCATTCGGAAATGCATTTGAGTAAACATGAAGCTATCGCAGAGTTTTTTTAACTGAGGGAGGGGTTCAAACAGTCCAATCCCAGCGCTTGCAGACCGCGTGGGGATGCGTTGTTACATTTTTGGAGAGGTGCGCGTCAGGCTACGGCATAGGGTACGCGCCTACGCACCACTATAACTTACGCTTTAGCAGGATAGAGCTGCGGTCAGGTTAAGACCTTGTAACATTTCCAGGAATGCCCATCTGATCCTCTTACACTTCAACACCTCCCTCGCCTTCCCCCAACAGAAAGATCACTGATCTCTGACCGCTTCTATCTCCGAGATAAACTATTTTATACACATTTATTTACTCCGGATGCTTTGACCTTAAACACCTCAGCCATAGCAGGAATAAAAATGACCATGGAAAGTGAATGGTGGCAAATTGAAAGTGAACTACTTTAATTCATCTTTATATAGTTCTTAACCGATGGGCATTCGTGATTGTTTTACGAAAAAAACATATGACACAGTCATATAAAAAATTGCTATTTTTGACAATTTTATGCATAGTAGAGTTATAGTTTTGTTTTACTGTAGTTTTTTATATTTTTATTAATATTTAAGTTTTGTGTGTTAAATAAATTGTTAATTGTAGTTTAATCTTTAGCAATTTTGTTTTGCGCTTTTATCCATTTATTTTTAATTTATTTAATTGTTATGTTGCTATGCAAGTTGATTTATTTAAGTTGTTTATTTTCCGTTAATAATTAGGGTGTCTTAACTTAAACTTATTTCAGTTTATTTCCAAGGCAACATTTTGAAATTGCATTTAGTTTTTAACTTAAAATATTTGGGCTGATATTGTACTTAATTTAAATCACCAGAAATGTTTTAATAGTTTTAGTTTAAGTAAACTATAATAACCTAGATGCACACATTTAGAGGAGCGCTACAAATGGACAAAAATAGCACAAGCTGCCTGAACCTGGAGGGCAGAAAAATGTCGTAATTCTATTTAAGCATACAGCTTCTTATACATATCATGCATATAATGCAGTGGAAAAATATGCAGACTGATAAAGTTTGTCTTATCAGCTTTCTTAGCCACACTACCATATTCAACTTGGTATGTATCATTGTTTTGTTAAGTTATGTGTCTAGAACGTGCAATGGTAAGGATTTGAATTAGTTTGTTATTTCTCCTCATTTAGCACAAAGCTGAGCTAGGCTGCAGTGGTTCAGCACACTTTCTGAAATGAAATCAATAGACTAGCCTGTGAATAGATTAAACATCAGTAGTCTTTCTTCTTAAGGGTCTTTCAACTGTAGGTGTTGACATTAAATTTGCATAAATTCTTTGATTTGCAGATCAGATGATTTACTAATAAAAAACACACACAATGAACACACACAACTCTGTTTCTATGCCTGTTAGTTATCCACCAGTCATCTCATTTTAGAACTAGAGACTGTATTGGCATTTCTTGGCACTTTAAACCGTTTGGCTTCTTGTGTTGAACAGGAGGACGCTTTAAAAAGGAAATCGTAGTGGATGGACAGAGTTACCTCCTCCTGATCAGGGATGAAGGGGGACCTCCGGAGGCTCAGGTGGGTATTACAGACACTAAAAAAAACATGAAGTAATGTTTTGTAAGAATCAACAGATTTGTTTAATCTTGAACCCTTGTTATACTTTTAAATAGTTTGATGAAGAATTTGTGGAGATATATATTTCTGTGTGGAGCTTTTTTTAAAGAAGGATATTGTTGTAATGATGTTTCTCCTTTCACTTTATCTCTCCCACTCTCAATAATGGGTTCTCAGTTTGCGTTGTGGGTGGACGCAGTGATTTTCGTCTTCAGTCTGGAGGATGAGATCAGCTTTCAGACTGTTTATCATTACTACAGCCGTATGGCCAACTATCGCAACACAGCAGATGTGCCCCTGGTGCTTGTGGGAACTCAGGGTGAGTGGGCACTTTGTGGAGATACAAAAAACTTTGTGATCTCTCATATGTCTCATATAACAATAACTCCGAATCAAAAGCTTTCATCCAAGGCCTTATTGCTTAGTGGTTTGGCAACATTTGGTTCCTGGACCGTTTGGTTCCTGGAAATAGCATTTATTATTATAGGTGTTTATTATTATTTATTAAAATATGAATAACACACTTCAAATGTATGCTGAAATGTATCCATTATAATTTATTGCAGACCTTTGCTCCAATTGCAGACAATCAGTGCTTAACCTGTATCTGTGGCGTTGTTTTAAAAAAAGTACAGAAAACTCTATGTACAAGCATGAATCGTTTTACACCGTGTAAATGTATTTTACGCCTAATACACTAGTGGCCCAAAGTAATGTATATTTTCACAAAATTACTATTTATTCAAAAATATTATTAAAGATTTTTAAAGAGTTTGTACCCTGCTTTGAATAGTGATTGGAGTGTAAACTGAAGCTGTGGGAGGAATTTTATTGTATTAAAAAATACGATTAATTATTAAAGTGATAGTTCACCTAAAGATGAAAATTCGGTCAATATTTACTCACCCTCTTGTCATTTCGAACCTGTATGACTTTCTTTCTTCTGCAAAACACAAAAGAAGATATTTCGAAGAAAGTTGATAACCGATCAGCACTGGACCCCATTCACTTATATTGTACGGACGCAAAACCAAAGTCAATGGGTGCCAGTTAACAACAATTCTTCACAAAAAACAAAAGTGTGTTTTGCGGAAGAAAAAAAAGTCATACATGTTTAAAATTAAAAGCGGGTGAGTAAATGATGACAGAATTTTCACTTTAAGTAAACATAATACAAATATTTTCTGCGAGCATTTTGTTTTTATATGCATTTTTGCATATGTGAATAAAACCTCTTTTCTCTGATATGCTGTAGTTTGCCTTTTTGCCAAGTACTTTTGTTTTATAAATTCCTCAAAAGCACTACTGTAGTGTATATAAATCATTTGTGTTTTAAGGCTATAAACACCAGGGGGCGCTAGATTCTAATCAATGGCCGGCTAGAAGAACAGCTCATCAGCTCATTCATTATTGCCCTCATTTCTAATTATATCAGAAGTGCTCCATGAGATCATTTGATAATTTGATATGCCTTTCACATTCGCGGTGACCATTAATTATAATGAATAATTATTAGTAAGGGTAATTGTGGTTTAAATCATATTTTTTTTCTTATCCTGACTTTTCGCAGATGCTATCAGTGCAGCTAACCCTCGTGTCATCGATGACACACGTGCACGCAAACTGTCCAATGACCTGAAGCGGTGCACCTATTACGAGACCTGCGCCACCTACGGCCTCAACGTGGAACGGGTCTTCCAGGACGGTAAATGTCTTTGTACCAACACTTACAATATTATGATCCCTAACAGTTTGCTGTTTATTTTTGCTGCAAAAAGAGTGTGAGGAGAGCACAGCTGTAGCTTTTAATAGGAAATACATTAGCAATTTAGCATGGTGTCAAAAGCATATTAAGAACCCAGCACATCATGGGTTACAGTTGCACTACTTTTTTTTAGATTCATAAAAAGTGGCAAGTGCTTGTCGCCTCTTTTAGATCAGATTCATGTCACCACCGGTCATAACGGAGCATGCCTGGATAATCATTACTTTTAAATGATGTAGGTTACAGCGTAAAGAAAGTACAAGGTGACTTTGCTGTGGAATAGCCCTGACCAATCTGGCTTAATCAGCTCTTAATTACAGGCTAAATGGCCCATCTCGCCTTTCTGCACTTCTCCCTATTGCTTTTTAGCTTTGCATAGATCTGGGCAGGATAGAATTTTAGAGCCTAGCGTGCTTTGAGAAAGATAATGAAGATCATCGATTCTTCCGAGAGAAGTTCTGCATGCTTGTGCCTTCAAATGAGACAAAACACAATGCAGCAGTGAGACAGATACATGTTGGTGTTTGTGCAGCGTTTTGACATCTGTGCTCCACCAGAGGGTGCAAGATGGTAAGAAATGAGGTCTTTGAGAAAAACAGCTGGGATTATGGACTTCAGCGTAAAACTGGAATTCTGTTTATGTGCCTTCTGACTTTATGCCTTTTGCGGACTGTGTTGGAATTTAAAGAGACTTTTGTATTTATAATCCTGGCATGTTTTTTGTTACCAATAGAGATTTAATAAGAGTTCATGTTGTGTAAAAGACAAGTACCATAAAGTACGAAAGTATGAGGCTTAGCCATCAAATACAGAGAGAAAGATGTTAACACTAGAAAAAGACCACAAGTTAATAAAACAACAAAGCCATCAAAGCTCCACTTTTGTGACAAATCCAACGTTTGCCACGGCCGTACACCAGATGTCTTGCTTTATAAATGTTGCTAGTTTTGTGCACGGTTTGCATCTTTGTTTCGATAGTAAAGTACTGTACTTACACAATCTATAAGGAATATTGTTTTTATTAATAACTTGTTTTAGCATCAGACAAGTAAAATAATCTTAAAGTGATAGTTCACCCAAAAAAACAACAACATATTTCCTCACCCTCTTGTCATTTCAAACCTGCAGAACACAAAATAAGATATTTTGAAGAAAGTTGGTAACCAAACAGCACTGGCCCCCAATCCCTTCTATTGGTTGGATACAAAACCAATGTAAGTGAATGTGTGCCAGTTAACAACATTCTTTAAAATGTCTTATTTTGTGTTCTGTGGAAGAAAGAAAAATGATATCCTGTTGCTCAGTGGTTAGAGCATGGCGCTAGCAACGCATAGGTCATGGGTTCGATCCCAGGGGATTGCACCTACTCAGATACAATGTATAGAAACATTTAAGTCGCTTCGGATAAAAGATAAAAAAAAATGTAATTATGACAGAATTTTTATTTTTGGGGGAAAAAATCACTTTTAGTGCTCAATGCATAAGGATGTGTTCAATAATTTACAGTATGTTAGCTGATATTTAAAAAAACATATAGGTGAACTATGATTCATATCCGAGACAAAAAAGTTTTTTTCTTTTTATAAATCAAATTTGGTTTATCATCATTTCTAAATGTAAAGGCAATGCAGCGACTCATGCAGCCATAATGAGGCTTGTGTAGGAAGCCACCGTACATAATCAACACAATAGCAATAAATGGAAAGATTTTAAAGCTCTGTAAATCCTAATGTGTGAATTAAGAAAAAAATCCTTGAAACTGCCATTTATGCTTCACCTGTTAGTGAGCAGACCACATCAGAGCATCAAGAAAGACACTTCTACACATAGCGTAGCCTTAGATCTCACCAGTCTAACATTTAATGATGCGTTGTGGTTGGTCTTACCATCTAAAATAACATGATATAAAACAATCTTTCAACAAAATCACTGAATTAAGCAGAACATTTGAAACCGTAACCTGGGTCCAGTTCCTCATCCGATCACTTTTCAATCATTTCAATGCTTGCTTGGGATCACTTGTATAGTTGCGTCTGGATGCATGTATTTTGCATTAGCACACGTGTGGCGGGGCGACAGATGCGCGCAGCTCTGCGGAGGGGTTGGGCAGGCTGAAATGTTCAGTGGGAGATTTACACTCTAAACGCTCGACTATTATCTTCTTAATTATGACACTGTTGGCTGCAGCCAAGACTGCTGTAATTTAAGCGTGTGTGTGCGTGTGTGTGCGTGTGTGTGTGTGTGTGTGTGGTAAAAGAGTGGGTGCAAGTCTGTACGATGGCCAAACTCATCAGCAGAGCTAAATGAGAGCAAGAAAAGGCTAAATTCCTGATCATTACCGACACCGTCTCCCTGCATCTCTCATTTCATTATCCACCATTAATCACGCATTCTAATTATCCACTGTAGTGGAATTTATTGATGAGGACCGAAATTATTGTTTTAATGTTTTGCGTCGCATTGATAGCACAGCAACCGCCCAGAGGTGCGCGCGCGTGTGCGCTTATGTGTCAGGCCAACTCACACACACTCCATTTTGTTTGCCTGATTTGGACTTATTCTTGCATCAAAGCATCGAGCCGTCATTAGTACACATGCGACCGTAATTAAAGCGTTTCAGTCTTTGGCTCGCTGCATATTCACGGGCTGTTAGATTGAGATTTGACTTGATCTTCTCATTAGAAACACTAGAATCGCATGTGATTGTGTGGCTGTGCTTTTTATTTTACTTTTTTGTCCGTTTTTCCGCGTAGCCGATGTTTTTTGATTTATGATTTTTTGAGTATAATTTTATCGACACATTTTAAAACATTCAATTAAATGCGTTTTAAAAACATGCAGGGTTCATTTTTCTTAAAGCACTTCGGCTTTGTTAGTTTTTCACCATTGATTCGACGCACAGCAGAGTATTCATAAAAGTGCTGTTTGTCAAGGACATAGATTTTTGACAAAAAAGCATCACGCACATTGATTCCCGCCGCAGTTTTATGCGTGTTTGATGATGCCGGGTTACTTTCTGTCACAATCACTTATTACTCTCGGACAGTGGTCTGTATATACAGGTTTGTTCATATTTAAGAACACGGTTTAGAGTTCACATGGCCTTTTGCTTCTAATAAATGATAATCGTCTTTGGTTAAGCAAGCAGTAATATAATGACCCCAACGGCCGTAAATCAAATAACGCAGGCCAGCGAGTTGCATTGCTTTCCCGGAATCGTAGAAATGCCAACACGCAAATAACATTAACCATTAAAAATAATTGGCGCAGTAGTTATCCGCATTAGATTTATGTAACAAAGTGTTTACGAGATGCAGAGAGGCAATTTATTTGTTTATTTGTGTCTTTTGCACTGTACTGTGGCCGTGTATGCATGTGTGTATGTGTTTGTCAGCGGGGCTTCAGTGGAGGTGAGGGGTCCTGACAGTTCCCCAGCCTGCGTCCATCAGCGTGCTAATTTAATTATCCTAATTACCCCCCTCCGCATCCTTGCCCGGCTCTGACTGCCTTGTCACAATGTCACAGTGAGGATGTGGAGCTTTGTTAGTGAGCGTTAACAGCTAACTAGGTTTGTTGTGCGCTCTCCATCATTTTATCTGTATTCATTTCTTAAGGTCCTGTAGTTTTGACCATTACCGGCGTCTTTAATGGCATATATTTTTTTATAGAACTAAGTTTGTTGATCTTACTATGAACAATAATGACATTTGTAAACATAAAGGTATTAGTGTCTAAACGAACAGACGGTAATGATAATGATAACCATGTTAATTCATTTTTACATACTTTATTGTACACTATATACTTGTGTACAATGCTCCTGTAGCTTTAAAGGAAAAATTCATCATTTACTCACCCTCTTGTCATTTGGAACCTGTATGACTTTCTTTCTTCTGCAGAACATTTTATTTCAAAATCACATTCATTATTTTTAAAAATGATGTTAACTGGACCCCATTCACTTGCATTGGTTTTGTGTCCATACGATAGAAGTGAATGGGGTCCAGTGCTGTTCGGTTACCAACTTTCTTCAAAATATCTTCTTTTGTGTTCTGCGGAAGAAAGAAAGTCATAAAGGTTTTGATATGACAAGACAGTGAGTAAATGATGACAGAATTGTCATTTTTGGGTGAACTGTCACTTATATTCCCCACATGTGGCATGTAAAGGATCGTACAGACGGGAGTGGGTGTTTCCGTGTTTAACTGTATTTTCGTGTGGTGTGTCTTTTACAGCAGGGCTAATTACCCAACAGTAAGCGCAGAAGATCTTTGACCCTTGTACAAGATTCCCGGCGGGCGGTTCATCTGCTTTCCTCTGACTAGCGAATATTTATAGCACACCGCTGCTAACCGCTCTGACAGCAGGCTAATGAACGTACCTGTGACTTTATTTAGTCTGACTTACCTGTTCGCTCCGTTTTTTTCTGCGCTCTGTGTAGTATCTGCTTCTCTCTCTCCACCACATTGCTCTCCGGGTGTCGAGAGGATAAAGGTCAGTCTGTTGCAACAGCTCAGTGTTTATAAGAGGGGTCACTACTTGTGCTAGCATGCAGGGGGTCCGAGTCTTTGTTCAGCGGGTTCTGTAATTTACAGAACTCTGCACAGTGTTATCACGTCATTGTATCAGCAGTGAATCGATGATTATATGAAAACAAGAATTTACAGTCATGTGGTCGTTATTGATCAATAAACCCCAAATGGGTGATCAGGACCTTAAAGGCGGACACGTCGTGTCTCATATTGTACAAAATGAGTTTGTTTTGTGATAATGATATGGTGTCTGTACATTATGTTGGTCGTGACGGATACGGACACAAAACACTGATGTAAATTGACTGTTTGTTATGTGAGAAGAATGCTTTCAAGGTACAACAGTCATTTGTATAGTTTAGTGGTCATTGCACAGAAGTAGCTGACTGAGGTAGATTATAATACATTACGGTGTGCCAGAGAATCATGTCAGAGGTAATCATCTTTTACTGAAAAAATCTAACTTTATTACTTGGCTTCATCTTTTAAGCAACTGAGCAGATAAGAGAGTTTTCCTGGAAATACGTGTTCGCCCTGGACCTCTGCTTCTCATAAATACTTCAGTGTATTATGCGTGTTATTTTCGACAGACATTGTTGTCATGATATTATGAAATGAGGTGGATTTGAAAACGTTGTAAGGTAATATTTATTTATTTATTTGTTAGCTGGCAAGTATTCAGTAAAGGGGTTTGATGCCCGTTAGTATGTTATGTTGTTGTTTTTAGTTTTAATATTCCAAGTGTCTTAACTGCACAAGGGGTGACATCTGTTAGTTTTTGAGGTGATTTTAAAAGGTGATGTAGATATTCAGAATTCTTTTTGCATGGTTCATTATGGTTATTTTACAGAATAAAGTACATTTTTTACCTTAAAGGGACAGTTCACCCAAAAAAGAAAATTCTGTCATCATTTACTCACCCTCGAGTTGTTCAAAACGTGTATAAATGTCTTTGTTCAGATGAACACAGAGAAAGATATTTGGAAGAATACTTGTAACCAAGCAGTTCTTGGCCACCCTTGACTACCATAGTAGGAAAAGTGACAATGGTAGTCCCCATAAAGTTCCCCACAACTGTTTGCTGTACTACATTCTTCAAATATCTTATTTTGTGTTTAACAGAACAAATACATTTATAAAGCAATTTTTCCATACTGTGGTAGTCAATGGTGGCCAAGAACTGTTTGGTTACAAACAATCTTCCAAATATTTTTCATCACTCAGAACAAAGAAATTTATACAGATTTGGAACAACTTTTCAATTTATTAGTGAAATGTTCCTTTAAATAAATTACATATTACATGGAGACAGACATTTTTTCGACTCTACATTGGGTTTCATTAGGGATAGTTTTCCCAGAAATGAAAATTCAGTCCTCAATTATTCAACCAGAATAAATGTTGTTGTTTTGCTGAACACAAAGAAAGATATTTGGATGAATGTTTGTAACCAAACAGTTTTGGGCCACTATTGACTACTACTACGGTTGCATAAGAAAACTACTATGGTAGTCAATGGTGCCCCAGAACTGTTTGGTTTCCCACATTCTTCAAAATATCATCTTGTGTGTTCAACAAAAATAAGTTTATACAGGTTTGGAACAACTTGAGGATGAGTAAACAAAGGCAGAATTTTCATTTTTGAGTGAACTGTTCCTTTAAGCTGTGGCATATTCGTTTTGAAATTCATTTAAAGTCCATTTTGATCAGAAATGGGTGTTTTTGTTTCTTATAGCAATAATCCTTTATTTTTAACCTATAAAATGCAGATCATGTTCTACATAAAAGTAAATAAATAATTTTTAGACTATTGTTTATTATTGCCCCTTATTTTTGACTCTTATAGAGAAGTCATATTTAGATGAGCACTGATATAAAAACAAAATAGTTTGCAACATTGATTTCCATTTGTCCAAATTTCAACAGTAATATATAAATCAAATGCAGTTATATTTTTATATTTGTTGCAAGCATTGTGCACGTTTATACAGTATATACGACAGTTGTCAACTTTAAATGTAATACCTCAAAGTGTACTGGGATGCATTTAGCAAGATCTAAAGATAAGAGAACAGCAGGGTTAATGTTTATACGCTATAGCGGCTCTCCAGGCGTCCTCTCCGGGCTGCAGAGTTTGAGCCATCTGCCATAAATCTGATCAAACGGGAAACATTTCCGGCAGGATAAATGGCTGCCTCTCACAGGGGAGCCAAGATTGATAGTCAAAGTTAAATTGTATTAGCCGTGCAGTTTAAATATTTAACCCAGGCTTATCATAACCGCTCTTAACACTTAAAGTAAAATACAGCAGGGACGTCCGGACAGGGAGCTGGGAACATATATCTCTCACAACCTCCAATGATACTTTAATAGTTTGACTTATTGCAATTGGTCATTATGGAGTGTTCTCACAAAGAATGAGAGTTTTAAGAGAGTTATTGCATTGGGAATTGTTTTTTTGAATGCCGCTGTGGATTTGGGAGCTGCGTTGGTGTTAGCATCCAACGTAACATTTTGTGAGACGATGGCACCGCAGCTTCTCTTTCTCTTTTATGATTATAATTAGCCGATTAGCGTGGTAGCGTGTCACTATGAGTCTAAACAAACACAGCTGTAGAGCATTTCTCTTCACGCAGCAGATGGGACCGGAAGAGTAGTGTCGCGTCAAGAGAGTTTTAGCAGATTATCACGTCGTCTGCCCTTGGACAGAGCTCTTTCACCTGAAGGTAAATGTTTATGACAGAATCATCATTAAAGCTCAGACATTTAATAGGTCCAATTAAAACAATGATTTCATTTACAGCAGGATGAGAGTTGGACGTATTTATTGGGAGCTGAAGTAATTGAGTTCTGGACACTTGGACTGTTAACTCTCTCCTGTCTTTGTGAGCTGACACACTTCAGTTTAACCCTCTGGGACTCCTCGCTTTGGGGTCACACTCATAATCGTCCTGATCAAAACCGAACACCTAAAATTTTATGTATTTTTTCAGTGAAATTAAAGTGTAATATTTTTTCAATAATACAGCTGATGAAAAAATGCAGAGACCTTTCCACATTTTCATTTAAACATCATTTCTAGATCTATTGTGGCCATTTCACTTCAGTATCTGTTGAATTTCAACAAAATCAAACCTCAGGAGTGACATAAAGTCATCCAACTGCAATGTGAAAGACGGACAGCATGACAAGACACATGAAAACTGTGATCAAATTTGAGGTTATCACATTAAAACATATTTTTTTAACTTTTCCATAATTGTATACAAATGTGTATAAATGCACAAATATTTCTGCCGTATTGCTTGAAAGTGAATATGAACTTGTTTTCTTTGCAGTATTTGAGGTCTGAAAACATACAGAGCATGTTTTCTGTTATTTTGATTTGTGGTTTGCTGCAAATAAATGCAAATAGAAGCAATATGTTTATTTGAAAGTTGGGAGAAATATTGTTAGTAGTTCACAGAATGAAAAAAAATATATAATTTTACCTAAGCACATACCTATAAATAGTCAATTCTGAAAAACTGAAAATAATTTTGAAATGATCTCTTAATCTTTTCTGCAGCTGTATACTTTTTATTTCAGATTTTGATGGAATTTGATATTATTCATGTTATTATAGACCACTTCGGAAAACGTACACAACTCTGGTTCAAAACTAGTCCAGAATAGGTCCTATATTTTACACTGCACATACATTTGAACTGTATCCAACCAACAGAATATTTCTAACCAAGTAAAAAAGTTAAACGATTTAATTTTATTTACAATTTTTTTTTTTTTAATGAGACTGGAAATGCTGCTTGACCACTGTTTTCATTTTGCAAAGTGGTCTGTAACGTCATATGTTCCTATTCCCTTTTTTATATGGAATAAGAGGAAGATGTTTTTTAATTTTATAATTACATATTTTATTGATTTTTGTGTTCGCATAGCAACTGCCAGAAAAGTCACCAAGTTTTGTAACATTCTGATAAAGTAAAAAAATCCTAAACTGAGGTTCAAATTTAGGGGTGAGGTCCCGATTCTGAAATGTTGGAGGCAAATGTCCAGCATATAAGAAAACCTATCTAAGAACAGTTGTGTATGATGATGTTTAATTGTAGTTTTGATGTTTACAACTAAATGTATTGTAGTGTATGCATTTTTAGTGCAAAAGTGAACTAGAGCTTCATAGTCAAATTGAGCCTTGTGTGCTGTACATCAGATTGGTTTGAAATCACCAGTTTCTCACAGATCAAAAATGTTATAGATATTAGCAAACAGGACAAATATAACCAAACACATTCAGCAGAACGTCATTTCTCAAGTTACAGGCAAACTAACAGAAGCATGTTCACCCAGTGAACATTAATGAACTTTAAGAGTTCCTTTTAACTTCTGAAGGAAAACAGCCAGCCGCTCTTATCTCCGTGTGTGTCAGCTTTAAGGGATTTATGGTTTAAAGAATGAGCTGTTCTTCGTAAGCTTCCTCCACATGATGGGATCAATGTCGTTAGCCGCGAGATGACGGAGCGCCAGAACATCTCTCCGTTGGCCGGGCGCAGATTGCCACAGGGGCTGTCGGCCGATCGATAGGGAGAGAGGCGAGCGATTGACTAATACTGCCCTTTTCCTAGTGCGGGTAGAATGTCGGGGGAAAAGAGAAATGAACGGGGGATAATAATGCTGAAATAATGGCCCTCCGTGGCGCTAAGAGCGCCGCAAGTGGCGTCCCGTAGAGGAGAGTGATGGGCGAATTAGGGGCGACCTGGGTTAGTGATTTCACACACACACTCTCATGAGGGGTAATGAAGTGCTCCACTTCACCCATCTGACTAGAGGACCAAAGTTGTGTTTTCTGAGTGCAGCTATCTCCCTAGTATTCGATGTTGCTCTTTATGGTACAGTACATTCCACCTGTTCTTTTTGTCTTAGATGTGTTCTTTGTCTGTGATTTCAGTGGCTCAGAAAATAGTTGCCACCCGGAAGAAACAGCAACTCTCAATCGGACCCTGTAAGTCACTACCCAACTCACCGAGTCACTCTTCCGTCTGCGCAGCTCCTGTGTCTGCAGTGCATATTAGCCAGGTGGGTATCATGTTTAGTGGACAGACGCATTTATCTGTACACAAGAACAGTATGTGCATAAAATATTCAAGTATGGTTGGCTGTAGTGTATGTAGTTCAATACACATTAATTCAATACACAGTCAAAATTATATAAAAAAAATGTATTTGGAATTTGATAGAAATGCTTTGTAGAATAAAGGAAGGATATTTGGAAGAATGTCAGTAACCAAACAGACCTCCTCCCCCATTTACTGCTATAGTAGGGAAAATAAATACCGTGGGAGTCGAGGTCTGTTTGGTTACTGACATTCTTCCAAATATCTTCCTTTGTGTTAAGCAGAACAACTGAGGGTGAGTAAATAATGACAGAATTTTCATTTTTGTTGAATTATCCCTTTAAACGCATATTTATATATTATTTTTTTACATTAGTTGTCTCTTTATTTTCCCCGAGGCTGTATATGAATTACAGTTGACATTTTTAGTCAAACCAAAATCTAGCCTCAGTGAAAATAAGCAAACTACATTTAATATTTTATTTTAAATATTTTAATTGGTTATTGAAACTGTAGCACTATTACTCAATGTTTTGTTTCTCATCACCATATAAGAAATGCTTATGACAGATGTCATTGGCTTGACCTTGCAGTTATTGGCCGCTGCCCATCTTTTTTTCCACCCGTCATTTGCATAAGTTGAGCATTTCTCAACTTTATTGCATGTCGACCGTTTGCTCCACTTTGCTGTGAATCTCACACAAGCTCCCATTGAGAATGAACTGGAAAGCCACTCGGTTCCACACTAGTGAATACAAACCATATACGTTTTAGTTTCTTTTCAAAATCCCACCTTCTCTTTCTTTCTCCTCAAACAGATTCATTTTTCCCCGCAGACAGTAATCCTCTTCCACACGGCTCAATCCTCATTGATTTCTCATTAGCAGTGTACAAGTGCAGCCAAGCTTAGAGAGGATTATAGAAGCTCAGAGAAACTGAAGGCCTGTGGCGTTTCATTGTAATGTGAGATTATTCTCTTGCTATTGCATGTGATTGTGTGTGTGTGTGTGTTACAGACCAGTAATGGTGGAGGAAGTCTGAGCGATTACTCGTCCTCCGTACCATCCACTCCCAGTACCAGTCAGAAGGAACTTCGTATTGATGTGCCCACATCCGCCAACACACCTACACCCGTCCGCAAACAGTCCAAACGGCGTTCCAACCTCTTCACGGTCAGTCTGCCCTGACACAATTCACATGACGACGTATCTGTTTGATTGACAGACATTTTAACTCTTTCCTTGCCACTGGTTTTTTGCCAGGCAGTACCAGCATTTTATAGCATTTGGGGTATTTTCATGGCCTCCAAAACACAAGTATCAAAGAAAGAACAGAGTTTTGATTGTGAACAAAATACAAAAAAGCAGTTTTGAGATATCGAGCTTTACATTTTTTGCATTCCATTTGACTTCCATTTGATAAGACCTATTCTAAAAAGTCCCAAAATGTACTCAGCATTAAGAAAAAACATCAACTTATTTATATTATGTGAATAACTTAGTCTTGACAAAAAATGTCAGATAGAACCTTATAATTCCAAATTGACGATTAAATCTAGCTTCATTCTCATTTTCAACACCTGAAAATGAATAAGTGTCATACAATAAACATTAGATTTTTTTTTGTCAAAGACTTAAAATGATGATATGGGTAATCTTCTTTAAAAGAAACAGCAAACAGAACAAAAATGCTGAGAAAGTTGCGTTTTAATTTTTATAACAATGATTCACTTGTTTTTGGATCATACATGCTTTATTCTTTCGGAAGATGCTTGACATTGTGTCCTTACCGGATGCGACCGGCACGCAACATCCAGTGTGGACAAAATGTCAAATTATAATGGGTTTTTGTTGTCACGCTGCGTAACAGCTCTCCCCTACCATATGACGGGGAAATAGTTTTTTTTTTTTTAATAGTTCAACAAAGTGTTGTATTATAATATGGAATTTATTGTAAATAATACCGTAATACTTCAAATGTGTGCTTAGATTAAGGCCCACAGAAGAATATTACAGATTGAATACTTAATACTTGCATACCTTCTTTGTAATGCTGTAATGATTCTAGTTAAAAAAAGTTTTGCTATCTTTAAAATTTAATGTTGCCAAGTGGGTCTTTGAGAGTTCAACTATTTTAGCACTATGCTCCTTAGTATTGTATATCCTCTTGGCTTCAAGAAGTTGTGGGGGTGAGGTCACGTCAAGGTCAAGTTCACCCTTACCACACCCCCTTGACTTTTTGAAGTTGTATGTGTGCCCCGTACTCCAAACTGCATCTAGTCTGAAGTCGGGCTCAATTAGCAGCTCGCTTGCCTTTGACTAAAAGGATCTCTTATCCCCCACAGTCTCGGAAGGCGAGCGAACCAGACAGGGAGAAGAAAGGGATGGACGGTCGCGCAGACAGCATTGGAAGTGGCCGCGCTATCCCAATTAAACAGGTAGGGTCTGGCCGGCCGTCTGGGCCGTTCTAATTGGAGTCCAGCAGCGGCGTATTGTGGACGGAGGGGCGTGAGATCAGGACTCAGCCTCACGCCAAGCCCGTTTGATGCCGTCTCCTTGATTAACAGTGAAAGCACGCACTTGACATCAATTAGAGCCCGGCTCTCCCGCGAACTGAAATGAGATCATTAGTATAAGAAGTGGGAAGGGATCTCTCCCTCTGCCCCCCATCTCGCACTTCCACCTTCTCAAAAGCGATAATAGAAATAAAGCAAGAGAACCCTAATGAAGTGCAGTCTGCGCCAATCTGCATATGGGCCCATCTTTCCCATCCCCCAAAACGCTTTGATCGGGTCATCGGTAGGAGATGGGGGTCATCTTCACATCACGTTCTAGTTCTTCGACCCCCACCCCCTGCGCTGTGGGAGAGATTGTTTGACTTGGCCTTAATTTGTCACAAACAAGAGTGTGGTGAGGGAGATCCAGCTAGCGGAAGGGAGGGGGCGAGTTCTCTGCGTATCGCAGCTGGAGTGTAAGAATCAGGTAATTAGCGGCACTAATCGTGCCCTCTGATGTCAGCGCCGTGGCCTTGTTTGTAATTTTATAATGAACAAATTGCATCTCTGATTAAAGCTGCCTTTAAATGAGATCTGTGTTTATTAGCGTGCCACAGCGGAGCAGCGCTTCCGTCGGCCGCGTACCGCACGGCTCGGGAATGTGTTCACAACCCGCTGGGTTTGCATTGAGAAACTCTTTAGGGAGCGAAGGCTGCGGAGTTTCTTTTAGGAAAAAGTGTGCTCTGATTGGCCCGTCTTTTCTAGATTATGAGATTCAGGAAGCCACATTTCTGGTGTTATAATACTGAAATTATGCCAAAAAGAAAGGAGATTTAGTTGAAGTTTAAGCTATGGACATTCCCTGTCAATCCAGGAACAGGTTACAAAAGTAAAACAAAGTTTATGTAGAAATATTACGTCATCCAAATATTTTGTTTATCTGTTTCGAAGTATTACCTATGGTGGGTTGTAGTATTACCTATGGTGGGTTGTAGTATTACCTATGGTGGATTGTAGGGGTGATATGATATGATACACGATTGTTTCACAATATTTAAACATGGAAAATGGGAAATTCAAATAACAGACTTATTTCCAAAACATAAAAAAATTCCTGAAAACATTTCTTAATTTTAAAGAACTAACAACATTTCATATTTAATTGAACCCTCTGTGCTTCTGTATGTGAATTACTACAAATTTTACAGACATGTTACTGAAAAATGAAAAATAATTCAGTAAAAACATAAGATTAAGAAATGAAACTGTAGGAGAGAACCTATTAAAGCCATAAAACCACACACATAAAAACTATTGATTGTTGACGCGGGTCAACCAATAGAATAAAATAGATATCATATTGTCAAACAACTGCCATATCTCAACCTAAGTTTTATGTATTGTGGGTTGCAATATTTGTTATTTTTTATTAACAAAATTGCTGTTTTCAAGCCTACCAGTCAGGCTCAACACAACTCACACAGGAAAAAAAGTGTGTCATATTATTTATTCTTAATAGTGACAAATCTAGTATTTACACAAATATATGAATATGCCAATATATGGCTTCACACATATTTGGGTAGTTGATGAATAAATTGTTCATGTGTCCTTTGGTGTGACATGGCAAAATGTAGAAAGCAAACCGTTAATATTACATTATTTTATATTATTAAAATACATATTTATCATATAAAAGAGCATGATAGAGATTTATCTTAATTATTCTTTTTTTTCTAAATGGTTGCAGTCACACCATTGAACACATTTAGATATTAATCCGTCAACTACTCATACACAGATCTGTGTATTAAATTGATAGAATTTGTATCTGCTTGATCCCTTTTTATACCTGACAGTTCCCCTGAAAATAAAAAGTCTTTCATTTTCTAACTTTCATGTCATTCCAAACCTAAATTAAAAAATTTCTACTGCGGAGCATAAAATATTTTGTTTTAAGCATACTGGTAACCAAACAACGTTGGACCCCATTAACTTCCATTGTATGGACCACTGAGACATTTCTCAAAAAATGTCTTTGTTTTCCAAGGAAAAAACAACATGAGGGTGAACGAATGATGACAGAATTATTTTATTAGGGTGAGCTATCCCCCAAAATGCAGTATCAATTTCGTTGTTATGGTTTTGCTTGCTAGATAATGTACTGGGACATGTTTGCCTCACATTTTAAGAATCGGCGCTGTACAGCGGTGGACCTCTGAGCGGTACCTTTATGTGGAGGCACACAGGCAGCGACCCCCGTCTACTCCCCACCTCCTGCGGCTCTATTTGCATAAATCCTGTTAAAGTCAGTGGCGGTTAATGAAGAAGAAATGAGTCTGGCCCAGCTACAGCGGTGCAGAGAGCAGGGCATCACGCTAGTGGCAGATGGGAAGGCTGTGCCGTGGCAGGCAGCTGTGCGGGGAAGGCGAGAGCTGCACGCAGGTTTAACTATGATCAGTCTCTCTGTTCCAACTGCGCTGGGCTAATTTGTATGTGGCATGCCAGAAGCGATCAAGAGTGAGCGATAACGTCGAATCTCATGAGAAGGATGGTTGCGTTTACCTAACATGTGTAACACGACAGTGTCGTATAACTCAAACTCATACATATTAGGAATGATTACCATATTACTGCAAAAAAACGATTTAATTATTCGGAGGGGTCCTGGCACGGAAATGTTAACAACTTGACATGTTTTTATTTAAATGTTATGCGTATTAGCCTACAGTCTAGCGAGACATTAGCGACCGTGAACATGTTGCGTGGGGGTCTGGCACTGAGCCATAGCTCCGAAGCATCTCTCAGCCCCCTAACACTGCAGGTACATAAATGAGGGATTAATTTCCCTGGTGTCAGACATTCCCGATCGGTGCCCGGGTCTGTCATCTCATGAGAAGATCAATCAAGCAGCTCAATTCATCAGAGCTTTACTAGCTTCTGCAGTGCACAGTCGCTTGTTGGGGTCTAGTGTTTAGGGTGCACATGGTCCATTGTCAAGGGATGAAGGGATAGTTTACCCAAAAATTCTGTCATCATTTATTTAACCTCATGTTGTTCCACACCTGTATGACTTACTTTCTTCTGTGGAACACAAAAGAAGATATTTTGAGTAATGTCTCATGTACAATGGAAGTCAATGAGGGCCAGTGTTGTTTGGTTACCAACATTCTTCAAAATATCTTGTTTTGTGTTTCTTAGATGAAAGAAGCTCAAACATGTTTGGAAATGCGTGATGAAGGTATTTTCATTTTAGGGTAAATGTCCCTTTAAGTAATGGGTAAACTCTTAAAGGGATAGTTCACCTAAAAATGAAAATTCTGACATCATTTACTAACACTAAAAATGTCAGTGACCAAAAAGATCTAATTCCTCATTTACTGCCATAGTGGGGAAAATCAATACTATGGGTGTCAATAGGGGATGAGATCTGTTTGGTCACTGACATTCTTCCAAATATCTTCATTTGTGTTCAGTAAAACAAAGACATTTATACAGATTTGGAACAAAATGAGGGTGAGTAAATAATTTTGGGGTGAACTATCCCTTTAATGCTAGCTGAAATATTAGTCAAATTAAACAAAATATTGAATTAAAGAATGTTCAGTGGTGTGTTATTTGTGGAAGGTTTCCAGACACGGATTGTTGTGGTTCTGTTTGGGAATCAAAATGACATCTCTAATGTAAAGTATATCAGTGACAACACAACTTCGAACAAACACACGATGGACAAATACCCAAAGCCGTCGACCAGAATCCCTACATCAGATCAGCGGCTGCGGTGGCATTTCCCATCTAATTGGGCGTTACGTTCATGCAACGAGTGTTTCACCAACAGTACAAAAGCGACCAGGGTGCGTCCGCTCGCAGACGATAACGCAGCCGAGCATTTTACGCTCAGAGGCACGCGGCAGAGCTTCATTTAGGAATTGGATGTTAATTGATTTGATAATTCCCTGTGGTCTTTCCTCTTACGTGCTCGCGTCCGTCTCGATCTTCCTCCTCGCCTCTCACCGTCCGCGGCAGACTGCCGGGCACTAGAAATGCTTTTCGATTAGTGTGTGTGTGTGAATGTTAGGGGACAACCTAATACATGAGATACGATAATAATTTAAGTTCGTCAAATCAAACTGAAATATATTATAATAAATATATATAAAACTATTTAAAAACCAACATTCATGTTTCACAGTCTTTCTGATCTCACATTATTACAAATTGATTTTTTTCTGTCAAAACCTGTTTTTATTGTGTGTGCACATATAGAAAAGTGAAACTAACATCTAGAATGCAGCCAGCACTCTTAGTTGATGAGATATGTGAAATTCGAATCCCTTTGGCACATGTCTGAGGGTATCAGATTTATCGCTCTGCTATTCCTTTAAGGTATGGCCCTGGTAAGGGAGTGACTCACACACGGACGAGTCCTGAACAAAATCGATTGCATTTGATTCACTTTCACATTTAGCTTCTGAAATCCCACCAATGTATAAACGAATAAGAGACAACAGGTATGTACTCTAGTGCAATCCCTGCTTTTTGTTTTTAAATATGTGTACATGTGCACGCTTAAGGTACTTTTATTCTATCTTAGACCCTGTCGTAGTTTATTTGCCATTCTCTGTGATCTCATTACGAAGGTTATTGTTCTGACACCCGCGCTGAAGGTTACGCCCTCGACGTGGCTCTCAGCTACAATAAAACCTTTGTAAAAATGCCTTCATTAGAACATGCTCCTCATTAAAACACGCAGACGGCTCGATGGACGGTAATGAGGGTGGGGTGGGCTCGCACTCTCCAGCAATTAGACCGCTAAAGAGGTGCGTTTTCGCCTTTTTCTCCCTGCGAAAGGCTTCAAACTGGCAGCTCGGAGCCCGACGAGTGGGTGTGGTGAGGTCAGACGTGTCACCTGAATTTGCCGTGACAACTCTTAGCTCTGCCAATCACAGCCTCGGCTTTGACCCTTTACCTCTTGTTTTTAATTCGACTCACAGGGGTCACTGTTGTTTTGACATGTGTTATGACTATATTATGCTGTTTATTTTAAATGATGGTCATGTTTTTACATGCGTATTTGCAGAACGGTGTGTATAATGCTGAAACCTGTTGGAAACTTGGTCAAGTCTTTGTTTTAGTTTGATGGAGTTGTTTGTGGTTTTGTGTGGAAGCTAATGTCAGTGTAATGATCGCCAGCTTTGTTTACCCGACCCTACGTAGCCCAGAGTCTACCGACATCTGTTCAGCGTACTTAATTAGCCGATTACACCGAACGCGCACATCTTTGTTAGCAATACGGCAAGCCGATTTGACACAAGGTTTGCTGCAAATTAATTTCAAGAAGTCTAGAATAAGATATGCGAACATAACCAGCATATTTCGTTAATGAAGTTAAAGGGGTGGTTCTTCATTTACTAACCCGCGAAACTGTATAATTTTCTTTGTTCTGCTAAACACAATTTGTTTTTAAATGCTGTGGGGCACCTACGATGGTAGGCAATGGTTCCCTAGAGCATTTTTTTTTATATTTTATTTTTTATGTTTAGCAGAACAAAGAAAATTATACAGATTTTTTGGTGAACTTTAATGCATGTTAAAATGAATGCGCTTTGTGACACTTTTCATACACTAATGTAGTTTCCGTTTAGGGAAAAATGTTCAAGCTTTGATTTCCAACCCAGTTTTTCTTTCTGTGGTTGACTTAACTGTCCACTTTTTTTTGCAGCTTTTTTTTATCCTTTTCACTTTTTGTTTCACCGTGCATCACACTCTTTAAATTTCTTTTTAAGAAATCCAACGCCACCGAAACGTCTCCCCTCATCATAAAGGGAAATTAGTATCACGCTTGTAATTGCATGTTCTGGTTGGCAGACGAGCAGCGAGCTGTGCGCGTTTGACGAAGTTCTGCCCCCTCAGAGCAGGGGTGCTTTGTAAGGAGTTAAATTGGATGGTTAATTCGGGTGTTATTTACCCTGTAATTCATTAGCTTGGCCCTGCCATTGGCAGCGGGCAGGCTGTAATTTCACGCTTCGCAATAAAAGATGTCTCATAATCTGCTTCATTTAGCACCGAAAGAATTTAATGAAATTAACTGCAGCCCTAATTAAGACGGTGAATATTAAAGACCTGCTATCAAGCCTTTAACGAGTGTGACACGATCCGCCTTCTATGGGATTGGAAAAATATCATTTCCCAGGGAAAGGTTGTCGATGCTCCAAGCCATTTTGGCCAAGATGGCATTTTTGTCATGCACGCTAACCTCCCGCAAATTAGATTTTTTTCTCCTTTTCCTGTATAATTTTTGTTGGAAAATAATGCATCCCAATACACAAACATCAATCAGGGATCCCTGTTTAGATTTGGCTAATCTCTTGTTGCTAGTATCCATTGGCTTCTATTGGTTTAAACTTTCAGGGGAGTGTCTAAGACGCTCATTAAATTCCTCAATGACCTTGACGTGTTATTGTTGAAAGCTAACAGCGCCACATGAACGCTTCCGGATTTTTGGGTCATTTTTCAGCAGACTGGGACTTTTTTAGCATTATTTGGCAATGAACAGAAGTGAACTGTAGCTTTGAATGTCATGTCTTTATCATATACAGTGTGTCTTGACATATTAAATTACATTAGAAACTTTAATTTGGTTATCAATTAGTTACGTACAGTACAACAGTGGTTCTGGAACTGGGGGTTGTGGCAAGATAGATTCAGGGGATTTATAAGATCTCCTTTTGAAAATATCTGAGAAATGTTATTATGAAATGTTTGAGAATCCTATTCGGAACATTCATACGAACTTCCTATAATTTATCTTGAGAACAATCTTATATTTTGTCTTAAGAAAAGTTTCCTTAATCCGGCCCCTGTTTGTTAACATTAGTTAATGTATTGGCTAATATGAACTAACAATGAACAAAATATTTGTACAACATTTATTAATCTTTGCTATTTTTGTTAATACAAACACATTTTTTATCATGTTAGTTCATTTTGCATTTTCTAATTTTAACAGATATAACTTTTGATTTTAGAAATGTTTTAGTAAGTGTTGAAATGAAAGGAATCATGTACTCGAAAGTGAAAATTCTTTCATTTACTCGCTTTCATGCCGCTACGAACCTATATGGCCATTGACTTCCATTGGCCCCCATTGACTTCCATTGTATGGACACAAAACCACGGAGACATTTCTTAAAATATCTTCTTTTGTGTTCCACAGAAGAAAGAGTCATATACAGGTTTTAATCGACAAGACAGTAAATAAATGATGACAGAATGTGTATTTTGGGGTAAACTAAAATGAAAACGGGCCATTATTAGTGTATTGTTGGTCCATGTTAACTAATGTAGGTAACTAATTCCCATTTCTAAGTTCTCGTTCCATTTGTGTTTGTCAGCGTGTGAGTGTGTTCTAGGGATTTCCTGTCGTTAAATGATAAATGTCTTTTGGGGGGGATTGGCCGGGGGGTGTCGTCTTGCTGCCTGCACAGGCCAGATCAGATGGCCGTAGCGATATAAGACCTCCAGATCTCACACCGCGTCACTCACGCGGCTCCACTTCCCTCTCACGTGCGCACGCTTGTAGTCACTCACACTGACAGGGCCAGAGGTGAGCTTGTGTTAGGATGACACACTTAATTTAGCCCCCTTCTCCGTGGAGAACCCAAGAACAATAAGGCCGGCGTGAGCAAACACCCAACTCTTTGTTAAGCGGCTGTCCGGCGCGGTTGTGCAGGAGACTGATCCTGTCCACCACGCTGACTCCCGTCCCCACCCGCACCACGGTTCGCATTCATCCCGTGGTTAACCTCTCCTTTTGTTCCGAAAGAAAAGAAGAAATGGGAAGAGCTGAATGAAACGGATAACGCACTGATAACAGTTCAGATCGGCTTCTTTTATTGGAAGAGAATGCCACAGATTAGAAGCTTTTGTTTGTTCGTGAAGTTTGTCCGGTTGTAATCTCCGCTCTGCCCCCAGGACAAACAAAAATGAGAAACGGCATTTCTTTGTCTGTTTTCGCTCCGTCTTAATTGGTATTCTTCATTTGGGGTGCTTAGTGTTGCTCTTTATTGGACAATTTAACAACTACTCCTATTGACGTTCCACTAAAGACCAAAGGTGCCGCAGTTATCGGCTTTTAACCGCGTAGTGCTTGAGATGAGATTTATTTTTTTCACCCTGTGGGATTCGGGTTTGGGAGACCTTGCAGGTTGTCAGGCACATGACGGTAAAATACAGGCAAGTGGGGTGTCACCGATCTAAGCCTTAAATAATGACCGATTACTCGCATCAGAGAGGTGACGTGGCGTTCAATTAGCCTCTCCTGCTGAATGATGGCTTGTCATTTTCCCAGCGGATGGACAAAATTAATATACCTACATCCAAACCATGCTGAAAAAGGAGACACTGCTACCTAAAACAACACGGCAGTGGTGGCTGATAAGGGGACCCCAGCTGACTTCCAAGGCGGACTCCAGATTAGACAATTTAAATGCATTTAAAAAACTAAAAACAAATAGATATTTTTTACAATTTAGCCATTTTTATAATAAATAAACACTTTTCCAGTTAATGTCAAGTTTTGAAATATTTTATTGGGTAGAAATTGAGTGGGGGGGCCTTTGAATATTGTTGAATGCACTGGGGGGCCTTGGAGTCAAAAAGGTTGAGAACCCCGTTCAAGAGACCACAATGAAAATGAATACTTTCGTTCGTTCGTTTGTTCTTTCTGTCATATATCTGTTTTTTTCTTCTTTTGCCTTGTACAAACAAACACTCTTACAAAAGGTGTCATTCTTAATTAATGAAGTAATGGATATTCACTTTATGTGACAGATTGGCCGCTAGCGGCAGCACCCGTGTTAGGAAATTAAAAAGCTTGTCGACTTGTGTTTACCGCTCAGCAGGGGAGCCTGTTGTTATTTCACCCAGGAAGCGCTCTTTTATTTTGAGAGCAGGATCTGGGGTGTACAGATGTGTGGATGGACCCCACCCACATCCACAGCTCCAGCACCAGGGGCCATGCTTATCTCAGAAGAGAAAAGAGTTCCATCATCCAATTTCTTTAATTAAATGGATAATCCACCCAAAAATTCAAATTCGATCATCATTTACTTACCCTTAAGTTGTTTCAAACCTGTATAAATGTATTTGTTCTAATGTACGCAAGATGTTTGGGAAAATGTTAGCAACTGACATTTCTGGGACATCGTTGACTACCATAGTGGACATGTTTTTATCCTTTTTTCGTTCTGTTAAACACAAACTCAGATATTTTGAAGAATTTAGGAAAGCAAACAGTTCTGGGGCACCTTTGACTACCATTTCAATTTTTCCTATTATGTAGTCAATGAGGCCCCATAAATGTCAGTTGTTAACATTTTTCCAAATATATATATTTTTGCACAGCAGAACAAAGAAATTCAGACAAGTTTGGAACAATTTAAGGGTGAATCGTAACTCTTAGTAATTCGTGACAGAATTTTCGTTTTTAGGTGGAGTATTCCTTTAAAAAAATATAACACGTGTATATACAGTAAATCAATATATTTTGTAACCTAAAATATTCATCTTCATAGTATTTCACAGTTGAGTTAGTGTGAATTTTGCTATTTTGATTTGTTTGGCAACCATGCTGGGTTTCACTTCCAGACCTCTTGGTACATCATTACAACCCGTTTTTTTTTTTCCGCCAGAGTTTAGATACTAATTACCGCATAATTATGCCAGTTTAACGATGTGTGACAGTGAGGGATCGTGTCATTTTTTTGGTCAGAAATTCATAACAACAAGAGATAAACAAGAGAAAGCGTCAGAAAGTTGCTCTGGCGTTGCACGCTCCGGCACAGCCAGGGCAAGAAATCTATTATTATCCCTCCCGTCTGCGTGTTAATGTTTAACAAGTCCAGCGAAGTGACACGCCGCCGCAGCAGCGTAATTGCTAATCAGTGGACAGTTTTATTCTCTTCTTGCCTAATGAATTTGGCTGAAATGAGGTGTGGGCGGCCGGCCCTTAAACGGCCAGTCAGCCGCCACTGATGTGCGTAGGAGAGGAAGGGTTAGTGTTCGTGTCAGAGTGCTAATGCGCTTGCTAACACCGCAAGAGGGGAATTTGCTCGTGTAGATTGTGTTGAGGGTTTCTTTCTTGATGTCCAAAATGTGTGCAAATAAACAGTTCACTTCAGTCTAATGTGATTGTTTTGCTTGTCAAGGGTTTGTGATGTGGTGTGAACCACTGTCTGACTTTAAAAATAGTCCGTTCATAAAATTCTGTAAATATTTTAATGTATATAATATCTGTGGTGCTTTCAAAGGTCCTGTGTATGAATTTAGTGGCATCTAGAGGTGAGGTTGAGAATTGCAACCAACGGCTCACTCCACCCCTCCCCTTTGAAGCACTATGGTGTCAGACACGGCACTGAGATGTTGTCATGTTTATCTTTGGAGATAAAATGTATCTTTATACACCTCTGAACACATAGGGGCGGTCTCCCCTTCAAGGATTAGTTTAAGCCAGGACTAGGCCTCAATTCAATTTGGATAATTAAGTTGTTTTAAAAAAAAATGACTTTACAAAAAACATTTCTGTGTGCATCTTGAGACAAAACAATCGCAGTGATATACTTTAAGAATGTCAGTGCAAGTTGTTTTCGATCAAGGCATCTCTCACATTTAAGTTAGTTTAGACTAGGCTTAAGCCCATAGTTATTTATATTATAATACATTTCTGTCAATAGATCCTTAAAAAAAAAACACACACATTGGACCTTTAAAACATTGCTCTGTTTGTTTGAGAACTCCAACATTAAATCATCCATTGGTGCGAGTTTGGGGTGAATCTGGATGTTTGTTAATCAATTTTGTCTTTTTTGCTTGTCAGGGCATGTTGCTGAAAAGAAGCGGCAAGTCGCTGAACAAAGAATGGAAGAAAAAATACGTCACACTTTGCGACAACGGAATCCTCACCTATCATCCCAGTCTGCATGTGAGTACCAGCACACATCCACGCCTACTTTCAGCATTCACATTAAACGTGTTAAATACTCCCGCGTTCACTGTAACATCCAGCTTTTAATGTCCCTCGCCTTTTCACTGACATTTAACGAATGACTGTGTCCGCCTCAGTAAGCATGTGTCTCTGATACGCTCTTGTCCCTAATTACCAGCTCATTTGTTTGCACACGGCTGACGCTGTTGATGTGTAATATTACGGCATAATGGCTTGTCATAATCACCAGCTCAGACGACCTGTTTGCATACACACAAATGTAAATGGCCGTCCTTTATCGGTTGCTCTTTCTCTCTGGCTTATTTGGAGTGCAATTAGACCTTATTGCTAGCGCTAATCAATCCTAGAGTTATTCTATCAATGTCGCACAGGAGAGCACAGATTAGATAGATTCGATTTCTGAGATGAGTTGGATTACACAGTGTGACAAATAGTTGTTTCGCGCTACCTTGTTAAAGTTCTTGTATAAATATTGGAGTCATTTTTATTTTCATGTAGCATCAATGTTTTTAGTGTATATTTAGGTCAAGTAAATGTTTAGCTTATATCATTAGTTATGATATATCGGTATGTCGCAAATAAACAAAAACTGTACAAATGTTTACATTTAAAAAATATATATTTTTCTCCTGTAACTGTCAGAAAATTCTAGAAATTTCTGTAGCACAGGGAAGGTGGGATGACTACATCTGGAATTTGTTTTTTGAGGACAGTATTAGTCATAAAAGACAAAAGCGATCAAATGTACACTTCTGAAGTTTTGGACGACTGTTTTTTAGCAACTGTTATTTTAAACTTTTGTTTTGAGCTCAGTGTTATGCCAGTACCTTGTCATTTCTGCATACGAGTAATAATACCGAATACAGTTTTTTTGTGAGTACCGTTAATGGTAAAAAAAACATTCAGCATGTTAAACTTTATAAAGAAACTGTAAAATTTAAAGCCAAACAAAACTTTGTGTTATTAAAAGTCATAATGTGGCAAAATATAAAAACTTAAACTAAACTGATTTTAGCAGATTTCATAAAGATTGATATGTATGAGTCATAGCTCTAGGCATAGGTATGAATTTCAGCAAAAATATAATTTTTGTCTAATTCTGTGAAATACTGACAAATCCAAAGGATAAAATCCAAAGAAAAAGTTTTTATTTGCATGGAGTTTCAGAAAACTGATATAGGACAAACTAGTCAAAATAACAAATAAGACACAGTACGATGCTTTCTGATTTTGAACGCTTCATATTCATTTTTAAACAACACGATACAATTGTTTTTGCATGTATTTTAGAAACAGTTCCAACATTTCTATTTGAAAGATTTAATTACAGCTTTCATGCGTCTTTGCATTCTCTCAGTCTTTCACATAGCCTTTGGGGGACTTTGGGTTTGATTTTGTTGAAATTCAACAGACACTGGACTAAAAAGTGCCATTATACATGTAGAAATGGCGAATAAAAGCAAAACTGGAGTTGTCTGATGTTTTTTTTTTTTTGAGCGGTAGATATTACAAGGCAGTCCTTTAAAAAACAAATACACACAAAATCAAAAATGTAATTAACATAAACTGTTGAAACTTGCACTCATTTATTGTCCAATTAACAGCTACATCTGGGTGAATTAGAGGAAGTGTTGCGCCCCCTCCTGTCTTTGGCTGTGAACAGGTTCCTCTCATCAGCAGGTGTCTGCTACACAGGCATCAATTAAAGTGTTTGTGGAGGCTAATAGGTTGAAACTCAATCAGGGCTCGTAATTGCTCAACTATGTGAAAAAGAAATCACATTAATGTAGCTGATTAAGTGGATTGCTATAGATGCCGCATAATTAGGGAAAATAGTTGATCAGTGTTTACATGCGTTACAACCATTGCACAGCTGTACGTTAATGAGACATTGGCATAAACATTCAAACATTTTTACTAAATAAAGGGCTGTTTAAGATTTTTTTTGTTTTTTATTAGAAAAAAACAAGTAGTTAGTTACTCAAATTTAAAGGTAAGTGTGAAAAGCATATATGCAATTAAATAAACTTGCATAACTTATAAAATATACATTGCTGATTAAAAGTTAGAGACACTTGGCTGAAATGTGTTTTATAATTCTTAAAAATGTTAAGGCGTATTTCTTCCCATAATAGATAGGCTTACACTATTTTTTTTGTGGACAAAAATGTAATTGTGTCAACATGTTAATTTCAATCAGTAAAAAAAGAAACATTTTATTTAAAATGTACTTGAAGTGAATGACTTCATGAATGAACCAGAATTTGGAATGAATTTAATGCTATCACAACATAATTACCAAACGTTCATTTCTTGAATACAGTTGAATTGACTATTATTATAAAATGGTGTACCTATTATTCTAAAATATTGCGAAAAAAATATGTAATCTGTAGAATAGTAGTGTATATTTCTTTATGAATAAAAAACAATAATCTAGGTTTTCTTACAATTAAACAGCATGAATGAAAACAAGATTTAAAGAGTAGCAAAAACATTTCCACTCTTAAATAAAAATTAATTTGAGAATTTAGATTAGGGCAATGCACATACGTATTGGCATATTTGTCTAAATAAACGCGTGAACAAGTTTAGCACTTTCCCTCTAACCCAGGTTTCTACTAGATAAAACTTAATTTGTGGTCAGTTATTCGCTTGCGTTTGCACATCCTTAGTTTAGTTTTACGTTAGAGGCTGAAGTGTTGTGTCATTCAAAAGATTTATTTCTCACATTTTTAATGGACATCTGCCTCTCAAGTGCGCTGAAGTGGTCAAACTCTTCACATCTGAGGACTTAAACTCCCTCAACTAAATCCCTCAAGTGGTTTGCCATCCTTTATTTAAAATCAAGAGTTACATATGGGCCAATCCCCTGAGTAAACGTTCTAGATGAGACACAATAACATACGCACTTCAATAGAGAAGATACACAGACTCTTTCGACTTAATGAGCGAGGGCAAAGCTTGGAGAGATCGAGCGTTCCAGCCAGAACTACCGTACATCCGCTGAGTGCCAATCGTGTAACACAAAGCCCCGGCATTCTGTGTATGCGCCGAGCAATTTGAAGCGCGAGCAGAACGCGTCCATCCCTCACTAGAGGCCAACAAAAGGGCAATTCAAAGCCAAGAGCTCTCAACACGGTTTAACAAGCCACAGGAGAGCCCTCAGGAGTGGCGGGCCAACAGCTTGCGGCTGGTAATTGCATCCCTATTAGCATGGAGTAACTTTCATCATCATCATCGCAAGCAAAGCCACGCGCAAATCCGGACGACGCGGTCGGAATCCAAACACACGCTGCGATGGCATGCTGTGATCCGTGTAAAAGGATGAAGGGAGGCTCGGAGGAAGATTTTACATGTGCCGTACATGGCATTAGCAGTTTATACCACATACATAAATGTACAGAGCGTACTTTGTGCCGTGAATACCAAATATATGAATATTGATCTCCTCACCTCCGGAGGGTGGGCAGAATGAACTGTGAGCTGACAACATGAATTTACTAGACACTTTTCATCCAGAGTTTTCAGTGCCGTTGCAGTAACCCTTTTGTCATTTTTTCTTAACTGTAGGATTACATGCAGAATGTTCACGGGAAGGAGATCGACCTGCTTCGGACCACAGTAAAGGTTCCAGGGAAGAGGCCCCCCAGGGCCATCTCTACATGTGCCGCCCCCAGTCCCAAAACCAACGGGCTCGCCAAGGACATGAGCAACCTGCAGCTTGGACAGACACCAGGTAATGTGATCAAATGTTGTTTTACATATACATATAACTCTTAAATATATGTATGTATACACCAAGACGTGTTTGACATTTACGTATTTGGCAGACGCTTTATCCAAAGCAACTTGCATTGCATTATCCTATACATTTGTTTCTGAGTAGGCTACGTGCAATCCCTCGGATCGAACCCGTGACCGTGGCGTAGCTAGCACCATGTTCTAACCACTGAGCTACAGGAAAGCTTTGTTACAGTGTAATTTCTGCATCACAAAAATGGAACTTATAACATACTCCAGCTGTCATTGGTCAGACAAACGAAGAACGAATTAAATATCGTTTGATCTGACGGCATATGTCTGGTTGTTTCAAATGAGTTATGAGTAAAAACATTGCCGTTTTTCTGCAGTCTGCTCGCACGATTTTTAAATAAATTTGTGTTCAGTTAATAAATCGGCAATCAATAAGATGAACCGGTTAAACTATAACGATCCATTAATCGATCATTGACTAATTGTCAACATTCCTTAAATAAAAACCAAATGTAAAAATAAAATATGATTCTAACGCCAGCATAATCGGCCGCAGAACTGTACGCTTTAATTAGTTACAGAAATAAACAATGATGTATTATTTAGTTATTTTTATACTCGCACTCAAAAGATCAACAGTCCTTAAGCCCCCCAAGGAGTGTTAAAGACCCTTCACATGCACACCCGCACGCACAAGCACCAGGAGGGCCAAAATAATAGCATGAATATTCAGTGACCCATAATACATGTACTAATTATTGTCATGAATATTAATGCAATCAGAGCTCGTTCGACAGTCAGCCAAGTCCGAAATGAGCACTAATGAGGGGGAGAGGGAGGGAGCTACAGAGGAGAAAAGAGATCATTCACTCAGCGGCCGAGCAGGGAGAGCTTTTGTGACGAGAAGAGCCGGGTCACCAACACGATCACACGCACCTCTGTCTTAACATCTCTTTCTGTGAGAGCTCCAATTACGCATAGGTCCTTTGTAGCATATCTACATACGTTGTGTGTGTGTGTGTGTAGGTGAACGTGTGCGGACCCCTCTCTGCCCTCCCGCATCGAGCGTTTATTTTCCTCCAGTGCCCGTCGATGTAAAAATGTAGTTTATCAGGCCTCCCGTGAAGCGCGATCAGCTTTTGCCATTTACCCAAAGGTGCTGGCGCTTGATTTATCCGCTACAATGGAGATTAAATTGAGTCGTGACATTTCATTCAGTCGAGTTTGTAACGGCCCAGTGGAGGCCCGTGGGTACACCTTTATGCAACAACATATTAAAAACCAGAAAATATTTATTGAATGCTTGTTTTTTTACAACGCCGAGATTATATTGTGGCTGTAGTCACTGCGAATGATGGTTGGTATGAAGATGTTTGCTTTATCTATATTAATATATAGTAATATATAAATATTTTATATAATAAATTATCAAATTTGTTTTAGGTTGATGTTCATTATCATTATTATTATCAAAGTAATTAGTAGTTTCATTTGTTTGTTTATTTTACAGGGTCTGTGACCACCAGTTCGTCTGTGTCTCAGATGGCGAGCGGCATCAGTCTGGTGTCATTTAACAGTCGGCCGGATGGGATGCACCAGCGCTCGTATTCCGTGTCCAGCGCTGACCAGTGGAGTGACGCCACAGTCATTGCCAACTCAGGAATCAGCACAGGTAGGTTCTTCTTCAAACCGCCATGTTCACGCGTGAATGTCTGCGCCTCGAGGTTTCCCTTTGTAACGGCAGCAGAAAACAGTGATCTGTCCTTTAACTGTAACTTTTTGTCAAAGTAACGACCATTCAACAGCACCACGTGACCAAAAACTCATCTGTCCGACAAGACCATACACAGCGGAGAAATGTTTTAAGCACTGTGTTTATCAGACTGCCATTTCTTTTGGCAAAGAGAATTTCTTACATTCCTGTTTTTATGAAATCCTTCAGAGTGGAAAGAAATGACACAGTTTCAGTGTTATATTGTGTTATGAATGCATGTACCCTTTCACACATCACAGTGGCACTGACAGCTGTCAGGACTGTGTATTTGGGTGCTGGTGATCTACAGTGACATGGTGTGACTTGTCGTTTGACCCCTGCCTGTATCTGGCCCCGTGTTTAACCCTCATAACAATTAAAGCTGTGAAACGCTTAAACAAACCCAGATCATGTGTGCAGCAGGGCACCACATACACACAGCTGATCCACACACCACACGCATGACACAACACAGCTTATGATGTGCATCATTTATGCGTTATATTCACCATCCATAGAATACACATTAGCGCTGTGTTTTTCCATTTAAGGAAAAACAGCGAATTTGGACATCCGAGGTTTCGGGCATAACAGCGTCGATATTTAACAATCTCTGTATGTATCAATGTACATATCAGTGACAGTAACACAGCAGTAGTAGAGTTTGACTATCCGTCACTGGCCGCTGCTTCAGTTTTAGTGATATTCCGTAAGGCTGTTCGGACACCGCGGCAATCCGGAGGGCTGTTTTACTGTGATGTTGTTGAAGTGCTTATGCGCTCCCCCAGGAAGCTCTTTTATAAATAACCTTTCTGTCGGCCTAATGATGTGTCTGTCCGCGGCCTGACTGGATCAGATCTGATGGCTGGATGACGGGAGTGCCGGACGCTGATTGCTTGTCACCTCTCGCCCCGGGAGCTGGCAGGAATGAGATCCTGTCTCTCTTCTGAGACGAGAGAGAAATGGAGAGAGATAAGTGGTTGCGAAAGTAATTAACTGGAGTTCCTCACGTAAATGTCTCGAGCAGCTGCGCTGACATGGAGATACTTGGTTAGCTGACACATTTTTACCAAACTTTTGTTTGTTCTTTTAGATTGTATGGGACACAAATTCATAACAAGATATATTCACAACCCTCTGGTTCTGTTTTGCAGAAAAACACATTTACAGATATAAAATGTGAAATGATTCAAGTTTAGATCTACTGATTGCTTTTAAAGTGTCATTGTAGAAGCAGGTTAGAGTGTTACTGTGCGGTTCAGGGAGATGCAGCTTTTGACACTTGGCTGCGTGGCGTCTGAGCGCGTTGGATCACATCAGGACAGACTCGTTTTGACTGAACATGGCTGCCATTTGAGAAACACAGCCTCTGTAATGAGCTCTTTTATTCCAGAGGAAACAAAGCCAAGTCCGTTTAAAAGAGATAAGATCCCCTTCAGTGATTTGGTATCTCTTTGTCTTTTGTCCCGCTCCGCACTGTCCTAAAGACACTGGAAAGCAGTGACATCCCTGTCTCTTTACCTGAAGCTTTAAGTGCCCGAGGCAGACGCATAAAAATTCCCTCTCTGCCTATTCCTGACCCCCCTCGGCTAATAATGAGAGACAAACAGCAATGGAAGTCATGTGTGTGTCTCTCTGATTATAGCTGCTGTTTTGGGTGCTCTGGGCGCTCTGGTTGGAGGAGGGGGCGCATGCTTTTGGCCGACATGCAATGAGATAAACGCCGGGCTGCCCCATGTTGCGTCATACGACTTGAGATGTGTTCCCGTTTTTGTTCTGTGGGGTTATGCATCAAATGTTTTTTTATTTCGTCTTGACTGTCCGTGTTCCTGTAGCTCAAGTTGTAAAACATGGTTAACATCATTGGTTTAATTCGCACAACTTATGGAATGTATAGTATAGGCTTGTTGCGATAGTCGGTGTCACCGGTGATACACGGTGTCCATCACTTGTCCACCACGGCACCGACCCCCACCGTCATTTTTTATTTGAATAGTTATAAATCACTTAGTTAATCAGAGACTGAACTACAGTTGCGCGGCTACTTCATTGTCGCGCCAAAGATCTGCAGCAAGAGTCCGGTTTTATTCATCATCTGAGGAGAGTGAAGTGCTGACTGACAAGACGATGGCGGAGGCTTTCCTGGCAAAGAACATATAGTAGAATATGTAAGCACTGTTGTCAAGAGCCGATTAAGGTTTTATTTTCTTTTTGTTCTAATTTTCGAAAGCCGGTGCTTTGCCGTTTATGTTAAAGGGATTGTTCACCCAAACATGAAAATGCTGTTATTTACTTACCCTTAAGTTGTTCCAAACCTGTATACATTTCTTTGTTCCGATAAACACAAAGAAATATGGAAGAATGTCAGTAACCAAACAGATCTCATACCCCATTTACTGCCATAGTAGGGAAAACATACTATGGGAGTCAATGGGGGATGAGATCTGTTTGGTTACTTTCAAATATCTTCATTTGTGTTTAGCAGAACAAAGAAATGTATACAGGTTTGGAACAACCTTTTTTGCGTAAACTATCCCTTTAACATGAAAGATACCTCAAATCATGCGCTTTTGACTTGAATATTTATATAGTATGAATAAAATGAGTAGGTTATATAGGTTAGTATGTGTGTGCTGTTCTCCTTTTCTTTTTTCTTACAATTCTCTGCTCATCTGCCACCATTTTCTCCTCCCGTTCTCTCATCTCTTATTTCTTTCCTCTTCTTTTCTCTGCTCCACCGCTCCTGTCCTGTAGGCATCTGCTACAATTTTACCAAATAACAAATGAACTAAACCATCATGAACAGAAATGGCACTGAGCGGGTTGGAGAATATGAAGGTGTGATGGTGAGGTGTGTGTGAGAGAGAGAAAGTATGAGCTTGGACAAAGGGGCTGCTAGAATGAGGTGGTTAATTGTTCATTTTGGGATGGCATCTTGTCAGCAGAGATAAGTTGTCACGTTTTCCACTTGAGCTGAGACTAAACGATTGTAAAATAAGTTACGGCCGTCCTTGGGGCTGTCTGCTGATGCACGGCGCTGCGAGCGTGTTCAGTGCCAGCCTGAACATCCCTCCTCCCAACCCCTCCCCACATCGGCGCTTTCACTCGGGCTGATATTGATGTGAGCTGAATGTTATTTTATTCTGCCGCTAGTCATGGCTGTCACAGGCGCTTATGAAAAGTGAAGCAGCCTTCTGATAGCCTGAGCCGGAGTATCCAGCCAAACGCCAGTCGGAACTGGCTTTACACGGACGCGAGCGCTCCATCATTTAAACCAGAGCGGACACACAATATTCTACTGACACTTGAGCCCAATACAAACTTTCCACAGGTGCCAGTTGATTAGCATTTTTAGAATTAAACAACCGATTTTGTGTGATTTATTTAAAGTAAAATATTAAAACGCATAGCTGCACATGAATTCCAGTGTCACAAGATGCGTGTTTTAAAATTGAACTGTTTTTACTATGTCACTGTCTGTCAATGTACATAGACCAAAAATATAAGATAAGGTTGAATATTGGTTTTATTATAGCATATTTGGTTATATATTTGTATAAAAAGTTCTATTCAGTTTTATTTATATATAGCGCTTTTTGCAATTTTCATTGTTGCAAAGCAGCTTTACATGCATTATGTATAATAATATTAGGAATAATAGATAAATAATAAAAATAAAGACAATATATAGTATTGTAGATGGAATATAGACCATTTCATCGGACGCTCGCACATGGACTTTTAACTTCCGGTCTGTTTGTTTATCGTTCTGGCTAGTGTCTAATAATATAATAATAATATTTATATATTTTATAAATATTAATTTATATTATATTATTTTATTATATAATAATTGTATTAAATACACTTTTTGGTGAATTATGTTGTATGTTAATTTTATTAAATAAACTATTTGTTGAACGGGTCCTGTAGTTTTGTTGTATTTACAGAAACCGTATGGTACATTGACATCTAGTGGTTGAGCTTGGTATCGCGGTCTAAATTCAAAATATTGGAGAGGCCATTTTAGCGGTTTCTTTTGCTTGTTATCAGAAATAAGAAAGAAGAATGTTATCAATTTTGAGTTCTGAAAATGGAAAGTTAATTTTCATTCACCACCATGGTATAAAAAAGGTTTTTGTTCTGTTGAACAACAAGTAGATATTTTGAAGAATTTAGGAAAGCAAACTGTTTTGGGGCAAATTTGACTACCATTTTAATTGTTCCTACTATGATGATCAATGATGTCCCAGAACTGAAAATTGCTAACATTCTTCCAAATATCTTCCTTTGTGTTTAGCAGAAAAAAGTAACGTGTACAGGTTTGGAACAACTTAAGGGTGGGTTAATGATGACAGAATTGTTATTTTTTGGTGGACTATCCCTTTAAGGGTGCGGTAACGTTTGTTTATGTTGTTGTTATGTTGAAACCGAACTTTATCCTAAGAATATTAGAAAACTTGCAAGTCACAAATACATGCCATATGCTTGTATTTTATTTTAATAACATTATTTTCACATAAAAGTTACATGGCGAATAGCATTTTGTGCGTTGTTTACATTCTCTCTCTCTTTCTCCCCAGATACTGGTCTGGGAGATTCTGTGTGCTCCAGTCCTAGTATATCCAGCACCACCAGTCCAAAAATGGACCCACCCCCATCGCCCCATGCCAACCGCAAAAAACACAGGAGGAAGAAGAGTACCAGCAACTTCAAAGTGGACGGCTTCTCTGGCACTGCAGAAGGTATTTCCGGTCTCTTTTTTCCCCCTCCCCACTCTTCTCTATCTGCCTCTATGCACACACAAACACACACACCATTCACTGGTTGAGATCTCTCCTGATCTTCCATGAATCTTAAACCATGTTAGATAATAAGGTTCAGTAAAATGCAAAGCTGTGTGTGTGTGCGTGTGTGTGTGTGTGCGTGTGTGTGTGTGTGCGCGTGTGTGTGTGTGTGTGAGAGAGAGAGAGAGTAAAAGAGAAAAACAAAATGTATGTACCCTCCAACCGCACACGTAACCCCTCTTAAGTCATAAATCTATATGACTTTCTTTTTTCCAAGGAGCACAACAGGAGCACTGAGTCACCATTCACTTTCATTGTATATAATAAAGAAGCAATGAATGTCAATGGTGACTGATGCTGCTTAGTATATACACTCTGCCTAGTACTGTATATCTCTTTGTGTTCCATAGAAGAAGAAAAATCATACAGGTAGCAATAAGCAACTTAAAGCACAACATGAAACATTTGCAGAGTCTGACGCTTACTTTCTCCTTCTCGTTGTAAATAAAGTTAACATCACTGTATTTGTGTTGTATTGGAACACTATTATACTAGGTGTAGGCATGGAAAAAGGTTAATCTTTGTAGTATTAAAGTTGCCTTTCTGCGTAAATGAGTTAAAACCTTTCTACAAATGTGGACCTCTCTTGTATACATGTTTATGTGTATGTGTCTTCAGCGCATTACTATTAGAATCAAACATGCATTCTTACATCAGTATAGAGTTTCCGCATGCTGCATAAACACGGTAGCTGTCTCTTTCTCACACACATGCACAACCTCACACACAGACGCACACCAGAGTTCTGTGTGCTGTGACGGTGCACTGGAACAGATGTTTCTGAGCAGCAGATGTGTAATGTGTTTCCTGCCGTCAGTGTGGATCAGGCAGCTGACGGGCGTCCGTGGAGCGAGAGAAATATGCTGAGTGATTATTACACACTCGCACAGACAACCCGGTTAAATGCCGTCTGTCACTCAAACACACGCAGCTTCACTCGTCACTGCAGCCAGGGTTCTGACACGCTGGTAGATATTTGTATTTATTTGAGTATTGTGTGGCACATGTCCCAGCTCTGCCCATTAAACATCCTGTGTGGATGTTTTAGATTTTGCCACAATGTTTACAGCGTTCTTTGTCTTTATCCTGAAATTAAATTTTTATATGATACAATTATGAGCTATTTTAAAGCTGCAATGCGTACATTTTTTGGAAAAACGCATTTAAGAAAGTACTTAAAAAATAAGGGTTCACAACTGTAAGCTTAATCAGATTTGCAACGGAAAGCATTATAATGCTCCAGTTTATCAGGAAATTTCAGTTGTACATCACCTGGACCTTAATCCACATAAGATTAAAAAAAAGTGAAACTGATCACCCCAAAATGTTATTATTTAAAAAAAGAGGTTATGTGAAAACCATTATGTTAAAATCTGTGCAAGTCCATTTTTGTTTTGTAATATAATCTTACTGTGCATAGTATTCTGTTTTACAGTAGTTCATAACGTCCTGACAGCTCTAAAGTGTTGTTAAGTCATCTGTGTGTGTGTGTGTGTGAGGCAGTGAGCATGTTGGAATGATGGATGAGTGTGTGTCACTTCCGAGTGTGTGTGATTAATGAGACTGGACTTGTGTGGGTGGCCGCGGCCTCCTGAGAGTCGGACGATCAGTGCTTGTTTAAATTGTTCCCAATCACCTTTATTGATCCTCTCCCAAAGGAGGCCAATATATTGTCAGTGAACGAAGAGCTTGTGTGCTTTTGTGTGTGCATGTGTACACAACCGTAGTTACATGTAGTGTTTTAGAATCAAATGTGTGTTTCAGTTTCCTATTTTCTTTAAATAGATATAATTGCATTACAATGCACCATCTCTGTCATAGTGTAAGCATTAGCATCTGTTCAGTTCGGTGTTCGGTGCCACCATGTGGTGTGGAAGAATGGAATCAATTAATTGTTTTAACAGTAATCACAATTTCTTCTCTTGGCAGTTGTGGTCGTCTATGGTATGATGAGCTAGCAAGCAAATTCTCAGCTATGTTTTTTTTCTCAACCATAAGCTCAGTTTTTATTCAGACTACTTTATAGAACTTTAAAGTTGGGCATGAAAAATGTGACATCATGCATCATTGCGCAACTTTTTATTCCATTTCACTTAAAAATTCAAATTTTTTAACTTTTCCTAAATACATGCAGAAAAATGACTGTTGTTTTGCTTAAAAGTGAATTTAAACTTGTTTTCTTTGCAGTATTTGAGGTCTTAAAAAAAACAGAGCATATTTTCTGTTATTTTGACCCGTTTCTCCATTTTTCATTTTCTGCAAATAAATGCAAATAGAAACAATTATTTTATTAGAAATTTGGGAGAAATGTTGTTAGTAGTTCACAGAAGGAAACAAAAATTATCGTTTTACCTATTATACGTCTCTGATATGGTCTCTTAGTTTTTTCCGTGGCTGTATTCTATTTTTTTTAAATGAAAAATATTTAAATAGTAATTTCATAAAAATATAATTGCATGTTTTTTATTATTAATTATGCTTAGAATTTTTTTTTTTTTTTATCGTTTAACCATTGGCATTTTTATCTGGCTAGGAGTGTAGATGTTTAAGAGGAAGATCATTGTGAATATATTGAAACGAGTGATATTTTATGCCACAGCTGTCTTGTTGGTCTTCTGTGAGAAATGGGGTTGTGTTAATGTACCTTTACCCCCTCTTTATTTCTTTCTTCCTCTAACCCCCGAGAGCCACTTTGTCTTGCCCCGATTCACGTTTTCTGAAAAGGTTGAACGTTGTCAGAAGCTGCCCGGGTCCCTTCCCCAGCCCCCATTCGTCAGGCAGGCACTTAAGTGAAATATTATAAATAATCTACAGTATTGAAATCTTTTATCAGCTGTGTCACTTTCATTATTCAATAAGCGATTAGTAACAGTCTCCCAATTTAGCCATTAAGCACTTGTGCGTAGGGCCGGCGAGTGCTGTCACGCCGCGGGCCTGCTGAGGGATAAGGCTGTCAACCTCTCTGTTATTCATGAGCTCCACCGGCCAGGTACGGAGCTGCATAGTGTTTTATATAACACACACACAAAGTCATGGTCAGGCATGCTCACACATTCTGATTTAGATAATTTATCAAAAATCTCACTGAGATTCACACTCCATATTCAAAAAATGTTATTAGACACTAGGGCTGCCTCTAAAGACTATTTTTATATCGATTAATCTATCGACTAATTTATCGAATAATCGATTATTCTAAATGAATAATTTTTCATTTTGAAAGTTAACATTCAAATGACAAAGATAGATGTTTTAAAGAAAAATATATACATTTTGTAATTTATTGATAAATGCAGAACGACAAGCAGCAATGAGTCTTTTTATTTTTAAAAAAGGACAAAAGCCATTTTAAGCTAAGTATAAATTGTCAAAAGAAAATAGTGAAAAGCTAACTGTTTGGGCTGTTTAGTGCAAATGAACGAAGCCTCAATACAAATTAATGAATTATAATTTACCAGTATATTTGTGCATGCTGGAATTGCAAAAAAATGCAACAAAAATCACTATATATTAGTCTAAAATATGGCATTTTCAGAAATGAATCCTGAGTTTCTTAATCGAGAATATGTGTTTGGGTAAAAGGGTACAGAACAAAAAGCATTAAATGTTCAAGCTAAGCGAACAAAAACCCGTTAATAAAGCAGACTGGCCACAATACCTAATATAGAGAACATACATGAACACTCGAGTAGGCATATGATCATCATTTGTATTGTTTTTCACATGCTAAGTCAAATTCAATCAATCGGAAGAAATTGAAGGTGATGTGCTCATGGTAAACCTGTCGGATGTCGCACAGGGAGGTTTTGAGGAATACCCAAAAATAAAAATTAGATCAAAATTGGGTTTTTGTAAAATATGACTCTGTAAGATCTTGTCTGTCATGTCTGATAACATCTTGGCAAAATTTGCTTGTTTATTGCTAAAAAATAGTGATTTATGCAAGATGATGTTTAGGGCATGCAGGAGAGGTGAAATAATTCGCTCACATCTTTCCCTCCACAAATAACACTACAAAGACTGTTCACATATCAAAGTAAGGTGTAGAATGAAGGTGTATCAATGCACATTTCTTGCTTGTCCTGTGTAAACTACAGCTAGTTTTTATACGTGATATGGCGGAGCTTGCCGCCTGAAGATGCGGGAGTTTACCCCGGTGGGCAGCTGCTCATGTGACGCAAACGCCACACATACACGGGATGATCAAAAGTTCAGAGATATGCTCTTCATTAACATCGGGCAACTTGCTTCACTACTTACTTAGTTGCTGTTTTCTTCAGGGTAAAGCTTACTAGTCTCCTACATAGTAATTGAGTGCTTTAGCGCTCCTAACAGAGATCTAATTCTTTAAGTGGGCGTTAATATAAAGATAAATTGTTTCTTACTTCTGGAATAATTTACAAATAATAATCACTCATTTAACTCCTAACTCTTATTTTCAAAAATATTTAACCTTTATTGCATGCATGAACAAAAAGCCCATTACCTTGAGAAAAAAAACTGTGAACATCTTGGTTGCCTTGCGTTTGACAAAATGGGAATATAACTCTAAGCTTGCCCATCTATATCAGTAAATAGATCGACAGACTTGATGGTTCAGAAGAACATCCAGTCATGACTTTAGAGTCAGTAAATGTGTGGTGTAGTGGTCTGGTTCAGTCATTAGGTGTGTGTGCTCTTTTCTGACGGACAAAGACTGTAATCGGCTCCGAAATTTAGAAGGTGAAATAATATAAAACGATCAGTCGATGAAAAATATTGATGTCGATTAATTATCAGCGTCGATTATATCGACCAATCGCGACAGCCCTATTAGACACTCATTTATTGTAATAAAATAAAGATTGTGAATTCTGAGTGCAAATCTGTTTTGTGTGCGGTTTTATAATTGTTTAATATTGGTCATAAAAATAACAATCTTTTTTTAGTAATGCATCCCTAAATGCGACAGTCATACATCATAGCGTTATATTGTCAACTGACGTTACCACGTTGCAGGTGTCATGTCTCTAAAGCTCACCTGCGTCTCTCGTCCTTGCAAGACAAAGCCTTCTCACAATCATTCCTCTTTCATCCCCCCACACACCCTTGTAAAGATCAATCAATCCCGGCATGCCATGCATTTTTACACTCCTCACATTCCCTCGCATGCCACTGAAAGCCCACCACTCAAATGGCAAACTCACTGCACGGATGATCACAGTTTATCAATTACCGCTTAGCTGTAGGGCCCTAAGTGGCCCTTGTTAAGTAATTACCACATTTGAGAAGAGCAGGAGACTTTGAAACCTGATCAGGCACGCGGCGTGGGGCCTGCACAGCGCTGGGACAGCGGGAGCTTCATGAATGCCTTGATCGTCACGCAAAGAGTCGGAGGACTTGGCGAAAGGAGATCCGTTTTAAAAATCGGAAAGAGAAAGACATTCCAGAAGATAGCAGGGCCTCACAGGTGTCCTCAGCTGGAATCGGTCTGGCTATGTTTAATTAAAACATTCTGCAGGTGAACAGCTCCGCGTGGGGAACAAAGCGAAGATGGTCTCACTAATGGTATGGAAAAAAGGACAATTCGCCTTTTCTGAGGCACTTTGCTAAAAGTAGCTCTCTGTGATCAACAAAAGCCGTTTTGAAGTGCACTAAAATGAGAGAAAGATGTTAAGAGGGACATTCAGGGAATTGGTTATTAAAAGGCGAAGAATATGGGATATCAAGCATGACACATGACGGTTTGTAAATCTTTCTAAGGATTTCTGACTCATACTGATTCACTTCAGAGTCTTTTGTGTAGATAATGGCACGATTTCGGAAGACCATTACTTTTAATTCACACCTTGTCTAGTTTTTGCATCTCTGATGTCATGCACACCGAAAGTACTATACGTGTTTGTATTTCCAGGTTTGCTGTTGTGTATCAAATGTCCAATTGGGCCTGAGGAGAAAAAATAAGAATGGCTTCAGGTCCGTTGTCAACATCACTGGGAAATGATCAGGCCTGTGTTAAAGCGCACATTGAATTGAGAACAAAATGACTGCAATGAAGACCGTTTTTAAACTCTTTGTAAGTTGCTTTGGATAAAAGCGTCTGCTAAATGACTAAATGTAAATGTAAGACTGCATATTACAACAGTTTTGGGCCATTTTTCTTGTACTTTTTTGGGAATCCCCTTTCTTAAACTTAATCTTTTTATTGGAGGATCAAGGATGTTACATTTTACAGGAAGTGAAACAGTTCTCCGTTTTCATTTTATCTTTAAAAAAAACTTAAATAAACCCCCCAACAAAGAAAAGAAAACATTGCATAGTAATACCCCCCTCCCAACACAGTTGTCCCACCGTTCCCACCCCCCCTATTTTGACAACACTCTGGGAAAACAGCTTTTATTTTTATTTTGTTTGTTACACATTTCTTCAAAACAGTTTAAGGATCTACACACTGAAAACAAGCATACAACTGCATGCCCACATTTCGACACCGGTTGGTTAACAAGGCTTTAAACTCAGAGTTTCACAATTGTCAGTCGGACTGCTCAGTTCCCACTACATTTAGGCAGTTGACCATTGATTTGAATGAGCATACATATAAAAAGAAAAATAGAAAAGGAAACAGAGAGAAGAAGAAATAGAATATGAAACAACAAGATATGTCTCAAATTTCAGGCAATACTTTAAGATTCTCAAAATATGTCACAAAGGGTTGCCATTGTAAGTTAAATTTCTGGACTGACCCTTTTAACGTTAATTTAACTTTTTCTAGTTTGAGAAAAGATAAAACATCCCTCAACCATGCGGCCACCTCTGGTGGAGTAGCGCATGTACAAACCAGAAGGATTCTACGACAGGCAAGAGGTGATGTAAAAGCAATAATGTCCGATTGGTTCCGGGTTAAGGTTAAACTCTCCTTTGGAATACCAAATATTGCAATCAACGGACAAGGCTTGATTTGAATTTTTATGACTTCAGGTAAATTTTGAAAGACAGATGACCAATATTGATTTAGACGGGGACACAGCCAAATGTGTGTTAAATCAGCTGGAGAGAATCCCTTTTAATCTCATTTTAAATGATATTTTTTATTTTAAGTGTATTTGTTGTAATATGGACCTTTTCCTGGAGAAATAAATGGTAATAGTCTGTAATAATTATACATTTTTTATAAGTGTATTTATTGTAATATGGACCCTTCACTGTAAAAACGGTAATATTTATATTATAAATATTATTAATAAATATGGGCATCGAAAAATAATGTAAAATGAAATTCATTATGAAGTAAAATTAAACCTTTACATGTTACATGTTACATTTTTACTTTACATGTGTATTCGCTGTTTATACATTTTATTTAAAAAATACGTGGACGTTTTGTCAAATAAACCTGCAAAATTTCGTAAAATGTCAGTTTTTTACAGTACTGCATATTAACATGGTTTTACCTTGCACTTATCCACTCAGATTCTTAACTAATGCAATGTGTTTTCACCCAATGACTTCCTTAACCCTGACTGCACCTCATTCTCACTGCTTTTTTACTGTGACACCTTTTTATATATTTCTTTTTTTATTATTGTCTTTTGGATGATCTACTTTCTCCACTGTCATTCGTTTTGTTTCGTTTTTCTCTTGCCATCATTCGCCATCACCGTGCCTGCCTGCGGACGCAGCCAAACGTAGGGCGTGGAAACTAAATCGTGTCGGTAGCCTGCGCAGCATTTACAACAGCAACGCCGAAGGTAACTAGCTCCAGAAAGCATAGAGAGGTGAAAGCGAGCGTACCTCCTACTAAAATAAGCCCCCGTCTCGTGGTGTCATTATTCCTCCCCCTGATCATCCCTGCAACACCCTCTGCACGGAATATCTCTCAAATACGTTCTGTGATTGTCACCGCATGTGTGAATATCCCTTTATATTCAATGAATGGAAAATCGTCTTTTGGTGTCTTACGGTGGGACGGATCCATCGTGGGAGGTCACACATATGTTTTAGGCCCTCCACCTCATACGGCCCCCTTTCCCATGACTCCACCCCTCCTCGACATTATTTACACGTTCGCATTTTTCCCCGATGTTGGTAACTCCTGTAATATTTGCCAGGTTATTAATGCCGGATGCTGGAAAGGGGAGGGGATAATATGAGAATTAATGACCTGTGTCACAAAGCAATACTGTGTGCTTTGACATTTCGCTCGGTTAATTTGTGTTTTCAACCATTCGACTCTTTCACCGTACCCCCAAGCGCTGCCGTCCGGGCCGGCAACACCCCCCACCCTCATTTTTGCGCATGCTGCATCCTTGCTCCAAGAGTTGATTGTGTGTTGTGTATCGTGTTTGCCGGTAAAGGTTACCTGTGTCAGAGTTCACAAATTTCCTCGCCGCTACAATGTCTTCAAACATCACCCGCAAGAAGAGAAAAGCACTGCGTGATTATGTTTGTGGGTGCGTGTTCCCGTGAGGGGGATTTCAGGCTCGGTTAGATGCTTGGATGCGTGCTCGAAATTGCGCAGATGTAATGATCATCTTAGTAGTTATCTGTGCAATATGGAGATGGGTAACAGACACCAGATGAGTGATAGCTGCCTGTATTTTGAATGTTTGGGGGAAACGGAGAGGAGGGCTGGCTGACTGATGCCCTGTCAACGCAGTCTTTGTATTACGCAATTGTTTTTATATTAATTGTGTGCTAAGGGGAGGAGGCGGAGCCGATCTTCATATTTGCCTCCGAATTTCGTCTTTCTGCATTGTTGCTTTTCATAATTGTCAAATACCGCCCTCTCCCCAAAAGCGCTGCAATTTAATTAGGGTGAGAACATTGCTGCTGACCCCAGAGGGCCCCGTGCCTTTGAAGGGTGGGTCCAATCTTGCCTGGGATGCTTCAGTGATTCCACCAGCCCCCAAACCTCGAAACGTTCCAAAAAACTTGAAATGAATAAATAATAGGCCAGACTCCCCACCCATTTTGCGCTGTTTTATATTGTAGTTTGACAACCTTTGACATAAATGGAGTCGGCTGCTTGGTTACTGCAGGAGCAAATTAGATCTGCTTTTCCCTTTGATCCGGAGCAAGAAACTAAATCGAGGAAGTCTTTTTCTCTTTTTAACCGTTCTCTCTTCATGCCTCTCTCCAAAGGCTGGAGGCCAGAGAGTTTTAAGCACACCGGCTGTCAAGCATGTCCTGCAGTCAGGGAGGAATTCTGGGATTTGAACACAAGGCTCTTTTACAGCGGTCAGGGAGGCCTGTGGCCCTCGGGACCTTTAACATGACTTGTATGATAGGAGTCCAATTAGGCCCGTGATTGACTCGAGGAGAGGAAATGGTGTGGCTGCACAGATTTGCCGCTGATTAAACTTGTGAAATGGCCTCACAGGGAGACGATTCCAAGAGCCATCGCAGAACACAAAGCACCCGGGCCAAAGGCATGTAGACAGGAGTTGGAAGGCTTATTCATGAGAAGTATAACACTGTCAAGTTGTAAAACCACTGCTTTAAACTGCATTTAGACAAATGACGGAATTGATGTTCAAATAAGGCTACTGAGGCTCCAGTGTAGTGATAGTATTCTTGACAGGAACTGCACACTTATACAGGAAGAGATTATTTGACTGATGTGTGAAGAAACCTCGCAATTGTACGTTGGCAAAACGTGGTAGTACATCTAAAATAAAATAAAAATGTGAGCTTTATTTCATGTTTTATTTCAGTATCACTTATTTGATTTTATTAATGCAGTGTAGCATAATTAAACTCTCTCACTTTGAGTTGTGGGTAATATCAGCCGTTGGAGTGTTCATGGATTTGCACTTTGATATTTTCACTAGAAGACTATCCGGGGACTTTAAAGTGATAAATGACAAATGCTATAGCGACAAATGAAAATGGTGTTCTTTAATCACCCTCTTGTTATTTCAAACCTGCTTGACTTTCTTCTGCAAAACACATATTTAGAAGAATGCTGGTAACAAAACCCATTGATTGGGTGGTCCATTGGTTTTGTGTCCATACAATAGAAGTCAATGGGTACAAGCAGTTTTTGGTTACCAGCTTTCTATAAAATATCTTCTTTTGTGTTCTGCAGAAGAAAGAAAGCCATACAGGTTTGAAATGACAAGCTTGTGAGTAAAATACAAAACAAATGTTTACTTTTGGGTGAACTATCCCTTTAAGAAAATGCATTTCAACATGCTAATTCTATTTCTAAGGCCTGTTTTTGATGGATTGTATGCGAATGGGGACAAAACCCGTTGTCTCGTAACCACATTTTGGGTAACCAGAATAATACAACTTGTGTACCCTGACACTTGAAAGCTAAAGACAGACAATCAGCTCATAACTTTCTTTTTTGAATGCTCCAGGCTTCCGTCAGCATGCCGTCTCAGGCTGACATTAGTTTATCAGTCGTCTGTGCAGCACTTCCAGTCATGTTTCTCATTGGCTTGCATTCGCTCTTATTGGTAACATGGGTCCTTCCTTTGTATGCCATTTTAGCCTTAGGGATGCTCCTTGTGTGTGTGTGTGGAGAGGTAATACTTCCCTGATTACTTCTTCATTATGTAATTGCTCCCTCCAGAGGAAATTCTAAACAGAATGTGTAAAGTGTGTGATCTTTACTCCCTAAGATCACGTTTCGGGACGAGGGTCTCTTTGATTGTGACACACCACCTCGTCTCATCAATGCAGGTTCTCTCTTCGAGCCATCTGCGTGCCCTTTCCATCGCTGTCCCCTCTAATCACCCAGTCAATGGCCTTTTGTTCCTAACACTTTCCAAATGTTGACCCTCTATGCCGCTAAATAACCCTCTTCCATTTCTCTGTACTCAGACTCCCGAGATAAACTCCTGAATGGCGCTCTTACTCTCTCGCTCTGTCTTTCTCCCTCTCGCACACACATACACACATTTTCCTAATTGTCTTGTGATTGGCCCATTAACCCAACCAGGGCCCTGTGTAGTAGATCCATATGTCACTTTGCCTAGGGAGCGTTTTGGACAGGGCCAGCAGCACGGTCGGAAGGATTGGGATGCTGCTCGGGTCTGGACTGTAATTAGTGGGATATCCTGACAAGGGTCGAGGGGCAAGCCTTCAGGTCAAGGATTGTAGAGTGTGTCCCGCAGCTAACAGGTGCTCTACAGGAGCAAGAATCCTTCCTTTTGGTGGCTGGGCACTGTTATCTAAGAACAGTGGAACCTTTCTTAGTATCTATGCAAGTTAAAGGTGAAGCGTGTCATTTTCGTTCCACTAGTGGCACCACATGCAGTTGCAATCTGTGTGACCGAACATAACTGGCTCAACCAATGGGGTGAGTTCGGGGCGGGACTACACATTTCTGTGACCAATATCAGATGGAGGAAGTGTTTGAAACTTGTTTGGATGCAATCGTTATTTTCCAATTCTGGAGATGCCAAAACTGTATGCTTCACATTTAAAGCTCGTAAAAATTTGTGAGATGAACAAAGTCATTTGGCAACATCAAATGTATAAACTGTTTATGAACTGTGAGAAAAACGAACGCATCACAATATTGCGTGTTACACAGGGTTGCACTGCGGTTTTAATATACTTTTCTCTCAACAGGTATTGTTCTGGCTTTTGTGGAAACTAGTAACTTGGGATTAGCACCTATTGTATTATTGCTCCTTTATGAGATATCGCTTTATTGCGCCTTGAGCTCTCTTTGAGTCGCTTTTGATAAAAGCGTCTGCTAAATGTAAATGTAATTTTGGATTAATAAGCAGCTTTTTCCTCTGTGATCTAGAACAAGAGGACAACTTTGAATTCATCATCGTGTCGCTGACGGGACAGACGTGGAATTTCGAGGCGACGTCCTACGAGGAGCGTGACGCATGGGTACAGGCCATTGAAAGTCAGATCCTGGCGAGCCTGCAGTCCTGTGAGAGCAGCAAACAGAAGGTAAAAAACGGATTAGTTTATCAATTCAGTTGATTTCTTTAGCGCTTTTCACAAATTAGCATTTTTGCAAAGCAGCTTTACCGAATATACAAGAATTAAAAACAGATATAAATGATCAAATACGATAACAAAAATTTTAAAATGCAATGTATAAAGTTGTGTTATTTAAACTACATTGTGTTCTGCTATTGAGAAGTTGAAGCTGCAGTACAAAATATAATTTCAATTCCCCTCCTGCATGTGATTTGGTTTTATATGCTAAACATACATGTGTACACATACACACATACGCACACGAACACACATTAGAAATTGTAATTACTTTATTTCTAATATTACACTGCTCCTATTATGACATTCCTGTTGAATCGCTACAGTCTTAAATCTCAACCCGCTCTTTGTGTTTATGCCTCAGGCCAGGGCCAATTGCATTTCCTTGGACCCTCTACCGAGTTCCTTTGTTCTATTTATTTACCCCTCTTTATTCCCTGCCTTTAAGTCTCATTTCATCCTTCAAATGCAGGGAATAATGTTACCGTGCTTTAGTGTGTTTGATGAAAGCCCTTGCCCGATGATGCTTTTATAATATGCTTTCTTTTGTAAAAGTCAATTGTGTTTAAACTTTAACTCCGTAATGATTGTGCCCACAGTCTCGTCTGAGCAGCCAATCAGAAGCCATTGCACTACAGTCGGTCAGGAACATGAGAGGAAACACACGGTGTGTGGACTGCGAAGCCCAGAGTAAGTCGTCCACCAACTTCCAGAAGGCATTATTATTGTGTTCATTTCACACGAAAGTTGTGTTAGATGTCATTTGTAACACTTATGGGTTGTTGGTGACCTGCTTAAAAGGTCAAAGCACGAATCCTTATGAGCAAATCCTTCTTCTTCTCAGACCCTGATTGGGCCAGTCTGAACCTGGGGGCCCTGATTTGCATCGAATGTTCGGGCATTCACCGTAACCTGGGGACACACGTGTCCCGCGTCCGCTCTCTGGACTTGGACGAGTGGCCTCTGGAGCTCATCAAGGTCATGTCGGCCATTGGCAACGAGCTGGCCAATAGCGTGTGGGAGGCCAACGCTCAAGGTCGCCTAAAGCCCGCCCCTGATGCCAGCAGGTACGCGATTACATACTTTTTTTATTCTTTAAAGGTCAAGTAATTTTAGTGCAACCAATAGCATCCAACAAAACTTGCAATTTGCTTGTTCGACCTTCGTGGTTAGTCCAGTCATTGCAACCAAAGGCGTAAATTTGAAGCAGGGATGTCTGTCTGACCAACTAGTGAAAAGTGGTGTTTAAAACTAGTTTGGTTCATTCTGTTTGGGTTTACTAGTGGTACAAAATGACCTGATTATATTATGCCCCCCCCCAAAATGTTAACTTGAACAAAAATGTGAGTGTAGTGAATGTGGTATGTTCGGACAGAAACACAATGTCTTGTTTATGACACAAGCTGCATTTTGCTAGCTGTCCAGCAGCTGATATATATCATGCTTCTCACACAGTGTGTGGAATTGTGGGAAATCTTGAATCAGATTCTTCCTTTTCTCGCCCCTCCATCTTTAGCGGCATAATTATCGGCAGAGAGCCTTTAGTCCCACCAGCCATCATAACAAATTAGTGCTGACTGCTGGCCGCCAAAATATCGACTTCCCATTCCACGCCGGCCTCATTAGTCACCTGAAGCACCTTTTAATTACTCCCCTCCTCTCTGAAAATCTTTCGATATGGATCCGCCATTTTCCGCCGCCCGTCGTCGATGTGCTAATGCGATTATAGTTCCTCATGTAGCTGTTTATTTATGTACGTGAAGGCATGTGGCCCCCTGAGAGGGAAGAGCAGATTACAGAGAGGGTCAATATTATCTCAATTAACCTCAGTCACTGGACACAGTCCTGCAGTCATTTCTCTGCTCACCCTCAATACTCCTGCTTAAGCAGACAGGGAGAGTTTGCTTATGAATTTCCCTCATGTGGTGACTTGGAAGGCTGTTTGTTTAATGGCATTGATATTTGATGTGTAATGAATTTGTTGGCTAAGCAGACAAGATGCATGTGAAGTAAAAACATGCATTTTACTCTATATTCCTTGAAATGGTTATAAAATGACATGTGTCGACCTTACCATAATCTAAATTATTTACTTATGATTCAGAGTAATGAATTCAGAGTCAGGTAAGATGTGTTACTTTTGCTAGTTTACTTGTTTTCTGCATACTTCGAATCGACAACTGCTTATTTTCAGGATGTTAACTGAAATTAGAAGAAAATATCAATATCAACATCCACATTATACATATTTACACAGGTTTTCTTTTTCGAACACATATATTATAATCATGTATATGTAATTAAAAATGAATATTTGTATTTCATTGATGTGTAATATTAAACTGCATCTGTCAAAATGACTCGCACTACCCGGTTGACCGGACATTTTTAGTTTTGATCTGTAAATAACTGACCTTGGAATGTCCCAAATCCAATCATAATGAAGTATTCCAGAGCGCTGTGTAATAATATTTAAAGTGAAAGTTCACCCAAAAATTGTAATTCCGTCATAATTTATTCACCCTTTTCAATTTCAAACCTGTATGACCTGTATGAAAAATTAGGGGTGGGAATCTTTTGCTACCTCACGATTCGATTCATATCTATTCTTGGGGTCACGATTCGATTAAAAAATCGATTTACGGTTTTTCGATTTTTAATAACGATTCTTTCTCAAAATTAGATGTGATATATGTTTAGCCTCTTCACTGGCGCTGTCCTGTATCCGGGACAGCTGGTATACTTAAAGATTTTGCATGTGAATTCTTATCTTATTGTGGCAAACATTATATCGTTGGAAAGTTTCTAGAAAACATATTTCATCACAGTTTTATAGAATAATTTGTGTAGGAAGAGTAATTGTTTCTTTTTTTTAAAGGGTGGGCTTAAGTGTTTATGTCCTTTCCCTTCTCACAGTATAGTTTCATACAAATTTATTGTTTTTATTTTGTTTCTGTGCTTGTGTATTTTTTCATTGTGTCTGTTAATTGGAAAAGTAAAAAAAAAGCATCTCAATGTCTGTTGTGGTCAAATTTCAGATATCAAGTGTTAAAACCAATGCAAAGCATATGGCCCCCTAATGGATTTTTGCAATATTGCATCTAAAAAACTCACAGACGCATCAAAATTTGATGCATCAAGACCAAACTTGATACAACAATTGGTGATCCTTGAGACTTTGACTTATGAAATTTTGTGACTGATCCGTAATTATTTTAAATGTATTTTTATGAAAGAAAAACAAAGCTTTTATAAAAAAAAATATTACAACAAACATAGCAAAATCACTAAACATTTTTATGTGATTTCTTTTTTAAGCAATAATCTGCTTATTTTCTTCTTTCAAAAACGAATTCATGAGTTACAGCCATTTTGGTGCCAACAGTGGGTTTTCACGTGTAGGCTCAAAAAGGGCTGCGCCAGTGAAGAGGTTCGATTTTATTCCATTTTGCTGGAATGATGGCATTCGATGTGAGTCTTTACGTATAGTGTTCTCAAATTACTTTACCTTTGCTTTAAAAGCTTGCATATTGCTTTCGTCTTGTCAAGCTCCTTGTCACCATAGAGTTGATAAAATCTGAAGTATTTCCAAAAACTTGCCCTCACTAAAAGTGGGATGGGGTGTATTTCTTTTACCCCTGCCATCACTGTTGCTGAGCATAAGGTAGGCGGTCTCTCGACTGTCCGGGTGCCGCACCGCTCTCGCAAAAAAGTTCCTCCTTTACATCAACGATTGTTATTTTTACTAGAAAATAGATTTTTGTAAATCTGTGAATCGACAAGAATCGCTAGAGGACTGAATCGCGATTCATATGTGAATCGATTTTTTTCACCCACCCCTATGTAAAATGTTGTTAACTGGACCCCATTGACTTGCATTGGTTTTGTGTCCATCAAAAAGAATTGAATGGGGTCCAGTGCTGTTCGGTTACCAACTCTCTTCGAAATATCTTCTTTTGTGTTCTGCGGAAGAAAGGAAGTCATATATGTTTGAAATGACAAGCGGATGAGTAAATAAAATTTGGGTGAACTATCACTTTTAAGGAACATTCCACTTTTTTTTTTAAATATGCTCATTTTCCAACTCCCAAAGAGTTAATAAATTGAGTTTAATTGATTGTATTCTGCCGATCTTCGGGTCTGGCGATAGCACTTTTAGCATAGCTTAGCATAGATCATTGAATCCAATTAGACCAGTAGCATCGTGTTCAAAAATGACCAAAGAGTTTTGATATTTTTCCTATTTAAACTTGACTCTTCTGTAGTTGTATCGTGTACCTAAGACAGGCAGAAAATGAAAAGTTGCGATTTGATTAGGAACTATACTCCCATTCCGGCGTAATAATCAAGGAAGTTTGCTGCCGTAACGTGGCAGCAGCAGACGCAGTTTTATCACGCAGCGCATGTGGAAATAGGCTAACTTCAGTCAACATATACAAGTTACCTAGCTTGGGACTAATTTCAGGCACTGCGTGATAACACTGCACCTGCTGTTTGTTATCAAACTTCCTTGATTATTACGCCAGAATAGGAGTATAGTTCCTAATCAAATCGGCCTAGAAAATCGCTACTTTTCATTTTCCGCCTGTCTCAGTACACGATATAACTACAGACGAGTCAAGTTTTAAATAGGAAAAATATCAAAACTCTTTGGTCATTTATAACTCTTGGGGAGTTGGAAAATGAGCATATTTCCCAAAAAAGTGGAATGTTCCTTTAATGATTTATGGCTAATCATAGCCAAATAGTGAATATGTTTTTTACACTATGTTTTTTGTTATTTACCAACATATATCATATATATTCATGTTTGTTTGTTTATTTATTTATTTTTGGTTTATTTCATTTAATTCTGGTTGCCATTTATGTCTCACAAACCCACTTCATTTCAGTTCCAAACTCCATTGGGAAATTCCAATAATCCAATAAAAGACAAACAGTTAATAAATAAATGTAAAATAAGTGAGAAAAGTTTTGAATTGTACTCAGATTTCTATGTAGCATGTAAGAATTTGATTGTGTTGGCGGTGCTGCGTGTAATTTGCTGTCTCCACATCATTTACTGAGCCGTTGAATTGATTTAGCTTGTAACCGAATGGTTCCAGTCTAAGTGGATTGAAGCACAATTGAATGCAGTGACTGTGTGAATCTGAAAAGATGTGTGGGGGGAAAGTGATCAAATTTGCGTTTGTCGTGCACTTCTTGATTAGCAGGTCTCTGTGTTGCGCTAAACGCTTAAATGCAGCACGCTTGCGTCCCTGTGAACAGCACAGGCATCGGTGTGTGCGCTTGCATCCAGGATTGGTGGCTGATAAATGAAAACCCACCCTCGTGGTCTCTCAAGTGAGTAATAGAGCTCGAAATTTCATTTTGCAAGCGACTGATTTAATGATCCAAAGGGTAATTAATGGGCTGATTATCTTAATGTTAAATATGGCCAGCAGCAATTAGACTGACCTCCCGCCTGTCAAGGTCTGGGCTACTCTCGCCTTTCAATTAGGACCCTGTTTCAGGGGTGGGGGGTAGAGGTATCAGGGAGAGAACGGTTCTCGTACACCTCTGTGTCTGTGCGTGGATCACCATTTCACTCTGAACACTGGAATTATGTTTGGGACTGATCGCACCCAGATGGCCCACCTGGATCTGAGGAGAGGATTATCTGCTAGAAGTTGTGACCCAGCTGTGTGGTTCAGTTTTGCAGCAAGGGTATTTCAGTTTACTAAAATTAAAGCTTTGAACGTGTTTTTGTTTATTGAAACCAATTAAAATATTGGCGGGAAAAGATAATGGGGGAAAAATAAACTAACAAAATATTGAAATGTTGCCTCAGAAATAAACTGAAATAAGTTTAAATCTCTAAAATTATAATAAAACTAAAATGAATTAATCTTATATAGCAACATCAAAAATAAACAACTAAATAATAAAATGACAAAAGCAAATAACGAAGTAGCTAAATATTTAAACAAAATTAACACAGAAAATAAAAAAAGTAATTTAAAATAATAATAAAAACAAAATAAAACTGAAATCAAAACTATAATAACTCTGTTTTGCAGTTCCCTATAAAATATTTTTGGAAGAATGAAAATGTTTATAACAAAAATACTATTTATTAAAACATGTTTAAAGGAAGAAATATCTCTGTACATCTATAATTGTTTCAGATCATAAGATAAAAATATGTGATTACATTAGGGGTGACCCCAAATAGTCGAAGATTCAATGGTTTGAAAGGAGGAGCCTGACTCGACCACCAATCTCACAGTCGAATCTTCACAGAGGTGTTATGCAATAAGGATCATGCCATTATGGTTATATGGGCAGTGGCGTAGCAGAGGGGCACGAACTGCGCGCATAATATATTATTTATGATGTAAAGAAATGGGACATTTTTAGGGTTGGGTACCGAAACGCATATGAGAGCGAGGTCTGAGAGCGAGGTCTGGCTATGACCCAGCGCAGGATCGCGTCCCTCTGCATCTTCTGTGGTGTAAGACCGGTAAAGAGAAGCAGCACGTTCCACACACACCCGCAGATGACTCGCAAATGAGTGTGTACACCGTTTCCAATTAATTGTCACTTACTGAACGTATGGGCATATAAATATGAACTAACACTTTGTCCGTAAATGCACGTAGTTCGTTACTTAGACTGAACTTCGCTCTGCATGATACAAAGAAATAGTAATATAACCGAATCACCCCATATACTTTCGGAACTTATTATTCTCGTTATTCTCTGCACTGAAAGCAAGCAAACGCGCGCGCGTCAGGAGGACGGAGAAAGAGTTTGCAGGAAAAAAGGTGAAAGGGACTGTTTGACTATTTAAATGGTATAAATGGCTTTATTGCATTCCTCCTTTACATGCGGTAAACAAAGTAACTTTATTGGTAGTTCATTGGTCATGAACGTGCTGTATTCCCATTTGTAAAAAAGAATTCATTATTATCGAATAGTTTTAAAAATAGTTTTGAGTCGAGATCTGGTCTAGTAAGTGGCACAGCATAGTTACGTGATGTTTATGGAAAATGTTCATTCATTTTACTATTTGTGGCTTGTGTTCCCTTGCATTTCAGACATTTTGCCTAAACACATTTATTTTGCTCATTGTGACCTGAATCTGGCTTATTTGCTTTTTTTGTTTTTATTTATTATAAAGGTATATTCTGTTCTAAATAAATTCTGTAAATGTTTTCTGTTTTTTTGGTACATCAATGTTGCGCTATACCCTTGTTAACCACCTGGTGTCATCCCCACATGCACATGCACATGCACATGCACGCGCACACAAACACACACCCAAGCCCATTTTAAACCATACATATTTCATCCATGTCCCGTATCTCTTTGAAAAATGTTGAAAACTGATGTTTTAAGAGGAGGTTTCTTCCTGTTGCCCCAAAGGCCGCTCTACACGCTATGTATAACAGAGCCTGAGAGAATTTCTAAACATACCCATTAACCTTTTACTGCCCGTGATAAATTAACACCTCACTGTCTTTAAAAGTCCAGGCTGTACGAGGCCGCCAAAGACACTGCTTTGGGCTTATTTTCAGGACGGTTTAAAAAGGTTCCGGCGCGCTCTCTCCGAGGCGATAGGTTTTGGCATGAGTGCTCTGTGGTGGCAGCCGGGCCATGTTGCAGTCTCATTTTTTTAATTACTGCTACGGACACCAGAGCCTCCACTCTCCAGCCACACACACACACAGTGCCGGTCTGTATTAGCGGCCCAGGCAGGGTAGGAGTGACAGCTCTGCTAATTGCGCCTCGTGGTGACTTATTAGGAGGGTGGTGCTCGCTGGCATCCCATACTGCCAACCCTCAGCGACACGCTGACGTTTCACAGCCTGTCACCAAGTGAGAATGTCTCGACGTGAGAAATACATGCCTGGTGTGTGTTCCACACACCCCTTTGTTTCAAGTGCATATTAATGATACATGCCCACATTCTCTTTGTTAAGTTTGCCAAGGTTCATAGCAGAGAGTACATTTTTGCTCGATAAATAAATACTATAACTAATAAATACTACTACTATAACTCCGTTATACGTGCAGATACACAAGTTTTCTTCATCACCTCAGTCAGACAGTTGAGATATCGAGCTCCACACACAGCCTGATTCTCGCAGCCACATGTCTCATCGTGAGCAATGCCTGGCCCATAATAATTCAGCAGTAAGTGGCTGAGAAAGAGCCGCTTTATGGCCAGATATCGGTCTCGGAAAGGGCAGAGCTAACAGATTTCAAATTAGACCCAGCTCTTAATCTGGGCCGGGGTGCAGGTGCGCGTCCCCAAAGCAGAGATCAGATTGGGCCCCGGGGACGGATGGGGGGAGGGAGGGGAGTTGGGGAGACCTGCTGGGCTCCATTCTTTCTCGGATCCGGGCGCAGACGGACAGCGACGTGCTATTAACGTCTCGGGACTCGCTTACTCACCCAACTTTCTTTTCGCGGAGAAGGAAATAAAGAAATGATTTTACCCCACCGCATGAAATCGCGCTACACGTTCTTTGGTCATTTACTTATTCCTCGTTTCCGCGTCCGCACTGACAGACAATCATGGCGGCCCATTTCATCAGCGTTAACTAGCTGATCTGCGTTTGTCAGCCTCTGACCTCGATCCTGCGAGAAGACCAGCGATGCGATCCGGCTCACGGCCTGCATGTTAAACAGCTCCTCCATTCTTCCTCATGTTTCTCTTTTCACTGACAGAAAGCTCAGCTCAAATGTTTCAAATAATTGGCTGCCCCGTTCTAATTCATCTGTAAAAGGGCTTCTTGATTAGATTAGGCTAATAGATATTCTTTTTTACATGACTGCCTGCCATTGCCCGTAATCATGTCCCAACTAGGCTAACAAGCCGTCCAATTTACTATTGACATTAAACTGCCTGACAAGAGCCAATCAGAGCACGGCATATTATGAGAAAGTCGCATTATATGAAGCAAGGGGGCATTTAATGCCTGAATCATCACATCGTCTACCTTCTCCTCCAATTTAATACAGAATAAAAAAGAATAAGTGTGTATATGTGTAGTCTCTCTCCCTCTGTACAGTATGTATCCACTAATACATCTGCTTAATTTTAGACTTCTCTAGTTTTTATGTGTAGATTTACTCGGGACAGGAAAGATATCGTCTTTTATATACCGCTTTATACCCGTCTACATCTGGGCAATTCCATGAAAATGTCAACTTTAAGATGAAAACATCTCATTTGTATCAAAGGTTTTAGGTTTTAAGTCAATATTTGGTGGTTTAAATACCCATGTGAAGTCTCAAAGTTTTTAAAGCATTTTGTGTTTTTGAAGCATAGTTTTCTACTGTATTTTTTTGTAATTGTCACATCCATAACGCAATTTTTCACATCCACGACGGTCCATATTCCTCATTAATGGGCACATGACGAATTAAAATACAGCAACTATTTTATGTTCTATAACCCTTCTCCATGTGCTGGGTATTATTGCTTCTGGTTTGCACATTTTAATTCAAAGCAATCCTACAAAGTATGTTGACTCCTTTTTTGTCACATCCATAACGCATTCATTTTTCCCTCTTTTAAAGTAGAAACTCGTGCGTAGACTGATATTTTTCTGATGTCTGGGCTCTACCATCTGGGGTTTAGTAAAATATAAACAGATGCTTTAATACATTGGTAATAAATATATTCTCTCAGAAGTTCTTTCTGAAAAGGTCACATCCATAACGTTGGAATTGCCCATTTGTTAATAGGATTGACTGACTGGTAAATTCAAAACTCATAGATTGAATGTCAGCCCTTCCGTGTCAAGGCCTCACTAAACCGCGGTTTCGAATCCGGCTTGCGTCCTGTCTCTCCCCATCATTTCCTGTCATCTCTCAGCCGACATTAAGCCACTAAGACTAAGTGAAATAAAGGATGACTGGTAATGAGCGAAGCACGGAGAGTCTGGATACTCGGAGATCAGGCCCCGTGTGGTTTTACTGATGCTTGGCACATTTCTTCTCTCTCACACACATACTTTATTTCACTCGTGCCCTTTGGCCCCCATTTGCATGCCGCCACTGAAGCGTTTTGATCCAGTTAATGGAACCTCATATGAGTGTGGCCCATTGCCTCCAGTGGGACTGATTCGAGTGTGGCGCAGGCCAGAGCTCAGTCAGAATCAGAATCGCTAAGTGCCCGTAATATTAAAAGAAGCGCTGAGCTTAATTATCTGTGTCTATCCAAGGGCAGCTAACGACTAGGCTGGAGAGGATAATTGATTTCAGACCCTTGTTTTTTCCTTGTTAGGAAAGGGGATGGGGGGCTGGAGCAGAGCTGCTCTTTGAGGAAAATCGCCCCTTTGCGGCCCTATTCACCTTATAAAAGTCTGTCGGTGTAGTTTCTTTTTTTTTTGTTCATTCAGAAAATGGAGATTGTTGAGACGTGGTAAGTCAGAGTTGATAGTTGTAGGTTATTGTTAGACCTGATATTGAAAGCCTTTGAATTGGTAATTGTAATGTCACACCAGAAAATCCTTTCCTTTTGGAACCACAAAAGTTGCTGTTTGTGATGCCTGTTCAAAAAGAAGGGTGGGATTTACTTTAAAGACCCCCTGTGGCGAAAATGTTGTTTATGTGGCGTTTCTAATGTGCTTTAAGACAAATCATATGCAAATTTATCATTTTTCAACCATTGCTGTGTATTTTCTTCATAACACGGCAGTTTACCAAAGAAAAGGAAGTTTGAAACTGCCCTAGTCAATGACGTCATAAACCTGTAACCAATCACATCAACTCATTTGACCCCTGTGGATCAACAGTTTGAGCCCTAAATACCCAAAGATTCGCTGAAAAAGTTGCTACACTGCTGTGTCAGCTCAGTTTCATTTTCAGTTTTACTTACAGTTTTAACAGCGTCAGAACTGCCACTAAGATTGGGAGGAGGCGGGGCCAATTTGCATATGCATGTCTCTGTGTAGGTGTAGAGTTACATTCAAGCTCATTTAAAACAGGAAAAATAATTTTCACAAGAAAAAACGTTTGAAAATGAAATTTGGATGGTCTAAAGATTCGTTTTAAGGGATAAAATGATCGAGCACAGGGGGACTTTAACACCAGGTGTAAACAGGTTTTGAGGTGTGTTTATGCCCAGCAGTAAGTGTTAAAGCATGAGAGGTATGAGCATGCGTCTGAGCATGTGCAGGTAAATGTGCGCTGCTGTCTGTTTGACAGATTTAGCCTGTCAGAGTTCATTACCTGTGAGTCAGTAGGGCACTAATGAGCTGAATTAGTGGTATAATTAGCCTGAAAGAAAAGAGCACCAACGTCCATCTCAACAAGACTCATCTCTAAATTTCTGTCTCTGTCGGAAACTGGTGATCACAGCAGTAGAAACATCTCATAAGTGGTCATTGCTCTCTGAATGTCCCATTGACCTGAACCCTGCTCTTAACACGCTGAGAAGTTCAGAGGTGTGTGTTTGGGATGGGGGGGTTCTGGAGACAGTGGCAGCTGGAGGGCGGCCGTCCTGTCACGGGCGGCTGCTTTAGCGGACGCCTGTCAGTGTTGGGTAAACAGCCGCTGGCTTTGAGCTGGACAGGAAGCGCTGGCAAGTGGGTAAACACAACCTCACAAAGTGATCGTCCAGGGAGAACACAAAGCAAGCACGCACGCACACACACACACACACAATCGCAAACAGGAAACCATCCTGACAAGAGATTGATGTGGACGCCCAATAATTCCCCCGTGACCTGTTGCATTCCGCCTGACCGTTGATGAGGCTACTGTCCGTCCACGCCACTTCCTCAGTTACACGTCCCATAACACTCCCTTTAGTACTACCTAATAAACCTGTCTCACGAACAGATTCTGTTCACATAAACACGTATGAAATACCGTTATAGGGATTGTGCTGTACATCACGGTGCCCATCCGTTTCCCTTACACACAACACCCTGACTGCTGGACCCTGTATTTTTTGCTTTTGTTACTATGGAACACCCATTTACACTTCTGTGTGTGTGAACCTCTAGAAAGACTGAATCTTAAACGGCAAGCGCTGTCATCTTTCTCGAGTTTTTTTGTCAGTTGTAGTAAATGGAGCGTTTAAAAGCTTTAGCACAGTTTTGTTACAGAAGCTTTTTCCGTTAGCCGGACGGTTTCGGCCCTTAGCAACGCTGCTAACTGGGGAAGGCATGCGTTTCAAAGGGCAGTGAAGCTCCACATTTCCTCTAGCAGAGGGGCCGCGGGGAGACCCTGCCGAGCCTCTTCCTCTCTTTTTTCCCTCTTCTGTTGCTCTCCTCCACAGCTCCCAGGATGCTTTGTGTGGGGGCTGTGGTCCGTGGCCCCCGTACCGGCCCTCTCACTCACCATGGGCTGACCAGCGGCACCCGGAACATCCCCCCTCCCGAAAGCACACACAGTTAATAAAATTCTTCGACTTTCCCACAGATGCTACAGCTCATGTCTCATCTGCCTCTCCTTCCTGCTCTTTCATCCCTCCTGTGGGTTTTCTCTGCATTCATACTGGTCCAGTTTTTTTAAGTTGCTATAAAATGAACATACCTTTCAGACGGTTGCATTTAAAACTGGGCAAGCGGGTCAGAAAACCCATTCCTGTGGGTTCAAAGTGGATTAGACATTATATTGGTGGTCAAACGTCTACAAGATCACTTTGACATCTACAGGTGATTGTTACATGCCATGTGGAGGTTTGTGTGTGTGTGGTTTGTGACTGCGAGCCGGGCCGTGATGCTCAGCTGTGGCCTCAGACAGAAAATCTTTGAGCGTGCGGTGGGGGTTCGGGTCCGTCAGCATGGCTTTGCTACTTTGATTAAGAAGGATGTCACTAAACCATCGATTCCCCAGGCTATTGATTACCTATTTTTATCCATCTGCCTCTCTGATAAAATGTTATCTCCTCTGCACTCCGGCCCCTGACATCCATAGATGGCTAATTTGTAATCAGGTTGTCTGAGTTTAACCCCTTGAGTCACTCTGCACTGCAGTTCATCAGGGCTGTGACTTCCTGTCTTACAACAGCTGAAAGTCACACACTACTGAAACACGAGCTGCGTGTAAACAAGGGGACACGAGGGATCCACAGAGCCCCAAAGGACAAGACCAGATTAATTCAATTTAATTAGAGCAATTGGGGAATTGTAATCCTTTTTGGTGAGTGTAATATTTATTTTTATTAAATTATCTTTTTTATTTTTATACTGTTTATAGACTACATAGATTTCCACAAACATTTGATATATTATGAAATAAATTGCAAATAATATGCACATAATTGAAAATGAACAAAATAAATAATACTATAATATTTTAATAATAAACTCTTATATTTAATATAAGAAAATCATAATTAAATAATAGATGATTTGAATATTGAAAATAAAAAAAAATTATATTCATAATAATGAACAAAAAAATATTTATAATAATATTAAATGAAAAACAAAAAATTAATAAAAAGATCATTTGATTTATTATATATTTGTAATATTTATTGATATCATAATAATGAACAAAATAAATAAATTATTATTATTATTCAATTATTATTTACATATATTTATAATAAATAAAGATAATGCATAATTAAAACCATGAATAATTTGATTATTTATTTAATATTTGTTATGATATTCGTATCTTATTTAATATTAGTGCACAAATAGTGGATATTGTGGGTCAATTCTTGGAATATGGGAGTGCCAGATACTTGCAAATAACAACAATGCGTTTGTTCTTTATTAAGCAAGCACATTTATTTGACACAAGAATAACATCATTAACTGGTTTCACAGACAAGGTTTAGCTTAAGCCAGGACTAGGTCTAAATCCCTTCTATAAACATTATCGTTATGCATCTTGAGACAAAACAATGGCACTGATATACTTTTAGAAATGTCAGTGCAAGTTATTTTCAGTTAAGACTTAATAAACTCATTAAGCTCATTCATTCATAACATTCATTTCAGTCTGGGACTAGATTTAAGCTTTGTCTGTGAAACCAGGCACATATGTAGCATCTACTCTTATTAAAGTCTGCGAGTTAAAAACTATTGGTGTGATAAGGTCAGATTTAATCTCGAGCGTCTTTCATCGTTGCCTGTCCACTTTGTTCCGAGACATTGAGTCTCAGTCCAGGTGCTGCTGTGAGGAGGAAGTGTGACTGTAGGGTCTCAGTTCTCTGGTTTCACGGGTTGAGACCCCCTGAGGGGCAGCTGTGTTTCAGGGAACAGCTCAATATCCTCTAGCCCAACTCCCTTCCCATCCCCAAGGGTTTCGGCACTCCCTCTGCCCCTCAGATAGGAGCTGAAGCTGAACTAATCCAGAGTTGTCTGAGAGGGCCTGTTTACTCTGCAGGGATTAACAGAGATTAGTGCTATCATAGTACAGTTTGAGGAGGGGTGCTATAAAACCACCCAACGTTTGGTTATGACCCTCTCCTGGCCTCCACGTGCTCGCTTAACATGTCAAACACAAACACTTGCATTCTTATATCTACACTTAACTTCATTCAGCTGCTTGGATTTGTTATGCTACGTTTTATTTAATATATAATGTTTTTTTTTAATTGACCACATTTAGAAGTCTTTATTCATTCATCTTTATCTGAATTGCTTTTTATCATTATGATTTTGGGGTATAATATATCCAAGGCATTTCTATGAGATTCACACAACTGTTTAAATGTCTTCTGTAGGTGTATTGCACGGCTCTGTGTAGTTTTATATACACCACTGTGTTTGATGGAGATGTTTGCCGCCGTGCTCAAAATCACAAAGCGCCGTCATTGTACACGAATCCCATCGACTTTTAAATGTCACCTGAAATGAGAGGCAGACGGAAACATGGCACCAGTGTGAACCGTTCAATCTTGAGTCTTAATCCAGATTCGGTGTGTGTGTGTTCTTGCAGAGAGGAGCGCGAGCGCTGGATCAGGGCCAAGTACGAGCAGAAGTTGTTTTTGGCGTCGCTGACGTGCACAGAACTGACTTTGGGACAGCAGTTACTGCGGGCCACGGCGGAGGAAGACCTGCGCTTCGTGGTCATTCTGCTGGGCCATGGCTCCAGAGATGAGGTCAACGAAACCTGTGGGGAAGGTGACGGCCGGACAGCCCTGCACCTGGCCTGCCGCAAGGGGAACGTGGTGATCACGCAACTACTCATATGGGTAAGAACACTCTGGTTTATCAAGAGTTACATTCTTATTCCTACAGTGAGGTACTGGCAAAGGTATGCGTGTAAGAGTGATGTCATTGGGCTGTCAGACGATTAATCGCGATTAATCACATCCAGAATAAAAGTTTGTTTACATAGTATATGCATATATTTAAGAAAAATATTAAATGTAAAAAAACTTAATTATTGGTAAATGTAAATAAACATAAAAAATAAGCATTTTCTTCCAAAACAAAATGAATATGCACAGTACAAAAACATTATATATAAACAACACTTTATTTTATTTTTATATTTTGTGTTTTTCATAATCGATTTTCTATAAAAATTGCAAAATTGGATCTGATTGAAAGTTCTCACATACGTGGAGTCAGAGAGAGAGCGCACTGTTTGAATAACCACAAAAACAGCCGCTGCCGCATAAACTGTCCAGCTTTCAATTTATTACATCGCCTTGAGTGGGCGGAGCAAAGTCCTTGACATGCAAACATGGATGGTTGTGCATTCATAAGCTTGGGCTTCTTCCAGAAGCCGTATAGAAATGAAAAGGATTATGTGTCTCAAGTCAGACTGTACATAAACTCAAATCATGTCTTACAAAATACTAACATGCATTGTGAACACACAACCAATAACTAAACTCAAAACTGCTACGTGTAGAACACATCATCTTTCAGCTTGTCTTTTTTCTTTTTTAACCCTCTCATCTCTGTACAGTACGGGGTGGACATCATGGCACGGGACGCCCACGGCAACACCGCGCTGGCTTACGCACGCCAAGCTAACAGCCAGGAGTGCATGGACGTCCTCCTCCAGTACGGCTGTCCCGACGAGCGTTACCCGCTCATGGCCACGCCCAACCTGTCACGCAGGAACAATAACCGCAATAACAGCTGCTCCAGCGTGAACAGTGCAGTTATATGAGACCGAATGAACCCACGCACATGAACACGCATTTCAGTCAACACTCATTGAAATATGTACAGCTCCATTACTACATCAGAATCACAAGCAGACTGTGCTGAAGACGCATGAGAAGAGCCACTTACAGCCCTACCTGACTCGAGCACCTTGATCCGTTGGAAAACATTGCAGCATGGGAAATCACATGGGATTTTGGGAGGCAGTGTCCAGCATCTCACCGCATTATGGAACAAAAATGCATACGTGAAAATAACTCGAGTCAGATTTTTGATCCTGCCAGTTGACACTATTTAAGTACATGATGGGAGATTGGAGTCAGTTAACCGACAGGCAGGTGACGCGTCCGTTCACACACTAATAAGCAACCTGCCCTCTGCCTTTTGTGTGCAGTCCAACGTATGATTTACAGTATGGGACACCTTATAAAACACTGGGACTAAAAAAGACCTAGAAGTTTGGTGTGTGTATGTGTTCACATTGACCCCCACCTCACAAAGACACCGGCCTTTCTGTCCGACGATGACACTTTTGTTTTCTAACAGTCTCTCTCTGTTCTCATTCTACACACTTTGTTCAGTGCATCGATTCAGTCCGTCAGGTCATTATGTTTACTTTGTTTGTTTTGCTTTTAAATGTGAAAGAACGTTTTGATGTTTTGACAGACATTCTGACTGAAATTCTGTAGTATTCTTTTAAAGCGTTTTGGTTTTAACTGTACACACATTGTTGCAGAGTCGAGTTTGTTTTATTGTTCATTACTGGACCAACAGAAGATTCTTAGTTTTTAAATGAAAGGGAATTCAGATTTGATTTAGCAGAGGTAAAGCGGAATATGTTGATGTCCATCCGTGATGTTTGTGAATGCTGCATGACAGGTCATCAGGTCTGATGTTATTACTTTATTATTTCAGGTTACAGTGAAGTACAGATGTGTGTTACAAGTTCAGAATAATCTTACTGACTGACATTGTTAAATAATCCAGGACTGAAATTAGTTTTTATTAGTATGACAATTTGAACACAGATCTCACAAGCACAGAATATCAATAACAGGTCGCTTTCAAGCGTGGCATGCCTCTCTCAGGTCATCTCCACCTGTTGCTGTACACACACACACACACACTTTACACTTTACACTGCACTGAACTGTGTTTCTGCGTCCTGAAGCTCAAGTGTCTCAATGAAGAGAAGGGCTCGCTGGCTTTACAATCCCTGTGTGTACATACTCTGCTTTCTTCGTTTCTTAATTCTGTTTTTTTCTCAATTGTGAGTATATTAGTAGTATTGAAGGAATCCCCCACAAATCTTTTTCATAGATGTTCCCCGACCTCCCCGTTTCATTGGCAGGTTAAGGTCTCTCGTCGAATGAAAAGTGTGCCTGGTTGCGTTGACTTTTCCGTCCTTGACCTTCTCTTTTCCTAAACATTTTCTTAATCCTTATTTTCATCCTTGCCTTTTATCTTCATTGTGTGTCAATGATATGTAGGAGTATTAAAGCAATACGAAACCAAATGTCAGCCAGGTAGACACACAAGTAATAATTTCTCGCTGCTGTTCTTATTGAGAGACGAAAAGCCGATGCAAGACTGTGTCTCAGGGCATACAGTATATTGATATTGACCTACTCCAAAATGATTTCATAGACTTGGTTATTTACTCTCTCCTCATTTTACTTTGTTTGGTGGTAGAAATGTGAAGGTACTTAGGGTTTGTGACGTGTAAAGATTTTAAGTGCGAGTCTTTGTAATGTTGGATTGATGTTCTACATTACAAACCACCTGGAAAGTTGAGTTGGTATTTGGAATGTCGTGTAGAGACGTAAATAGTTTTCTCACTGGAGTGAGAGTTGAATATATTCATTGAAGGACAGGAGCCTTGAGGATAGGATAAGAGACAGGATTGATGTATAGTGGATTTTCAGCTCAAAAAGGTGCATAGTTTTTGCCTTGTATATAACGTAGCAGGCCTTTTAGAGGCTTTCCCACAATAACCATTATTTATGACGAAATGCACTACAGAACACTTGTAAAGAACCCACAATATAATGTCCACTCTGCTTTTCTGTGGAAATTCATTTTTTGTTTTGCATGAACGGATGTAAATGTTTTCTTCCTGTGTAAATGTCTTTGTCTTCATAAAATGACTGTATCCTGACAGGTGACACTAGCGCGTCTGCCATTTTAATATGATCGAGTCATTTAGCAAGTTTTCCAAAACTTGAACCTCCTCTCCACTTCATTGTAATCGAACTCTTTGGGCATTTAGTCCACAAGCCACTCAATGTGGAAAGCATGAAGGAGCCACATCCAACCGATGCCGCGATGGCAACCAAAGGATCACGCCCACCTCTGCGCTTATAACACACGACCGGTGGGATTCATCAGGACGTTCCAAGTCGCTTGAACATAATATATCCTTTGTCTTTACCGCAGTCTTACTAGCTTTCTTTGTAAATAGATGTAAAAAATCGAGGAACACGTAGTAACACGTTTCGTTTGTTTTCATTTTTGTTTGTTACCTCATTTCATCGACAGTATCCTTGATGCGTTTAAGCCCGAGAGACCCGTTTTTAATTATTTATGAATGAATATGCTAATCTGAAAGGGGAGGGGCTCTCTCACACTACTTGGGTTTTGTATTTGTTCTTTCATTCACTCCAACCGCATCACAACTATCTATCATTATTAGAATTATCGGTGTTGTATTTCTAATTATTATTGTTATTATATTGAGTTTGTGTCGGCTGTACAGTACCGTGTTGAAAAATTATACCTGATGCAGAGTCTTATACTGTAATGTGTCTCTTTTCAATAAAAAATGCTTCGTAATATAATGTTCTTGCCATTCATTACATTTATTCATGAAGTTTTAATCCAATAGAAAAAATGCGTTCAGTTTGTATTGTTTATGTAATGTTTTTTAAATCTAAAGCAAAGTTCTCAAATACCACATCATACATAAAGGCAATTACAGTGTTATAGATGTGACATTATCAGTCAAAACTTGAAATATTAATTCTCAGAGAACGTATTTCTTACCAGTATATTTATATTTGACTAAATACCTGATGGTAAAGTCCAGACATCAGAAAAATATAATTCTATGCGAGAGTTTCTATTTTAAAATTCATGGGTTATGTGACAAGAAAAGGACACGTTTTGGAGAGACAACATACTTTGTAGAATTTCTGTGAATTAAAATGCACAAACCAAAGCAATAATAGCCAACAAATAGAGAAGAGAGCTCTACATAGAACATAAAATAGTTATAAAGATATGGGCGGTTATGGATGTGACACTCATACCTAACTATGGAAACCTGCTTTTAAAACACACAAAAACACTTTGAGAGCGACCTCGCATGGCCATTCAAACCACCAAATATTGACATCTGACCTATCAATATAGTGTAACCTTTGGTAAAAACTTGTATATGAATTTCTCATATGGAGCTACCTGAATCACCTGTCAGGTCAGTAAGGACATGCCCACGCATACACGTGTCTGCAGCCATGACACCGAGTTTGGGTCATTTCGGTGGGTGCGGTCTGCTCCCTAACCTCCGCTGGGCAGATGAAGGCGTTAAAGCCAGTCCCTGGCGACTCACCGTGGCTCTAATGAGATAAAGATCCTCTAATCCCCTTCTCATCCTCTCCCTCTCAGGAAGAGAGCCGAAGCTCCACAAAGCATCTGAGGAGGGGATGCAGGGGGTGAATCTTCCCCCACAAAAGCCCCCTCACAGGGAGGACAAAAGAGGTCTCAGCGGTCCAGGAAAACAGATGTAATTAAAGAGATTAGACAAGGCAGGGTGAAAAAAGAGCAATCTTTTGAAAAAGGAAGTGTTTTGTGTGCAGGGGGAAGTGGTAGCGTGATTATGAGTTAGCGACAGGAAGCGTGTTTGTTTTCTTATTATTTCTTTCACAAACATTTAAGCTTGTACGCGGTTGAGGCTCTGTTGTCGTGGGGTAAAGGAGCCATGGGAAATCAATTCCTAAAATGTCAGTGGTGGTCCAGATCCACAAAACCCTGAAGCATCTTGTCCAGATCCAGTCTGATCATCTCTCATCATAAATCAGTTCCACTTAGAAATCCAATGAGGCACAGCACTGGTTCAGTGCATTAACAGAGCTGTTCATCTATCATGATGTGTGTGTGTGTGTGTGTCCCTCTCACACACACACAATAATGGAATTAGAAATGCTAGAGAAGCCCTGAAATGAGGCGTGAGCTGCACCATCATGTTGTGATGATAATCCAAATGTTCAGAGGAAAAAGAGCACATCCAGATCACATCCCTGCGCTGCACATACACTGACTGCTTTATGCTCACTGAAAAAAATCTTTATATATTAATAGCAGTTGTGCTTGTTCTAATAAAATTCCTTTAGGTATCAAAAGCCAAAATAAAAGAAAAAAAATAAATCGAATGAATGAAAAACCAGAAATTTTGTGATGTTATACTGTTACAATACAACAAATCACAGGTTTATAGTGCATGTTGGCATAAGATAAAAAATAATTTTATACTTTTTTTTTAAACTATATGGGTTTTCCCAATATGCAGATCCTTCATTTTAAATATTAATTGGAATAATTTTAAGTAAATCATTTAGATTTAAAAATGTGTACATGTAGACAGAAGTACTAAAATCATGTATTTTATTTCAATCTTGTCACTGATTCAGTTGTGTATTTTCCCTGTTGTTTTATTCAGATCTGACAGAAACATAGAAGCATGTGTGTTTCAGTTGTATTGGTTCTGAAGCCCGTGTTCTGCGTCAGGATTAATCATTGGGGGTTAATTTGACGCTGTTAATTTAATGCAGGAGGGACATGCTGGAATGAAAAGCTGAGGCCCGAGCTGACCCCTCCCCTGGCACATTTATCTGTCAGGTGCCACAAGCAGCCTTGATTACAATTTGCAAGAAATTCATTAAGACAATTGTCATATTTTTTCCTTTTTACGTTTCTTTTACTGGCTTTCTGCCTAGGTTGAATACATCAGTCCAATGTGCATTTCCTTTTTTATCAGTTTGATGGTTAATGTGTGTGTGTGTCAATGGTGAGACACTGGTTAACATGCAGTATAATGATAAATCTACCAACACTAATTTATCATTTCCTCTACACTCCTAAAAATAAAACATCTTTAAAGGTTTCTTTGCAGTAATGCCATGGGCAATTTTTTTTGTTCCACAAAGAAATATAGTGGAGATTTCTTTCTTACCTTTTTAGTGTAACAAGCCTTTTCCATTATATAGAGCCTTTATGCAAAGGCTTAATGGGTATTAAAGGTTCTTTGTATATCCATACATTTATGTTTAAAATTGCAATATAAATAAGTTTAAGTCAGTAGAATAAAATCACGTATTTACTACTGCAGTAGATATACATTTCAAAAGTTTGTACAGATACTATAGAATACTATACTATACTATATACTTGCCATTTAACAGTTCTGTGCATTTATTTGCAATTACACATTGTAGTATTACTTGCTCACTGTTATTACTTTTACTACTTTTATTGCCTACTAATATAATTAAAATGTGTAGAATGGCCACTATTACAATCATAATTATTTATTTGAGTACATATTATTTATTTACATTTTGTACTTAATTAAAAAAATATATTTTCAACCATCGTATAATATGATAAATATTAAAGAGATTCTTAATAATTACAATTGAAATACACCCCTAAATTAATAAATATATATATAATTTATTTTTCAAACTCAAATTAGGTTGCTTTAAGCCTGTGTGTGCAAAGTTGTGACATTGAAGATTTTTATTTGACATCAGTCGATAATAAGGGCTTTTTAAATTCGCCAAATGTGTAAACGCTGTTATGAAGTAAAACATTTACTTAAATTTAATAATTTGTGTAAAGTAAAATTAAAAACATGTTGATTTATTTTCGCTTTATTATTTGATGGGAAATCTCAGAATTCCGAGAAAGGCAAATAGGCTGTTATTTGATTGCATTGGTAACCGGAGAATTTTTCTTTCATTTAGACTGCCATGAACGCTTCGGTGCCCGTTGTGATCAGAATTGGGTGTTTTCACCTCATATAAGACAGATAAGGTCAAAGCTTAGGGTTGTATGTACGGGGCAGTCCATGGGATTCTAGGTGTCTCTTACCCTGACCCTGAAACTTAGGACACCCCTCTGTTACCAGATTCAAACCTGTCAAGCGTCAAATGAATTGTACTTAAGGACAGAAACGGAGTAGTGAAATTCGATACGCTGGTAAAACAGACCTAAGGTTATTGTTATTATTCATAATCATCTATTAATTTACGCACGTCCTATAAATCGATCTTTCAGGCCACTCAAAGCATCTTAAGAAAGGACACATTTCTTTACAATTGTTTATGGTCCAGCTTTAATCCACACAATATTTCTGAAGTCAGTAAAATCAAAAAACTTTCGCAAGGTTTTCTCACAATATTAAATAAATTAGCAGCGCGCCCGTGACGACTCAAAATGTTACAGAAAAAACTGTAAATAAAAGAAACAATAAAAAACCCAACATACTTGTCTTAAAAATAAAGAGAACAGATTTAACAGGTGGTTTTATAAATTGTGTTCATTTTAGTATTAACTGAATTAAATTGTGTGCTTGAGCAGAGACCAGAAGTGCTCCTTTTAGGATAATATTTATCTCTGCCAAAAACACATGAACTAGACAGTCACGAACTAAACAAAAAGCTTGACTTGATTCACTCGTCCTGCATCTTTTTCTTTTAAATACACATTGGGATTTCATGATCTAAAATGTGTTCATATTTGGTCCAAACAGTCGGAAATAAAACTGCAGTTTCTCCCAGTATGAGCCTTTCGTTTGAGCCGAGTTTGGAGCTTCTTTGCCCCAGTTTGAACAGCTCAGTTTATCAGAAACAGTACGCATTACAATGCAGTCAGTTGTATAGATTGTCCTGGGTTCCCAAGACTCCTCAGCTTCAAGAAAAGTTTTGGTCATATTTACTACTTGTTGATTTGTGTACTCTCGGTTGTTTTTCTTGGTCCCCACCGAACCCAGTGTATTATGGTCTGGCCTGTTCTAACTGTTGGTGTTGGCTGCGTATCGCAAACCGACTAACATGCACCGGAATGGGCACCACAATTTTAGGGTTTCTGGAGGGCTCTCCGGTTTTGGAGTTCACGTTGCCCGCTTTGACCCGTTTCCACTTGGCCCTCCGGTTCTGAAACCAGATCTTGACCTGCACCTCGCTGAGCTTTAAGGCATGGGCGATCTGTGACCGTTCTGTAAGTGACAGATATTTCTTACAGTGAAACTCCTTCTCTAGCTCCAAGAGCTGCTCACTCGTAAAAGCCGTCCTCCTTCTCCGATTTTTCCCGGTGGACGTGGTGTTCCCGGACCCATTCCCACCGTGGATGCCATCGTCCAGTCCTCCGCTGGTGTCCCCGTCTTCTTTTTGACACATGGCGTTACCGGGCGCGTTATCATCAGAGCTGTAATCTAAATCACTGTCCATGGAGAAGCTTTCGTCTTTCCTGTGACACTCATCCTCCTTCGCGTCATCTTTGCTGTGACCTCGCACTGTGCATTGGTGAGAATAAAAAACAGAATTACATTGGGAATTACCTCAAGAAAACAGCATATGTATTGTTTTCAGTCAATTCAAAATCCTTATATAGAAAGTTTGTATTCTGAGATTACATTTTCTATAAATGATTGAAAGAACCAAGCGGTGTGCTTTTCGTTTAATTGTGAACGGAGAATACTTTTTGTTTTTTCTGGATTTTAATATAGTCTATTTGGCAAAGCGTCATCTGTTTATCACTTTTACGCGCAAGTACGCATGCTGATGGATCCCTTGGGAGAACACGTGCTTCACTTAAACTTCTAAAATCTTCATTAAAGAATTGTATTTTTGTCATTTTCAGATTTTATTATTTTATCTTATGCCTTTCCTGTACATACAGGCTTATTTTTTTTAAACAATTATACATTAACTTTTACCCTTTTCTAAACGTAGACTATAATAATGTTGGACTCCATTTATTTTACTCTGCATACATATAAATGATCCAGGCGACACTGAATTTTGCTTACAGTTTTATGGACATTTAAACACCGCTGGCCCTCTCCATCCCTCAATTAAAATGAGCTAATTTAGTCATTGATGGCAGCTCGGCCTCAGGCAGTATTCCTGAAAAACTTGATATGGGCCTTTAATTCACGTTCGTGACACTGAAATTTTTGAGTAACAATTATTACATTTTATTGTATCCGTCTTAACTTAGGCCTATACCTTGTCGGAACACCTCGGGTATAAATAATTTGAATGACGAATACCATTCATTTTAGTATAAAGTATTTATAGATAGCAAGTGATTCTGAATGTTCAAAAAGCATAAGTGTCATATAATGATAATGAACCGAAAATCATTTGTTTCAATTATTTTAAGATTTGACAGTATTGAGCATGCAATTTAAGAGCTGAGTTTCAGTGGTAATAGCATAATCGTTTTACTTACAATTGATGATCTGCTCTTAGATTTGTTAATTTAATTTTACTGTAATATTATGCTTATCGAGCTCTTCGTTGCTTGTTTTATCTCACCTGTAGAGGTGTGCACTGTCTGGGAATCGTGGAATGACGAGAGGATTGTTGAATCTTTTGCTTGAAACGTCTTCCCGTCCTCCCCCTCCAAACGAATATCCTGAGATTTTTCGAACATGGCGTGAATTGACTGAGATCCCAGCTTTCTCGCTGCGTCCTGGTGCTGTTGGGATGGCGAGGCGGAGAACCCGCCGGGTAACGTTGCCATTAGAGTGGACGTGAGCGCCATGCCCTGCGCCAAACTGGAGCAGAACCCGCTGGGTAAGCCCGGGATCGGGTGGTGCGGATGGGTCTGAGGCAGACTTGGAGGAGGGGGTGGTGGATGTGGAGGCAACACCACTGACCGGTATGGCATAAACATGGGATAGCCCGTGTACACGAAATGTCCCGGGCTGGGCTGCGGTGGACCCCCGATGAGGGAGTCAATGCTGAACGCAGTGGTGCTTCCCACCGGACGCTGCATCATCATGAACGGCGTACTAAAAGCTGCACTCATATGATCTTATATGTACAGTATGTGAAGTCCAGAAGTCTGTGGAAGCAGCTGTCTCTCCTGCTCTTTTCGGATGGCGAGCTCACTGTTTCACAGTGTCATACGCTGTCAGGCTGTATGAGTTTGGTATTCCGGTGAATGGCTATTTCTGTGTGCAGAGCATAAAACCGTTGCATCTGTGGTTCGACTTTTCGATTTTTTCGTTATTGTAAGAAAAAGCGCACTGACGCAAAAACGTACAACAATAAAGCGTCGGAAATCCTTTGCTGAAAATGGTCAAACTTCTGGTTGAGCATCTCAGATGAGCTTTATCGTCCTCCCTTGAGCTATTGAAACGTCCTTTCACCCTTTTCTTGGCCGCGTTTCATTTCGACCTGATAGAAGTCACAATAAATCGCTCCTCGCAGCATCAGCTGTGATCATTTTCTGCAGTGTGAGTTTGAATTACGCTCCTTCGGTTTAAGCGTCTCCACCATGCGCCGTGGTCACGCCCACCGCTTCTTTGCGCTTTCCATTGGTCCAATCTATCCGTTTGCGCGGAGCTGTCCTGACGCGCCAGAGCCCAGAGCGCGCCTGCCATCTCTTAAATGAGAACGTCACTAACAGTCTCACATTCCCGAACAGTCAAAACAAGAATCATGTGAAAAGTAGCCTATATTTTAAAACTCTTCTTGCCATTGGATGTAACGCATGTGCAAATGTTTTTCTGCATTCTAATGAGATTCAAAACACTACTTGTTGTCCTATATGTACACGCACATTAACACAGAATAAACATAAAAATAGAGAACGTAGCTATATAGGTAAAAAAGTTCCCAATTAACTATATGGTCTATTTAATTGTTAAACATTTGCAAACAAATTAAGCGTCTACCTGTATTTAAATTATGCCATAAAATCAGAATGTAAATTACACATTTACAGGCATTAATACAGCATGATTTAAAAGCAAACTATTAGAAATGTTTACACAATATGACACATTTGGAATCTATGGCAATGGTATATACTGTATAATGCCATTGCCATATATTATAAAAGAGTATGTTTATAATATAGAATAAATAAGTAGACTGCAACAAATAGAGCCCATTCACTTCTGTATGGCGATTACATAATATTGTTTAATAGAAACACGTAAGCACTCTATTTTACGGAAAATAAACTTCCTTACATGCAATGCTAGTGCCTTTGGGGACAAACTAAACGTCTCACACTCCTTACACAGCTGACATTGACATTGGCCAGTTCATAAGGACATGAGCCCTGTATAGCAGTTAGTCATCACTATATGTCATTTCAGACACCTCACGATGTAAGACCCCTGATCTCTGTGCATTTAATAGCCCCCCCACACACACTGTTTTCTCACATAGATAAAGATTCAATCTGCTCTGCATAAATACATAGTCAAGTTCCCTAGTGAATGTGGTCAAGACTATTATTGAATGTTAGACCGAAAGACTTAACAGTGTCATATTTTCACATTTTCTTTATTTGTATATTTTGATTTTAAATAAAGCGTACATCGGTTTATGTGAATTAGAATGATTTATTGGGATTTTTAAAAACATATTTTATTATTATGGGGGGGGGGATCTTGAGCTGAGCTTAAGTAATGAATTATTCAGCAGAACAGACCTACTTTACTGATCAATAAATGTGTCTCCATGTTTGTGAAGTCTTTGGTCATGTGTACATGATTTGGTCTACATAATTAAAGGGAATGTGTTCGTTTTGTCTGGTCACAGTAATCATTAGTCCTAATCTTTGGGGACCATCCCTGCGCGCACCCTAAAAACCTTGACCCCGATCCCCCACCTCCACCTCCACCCGAATCAAGGGCAATCCCCTCACCCCCTCCCCAGGGTCACGGGGACACGGTCTCATTAAAGGCAGGCTGATACACAACTGCAATGCAGACATTAAATAGCAGTATTTTTCAATTAACGCTGACAAATTCAATCAAAATTCCATAGATTAGGATGAAATGAGGCATGGGTCATTTACAAGGGGATTTAATTGCACCACCATTAGACAAATAGTACAGCAGTCACCGTCCCATTATCAATCATGTGAAGGCATCAATAGTACAAGGAAAGGATGGGGGATGGGGGGTGCCTGCCGTGGAACCAGCACCGCAGAGCAGCTAATAAATACCCTCTTTTTGTACTTATAAATTATCCAGTTTAATTAACAACATGGATTATGATTGGAATATGATTTAATTAAACCTTTCCTGCATGGTGGAGTGCAGAATCATCCATTATGTAGAAGCAAGGGGGAGCATTACCACGGGCTAAATTAAGAAAGGCCCAGAAACGCTGATAGACCTACCGCACAGGACAATAACTACAACTGCGAAGTTCTAAGCGTTAAACAAGAGACTGGACTACATGCTTTAAATTGCGCAGCATACAAACGGGAGCCCGGAGGAAATGGCCCGCATCTAAGAAAGGTTTACTCAGTGGGCGAACCAATTAAAGGCGTCTTATTGCTACTGGATGCAGTTTTGCAGGGGAAATGGATTTTGAAATGTTGCCTGGAGCATTTGACCATTCAACATTATTTAGTTACTGTGTCTCAGGCTCAACCTTTTCATCAAGATCCAAATGTCAACTATAATTTATTCGGCACAGTTCGCCTCTCCCAATGAAAACACGAGTCGCCGTTTCCCTCTACGATCCAGTCGTATTAGGAAAGGGCATAGGCTCCAATGCTTTCATATATACCTTTAATTTGCTCTCAAATTGTTTTGGTCGTAGACAAACGGCTATTAAAATCCTGACCTTCGATTTCAAATTATAAGATCTACTTAAAATCAATTGATTAACCTTTAAATCATCCCCTGATGATGGGAGATCACACCTATTCAAGGTCTGGCCATGCGTGACTGGGGTGCGTTGGTCTTCCCCGAGGCTCAGGGCTAAACACAAAGATTGATCTATCTCAGTCAACCAGTCCTTTTAGGACAGCCCATATCATCCACACTATGCCATGAGTTTAAATCTGCTCTGCATCTGTATGAGATTGTCTAGACATGTCTTAAAATAAATACATATGTTGACACATCTTCATGATCTGAATATTTTAAACATTAAGTCACTGTATGTAGGCTAATTCAAATATTACATCCTCAAAACTTATAACTGATATTTCCACCAATCAGAACGATCCAGGACAGTAATATAGGCCTATATGGTCTACAACAATTATATTCCAGACTATACGCAGACAGATGCAAGAACTGTATGGCAGTCTGACTGCTAATGCAAGTCAACTCAACACTATAGCATATGCCGTTCGTATGCTCAGACTCCCACTCGATTAGGTCATTTGGCTTTAACAGACTGATATATTTGTTTTTAAGGGCACGTTTTCATTGCCAGTTATGCTTGGTAAATAGAAGCGGAGCTCAACGGTACTCACAATAAAGCACAATTCGAGCCATCATTCCATTTTAATATGCTGCGCAATAAAGGGAGCGCACCACGACACAAGCACGCGCTATGGTCCAATTCATCTTGCTTTATTAAAGCGAGGAAATGAGGTGAGGCATCAGTGCTTTGCACCCCCGGGGCATGTTCGAGACAGATGAACAACAGGGGCAAGCACAATGATACCACAGGATTAGCACCCCACACACGCTGGAGCTCTTTCGAGATGCAGAGAATTTAGGTTTGCTGATCCTCAAAGGGAACATTTTGATATTGTCAGTTTGTCAAAATCACCTCATACATCAGCAGTGTTGGAGGAAATCAATAGGCAACGACAAAACATCTCCCATACATATGCTGGACCAGTCAGACAGTGTATGGTTACCATTGCTGCCGATAGCATCTATTTGACTCGTTTTCTAAAAGTTTTGCTTGCCCCAAAAATGTTGTTATATGCAAGTGCGCAGACAGCAAATTGTACACATTCTTCGTTTTTTGTCTGGTAAAGTACGTTTGTTATGGCATAAAATATGTCTCATTTTAAAGTTGTTTAAAAATGATATTCACTGTTGTAATCACGACAGGTTAACCCACAGCGGCGCCTGCAGGCCATGTCCAAAAGTACAAGATTGTTTCATCATGTGTAAAGTGAAATATGTCTTTCCGTCATTGAAAAACAGACCATACACAGAAAATAGATTGAATTACTAAAAAGATCAGTGTTAGAATGTTAGTGGCGTTTCAACCACTACTGAAGCCTTGGCTACATCTACACACAGGCAAACGAGTCTTGTCTTACGACATGGTGCATCACATGAATGTAGTCAAGTTTGAAAGAACTGTGAGGAATTAGATTACGAATATAAATGAGAACCTTTAAACCATAAATTAAAAATAATAAGCTCATAATATGTCTTGACCCTACCATCAACTTGAAGCGAAACTACCAGACATGTCAATCACGTGCAGCTTCTAAACGCCCATGAAAGGGAAATCCAGATGTGCCCTGATTACAGTCATTTCAAAAGCATCAGCGGCCTTCGCTCTGAGAAACAGACCCAGCTTAAGAAACCGTGAGAGCAAACATCAAACTCTTGCTTTAAACAAGCTGAATTAAAGATATTCACGGGATCAGATGCCCAGACGTCAATGTCGCAGATGCTGTGCTCCCATCACAGTTGCAAAATTACATTTCGATGAAATTCCACCCCAGACCTGTACCAAAGCACAATTATACAGTTAATTATCGGGACTATAAGAGAGCTAAAAATATAACAGACATCTTTTGATGCTGTAATTCGGTTAGGTTAATAAGCTTGTCTAGACGATGCTTCTGTAGCATGTGAATGCAACAAAAACCTACTACATATACACTTAAACAAAAACTTCAAATCACAATTAATAAATGTGGAAGTATGCTATATTAAGGGTTTTAAATATATTTGAAATTCTATAAAAATGTGGTCTTTTGTTATCTGACTGGTGCTGTTTTTAAAGAACAACAATTCAGTTCCTATTTAAAAAAAGAGGAAAAACTCTCAAACACCTTTGCATCATTTCCACGCATCAGAATAGACAAAACCTGTTTAAGAGAAAGCATGTCAACTGAACAGACAGACGTTTGATAAAATGTAAAGTGCAACATCATTATGAGGAGAGGACCACAGTTTGGTCGGGCTTCTATTTTAATGAGTTCTTGTTCATTTGTCCAGCTTCTGTACAATCCTGCAAAACACACAAAACCAGCACACATGTGGCAGACTTGTACATACTGTAGCCTGCTTTGAAATTAAGCATCTCATGAAATATTCTTTGTTTCTGAGCAAATACCTCCATGTTAAAAATCTTTTGAGATATGAATCTACTCCTTTTCCCTCCTCAGGCAAAGGAGCTTGACCATTTAAATGTTGTAGCTCGATCTCTGTGTTTCTGGGGACATGGGCGGGTTATGTGTCTGTATAACCATTTGTTTTGAAACATATGAGAATGTATGTGTATACATTTGTGTAAGTGTTTGAGTGTGCACAAGGGAATGTTATGAGTTTCTCTAATGTAGCCCTCATGACAAGAGGGTGTGGTTTCTGAATTGCTGTGGTTGGCAAGGTCACTGTGTCAGACAGTCAGATTGGGTTCTATAATCTCTCCATGATCATAATAACAAATCCCCAAGGTTACAGTGTGCTGATCTTGATCACGAGAGAGCGCAGGGGTGGAATACATTCAGACGTCCTGTATTTCACTCAGGTCAGTTTTATACAACCATTTACACTACCTGTGTTAACCGCCGTCCTTGAATAAAAATAACAAAATATTACTCAATAAAAAATATGCTTTTGGTTTGTGGGACCTTCTGTTGCAGAAGCAGAAGCTCTGGGACCTTCTAGACTTATAGTGAGAGAAAAGGTGCGTTTCATCTATGGGAGGGCGATCTTTCTCTGTTATGGCTCCGAAACTTTGGAACTCATTGCCCTTGTGTCTCTGGTCAATAACCACACTACACGAATTTAAGTCCAAACTCAAAACGTATCTGTTTAACCAATATTATCGGTCACCACCTGTTTCTTCTTAAACTGTTGTGGTTTAAATGCTGCATCTGACTGTCCGTGTAATTACTATGATTTGCAACTGCAACCGCATGTCCTGGACGTGGCAAATGTCTACTGTCCATCTATGTATTGATTGATTGCTTGTATTGTTTTGTCATTGTGTAGTGCCCTTGAGCTTGGGAAAGGCGCTATACAAATTAAACTTATTATTATTAATATTTTTAGGGAAAATGCAGGTTGATTGAAAAATATAAAGATAGAATTTTATGTAATAAGTCATGTCTTAGGCACATGTATAATGTGATCATGCGTCATAAGTTCTTTAAGGGATACTCCACCCAAAAATTTAAATTCTGTCATGAATGACTCAATCTCAAGTGGTTACAAACCCGTGTAAGTGTCTTTGTTTAGTTGAACACAAAGAAAGATATTTGGAAAAATGTTAGCAACTGACATTCCATGACCATCCATTTAAAGCTGCAGAACTTTTGCCTCTGTATCACCATCTCTTTTTGAAACATAAAAACACAAGTTACTTTACATTCTCATCTTCCTGTGTTCATGCGAAATCTGATCTGTGCACAATTTATAAATCATTATTATAAACTGTATTATAAGTCTTGCTTCTCTACAATAAGTCTATAATGCCAATCTACTCTGTGCTTTTAGTCTACAGAGCTCTAATGACGTGGGACCGTCCCGGTGGGATCTCTGGGCCGGCCTGGCTAAGAAGAAAACTCACGACTGGTTAAAGAGTTATGCGGATAATCACTTGCACTTCTGTTTCTCAGGGGCGTAAAACAAGTCATGTAAGGGCCGCCCCTCCCCTTTCTAAAAAACGGCGGCAGCGGGGCCTGTGATTTCCCAGATTCCCTCGCTGGAGCCGCAGACCTGGCCAGACTGGCTGGTCATTAAGCGGCAGGGCAGAAGTATAATTGAGATGAAGCACACCTGGCCTTTAATAGCTCACTCACCTGGTTCAACAGCCCCTCAGTGTACATAGCACTGCCTACCCTGTCACTCTCACTGTGGGACTGAGCCGCCAGCAGCATAAACAGCTCTGTCATACAGACGTTAGTTGACCTTTTAAAGTACTTATAAAGGTGTAACAGGTTTGCACTCCTCCCCAGGTAACTCCTTGTAGGAGTAATGATTTTCAAATCTAAAGTGTAGTGAGGCCTTTGTCATGATACAGTTTAATTCTTTTTTTTCAGCTGGCATAAAATGCCCCTTATTCTCAAACGTCCATTCAAACGTGACTTCCACTACCAAGTGCAATTTCTGTCAATTAAAGAAAAATATTGACCCCAACAGGGCCAGTCAAAGTGTCGGCAAATTATGTTTTACTGCGTTTTTTACTGCGTTTTATACATTAGATATTTCCTCAGATTTATACGGTGTCTGTGGCTAACCACTTTATGTAAACAGTATGTAAAACAGGTTAAAGGCAGAATTAAACTCACGCTGTGCTGCTCTGCAGTGTAGTTTTTTTAAATACTAGAATATGTTCAAATTAATCACTCTTAATTTTCCGCACTAAAAAGTCGGACTAATTAACAAATGATTAGCAAGTGATAGGGAATTACATGATGTTGGGCTAATTAGCATAACATTAATTGCTTTGTTTTATAATACCCAGCTGGCTAATTGTTCTTTCTATCTGTTCTCCATAATTATTCCAGAATGAAGGTAAGCCTGGTTTGGCTCCTCCCCACTGAGAAGTTCTGAAGAGGTTCTTAGCTCCTCCCCACTGAGAGGAGGAAGACTACTGTTAACAAACTAAATGGGGTAAGTTGTCACATAGGATCCCGCCATTAAAGAGCCTATTATTGATTATGAATCAAAACATTTAATAAAACAGCAAAAAGGTAAATGCTGCCATAAAAAAACAAACCATTTCTTATTACAAGATAAATCGTAATTGATACTAAATAAAACATAAACTGTTTTAATGTTTGAAACCCACATGACAGCTCATTGTTTTGAAAAATATCTTTGTCATTATGCAGTTTAGCCCTATCCTGAATTTTATGCTATAGAAAAAATATGATAACAGTTTGGAGTAGGGGTGTCACAATATTCCGTTATTCGTGATATTAATGATCATGATTATCAGTATCATATTTAAGTGATAGTTCACCCAAAAAATTGAAATTCTGTCATCATTTCCTCACCCTCTTGTCATTTCAAACCTGTGTGACTTTCTTTCTTACGCAGAACACAAACAAAGATATTTTAAAGAAAGTGCCAGACTGACTCTGCCATCGCACTTCCCGCTGAATCAAAATCCAACGGGATGCTGTTCTGCCCGTTCGGTGAGATTGCCTACTACGCATTTCCTAGCCATCCCTTCAATCCCCAACCATCCAAGGGTTCTCCCGAGCGACTGACCCGCAAAACCCTTACAGCCAACCTCTACTGGTAGTTTCCAGGGGTCTCCTTTATTAAATGCGAGTGCGCACAGATTTTATCATAAAGTGTGGTACGCAAAAATCCACGGCAATGTTCATATTTATAAAAACAGGTGCTCTTTCATATGTCAATGACATTAAAAAGACATAAAAGGCGGAGATCTGACACTTTTCAGTTGTGCACAATTTCACGATAATTTGCTATTGATAGATTTCACATCTGATAGAGAGGCGTACAAGCGTTTTCTCTGCGTAAGTTCTTTCTATGAATCACAGGTACGCACTTTGAGAAATGATCGTAAAATCAAATTTAGGACGCTTTCTATGCAACATTTAATAAATGAGGCCCCAGGCCTTCCATCCATTTTGCTGGCTCTCAAAGATAAGACCATGATATTTTTTGAGCTTCCGTTCATGTGCCTCCTCCATTCTCTCCTCCCAGGGCACCACCTTCTTAGTGCCCCTAGATCAGAGAACAATATCTGGTCTGAGGCTAGTATGTGCTATCTCCTCTGGGAACTTGAGCTGCTTCTTCATGTCTGCCCGCATCTCCCAGTCATTTGCTGAGGGCAGGACCCCTCTACTCCTCAGTCCTACTGCAATACTCTCTCCTGTCCTGACAAACTGGATAAACTGATCCGTATCCGATAAACTGATTGGAAAGCTGTTGACCCTTCTTCCTTGCCTGTTCCACACCATCCTCCAACCACGACAGAATCTTATCGTGCCGCCACCGGAATTTCCGATCTGTCAAGCTTGACTGGCATACTGAGAGGACATGCTCAAGAGTAGCTGGCTATCCACACAGCACACAGCTAATATGGAGTAGGCAGGACATCGTAGACAGAACACTCCAACTGCCTTCCACGGACCAGATGTCCCACCACATCAGGACCCTTTCTCAAATGTCCTCCCACCTTGTCCAGCTGCCCTGTTTTTTCATGGCCACAGCTTTGACACACCGGGCTTCCTCTTCTACTTTGCGGATCTCTCTCTCTCTGCACCATGCTACGACGTTCCTTGGGTCTGGTTTTTTCAGCTCATTTTGGTGGAACAACCCAATCCATACCTGCCACTGTCCCAACAATGTTAGCATGATGCAGTCAATCCTCCGCCTCCACCAAAGCTCTGCTGGCTGACCATTTACGACCTGTCTTGACCACAATACCTGCCTGGCGTACTCTTTCGTCCTTGCTGTCTCGCAACATCATGGCCTGGCATGTCTTTGTCGCCTTATACTCCTCAACCATGATGTCAGTGGCAGTTGAACCTTTCTGCCTGTGCTTTACAAGCCAAAGGAGCAAAAGCTTCTTGGTACACCCAACCACCTCCACAAATAAGGGTTCATTTTCCTCTCCAATCCCTCGACAGTAGAGATAGGTAACTCATAAACAAGCAGAGGCTAGAGCAGACTAGGGAGTAGCCCATGTTTATAACCCCATGCCTTATACTTGCTGGCTACGCCCCTCTTATCCAGGGATGTCATCCAGGTATCCGCTTGAATAATCATCTGCCATACACTCTGCTTATCATTGAGGTCTATCCTATACCTCTTCCTCAAGCTCTTCACCGGTCTCTCTTGGACCATTGGGATAGTGGTATCTATGATCCTGAAGCGGAACCGGTCCGAATCGATGCGACCCTTCCTCAATACCAGGCTTCTGGACTTTTCAGGTTTGAACTCCATCCTTGCCCAATTGGTGAGCTCAACCAAATCCTCCAAGATCCACCTTCCTTCGTGAACTTCATGAAAGGTACTGAATTTGCCGCGATGGACAGGTCATCCATAAATTTTATATGACAGTTCAGGAAGGCTCTTCCTGTGGGTAATTTTCCCAGATATCTCCTGTCATGTGGCCTTTTTAAAAGCTCACTTTAACAATCTCCATTAAATCAGGGACAACTTCTAAATAGCTCTGTCTCACCCTTTATCCCCCGGGCCAAACCTAGGGTTTCTGACGTTTTAGAGGCATGCATGATGCTGGCAGAGTCCACACAGATGCATCACTAAAAACAGTAACTCAGAGGTCACTGTTTGCTTTAGGAAAAAGAATGAATAAGCAAAGCCTGGAGCCACAGGACAGGGAAATAAATAGTAATTGCAAAACAATGCTTAAGAGGCTCCTTGAAATTAGGGAGTTGCTGTACTTGATTTTACAGCAACGGCCACAGGGCGAGAAAGGTCTGCGTTCAGGTCTCAGTGAGACAAAATGACGCATATGACTAATCCAATCTGAATAATGTTTAATTATTAGCGTTCCTGAAGGGGGGACGTGTAGGGGAAATGACCTATGAGAACAATACACAGTCAAACACGGCATTTCATTAAAAATAGTATGAAGAACTGCAGCAAAGGATGGTTCTGTCTTTTTATTTTCACTAATTAGACAAGCAAATATAAGTTCACTTGGACACGTACATGTTCACATTTAGCTTATATAAATTATCAAGTAAAAAAAATGAACACTCCTTTTAACATATCACCCAGCTTAAGGGCTGTTCTTAGAAGACAGTCACACACGCACTTCTGAATAATTCAATTAGATGTGAGCTCAAGCTACAAAGAGCACATTGAGGTGAGTGTGTTTGTCATGCCCCATAAACCCGGTGAGGAGGAGGAGGGGACGGGGGAAGATCAGAGCAGTAGAGTGGGAAAAAGAAAAGGCGATCTAAAAAATCACAGAGGGGAGAGAGGAAGGTATCTGGAATAACCTGGGTTAGGCAGAGAGGGCGATGATGGTGTCACAGACGAGGGGCAGGAAAGACATCACAGAGAATTAAGGAATTTAGAATAGGCATTTGCTCCCACGGGAAGTGGAGTCTGACAAGAAAGTGGGTCAGCTGCTTGATACTCTGGGCAGGGATGTCGCAGTGCAGCCATCCTGGCAGAGAGTACGAGTCAACGTATAAAAAGTTTTCCGCTTTTAGTTGAAAATGGCCTCGTGTAAAGGGCCTCTAAGTTTCCATAAAAAGATTCTAGAGATTTTTTGTGGCCCCAAAGTAGTAGGCGATTTAATTACATACCAATTTTATTACAATAAACACATAACATCAAACCTAGTGGCACCTGGAAACACATTTTCTTACTTTACTTTTTTCTTGCCATTTTAGAAAGCTAGTCTGACTTTTATGTCATAGATCCATGGAAAAGGAGAGTGGAAGTAATGCAATTTATGATGCTAATATAATAAATATAATAGAAACAGCACAATTTGTCTTGAATTGTTTAATTTAAAGGATTAGTTAACAAAATTCATGCCATCCTCATCGGTCCGTATACGGAAAAACAAATAAACCGATAATGTTTTACATATTACACCGTATTCATGAGCATAAAAAACCAAACCAAACCAAAGTCCACTGGAAGTTCAGTCGCAGCCCCTGGCGACCTGTGGTGGTATTGCACATAAGGGCATCTTAAGCACAAGACCAATTCTTTTATACAATTTAGTTGTGAGTGGTCCAGGGGCGGAGTGGGGGGTTGGCTTTGGGGCTCAAGCCACAAATGTTTTTTCAAAAGCCCAGAATCTATCTCAGGTTTCTAGAATGAATTCATTCAGTACGCAGGGTGACAACATTCAGCTTTAAACTCGGTCCTCCGCTCCAGTAACGTTACCGAAGAAGACTTTCAGATTAAAACAAAGGTAAATTACATTTGTGCAAATTAAAATGCTGAATCGTTTGACAGTAAACACGCGTTTCAAATCGGTCATTATTATAGTGGCTTCGTTTAGCTGATTACCGGTTAATGGCTAATGTTAACACTGGGCGAATAGTCTGCCAGGGGCCGTTGCTCAATGTGTGCAGGCCCACTGTTGGGATATAAAGAAATAATAACAGTGATAATTTTTTGCTGGCTTGTTATTAGCTGTACTCGTGATTTCTGTGCCCTATAGTAACTTAGTGCAGCTGAAGCAGCGGTAATAGCGGCTAGCGCTGTTCAATGTCAAAAAGTTGACCAATCAAATGAGAAAGACGCAATTCCAGCCAATCAAATTACAGAGGCCAAGCAGAATGTCAGCCAATCAGACTGAAGAACACCGAACTTCAGCCGATCGGCAGACGGCTGTGTAACAGAAACCTTGCGTGAATTCCAGCGTGGAGATGACTGTAGTGAGACGTAAGAAGGCAGACATAACAAAGCCAACTGTTTACAATAAAAATGTTAAATGGTAAGATGAAAACTACTTAACAAACTTCAAGACTCTATATTAGTAATGCTGTTTATTCCAAATTCCTAATCAACCTTTCTCATGTAACTTCATAGTTACAGGCTTACAACAGATATATTTAGCCTGTTAAGAGAAGAGAAAATGTCATTGTGAACATTTGTTTTGTTATGGTTTCAAAATGATAATACAAAGAACAATTACATTAAAAAATAGTAATATAGCTGTCATAAATGTGGAAAAGATATTATCCTTGGGGGACCATGCCCATTGATTTGGGCTAAGCCCCCATGTCTGGCTCCGCCCTTGGAGTGGTCTTCTGTAGTAATATGAGACATTATTTGTTGGTCACGCAGACTGTCTTTTATAAAAACTATCTCTTCACGGAATAATTTTATCATGGGTCACTATGACATGTTAGCCTTTACATTCGCCTACCAACTTTGCTTATTTGTGTACAATCTCTATAAGAAGTTTAAACTTTTTAATTAAACTCAGTTATAATGTAGGCCTAATGTGCAATGAAAAGTACAGGTTTTGATTAACTCAGCTTATTTTTGTAAACACAGATATCATGCTTATAGAGTTGTAGCCTATGATAGAAAATCTATAAACATATAGAAACGTTTTGTTTTTTGTTTAACATTTTTATGAACAGTGCAAACAAAAGTGCATATTTTAACACATTTAAGTGCAAAACGAGCTTCTCTCACTATGAATTTAAACTGGCATTTGTTAAAGACTACATAACATGAGATCATGATAATTACATTTCATGCAGTGTGTAATGTTGCCATGTGTTTGAAAGTAAGGAGTCTGCCTTAGTTGTAAATCCGAAGATGAAAGAGCAACAAAGTGTTGTTTCCAATTGGCTTGGAAAAAAGGGAGTCGACTCTGAATCACGCAAACGATTTATCCCTAGTTCGTTCGCGAACCACCGCAGACTTACGTCACTACATATAGTCCCCGCCTACGTTTTGCTAGGACTGCCCGCGAAAACTTCACTCTTCTCCCCCAAACACAGTAGCTCGTGAGCCTCGTTCGTGGTAGACCAATCACAGCAGCAGACTAGATCATCTGACCAATCACATCAGACTAGGCTATCAGAAAGGAGGGGATTAGACAGATGAATCGCAGAACGAATAATTTGAAAGTCAGTCAAGAAGTAAGGTAAGAATAACTGCCTATTATTACAAAATAATTGTATTTTTACACCTTCTATGGACATAAACTTGTTGTTGAACACTCCATAAACCTAAGTAGGAACTTAAACATCCCTAGTTATGTACTCTTTAAACCTCCCCTGCTGTCAGATGCATCGCTCTGACACAAGCACGTCCATTCTTTCAGTAACTCTACATACTGCTACATTGCAGGGAAATTACTACCTACATATTTAGATACAATAAGATTGGCACACGCCCCTGAAAACTGATGTATTATTAAAGATAGAAGTCTTGTGCTTAAGATGCCCTTATGTGCAGTACCACCACTGGTCGCCAGAAGCTGCGGCTGAACTTCCAGTGGACTAAAACGTGCTTCGGTAAATAGAAATACTTTATTTATTTTTTATTTTTTTCATTTTCATTTTTTTTGATGCATTTAAAGAAATATTGAGGAAAACAAATCAAAATTATGTCTCAGATTTGTTTTTATGCTCACCAATACGGTGGAATATGTAAATGATCAGTTTAGATCGTTTTTACGTTTTGAAAACAAAAACGAATGAATAAATTATCCGAAGGTACACCGACCCCCTCATCAAACCCCACCTCCTAATTTTTTCAAACTTTGTTTGTTGGGATGGTACGGATGGCGTAGGCTACATTTTCATGTAGGGTCACATTTTCATTTTTAAGTGAACTATTCCTTTAAGAGTATATGCATTTTTATTGTGAAAATATATGGTAATATATGGAGAATAAATGGAGACTTTAAAATGTAATGGTTTGGGAAAACAACTCCGTAAACGTTACATTGTGGTAGTTGCCTTTGGACTCCACAAGGAATGATGTTCTAGTGCCCTCTGTTGGTCAAACCGCTGTCATATTTTCTGTCAGGATATGATAAAGACGATTATTCTTTTCAACATTGATGTAAACATTCAACTGAATTGCAGTAGCTCCATCCAAAAAGGCCCTTCTTCACTTCTTCTTCTTTTTCTTTATTTTACCCTTCCCGTCCTTTCCTTTCTTCTGGATCTTCCCTCCTTTCTTCTTTCCTTTCTTCAGATCCGCTTCCTCTTCACTGGCTCTTGCTGCTCTTGCACATTTTTTGCCCAGAGGTGACCGACTGTACCACGCCTTATAAAACACAGAATATACAATCAGTACACACAGGTATGCACATATTTGCATGTCCCACCACAAAGAAAAAACAACTGACCTTCAAGGTCTCCTCCTCTTCTTTGTAAACAGGATCTTGCCTTGCAAGAGGGGGGATAAACTCCACAGCAGTGAGAGGTCTCTTGGTCTGCTGGTCGAGGCGGTGAGAGCTCAGTACAGTTTGGATTGCCTGAAGGATATGACTCTGCGTGTAACCATCAGTGACCTTAGCTAAAGAGCTCAGATCCAGTTTGGGACCCAGCTGAGCACCTCTTGCTTGGAGCAGTTCTTTCCACAGAGCTAAACATAAATCGCACATTCAATATCTCACAGTGCCTGCAGATATTGACAAAATAACTGTGGATGATTGTTAAAGGAATAGTCATTTCAATGTATAACTTCCGTCTGCAGAACACAAACGAAGATTTTGAAAAATGTCGGTAACAGAAAGCCATTGGTCTCCATTTGTCCATAAACTTTAAGTCAATGGGGACCAACACTTTTCGGTTACCAACGTTTCCCAAAATATCTTCTTTTGTGTTTTGCAGAAGAAAGAAAATCACACATGTAAGTAAATTATGCCAGAATTTTCATTTTGAAGGTGAACTATTCCTTTAAGAACTTTATATTAATATAAATTATACAACAGGCACTTCACTGTTTTACATCACTCAGTTGAAATGGTACAGTGACAGATATACAGACATGCTAAAATGTGTTGGTACCCTTACAGCTCATTGAAATAATGCTTCATTCCTCCTGAAGAGTGATGAAAATAAAAGCTATTGTATATCATGTATACTTGCATGCCTTTGGTATGTCATAGAATAAAGGAAAGAAGCTGTGGAAAGAGATTAATTATTGCTTATTCTACAAAGATATTCTAAAACGGTCTGGACACATTTGTTGGGACCCCTTAGAAAAGAGAATACATAATTGGATTATAGTGATATTTCAAACTAATTAGTTTCTTTAATTAGTATCACACATGTATCCAATCTTGTAATCGGTCATTCAGCCTATGTAAACGGAGAGAAGTAGTCACTGTGCTGTTTGATATCATTGTGTGCACCACACTGAACAGAGAAAGGAAAGGATTGAGTTGTCTGAGGAGCTCAGAAAGAAAGCAATAGACAAGCGTGGTAAAGGTAAAGGCTACAAGAACATCTCCAAGCAGCTCAATGTTCCTGTGACAACAGTTGCAAATATTATTAAGAAGTTTAAGGTCCATGGAATTGTAGCCAACCTCCCTGTGTGCGGCCGCAAGAGGAAAATCGACCCCAGATCGCACCTTCCTTCGCAATTTGAGCAAAAGTGGGCTCCATGGAAGAAGACATTCATATTGTCAAGCCACAATCCTTCTGGGAAAATGTCCTTTGAACAGATCAGTCAAAACTGGAGCTTTTTGGCAAGTCACGTCAGCTCTATGTTCACAGATGAAAAATCACGCTTTCAAACAAGCGAACACTATACCTACAATGAAAATGGAGGAGGCTCGGTTATGTTTTGGGGCTGCTTTGATGCACCTGGCACAGGGTGCCTTGAATCTGTGCAGGGCACAATGACATCTCAAGACTATCAAGGCATTCTGGACCGGAACGTACTGCCCAGTGTCTCAGTCGCAGGTCATGGGTCCTCCAAAAGTATAATGACCCAAAACACAGCTAAAACCACCCAAGAATGGATAAGAACAAAACATTGGACTATTCTGAAGTGCAGTACGTTCCGGACCTTCTATAAATCCAGTTTCAAGTTATTTCAGAGGAATTGTGCATTCTTCCTATTTTGTGTAGGGGTACCAACAAATTTGAGCACGTCTGTATATTTTAAAGGTCTGAGGCACATATTCAAAAACACTTTATACTATTCATCTATCTACATATTGTTTTAATACACAGCTAGTCATAAATACTAACCCTAAAATACAACTTTTTATTACAAAATAGATACAAAAAAAGATATATTGGTGTTTTTACAAATAAGGATGTCCCCAAAGGGCTCAGTTCGGGTCAGGTTTTGCTTGCTTTTGAGTGCAAATTTGTTCCCGAAATATAGATAAACGGACAGGCACATACACACACGAATGTTTACTTACTAAGTCTTGAGGCATAATCTGGTCTAGGGATCAAAATGATCTTCTTGTAAACTTTGCAGAAAGGTTTGATGTCTGCATCAAACGGTCTACGAGTCGTTCCCACAACTAAAACACGGTCTTCTGGCTTAATAGATTTCAGGACCTTTGGAAGAGTTTTTCAGTCGTTTTGGTTCCATCTGGAAATTAAAGGAATGAGGACAACTGAAAAAAACTTGCTTTTAGGAACAGTGAATGTCCATCTTTAACCACACGAGGGCAGCAGAGGCCACCTCCTCACATTGACAACAATTAGTTTGCATTCATTGGGGGACTACTGATACCAAGGGATACCAAGTTTACTGGAGAGAATATACAAAGTTTACTGGAGAGAAGATACAGGATGCAATGCTGAGTATATTCAGCCAGTGCATTAATGTAAGCTGACATGTTCTCACATAACGCTGCTGGTATAGACAAACCTCTTTCTCCAGCTTTGGAACTTTCTTGTAAAATGTTTTTTCAGCATCTCCTATCCAAATGACCGAGGGCTGCAGCTGCCGAGCCACCTGCCAAAACACAACAACAATGTCCCTTCAACACTAAGGCCAAACGGTACAACAACACAAACAATCATCAGCTTATTCACAAACATACACATATCAGACAGAGCAGAAACAACAATGGCTATAATCGACACCCTTCTCTCAAAACAAAGTGTGTGTATACTGTATACAAATGTATGCATGTACATTTATATACACATTGCTGCCCTTTTGTTGCACAGATTGCTTCCATTGTTATGCCTCATTTGTAAGTCGCTTTGTATATTTAAGTCAACTATAATTGATTTTTTCAATTCAATTCTCAATTCAATTCAATTCAATTCAATTCAATTCAATTCAATTCAATTCTATTCTATTCTATTCTATTCTATTCTATTCTATTCTATTATTCTATTCTATTCTTTCTATTCTACTACTTACTTACTTTACTTTACTTTACTTTACTTTACTTTACTCCTTTATTTCATTTCATTTCATTTTATTTCATTTTTTGTTCCTCTCTTTCAGTCCTACACTGGGCAGAAAATGTAAAATATGATTCATCATAAAAGTCCTGTTGACACCTGGTTTTACTCCCGGCATTCATTAGGAGAGGTGCTGAAAGACAGCCGTCCAACACAATGCTGTTTGCCTAGAGTCCAATTGCCTCATCTTGGCTTGTTTATCTGCTGTGCCAGATGCACTCAGGCACAGTTCCTCATCCAGAACCGGTGTTCCCCTTACTCACAGGGACAACACAAATACAGAATGGCCACAAAAAACATCATCTGTGGCAAACTACACACATTTCACAGGACTTCACTGATATGATCTCTTTACGCTCTGGTATTTTAACTGAAGGCTTGGGTGCAAGAAGCCATTTGCAGGGGTGTATGCCAAAACAACTTTAGGGATCCCACTTTTCATCCTCTGATGGAGATGGAGTATGAGTGAGGTTCCTCTTAACAGTTTGTTTGCAGGCCCATGTGCATTGTATATTTGCTCTTTGCAATCATGCCAAAAGTGAAAAGGTGATGTGGGGATACATTTGGGATGGGGGTGGCTTATACATTAAACACCCAAATTTGTTTATATACAAAGCTAAACAGTTCTTGATATGCTTCTAAGTAAACAGCATGCTGTAAGAAGTGAAAATGTCATGTTTGTGACACAGGGTGGACTATGTTTCCATTTGAGTTCTTGTTTATGTTTGCAAGTCATGTCGGGATATTTAAAGAGGGCATGAAATCAAAATGGAAAACTCATATTTTTTACGGAGTACTGTACAGTTTTTTACAAGTGACTTATCTGGGCATTTAATTATTTCATTTCATGTGCCCTCATAATCTTGAGATTCAGATGGCTTTACCTTGAAAACGACGTGCAGGAGATACTGCAGTCCACTTTTGCCTGGATATTTGCCAGCCAGGGCTGTAGCAGAGAGGTTGAATAGGTTCGCCCCAGTCTCTGTGCACAGGGCATGAACCAACATCTTTTTCCCCACGCCTGCAGGCCCAGCAAGCAGCAGCGAGCGGATCAGAGGTCCTCTCTCATGGACACTTTGAGAACCTACATAAACCAAGGGAAGAGTGAGTGTTGAAAACTTCATCATATTTCACAAAAAATGAATTTAATAAAACACTGGACACACACAAATGGTCACGCGGAGGGTCTACGAATCTCAACTTTGACTCGCATTGGATGTTGCGTGTCTTGCGACCGTAATGACCGATGAGACTCAAAGTTAAGATTTGTGGAGCCTGTGTGCGGTCATTTTGTGTGTGTACAGTGAAATATTATGTTTACGACTAAATAAGCTCAAAATATAAACCGTTTTTAGTCACAAATGTACCGTTTGGCTTTGCTGATAACCGTTGATGTGGCTTTTAATTATTTTCTGTTATCTGCTTGAATTATGGTCCGTTTCAACAAATACATAAAAAAACAATCTAGACTGATTGTTTCTGGCATTCATTCATATCAGCGTATATGTCAAAATATTACACGTTATTTGTTGAATAATACTGTGTTTTTACAAAAACGTGAACCCCCGATGGTCCCCAGATGTTTAAAAACTCGAATGCTCTCCACCCAATCATTAACCTATATTGAAAGACAGGGTGCATTGTAGAAATCTACCCAATAAACTCCACACTCATTTGATTAGGAAGTCAGATGTCAGCACAAAGGTTGATTGCTCTGGCTGATGGTGCTCCGTAATAAAGAAACAATGGTTTAACAGCTCTCTGGGGCTGACACACAGGTGGTGAGAGTTCCCTCTCATGGATGCCGTGGTAAAGGACTCCAACTGGACAGAGCTCAGGATGCAACGGGCTAGCATGACTGTGAGACCACACAGACACACAAACAGAAGGGTACACAAACATACGTCCACCACTGCACGAGCAAACATCCGGCCACACACTCGCACAAGCATATGCGCCCGGACAGGAGGTTTGCTCGTGACAGGTGCTGCCCAATATCACGTCTATGTTCTCATGGAGTGTGTTAATCCACACACAAAACATGTGGGTCGACCTCACTGCCTGCACTATCATATGCAATAGTTTCCACTATTACCGCACAACATATTCTTTCAGTGACCCTAAACTGAAATGAAGCATGTGCAGCCCGCCTTTAGATAAGAAACAGACATGGAGAACATAATTGTCCTGTAGCTCAACTAAAGGAGCGTGCTAGTAATACCAAGGTCATGGGTTCAGTTACCAGGGGACGCATGCATTGATCATGGGGTGTTGAATGCTTCATAGATCGGTTTGGATAAAAGTGGCATTCATTCCTAGATGAGCTATGGGAATAGCCTTTAGGATCTTACAGCAGCAGGGGGCGATATTAATTAACAGAAAAATGACTGGGGGCATGTGCCACAGAACTTTTTTTCAACCCAAAGTTGGGTCAAAAAGTGACCCATAAAATCTTGATATCGGATTCAACAATGGGTGTAAACAACCCAGCATTTTGGGTTGAAACCCAGCATAGGTTAATTAACAACCCAACCAGATTCACATGATACTGTATCTGTCCTTTTTCTTACCCAAATGAACATAAGCTGGCTTTTTATCAACCTAAAATCAGTGCTGTTTTAACCTATTACTGAGTCAAACAGAAAAATGTTAACAGTTGGGTTCGTCCTGTTTTGACCCAACTTAGACTTAATGCCGGTCAAAACAAATGTCAAAACCTACTTTCTGGTTTAAATTTTTTTACAGTAAGACATAACAAACATTTAGCTTTCTAGATATTATGGACTGAGAATGGATTGCAGTGCATACTGTCAGTGTGTAGTCTAAGTACTCGGATGGAAACAACCATCGTACAGTATTAGAGTGTTAAATATGATTATTCAGTATAGAATTTCACTTCCTAATCGCTCCCAACAGCACTGTTGTTAAAAGGGCCATTGTGTTATGAAGGAAGTGCACTTGACCTCAAAATATCTGTGGTGTTTATCAAGCAAAAACTTTTCCACGGACCAGCACAATAAGTGACACTGTGAGAATCGTCTCAGTTGCGATTGTGTTCTCTGATGGAGGGAACCAGACGTTGTGTCGAGACAGAATGAACTTGAGAACTCATCTTTGATCGTAAATTTCAAAAGACCAATGAACTTGACGAATGGCATCTGCATGCCAATCTCCGCCCCTTATATATGGGAATAAAAAGAAGATGTTGTGCCCGTTCATTCAGGTTTTGCGCTGAGGAACTGTGTGAGGCTTTTATTATGCTAAGCGTTATCTCCCTGACTAGAGGTTATCGACTGCTGGATTTACGGCACAATGTCGAGACACCAACAGAAAGGGAACTGTACTGCTATCTAGTGTCTTGTTCACTATTTTACAACCCTGTTGAAAATATGGTGTTTTTCTAAACATACTTTATCAATTTAACACTGATATGCCTCAGGTTTATTCTTCAAAGTATAATGATGGGTGTGTTTATGTTTCTATGGATATATAGTTAGGAAAACAGCTATGAATTTTACTGTACAAACATATTGGGGCCGGTTAGAAAATCAAATCAAGCGGGACGATCCAGCCAGACTTGATCTCTTCTGTGAGAACGCAGAGAAACATACCTCAGCCTTGCATTAGTCACTCATTAACGTAGAGCAATCATCAAAAACACATCTAAGATGTCTTTCTTGTAAATTGAGCAAACACAGTGACAGCAGAGAGTGGGAACGTGTGTATTTATTTTCCGCTCTGTTCTCTTTCCCTGTTACATTTTCAATTTGGTTAGTGATAGCTTGATGCTGGTCTGGATCTGTGGTTCTCAGTTAAATTTGCTACGGAACCCAAATTTGACAGCGATCAAGTGGCAACCCTTCTGAAAGAATATCTGAAAAACCCTTTATTTGAGAGCGACACACTGCTTAAGAGACGGTCTTAATTAGACGGCCCAGCAACACTGCCATTAAAAGCCAACAAAAACTGGTCAACAAGATCTTTCTAGTGAAGCTAATACTTTCAAAATATGCAATGTAGCGAGCATTGTTGATTATAATGAAATCTATTTGTGCAGGGCTTGCTTTCAGCATACGCACAAAGCTTCTGTCCTCTGTGTGAGCTGTGATGACAGACCTCTAGAGAGACATCACACTGTCTCATTCCGCAGGGATCTTCAGAGACGTAGCCGTGTGATTGTTTTCCTGCCGCTGACTGATGTGTCTTTGTTTTAGCACTGAACCCTGTTCATGTGGCAACCCTTCTCTGCCTAGGGGCACGAACCACAGAGGGCGAGTCTTATTCTCCCTGCAATGGGTTGTTAAGGTTACAGCCCACCAGGGCAGTGTGTGCACTGTATGATCTGGCCTGATCCCTCAGTTGATCCCGCTTAGCCCGAGTTGGGTTATTAAACGGGTAGAATGAGCGAATGTGGGTGTTGATAAAGTGATACAGGACACCAGGCATTGCTCTGTTACAAAAGACCCAAAGCTGCTTAGTAGGGTCAAGTACAGTTCAGAGGGGCAGACAGGTTGTGTTCTATTCTACACACACTGATACACACATTGTGTGTTTCTCTAATCATGCTGCTCCTGAAAAATTGATGTGAGCTACTCTCAAGTTCTCTTGAGGTTCTTAAGTGATAACGTGTGTTTATAGACTTAAACCAGCAGAGCACATACTTCATTATAGTGATGCTAGTTGTATGCTAGTTTCAGCGTAAGATAACACCCATAGTCAAGCCACAGTTTGTTTTCTAACCATCTGATGCATATATTGATGTACTACATAAAAATTTGACTAGCTATTATTACAGAACATAAGTATACTTCAAGTTCATTTTACCAAGCATACTTAAGTATATTTTAAGCATACTATATGTAGTATGACTCTAATGTCAATGTAATAATTGTTTGCTTGTAAGTGTACTATTTTAATACCACTAGGTAATAAATTGGCCCCAATTTTTAGGTTAATTAAAGTAGTCTATACTTTTAAGTTTGCTTTAAGTGTAACAGTGAACTTTGAGTACACAACTACAACAGTATTTGTTCGTACTGCAACTGCACAAGTGTACTTACAGGTATAGTGACTTACAGGTATAGTTTACTACTTCAATACTTGTAGGACAAATGTTGTTTATGAAAGTATACTTTGAAGTATACTGTACTGTAGTTCACTTCTTGTTTAGTAGTTTTCTATACTGCAAGTATCCTTGTAAGTGAGTCTTTTGTAAGTCTTTAAGTGAACTTAATATATTACTTATGGGTTACTAATTGTTAATCATTTATATAATATATTTTATTGTTATATAAACTCGAACATGTAAGTTTATAAAACAGTATGTAAAACTATTCAAAAAGAAATATCTAATAGTCCACGAGAACAAAACAAAACTACCAGCCAAGTACACTTTGAATACTTCATTATACTTTAAGGTATGCTTCCATCAAAAAAAGTATAGACCAAATATACTTTTCAGTTTGACAAGTGTACTTGAGAGTATTTTCTATTACTTTCTATTCTATTTTCTATATACTTTAGTATCTTCTATTAGGTAACCTCGGGAAATACTGTATTTCAAGTCTGTAAATATATTCAGCTATTTTCCATGTTTTCTGTACGATTGTTTGGAGAGAGGACCTACTGTATCATAGTATATGTATTTTAACTCCACCCTTAAACTCCATGTAAAACAACTGTGAATATTTGCTTTACATGTCAGTCAAAACCATCGCATTTAACTGCAGTCAAAGGTCTGGCTATGTCAGAATACCAGTGTGTGAGCCATTTTTTTGAGTATGTATGTTGACTTGTTTGGCCAATCTAGTAAATCATAGCTGTTTAGACTCACCAAGAGGCAGGACGCCATAAAGTGCAATGAGCTGTCTGATGTCAGAGAGTGATGGCATGGGCTCAATATCTGCTTGCCGCAGGGTAGTCCCCAGGTAACTGTACTCGCCTGGTGAGACAAATACTGCTTTAGGTACAAATAGTGTTTTAGAAAAATGACACGACACACATCATCGTTGGCCGCCTGCCACCACAACATCATGCCAATTGTTATGACTCTGGTTTCCAGGGAAAGTAAAAAACAATGTCCATGAGTGATAAAGTTGTTCCGACATGTAGGAACCAATGTGGTTTCTATATTTTAAACGGCACACCCGGTTCTTGAAAGATCGGAATAAACTGAAACAAATACTTGACTAATTGCAGATTCCAAATTAAAAAATAACAAGTACATCTGGAATCACTGAAAAAATATTAAAAGGAAATAAGAAAATAAAAATACTCCATGCAATACTATGCAATTGTAAAAAAGCTACTTTTATTTCATAACTGTCTTACTACACTTAATTAAGATTGTCTGACCTGAGGGGGCTATGTTTGTGTGTGTCTCTGTAACCGATCATTTTTATGTAACAGAGAAAGATCAAGTGAGGCTTGATTTCTGTTTGTATTTCGTGCTATTTAAGAGCAACATGATGCAGTTGCTCTGCAGTGCAGTTGGACCAGTGATGAGTCATAAGATGCATGAGGACGTGATTCAGGGTTGAACACGTGTATGTGATCAAATAATGTTTGCCGTTAAAACCAGTCTATATCCTTGGGCTTCTGAAACCAGTTTTATGCAGTAAGAGTGAATAAGAGTGTCAGCTAAATGTCAATGTAAATGTTCACACCAAAGCTATGGCTCTTTAAATGTGGACATTTGGCACTTGAGCTGTCCATATTCATTCTAAGCATTATCAACCAGTGTACTGAGAAGTTTACTAAATAAATTTAAAGGCTGTTAGGAGCATATAAGTGTGACAGCACCCATGGACTAGGACAAATGGCTCTGCTTTCATGTGATATTAGACTCTGCCAAGCAACAGAGAGAGAATGGATTCTTACTGGGCCTTCGACTTCTTGTGCCAATCCAAGATCTGTTCTTTGCTGCTTGTCAGGAAATAACTGCTAACAATGAAACAAATGAAACAAACAGAGATTTGTTCCAGGAATGACCCTCGTTTGTAATTTACCTATGTAGTCTGATAACTTGACATTCTCCGGTCTGATTATGATTCCTTCTAGAACAAGTTCCTCATACAGAGATTCTATTGTCCTAGAGAAGCAAACAGACAGTTTGAGAGAGAGAAAAACAGAGCATTAGGAATAAACTGATCAGTCATGTTGTTAATCTAATGCAATCTTCAATGACATCGCAGTGTTTAAAGCCAAGCATGGATTCTTATGGTCCACATGGAAGTCAGCCAGTCACCCCCTGAGCTTCAAACCCTGACACTCACAATGTTGGAGCCCTTTCCAGAACTATACTTTCCATATTACAGAACCCTCATAACCTTTACCACACTAAGCCCAAGATATGATTCTATCTCTTTCAAACAGTGGCAGGGGCCAAAACACACACTTCTTCATCAATGATGAAACTATATAACAATGTTCTAAAAAGATAAACATATTAATCAACCCATTTTCACAAACCTGTCAGCTGTTAGATCTTTCTCCTTTTTCTTCTTTTTTCCAGTCTTCCTTCCTTTCTTCTTCTTCTAAAAGCATGAAGAGGAACAATAGCTTAGAAAATCTGTTTTGAGGTTTGTTTGGAGAAGAATATAATGACAATGGACAAGGGCAGATAAATATTTTGTCAAAGCACAATATTAATTTCCGGTTTCTATTAGAGGAGACGCAAATTAGTCTAAATACAGATCTCTCTCTCTTTCTCTCAATATTTTAATAGAGTTGTTCAAGAAAAAATATAAATTATGTCATTGTTTTCTTATTATCATGTTGATCCAAACCAGCATCACTTTGCAACACAAGGAAATTATTTAATGACTAGGTGTTTGGGTGGCTTCAAAACAGTAAATTGTGACTCAGAATAGTACTAGAGATTTGTGTGGCTTTGTATTGTTTACTAAGATGATTAGTTTTGGAAATAACACAATATTTAAATATTTTACAGTTAAATTGTGAATTATCATATGAGGGTAAGTAAATGTCAAATTTCTTTAAGGAACTAAACCCTTTACCATTTTATGATTCCTGCCGTGTAAGAGCATTGTGTAAGGTTTATGGGTTCAAACCCCAGGAAGCACATATACCGACAAACATTGTATAGAATGTCTCAGGTTACGACTGTAACCATAGTTCCCTGAGATAGGGAAAGAGACACTGCGTCAAGAAATTACACTATGGGGAACGCCAGCAGCGTGACGCATCTGAAATGATTGTGTGAAACTAAACGCGAGATCTATCGTCGCACCGCGAGTTATAGTCGTGCAGCGATGACATCACAGTGACGTCACGAGTGACACGATACCGGAAGGTATAAATTGGAAGCGAACGCATTGCAAATCAGCTTCTGCAAATAAAATTTAAGCAAATGCTCCAGGCACAAGGAGTATGGCAGTGAGACGCAGTGTCTCGTTCCCTATCTCAGGGACCTATGGTTACAGTCGTAACCTGAGACGGAGGGTAAAAGGCCTTGAGAACTAGGGCCCTGGCAAGAGTGCGAGGTACCTTCGGAACATATCCCGGTTTAGGGTGCAGAACAGCCTTGATATTACCTGGGGTGAACTCCAAACATAGGGGGGACGCCGAAAGAGCTTCCAGATCACCTACCCTCTTCAGAGAGGTAATGGCTAGTAAGAAGGCCAGCTTGAGGGACACATTTTTCTCCGAGATGGACTCCATAGGCTCAAAAGGTGCCTGGGAAATCCCTTCTAGGACTATGGCTAGGTCCCATGCTGGAACTCTAGCTTGAGAAGGAGGTCTCATTCTTACGGTGCCACGCAGGAAATGAACGATCAAGGGGTGTCTCCCCACTGACCCCTGAGGCAGAGGGGAGTGAAAGGCAGAAATAGCTGCCACGTATACCTTGATGGTAGAAGGAGCAAGACCTGTCGAAAAACGATCTTGAAGGAACTCTAGAACTGAAGCCAACGGGCAGTTAACTGGGTCCAAATTCCTTTCATTACACCATAAGGTGAACAGTCTCCACTTCAAGGCATAAAGTTTCCTGGTGGAGGGAGCCCTAGAATTCAGGATGGTCTCAACAACCTCAGTTGAGAGACCTTGGTTTCCACAACTCTGGGCGGGGGTGATATATTGTGCCCCCGGCTTGAGTAAGGAGGTCCCTCCTCAGAGGAATCTCCCATGGCTGACCCGGTAGGAGGGTCAGAAGATCTGTGAACCAAGCTCTGGTCGGCCAAAAGGGGGCTATTAATAAGAGGCTGACCCCTTTCAGTCGGACTCTCTCTAGAAAGGAATACAGACGCTGCCTCGGCCATGTCTGTACCATTGGGGCTGGATGAGTCAGTGGAAACCACAGAGGGTAATGAGACGTCTCTTGGGACGCAAACAGATCGATCTCGGCTCTGCCGAACCTTTCCCAGATCTGCTCTACCACTTTGGGGTGGAGTCTCCATTCCCCGGGCCTCAGCCCCTGCCTTGACAGCATTTCTGCTCCCACATTCTGAACTCCAGGGATGTACATCGCCTTGAGTGATATAAACTTCTCCTGGGCCCAGAATAGAACCTAGTGTGCCAGTTTGCAGAGAGGACGTGACCTCAGGCCCCCTTGGTGATTTATATAAGAGACCACTGTTGTATTGTCTATTCTGACTAGAACATGATAGCCTCTGAGGACTGGGAGAAAATACTTCAGTGCTCGTAGTACAGCTAACATCTCCAGGCAATTTATGTGCCAATGGTGATGCTGCTCTCTCCACAGCCCACTGGCTGAGTGACCTTCCACTATTGCCCCCCAGCCTGTGAGGGACGTCGTCACTATCTTCCTGTGACATTGCGCCCCTAATTTTTGACCTTGATTCAGAAACCAATGTTTCTTCCATATAATCAGGGAACGAAGGCATCTGCATGTAACTTTGATCATGCGGAATGGGTTGCCTCTTGGGGAAAACCCCTTGCTCTTCAGCCACCACTGTAAGGGTCTCATATGCAGGAGGCCAAAAGGAATCACGTTGGACGCTGCTGCCATTAAACCCAATATTTTCTGAAAATACTTGACAGTGTAGGTCTGACCTAACTTGATCCTGGACACCACTGTCAGGATCGATTCGACACGTGCAGGCGACAACTGTGCCTGCATCGTGACCGAATCCCATACTACCCAACGAAATAAGTTGCTCTTTTTGGCATTTAGCCATAACCCCAGACTCTTCATATGGTCGAGGACGAGATCTCAATGTCGAACTGCCATCTCGTGAGACTGTGCTAATATTAGCCAGTCGTATATGAAGTCTCAATGGAGCAAGGGCTGAATCCATGCATTTTGTGAAGGTGCGTGGGGAGAGAGCTAGGCCGAATGGAAGAACTCGATATTGGTAAGCTTTGCCCCGAAAGCGAACCTGAGAAACTTTCGATGTTGAGGAAAGATAGATACCTGTATGTGGAAGTACGCATCTTTCAGATGTATCGTGGTGAACCAGTCCTCTGTTCTGATTCCAGCCACAATAATAGGAATAGTGAGCATCTAGAACCTGTACCTCCTCAGAGATTTGTTGAGATGTCTCAGATCTAAAATGGGCCTCAGCCCTCCATCCTTCTTCGGAACTATGAAGTACCGGCTGTAAAACCCCGTCAGACTCTCTAGGGGGGAAACATACTCTATGGCCCCTTTCACCAAGAGAGACAACGCTTCATTTTCTAAAACCTGATCCTTTTCGGGGTCCACCTCGGTGGAAAATACCCCCCTGAAATTTGAAGGGTGGACAGCGAACTGAATCCTGTAACCCTTTTCTATCGTGGAGAGAAGCCTAGTGTTAGATTTGGAAGCTTTCTCCACTCGAAGTTTTTGGAACTCCACTTTCTCTTCAATTCCGTGATAGGGAAACTGACGTGCCCCGAAGCGTCATGGACGGCGGGGTTTGTGATCTCCTGAGGGTTTCTTGCAAGGACCAAACTTATCAGACCTCCAAGAGGGGGTGCCCTCTAAAGCCCTGCACAGCCGTCAGGGCCTCTTGGCAGCAGCCTTCCGATTTAAGACTACAACTGTCCTCAGATCCAGTTTCACCTGCCTAGAAGGCTTGGTAGGTTGCTGCCTCGACCCCAAGCTCTTCGAGGGGGAGTACGAGTAGCTACACTCTGTTTTTGCTGCTGCCTATATGAGGAGCTTGTGGATGGCTGGGGCTGTCATTGGACTGCAGACCCCTGGGGGTAAGAGCGGCGAGGTATGCATTTATGGAATGCCGTGGCCTAACTTTTGTCTTTTGGAAACGATCAACAACTATGTCAACTGCGCCACCAAAGAGGCCTTCAGAGGAGAGAGGTGCATCAAGTAGAACAGTCTTATCTTTCTCCGTAATGCCTGATAGATTTAGCCACAGGTGTCTCTCCGTGGCTACCAATGCTGACATGGAGCGCCCAACCGCTTGGACTGTCTCCTTGGTAGCCCGGAGAGTAAGATCTGCTGCTGTCTTCAACTATTGAGCAGACCCAGATCTATAACCTCGCCCTCTTTAATGTCCCCCAACAAGTTGGCCTGGTACGCCTGCAAAAGACCCATGTGTGTAGGCGTGACCCAGCCCGACCTGAAGCCATATACGCCTTGCCCACCAAATTCAACGTGACTCACGACGTGGGCAGTGTCGGGGATTTCATGATGCTGACTCCGGTGAAAGATAAATGGCCAACGTATCTTCCACCTTTTGCATCATGCCATAGCCCTTATCTCTAGCCCCTAACACAACCGAAAAACTAGAAGATGTAGAAGATATGCAAGATGAGTAGAGCTTTTTCCACGATTTGGACACCTCTGTATGTAGATCGGGAAAAAATGGCAAACCTGACGCTGAGGCTGTAACCGCTTTTTTAAGAATCTTTCATCCAATTTACTGACAGACTTAATTTCTTGTTGTTCTGTGGGCCAGTCAACGCTAAGTCTGGCTACCGCCCGGTTAACAACCTCTAATAGCTCTTCATATGCAGGGGAAAGAGGAGTTTCATTGGGCTCATCTATGTCCCCTGTATGCAAACTAGCACTCTTGAAGTCTTCCGAGCTAGAGCAGTGCATTGGGCTTCTGGATGGGCCGGGAGAAGCCGCCATGTGGGCTCCCGAATCCCTTCCCAAAGCGATGGAACCGGGGGGCTGAGAAAAGACAGAGGCCGTCTCAGTACCCTCATTAACATCCATCTGCGAGCCCCATGAAAGGAGACGCCGCCTCGGCAGTGGCGGGTCCCGATCCGTGAGGCTGGTGAATTTTGCCTGACTCATCAAACAAAGCTGCACGGGAGTGGAGTGTTCTCAGTGGTAGCCACAAACAATGTTCACAGGCAGCCCCCTCAAGGGCTGCCCTAGCATTCTCCACTCCCAAACACTCAACACAGAGTTCGTGTGGATCCTCCCTCGTAATAAAACGTGGGCAGGGAGTAACACACGGCTTAAATTTATTTTGTATTTTACCAAACAACTTAGATAACAAGATCATACAAACAGACAATACACTTCACACACAGAGCGCTTTGCTGAAATGGCAGAAGCTGATTTGCAATGCGACCGCTTCCTATTTATACCTTCCGGTATTGCGTCACTCGTGACATCACTGTGTCGTCATCGCTGCACGACTATAACTCGCGGCGCGACGATAGTTCACGCGTTTAGTTTCACACAATCATTTCAGATGCGTCACGCTGCTGGCGTTCCCCATAGTGTCCTTTTTTTGACGCAGTGTAGAGTTCCCTTGAAAGGGAACAGGTTGAATGAGCTACAAGTCTCTTTAGATAAAGAAGCACATGCCAAATGCATACAATGTAACAAATGTTCTTACACCAAAATGGAAAGTATGAGCTTTAACATCAGGTATCTCGACAATACAAACTATTACTGTCACTATAGTCACTAAGGGTTTGCATGTGTGTTTTATCCTTACTATTTTGTATCTGTGTGTTTAACTTTTAGTACAACCATTTATATGCATCCTTCTGAAGACTTGATAATGATTCAGGGCTTTTCCAAACCACACATGAACCAGAACATCAGCTCCGGCAGCCAGGTATTTTGTTCATGATCCTTCATTGGCTCATCAAAAGATACAACAACAAAGCTTCAAAATATGTCATCAACAGCCTTTGTTTTTTCTGAAACCACCTGACTGAAGGCCAGAGAACACTGTGTTTTCCCAAAACATTTGTAATGGAGAATCTCTAAACACAGAGCTGTAAAAAATGTGAAAAACACCCAATGGAAACAGCTTTTTCCCAGAAAAACATTGATTTCTCTGTAACAGACAGCCTTTCTTATTGAACTCTTGCTAACTTAAGCTCAGTTTGGGTGTGTTACGTGTTCTCCTCAAAAACAAACCCTCCCTATTACATAATACATTTCAGTTTGCAGTACCAAAATTGCGTGGCTGGAAAAAATAACTGAATCCGTTTCAAAATTCCAGCAAGTTTAATGAGCAAACTTGGTGAGAGGAATTGGCGTAACTGGAATTCAGTCCCACGCTTGCGGAGCTGAATGGGGTTTGTGTGTGCCTGTATTTGCAGGATGATTAATGATAAAACATCTTTGTGTATAAATTACACATGTCAGACGGACAGCGTCTGTGAACGTTTTAGCTGTCAAAATCTCGCACCGTAACACAACTCAAGCAGGGTGCAAAATACGTGGAGGAATCTATAGGCACGCATTCTATCGATTTGGAGATGACACATAGTATATCTATATATTTATAGGTATATCCGGTTTATACATTGATGCATTTGGCAGACACTTTTATCCAAAGTTTTATCCAGTGTTTTTTTCAGTATGAGTTCTGTGGGTTCAGGGAAAAGTTTAAACACAATACTAATGAAATGCTCTACATATTGAGCTACAGAACAGAATCTATCCACCAATCCTTGCTTATATTTTTGTTATTTTAAATATTTTGACAATTTTACCCAGACTTTCGTTTCTCGTCTGCTTGGTCATATATTGCCCAGTGTGTGTGTGCTGTGGTAGAGAAGGTGGTTAAAAAGGGGCCTATCAAAACACAAGCTGACGAGGGCAGGACGTCTTTACTAATTCTCTATCCAGCCCACATTCCTGCTCCTGAGGGCAGATCATTGTATGACCCCAGGGCCCCTCACACGAGGTGAATAAACAGGGGGCCGAGAACATCTCGAGATCTGACTCGATCCAGACCTTCAAGAGATACAATGCAGGGCTTATGGTCGCCATCCATAACCTCAGCAGCATCAAGAACCACCTGTGCACTGTCACTCATGAGGGCATTTAAAATGAGTTAAGGTTTTATCTCAAAGGAGATTTCCATGTCTGGCATTTACCTTTTTACTGCTTTTCTTTCCTTTTTTCTTTTTCTTCCCCTTATCCCTGTCTACGACCAGCTTGAGGTTCTTTAGTTCCTGCCTCATTAATTCATCCACCTAAGATAAACAGTGAAACAGAGATAAAAACAGAGGAAGAGAGAATGAAAAATTTGGTGTGATGTGATGGGCCGGTGGGGAGACTGAACTCAAAGTGTTTTGACGTAAAGAACGAACAAATGTGTATTGTGTGTTTTTATAGACTCTTATGTTGTTTGAGAAATGTAACGCAAGGTAAATGTGATATTACCAAGTATAACATGTTCCTGGATAATGTTTCGATCAACTGTTCAGATTTTAAGGTTGAGTTTAGGGTTGAGGCTTCGGGACAATGTTTATCAATAAATAGTCAATTAAGACGTGTTTCTAGATCCAGAGTCAACATGGGTTTCTTTCCTCCCACCTGAACTCTGAGCTCCTCTTCAACCTCCAATCTCTTCTCCTCTCGCACCAACTGAGCATCGAAACGCTGAAGGAAGTTCTGTTTCTCATCCCGGTTATGCCAAACCTCTGCAACGATAAATCACATTACACCAACAGTGCTGATATGATCATACCACCGGGAACGGTCATTTACTAAAATACGTAGCATAACAGAAAATCCATTCATCTAAATCAGCAGAAAAAATGCTCTAGTTGGACACAAAGCATCAAAGCAGAGCCAGGACAACATCAGTCAGCACTGTGTGTAAAGGAGGAAACAATTCTGAGAGAGGTCTGGTGGGTCTCAATCGTAGCTCCTGAGTGTGGAGTGTAGAGGAAGCACAGGTGCTGTGGTCTGGGTGAGAACGCTGTAGCTGATTGTCCTCTGTGCTGCGCTCTCACGCGGCACATCCTGACAGGAAGTCCATTTCCACCCACTTCCTGTCCCGACTAGAGGCAGTGTGCCAGGGTTATCCGGAACTGGAACACGGATGAATGACAGGGCCTGACCTCACAATGAGTTTGAAGTTGTACTTTTCTCTCCGTCTCGATTATTTGCATAACATTTAATTTTGTGTTATTAAAGCATTTGGCAGATGATTTTATTTAAAGTAGCTTACAAAGTTTGTGCGTTCCCTGGGAATGGAACCGATGATCTTGGCATCGCTAGGGCTGTGCTCTATTAACCCAGTTACACAACAGAGGGTTAAAGAAATGAACACAACCAAAGCTAGTGTGACAGTATGATGTCTTAAAACCACAAGTACATCTTTTTAACTAACAATTAAATCTTAAAACCAGCTCTGTCAAGTTCACCCATTGGTCAAAGGGCACTGATGGTAAAACTCACTCAGGTGGAACCTAAAAATAAGCATCCAACTTTGAAATGAGAGCCTGGTCTAAGGTCAGAGGTCAAACTGTACTCCACAAAGCCTCCTTTTCAAAGTCCCATTTTTCAAAACATCCCCGGGCAATACGATCCACATAATTGCCTCAGCCCTTCAGAGGGATGCATTCACACAGTCTGACCTGTTTGTTTAAAGACAAAATTCACCAAACTCCCTTGAAAACACACAACTGCTAGGGGTCACCTTTTTAAACCTGCTTTATTGGCACCGGAGACCTCTGATGGTGTTCCAAGCCCACACAGCACAAAAGAGAGAACAGCCGCTACTGGGGATGAATAGACAGGCAGCACAATTTGTACATTTCTTGTGAGCTGGTAACCACCGTGAGAGGGTTTTGTGGGAGTTGGGCGGCCACACACATCTGCTACGATTGAACGTGGTGTGTATACAGCACATTTGCCACCCACCATATGGAGCTTGAGTGAAAAAACACTTCAAGGCTGGAGGGTGCTCAGCTGTATCTACTTCACCGGGCTCCACAGCGGCCTGCTGACTTAATGATATATAGGCATTGTAACATTTGTGACGATTTGTATGCTGGTCAGTGTGTTGACGCAGAGCTCCACTTTGTCTGCCAACTTGGGTTGTTCCAGTCTGTGTTGTTCCAACAGACACTTCCTTAACATGGCTCCTTACTGCCAAAAGGCCAAAATGAAATCCATCCGTCACATCCAGCAAGTGCGCCGTGACGCCGAGATGCAGGAAACAAACACTTGACAAGCTCGAACAGGCTCAATTTTACCCTGAACGAGTACAAAATCACTTCCGTAACCTCTTTGAAAGTTGTTCTCAAAGTACAGTGCGGGTGAGTTTCCCAAGACAGCCTGTCGCTCTGGGGATCATGCTGGATATCGCTTGAGTCTGGGTAAATGTGGTGCTCACCTTTCCGCCTCATTACAACAAAATAAACCCACAACGTGATTGTATTTCAATTACAGACAGCTGATAAAACATTGTGTGTTGCCGATTAACTCTTATAGCAAAGACCCTCGGCTCTAATTATCTGTCTTGAAGGCAGGATGTAAGACATGGATTTAAGTGTTGCTCTGCGTGCTAAACATATTATATGATTTAAACAATATTTAGGATGTCAGAATGGCCGATCATACGATTAACAGTGACATAAAAGTGCTTGTCAGTTCTGGATATATGCAAAATAATATAGTAAAGACAGACCTCTTTGTTAACAGTGTTTAGGTCAACACTGATGATAACGGTTTAGTTAATGAATACGAGCAACACAAAGTGAGATGGCGATAACGCTTACTCACCCATGTCAAATATTTGGGAGGTATAAGCTCTGATCTCTGGTTTTTATTATATGTTTAAGCTTAGTTTCTGAGGAATGTAACCCTTTGCTCCACGGACTGAACAAGGTGACATTTAGAGGAAAATCATAATGAAAAGAATTAAGCGGCTTTGACTGGGCATATAATTGCTTCCTGCAAGGTTACAGCTGCGCCGTTGCTGCACATTATTCCACTCAAAAAGGCATTTGTACATGTACCCCTCCCCCCAACCCCCCACACACATTTTAATTTAGACATACATTTACACAAACGTATTTTTACATACATGCATATCTCATGATGTTTTTAGATCCTCTCACTTGCTTGTAACACATGTATTTATATTACTGTATATATATAAAATTACCTCTACAAAACAACAATTGCAGTATTTTGAGTATAACTCAATACTATAGTAAACAGGCTCATAGTTCAATAGCAGTTCTACTGTATCGAATGATCACACTGTTGTTTTGGACTGTAATTCCATTGTATTAAGCTCAACCTATACTGCACTGAACTAATACCCTAACTACTATTACATTACTGTAGCGAGGAAGGCGGGGCGAGAGCCGTCAGACAAAGGGGCGGGGCCGGTGGCGTGAGTGATGATGGATATCAGCTGTGCGCATACCGGCCCCGCATTACGACGGAGGAGAACGGAAGCATAAAAGGACGAGCTGGCAGAACATTCGACGAGAGAGGACCGGGGCCCGGACATGTGTTTAAGTTTGTATGTATGTTCTTGTGGCCGGCAGTCGACCGTGAGGTGGCTGCCGGCATTTTACTTCCGTGTTTTTGTTTGTTTATTTTATTAAAGCTTTATTTAAATGTTCGCCGGTTCCCGCCTCCTTCCTTCCCTACATTGAACTGTGTTACATTGGCCAATGTACGGATGTACAAATGTACAAAACACGGAAGTAAAATGCCGGCAGCCACCTCACGGTCGACTGCCGGCCACAAGAACATACATACAAACTTAAACACATGTCCGGGCCCGGTCCTCTCTCGTCGAATGTTCTGCCAGCTCGTCCTTTTATGCTTCCGTTCTCCTCCGTCGTAATGCGGGGCCGGTGTGCGCACAGCTGATATCCATCATCACTCACGCCACCGGCCCCCCCCCCCTCTCGCCCCCGCTACAATTACATTTATTGCTGTTCGTGGTTCAGTTGGTAGAGAAGGACAAGGATTACCAAGATTACACACATTACTCCCAAAAACACACAATGGTTAAATGTACAACCTAAATTGACTGCATGTTGATTTGGATAAATTGTTCCACAAGTGTAATTACTGCAGAGTATTACAGTTACACTACAGTGGACAAGTACTCTTGTATCAAGCATTATTATTAGATACAGTTCACCCAGTAATTCTGGTTTTATTTACTCACCCTCAAGTTGTTCCAAATCTGTGAAAAAAATATTTGTTATGATGGTCACCATTGACTACAATAGTAGTATTTTTTTTGTAAATTTCTTTATTTTCAAGTATGTAGAAAAACACACAGTTCTGGGGAACTTTTGACTACCATTGTAATTTTTCCTACTATGGTAGGCAATGGTGCTCCAGAACTGGTTACAACGTTATTTTAAATATCTTCACAGCAAAATGGCCAGTGTTAAATCAACACTGTTCAGAGTGTATATGATCCCACTCTACATAGTGTTAAAGTAACACTGGTGTAGTGTTAAATATAATGACATCCAGTCAAAACTTTAGATAAAACCAACTCAAGATAAAAGAAGACATTACATCTCTCAAGATTTTAATAAACCACTCTACAAACAGCATTACAGCGTCACTTATTACTAACCATATTATTTATGTCAGACGTCTACAGAAGTCATTGTTGAGAAATTGATATTGATGCTTCATTAGTCAAAAAATGACGGCAACATTATGGTGGCACATTAACGTTTTAAAGCAATGTTTTAATCAACTGTAGCAGTGTTTTATGATAAACACTTATGCATAGCTAAAGAAATACACTCACAAAAAACAAGTGCTTTTTGCTTGTAAGATTTAAGAATGAACATCATTATGTAGCTAGATTCATAATTTTCTTTGGATTATTGACTAAGGCACAGGTACTACAAAACTGTAAAAAGACAAAATTGATATTAAACAAATGACAAAACTACTGCCGCTGAAGAAAAGACATCAACACTTCTCCTACAGACATCAACAGTCGTGGTATTTATACATGACGCAGTGCATGCTGGGATTTTTTTACCATGGTGGTACCCAACATTGCTGTCAAGTTTCATGCATTGCCGCATTAAACTTTTTGTTTATTGTCACCATTTTTGAGATTCATACGCTGATTCTTGATGTCTGTGTGCGTCCAAATAAAACAATTAATCAGTTTAAAATTTACACATTATAAATGATGTTCTCATGTTTAGTTCTGCAGAGTTGTCAATACAAACCTGAGATGTACAGTATTTAAAATGAAACTTTTAACAGTGACCTTGAATGCAATCAGAACAAGCCACAATGACTAAACCACTATTTAAAACACACTAACAATTGCTAGCTTTACCACAACACATATATCCTAGAGAAAATCTAGTGTATGTAGTTAAAAGGTCAAGAGCCCAGCTAAAACAAACACTGACCACCATAATGGTGACATCATATTTTGACCAATTAAACAACAACATCTAAGCCTTTGACAGAAAAAAAAAACATTGGTTAGTAAATTCAACTGTTAATCCTGTTTGTTCTTTTCTCAGATCTTGAGAGATTTAATGTGTTCTTTATCTTCAGTTGATTTCACCTACTGTTATGATTGGACGTCATTGTAGTTCTTGTGTTTCTCGTTTCTTCTGAGGTTGAGTTTGTTAACAGCAGGTGCTCATCATTAATGCTTAATCATCCCTTAATTAATCACTTAATTACCTCAGTATACCCAACACTACACCAGTGTTACTTTAACACAGTGTAGAGGGGGGCCATAGCACTCTGAGCAGTGTTGATTTCATCAGAACGAAAAATGGTGAATAAATGATGACAGAATTTTAATTTTTGGGTAAACTGTCCCTTTTTGTTTGTCACTGGGTTTTGTAAAAATCTAACTATTAAAAAGCAGCAAATTTGGACATACAGGGTCTGGAAAGGACAGGATTGTTATGTAAGCTGCTGTAGCTTGAGGGCTATTTAACTGCAATAGTCTTTTATTGTATTGTACAGCATCATTACAAACTACAAAACTGTACTTGACATTGCATAAACTGTAAAACTGCAATCATGCTCCAGTTTTACTGTAGTTTACTTTTGGAAGTTGTGAGATTAACCATCAAAGACTCTGGAGGCTATAAGCACACGTGTCTTATGATGAGCTCATGTCCATTAACTGTCTACGTAGGGGATGAGAACAAAGAGAGCTTTAGCAGAGGATGATGCACTTCAGGGAACCTCTATATTCTATGCAGCAAGACAGATTCATTTAGACTTCACTGAGCTGAAAGCCAAATGCACAGCTGTGAGATTAATGTGATATTCAGTGATCTGTACACTGCTCTTTTGCATTTAAAAACAGGAGCAGTAAATATCTGATGTTTGACAGTCACGCTTTTAGAGTCTGGTGACTGACTTAAAAGACAGTTTTCCTTATCAGATTATGACCTAGAAGAACGAATTTAAAAGACACCTCAGACCTCCCCCAGTTAACAGAAAGTAAATGAGTCACTTATGTGTGGAGGAGAAAGGAATCTGATGGTCTGTGGTTCACCCCTGAGATGTTTGTGATGGATTGGAACACAACTAAAATGGGGTTGCCTGTGGTGATTTCCCTCTGGTGTGTGATGCACAGTGCAGTTTGTTGGTGGAAGTTCTCTAATCACAGCGGACAAGCAACAGAGCAGGATGTTGACTTTCCAATCCATCCTGGAAATGGTACACCGACATGCCTAAAATGTTTTTTTGCCAGTAATCCTTTGGTTGAACTGCTCCCAATTGACGCAAACAGTCGCACACAATCACACAAAGAAATGTTAATATGTTTTTGCATCTACGTCTCTTCCTTTTCTTCATGGATCAGTGAAACACAAAAGTGCAGTCCAGTCTTATCACTTCCTGTTAAGAGACCTTAAACCTTAAGCAAACAGGAAGTAGTGTCTCAGTCATTAACATGCTTGTCTTGTCAAGCGGTTTCATGGGTGACCAGATTGATTTGCTGTTCTGTCTGCAATGTTGAGGTTGAGTTAGTGCTCCTAAAAACAAAGGCACACTCTCCTCCTATATTGTAAAATAAGACCCAATAGAGAGTTCATAGGATGTGTTAAAGCCATTCGTGTAAAAGGGGAGGTTAAAACAACTTCTCTTTTTCAGACTTAGCTGAGAGAGCCATATATATTTTACATGCATTATACCAAACTATCTACACCAGTATGCTTGGTGAGAACATTTAGATGTGACATAATAAGATGGTATTTTAAGATTTTTAGGTTTGGGAGAGCACCCGTCACCTCACAAACAAATGTTGTTAGATTAAAAGGCTGTAAAAATTGTGCTTGCCATTAAACCATGGCAGCTAGGGAGTTGACAGACAACTGCTGTTGATTATAGAATGTGGAGGAGCTGGACTGCAATGTGGCGTCAGGAGACTCGTTTTAATGAGAGGGCAAACTTTTCTAAGACAGACAGACAGAGAGAGAAGGATAAAGGTGTACTCTTTAAGTGAACTGACATGGCCCTATCATTACTGGTTATGTAGATGTATTCCAGACACATCACGTAACAAGTGTGATGAAATGTCATTCACAGACCTTACACAAACATTGTTGACATGGTATTGAGATACTGACAATGACTCATTTGATGGGGAAAAATGCCATAAAGTGTTACTCCAGCTCCACATACAAATTGCAAATGTTCCAGCGCCTTATTACTGACAAAATGTACAGTACCCATCCATTTCCCTCGATCAGGTTGATCTCCAAACTCATGCCATTGGCTGAGACAATGTTGTTGTTGTTGTTGTTGTGTCTCACCCATAGACTGTAAAAAAGATGTAAAACACGTCCTATATTTAATTCCTTTTTAAAGCCAAAATATCCCAGATATGATCGCTGCCATATCATGCCAATGATGTGATTCGGAACCAGAGTCTGTACAATGGTGAGCGCAGGGTGGAGTTGAGGTATCAAGGTCCTGCCTATATTCCCAGATGTTGGGAACTGAATTTCAAGTTGTCAGCCCCCCTTTTTATAACATTTTATAAGTAACTAAAACCCTATAAGTAACTTAAACCAAACTTATTCGAAAAACGAACACTTGAACATACATCAGAATGATAAGATCTAATCTAATCTTCGGAAAACATTTATTTGAAGCGTGATTGTTTTTTTTAGTTTGGCATACGTCCCAGTCGTTTATATGGAGAGGGCGGGGTTTATAACCTATACTGCAGCCAGCCGAACTGCTTTGGCTTCCCTGTTCAGGACAAAGGAATTTTCCAGACAAACCCATTGACAGTACATTTGGTGAAATTTCACACCTCATCTTTAATTTTTCAGGACAGTCATGCACTGCACCATTTAGCTGCCATCTTCCACTCACCTTTGTACAGTTTTGTTCCCTCGACTACCGTAGGAAGGAAGTTACTGGGAGTCATCTTCCATCCCTGCTCCTCCTCCTGCAAAAACAATCCTTTTGTATCAAAATGAACCCTCCATAAGCACAACATCAATGCTTTACTGTATTTATGAGCTTATTAAGGTGGACAAGGAAAGTTTTCAGAAACAATTTAAATCACGTTATGGATAAATCTGCCATGACTGTGATTCTATCTGAGGGCAGATCAAAGCTCTTCCCAGGACGGCGGTCTTGCGCGCTGCTCTGGTGCAGGGTCACCGTCAGCGCTGGCATTTTAATGATGTGAATACTCGGCGGGGGCAGAGCGTGATGCTGCGACCATGATTTACGATATCTCCTGTTTTCCTTTCTCTCAACCAGGGGTCGCACATTAAAAGTAAATCAACGTCCTCTCATACTCACGCAAAGTATGAGGAGACGTCTGCCCAGGAACGGACTATTTTTAAGGGAATACACCGAATGGACGTGGGATACTTTATGAGCTGTCTTCCTTAAAACACATTTCTCCATTAGCATCTAATGACCCCCAAAAGAGACAGAAATCCATCTGAAAATATAAAAGGCCTTTAAGTGCCTGGTAATACGGACCAGTGATTTATGATTATTCATGAGGCATGAGACAGAACTTCTAAATTAATCCAGCAGATTTTATCAGAGAACCTGTAGAGCAAAATAATGTCCACTTTAATCGACACTATAAAAACCAATGTGCTCAATGTCATGTTAACACAAGTTTTTTCCATTACTTTAACTCATCATAATAATTTAACCAATTTTGTTTTATAAGTAATATAATTTTTAAGTCAGTTTAATGTCATTTAAATGAATCTGAAAGAATTTAAGATTTTAAGGTTGCTTTTGAACTAAAGTTTTTAAACAGATTTTTTATTACACTGTACCTGAATTTGGTATCATGCAACAATAACTAAAGTATAGAAAATTTTAACTAAACAATATTTAGAAAACATCCTTATTCTCCAAAACATTCACATTCTTTTAGATCTTACTATGCCTTTGACAGACTATGCATTTGTTACTGCCTCCTTTGAGTGGCACTTGAAAATTTAAGCTGGGTCTGAACTAGACCAACATAAGAGCCCTGACAAAATTCCTTAACAATCTTTTGAAAGGCTTAGCTTTCAGACAGGATGTGAGCGTTTGAAAAGGGTCGGATCGGCCCTTCAACCTCATTGTGAGCACATATCAGTGCCTCGGCTCTCCAATCAGGACTACAGGTGGTTTTATGAAGGAGAAGGAGCAGGAACAAAGGCTCCATTCTCAACCTCCAGAAAGCAGCCAATCAGAGTGAGTGAGCATTTTGATCGCTTGACTGGCTCGCAGTAACCACCGGTCAGTATACGACGCTCAGAGGTCAGCATAGAGAATTTTAAACGGCACTAAAACACTTTAACATGAAAGACAGATTCTGCATTAATACATTACTTGTTCCTGATTTTATCATAATTTAAAACAAATATATCTGATTTTACTTTGTAGACAACACACCCAAATAGGAAGAGCGGGAATTTGGATGTCATATCAGAGAACATAGAAACTGCCCCCGTGTGTAATGAGAGGAAGAGTTCTGAATAGGGAGGGCAAGAGGTTATCGAGTGAAACCTTGGTGGAACATTGAAGAAACGCCTTACTGGAATCACAGATATTTCCGGTGTCAGTGGATGAGTTTAACAAACAAACATCCTCACGTTCCTCATCTTAACCCTGAACTGAACCCTGGCAGCAGTAAATATCCACTGTTGATATTTTCAATTGATATTTAGGCGTTTTAAATGCTTTAAAAATTTTATTTGAGCATGATAATATGAGCGTACTGAGTATTTTCAACAAATTATTTTTTCTAATCTGCATGGGAACAGGGAAATGTGTGAATTGGTGAACTCCCCATCACAGATGTGATAGGCACGCTGAACAACGCCTGTAAACCTGCTTTCATCTATCTGTAATGCAAATACGCTTAATAGTGCGAACACGCCTAAGTTCGGATGTAAAATGTTACAGAAACATGAAAACACTCAACAGAGAAACTGAAAGGGACAACCAAACAATTTGCCAGCTCTCTGTTTAAATTCTCTACCTGCAGTTTAACCAAAGTGTCCTTCACTGTGTGTGGGCATGACCAAAGCGGTCACCCGAGACCTCAGACCTTAATTCTGCAGATACAGATACTTAAAAAGCCATTATTGATTTCTTGTGTGCAACCTAGAAGTGACTGTTTTTTATCAAGATATGACCCACCTCTGCATCTTCTTTCCCCTTTTTTCCTTTCATCTTCCCTTTCTTCCCTTTTTTCTTCTCTTTGCGATCATTCCCTTTTTTGTCCTTCTCTCCTTTCGACTTTTTCTTCTTCTCCCTCTCTGCTTCTTTAGCAGCGAGTTCAGCTGCCACCTTCAAAACATTTACAAACAAACAATAAAAGAAAGAATGCTGGTCTGCATCTGGAAAACACTTCAAAATAAAGATTCTTCATGATGCAATAGAACAACTATGCCTTTTTTGGCTGAATGGTTCAATATAGAACCATTAAAATCCATTTCTGTGTCACCAAAGATTCTTAGTAGTGGAATATGGTTCTTTAGACTATTGAAAAAGAAAATAAAGGTGAAAGGTTCTTTCTATGGCATCGCAGTGAAGAACCTTTTGTGTCAACTTTAATTTTAAAAGTGAAGGGTATTATTATGGAACAGCAAATAGTAAATGTTAGTATTTATTAGTCTCTTTAGTCTAAAATGAGTCATAGATATAATGAACATTTGGCTTATCCTGGTTTCACTGCATTAACCTGTTCTGGTGTCTTCTGAGCAAATATGGACGCAGATCCTCCATCCTCAGCACTTGGAAAGTCAGGGAACTTCCCCGTAGCATCTCTGAAATACAAAACAGAAACCAGAATAAAAGACACATTCTGTCCCTGCGTTCCAACTGGGATATATCTCCCTCTGAAGAGCCCTTCGGAGTGACAACAATCATGGCCGCCATACTGAAGGGTCGCTCCAAACCGAAGTGCTCATAACTGGCCACTTCAAAGGGCCCTTCAGAATTAAGGATTTCGAAGGGTACAACTGATGGTCACTTCGGGGGCCCATGATTCTTTGCACAGATTCTTTGCGTGGTGACGCCGCCTCCTTATGGGCGCAGGATGATGACGCAGAAGGGCACTTCAAGAAACAGTTGTTTGGTCCCCTACACCCTTTAACCCTTCAAAGCTCTCACTCCGGAGGGTAAACCATTCGAAGGGCTTAGGGCATAGGGATGAGCCCTTTCGAAATGGAACACAGAGAGAGACTGAGAGACACCTACAAATTACTCATTAACCTAATTTGGAATTTCTAAAAAATTTGTGTGAAATACAAAGATACAATGAGGTACAAAGATTAATTTTACAAAATCATTTTACAAAGATTAAAAATGAGGTAAGACTTCATGTATGTGAGATCATATAGGTAAATAAAGCAGTGTGAACAAAGACAAATCAATCATATTTGAACTATGAACTTCACACATGGGGAGGTTACATTAGCCAGGTCCAGCACTGACTTCTCAGGGGACGTGGGACAGGTTTCAAATAACATGGTAAAAGTGTCCGGTCTGAGCTTAACTTAATCAGTAGCACAACTGAACCTCACCTCCAATGCGGTAGCCCACACTGGAAGCTCTACTACTGTAACACAGATGGATTGTATTTCACCAAACTGAGCACTAGATTAGAAGAAATCTAGAATCTAAAAATATTTGAAGAAACTATCCTTTCTGTTTCTGAAACAGGAAACCAGCATTATAGGCAATAAATAACTTTCCCGCCTCTATGAGTGCATCATAAGGCAATAGTTGAAAAGTAAAACTTTTTATGTAATGTAAACTTTAATAGTCTGACTGAGATCATGCTATTTCAGTTCTTGTGAAACTGGACTAACAGAGGCCGCAATAACTGATGTGATGTGCCTGTGCATGTTATGTGACTGCACCGAAACACAGAAGTGAGATGTGCAAATATTCGATTACTCAAATATGTCATGTATTCTTGGATAGAGAGAATAAGCTCGTAGCTAAGCAAACTCACCGTAGCTCGATTTCAAGTGCCGATTTAAGCGTGTGTTGTTTTAAGCTTGATGGAAAATTTAATAATAATACAAGCCCACAATGCGCCTGTCTCCTGTTTGCTTGTCTTCTTTCAATCATCAATGCACATGTCTGGCTGTTCAGTGACGCACCTTCACCTCCACTTAATCAGCACATGGAAACCACACCAACATACTTCACCTTACGGGGTCCTGACCTGGTATCGCAGACATCCCTTAAACAACCAGCGGGAGCCCAGCAAGGTCACTGGATGGGGCCAGAGAGAGGGGCCGCTAAACAGAGACAAAGCTACTGAACTTGCCCCCCCACCTTGTGTTGTCCAACTGAGATGACTTATGACTGTTGTCCCCACGCTAATGGGCAGCAGCATGCGATGGCGGGCCGTAAATCAGCCTGGAATGCACTAATCAGCCCAGTCTCACTCTACGCCGTGGACACACTAACAGCGCAAGCATTAGGTTAGCATAAACAGCCCTGGGTAAAAGTGACCATCGCGTTGACTGCTTACATTCCAACCTCTGCACAAAAGGAAGAGACGAAACAGGCGTGGAATGCACATCACAATTAGGGTGAAATAATGGGTTGAATGGACGAGGATGGAGTGAAAGCTTTTGTAAATGTGGAGCAAAATTAGCGGATTAGCTAAAGGAGATGTTTACTGAGGGGAAAGTCTAAGAGTAGCAGTTTATGTTAAGATGATTCATTTCAAAGATTCTGAGATAGTGACCAGCTGCTTAGTTTTCTACTCAAATCTAACAAATATTATTGATCTAATGGATGTTTTCAGATGAAACTTTTTGGTTTAGTTCCTGCTTTGGTTTAACTCCTGCTTTATGTATCTGTGGCTTTGTGTTTTTTTGCTTTGAATCTTACCGACACTCAATAAACCACTGGCGAATTTCTTCTTGCAGGGTTTCCTTAATATTTGGTCCATCCACAGTCTGCACAGACTCTTTAATGTTAACCAGGGCTTTCTGGTACTCAATCTCATGTTCCTCTTGCACCCTGTGCCTACTGTCTTTCACCTGCTGGGCACGCAAATGGGCGGGGCTGGGTGTCATTTGCTGGGGTGATATCTGCAAACAGGGCACCAAGAACAAACAAATTCAGAGTTGTTTTTTGCGTCAGAATAATAGAAAAAAATTACAATGTGTACAAGAAAATGTAAAAAACACAATTTGAAATGATTAGAATTGAACATTTCGTGAAAGGACTTGTTTTTACTAAAAAGTACACTGGCAAAGAATCGTAGTGTTTACCATTCCTAGAAATATCATCTCCTCGAGACGTTCCTTGTTGACTTTCTTCCTGTCTCGATACCCTCGCCATACCTACAGGTTGGAGCAAAAACATCATCATCATCGCAGGGGAAACCAACAACAAAGGCTGAGAACACATTCCAGAAACGATATTATCACTCTGACATCAAGAACATTCATCTGTTCTGTGTTATCTGGTGAACACTATTCTATAGTCACAGTAGACTTTTAGGGCTAATTCACACTGGTCTGACAAACCTGTTTTTTTGGGGATCTATGTGAATTAGCCTTTAGGTAATTTCCCAATAGTCTTATATCCTAAATTTATAAATTTAATTTTTCAGTAAGTCAGTGAGGAATGTGAGGTGGTTCATTATGCCAAATCAATCTCAAGGCTCAGCTCACAGTCCATATACAAAGAATGCAGACAAGAACTTTCAATTAGTTCCTAGATTTCTTTTAAGATTTTCTTCTTACTAAACTTAAACAAAAACCTCTGTCTGAATAGAGAGGATTACGTCTCCAAGGTTTCAGAAATCTACTTTACTAAAAGCTACAGCTAGAGGATTAGACTTTCTGAACCAACCCTGCAGTGTAGGAGCCTAAAATCTGTTTATCACCCCCTGTAATCGCATGGGGCAATCCACCACACTAGAAAATCCATGTTTATTGAGCAAAATGAAATACTGATTTGCTACAATGTTGAGGTTCACGTGTGTACTTAATATGTAGTACCGTTTCACTCAGCAATGTCTGCTTCACACCTGCATTATAAAAAAACTTTAGATCTCCAAATCATATCTGCTATCTCTTTCAGGCTACATCAATTTCTGGGTTCACCAACCGTAGCGAACACTTACTTAAAAAGACGTCAGGATACACGAGCTCAGATTTCACGATTAGAATGGAATTGAAAAAGAAGAGCTAAAATCCAGGAATTCTTTCTTTTCGCAATCTCTCAGCACTACAATGCTAATCTCCTTCCTCCTGCCAAAGGGCCTACATTATCATCACAGCAGAGTCTGACATATATCTTTTATGCCTGGGTGGGATCGCATGACATTTATAGTCCTTTGAGAGAAGACTTCACGTCAAATGTGACAACAGATGACTGTGATAAGAGATGGCCTGACCTCATCGTTTGAGTTCAGGCACAGGCTGGGCCGCAGTTGTCAGACAGGGCCTTGTGTATGATGCCCTGGTATTGCAGCATCAATTTAAATGTATATAATGGGGCAGTTGGCGATCATTTTTACTTTCTCTTAATAAAATAAGTAAATATGATAAAGAAATTATGAAAAATGACAATGAGTATTTTTATTATCAAATATTTTTTCAATGAATCTTCTCAAATATTTACTATGCAACATTTTGTGCAAAATTATTTTGTAATATTCGACAGAAACATGGAAATATACTAGTCATCCCTAGTATGTGCCAATAGCACACAACAATCTCAAAAAATATATAAACACTACACAAAAAATATAATGTTGAACACAAGGTATAGGGATGCCTATACGCATGCTACCCAATGATATGTTTATGACGATAATGTTATGTTTTATCTATCGCCTGGCTGAAACTATAACAAAATACATTTTAGTGTCTCACATTCCAACTATATACTCTGAAGTATACCTTCAAATGTTTCTTTTTATGAAAACCTGGGGACAAACTTTCTGTTGAAAATCAGGTGTTGCCTGATACCTTCTGAATGCATGTGGCTGCCAGGTCAGGGTCCAGCATGTTAGAACTTTCCCCATTTTGTCTTCTTAGCTCTTCCTGATGAATCTTCTTCATGAAATGAGCTCTCAGTCTTCCCTGCCGAGCTCGCTCGCTGACCTGCAGCAACCACACGGCTCGCTCCATAGACATGGACTGAACTGTCACCTGCTAAACCAAATACAGACATTCACTATGATATGCCACACAAGATATTATTTTACATGCATTAACTGTGATTGTGTTAAATGTATTGAAAGTCATTTTTGAGGATTCGTAAGTAAACACGTTTTTTAAAGAATTGCTTGATGGGTTTGACATAGTCCTCCATAGTGCTTACCGTTTTATGTTCCTGATGCCCTGCAGACGTCAAAATATGAGCCAGCATCCTTTCTCTCTCCTTGAGTGCCCGCATTCTCTCCCTCACAAAATAACGTGGAATAGGCACCTCAAGATCCTCCTAAAATAAGATATAAACTATTTTCAGCCATGATACCCCTCAGGCCACATGTGCAAGTGGCCAGAGAGTATTACCGGTGCACTAGTGACCCCAATTAGCTTTCACAAAATTCTGAGAAAAACAAGAGACTTAGTTTCCCCAAAATCCTCTTTGACATTGAGCACTTAAATCTCACGCAAGGCCAAATCTCCCATGTTCCCTCAAAGCACACTTTCTGGGTCTACAACCAGAAGAGACCAAAAACAACTCCAGCATTCTGTGCTTATGTATTCTATTAAGTGTTATTATGTCACTTACAGGCGTCATCTTGAAGTCCTGCAAAATGTCATCAAAGTAGTGAAACTCTGAGTACTCCAGCTCCACCATCTCATTCTTCAGCTCTACAAGTCTCCCCATCACCCCCTCGAGAACGTGATGCACCACACTTCTCTTCTGCGGGTGAAAGATCTGATCATAAACCTCCTCCAGAGAACGGAATATCTTCAGGTAGCGCAGGTAGAAAGTGGCCAGCGTCTGAAAGACCTGCAGACGATCCTTTTGAGGACGGAGTTGCATCGTGGGATATTCATCCTCCAAAAGGTTTTCTAGGGCACCCTGAGCAGCAGCCCACATTTGGCCATACGAACTGGAGGAAAGGACAGGGAATGGTTTTTAGATCATTCTATTCTATTTCATTGTTTTCATTTCACTTGTAAATATCAGATTGTGATTTGACAGTTATTTAATTTATCTTCTGTTATCTTAAGAATGTGAATAAAAGATTGCGTTTTCTCCACATTTCCTAAAAACCTTAAAGGAATTGCTTCTTTATATCAATACATCAAATATTTGAAATGAAGGTTTTTCATGACCTAACAAGACAAGTCTGCACAGTAATTGTTAACAGACCTAATTACACCTGTTGAGAGCACCTGCCCTCTGGGAATGTTTTCCCATCCATTAATTTTAAGACCCTCAGGTCAATATGAGCACTGCTGTGAACCTACTGCAAAACCACAGCATAAGCAACAAATTCACCAAAAGTCAGCTTATCAAGCCACATAATGAAAGAAATCCACTGACAAAGATTATTTTTTCACTCTTCATTTTCTAAAGATGAATACACATGAATTCCACAGATGTCCTCTGACCTCTTTGACTCGCTTGTGTGTGGGTGCTCCTTTTGTGATTGTTGAAAGAGTTCATGGCGAGGGTGAAACCACCTTCTTTTCTTATTCTGATAGGGCCATACAGTATTGTTCCCCTCTGGGCATTAGCACTGCCAAGAGCTACTCAAATTGTAGGGATGGCAAAATCAAAGGAGGTGAAGGCACAGTTAGTGCAGGGGCGGGGGTTCTGGGGAGGAGCTGTGGGTGGAGGTTAGAAGGGTGATTGTTGAAGAACATTTACAAAAAATAGAGAAGTACTTAAAGATATCTTAAATTATACCAGACAACGAAGAAAGAAGTAGTATTTTTTCCACATAAAAATGAACAGCAGGTCCTTTGTATGAGACAAAGTACAATTCTCTGCTGACGTTATCTATAAAATATTTATAAAGTACTTTTAATGTGTGCATCAATATGAAAAGGTGTAAGTTAAAATAACTTGTGTCCACCCACACCAAAGTTAATTCGAATGGGTCCCATCTGTGGACTAAAACAGTGAATGGGCTGTATGTTGTCATAGGAACTGCAATACAATGTGAACTTTCTCGTAGGCGTTTGTTTTCTAACTTCTGCACAGTTCTTGTTTTGCTTTTAACTCATGCAACAAAAAAGAATTCTGCTATAAAATCATTCTAGTTAAACAGGTGTTTATTGTGTTCACTAACAAAATTCCACACCTTTACCCAGGCATTACACTGTTTTTTTAATATAAACACGCTTTTTGGCATCCCACAAGGCTACATTCCCGTTTTGCAATAAAGCGCACAATGTAAAATGGCAGATATTACTTACCTTTGCGACATTCTTGGAGTGATTCCAAAACATCTATAGGTTCATGTAGGCTATAGTTTAGAAGGTAGGCTATTGCGATTGAATATCAGGAAGAACACTAACAAATTCCTCCATAACACATCACCATCCGCAGCATTCGAGACTTCAGTGTTGAGTAGCCTAAATGAAATCACCTCCGCATTCGAGCAGTAAGACATTTATTTTTATCAGCTAAGAATTTCTAATTAGTTGGACTGAAGTGTCGCGCTGGACAGGCTGCAGCAACCCGCGGTTCTGAGCTGCGACTCTGACAGCTGCCATGGCAACGAGATCAAAGCCTCTTCACTGAGCTGCTAAATAAAACTCATCTCACACGCGCGCTGCGGAGACAGAAACGTCTTAAAAACGGAATACAATACTCTATCAACTACAACGCCTTACGCGATTCTCGATAGTTCTAACTAGTCCTTCTTATCGTTTTCTTATCTTATCCGACTTGTCAAGCCTCTGTTACTAACAAGCTCTTGTTTGCCATCCCGCTGTGCTACACAACGCAACACAACGCAACGCAACGCCGCGATTGAGTAGCTCAGCTCATTCAATGTATGAATAGAATTCGGCCATTTGTTAAGCAGTTTGGGAATAAAAACGTTTTTTCTGACGCAGCATGTTAAGAAATGATTTCACTTTAGGACTCATACTCCAACGCTTGTATCTGCAATCTGCGACACACTGTTTGAATTCAATAGTCAAAAGGAGCATGTGGGCAGGAAGGTATTTAGGCGCAGACTGCAGACTGTTGAAGTCCGCTGTGAAATGTATTTATCAATGGATGCATCATTAGTCCTTGTCGTCCACCTTCCTGGTGGTCCTACCGTGGACAATAGTTTTTTATAAGAGTGCTATATGATCTGTCTCTCTCTAATATGTCAGACTGACGATCTATCTGTGATACAACGGGCTCAATATGTTATGACCTATGGAATAAAACTGTCATCAATGAGGTTGTCAGAAATTTGTGATGTTTTTTATAAACAGTCTGTGTTAAACCATCAACGCATCAATGGATTTTGTTTCACGAAAATCTATCCTTTCCTCTTAGCTTTATAGTTAGGCACAAAGAACAGACTTCAGTGGAAACTTAATAAGATGGAAAGTCTATTTTAACAATCTTTAATTTGGAACATGTCCCGGTTTGACTACACCACTAACTAAAACCAAATGTTTGAGCTGCTGGATTTCTATGCATTCTCACAAAAATAATTTCCATTCTATGGTCACACTCAAGGTGGGAATTGTTATGGAAAATTCTAGCATGTGCATGTACATTTAATGTGTATTTCCCCTTTCCGGGTGTTGACTGGCTCAAAAAATTAAGTGTATTGTTCCAGCAGGTGTTTCATGTGATTACGTGCACTAAGTACACTAATCTATTATTCACCCAATCAAAAAATAATGCTGGCAAAGATTCAGTATTTTCCCACCTGCATGTTTTGGTTACATTCAGTTGCATTCAGCTTATCTCTGTTCCATCAATTCTCTCATGCTATAAAGGAAGTCCAATGACGCTTTCCTTGCTTTCCTTTACACTGTTGCCTCTGCAATGAAAAAAATGTAGTTCCAAACAATCAAATGATCCCTTTAAATTGTTTCAGTTTCCACATTTTTAAGCTTGCCACACACAAGCACTGGCAGTGTGTTTAGTCAGAACAAATAGGGCTAGCTGAAGACTCAAACAGGTGAATGCCCTTGTGCCTAAATTAAAACTGCTGCATGCAGTCTTTGAGGCATTGCCAAGAGGATGCAAAGAGAATTAAACTGTCCCGAGACAGGAAAAATAACAGAACAAACTTCACCTGCTTCCACTTGCAGCATATTCTATGAATATTTGAAAATTTTACAAACATTTCTGAAATCCTATAGCCTACCTAACTGCAGTCATAATTTAATACTTATTTAAATCAACTATATTATTATTATTATATTTATTGTGTCATAGATTAAAGGTTTTCAGAGCAGTAGGCTAGTTTAAAAAAAAGGCATTTCTAAATATTTAAAATGCTCATTAATAATATTATAAAGCAAAAATGCTCATTATAAGCAATAATGTGAAATAAATGGTTTTATCCGAGGCATTTAAGAATAGGTAAACTGTAACAGACTATAGCCAAGTATTATGAGTATTGTACATTACAAGAAATACTGTGAAACTGTATAAAGAGGGCCCAATGAAAGTTTCACATGTGTGTGCACCTTTGATTCCTCTAAACAACTCTCGTGCGAAAACAAAAACACAAAAGCTTATTCTCAGTTTTGAATCGTCGTTTTTGTAAATATGGCTATTTAAAAAGGGAGTGGAAATCCGATGTGTCGCACGTCCGCCATTCACATTGTTGCTGAACAGAAACTCGAGTGATTCACTTTTCCGATCGGCCTCGGGAGGCGTAACTCGCAGCAGTATATCAGCAAGTGCAGCCGGAGCGCAGAGGGACAATCACGCCATCCTCTGAGGGAGAGCTACACTATCTGTGCGGAAACATTCGGATCTGTGACATTCTCTTCAGGCTTCGGAATCCTATTACACACGACTACATTTCAAAATCAAGGCGCAGAAACAGTGTAAGTTTCTTTTTCCGTCTTTTTATTATGAGCGAGCGTGTTTTTTTATTATTTTAAATGCAGCCTTTTCAAGCGCGCATCGGATCGGCTCCGTTAATGCTTCAACTTTCAAAACTTATTTGAACAGCCTTAGTTTGGAGAAGACGTGACACTGGAATTTCACCATAAAGTCCTCGTAACTTGTTCGTAATAGTAAAAATTGGAAGTTAAGGTAGCCTACTTGAAAGCATTCTTTTAAAACCAAGGCACTCTCAGTTGGTGGTGTGGATTACTAGCGTCCCATCCCGCGGATTTAGCCCTTTAAAACCAACCCCCGATTACACTTGATGTAATTCCCAATAAAGGCACTTTAACATTATATAACATGATAAATATGCAGAGACTTTAAATGTGCAGGATTAGGTAGACACATTTTTTTTTATATGTAGTGCACTTATAGTCGGCCTATTTAGGAAAATAGTAAAATAATTTGTTCTGCTCTAGTTTGTTGAGCAGTTTTATTGACCATTGTTCACATTTTAATTAAATGCTCCACCTTTGTAAATGTGGTTGGTAACCTGGATGATTTATGAACTGTACAGTTTTGCCACTTCAGTTCATACATTATGTTGATAAAGCTCTGTGGGATTAATTGATCCAAATTTTTAACCCTTTAGATTACTTTCAGTGATTTACAAAGAAGATTTCATGCTTTAAACAAGACTAATAACTTCTTTCCTTCATGCTTGCTAAACACTTTTGGAGTGAAACAGTGCTGAGTTTCAGGGGACTAAAGTGAGAGAAACAGAGAGAATGGGGGAAGGAGGGTGCGAGAAGGGGACAGCGTGGAGAGTCGCTGTGTCCACACAGCAAACTCTTTGTGCGGGTAAGTGTGCTTGCTGCCTAGGGCCGTGAGATCAGGTGAGGGAGACGCTGTGTTTAAGCAGTGTTAGCGCAAGAGTTTTACAACAAGGCGGGGGACATGACGGTGGCACTTGGGGCCGTCTCTAATGGACCGTCACATTTTTTTGCACCTGATTTTTTTCAATGTACCTGGCAACTCTTTTATATGAAATGGATGTCAGAGTGGAAAGCTGTTAGATTTGCCCAGCTCTGTTTTTGTTTTGGAGAAGACACAGCAAGCTTCGTCTTGCAGAAACCAGGGATCACAGGATGCATAAGCGCAGCTGTGCATCGTCTCATATTCCCTTTAATGATATTAAGCGTAGGCGCTAACAGTGTTCCAAGGTCAAAACAGCTGGTTGATTTGGAATGTAAATAAGCAAATTCACCATCGCTTGATGGTTCTTTAGCAAAACACACTACGGGGTTGAAGTATCTTTTTCACTTCACGCCAAGCTATTTGTAAACTGATATCTTGTTCAATATCCCTCATGTTTACTTGAAAACAGTTTTGCTGTGTTTATCATTTCTGCTTCACTGCACAAGTTTTAGTTACAAGAATATTAGCCAGCGTTTTTATTGACGCTTCCTGAGATATCACACACACTACCTTCGGGGTTGAAGATCGAAATTTTTTGATTAGAAACGTGTGTGCATCTGTTTTTGAGAAAAACTTCAACACCGCACCAACGTGGCTGTTCTCTGTTCTCTTCAACCTCTGGCAGTTCAAAGCCTAGCATCCAGATCTCAAGCTGGGCATATCATATTGAGAAAAGAACCTCTCACCCCTCTGTCAAAGAGGGAGCGGCAGCCGTCCGCCCTTCTCTCTGTCTATGACCTGACTCACTCGAAACCGGCATCAGTCTCTATGATTTCTCTAGTAGCAGTGCATTCTGCTCATTATCTTTGTACTCCCTCACGTTGGTTGGGCTGAAGTTTTTGTATAGCAAAACTACCCCCCATTTGTCATGGATGCGTGGTTAGCTTTTTACTGGGTTACAGCTTGACAACAGAGGTCCGCCAACAATGTTTTGCTCAACCATCTTAGTTTTGCTGTTGGGCATTTAGTCCTTATGTTCAACAATGGTATATCACAGCCGCAGGGCGTTGAAGCACTATTACTTTCTCCTTTAGGCTATCTGTTGTCTGATAATTCAAGAGGAGGCATACTAAAGCAAGAGGGCGCCTTACTTTGATCCTAATTGTAATTCTGACCCTAGAACTGATTATACAGTGAAAATATTTTTTTATTTAGGTCTCAATAATTCTCATCTTTTCCAAGTGTTAATACGAATGTGTTCCTCATAAAGCTACACAGTAACCCTGGGAAATAACTCTATGAAGTTTGCTCTACACGAAAACAGAACAGAAGGCAGAAGGTCCTGCCCTCTGACACGGACTATGTTGTTTTTGAGATGTTTTAGATTTTGTGTGTTTTATAAATAAACTTTCTTTGTTATGCATATTTCTGTACCTCTGAGTTTAATTGGTCTCCTTGTGTGTTTTTCTTGCTGATGTGTAATAACAGCGAATGTCTTTTTGTTTCAGGTTACCACGGTTGTGTCCAAATAGGAACACCAGTCCAAGATGAGTGTGAACATGAATGACTTCAATGACATTTTGGATGTCCTGGGTGATCTTAACTTCTCAACTCTGGATGATAATGTGTCCCACGTTGTTGGGGAGGTGTGTCACAGCATCTTCAGCCAGAGAGCCTTGCTCTACGCCCTTTCGATTCTCTACATCTTCCTCTTCATCATCGGCCTGGCTGCCAATGCTCTGGTGGTGTGGGTGAACGTGCGAACTGAGAGGAACCGTTACGAGACTCACTTGTATATCCTCAACCTGGCCATCGCTGACCTCTGCGTGGTTGCCACTCTTCCGGTCTCCATCAGTTCTCTGCTTCAGCTCGGCCATTGGCCCTTTGGAGATGCCATGTGCAAAATCACACACATGATCTTCAGCGTCAACCTCTTCAGCAGTATCTTCTTCCTCACCTGCATGAGTGTGGATCGCTACCTGTCTGTGACACTTTTTGGAGATGGTCCCAGCCAGAAGAAGAGAAGAACCAGACAGCTGATCTGTGTTGGAGTTTGGCTGCTGGCCCTGATCGCTGCCCTGCCTGAAACCTACTTTCTTCAGGCGGTGAAGTCCAGCCATTCAGACAGCACCATATGTAAGCCAGTGTATCCCATGGACAGTATGAAGGAGTGGACGGTGGGCATCCAGATGAGCTTTTTTATGTTAGGCTTTGCCATCCCCTTCCCCGTCATCGCTGTGTTCTACGTCCTTCTGGCTGGTACCATTCAACCAGCTGCTGACCAGGAACGGCGAATCAGCCGACGCCTCATCTTCACCTACATTGTGGTGTTCATAGTGTGTTGGCTGCCTTTCCACGGAGCCCTGCTTCTTGATACTTTAGCCTTGCTCAACATTCTGCCGTTCAACTGCACACTGGAGAATGTCCTCTATGCTGCGCTGCATCTCACCCAATGGTTATCCCTTCTTCACTGCTGTGTTAACCCCATCATCTACAACTTCATCAACAAGAATTACCGATATGACCTCATGAAAGCCTTCATATTCAAGTATTCAACCAAAACTGGACTTGCAAGGCTTATCGATGCTTCCCATGTGTCTGAGACAGAATACTCCGCTGTGGAGAGCCAGGGCCCATTATGAAAATTCCACAATGGTGTTGACTTACACCTACCCTTAATAAAAAGAGACAAACTGGAAACAGTCATGGATGGAATAAACTCTTGAGAGCAATGAAGAATTAGATGTTTTGTAAAATAGTGGAACAGAACTTTATATACACACAGTTTGTGCTCCTTTATAAGCCGGAATGTTTAATGCTTTTGTATATTTGTATGACCATTATAAATGTATTGAGAAAGCACTTGTACTGATTTGATTTGTGAGTCAGCTTTGTTGTAACCGTAGCTAGAGGTATGTGTCAGTGAAATTGGTGGAAAAGGTCTCTTCCTGTCCCAAAGCCACAAGGAGCCACAGAAGGACTCGAAACCCTCTCTCCACTTATCTGTGGTTTTCCTCCATCAGCCAGCAAGACTCCAGCATGCTTAGACTAAAGGTCATGGTTTCATACACATTTCAGCTATGACTGTGGCGAAAGGAAGCGGAATATCGAAAACCCAAACAATATAAAGTGGAGGGAAACAGGTCCAAATCAAGATTAGATTTAGCTGTTGTAAATTGATGTAATGCTGTATGCTACGCTTGTTGTTTTTGGATAAGTTGTGCATTTCAGTAACATGCTAGCTGCATTTGTACATGATTTGTAAATAATATCATATTTATATACTCATGAGTGTGTATGATCAGCATTTTTATGTATTTTTGACAATATGCTATTGAAATAAAATATGTTAAAATCTTGTAATCGTCTGGTGGATGTTTGTTTTGCATTACAAACCCATACGCACAAACCTTTGAACCATGAAGAACAGTTTTTGTTTTTAATGGCCTAGACATAATTTACAAGATTTCTAGAGGACATGTAGTGTGTACAGTATCATCATTTTTATTGTGGTTAAACCCACTTTTAGGGACGGTAGGGGGGTTCAGGCTCATTCAGTATGTCATTGCCTTCGGCTGAAAAAGAGGAATGATTTTTTAATTCATACCAAGTGTTTTAGGCATTTTCTCTGCTTCTCATATAGTTCAGAAGAAGTTCCAGGTGTTTGAAACAGGCATGTTTTAAAGATAGCCTCTTTAGTTCTGTCTTCTCAGAGTTCTTACTATTACTGTTCTCTCACTGGAAAGTCCCCAGTAAATACAAAATAAAGGCCCATCCTGTTTTATAATTTTTTTTAATGAAGTTAAACTGATTCATAATGCACACAAACATTTTAATAATGTTTTACCCAAAGATTTTTAGACCGGTGAAAATCTCCTTACACCTCCAATCAATAATTGAAGTGGTCTTAAAGGGTTGTTCACCCAAAAATGAAAACTCAGTCACCATTTACTCACCCTCAAATTGTTCAAAACCTGTATAAATGTATTTGTTCTGTTGAACACAAAGAAAGATATTAGGAAGAACCTTAGCAAATTTTCAGTTCTGGGACATCATTCACTACCATAGTAGAGTTTGTTCTCTTGAACCCGAAATTAGATGAAAGCATAAGAAAGCAAACAGTTCTAGGGCACCTTTGACTACAGTCTTAATATTTCCTACTTTGGTAATCAATGATGTCCCACAACAGAAAATTGCTAACATTCTTTAAAATATTTTCCTTTCTGTTCAGCAGAACAGGTAATTGAATTGAAGTTTTTTTGGGCGAACATCAACATATGCATGTTTATAACTCTTTGCCCTCTAAAAGTTCTAACATTTACTTAAAATAAGTTGTTTAGCTTCATTATTATTATAATGTTATGTGCCTTGTACTATAATGTTGTCTCACAAGTAAATGAAACGTAAGTAGACGTGGCTATGGACTAAAGCTCTGAAAGCAGGGTGTGATCTTTTCCCCTTTCAAGATTTCAAAGCTTGGTACCCTAACTTTTATGTGTTTTGGAAGAGTAGACTACTTGGAAAACCCCTGCAATCACTTGAAAAGATAGAAAATAAATTTTAACTATTGCAACATTGTAAGGGGCTAAACATAATGTTTTGGAACATGAAAGCTGATTATTGGCTGGTTAGCTGGTCATTAGCTGGGTGACTAACCACATTCCAAATACCTGTTTGACTCATTTAAGCGGGTAGCTGGTTTATTGCTGGATCTAGAAAAAAGAAGAAAAGATGTTTTAGAAACAAGATTTAGCAGGATTTTCTAGCAGAGTGAATAGAAATCCTTTGAACTATCTCATTCTCCTTAGTATATCCTGATGTATAGTGATGTCAACATCTGTAATGACAGAAAGAACAGATCATAAGAATCATTGTGATATAGATCAAAAAGATTTGTGAGTGTATAAATGACCAAAAGCTGGACTGTGAAAAGAAATACCTCTGTGAGGAGAATATTTTGACTGCCATTTTGAGGTCTGATTATAGAATCTGAGCATTCTGTGGTCATATCAGCTTTCATCTCCATTGAGATCTTCCTGAGCAACTTCATTAAGTCCTCTGATAGTAATTTATTACTGAAGGTTCATGGGCTATCGGTCATTTGCATGTGTTACTGCTGCCAGATGTTGGTTCCTCGCTGAACAGTAGCTTACTGTAGCTTTTAAAAGTTTGATCAGAAAGGAAATAAAAAATAAAAATGATAAACAGAAAATGTCTGAAAATTGAACACAAAAAAATGTTGATCTATTATCTTTCTGATAAAATAATCACACTGCAGAGAAAAGCATTTGTATATAAAACAGTGCATAATACACTAAATCTCAAATAACATGAATGGTTATTAATGCATAAATCAAACTCGCTCAGTTTCTGTCACTGTTCTTCATGCATCATATTTTTATTACATCAATGCATGCAAATGCGAGGACCCCCAGAACATTGCTCACAGTTTGTCTACTGTATCTCAGATTGGCGCAACTGTCTTCACTCTTATTGGTAATTGCCGCATTGCCCTCCATTTGCATACTTGTACACTTTTCCCAGTGTTGTCAAATTAGTGCCCACTGTTCCATCAGTTGTACTGAAAACGAACCACTTTGTTGATTTCAGCTTGAAAAGAGCCATTGTAAAATTCTAGTTGTTTGTGTATTTTTGTCCATGTTGTCATTTGTCACATGGGTTTTCCGAGACACACTTAATTGGAGAAAGGTTGCAGTGAAGAGTTTAAGCTAGTGCGAAAATTGTATCCAGCCACACAAAACAACTTCAAGACCAAGCAGAAGCCAAGTCAACTAAACAAACTACTTATCGAACACGCAAACAGTTAAGTGTTTTATGTCTAGCGTTTGTTTACCAGCAAGGACTACTGGGTGTCATGGTCTAGTCAATATTCATAAGTCAAGCAAAGGAGATTTGTAATGTGCAAAAAAACACATTACAGATTGATACGGAGAGCCCTGAGAGTCAGCCAAAACTGAAAGTCGCTTTTGGGAGATCACTTTACAGGTGGAGAGAACATGAAGACTGAAAGGTCATTAGCACTTTAAGGTCATTAATGCGTCCTGCTGGGAACCACCCTGTGAGAAAAGTTAATGGGCCATTCAGCCACTGTCCTGTGTTAGGCATGTATCACTGCACTAACTCTCACTTCATTTCTATTGTTTGGTAATGAGACAGCAAGTTCAGATTCACATGTTTTGTGTGCGGGTTAAGGCTCTAGCTGATTGTGCAGAGATGTTAAACCAATAATAGCTGAGAGAATGGGGGAGATGGAGAGAACAGCTGAATTCTAGCAGGATGTGTGCAAAAGCGGATAAGGTGGTCCACAAGATTATTTTCTTAGGAGTGTCCTTGATGAAAAGACAGGAGTTGTTTTGGCAGAAGAACAATGATCGGAAGAGATTTATTACAGATCATTATTTTTACAAAAGCACCACCTCTGTCTCTGGACGTCAGATAAACTTCCATCAATGCTTGGGATGACACACAAGTTATTTTCCTTGGTTATTTTAGCAAAATTTGCATGTGACCCCAGTACCAGATTCACTTAGTTTTATGCAGTTGTTCAACAAGGTAAAACTAGCTTCAGAGAAAGGAACATAGAGAGGGGGAAGCAACAGAAAAAGATGGAATGACACTATTTCTCCCCCGGCTGTTTTATTTTAGCAGTGGAAGTAAAAACAAACGAGAGTCATTTTTCTTCCCAAACACTTTTAACCTCTGATACAATAATAACCATCTGCTAATTTGATGGATATTACCACTGCAGAAAAAGGGAAGTTACAGTAAGATATAAACTCTCACTTCTGTTCACAGCATAGTTCTATGACACTCACAATGATTACATGTGGACCAACACCATTGCTGATGATTTTGCGGCTTGATTGAAGCACTTGGATGATCCTATGGATATGGAATGAAAAATTGGACAAGGTACCGAACTGCAAAATAAAACAATAGGCATGTTCATTACTGTCACATTTCTGTCAGAATGTATTCACCTTAATGTCGTCCACACACTCTTTCATATATTTATCATATTTTGCTTGTAAGTTTCTGGCTATTCTTTTCCATATCATGAATATCACAGAAGTTCACAAGACAAGTAGCAATTACTTTTTACCTAAGAAGTTATTTAGGCCAAATCTTTCCAAATAATTTGTTGACCAGTTTGCAAAAACAATTTGATGCGCATTTCTTAATGTTCATATACCACATTATGATCCATAAGTAAAGAAACAAACAAATTAATGTATTATTACAGTCCAGGGTAATCCCAGGCACCAGGGCTGGACTCAGGGAGGTGGGAGTCCCTGGGCTTGAGTTATTTTTGGGCCCCCCTACTGTTTAAATAGAATCATTTGTTACATGTTTGTTAGCATTAGCAAATGCTTTTTTCCAATGACTAACAATGACACTTGTTCATTGGTTTACATGTTTAGTTCTATGTTCATACTGTATAGTTCTTTCTTTGACAGTGGAGGCATTCTTACCTAAAAATAACAAATGTGTGTGTGTTTTCCATGTATCGTTGAGAGATTATAACTGTCAGTTCTGAAATTTGTGAACCCCTGCATTAACATGAAACCAACAATAAGCAATACAGTTTTCAGCGCTTATTTATCTTGCTTATTAATGACAAACACAGTTGTTCATGTTAGTTCATGGTGAATGTTTGATGTTTTTTAAAATATTAGGTAGATACTGAAAATAAAAAAGATAAACAAATGCAGAAGTACAGTTAATTGTTTTTTATGTCATCTTATGCTAACTAATCTTAACAAAGGCTACATTGTAAAGTGTTACAAATATATTAGTATTCTTTTACAATTACATCAGAAAATAATTTTATGACAGATCTTCATAATGAGTTTTTAAAATGTTCTATAAAATTGGGTTCATAATAATGAGGGATGTCTTATAATACTCATAATAATGATATGTGTCATGAACGTGCGGTGAGACACGGACAAAGGACCCAAGTGCAGACAGGGAGGTAAGGGGTTAACAAGACTTTAATGATTAGTAATAAATAATAACAAAGACAAAACAAAAACCCCCGAGGGGGTAAAACAAGGATATAACATGACACAGGAACAAGGGCTAACTACACCTAAACAAGACTTAAGTTAAACATAAGACATAACTAAACTAGACTAGACAACAGGAACTCACCCACATGACACAAGAGACAATGAACCAGCACAGGACAAGAAACACGAGGTCAATAAACAGGGAGATTAACCAATAGGGGACAGGTGTGGGGCATAACTAATTAACAGGCAATAACGAGATGAAAGGGCGGGAAACACAGACTTGGACCGGAGAGAGAGTATGGCAAGCCCATAGCGCCAAAAAGCCTCTCTCCACAAGAAAACAAGGGACACTCCGACAGGACCCCCGCCTTAAGGAGCAGCAACCTGAAGCTCCTCAAGGCACAAACAAGACAGACTGTGACAAGACAAAAAAAAAACAGGGCAACATGATAAAAACAATAACCATAAAACATTGGGGGGTAACAAGAGTCCAAGGGGGTAAGCACAAGAGTCCGAGGGGAGGGAACACAAGAGTCCAATGGGGAGGGAGCACGTTTTGCATAAAGCTTTTGTTTCATGTTCTTGTCTCTCAGCGTTTCGTTTTATTTTAAGCCCGGCACCTTGATAGCGCTTGTCAGCCATTATATATCTTAATAGACATGTTGCTTGATACAGTAAACGTGTATACATGCTGGAAAAAGTTGAGCTACAATTGTATTACTAAGGTCTGGTGGGTCAGTTTGATGAAAACCAGATCAGTACAATTTCAGTCGGACTGGAACGATTATTTTACACATGAAAATTATTGCTTTCGTCTGATTGAAATTGTACTGTTGTTGATGTGCTTGTAAAAATTTTATGATTGGGTCACTAAATGGAAAAAATCAGTGAATAACAACGTTAACGTCAGCCTGCTTGTCACACAAGGCTATCGTATTACTTAAGAAGACTGGGTAAATAATCCACAAGTGATTTGAACCACATTTTTGATAGTTTTATGGTTCTTTGTAGTCCTTTAGGAGCCCCAGTCGCTATTCACTTTTGTAAGGGCAGGATTTTCTTAAAAAAGTCATTTTTTGAGTGAACTATTCCTTTAGCCTTCAGTGAATATAAACAGCAGACCACAGCATCGAGCTCAGAGACTGTTCCTCAATAAAAAGGGACGAGGGGGTGCTCATGTCCCTAACAGACGTGTGGGCGGGGTCTGGGTTTGAGTGATAGGTAGGGGGACCGCTGTTGTTGTGTAGAGAGAAAGAGTTCACAGGAGACTCATGGCCTGGAGCTTGAGCCTTTGGCAAGAAAAAAGACACGACTGAGTTTTAGCATGAGTGAAATGAATCGCACTGGCCTCCAACACACGGTACATTTGTGTATTGAGACTCGGTACACAGTGAGAGTTTTCGGTCTCCCTGCATGATTTAAATGGAGCCATGGTTTTCATTCAAATTTAAATGGTCTTATAATGTGTAGTGCAATGGACAGTAAATCTGCCATCTTTACTCACAGACATCTTCCACTCACGTAAGCTTCTTTATCTGTCCAATTGACTGCTATTGATTTAAGACCGAGCTAATGATATTTTGTATGCTCAAACCATTATATATCTATGATAAAATAACATTTGGTACAAAGCAGGTTTTCAAGACATGAAAAAACGATCGGTCATTTTCTATCTTTTTTTTAAATGTATATTTATAAACACAAATGCTCGACTTGCTCTGTTCTTCGAAGTGCGTTCACGACTTCACGTATTACGTGAAAAGGTCACGTTTGACGTAGGCAGTACCGAGTCAGTGTTTACAAATGTGGAGAAGGAGGACCATTCAAAAGTTGTTGAATGTTCAATGACACATATTCAATTGTCTTTGTGTCAGTTTTTTGTTTAAAATGGTAATTTCGTGTGTGTATCCTGGATTCTGCCTACGTCAAGCGTGACCTTTTCATCGTAATCACGTAATACGTGAAGTCGTGAACGCGCTCGGCAGAACAGAGCAAGGTGTGCATTTGTGTTAATAAAGCATATACATTTAAATTTTTTTAGAAAATGACCGATCGTTTCGCTAGATAAGACCCTTATTCATCGTCTGGTATCGTTTAATATACGATACCAGACGATGAATAAGGGTCCCTGCTGCACTGAAACTTTAATTTTGACCTTCAACCGTTTGGAGTCCATTGAAGTCCACTACATGGAGAATAACCCTGGAATGTTTTCATCAAAAACCTTAATTTCTTTTCGATTAAAGAAAAAAAAAGCATAAACATCTTGGATGACAACAGGGGTGAGCACAATATCATGAAAATGTATGTTGAAAGTGAACAATTCCTTTAAATAACACCCTGTCCAAATGTAAAAAAATCAGACTTCTGCTTTCACACGAATTACAGTCATTTAAGGAAACAGGTTTAAAGTTCATATGATATGACATATCCTGTCGTGCCCTTCCTGGTGTCCTAACCGCTTAACTGAAACACCCAGCGCCATAAAGGCCAAACTGATTAAAAAAATAAAGTTTCATACTTAAACAATGACGCAGTTACACATTTAGTTTTTTACATATCTCGTTACAACGTTCCCTTTTGTTCAATGTCACACAGCGTTAAAGAAACATTACACTGCCAAATCTCCCATAAGGCCAGTTAAACTGGCTTATTCAGGTTCAGTAGTTCTTCACAGGCATGTCACTTTTCTTTAAATCCTACTATTCCTGCCTTCATTGCGTATTAGGGGGCAGGTGGCTTTTGTTTCAATCCTACTTCGTTATCAGGGACTATGTATCTCAGGCTTGCTTATCAGCATTTAGCTATGGCGAGATCCTTGTTTAGAGCAGTGGGCGATTGTGAGGCATCACTCAAGTGTGCTTGATTGTATGTAAAGCCATTAAGAGCTGCTTTCTAATGCTTTGCTAAATCACTGACAAAGAGTGACGCAATGTGATAAGAAAAAAGACTTGAGTGGAAAAGGGTGCGAGAAGTGTGGAGACATTCAATTCAAAACAGCATGGGACTTCATTAAGAATAGCGCTCTAAATTAAATCTAGAACTGTTATATTGTTGTGTTGACACTGTGGACAATCTTTTTTAAATGTCCACAGGGTCACATATTTGAAATGCTAATGCTAATAGCATCAGTGTAAGCATTTTAAGCTGTTTTAAAAGGTTTTAATATAAAAAAGCAATAAAGCCATGGTTTACAGTGATTTTATAAGAGATAAGGAGGGTTGTTAGGCATGATGCAAAGTGGTAAGGCCCTAAGCTGTTATGAAATCAATGTGAACCAAGGCTTCATAGCGTTTATTTCTTAAATAAAAGTTATTCCATGCAGTACATGGAGCAGTTTCATAAAAAAAAAACAGCAAAAATGTTTTAGCGATATTAATAAAATCAATATGGCTTTACTGTAGCTCAGTGGTTAGATCATGGCGTTAGCAACGCCAAGGTCATGGGTTCGATCCTAGGGATTGCACATACTCTAAAACAATTGTATAGGATAATGCAATGTAAGTTGGTTTGGACAAATGTGAAAAATATTCTTGCTCCACCAAACAATGTAGTTCCTCAGAGACAACAAAGCAAAGTTGCCAAGTAACACAGATACAGCAACAGTGGCACAGTGATACTAATGCTGTGTTCACACCAAATGCAAACTGAACTATTTGCGCAAGTAAATGACAGAAAAAGTCAATGCAGAAATGGCCGTCACGAATGACACGCATTTGAAAAATTTCCACTCAAGCAAGAAATTTGCACACTCCATGTCGCACAATGTTTTTCCGCATCACTCGCGTCACCTGGCGCTAATTCGCGTCTATTCATGCCTCAGTGTTGACTTTTTATGTAATTTACTCGCTCAAAATGTTCAATTCGCATTTTGGGTGAAGACAGCATTACTGCATTGCCGCATTATAATGCGGTCGGCAGTATGTTTTTGAAAATTTTACAACGGCTTAAAACATTGCTCAACCAATCAGAATTAAGGACCAGAACCGTATAACCATTTTATAACATTTATTTTGAGTTGTGTGATGTGTCAATAAGTAAACAATTTAACATTAAATATGTGGCATATAACTGTCAAAACTTTGACTAAATAGACGCTTAACTATCATCTGCTAGGTTACAGTCAGTCTTGTTCTGCATATGAATGTATTTAGTGATGAACTGTTGAACCTGATAATGAATGACCTTGTACTAGAACTTGGAGAATCATTATGCTCAAGTGATACTGTGCGGACACTAAACCTCAGATCAGGTGAGAAGTTCTGCCCCGAGCAGTCTGCGGACACTCAACACCAGATCCCAGCACCTGGACATACGGCTCTTCTTCTCATTATCTCTCCTTCTATTTTCTCAGTTTCTCTCTTTTCTTTTCCTTCTCATATTTAAGATCTGCCTACAGCTATGAAAAACAAGGAATATGACATCTGTGACATCCTGAAGCCCTCATTCACTTTAGCAGACGATCCTTGACCTTTTGAGATCCCACTATGTGATAGAAAGCCTATCATGTTAACTAAGTGTTCGCATGGGTATGTCCCAATTGGTGTAGATATTACAATTTGATGAAGCAGTTCTTTTCAAGATGGAACATTAAAGCACCGTTTTTAATGTTCTACCAAGACATGTTAAATTTCCGAAAACTGTGTGAATTTAGTTCTGAGTACAGAAGAAACACTGTGGTGTGATGGAATCCTAAAGAAAAACAGGTAATCACGCCAATGGCTAGAGGTGAGTGAAAAATGTGCTGGTGCGAAATGGATCAGATAACATTTGGTTAAACCGCATTGGGGGTAATTCAAACAGTCCTCGTAGGTTGGCACACTCTTGAATGGCTATTATTGCTTGAGTATGCATTATGTTAGTCAGCTCAGCTCATTCAAAGTGATTGAAAATGATCCAGGGGAAGAAATATGTTATCAAAACAAAACATATAGCCTGTGCTAAATCACATGCCATATGATATATGTTTTGCTCTACGGTTGTTTTTAGAGTTCGCCTGCCACATTTAGAATAATGACGGTAATATGTGATTGATGTGTTATTTTTTACACTTCCTTAAAACCCTATCCACAGGAAAACATACTCCTTACTTTACGCTAAAATATACCTCTACGCCTGAATTGCGTTTCTTTCATACGAGGAATGAATGCAAGACCTTCAGCGTCTGTACAGACCTCACCTGAGTGTTGAGAGAGGGGTCGACTGACCTGGGAGGTCTGCGGTCAGGCTCAGGCTTGGTTTACTAAGGCAGGTGTTGGATTAGTGGGGCAGCAGACCCACACATTCCTTCAAAAGAGACACTGAGGGTCAACTTTAAGACACGCTCCACAGCTCACAAACTGCCCCATCCTCCATCCAGCACTATGAGGCCCAGACTAAAAGACTCCGAGGTGGTGGGGTGAGGGCACATACACATGCATTCATGCAGACACACAGACCTGAAGAGACAGAAAACTGAAGAAGTTTTCTGTCTGTCTGAAGTTTCTCCCTGTCTGTTTTATTTATACTGAGAAATGCAAATAAATAGTAGTCAAGGCTTTTTCCATGACTATTAACTTGCAGTAAGTTACTGTTGTGTCCTCTTTGCACATAAAATCACAAGGGTCATTCCTGCATGCATGTATATTAGCTAAAATATTAAACACTCAAATAGTATTAATTAATATTAGTAATATTAGTTAGTTTAAATATCAAAACAAAGTGAACATCAGGTTGATTTTTTAATAATTTCCCTTTATTATTTGAAGCGAATGTTGCCCTTTTGGCCATGTATCTGGGTGCAAAATAGAACTAAAATACAATAGCCAGTTTCTTTGATATCATGCTCCAGGAAGACATCTTTTTTGTCGGTCAAATAGTGGTACAAAGGATTCTGTTCTATGGTGACTTAATTTGACTGTAAAATAAAACAAAAATAATGTAATATAATGTAATATGAAATTTAACGTACATATTTTTTTGCATTATTCATTTTTAATAAAATAAATGTTTCCCTTCACTTTAGTGTTATGGATATGTGGTTAGTACATGGCGCTAGCAATGGCATGGGTTCAAACCCAGGGGACTGCACATATTCAGATGTAGTCAAATGTATAGTATAATGCAAAGCAAGTCTGCCAAATGTGTAAATGGCTTTTGATGTTTTTTTAATTGCATAAATATATGAAAAGACTTCCTGCTTCATTCATTCTGGGTTCTGCAAGAATGGCTTTTGGATGGTAGAGTGTGAAGTGAGGAGATGGTTGGTGGCATCCCCATGCTGGTGGGCAACACAAAAGGTCCCGCAGAATCATGGATGCGGCTGGTTGCCTGTCTTTAAACTCGGTTTCATCAGGTGGCTCTGCTCCACAGAGGCCGGAACCCATCTGTCAGGGTTGAAAGGGGAGCGCAGTTCTGCTTAAAGAAGAGTTTTACAAAGAAATCCATAACCTTGACATCACTGGCCTTGCTATTATTACCAAACAGGTTTATTATGGGTACAGAGTTTTGCAACCAAACGTTGTAGTTTCAAACACAATGTTTAATCTGAGGTCAAGTATTCCATTTGTTGAAATGCAAGATGAAAAAGGGTGTCAGCAGATTAGAATGTGTCAATAATAATGTATTGTATGTCAATAAAGTTTGAAAGGACTTGAGATAATCTTATTATTTGTAAAACGCTTTCTAGTCCAGTCTATTTTATAAAAACAGTGCCTTTTTCTTTCTGTATATGATCATATTTCACTCTGCAGTCAGAGGTTATATTTCCATACGCCGTGTGGTATATTGGACACTGTTACTAAGGGAAACTGGTTAAATAGACAGAAGGGTTTACTCCCTACAGGGCATTTATATAGGTGGCCCGTAATATAAGCGCAAATGGAGGCTTTCAAGACAAGGCTATGAGACTTGTTTATTCAGCGGAGTCTCTTCAGGAGGCCACAGATGGCCACAAGGCCTAAGGATGAGAATGAGCATTTCTCTCATCACCTGCTACTGTCCCGCTTTGCCTATGTGTTTCGGATTGCATTGTAATGACAAAAATGCACAATTTAGGAAATATAAACACCGTTGTAACATTCAAGGGATTAATAAATATAATATATGTTTGGTCACACTTCAGAATAGGGGGCAATTCCCGCTAATATCATGAGCCCAATTTCAAACGAAATTATCTTTACTTTAAAAGTTAAAATGCAAGTTGTCTGTGAGGGTTAGGTTTACGAGAAATACAAATAATATAATAGAAACCAGGCCAGAGATCTGGCTACTTTTCCCTTTGGGGACGTTTGGAATCCCCATTTATAAAAGTGACGTATAAACATCCAGTGGGTGGCTACTGAGCATGACGCCAACTGATGGACAAACTGAGAAAAATGAACAGAAATGAAAGAAATGTTTAGAATGGATGACTGAGCATAAATAAAGACAAAAGGCAGAGTTTACAAACTGAAAGTAAAAGACAACCAAGAGAAAAAGAAACTTGTAAACTGAGATAAAAGGAGAAATAGAAAGACATCAAGAGATAAAGAAAATGACAGAGAGAGCGCGAGGGAGAGAAGGGGACGACATAATGTGTGACAGAAAGAGAGTGATGTATGGGGGTCTGAAACATGTCACTCCACACTCCTCTTGTCTGGGAAGCTCAATACATCAAGATTGAACCCCAGGCCCCTGCCTTTTGTGTGCTCTGTCAAACAGAGACAAATATGCAAACATGATATGAGCTCACTGATACTGTCACCGCCTAACAAATAGAATGTCTTTCACCATCGCGTCCGCACATTGACAGAGCACTTCTGGGATGTTCACGTTTCCTGCAGAATAATATAAAGCTCTGGGGATTTCACTGTGTAAAGCCGTCTTAACTATGTTAAGTTAAAGCAGCTCTGAAGCGGAGACACACTGCAGATAAATAAATAAGCAGCCCCTCTTTGGACACGAGAAACAAATGCACAATGCCATAGCTTGCAAAAACACAATCGGAATTTGTAACTATTATACAAGTTGGTTAATTCGTATGAATTTGTTCCATTATAGTCAAATGTTTTAGTACGATTTGCTTTCGCAGTATTAAAGTTATGTCAAGGATGAGGTTGATTTTTTTTCACATTGTGCTAAAAGTCACAAATTCCTGTGAGACAAGGTTGTGCAAAAATCAAACAACATATTTATCAAAATTTGTTGAGAAACACTGGAAAAATATTTCATTTCCTAATGTTCCTTAAACAACACACATTTAGTTGAGAAACAGAATGGCATGACATTGTCTCGCTTTTAGACAAATCTAACAACATTTAGTAAGGTTTAGTGAAGTGAACAAGACCAAAGGAGTCTTACTCCTTTGCCAAAGGAGTAAGACAAATAAACTTTATTCAAGGAGAAAACAAATGCATTGTTCTTACCCATTTGGCAAATAGTTTGTTTTCTTGTTTTAAACATAAACTTGGCTTAATATCCTAAACCTGCAATGTTTCTTCTCAAGTAAACATAAGGACAAAATTATACACAAGAATCGTTTTTTCCCAGCGACCTTGTTGGTGTGACCTTTTGAAGGCAAACTGCATGACCAAAATGTGTCAATAAGTCTCAGATTTATTTATTGATTTTTTATGTGCAGCATTGTTCAGATTATTTTGTTCATATAAAGACCCACTGACACACAACATTCCCTCTTTTTAACACCAGCCATAAGAATCCACTTAATCATTTTCAAATGAGCGAGCAATACTTCAACGAACTCTTCACTGCTAAAGCCCTGACAAAACACTGAATGCTTGATTAGCTCTTTTCCACGCATTTCTCTCATTCCCCACTGCACTAATTCATTACTTATGTCCACAGTCTAAATATATCACTCCGTCTTTGCTGTTAGATGGGGCTAGATTAGATTTGATTATAATAGGCTTCCATGCCCCTCTGTTGGCAAGAGTCTGAAGTCCTTTGAGAAAGGGATCAAAGGCGCATGGTAGCAAGAGCCAAAAAAGTGCCAGATATTGAAGAGAGAGAGGACCCTGTGCTTCATCTCAAACACTGAGGGAGAGTGACCTGCATTTGGTTTCTTTCAGCCTTCCATACATGTTCCTCACCACAGGGAGATTGCTGGGCATTGTGTCCTGACTGTTAAGAAAAATAAACTCCTTCATTGCCATGCTGTAAGTAACAGCAATGCGGTCTGACTTCCTGTCATATCTTCCAAATGCAGGAAAATGAGCTGTCAGGCACCCGACCTCCAGTTCCACTCGATGCTGCGGGAGAGATCAAACGGCAGATCTTCAGTCATCCCCACAGCTGTAACCACAATTAATTTACAGCCCTCTCTTTACCAGAACATCTTTTGAAGGGCACCTCAAGAGCCTCTCGAACATGTGGGCTGAAGTGGTTGTTTTACGACATTCGACTGCGTGACTCATTGGAACGTGCTCAGATGTGATGAACTGAGACGTGACATGTTGCCGCACGAGAAAATCATTTAAACGTGTAAATCAGAACCACACGATTGTGATGCTTGACGTGTGGCTGTGAATGAAACATTTTTCAGCGCGGGAATGATGTCTGTATTACAGGTATACAATTAAGTGAAACTTGCAACCCTCCAAAGAGTCTTGACCGAGGGCAACCAGAAGGAATTTAACATATATTATGTGCAGAATTACATGTAAAATGCAAATGTAGGTTTTCTGGTATAGATGATTTCATTTCTGAAAAATCTCTGGTTTCTGTTGCATAACAGATTGTTGAATTGATATAGGCAAATCAGTTTTCTTTCTGTAGAAGGAATTATTAAGTGGTCAAAACATTCTGACATGCACTCTTAAAAAAATTCGTAAAAATAGGGCACAATATACTAATTTGAAGGAATTTTCCGTGTTCATTTCTACAGTACTTGTATTTTACATTTGTCACTGCATTCATTTGCATTTTAGCATTAACGGAAATGTCCATAAAATAAAGGAAAATGTACTGGTAATTTTCTGCCAGAACTTTATCCTTTTGTTTACAGGATTTTTTTTACAGTGTGGGTGCGTGACCTACAGTTAAGACAAATATGTACAAAGTAAAATACGAAATCTAATACAGTATGAGTTTACAACCATTATAACATCATTCGTTCACTGAGAACTTTCTCAAATTCCCAAAAGATTAGGAATTCAACCTCCCAGTGTATGTGAAAGGAACCACAATCAGAATAGCGCATGTTTTTCTTTCCCAGTGAACACATGAGAGGAAATTGTACGTAATTGTGTTTTTATAGTTTGATGTATTTTATTCAATCTCTTTATCTGCAAAGGATTGTTTTGCTGGACTGTTAACAGTAAGATGGAGGATTGCACTGTTACAGAGATTGATGCTTTTCTAATACCTAACATTCCTCAATGACAAAATCATTTAATAGATCTGAAGGTTCATAAGCTTGGTCCAGAGTTCAAGTGTACTGAGGAAGTGGCTCCGCAGGAAATGAACTGTTAATTTTCTGCCAGGACATTATCCATTAATTTTAAGTACATTTCCACTAACACACAACGCAGTGCAGTTGCAGTACAATATTAAAAATACAAGTGAAAACCAACAGGCAATATTATTTTATTAATGTAGTATTATATTAATTGTAGTAAATGGTGGACTGCAATTTTTTTCTGTCATATGTTCCTAAACTCAATTTTATAAGTTATTTTATTATATGGGTTCATGATCAAATAACGAAAAAAATCAACACCAGACATGTAAATGACTAAGATAAAACAAGATTATTTTTCTCACCATAATATTCTGTAAATTTCTCTCATTCATCTGTTATCACAGGCTGTAATTAATAACTCTTTACTAATGGGGTCTTAGTCAGATCTATTCATAACTGTCTACCTTACCCACCGGCCCTTGCAGTGCTGTGCATCTATAAAAAGCCCTTGACTCTAGGCCATGCAGACCCCATTCATCTTCACACCCACACAGACACCCATTCTACAGCACAACCTGTCCATATCTCACCACAGAGAAACCTGACACAACATAGCATTTAGTGAAACAACATCCTTCCCTGTGTTTCTCTAGGGCCAGTTGCTGGATTTCCCAAAGCCGGGGCTCAACCACACTGTCATTCATGTAACCAATACCTCTTTTCCTCGTGACACCTCAGAACAAACTCTCTCTGTGGTGGTTTCGGTCTCACTGACCTGTCAGTTTCAGCTCATTGTGTGTGTCTGTTTGTTTGCATGTGTGTCAGGTATGGGTTTATAGTCTCTGACTCCCTCTCGACGGTTATTATGTTTGATTTTTACACAAGGATTCTTTCTTGACGGTCAGTCCGCTGGCAAAGTTCCAGAGTTGGGTAAATATTATTCCAAGGAGATGAGACAGGCCCGAGGCCACTATAGGGCACATAAAGGGAGGCCAGACGGAGGGGTTAAAGACAGCTCGACTGTCAGTATACTGTACTTAATCCTGACCTCTATTCTCTCTGCTGACATCTTCCACATAGACTTCGGCCAGGAAGGCTTAAAGGAGTCCATTTCACTTCAGTTCTATAGGAGCTTTATTACTGTTGACAGACAGAGCCATGAGAAACTGTCAATCACGGCCAATGCATCTGTTTTCCCCTCTCCTGTTTTGTCATAAAGTACAATTTGACCACACATTTTAATCGCACTTTCTATAGGCACTTTGAACTTTTTTTTTAAGGTTATGGTTTGATATATTTATTTATTGACATACTGATTTATATATTTTAACCCAATTGGCAAATAAAGCTAACAAAATTGTGTGAGGTTTATGCTTATCACGGGGGGAAAAAACGTGCCAATAGAATAAGAAAAATGTCTGGTCTGTCATCCCCTATTATCACCAGGTTATGACTGAGAGCTCTGCACAATCCATTTGTCAAGCATTATCAACCACGATGGAATCCACTGCATTCACTAAATCATTGAGAATCACTTGAGAGGTACAAGAATCAGTGCTTCAGGAATCTAACTAAATATTGTTAATCCATCAATTTGTGCAAACCTGATTTAACATGACATTCAATTCATCTGTGGAGTGAGGGAGGGTTAGTGTTTAATGCTATAAGAATCTCAGCCAAACTAAAACAGTTTGGACGATACTGCTACGCTTTCCTTTGGCACATTATTCATCTAAGGTCAGCGAAGAATGTTACACAGAAATCCATATTCAAGATATATTGATATGCACACCTGTTTTTAAGCACCGAATCCTCCTGTGGGTTTATGATGGAATGTTGGTTTCCGAACATTTGTGAATAACTTAGTTTGCGACTCTCTCAATCAGCACTCCAATCCAAACCCTTCTGAATGTTTTTTGGCGAACGGTTACATTGTGTTCAGGGGCCCATTAACAAGATGGAGGAGTCAAAGGTTTCATTTCCTCCCATTCATTAATAGTTTGATTATGTGCTAAGGTATGTGCTTGCAGCGTGTGCTCATGCATTAACATTTATTGACCTGGCTTTGTTTTACAGAACCATAAAGATTTTCCTGTCGGCTGATTGCACGAACACCACAACCTACTGTACATATAAGTTAGTGTTAGTTTTATAAATATTCAGTTCCCGGGTAATTAGGGGCTCATTGAGGATGAGAAAGTCCAAGTATGTGAATCAGAATACCTCAAGAAAATTCACTTGAAGAAATGTAAGCTTCAGCGCAAGTTCTGCTGCGAAGACTCAATCTTATGTCACTTTATAGACCTAACCAATAATCACCTAACCAATCATCATCTGACACTTGGAGTATATAAGATCGCCACTTACCCTCTGTTTGTGTTCGCAGTTGAAGCAGCCGACATTCACTGATAGCACTCAGCTGCAGACCAAAAATGTCACAGAACGATGACCTGCTCCTCTTGGCCTTCAACACTCTGGGTAACCCTCCCGCTACCGCAGACGCTACTTCAACAACTTCAGCGCCACCAGTCCATACAAAGCAATGTGGCAGGATGCGGACCGATAAGTCCTCTTCACCTCGCCCTGCCAAATGACACACGGATTCACTCTCCTCCACCCGTAACCAGCCAATGATCAGCTAATAACAGGTTGATCCTAGACTGCAACGCAACTTGTCATTTGGCGAATTCATGATCGCTTTCAGTGTTTACAGAGACATCCTATGTCAAGTTTTTCCAGATAGGAGGGAAGTATTCGATCTTTTCAACTTGAGAATAGACTGGTCCAACATCGACACAGAACTGCTCGTCCGTCATTTCAGCCACCATGTGACACAAACATTTGGCAATGATGTGACAAGCTTTACACATCTGCATTTGGCCATTTTCTGCCATTATTCTCCTCAGATCCTCTCAAACTCTGTCAGGTTTGATGGAGATCATCAGCAGACAGACATTTTCAGGTTTATACAGAGATGTTCAGTTGTTCTCAAGCCCAAGCACTAGCTGGGCCACTCAAGGACATATACAGAGTTGTCCATAAGCCACATTGTTTTAGCTGTGTGTTTAGGATCATTGTCATGTTGGAGTATGAACCTTCTGCCCTGTCTGAGGTTCTGAATATTCTTGGATAGGTTTTCAGGATAATTCTCTCTGTATTTTGTGCCGTTGATCTTTTCTTCTACTCTGACAAATGCCCCAGTCCCTGCAGCTGAAAAACACCTTCCACATCATGATGCTGTTTCCACCACACTTTACTGTTAAGATGGTATTGTATTGTTTGATGCCAGACATGATGCATGGAACTGAGATTCATCAGACCAGAGAATTTTGTTTCTGACAGTTTGAAAGATTTGTTGAAAGGTACGTTTTTGCATATTTCAAGTTTTCATGTGTCTTCACCGAGCCACTTGAGTCTGGCCACTCTGCCATAAAGCCCAAATTGGCGAGTTGCAGTGATGTTTGTCCTTCTGTAAGTTTCTCCCATCTCCATATATGATCATGGAGCTCAACCAGAGTAATCATCATCATCTTGGTCACCGCTCTAACAAGACCCTTCTCCATCGATGGCTCAGTTTGGACAGGAGGTCAGCTCAAGTAAGAGATCTGGTGGTTCCAAACCTCTTTCATTAAGGATTCATGGAGGCTACATGCTTTTCTGTGAACCTTTAAATACAGCAGATCTTTTTTCAGAAGACTTCCCCAGATCTATGTCATGATACAATCCAGTCTCCGAGCTCTACTGGCAGTTCTTTTGACCTCATGTCTTGGTGTTTACTTTGATATGCATTTTGTTGAGAGGTATTTGTTGTTCCAAATCATACTTTTGCAATTGAAATGTCCCCAGGTTAACTCCACTCGAAGTGTAGAAAAATCAACAAGCAAATCTAATGCTTCTGAGCTAAATTTCAAGTGTCCCAGAAAAGGCAATGTACTTATTTCAGTTTTATTTATTTTTATAAATTTGCTAAGTTGTCACAAATCTGTTTTTTTGTTTTGTCATTATTGTGCATGGAGTGTATTTATTTAAAGTAGTTTAAGATAAGCTTAAGATATTAAGATATTGCTTCGGAGGAACAAAAAAGTCATCAGGGTTTGAACATGACAACTTTTTTTTAATGAACTAACTCTATAAATGAAAGGAAAAGGTCTATCTAGGTCAGTTGTCAATGGAAGTGCCAAACATTTATCTGTAAATCTTGTATGAATCTTTTCCAGGTCTTTGGCTCACACTGTTTGGTTTAAGGGCAAACAAATAAATGAAGTCAAAGAAAGATTTTTCCACTCCACAGATGGCCTGCTTTTGTGACACCTTTCATAACTCTGAAAAATATGCTTTGCATTAAAACTTTATGAATCCCATGTAATCAAAAGATAAACAAATATAAAGCGTTTGTATTTAGAATAGCTTTAATACACTACTTCAAGCTGGAATAATGAGAACATCTTCTGTGGAAGAAAGCCTGTATGTAGTATAGTGCAGATGGTCTTTGTTCTTCTGTTTACCATAGCAAATAAGCCTGTTATAAAGGTTCACAACCCCTACCTCGGAGTCTCTGAGTTTTACTGACTAATCCTGAGGTTGGAAACCGCCATAAACTGACCAGAGAAAAAACATTGTTTTTATGATAATATTTAAAGCGTGTCGTATTTTCAGGATACCTGATTTCCACAAAAAAGTCAAACAGGAACTATTTAAATTGGCTGGAGATTCAATTTGATCCATTCAACTTATACTAGCTTTTTTACATAGATCAGTAACAAGATATGCTACACATAGAACATAAACAGCACTTGATACAGTGAAAAATGTATGTACAAATTGACAAATGCAAATGTTATCCTAATAGGTCTAAATAGACCAACACATGTGCAGCTGTATATTATAGGACATTTTCTATAATCAAATACTAAATCTAAATATTAAACCAAAACATTAATAAAACCACTGAAATTAAGTGAAATTAAGTTAAAACACAAATGCTGCATCTTTGCTTTTATTGTAAGTGAAACATAGCCCTGTAAACCTACTGGAAATGTGTTTTTTTTTCGAGAACTGTTGACATCGATGTGTTTCCGATTGTGTGGGAGACAGAAAGGTTGAGACAACACAGTGTCTCACTTTATGGTGCCATGCGCTATGAGTGGCAGCACGTCTCAACTAAGAGGTATAGCAGATCATCTCTTTCATCAGCCAGACAGTCATTGCCACATCTTTGAGCAGATAAGAATCTGCAAACACACTCCTGAGACTCAATTAAAGAGATCATAAAGCACTTCCTCACTATTAAATCTGAAGTCCCCCAAACTCAAGCCGTATCCTCCCCCGACACGGTTCAAAGACACTAAGATTGAGAAAAGCACATCTTGCTTTCTGCAAAAGAGCAACACACCCTTGAACTATAGCTCTGGTCCACTGCCGGTATGCTGCCCTGAAGAAAAAACGGTTTAATTGCAGGACTGTTGACCCTGCACTGACCCACAGTCATACTCAGAGTACAAAACATCCCAATTAGAAGAGCTCCAACCTTGGAATTATCAAGGAAATGCACGGCTTTTAGTCAACAGTTATATCTTTAACCACAATCACTGTGCAATGGTTCAGATGGTTTTAATGAATGAGCCTGGCTTGCTTTTACAAAATAAATTGGTTTGTTTAAGACTGGGATACCACTTATCCTGTTTCGTTTGAAAGCTTGATTTTATTTGTCTCATTAATTACCTCAAAAACTTTCCAGTCCAGTGCTTTGTGATCTATACTGTGTTATATTTAGGTCAAAGTATAATAATTCTCTTGTTTATTCATAAGTGGTTTATAAAAACAAACTTATAATAACTTGCAAGGCACTATTTCCAGTTCATTCCAGATGAATTGTAACATATTTGGTACAGACAAGACAACAGTTTACAGTCAAAATGCTTCATAAAATGATAGTATCTTTGGCATTGACTTTTCTTAAAATAACATCTCACTGACAGTCCATAGGGGGAAGAGCTTGGAAAACAAACACGCTAATGGACAAAAGAAACGCAAATAAATGTGAAACATAAATATTCTATACCTGTTTTGACCTGTATTGTGGCTAGCAGAACCCGCTCCAGATTCAATAAGACGAGCTGGGTCCCTAAGCTTCTGCCTGGTGACCCTTAATCCATCTAAGGGAGCTGACCAGGGTAAAGCAACACAGAGGTCAAGCTGCACTCAGTGTAATTTTATGGATATTTGGGGAGAATCAAATTCTACAGCTGTCCCTCAGAGCAGAACATATGATCAGCTTTTGGACAGCCATGGGAAAAGCAAACTGGAGGACAATCTGAACCATGTTTAGGCTCTAGACAAACCATAAAACTCTTATTAGAAGATAAGCTTCCTTGCTAAATGACCTGTTTGATGTTTATTGATCAAAGACAGCTGGTTGAGGAAATCAACTGGTAGAGCATAAAAATGCCAAGGTCAGTGCCATGCACATTCCATGTCTTTTACATCATATTTTGTGAGGAAACCACCATGTACTTTAACAGAATGTTTATATAATGTGTAAATTGTGAAGTTATTAGCTAACATTTTTTCAAGGACTAAATATTGTTAGAACATGAAGACGTGTTATATAGTTCCTAGTGTATAGATTTCTTATTCTGTCATGTGTTGTTACAGTATAAGACATGTTGGCCAAGAGCCGTATATTGACTTGTTTATTGTTACTTTACAGTCTTACAATCTTTTTTTTTTAAGAGGAAAGTAAAACTTCGCTTTCCACACTTTTTTGTGGAACACTAATTTGTGAACACCATTTTAGGCACACTGTGATCGTTTCTCAGATCAAAAAACTTTAAGAAATCAGTTGTTGGTTTCCCTTGTTTTTTTTTTGCAAAATACTCAGCAAACTTGATTGAATTATACTTTGACTGGTAAAGTTACAGTTATCTGTAATGAAAATGCATTTTTATTTACTTTTTTTATAGCTTTTGTATTTCCGCTGACATCATATACCAAATTCAATCACAGTTCCTCAGTGAACCTGAAAGATCCCAAAAAATATATTACAAAGATTTTCTAAAAGCTGCAAATAAAGCTGAGAAACAGAAGGGCCTTTTAATCCTTCGAGCAAATACTTCTTGGGACAGTACCAAAGCAGATACTGGTAAAGTCTGCTGTGCTGTGTACACTGTTACATCAATTTATACCTCCACCCTGAGCCTTTAATAGAATGAGAGGGTATGAGAATTTTCCTTAGGTCTGATATAGGTAAACAGCACTTTTATTTACAAGCTAATGGGGTTTAGTAAATAATGCCATTAACCCAAGATGGCTAATCTTTTGTTTACACTGCTGTGCATTTTTCTTTTTTTCTGAGGGGGTGCAGAGACTTCAGTAATCTCCATTTAATCTGCCCACCTCTTCCTGTTTAGTGCAACAGTGTTCCGCTCGTCCAGTCTGTGGTGAATGATGTGGATGGATATGATCTGTCTAGCTAATCCTCACTCACTTTCCTTTTGCATACTCCTCTTTCTCCTCCACCTAAATATTTTTTCTCAAACAGCTGTTTTAAAACAGTATTCAACACGGATTTATTGTGTGCATTAAAATAGCATGTATTAAAATCGTATTATATGGAAAATATAAGCATTTGGTTCCAATATATGGAAATGTATCATTACATTATTTGCATTATATTTTTTAGTATATTCCCCTCTATATCGCTGCTTAAAATATGTAACCAATAAAAGTATTAAAAAGTGTTTGCCAACTTTGACAACATTTTAGTCATTTAAAAAGTATAGTGTACTTTTAATTTCCTGAAAAACAGGGAATTTCGGAGGGATAATGACAATATTTTTGTATCTTTAAAAAAGGAAGCATGGCTGTGTTTTTTTGTATATACGTTGCAAAACCAAGGCACACAGTAGCAATACAATTTGAATGACGTTAGGCAGCCAGTTTTAAACTTTTGTGCCCTTCTATTTGAACTGTTTGCAACAATTGTGGAAACCATTTTGGAATTTTCAAGTCATTAAAATGACTGGCAGTTCATTGAAACAATTACACTCCACCCTTTGACCTAAAAAAAGTGGCTATTTTAGATATATGTGGAAACTGACCACAGCTGTATGGATGCCTGTATCCACACAAAGCCATAAGGAGTGTAAAGGGTCAGTCCCAGAGCTGATGGGCACAAGACTTCAAACACAGGGAAATCATGGCAAAGAAAAGTACCACCCAGCTACTTCATTTTCTCACGCACTCCCGCTGGGCACACTGAAGCTAAACAGAGACACAGATCAGCTGGGAATTCCTACTTCATTGTCCTTGGCAATCTTTATAGTACAGAAACCCTTTCGTTGAATAAATACACATAAAACATGTTTTAGAGATCAAAATTGCTGATATGTTCTCAGTATTAGAAAATACTGTTAAATGACAGTAAAATTAGCCTATAAAAAATGTGATAAATTGTTGTTTAAATATTTTATAGTTTGTAATCATTTATGATTTATATTTATATAATATTAAAATACTAACTTACATGCTGTTGAGTATTTTTAAATGTACTAAGAATCATTATAGTAGGTGATATAAAAGAAGCCACAACATTTAAAGTTTAGAATCAAAGACATTTTCTGAACCATGATTTAAAAATAAAATATATATATATAGATAGTACACTGCAAGCTACAGTTACTGAGACAAAGACAAAACAATAGAGTGTAATAGACATGACGTTAAAATAATGTTATACAACACATAAAATGTAACATTTCAATGAAAGATTATGAAATCTGACATAGGAATAGGAATCATCTGTTTTTTCGTATAAAATTATTATCAATGTTGATGACTTGTATTGACACATAATGGATTTCTTCACTATTTGATGGAAAGTAATACACCCCGGCAAACACACTATTATTCGTTGACTGACAGCCAGGTAAAGACCCACATCTGCAGATTATAATATCCTTTTAGGAACTTGTTTTCAATTTCACCTAGATTAAATCTAGCAGTTCCAACAGTCCCCAAACTTCCCATTAGTCTATCTTCCAATGGGACGATACATTGTACAGCAGTGTACAATACATCGTCCCATACCTGTATATAGGAGATGAGAGAAGGCAACATGTGTTGAGTCTGGCAATTGAATCCACAAGAATGATTAATCAAGACAGAGATTTATGGAGGGCAAAGTCACGCGTCCCTGTCTGGACATCTTCCCTCACACATTCCTCAATTCTGCAACTCCCCACACATGTGTCTCTACTCATATAAAGCAGGGAGAAAAATTTTTTTTTTACCTCTGACAAATTTGTGGTGTTTTAGGGCCGAGGGAAACAGAGACACAGCCACATGGCACCAGTGTTGTGTGATTTAAAGCATGAAGCACTTTCCAAGCAGCATTCTCAAAACAACTATGACAACTAATTTGACCTCAGAGAATTTCTTGTAAGAGATGCTAATCTGAAATAATATATCAACCATATTGTTTTTGTGAAGGTTATCAGTAATGTAATTGAATTATTTTGCCTAAACGTGCACTGATCCACTCAATACAGTAAAACATTAAATATCTCACAGCATTATATCAAGAAAGGACATTATTAGCCATTTAAAGATTTTACTTTATTAATCGCTGTCACACAGAAAGTTCATAAATTTTAGCTGTGATAAATTAAGCCAAATGTTAAGCCTCTAAACTATTTTATCCAGGAAAAACTATTCAAAGCAGCGATAGGAAGCTGACCTCTGTTGACCTGGCCTGAACTTAGTGAGATAAGACTAAGCCCTTTCCTTTCCAAGTTTTCCATCATTTGCGTCACACGTAACAAGCAACACATACCCCTAATGCGGTATAACATATGTTTTAGGGTATGTCTAAAAAAATTGACGGTACAAAGAGAATGTCTATTTAGAAGTACATATCAGAAAATATTTTGGTTTGTTACTTTTGCCAGGAGTTTGACATTTAAATGTCTTGAAGCTTCGGAAAAGATATCATGCATAAAATCACTATGAATTATTCTTGACTGCCATCGTACCAAACACTCGCTGTATTACGGTGATTTCACATCCTCTGAGTGGTGGAAGTTAAACACACTGTCAAGAACAGGAATCTCGTCTGCACGCCATGCTGTGGCTGGCTCCTTTGACACAACAACACAATTCACATCCTCACAATGTGAATCACATCAGCACTGCTGTCTGCTGTAAGTCATTCAAATCATTGTGACTGTTGTGCACACACCCACAATGGACTCGTATTGTAGACTAATGCGACACAAAGATGGTTCTGTTGATACGGGCCGAAATGGCACCAGTCAGGAAACGTACATTCATGAGTTATCTTTAAGACAAACAAATAAACGGTCTCAGGCATCACATATTCTGTAGGAAACACTGGATCATTGGATAATGTTTGTCCCTTTCTGAAGGGATTAAAAATACTACAGCATTCTACTTACCAGGAGCTAACAGTCCTCATAGATAAAACAACTACTTTCTCAAATCAACATGTCTCGTGCCCAGTGCAAGTAGACATTTCTTAGATCTCTAATATGGAAAACAGTACACCTTCAGTTTACAGCACAGACTTACAGTTGGCAAAGGGGGCCCTGTAAAAAACTGGTGAAGTGTTCCATCTAGTGGACACTTCTAATCATACACTCTAAATTACATAAGACATATAAAACATTTTCACTTAATATGGTCAGCCTGCATTTAAAAAATTAGTGTAACATTTGTATATTTTTGTTCATATATACATTCAGGAAATGTACTAGACAGTGCATCAGATCTCGGATAACTGTGTATGGATTGACACAGATGTCACTTGAAATGGTTTTGTAGAATTGCCCGTGACCAGAAAACAAGATGGTGATTTGATCCGGTCTCTGATATTAAAACCAACACAAGACACATTACATTACATTTACATTTATGCATTTGGCGGATGCTTTTATCCAAAGCGACTTACATTACATTATCCTATACATTTATACATAGGTATGTGCAATCCCCTGGGATCGAACCCACAATCTTGCTTTGTTAACGCAATGCTCTTACCACTGCCACAGGAAAGACACTGCATTCCAGGAACACACTTACTGCCAAAACACAAATTATTCAAAAACCCACGTGTATATCAACCAGCCATTGGGACGCAAACAGTCAAGTATTGCTTAATTCAGTTTTTATGATTTGTGTTACATCATTTTACTTGCTGGTGTTGGTTTGCAGCTACTTCACACACTTGTTTATATTTATATGGGTAGGTGGTCATGGGGGCAGGGTTAATAAAAGGTGAACTGTCTGGTTATGTGAAACTTGTGAGCATAATGTTTTTTGATCTTAGTTTTTCGTGTGATTTTTTATGGCAGAACTGAAGATAACTTGTGTCTGACAAGCAATAACTACATATAAAAAAACATAATACAGCTTTCCCACGAGACATTATCACAAGACACTATTTAGCAGAATCCTACCTGTGATGAGCACACACTGGACTGAACATGCTGTTTCCGCTCACAAGTGGGAAAGTTCCACAACAAACATGACATACATAAACATGCTCTTCTATGTTAAACAGTGTCCACTGTCCAGTAGAAGACGTGCTATTTTAGAGCACATCACCAGGAGGGGACAATGTCACATTCAGAACGGTGTTGCTTAATTTGCTGTCGAAGGGAGGCAAAGTTGTTGACCATATGACTGTTTGTTTACAAATTCACTTTGCTGAAGTTGTGACACAACCCAGTCATGAGGATGGGAGGGTACGGAGGGTTCAGTAGGGTGGAAATTCTGACACCTGTCTTTCAAACCACCCCTCTGATCTCTCTTCTAGAACCATAAACATGAATGTTGATGGCAAATGTCCACCGGGAAGACTAGACAAAAAACAAGTGTGTTACACAATTCAGCCCTTACGCAAAGAAGTGCATGTGAACTGAATATGGGATCATATTTGGGATCATATTTGAAAATATATAGAATAATACAATGTTAATATATAACAATATATTGAAAAAGGAATTGTTGCTTGTCATACAGAAAAATATAAGCACTTGGTTCCAATATATGGAAATGCACTATACTGCATTATATTTTCCAGTATATTCCCATATTTATTGTTTTATAACTCGATCAAGTGTCAAATGTCTTAAATCCAGCAGTGGCAGCAGCTGATTCATAAACTGTTATGAAACAAAATTTTGACGTCTTAAGGAAGCAACTGATTATACTGTTGTTGTTTGGGAAGTCTGGGAAGTTCTCGATGTCTAGATGGCAACTGCCATCACATGGCTCTTGTGATTCTGTGCAATACGCATTTCTCCTACAGATGGAGAGTTGGGAAAGGGAGGGGGTCGGTGTTGCTAAGTTTGGTATGTGACTTGCTTTACTGGGCTGTGTTGAGGGCCGCATGTTTTCTCCGAATCGAGACGCACAAACAAGTGGTGGGAGCAATCCTGTCACAGCCACCTCTCATATCAAGTGTCACAGACAGCCGGCCAGTATATAAGCCCTGACTGCTTTCTGCTCCGGTAGATCAAAATAAGCCTCAGACAAGAGCTCCTAGAAAAGCTGAAGATCAACCAAAGGACAAAGCAGTGGAAGTAGGGTTAGAAAGACTCTACCTCAGACAACAGAAATGGACATCCAGACGGGTCAAATAGTACGTCCTCCGAGCCCCATGGAGAGCCTAGAGAAGCAGCTGAGCTGCCCCATCTGCCTGGACATGTTCACCAAGCCGGTCGTCATTCTACCGTGCCAACACAACTTGTGCCGCAGCTGCGCCAATGACCTCTACGACTCCAAAAACCCTTATCACTATTCGGGAGGTATCTTCCGCTGCCCTACCTGCCGCTTTGAGGTGGTGCTGGACCGCCACGGTGTTTACGGTCTGCAGAGGAACCTTCTGGTGGAGAACATCATTGACACATCTATAAGCAACAGTTGGAAAAAGGCAACACCCTCGAACCCCCTTTGAAATCCAAAGAGACAAAAGAACTCATGTGCGAGGTGCACGAAGATGAAAAAATAAACATCTACTGCATGACCTGCCAGACACCCACTTGCTCTATGTGCAAGGTATTCGGTCAGCACAAAGACTGCGAAGTGTCCACCTTGAAAACCGTTTACGAAGCCCAGAAGTCCGAACTCAAAAATTCAATCGACCTGCTGGGTGCCAGCAACAGCTGCCTGCAAGCGATGGTAACGCAGATGGAGGAAACCAGCAAAACTGTGGAAGAAAACAGCCAACTGCAGAAGCAGAGATTGGGGGAGAAGTTTGACCTACTCTACGCCATCCTAGAGGAGCGCAAGGGCCAGCTCCTAGAACAAATCAACCAAGAACAGGATGAGAAGGTGGTGGTGGTGCGATCGCTTATCCAGCAGTACAATGAACAGCTGCAGGCCAGCATCAAGCTGATGGACAAAGCCTCCCAGACCATTGCCAACAACAGTGTGGCCGAGTTTCTCGTCGCCGCAAAGAAGCTCATCACAGAAGCCAAAGACGCATCAAAGAGCTCCCATCTCCAGAGGCCTGAGCCTGGATTTGAAAGTATGGACCACTTCACACTCTTTACTGATGATGTGGAGGCCATGCTTGCAAAAATAGACTTTGGGGTGGGTGGTGGATGATGATGATGATGATGAAGAAGAAGAAGAGGAATAAGCAGTGATAGACTTGAGACAAAGACTGTGGGAAAAGAGACATAAATGATAGACCCTTATTAACGTTTTGATAAGGACAATAATCTGGCTGCTTTTGATAACTGTGAGACAAGGGACGTGCAATTTTAACAAAGCGTTTTTTGTACAAATTTGTACAAATTGCACCATTTGTAATGACCTTTCCACTTGACTTTTATACTTTTTTGTAATACCAACATTCATATTGAATTATTTTTTTATATTTGTAGTAGAAGTTTATACTTGATTAGAGTGATATTTGTTTTGTTTGCCAATGCGAGATTTATGAGCTGTAGAATACAGCTTTGCGAATTTACCTTAGGGTGTCATGTGAGATCAAAATGTTTGAAAACTTGAAATTTGAAATAATGCACTTGATTGATAAAATGTCATGTGAAACCTTATTTTCATTGGACAATTCATTGGAAATAAAAGAATTACACAAACTCTCACCTTCTTGAAATTTACTATTGATCTTCGAAGGCACACATTAAAATGACCTTAAAATTCTTAACATTGGAAATGGGTGGCTAAATCTGCATTCTGTCTAATCTGACCTTGTGAGGCATTGCTCTGTGCAAAAGTGGTCGACCTTTTTAGCAGGGTGAGAATAAGAAGCCACAGGACTCCAGGAATAGACTCACAGTGTGCTGAAGTCCTCATGTTTCTAAACTTGACAATTACAGCTGCCGGCAGGAATGTCATGGTTATGGGCCAGAGGCTAACAGTGACTCTGCTATCAGCTAAAGGCACAGTTGCTATGGCTCTAAACAAACCCTAATGATGAACAAAACTGTTGTCGGCCCTAAGTAGGTGTCATGCTCACGTGGCCAACAAACACCAAATAAATTCAATTACAACCTTATTGAATAAAAAATGTAAGATACCTCATTACAATAAAATGACTGAAACCCAGACATGAGACTGACACTGATAAAAACCTTCCATGACAGTAGGTGCATGATGCCAAACATTGTCAGCAACTGCCTGGAAAATGGTCTTTTAACTGACAATAAAGCAAGGTCTGATGAGTCTTTACTGCTAATTCTATAATAAAAACAATAAAGTTTCAAAACATGTTTATTTTCCTTGTATTATTATTTTTCTGTTTTCAGTCCTAAATTCTTCAAAATATCTTCTTTTGTGTTCAACAGAACAAAAAATTACAAAGTAATATTACTACTATGGTAGTCAATGAGGAACAAAAACTGTTTGGTTACAAGCATTCTTCAAAATATATTTCTCTGTGTTCAATACAACAAAGACATTTATACAGATTTGGAATAACTCTAAGGTCAGTAAATGATGATACAATAAGAATTTTTGAATTATCCCTTTAAGTTCAACTTCCTTTTTAACATTATTTCCAGTTTATTCATTGGACTATAAAAATATTTTGTCAGATAACCTAACATCACAGAGTATAATTAAAGGGATAGTTCACCCAAAAATTGCATGTCAATCAATCTGTGGAAAACTATTGAAAATATTTTGAGAAATCTCTTGGTGGTTTTTTCCCATACAATGGAAGCAAGTGTGGTCCAATGTTTTGTGATTAAGAAAATTATTAAAAATATCTTATTTTGTGGTCTGCAGAAGAACAAAAGACAAACAGGTTTAGATGTGGAAGAAAATGAAAAATGATTTTTGTTATTTTGGGTAAGCTTTTAAAAGCTTTCGCTCATTAAGAACCAAGTTATTCGTATAGCCTACAGTAGACTACATAAACAATTACATTTTAACAGCTGTTTTTTACAGTGTGATTCAGCGATTTCAATAAAGGCTGATCTAGCATTCTTTTATTTAGAACTGCTTATGAACCCTGTGCCCTGTTGGCAAGATCCTACAGCAACATGCAATGCGATATGAGGAACTGTCAGCTCGAATGACTAAATCAACATGGACATTAGTTTTGCCAATCTTTACATTTATTTTTATAGTGATGCTTTTTTTTTCTAAAACAACCAAAAAGACAATAATAATTGAATGTTTATTACAAAACAAACACAATTTAACAGCTGTTCGCTCTGACCTGTTGATTTGAAGCTCTCCAACTATGTAGGCCTTAGCTGCCGTGAATAGCAATGTGCATGTCTGTCACATATATTTAACTGTTTCATTAGAGGCTCAGCTTACATGCTTCTTACAGGCTTTAACCGGCACGGGATGCAATGTGTGCATGTGCACTATAGTTAAAACCTTACTTCTCATAAAGTACAGTAAACTCTTTTCTTATTCAAGTTTTTAAACATATGTACAAATGTAGTTCTGATAATTCTTGCATTGCTGATCACCATACTTCAAACCAACACACAAAGAGCCCTGTTAAAAAAGACCAGCTTGAATTTCCACATTCGGCATATGATTTCACTTTTCCCCTGTGACGTTAGGTTTATGTGCGGGGTAAGGGTGGCCCTTAATCTTTGCTTTGCCACCTTATGAAACTCACGTTTTTAGCAAAATTAGCCTTTGCGGATATGATTTTAAGGTTGGTTAGCCACCTCCTAATATATGTACTACCTTTTTTTTTAGGCAAAGCAAGGCAAGTTTATTTAAATAGCACATTTCATACACAAGGGCAATTCAAAGTGCTTTACATAAAATGATTGGCAAAGAGAAATAGGACGTATCTTTAAAATGCAAATGATTTAAGATCACAAATACAACTTTCGATTTTAAGATACAATAAAACAATACATCTTTTTGGGAAGACCTGTAATGAGTCCATTACAGTAATCCACCCTGCTGGTGATGAAAGCATGTACTAGTTTCTCTAAATCTTGGCTTGACACAAACATCTGATTCTGGCTATGTTTCTGAGATGGTAGTACACTGATTTGCTTATTGCTTTGACATGAATGCTGAAACTAAGATCAGACTCTAAAATGACACAAAGATTTTTTACCATACTTTGTGTCTTTAGACCTTTTAAGTCTGTCATTCTGCCCCATCATGTCATGTTTCTCTTGATCTAGTTGCAGGATCATGGCAGGGCCTCTGGTTTTATGTGGAGACAGGCATTCTGGCCCTGTTGGCCTTCCATATACTTTCTCCGGTGTCGTGTCTCTTCCTGCCCTTTCGCCTCTTAATTATTGATTGTTAATTATTTCATGCCCCATAAGGTCAAATGGCATCGTAGCTACTGTCTGCAGATATATTCGGTGACAAAAACAAAGCATTCATAAATAGCTCACTGTGTTCTCATTTACGAATCTCTTTTTTACAGAGACGGGGTCTATCTTCAGTGGCAGGACTGATTAATATATCAAAGAAAATAAAGAAAAGATCAGACAGCGCCACATCTGAAATAATGGATGAAATGTTTAGACCTTTTAGATGTTTAGATTTTAGTTTCCCTTGTAAAGATCAGCTGCAAAACATTCGACCAGACCAGTGTCTGTTACAAAATTCATTTGTGTCTGGCATATACAAAACATATTAAAAGCTCAGCAATCTTTCTGTAAATAAGTTCAGGACTTCCCCTAGCCAGCACCCAAGGCCAGGGCAGTAGCAGCTAATTTTAGATTCATGACTCAGCCTGTCCTTAATCTAGACCTAACACACTAAAGGGCACCCTCTCTTTCAAACTTCACTCCTGTAGGAGGCGTTAGAACAAATCTTTTGTCTGAAAACCAGCTGAAGAGAGTCGCAACTGGGTTCATTACCATAACCATTGCTGGTCCAAAAAAAAGGCAAAAATCTTACACTTACACCGTTTTAAACTTACACTGCAAACTACAAATGTGCGTGTCCTTTTGCACACAGCAAAATATATAACCGTGTGAAACATTATTGACTCAAGGTATTGCAGAATGTAAATCTAAGACTGTGAGCTGCTGTGTAAAACTATCCTCAGATTCATTTTTAGCCACAGCAAACATTGACTGTAGATGGTCGTACAGTAAATAGAAACATTTGCCCTGTCACCTCGCCAGTCTCATGGGCACTGCAGTAAGGTTCTCCACTATTCTTAATGTCAAGGAAAAGTGAAAGAAGCATATGGCTTATTACTAAAAAGAAAAAAAATTATACTAGGCTATATTTAAAGAAAGTATTCTATAGCGTTTTTTGAGATCAAATGGTTGAACACGACATCTAAAAATATTAGATTTAAACAAAACAATTATGTAAAAACAATAAAAAACAGTCAAACCATAAAAAATACATTTTGATTTGAAACAATTGAGATGCTGTGTATTTTATTCTTTTCTGTGAATAAAATATCACTCTATTCATTCAAGCATGGTTAGGGAGTGATTTTCTCTCTCTCTTTTCATTTGGAAAACTCAACATGTGATTTAACATAGCCATACCTCTGACTATTCTCGCATTATCTGCCTCATTCTGAGGAACTTGGCAAGAGCAACTGCATGCTTGCAAGAGAGGTAAACAAATCTTCATTATTATTTTTGTAACAGAAATCTGCCTTCTTGTTACATATGTTAGTAATTACTAAACTGCTCAAATGTTTCAGATCATTTGACTAAAATGTTTCATGATCTTAAAAAAGTCAGATCGGAAGTTGTATGCTTAAATGTTTGGGCATTTACATAAGCAAAAAATGTGCAAACAAAACAATTTATTTTAATAAAAAAATTGTTACAGAAATACCAAAATATTTATAAAAAAAAAGACAATAAGTCAAAACTATGTTATATTGTAGCATCTTCTAAGTTCAAAGTAGCCACTCTTCATCTCAAAGTTGCAAAATTTGTACTGATGGCAATTTACACACTTTTATTGCTTTCAAGATGTCACTACTTAACATTTTATTTTGGATTTTTTTAAAGCACACACTACCCACATTTACACTTTATTAATCTTCAGTATTGATGAGCATTCTATTCTTTAAAAAGTTGAAAATATATGAATATGAATATGAATTGATCCCTGATAGTGTAATTGTTAGGAATGTTAAGTCACTACAACCTTGCATCATCATACATATCTATGAAAAGATAACAAATGCACTCCGGATTAGTATGAAATGTATATGTCATGCTTAAAATTATATTTGAACTATTTGAAAAAAACGTCAGGATTTTTTGAAGAGTTTGAGAACCATATATTTATTTAAATGGTTATCTACCACAGACTGGGATTTAGTTAGTTAATATGTACACCCCACTCAATAGATGGACTCATGATTGTGACACTTTTATAAACTTATTGCATGTCCTGGAACTGTAGCCTTAACTGCACCTTCAATGTCCTAATGTCATATTGGAAACATGCCATTTTTTAGAATAAGAGGTGAAATCATAAACTAATTTATTCTTACAGATACGTCATGCTTAGTGTCATTGTTCTTAACAGGAATCCAAGCATGGACAAGAAATTGGATCTGTCCAGACTATCAGAAGAGGAGGCTAAACATGTGTGGGAGGTCATTCAGAGAGACTTTGTCCTTAGAAAAAAGGAAGAGGAAAGGCTTGGGTGAGGACTTTAAGCTAAAATTTATAATAGAGTTAAATCTGCTTTTAGTTTCAAACTTCAAACCAATAACAAATTTTAAAAGTGCATGTGCACAAAATTTGGAGAAAGACAGCTCCAGTGGCTCAGGTATCTACACATGTATGGACAGATTATAATGCTGTGTAAATATAGCCGCAACCCTCAGTCACAGAATAATGAAATAATGAAACATTACGGTACGAAACCTCTTAAAAGTTTGAATGGTTTTTATTTTATTTTGAACATTACATGATCTTTATTCAGTGGAAACATTTTTTTTAAGTAAAAGAAAATTAAATATTAAAATTGAGTCTATTAACAGAACATGCTTCAGGCAACAGACTTCACGAGGGCAATAAGGTGCCCAAAGGCACCATGTTGGAGACCACTGCTGTACATAGTAGATTATCTGTAGATATAACCCTGCAATAGGGTTATGGGAAAGGCCATTATGTGTGAAAGACCAGTGTTGTGAAGCTATCGCGATCATGGCATAGTCACAAGGCTGGATCACACCATTCCACAGGCTGGGAAAAAGATGCCCCAGAGCTCTATTCTGTTGGTACAAGGAGGCCTCTGTTTTGTTACTGAATTGTTATTTGCTCATGTCAGAAGATAATGTTCTGCTCTGTTTGTTTATGACATGGACTGATTTAAATGGTTTGATTTCAAGTGGAGTTCTTGTTCAATTTGTGGTTCAATCTGAATCACTGAATGTGTTTTGAACATTTAACAGATCATCTATTTTACTTTAATGTCAAATTAGGCAAGATTTTGTAGGGCTAAACGAAATTAGCCTGCAGTAAAAAGCAAATTATTTTCATGATACTTAAGGATTCATGTAAATATCAAAAACTTGGTTAAGGTATTTACCTGACAAATTTAAGAATATAAACAACACATTTATGGAAAAACAAAATTCTCACAGCCAGGAAATAATGGATATATACATTGACTATCAGTAAGACAGTCTCGGTGAGTTTTGTGCATGTATTGTGTGTTATATTCCAAACCTCCTTATATATTTCTCAAAGCTGAGCTTTATTTTACACAACTGCGACATACGTAAAAAATGTATACATTTTTAATAAAATGTTTATTCAAAGGGCAAAGAAATCAACTTTACATTGTGTTTGTATCACACCATAGGGAGCTTAAATCCAAGATCGACAAAGAGGAAACAAAGAGGGAACTTCTGTCATCTCAATCAAACCTGGCGGACACTCATTGCATTCACTGTCTGCAACCCTTTAAGTTCCTGGTGAACAGCAAACGCCAGTGTTTGGACTGCAAACTCTATACCTGCAAGACCTGCAGCCGCTATAACAAGACAGAGCGTGGCTGGGTGTGCGACCCATGTCGCATGACCAGGTTTGAAAGCTCAAATAACATTTGAATGTTTTACTTTTAGTCATCCTATTCCCTTGGGTAAAGAACACATGTCTGTGTGTAACTACTCTGATATTCTACATCTGTTGAATAACACTTGTTTGTTTACGTAGGGTGCTGAAAATTGGAACCTTGGGATGGTACCATGACAATGTGCACTCTCGCTTTAAGCGTTTCGGCAGTGCTAAAGTGATGAGGTCATTGTACAAGAGATTAAATGAAGAGGGTGGGTACTATTTAAAGCCTTATGATAACCTCCAATGTGTCCGAGTAAGCTGTCACATCATTATACTTGTTCAGTATATCACCAGCCATTTTAAGTGGTTCTGCATGCAAGTGTTCAGACTTACAGTAGAGAGTGTATAACATTGAAGGCATGTGTAACTTAGTGATAAACAACTACTTCAATGAATAACAAGAATGCACTCAATACATAAAGTTCTGTTTTATTTGCCCATATCCCAACAATTGAAACGGATTGCTTAGCTTAAACTCGTATCAGTATAGCACATATTTATATCATTTAAATGTTGTCTTTCAGGTAAAGACAAGTAATAGTAAGAACATGTTATGGTTAGACATGAGTAAATGTCTGTGTATATTGGGTTACTTGAAAGGATATTTTACTGTATCTGTCTGCTAAATTCAAAGAACTCGGCCTGGAGGCTGTTTCCACACATGTGCTGGTCACCTGCTTTGGAGCACCGTAAAGCTTGTTGATGTTGTTTATAGCATTGTATGATGGGACATGTTTTAAAGAAAAATTACAAACCTTGGCTGAATGCGAAGAAGGGGCTGTTATTTACCTCAGGCTTAAGATGACTGTAGTGTGACATCTGCTGATGGTTTACAGAAGTACAGGTTGTTTAATATGATGCAATGTTTACAGTTTTGTAAAGAGAAAGATCATGTTTATTAAGTTCCAAAAACGGTAACAAACTTTTTTCTGGATTACAATTCTACATATTTAAACGCGGTGGCTGAGTTAAAATCTCTAAACTGTAAATTGCAGAGGTCTGGTTGTGTGCTTGTTTCAGTACTGCGTGTCCTCATAATGCACAGAAGCATTCACATTGTCTTTTCTTTCATAGGGCACCGTGTTGATGACACACAGAGCATGCCTGATGTCCGCCGTGAGTACACAAACACATTACTGCTGGAAATAATAGCTGGTGTTATCACAGAGCAAAGCTATGGGCAGTTGCACAAGCACTGTTGACATGTAGGCTACAGGTAATAAAACGTTAGAACAACTTGTGAAGTGTAATTCATTTAAATATGTAATGTGTTTTATTCTTAGATGTATATAACGGTCACGATGATGAACATATTGATGCAGCTGAAGGTCAACGTTATAAACAGGTAGATTTTAGTATTTCTGTATTTGAATTTACGTATTTAATGGATTTAATACTTTCTTTCCTTTTCACAATTTAACATGTTTTTACTTGTACAGCTGCTTTGATACAATTCAAATGGTTCAAAGCGCTGTAAAAATAAGCTTATCTTTATAAATTCCTGACAATATTTTAAAATCATCATCTAAAAGCGCTATTTTAAACTAATAAATATCCCTTTAAATAAATGAGACTACACAGAACATGTGTAGCTATATATCCTGAAACAAAAATTGTTTGGCTTCTTTGCAGATCCGAAAGACCAAGCGTCTACTGTCTGTTCACCCTATGGATCTTGACATGGATGATTATGGCCCTCACTCATGCAGACAGTCTGTCCAGGTATTGAGATACTTGGCCTACCGTTATCAACATCCACATTTTAAATGTTTGCTCAGGTAGGCTATATAGACACTTCTTTCTATAACAGTACATCCAAGAGAGAGGTCAGCGGAATGATCTAGAACACACCGCTGATATGCACCATCAACAACGCATGAACCGCAGAAAAAGTCTTGACAGGTTTTCGCGCCCAGGTGAGCATATATATTATGTTTGTAGCATTTCAGATTTATTTTGTTATTTTATTCTTACATGCGCTATATTTTTCTCATTAAGGGGTTGTTCATCCCCAAAATAATAATTTAAGCATTTTCTTCATTGAAACGGTTTTGAGTCTGTATTTTCTAAAGACAGTTACACAGCGAAACTGATTTGTGCCCTTCACCTTGTTTTAGATGATGGGCTGTACACTGAACAAAAAATTGTACGTGCTCGCTCTCTTTCTAAAATCAATTCCTCCATGGCTCCGCGCCAGATCTACGTGGACACTTCAGACGAGGAGGATATGTTCCGTTACCCTGTCTACCAGCTGCCACCACGACGCCGCAGCCGGGCATCCTCTCAAGAAAACATTCCACAGGGAGCCCCACCGGTATGAGCACAGATGATGGCTTTGTTCATATCAAAACATACATGTTTTTCCAATTTAATTGTTAGGACACAGTTAGAATAGAGGATGGAACTAAAAAGGTCCATGAGATAAAATATGTGTCACAGGACTTATAAAACTATTTTCGCATGCAAAACAGCACAAATTGTCCCCTATTCATCCTTCAATGTATACAAATGTCACAAACCACCTTTTACTAATTTCATTTTTGGGATCTAGATCAATGAACTGAGCAAAAGAATGTCTGCCATTGAGAGTCTCCTGAATCGACTGGAAGAGAAAATGACTGTGCCTGCTGAACAGGTACGAATAAAGCCTGATAAACATGCTATGTAGCAATTTTGTTCAAAATTTAGGGTAAAATTCATGCAGGTTGCTTATAATTTGATTTTATTATCAACTGTGTTTTTGTATATCTGCAGCCTGTCCAGCCCTCAGCAGGGCAGCTGGAGGAGGAGAAGCTCAGGAAAAAATTAGATGAGCTGATGAGTGACAGGGCCCTTTCCTCTGATGAGGATGAGCCGAAAAAGATTCCTCACTCCACGGGGACCACTGTAAGAGGGAGACCACAGGGAGACCAGGCACCTATTGCCCCTCAAGAACCCTTGAGCTCCTCCAGCGATGAGATGCTCACCGAAGAACAAAAGGTGAGCAGATGTTGGTCAAAATCTGTTGGAGATGGCTTTTCCAAGGTAAGGTCAAACTCGGCAGATCATCTTTGACAAAATGTCTTTCAATAACAAATATGTAAAACAATACAGATTTAGACATTATTTCACCGCTGGAATATTAGTGAAATACCAGTCAGTGTGAAAAGAAACAACATTTATAAACTATGCCATATTGATAGGAGTTGAAAAATATAAGAATGTCTGCACAAATGCTTTATTAAACATATTCAAATGATTTTGAAAAATTTTGAATTCCACTTGGTTACATTCATTTTCTTCATTAGCAGCACCGTGTGCCTCATTTAGCTACAACATTAGCTATGCTAATATGCTAATACCTCACTACAATACTTTATTAGGGTTTCTCGGATAATTACTGTTCCCTTTACATGGCTTTCAGAGATCCACTGCGGCAGCTCTTTGTGACATCACAACCATGATACTAAGAACAATAAATGCCACCGAAAGTGCTATGAACGAGTTGGCCCCCTCAAACCCTAATGACAGACTTCCGTTAGAGGGCACAGATGTTAAACAGGCTGATGATGCGTACAGAGAACTTGAGGAAAATGTAAGATTATTACAATTAATTAAATTCGATTTGATTTGATTTGATTTATTTAGCGCTTTTCACAATGTGCATTGTTCTAAAGCAGCTTTACAAGAGAAAATACGAAAAACAGAAAAACACAGAAAAGGTCAAACACAGCACAGTGCATGGTGTTTATAGAACAAGCAAGATCATTCTAGTAAATAATATCTAATAAATGCATTCTCCCAGTGAGCAAGCCAAAACTGCCCTGTGGAAAGGAACCCAAACTCCAATGGTAAATAAATGGAAAAAAAAAAAATTGGGAGAAACCAGTCTCATCCGGGAGGGCCAGGGCCCGTATTTATCAAGCTTCTGAGAATTAATCACAAGAACACCGCTAAGAATTGACTTAAGAGTAAAAAAAATATTGTCTCAAAGCTGCGCTTAAAAGTTGGCTATAAAGCAGCTCCGTCGTAATTTAAGTGAAGTGTAGGACTTGGAACGCCCCTACAAATGGCGTCCCCTTCGCGAAGGGCACTTCAAGGGCTCATAAATGCCTTTTGGAAAATGCCCTAAGTGTCAGGCTTATAGATGATTTACGACACTTTGCTGTGCCGCAAACGGGATTTTGGATCAGGTGGTGCTTCGTGATGGATGGAATGCCTATTCTTCACCCTGCGGGGCAAGAAGGGAGGTGAGAATAGCACACTGACCCACCTAGGAGGGGGGAAGGTGCTTTTGCAGGCGTATGCCCTACCTGCCGCCTGTCTTGCGTGTTGCCATGCAAGACTCGAGCTGACACCGGTTCCACGCGGAGGCTGTAGAACCTGCAGATGTCTGCCAGAGAGGCACCCTGAGCCAGTGCCCACGAGGAGTTGTGCTGTCCGTCCGGACATGCATGTGCTTGTCCTGCACGAGAGGTTGTAGCCTCTTCAGTGCAAGTAGCACAGCCAACAACTCTATGCATTTGATATGCCAGCGCAGGCGGGGGCCCGTCCATCGCCCCGACACCCCAACCCTCCAGGGAGGCATCTGTCGTCACCACGACGTGCCTCATATCCTGCCCGAGAGGGACCCCTGTCCGTAGAAAAGTCATTGATGACCAGGGGGTTAGGGTGCGTCGGCAGGCAGCCGTGATGACCATCCGCCTGCTACCGGTGTGGCACGCTCTCCAGGGAACTTGACTCTGTAGCCAGTGTTGGAGTGGTCTCATGTGCATCAACCCGAGGGATATCACCCCTGAGGATGCCATGTGTCCCAGAAATTGTTTCAGGGGGCCCACTGACTGTGCGCTAGGTAGTCAGTCGCGCTATCATGGAGACAGAGTCGTGTTCCATACCGAGAAAAATGATGCTCTGCACAGTGGAGAGCTTGCTCTTTTCCCGGTTGACCTGTAGTCCCAAGCGATCTGGGTGCCGGAGCACCAGGTCCCAGTGTGTACACATCAGATCTCGCGAGTGTGCCAAGATAAGCCAGTCATCGAGATAGTTTAGTACCTGCACGCCCTTCTCTCTGAGGGGAGTGAGGGCGGCTTCCAATGCCTTCGTGAAGACTCGTGGGGACAGGGACAGGCCGAAAGGGAGGACTCTGTACTGATATGCCCACCCCTCGAAAGTGAACCGTAGGAAAGGGCAATGACGAGGGAGAATCGAGACATGAAAGTATTCATCCTTCAGGTCGATTGCCATGAACCAATCCTGACATCTAAAAGACGTCAGGATGCACTTCTGCGTGAGCATCCTGAATGGCAGCTTGTGTAGGTCCCTGTTCAGGGTACGCATATCTAGAATGGGGCGCGACCCCCCACAAGAAGGGTGGCGACCTCGGCCCGAAGCACGGGAGCATCCTTGCCTCTGACTGAGGTTGAGAGGATGCCCTGAAACTTGGGCGGGCGTCTGGCGAGTTGGATCGCGTAGCCGAGACGGATCGTATTCCATAGCCACAGTGACGGTTTGGGAAGCTCTTGTCAGGCTCCCAGGGACAGGGGCTAGGGGTACAATCTGCTTCATTAACCTCCCCGGTTGTTGAGAGAGAGGCAGAGGGAGCTCCGAGGAATCTACGGGGTCGGATACCAGTAAGTCACCCTCCGATGCTGCAAGGGACATCTCATCATCACGCACCGTTTCCGAATTCTTGGCTGAGTAACGAGATGGGGTGAACCGTCAAATGGGGAGCGGTCAGACGAGCGAGACAGGGTGCAAACGGTCCGCGAGCCTGTGGCTGACGGATTAACACTCGATTATCCCCTTATCACCCTCGCTGCTCACCGTAGCGGACAGCAGTGTCTTAGCCACTGCTGTCACAGCCCGGGAAGCAAACGAGGTGGTGGCTGAGTCCCGAGAGAACACAGCCACCCGTGACGCAACGTCAGGATCGTCATCTGCCCGCAGTGCGTATCCACAAAGCATGCTGGAAACCCAAGCACTTGAGGCAGACATCGTGTCCGTCCCCCTCCTTGATGAGTGTGTTGCACCCATGAGAACAGCGGGAGATGCCTGCTGAAGATATTTTGCTCTTTTAGAGAAAAAACTCAAACACTTTTGGAACTGCAGAGACACCCAGGGGAAGTCGCTTCATTCCACATGTATTATGTGGAATGATACGGTTCTATTGGCCAACCCCTCTGTCCAAATGTCTCTGTCTCCTCAGCGCCATCACAAGTCCCTATTGGCAACTCCTAAGCACTTGAGAGACCTCTCCAGCTGTCTTAAATAATTGGGAGAGTAAGAGTGATTTTTAGCTTTAAGAAATTTGACAACTTGCTTTTATATTTAAGTTTGGAAGCAGGAGTAAATTTAATGAATTCTTAGCACTTAAGACTAAAATGGCACTTTGAGAAGCTTCATAGGTACGGGCCCTGGTCTCCTTTGACGTGTCACAGCTCTACACAATGACTTTTAAAAGTAACTGAGTAAATGTTTATGACAAATAGGGAGATCTTATTAGTTGAAGTTATTAGATGTAAATTAAGCATTAAATACTAAGTATTGCAAATTTAGCATTATTGTGACAACTAGTCCGTCTTTGATTCTGGTTGGGGATGGAATTGCCTGAGCTGGGATGGTCAGATGGTCACTTTGCTCTGGGGTGGTGATGGAATTGTCTGGGATGGTCAGTCAGTCTGCAGGCTCTCGCAGGAGGATGGCACGGGATTTTCAGATGTATCTGACATAATCTCTAGTTAGGGATGGTCATATGACGTTTATATGGGCCTGGCGTAATCTCTCTTTATAGCTATTATTGTTTATGTATTTTCATTATTAGGAAGAGAGTGCTCTGACACAAGGAATACCAATGACATCACCGAGCGGTTTTGTGCCTTATTTCACAAAAAAATCCTAAAATATTAAGGTCCGAATTGTCTTGCTCCTTTTTTCTACAGGTATATTTGACTGCAGGGAAGTCTTTCGATATGGCAAAGAAGTTGAGAATGATTGAGCAGAATACTAAGAATCAATACTTTGGCCCGCTAACTGATTCAGAACTTTCTGAGCTAGAGGACCAAGTTGCTTTGGCAGCTACCAAAGTTCAAAGCACAGAGAGTGAGGTGAGCTACATCTGACCAAATTATTTATTCGTTCAGGTTTGTTCATTCATCTGTTCATTTATTACTCATTAATCAGGTCTCGGACATTGAGAACAAGATAGCTGCTCTGAGTGCTAAAGGACTATCAATTGATAAAGCTAAGAGAAAGGTAAATAACTGAACACAATCAAAACATCAAAAAATCCACGTAAACATGGCAAAATAATTCATATTTAGAATTGTTTTTATCTTTCAGACACTGAGTCTACAACATAAAAGGAAGTTTTCCCAAGACATTCCTTCAAACAGAGTGCATTTTTAAATCTGAAACAGGACATCACTTGTCTTTAACTGTGTTGATCTGCATCAACTGCTTCTTATCCATCTTTATCCATTTGCTTTATATTCATCCATGCACCCAGTTTATAATAAAGACTCTCTGGTCACTATCTAAAAGTTGTCAATGAGTGTATTTTAACACACATCCTGACGCAGTGGTTCATAAACACATCACTTTATATTGCTCCCTTATCTGACATGCAGAGTTCAGTTCTGATAATCTGGGCCCGTATTCGAGTTATGCTCTAAGGATCATCGGTACTGTTACGCATACCCGTTACGCTGTATTGGATCGCCATCTTGTTATGCTCTATTCCAATGGATATTTTTCTATTATCTTGTTTTGCTCTATTGTTCTCAATGGTATGTGTGATTTCACATGCAAGAAATGGTTTATACCGAAAATAACATTGCGCTAGTCGAGTACTTTCGCTTTAAATACAAAGAAAACAAATTTCAGCACTGGTTTAAAAAGGGTAATTAAGAAATGTTGGAAACGTGTTTTTCTTTCATTTCCAATGTATTCTCTTGAAAAGTCTTTATTGTCATATGTGTGTAGAATATAAAATCCTTTTAGGAATTTCACCATTCAACATGAATGTATCAGAGGCTCCAACCCGGTCTCATGAATTGCGTATCATAAATAACACGTGCTGTGCAATATCGTGTAATACGTACGCCAAAGTTCGATTTTGCGTGCATGATATGCCAATGTTTGCATGCACCTGGGGGGAGAGCAGCCATTTTGAAACGTAGGCTACATGAAGAGGAAACACTGAAATAATTAAAATAATACGGTTAGGTTTAGGGGTTGGGTTAGGCTAGAGGTTACATGCACGCACGCTATCATTAGGTTTAGGGTTTGGGGACAGGTTAAAGAGACAAATTGCTGATTAATATGCACACACGCTAAATTGGCGTATCATATGCATGCAAAAATAGGCGTATTGTATGCACGCAAAATCGAACTTTGGCGTATGTATTACACGATATTGCACAGCACGTGTTAACATTCGTAAATATGGAAATCGATTCAGTGATTAGTCCAATGTCGTCATCTTAAATCCCGTTTGCGGCATAGCAAAGTGTTGTAAATCATCTCTAAGCCTGACACTTAAGATTTAGTCCTACACTTCACTTAAAGTATGACTGAGATGCTTGATAGCTAACTTTTAAGCGCAGCCTTGAGCCAAGAATTTTTTTACTCCTAAGTCATTTCTTAGCAGTGTTCTTGGGAGTAATTACAAGCTTCTCAAAGTGCCATTTTAGTCTTAAGTGCTGAGAATTCATGAAATTTAGTCCTTCTTCCAAACTTAAATATAAAAGCAAGTTATCAAATCTCTTTAAGCTAAGAATCACTCTTACTCTCACAATTACTTAAGACAGCTGGAGAGGTCTCTCAAGTGCTTAGGAGTTGCCACTAGGGGCTTATGATGGTGCTGAGGAGACAGAGTTATGGACAGAGGGGTTGGCCAATGGAACCGTATCATTTCACATTATACACGCATAAATTTGGTACTCCCCTGCATAGGCGAGATTGCGGGTGGCACTTATTTGAGAGTGTTAATTTGCGAAAGGCATTTATTAATGAAACAACATCTACACATCCGTTTTCATAATCAACTTTATGCATTTAACAATCTTCTTTGTGCGCAAGATAAAAGGCACGCAGTCCTGACATGTCATTAATGCTGTTGCGCGTTCTCGGGATGCTGTATTGTTATGGATCATCTTGTTATGATCTATTGCAATGAATTTGCATTATTTTCGCACGTTCTCATTATGCTGTATTTTGTTTTCAATGGTATGTGTGATTTCACACTCAAGAAAACATTTATTCCCGATAATAACACTCGACTAAAGCAAATAAAACAAATTTCAGCACTGGTTTAAAATGGGTACTTAAGAAATTGTAGAAACGTGTTTATCTTTCATTTCCAATTACTATATCATAATGTATTCCCTTGAAAAGTCTTTATTGTCATATCATGTGTGTTGAATAACTCCTTTTAGGAATTTCAACATGAATGCATCAGAAAATATTCTTAAAAAAGTAAATCTATTCAGTGATGGGTCCATGCTAATGTTGTGCGCTTTATAAACAACTTTTAAGCGCAGCTTTGAGCCATGAATTTTTATACTCTTAAGTCAATTCTTAGCAGTGTTCTTGTGAGTAATTTTCAGACGTTTGATAAATACGGGCCCTGATTAACAGCAGATGATCAAGTTTGTTAACCAAGTGCACTTTACCTGGTCAAAAAAATCCCTTTGGAATTGTTGTTTACCCTATAGGATCCTATTGGACTTGTAGAATCCTATATTGGACATTATTATGCATTCTATTGGAATTTCTATTTGTCATATAGGATCCTATTAGGATTTTTAGAATCCAGTTTGACCCTTTCAGACTTTGTGATATATTTTATGTCTGAAATCCACTTGTATAGAGAGAGAGAGAGAGAGAGAGATCCTGCTTTAAACAGAATAGGTTTTAAATAACATTACTTGGAACATAATGTACAGTATATTATTAATTCTATGTTGACTGTACAAGAAATCTATCTATCAATCAAGCTCTGCTAGGCATACACATTAGTCAAGCTCGATGATGTTTGGTTGTAATGCAATATAACATGTTTTTTTAAAGCTCATATACACAACCTTTCTGACAACCTCCACAGGTTTCACATATAATGGCTCTGTCATAAATCTCTGCAGAGTACTCATCATTTTCAGACAGATGACAGACGGGAGCATTAATAACCTATCCTTGTGATCCCCCAAAAAAACAAGACCTTCAATCTTTTGTGCCCTAGCAACAAGAGGATAAACACGTAGCCACTCATTGACAAGTTTGACCACCATGTTTGAGACATCAGCATTAGTCTTTGTTTCTTTAAGCAGTCAAGGAATGGACTGAAGTACTGTATGTTAAACTGGCGTGTAATTTGAGATGGAATGTAATTTGTCCCATGACATAACCTCTTCAGTTTTTGGTTGTGATCCACAAATGAAAATGCCGTTTTTAGTGTGTGAGTTGATTTAAGTTGAAAGACATATGGCACTAGCCATATTTCACTAATGTCATACTTCACAAATGTTGCTATTTTAGATGTTACAGTTGCCATGTCACTGTCTGTGATGTTGTCTTTAAGAAAGCTACTTTCACACTCTGTAGCAATCTTGGTATTTCAGATGGAGGTTCCATGGTAAGCAGCCTTTGATCAACATGCTTCTGTGATGTCCCAATGTACCAAGGGCTTTCGTGGTCCTTGCTGTTAAACCACAAGTCCAAGAATTGCTTTGTCACCCCCAGCAGAACACAGTGCATGTAGTCATCTGGAAAACTATTGACAATGATAAAACCATTTCAGAAGGACTAAAGGTGATATTGTCTTCACCCCAAACACATGGCCAACCTCATTCTCAATGGCCCTCTGTCCACAATCAATGACATAGCTATGAGTTCTTTTCTCCGCCTCAGTGGGTGGATACACTCTGGCATATCCTCTTCGCTTTGTCACAGTTTTTCCTTCATTTAAGCAATAGCCACATCCATATGCACCATTGAACTGATATACCTTGAAGCACACATCGGGCCACTGCATTACATAAGCATATGATAGGGAAAATTTTAGACACCACAGTTTTTTTAGTAAGTGGGTGCATCCATTCTACGCCATGTGAATTTATTTTTAGAATGTCATCTACAAATAGTTGGTAGGTAGACATGTCAGGTTTACCACGCCCAAACCAAACACTGGCGAGTATTATGTTTTTGAAAGAACATTTGGTTGGAGCAAAAGATGAAGATTTAAACATTGGAATGCCATCACAGTTCCAAAGCAGCGTTATGTCGTTTGCTGTGAAATTAGGGAGTGTCTGATACAATTCACATTTTCTTACATCATTCATTCCATATTCTTTAGATTGTCATGCACATTCCTCTTTTTGTAGAATGTTTCTTAGCTAATCCTCAATTGAGAGACTTTTATAATAACTGCCTTCTGTATATTTTTTTTTTTGGGTCATTTATCTCATTACACTCTGGACAGTGCATGTTGTTCTTTGGAATATGCATAAGTAATGTATAAGATGTCCCTTACGGAAATGTTTTTTTTGTGTAGTAGCCATGTTTTTTTTTTATAATGAATTACTATTGACAAAACCATAAACAATGTTTTAACTAAGTTTTTTTATTTTGTGGTAACCAAAATACAGTAACCATGGTTTTTTAACTGTAGTAAAACCATGTTTTATTTGAAAACATTGTTTATTTTCGTAACTGGTACAATATCTGTAAATGTGTTGGCAATAATAATTAATTAAATAATATTTTATTACTGTATAAACCAGAGGTGGGACCAAGTCATTGCTTTACAAGTCACAAGTAAGTCTCAAGTCTTTGCATGCAAGTCTCGAGTCAAGTCCCGATTCAAGACAGATAAGTCCAAGTCAAGTCTCGAGTCAAGACAATCAAGTCCAAGTCGAGTCCAAGTCCTCTTCAAGTTTAAACTTCAAGTCTTTAAACAAGTCTTTAACAAGTCATTAGTTATCTTTCCCCAAATCAGTTTCACTGTATTAAATAGTATAGTAGATTAATATTTATTTAGGTCAGAAAGGCTTCACAATGCTTTCATATGAGATATCTTAGGGCACTGTGGTAGAAATTTACTTCACACACCTGACTGAAGATAAGCTTGTATAATAGCTGTATGGGACACACAGATGGTTGTTTTTCGATTTCAAATGTAGTATGCTCCTTAAAGAGTCCTTAAAGACAACACTTGAATTAAATTACAAATAACTTAACTAGACTTAACTGAACAAGACACAGGAACGACACCACACAAATCAAATGACAATGAACCAGCAAGGGCAGAAAACGCAGGGGCATTAAATAAGTTAACAATTAAAGAGGGAACGGGTGCAGGGCATGAAATCATTAACACTTAATAATGAGGGACGGGGACAAAGACAAGACCGGAGAGTAAGGAAGGCCAAAAGGGCCAAATTGCCTCTCTCCACATAAAACACGAGGCTCTGTCATGATCCTGCCACTAGATCAAGCGAAACATGACATGATGGGGCAGAATCATTACAAAAAATGTATTGTTCAACTAGGCGACGGGTCAGACTAAGAGCGGTTCACAAAAACCCTTATGATGACAATTAATTGGAGGACCGTGACGTCGCCCGGTATGGCGCAGCCGGGGCCCCACCCTGGAGCCAGGCCAGGGGTGGGGCTCGTATGCGAGCGCCTGGTGATCGGGAAGAAAAACAAACGTGGTCGCCCGGTGTTAGGTATTCTGCCAAGGCAAATTATGAAGAGGCTAGGGAGGAGTTCTCATCAGGTGGCCGGGCCCTCTTTGTCTCCCCCCTCCCCCTCCCTTTTCCTCCTTCTCCATTCCTCCCCCCCCCTACCGTTCTCTAATCGCCACACCCCCCCCCCCTTCCTTGTTTACTTCTTCCTCTGCTTTTTCTCACTTCCTCCCCCTTTTTTCCTTCGTTCCCCCTCTTTCTCTCCCTCTTACTCTGCTTTTTCTTCTCTCTCGCCCCCCCCCCCTCCACCTGCCTTTCCTCTCATCCCCCCACTTTCCCTCCTCCGGCCTCCTACACCTTTTTCCTCCTTTGCTGTTTCAATGTCTTTCCCCCCCCCCCGCCCCCGCCCCTCCCCCCCCTTGCCCTCCTTTCCTCCTCTCCCCCTCCCCCTCTTTCCCCCTCCCCTTCCCTCCCCATTCCCATCCCCTTTTCCTTCCACCCCTCCTCTTGTCTCACCCTTTTTTTCTTTCTCTCCTCTCTCTTATCGCGTTGGCCCACCTTCAGTTCCCCTTCATCATTTTCCCGTCTTTGTTCCTTCTTCCCTTTCTTTATCCCTACCCTGCTTCGCTTCATTTCATTTCTGTCCCCCCTCTTGTCTCTTTGTCCTTTTTCTTTATCGTCACCCGTCGTTGTCTCCCTTTTCTCCCTCCGTTCGTACTTGCCCCCTGCCCATATAGTCTCGTCTTTTCCCCCTCCTTTTACTTTAGGTTCATGACTTCCTCTCCCCTGCCTTTGTTCTCCTTTTGGTCCCCTTCCCCCTCCCTTCCGTTTGCCCTTTCCCTTTCTCTTTTACGCTCCTCCCTCTTCCCACCCTCTTGTTTTTTCCTTGCCCTTCCCTTCCCCTTTTTCGTCTCTCTTTTTTCTCATCCTCCTCCCTCCTTCTTCTGCCCTTCCTATTCACCCCCCCCCCTTTTTGTCTTCTCATTTCCGCCTTTCTTTTCTTTTGTCCTTTTTTCTCTCGCCCTACTTTGTTCCTTCTTTTTTTTCTCCGCGCCCTCCTCCTCCTTCTACGTTTACCCCTTTCTTTCCCTCCCACCCGCCCTTTCCCCCCCCCATCTCTTCCACTTTTCCTAACCCTCCATCGACCTTTTTTTTTTCTCTCCTCTGCGTTGTTCCCTCCCTACCTTAGCCTCCCCCCCCACCTCCCCTCTTCTCCCCCCTCCCCTCCATGTCCCGTTATCTCCCCATCCTCCCTTTACTGCTCTCCACTTCACCGCCCTTTGCATGTTCCCCCACCGCATCTCTCGTTCCCGTCCCTCTCTTTCCCCCCGTTTTCTTTCGCTCCTCCCCTCTTTACGCACTTTCCCCTTTACTCTCCGCCCCCCCTTCTATTTTCTATACCTTCCTTCTTTTCCCCCCCTCCCCCTTCGCTTTTTTTCTTTTTCATTTAGTCCTCCGCTCTCCCCCACCTGTCCGGCCATCCCCCCTCCCATCCTTGGTTCTCGGCCTATTGTTTTTCCCTCCTTTTCCACTTGGCTTGGCTTTCCTTTCCACCGCCTTTTCGGTTCTTCCCCCCCCTTTTCTTGTCTTTTCCCCCCCTTCTTGCTCCCCCCTTTCTTCTCTGGACTTCCTGCCTTTTTCCTTTTATTTCTCGTTTCGCCCCCCCTCCCTAATTGCTCGCCTCCTCTTTTTTCCCTTCGGCCCGCACCTTTTTTTTCCATCCTAGTTGTGCTCCTGCTCCCCTTCTTTCCCATCCTTCTTCTGGGCCCCTTTTGAGTCGACCTCCCTGACAGCTGGTTGCTGTTCCATCTTCCATGCCCTTTCATTTATTCTGTCGCGCCTTTGAGCTTGCCATAGCCCCTCCTTGACCCTCGCCGTCCTTCTATTGACTTTCACTGCCTTCTTCCCGCTTGCCTTCTTCGTCGTGCTTGCCCCAGCTCGAGTATTGAGGTTCCGGAGGTGGCGCTTTCTTGGTGTGTTGACCTCGCCTCCGTGTTGCGAAAGTTCTTCCACATTTGGGGTGTTATAGAGTACGGGCACGGTCAATGTAGGGGTCCTCTGGTCGCGATCTACCACACTTTCTGGGAGGCAGACAGCTGTATACTATCGTTTTCCCTCTTTAAATTGCCCCAGAGCTTCGCCATTCGGTTCACCCTCCCACCACGCCTGTCGTAGCTGGAGCTAGGTGTTTGTTCTTGTTCTACCGTCATGGCAAACCATTTCGCTCACCGTTAGAGTGCTCTTTTGTAACGGTATGTAATGCCTTTATGTGATTGCCCCCCTCCTCTCCCCTTTTCTCTCCGCTCTTTTCTCCCCCCCCGTTTTGCCGTGTTGCCCCCCTTTTCTCCCTTCTTTAACACTCCCCCCTCTCCTCCCCCCCCATCTTACCCGATCTCCGCTCCCACCCCCTCTTCTCGCTGCTTCTCCTTTTTCTTTTATTCTTTTCTTTCTTCGTGTCACACGCACTTCTTTCTTCTCTTTCTTTTTCCCTCTGCCATCATTTTCCTCATTCTTTTTATTCCCTCTTCCGCTCTCCCCTCCCCTCCCCTTCCTTCAACCGTCCCCCTCCCCCCTCTCCATGCTCTTTTAGTATCTCCTCTTCCCCGCCCTGCTCTCCCCCCTTCCGCCCATTCTCTCTACTTTTACACTTTCCCTCTACTTTACCCTCCTCCTCCTCATCCTTTTGTTTTCTTCCCCCCCTCATTCCTACTTCCGCTTTTTCTTATCGTCCCCTTCACCTCTTATCTTCTCTTTTCTCCTTCTGCTTTTCCTCTCTCCCTTCCCCCTCCCTCCCTCGGTCCCACCCTTCCCTTCCTCTCCCTTCCCTCTCTGTTTCCTCTCCATCTACCCTTCACTCCTCGCCTCCCCGTTTTCCTCCCCCTTCCGTCTCCTTGTGTCCCCCTGCCCCTTCCCCTCCTTACTTCACCCCTCCTTTTCTGCCCCCCTGTACTCTTGCCTCGTACCTCTTCTTTTCCTTCTCCCGCTTCCTCTCCCCTTCCCTTTTTCCCGAGTTCTTCTCTTACCACCCCACCCACCCCTCCGTGCTCCACCCCCTTCTCCCCCCCCCATGCTATTTTTGTGCCCTCCCCCCCGTTTCAAGTCTTTCCTCTGTTCCTTTCTCTTCCCCCCTCCTTCAAACCCTGTTTCTTTTTTTTTTATATATCCCCGCTTTCCCTCCCCCCGCTGCGTGTCCTTTGCTTCTTTTTTTTCTCTGCCCCCCTCCCCCCTCCCACCCCTCCTCCCCCCCCCACTTCTCTTGCCCTTCTTTTTCTTTCCCCTTTCCCTTCTCTTTTCTTTCACCCCCCCCTTTTTTTTCCCTTGCATTCCCCCCTCATCTCCTTTTCTCCGTTTCTTCGACCTTTTCCCCAGCCCGCTCCTTCTCCCTCCCCCCTCCTCTTTCCCTCCCCCTTCCCTTCCCTTTCTCCCCCCCCCTAACCCCTTTCCTTTTCCTTCGTTTCATTCTCCCACCCCGCTTTTTTCTTTCAATCCCCTTTTCTGCCTTCCGCTTTTTTATGGCCTTTTTCGCCCCCCCCCCCCCCTTCTTTTCCTCCTCCCTTTTCGCGGCCCACCCCCTTGGTACCTCGCGTCCCCCCCCCTTTTCCCTCTTGTCTCTTCCTTCCCGCGTCCCCTTTCTTCTCCCTCCCCCTCCTTGGCCCCTTGTCCCTTTTCCTTACCCCTTTACCCATACACCTTCCCCCTACCCCACTTCCCCCCTCCCACCTTCTTTCTTCCCCCGCTCTTTGTTTTCCTCCCTCCCTTTTCTTGCTCCGTTCCCCCCTCTCCTCCCTCCCCACTTCCTTTCTTCTACTCTTTCCCCCCCTTTTTTGTTTTCTTCTCTCTTTTTTTTTGCCTCTCTGCCCCTTCTCTCCCTCCTCTCTCCCCCCTTTCCCCCCCCTCCTTCTTTCTGTTTTTTTTTTCATCCCTCCTCCGCTTTCCACCTGCACTCCCCTTTTCCCTCCTTCTCTCCTAACCCCCTATCCCTCTCCTTCTCTTTCCCCTCCCCCACCCCCTTCCTCTCTCCTCCCTCCTCACACTCCCCTCCCCTCCCCACCTTTCCCCCCCCCCGTTTCGTCCACCCTTTCTCCTCGTATCCCCTTTTCACCCTTTTTTCCTGACTCCTTCTGCCCCTCGCCCCCCCTCACCTTTCCCCCTCCACTTCCCCCTTCTCATCTCTCCGCCCCCCTCCACCCCTACCTCTCCTCCCCCTCTCCCATTTTCCTTTCCCCTTCTTGTTTCCTTTCACCCCCCCCCCTCATTTCCTCTTTTCATCCCCCCACTTTCCTCTTCCTCTTTCTCTTCCCCCCCCCCCCCTTCCCCCCTTCTTCCTCCTCCCCTTTTTTTCCTTCCTCTTGTTTTTTCATCTCTTCCTCTCTGTCCCTGCCCCCCTCCGCCCCTTTCCCTTTTTTTACTCCTGTCCTCTCCTTCCTCCCTCCACCGCCCCGGCTCACTACCCCCCCCTCCCCCCCCCGTTTTTCCCCCTCCTCCTTTCCTCCTCGTTCCTCCTTTTTACCCTTCTCCTCTCACCTTGCCCCTTTTCCCTCTTTGCGTTTCTCCATTCCCCCACTCCCCTCCGCCTATTCTTTATCCGTCCTTTCTGCCCTCCATTCGTCTTCTTCCCTTTCCCATCCAGTTCTTTTTGCCCCCCCTTGTGCCCGCCCTTTTTTCTGCTCCCTACATCTTCAATCCTCACGTCCCCCGCCCCGTACTCTTTTTTCCCTTTATCTTGTTGCCCTCTCCACCCTCGTCCGCCTTTCCTTCTTTCTTTTTTCCCCTCTTCCTTCCGTCTCCCTTCCTTACCTATTCCTCACACCTTCCGCCCCACTTTCCTCCCTTCTTCCTTCTCCCCCGCCTGCCCCCCCCCCCATCCTCTTCACTTTTCCTTCCCTTACTTTCCTTTCTCCTCATCTTCCCCCCCCTTCCCCCCCCCGCTTCCCCCCCTCCTCCTCGTTCCAATTTTCGTTTTTTTCCTTTTACCCCTTCCCCCCTGCCCATCCTCCCTTTCCCCCTCCCCCGCTCCCTTTTTTCGTTCCTTCCCCCCTTCCTCGTCCCCCCTTCTTTACCCCCCCTATTCCCTTTCCCCTTACTTCTCCTCCCCCCCCCGCACTCGACCCTTCTCCCTACTCCCTTTCTCCTCTACCTCCTTTTTCTTCCTTTTTCTCCCTTCTCTTCCGTTACCCCCCTCCTCCTTTCACCCCTTTTTTTTTCCTCTCATCCATTTTTTCCTCTTCTCCTTCCCCGTTCGGCCACACTTCCCCTCTTATCCTCCTTTTTATCCCACTCTCCCCTCCTTCCCCGGGAAGAAGCGCCGTCCCAATTCCTTACTTACTACTTTTTCGTTCTCCCCGCTGTTTCCACACACTCTTCTTCCCCCCCCTCCCCCTCCTCCTCCCTCCGTTCTTTTGCCATCCCCCCTGCCCTCCTGCCCCCCAACCCTCCGTGGAACCACCACCTGCCCCAAGGAGGGACCGTAAGGGGCCGGTTGCAAATGCAAAAGTGGATCGGGACGGCGGCAGTCGAAGGCGGGGGCCTCGACAACCCGATCCCTGGACGCGGAATCTAGCTCTAGGGACATGGAACGTCACCTCTCTGGCGGGTAAGGAGCCTGAGATTGTGCGTGAGGTTCAGAGATTCCGACTAGAAATAGTCGGGATCACCTCTACGCACAGCTTGGGCTCTGGAACCACTCTCCTCGAGGGAGGATGGACTCTTCACCACTCTGGAGTTGCCCATGGTGAGAGGCGGCGGGCTGGTGTGGGTTTGCTTATAGCCCCCCAGCTCAGCCGCCATGTGTTGGAGTTTACCCCGGTGAACGAGAGGGTCGTTCCCTGCGCCTTCGGGTCGGGGATAGGTCTCTCACTGTCGTTTGCGCCTATGGGCCAAATGGCAGTGTAGAGTACCCGGCCTTCTTGGACTGGGGACTCCGTCGTTCTGCTGGGGGACTTCAACGCCCACATGGGCAACGACAGTGACACCTGGAGGGGCGTGATTGGGAGGAACGGCCCCCCTGATCTGAACCCGAGTGGTGTTCTGTTATTGGACTTCTGTGCTAGTTACAGTTTGGCCATAACGAACACCATGTTCAAGCATAAGGGTGTCCATCAGTGCACATGGCACCAGGACACTATTGGCCGGAGGTCGATGATCGACTTTGTAGTTGTTTCATCTGACCTACGGCCGTATGTCTTGGACACTCGGGTGAAGAGAGGGGCGGAGCTGTCAACTGATCACCACCTGGTGGTGAGTTGGATCCGATGGCGGGGGAGGAAGCTGGACAGACTTGGCAGACCCAAACGTACTGTGAGGGTCTGTTGGGAACGTTTGGCCGAATCGCCTGTCAGAGAGATCTTCAACTTTCACCTCCGGCAGAGCTTCGACCAGATCCCGAGGGAGTCTGGAGATATTGAGTCCGAGTGGACCATGTTCTCCACCTCCATTGTCAACGCGGCCACTCGGAGCTGTGGCCGTAAGGTCTCCGGTGCCTGTTGAGGCGGCAATCCCCGAACCCGGTGGTGGACACCGGAAGTAAGGGATGCCGTCAAGCTGAAGAAGGAGTCCTATCGGGCCTGGCTGGCTTGTGGGACTCCCGAGGCAGCTGACAGGTACCGACAGGCCAAGCGGACTGCAGCCCGGGTGGTTGGGGAGGCAAAAACTTGGGCCTGGGAGGAGTTCGGGAGAAGGACTATCGGTCGGCCTCGAAGAGATTCTGGCAAACCGTCCGGCGCCTCAGGAGGGGTAAGCAGTGCCCTACCAACGCTGTTTACAGTGGAGGGGGGCGGCTTTTGACCTCGACCAGGGATATCATCGGGCGGTGGAAGGAATACTTCGAGGATCTCCTCAATCCCGCCGTCACGTCTTCCATTGAGGAAGCAGAGGCCGAGGGCTCGGAGGCGGACTCGCCCATCACCCGGCCTGAAGTCACAGAGGTAGTCAAGAAACTCCTCGGCCCTGAGTACCTCAAGTCTCTGGATGTTGTGGGGCTGTCTTGGCTGACACGCCTCTGCAGCATCGCGTGGCGGTCGGGGACAGTGCCCTTGGAATGGCAGACCGGGGTGGTGGTCCCTCTTTTTAAGAAGGGGGACTGGAGGGTGTGCTCCAACTATCGGGGGATACTGTCTATGCCAGGGTACTGGAGAGGAGAATCCAGCCGATGGTAGAACCTCGGATTCAGGAGGAACAGTGCGGTTTCCGTCCCGGTCGTGGAACACTGGACCAGCTCTATACCCTCTCCAGGGTGCTGGAGGGTTCATGGGAGTTTGCCCAACCAATCCACATGTGTTTTGTGGATTTGGAGAAGGCATTCGACTGTGTCCCTCGCGGCATCTGGTGGAGGGTGCTCCGGGAGTATGGGATTCGGGACCCTTTGCTAAGGGCTATCCGGTCCCTGTACGACCGGAGCAGGAGCTTGGTTCGCATTGCCTGCAGTAAGTCAGACTTGTTTCCGGTGCATGTTGGACTCCGGCAGGGCTGCCCTTTGTCGCCGGTTCTGTTCATAATTTTTATGGACAGAATTTCTAGGCACAGCCAGGGGCTGGAGGGCGTCGGGTTTGGGGACCACACGATATCATCTCTGCTCTTTGCGGATGATGTCGTCGTGCTGGCCCCATCAGACCAGGACCTTCAGCATGCACTGGGACGGTTTGCAGCCGATTGTGAAGCGGCTGGATTGAGAATCAGCACCTCCAAATCTGAGGCCATGGTTCTCAGTCGGAAAAGGGTGGCTTGCTCACTTCAGGTAGGTGGAGAGTTCCTTCCTCAAGTGGAGGAGTTCAAGTATCTGGGGGGTCTTGTTCACGAGTGAGGGAAGGATGGAACGGGAGATTGACAGACGGATCGGTGCAGCTTCTGCAGTAATGCGGTCGCTGTACCGGTCTGTCGTGGTGAAGAAGGAGCTGAGCCGCAAGGCGAAGCTCTCGATTTACCGGTCAATCTACGTTCCTACTCTCACCTATGGTCATCAGCTGTGGGTCAAGACCGAAAGGACAAGATCCCGGATACAGGCGGCTGAAATGAGCTTTCTCCGCAGGGTGGCTAGGCGATCCCTTAAAGATAGGGTGAGAAGCTTGGTCACTCGGGAGGAGCTCAGAGTAGAGTCCTCCACATCGAGAGGGGCCAGCTGAGGTGGCTCGGGCATCTTTTCCGGATGGCCCCTGGACGCCTTCCCGGGAAGGTGTTCCGGGCATGTCCCACCGGGAGGAGACCCCGGGGAAGACCTAGGACACGCTGGAGGGACTATGTCTCCCGGCTGGCCTGGGAACGCCTCGGTGTCCCCCCGGAAGAGCTGGAGGAAGTGTCTAGGGAGAGGGAAGTCTGGGCGTCCCTGCTTAGACTGCTGCCCCCGCGACCCGGCCCCGGATAAGCGGAAGAAGATGGATGGATGGATGGATGGATGGATGGTATTGTTCAACATGAAGGTGAATAAATAAAGTCAGGATTTTTATATTGGGATAAATTATCATGTTTAATAATGCAAGAAATGGTTCACTCTTTTCTTCATTATCTCTCACCTTTCACTAACCCTGTGTCCTTCTGTCTAACTCTTGCACCAGTTTGTTCTCCCTGCCCTCCAAAATAAAAGTAAAGCTTGTAAATCAATCTATAAAAAACAAATACAAACATATCTTTAAATGTCGTTTGGGCTCCACCTGATTTATGTGTGTGGTATAACGTAACACAATTTAAAAATGGTTACACTAACGTTACATTCTACAATCATACTTTATGTTAGCTTTTATTTCTGTTAGCTAGTTACAGGTAAAACTTTAGAGCTTGTATTCGAGAAATGTGTTATGACTGTCAACGAAAAATGTAATGTTGTATGCTTCGGATTGCACAGAATGAGCAAGCGATTATAAATAAGCATTATAGCAACTGTTAGCTAGTTTGAATTATCCTAGATATTGTGTAGGCCTATATGGAATGCATTTAGGCAGGCTGGCAAACAAGTTGAAATCATCACAAAAATACCTGCTATGAGCTTCTAAACGACATGTTTCAAAAAAAAGATTTTGAGTTTGGCGCTTGCCTGACGTTTCTCCATTCATTCATTCATTCATTCATTCATTCATCAACCTACATGGGGAGTCTGCATACCTGGAGCAGGCTGTTCTAGCCCGAAGCAGTTTTGTGCCCCAGGCATTTTTACTCCCCTGTTTTTACTTATTTGTCCAGTAGGGGGCACTGTACATTAAGAACCACCAGAACAGACCTAAGAACACATAACTTCATGGTCCATCACAAGTTATGGTAAATTAAGTTTTTGTTATCAGGCAATCTTCCAACATGTATAGTTTTAAACGATTAATTGATATCGATATGAATTCATTTCAACATCTAAAAAGATATGTATGTGTAATTTATACTTAAAGACAATAAAATGTATACTTATTGACCAGGTCGATGTTGTCTCTGGATCAACCTTAGCTAACCACGTGTATGCTTACTCAATATCTCTTACTCATTTTCATAATTATTTTATTTTTATTTTGTTGTCTGTCTCTAGCCTATGTGATGGCCTTTTCTGGTAAGATATTCTTCTGACCCTGTTTACTTGCATTAATACATAACGTTACTACAGTAGGCTTATATGTAAACCATTTCAGTTTAGCTGCACACATACTTAAGTTATTTATTATTTTAAGTTGTTTGTCATATACAATTTCCTACAAAATGGAGAGCCCCATATTTAGAACAAACAATTAATCACAGTTGAGAAGATCACAGTCAACATAATAATTAGCCAGCAAACAATTTTCTTAAATGTGTATTAAGAAAAAATAAGATCAATAATTGAGCACCAACAATCACAAACATGTTCAAACTCAAATTGAAAACGTTATTCCCATATGGAATTAAATAAATTATCATATTATGTAATGTACATTTAAAATACATTTTTGTTAAATAGCTTAATGATCATGCATAGCAAATTGCCAGTGTTCAAAAAGCTCAAAATGAACACGCACAGTGTATATATAATCCACACTATTGAAGTAAATTTAGCTGTGAATGATTCAAATGTATGTGCACCTAATGTGGGTTTTATCATGTTTGTGATTGTTAGTGCTCAATTAATCCCGTTTCTTGTTTTCTTAATAGCAATTGTTGGCTGGCTAATTCGGCCTATTATGTTGTGATGTTATTGATCTCATCTGTAATAATACTTGGAAATATTTAAAATGTGTTCAAGAATGCAATTTACATATTTTAAATAATACCTTGTCTAATAAATACATAAATGACTTACATAGACATATGTGGCAATGTTTTAATTCTCAATTTTCTTTGCACAGTCCATCATCAGTGGCCAAAAGAAATCAAAGTGGCTTGACATATTTTGCAATCCTTCTGCCAAGACCATGCTTGTGCCTGTATACGTTGACAATCAGGACCAAATTGATGACCAACTTTCACCTCACTTCATTTCTGGACAGGACACCCACACAGACTCACAGTGACACAATCACGTTTATTATAGATGTCCTTTTCCATAGGTGGGTCCTGTGTTAGCTGTGCTCATCATCAGATATAGTTTGTTATTGCTTTTTTTGGTAAATTTAGGAAGGACACTCAGTTTTACACATTTTTTTTATTTAATTTAATAAAATAATTTTGATACTGAAATTACACTACTTGTTTTTTGATAGTCCATCATCTGTTCCCTTGCTGGTTTGGAAAATCTCACCATGCTGGAGGCTGAGGAAAAAGTTTTACAAGAGCCTGTCATTGATGAAAGGTATGTACGAATGCTATAAAGGAGAAATGGTCAAGCAAGACATCCTGACATTATTTCAAATCAAAATCAAATCAAATCACTTTTTTTGTCACATCACCACAGCACAAGTGCCTTAGTGAGTGAAATTCTAGAGAGCGTGCTCCAGAAAGTGCAGAAATAATTTACATATAGGCAGTACTATTTACATACATACAGACTTATACAGATGACGGTGTGCAATATACACATACATATACTCAGTACATACAGTGTACTATTAGACATACTAACATTTTCAATACACATTATACACCATAAGTACACATTCTGCATTATGTACACACAATAATATGCAAAGGTCCAGCAGATTATACATAACTGGATACGCATTGTTGTATTAGTGCAGTGTGTATGTGTAGTCCAGTTTGAACTGTGTTAGAGTTCAAGTGTGGCATACCGTAAAGTGGGAGTGTGCTGCAGGGTGTGTTAGTTCTGACTGTTCATTAGCCTGATAGCCTGAGGGGAAAAGCTATCCCTCAGTCGGCTAGTGTGGGATCGGATGCTGCGGAAACGTCTTCCTGAGGGCAGCAGAGAGAGCAGTCTGTGGGACGGGTGGCTGGAGTCACTGATGACCCTCCGGGCTTTCCTTATACACTTTCCTTATCTGGTGTAGATGTCCTGGAGGGAAGCTCACCTCCCACAATGTGGCGGGAACTTCGCACAACCCTTTGCAGAGCCTTGCGGTTGCCAGCGGTGCTGTTTCCAAACCAGGCGGAGATGCAGCTGGTCAGGATGCTCTCCACAGTGCAGGTGTAGAATGTTCTGAGGATGCTGGGGCTCATTCCAAACTTCCTCAGCCGTCTCAGGAAGAAGAGGCGTTGTGTTTTCTTCAGCACTGCATCTGTGTGAGCGGACCATGTGAGATCCTCAGTGATGTGACCGCCAAGGAATTTAAAGCTGTTTATCTGCTCCACAGGTGAATTGTCGATGGTGATGGGTGTGTGTTCTCTGCTCTGTCTCCTGAAGTCCACCACCAGCTCTTTGGTCTTGTCAATGTTGAGTGAGAGGTGGTTCTCCTGACACCATTTAGTCAGGGTACTCACCTCCTCTCAGTAGGCCGCCTCGTTGTCAGTGATCAAGCCTATCACCGGTGTGTCGTCAGCGAATTTGATGATGACATTGGAGCTGTGTGTGGCTGCACAGTCATGTGAGTACAGGGAGTACAGGAGTGGGCTGAGGACGCAACCCTGAGGAGCACCAGTGTTGAGGGTCAGCGGGGATGAAGTTTTGTTGCCCATTCTGACCACCTGACTTCTGCCTGTCATGAAGTCAAGGATCCAGCTGTACAGAGATCTGTTTAGTCCCAGAGTCTGGAGCTTCGCAACCAGTGTGGCAGGCATGATGGTATTAAATGCTAGCTGTAGTCCACAAACAGGATTCTCACATAAGTGTTCTTGTTTTCCAGGTGGGAGAGAGCAGTGTGCAGGGTGAAGGCAATAGCATCGTCTGTGGGACGGTTGCTGCTATATGCAAATTGTAGTGGATCCAGTGAGGCAGGGAGGACAGAGCATATGTAGTCTCTGATGAGTTTCTCAAAACACTTGCTGAAGATGGGTGTCAGAGCAACGGGCCTCCAGTCATTCAAGCATGTGATTTTACTTTTCTTTAGTATGGGCACAATGCTGGAATTTTTGAAGCATGAGGGAACCACAGACAGAGAAAGGGAGAGGTTGGAAATGTCTGTGAAAACCCTGGCTAGTCGGAATGCGCATGCTCGGAGCACACGGCCTGGGATGCCATCGGGAACCAGGAAAGGATCGGGTTACATCCGCGACAGAAATGGAGCGTGCACTCACCTCTTCTGCGGCAGCCGTGGGAGCTCTGTGTGGGCAGTTTTGTGCCTCGAAACGAGCATAAAAATGATTAAGCTCGTTCGGTAGAGAGGCGGCAATGTTCACAGTAGCTGGTTAAGTCCCTTTAAAATCTGGGATGTTATTGATGCCCTGCCACAAGCTTGCGTTGTTGGATTGTTCTTCAACTTTGCTTTTATATTGTCGTTCTGCTGCTTTGATGGATTTCCTGAGATCGTAACTGGCTTGTTTTCGTTAACAATTTTGTCTACAACTTTAAACTTTCTTTTATCAGTGAGCGGGAGCAGTTTGACATGAGGATTAAGAACATTTTGAAGAAGAGTGGCAACCCATAGGAGTCATTATTGAGAGCCATCCTATAATGATCATCAATCCTGTTTTTGATAATGGTCTTAATAAATAATGTTGTTCACAAGAATCTTGTCACTTTTTTCTTAGAAGATAAAAGACCTAAGAAATGTATTAAAGCGGTGAATTGTGTTTTTTTTATTAAATAGTATGCAGGACAATGTTCTAAATGCACGGCAGATATTTAATTGATGGTTTATATGATAGCACTTAATGTGTCATGGGCTAAATATGGTTAATGTCTGAATGTAACTTAATACATTCCTATACATTCACAACAAACACTCAAGTCTTCTGTATATTTGTATATAACTAGGCCGCAGTAGATTATATATTATTGTTGTACTGTACATCTGATCCAACCGTGTGTATTATAACATTTTTAATTCACAAAAATGCAGTTGCAATTGCAAATAAATGTTCTCCTTTAAGCTATGTATTAAGACTGTTAGTAGAAATGTACAAATATTTTAATCTTTTCTGCATATCGTAAGTTAAACCATGGTTTCTGAAGTAAGATTGGTTTTGCAAAATGTCACCAATACAACAACAACAACAAAAACATGGTTACTACACTTTTACCATAGTTAATTTTCACTGGTCCAGAAGCACTTCCAGTTTAGTTTATTTATTTATTTACTTTTAAGCTTACAAATAGCCTACATAATTACATTTTTGTTTAACAGTTTGATTCGGTTACAAATATTTTATTTTGTTGTTCAACTCCCCTACTTAACTATCTCAACGACTGGCCTATCTTGGCACACTCGTGAGATCTGTTATGTATACAAAGGGACCTGGTGCTCCGGCACCTAGATCGATTGGGACTCCAGGTCAACCGAGGAAAGGACAAGCTCTCCCCAGTGCAGAGCATCCTCTTTCTCGGTAGGGAACTCAACTCTGTCACCATGTCGGCGCAATTGTCCGCAGTACGCGCCCAGCCGGTGTTGAACTGCCTGGAACATTTCAGGCCGACAGCGGTCCCCCTGAAACAATTCAGAGGCTCCTGGGACACATGGCGTCCTCGTCGGGTAATACCCCTCGGGTTGATGCACATGAGACCGCTCCAACACTGGCTTCAGAGTCGAGTTCCGAGGAGAGCGTGGCACACCGGCAGCAGGCGCATGGTGATGACGCCCTGCGGCCGACGCACCAAAACCCCTGGTCTTCCATGACTTTTCGACAGACTAAGGTCCCTCTGGGCAGGTTACGAGGCAAGTCGTGGTGACGACGGACGCTTCCCTGCAGGGGTGCGGTGCAGTGTGTAACGGGCACGCAGGCGGGGCGTTTGGCGAACCCGCACCTGCGCTGGCATATCAATTTTCAAGAGTTGTGGGCGGTGCTACTTGCACTGAGCAGGCTGCGGCCTCTCGTGCGGGACAAGCACGTGCTGGTCCGAGGACAGCACGACAGCTGTAGCGTACATCAGATCTTAGGGTGGCGTTCGCTCACAGCAGCTAACACAACTTGCTCGACGCCTCCTCCGGTGGAGTCAACAGGTGACCCATTCCCTGCGGGCCACACTCACCCCGGGCAAACTGAACTAGACAGCCGACGCGCTCTCTTGTCAGTTTATGCCTCGTAGAGAGTGGCGACTCCACCCCCGCGCAGTCCAGCTCATTTGGTGGCTGTTTGGGTAGGCCCAGGTAAACCTGTTCCCCTCCCGCAACACCACCATTTGCCCGCTTGGTACTCCCTGTCCGAGGCCCTCGGCACGGATATCCTTGCGCACAGCTGACCGCGGGACGGGCGGAAGCACACCTTCCCCCCCCAGGGGCCTCCTTGCACAGACACTGTGCAAGGCCAGGGAAGAGGAGCACCAAGTGTTATTGGTTACACCGCACTGGTCTAACCGCACTTGGCTTCAGAGCTGATGCTCTGGACAGCGACTCCCCCTGACCCATTCCCCTGACAGAGGACCTGCTCTCTCAGAGGAAGGACACGTTCTGGCATCCCAGATCAGACCTCTGGAACACCATGTCTGGTCTCTAGACGGGACGAGAAGATCCTGAGTTGGCTATCCCCCTGTATGGCGGAGACCATCACCCAGGCTAGGGGCCCCATCTACTAGGCGGTTACACGCCTCTAGACGGCGCCTCTTCTTGTCCTGGTGTCTCTCTCAACGAGAAAGACCCACTGAGGTGCTCGATCAGGATTGTGTTGTCCTTCTTACGAGACTGGAGACTAACATCTCCCTCCACACTGAATGTGTATGTAGTCGCTATCGCCACTCATCACGACTCAGTTGATGGAAAGTTCTAGGATGACACGACCTGGTCACCAGGTTCCTAAGGGGCGCGAGAGGGCGGCATCCGCCTCATCTCCGCTCCATACCCTCTTGGGACCCTAAGGTGGTCCTGGGGGGGCCTCTGGGCCCCCCAAGAGCCCCTCGGAGGTTCCGATTTTCCTCACCCGAGTAAGACGGCCTCCTGATGGCGCTCGCTTCCTTCAAGAGTAGGTAGGGGACCTCCGAGCATCCTCCGTGTCCCCGGATTGCCTTGAATTCGGCCCTGGAAACTCACGTTATCTTGAGACCCAGGCCGGATGCGTGCCCAAAAAGTTCCACTACTCCCTTCCGGGGCAAAGTGGTGAACTTGCAGGCGCTCCCCATCGGGGAGGAAGACCATCCCCATCCGTGTTGCCGTTTACGACGGCATCCAATCTCAGAATCTCCCATGCCCACTGAGGGCTACTCCACACGGGGTATAGCCACCTCCTGGGCACTGGCAGAAGCGCCTCTCAAGCAGACATCTGTAGAGCTGCGGGTTGGGCTACGCCCAAACACCTTCGCAAGGGTTAAACAACCTTCGCGTAAACCCGGTGTCAGCCCACGTCCTGCGTGGCAACATGTAGGACTGGCATCCGGCTGGGCGTATGCTGCGAAAGCATCACCCCACCCTCTAGGTCAGTGTGCTATCTACCTCTCTCCTTACCCTACTCTGGTTAAGGACAGGTACCCTATCCGCTTCCCTTCTTACCCAACCACTTGGTTAAGAATAGGCATTCCATCCATCACTAAGAAAGCACCACCTGGGGGTTGGCTGGGCAGAGCAGCCTTCCCCCTTAGGCCGGGATAACATGTGAGCCATCCCCTGGCTCTAACCGGACCTAGTGCTACTGGACGCCTGTAACACCCCCCCCCCCGTGGGCTGTTCCGTCTGATGTATCCTCATGAGCTTGGTACCACTCCTGTAACCCATGAGCTTCCCAGGTGGACCTCCACCTCGTGGTTAACTACTCAGCCCGCACGTTCCATGCGTTCTCCTCCAAGGACGAGACCATACCTATATCCACCATATTCCTCCCCACGGGTAGGAGGTGGCCTCTGCAGCGCATCCCTAATTAAGGAAGTTGCGCTTACCCGGTGTAAACACGAGCCGGACGGCCTCTCGCCAGTAGAGAGCTGTAGCAAAGTTCATTAAAAGGGAAGGAAGGAGGCGGGAACCGGCAGATATTTAAACATTTAATAAATAATAACAAAGTAAGTAAACAGCCGGCAGCCCCTCACGGACGACTGCCGGCAACACAAACATAAACATAAATCAACTTAACATATGTCCGGGCCCGGTCCTCTCTCAGTGACGGTCCGGTCCTCGTTCTCTTATGTGCTCCTGATCTCCTACGTGATTCGAGACCGGTTGTGCGCACTGCTGGCGCTCTTTAACAATTACTCACCGGTCTCGAACCACGGTCTCGCCCCGCCTTCTCCACTACATACCCCCATCGCCCAACACAGGCCGGGGGGTACCCCCGAGACTGTGCTTGCTCCCCCCCTCCCTCGGGGGGGTCTCCCAGTCTCGGAGTACCTTTCCCCTGGGGTTATGTAGCGACGAGACGAGACAACGGAGACGGGAGCCCTCGGAGCGACCGGAAAGAGAGAGGGGAGAGAGGAAAAAAAAAATAGTCCGGTTCCCCGACATGCTGCCGCTCGGTCCTCAACCAGCCGGGGTACTCTCCTTCGCGGTGCCTTGCGGTGGCCCTGGGGCTTCGGTGGACGGCTCGACCGTCCGCCCCCTGGCGGCCGGCGGTGGCTCCTCCTTTATCGGGGAGTCGGGGCGAGATCCCGTCCCCTGCTCCTCCCCCTTGGGCGGACGGACGCAGGCTCCGGCCTCTGGCAGGCGGTGGCGCACTCGGCACTCCCGCCCCTGCTCCTCCCCCTCGGGGGACGGACGCAGGCTCCGGCCTCTGGCGGACGGCGGCAACTCCCCCGCTCCCGCTCGGACGAAAGCCACCCCACCTCGACCCAGGGGCGCGGCAGCAAAGGTCGCCGTCGCACCGAAGCTTTGGCGGTGGCCACACTGTGCACTTCCGTTTCCCCAGAGCCACCGCTTCGGGCAGCCACTGGCGGACGCCTCTGTCCGCGCTGCCCGAACTCTCCGGCACCGCGAGGCCACTCGGCGGCGAGGACTCTCCGATAGCATGTCTCTCCTTCCTCCCGGGTTTCGGCACCACTGTAGCAAGGTTCATTAAAAGGGAAGGAAGGAGGCGGGAACCGGCAGATATTTAAACATTTAATAAATAATAACAAAGTAAGTAAACAGCCGGCAGCCCCTCACGGACGGCAACACAAACATAAACATAAATCAACTTAACATATGTCCGGGCCCGGTCCTCTCTCAGTGACGGTCCGGTCGCTCGTTCTCTTATGTGCTCCCGATCTCCTACGTGATTTCGAGACGGTTGTGCGCACAGCTGGCGCTCTTTAACAATTACTCACCGGTCTCGAACCACGGTCTCGCCCCGCCTTCTCCACTACAAGAGCTAAGGCCTCCGTCCGTGAAAGGTTACCGGTCAGGGCTGTTCCCATCTTTCTCCAAGAAAGCTCTGGAACCCCCCGACCACCACACTGGAAGGTTACAGTTTCGCGAAAAGCATCGAGCTGACACGCCCAGGCCTGTTACCGTCGCTTCGCTAGAGATTGTGACGCGATACAGCGTTGTGGCGTTTTCCATAGGCAACCCCATCTGTCGTTCTCGACACAACGTCGAGAGACCGACAGAAAGGAACGTCTCGGTTACATATGTAACCTCAGTTCCCTGATTTCAAGTAAGAGGCAAACATACCGACCATTTGGATCACACTCAGTAAATAAAACTTTCCCCCTGAAACAATGAAGTAAAACACATACCCCAGCTGAGCTTGAGGTTGCATGAGACATCCACAAGTCCATGCCCCATTGGGATCTCCATATCTTAAAATCTTCTTTGACTGAATGACATTCTTGTAAAAAGTAAAAGTCAGAGTTAAACTGTTTAAGGTACAAAAAAATAGCTTTACGTTGTAGTGGAGTAGGCGGGGCGAGACCGTGGTTCGAGACCGGTGAGTAATTGTGAATAAGCGCCAGCTGTGCGCACACCGGGCTCGAATCACGTAGGAGATTGGGAGCATATAAAAGGAACGAGCGACCGGACCGTCGATGAGAGAGGACCGGGCCCGAACTTGTGTTAAGTTGTTTTATGTTTATGTTTTGTTCGCCGGCGGTCGTCCGTGAGGGGCCGCCGGCTGTTTATATACTTATTAAATGTTTAAAAGGTCTTCCGGTTTCCGACTCCTTCCTTCCCTTTTATGGAGCTTTGTTACAGTGGTGCCGAACCCGGGAGGAAGAGAGACATGCTGTCGGAGAGTCCTCGCCGCCGAGTGGCCTCGCGGTGCCGAGAGTTCGGGCAGCGCGGACGAAGGGCGTCCGCCAGGGCTGCCCGAAGCGGTCGGGCTCTGGGAAACGGAAGGGCAAAGTGCGACCTTTGTGCCGCGCCCCTGGGTCGAGGTGGGGTGGCTTTCGTCCGCCGAGCGGGGAGGGGGAGTTGCACCGTCCGCCAGAGGCCGGAGCCTGCGTCCGTCCGCCCAAGGGGGAGGAGCAGGGGGCGGAAGCGCCGAGGACGGCCACCGCCTGCCCAGAGGCGGAGCCTGCGTCCGTCCGCCCAAGGGGGAGGAGCAGGGGACGGGGAACTCGCCGCCGACTTCCCGCAAAAGGAGGAGCCACCGCCGGCCGCCAGGGGGGGGGCGGACGGTCGAGCCGTCCACCGAAGCCCCAGGGCCACCGCAAGGCACTGCGAAGGAGAGAACCCCGGCTGGGTTGAGGACACCGAGCGGCAGCATGTCGGGGAAACCGGACTATTTTTTTTTTCCTCTCTCCCCTCTCTCTTTCCGGTCGCTCCGAGGGCTCCCGTCTCCGTTGTCTCGTCTCGTCGCTACATGCCCCCAAGGGAAAGGTACTCCGAGACTGGGAGACCCCCCCGAGGGAGGGGGGGAGCAAGCACAGTCTCGGGGGTACCCCCCGGCATGTGTTGGGCGATGGGGTACCTACATAATTACATTTGGAGTTTTAACCGTATTGATTGTGTTACAAATATTTTATTTGTTGTTCAACTCCCCTACTGGACAAATAAGGAACAACAGGGGCGTAAAACTGCCTGCTCCAGGTCTGCAGACTCCCCCTTCGCCAATCAACACTCTTTTTTTTTTTTAAATGCTTTATTGAACATTTTGTTATAACAAAACAATGTTACACCGAAACTTACATTGGATTAATGAAAAGAGAGAAAATGAAAACATTACCATGGCTCGAAACAGACAAGACAAGAGAAAAATAAATAAAAAAATAATAATAAAACAAAACAAAAACAGGAGAGGGAGTTACACAAATAATAAAAAATATTACAAATTAAATAGGTTGAAAAGCTTATAAGCAGAGCAAATTTTACAGTTCTTTGTGCTTTTACATTGGAAAAAACATAATTGTTTTTTAAATACAGTTTTATCTCTTGTAGAAAGACTATAAAAATAGGTTTGCTATTAGAAAATTTACATTTATGTCAAGCTTCACAAGCTGCTGTTCAGGATGCTCACGCAGAGGCGCGTCCTGACATCTATCAGGTGTCAGGATTGGTTCGTGGCAATCGACCTGAACTCCCTTTCGGTCTGTCCCTGTCTCCATGGTCTTCACGAAGATCGTGGAAGCCGCCCTTTCTCCCTGAGGGGAGGAAGGTGTGCGGGTACTTAACTATCTCAACGACTGGCCTATCTTGGCACACTCGTGAGATCTGTTATGTATACAAAGGGACCTGGTGCTCCGGGACCTGGTGCTCCGGCACCTAGATCGATTGGGACTCCAGGTCAACCGAGGAAAGGACAAGCTCTCCCCAGTGCAGAGCATCCTCTTTCTCGGTAGGGAACTCAACTCTGTCACCATGTCGGCGCAACTGTCCGCAGTACGCGCCCAGCCGGTGTTGAACTGCCTGGAACATTTCAGGCCGACAGCGGTCCCCCTGAAAAATTCAGAGGCTCCTGGGGACACATGGCGTCCTCGTCGGGTAATACCCCTCGGGTTGATGCACATGAGACCGCTCCAACACTGGCTTCAGAGTCGAGTTCCGAGGAGAGCGTGGGCACACCGGCAGCAGGCGCATGGTGATGACGCCCTGCGGCCGACGCACCAAACCCTGGTCTTCCATGACTTTTCGACAGACTAAGGTCCCTCTGGGCAGGTTACGAGGCAGTCGTGGTGACGACGGACGCTTCCCTGCGGGGTGCGGTGCAGTGTGTAACGGGCACGCAGGCGGGGCGTTTGGCGAACCCCCACCTGCGCTGGCATATCAATTTTCAAGAGTTGTGGGCGGTGCTACTTGCACTGAGCAGGCTGCGGCCTCTCGTGCGGGACAAGCACGTGCTGGTCCGAGGACAGCACGACAGCTGTAGCGTACATCAGATCTTAGGGTGGCGTTCGCTCACAGCAGCTAACACAACTTGCTCGACGCCTCCTCCGGTGGAGTCAACGGTGACCCATTCCCTGCGGGCCACACTCACCCCCGGGCAAACTGAACTAGACAGCCGACGCGCTCTCTTGTCAGTTTATGCCTCGTAGAGAGTGGCGACTCCACCCCGCGCTCAGTCCAGCTCATTTGGTGGCTGTTTGGGTAGGCCCAGGTAAACCTGTTCCCCCTCCGCACACCACCATTTGCCCGCTTGGTACTCCCTGTCCGAGGCCCTCGGCACGGATATCCTTGCGCACAGCTGACCGCGGGACGGGCGGAAGCACACCTTCCCCCCCCAGGGGCCTCCTTCACAGACACTGTGCAAGGCCAGGAAGAGGAGCACAATGTTTATTGGTTTACCCGCACTGGTCTAACCGCACTTGGCTTCAGAGCTGATGCTCTGGAAGCGACTCCCCCTGACCCATTCCCCTGACAGAGGACCTGCGCTCTCTCAGAGGAAGGACACGTTCTGGCATCCCATCAGACCTCTGGAACACCATGTCTGGTCTCTAGACGGGACGAGAAGATCCTGAGTTGGCTACTCCCCCTGTATGGCGGAGACCATCACCCAGGCTAGGGCCCACTACTAGGCGGTTACACGCCTCTAGACGGCGCCTCTTCTTGTCCTGGTGTCTCTCTCAACGAGAAAGACCCACTGAGGTGCTCGATCAGGATTGTGTTGTCCTTCTTACGAGACTGGAGACTAACATCTCCCCTCCACACTGAATGTGTATGTAGTCGCTATCGCCACTCATCACGACTCAGTTGATGGAAAGTTTCTAGGATGACACGACCTGGTCACCAGGTTCCTAAGGGGCGCGAGAGGGCGGCATCCGCCTCATCTCCGCTCCATACCCTCTTGGGACCCTAAGGTGGTCCTGGGGGGGCCTCTGGGCCCCCCAAGAGCCCCTCGGAGGTTCCGATTTTCCTCACCCGAGTAAGACGGCCCTCCTGATGGCGCTCGCTTCCTTCAAGAGGGTAGGGGACCTCCGAGCATCCTCCGTGTCCCCGGATTGCCTTGAATTCGGCCCTGGAAACTCTCACGTTATCTTGAGACCCAGGCCCGGATGCGTGCCCAAAAAGTTCCCACTACTCCCTTCCGGGGCAAAGTGGTGAACTTGCAGGCGCTCCCCATCGGGGAGGAAGACCCATCCCCATCCGTGTTGCCGTTACGACGGCATTCCAATCTCAGAATCTCCCATGCCCACTGAGGGCTTACTCCACACGGGGTATAGCCACCTCCTGGGCACTGGCAGAAGCGCCTCTCAAGCAGACATCTGTAGAGCTGCGGGTTGGGCTACGCCCAAACACCTTCGCAAGGGTTAAACAACCTTCGCGTAAACCCGGTGTCAGCCCACGTCCTGCGTGGCAACATGTAGGACTGGCATCCGGCTGGGCGTATGCCTGCGAAAGCATCACCCCACCCTCTAGGTCAGTGTGCTATCTACCTCTCTCCTTACCCTACTCTGGTTAAGGACAGGTACCCTATCCGCTTCCCTTCTTACCCAACCACTTGGTTAAGAATAGGCATTCCATCCATCACTAAGAAAGCACCACCTGGGGGTTGGCTGGGCAGAGCAGCCTTCCCCCTTAGGCCGGGATAACATGTGAGCCATCCCCTGGCTCTAACCGGACCTAGTGCTACTGGACGCCTGTAACACCCCCCCCCGTGGGCTGTTCCGTCTGATGTATCCTCATGAGCTGGTACCCACTCCTGGTAACCCATGAGCTTCCCCAGGTGGACCTCCACCTCGTGGTTAACTACTCAGCCCGCACGTTCCATGCGTTCTCCTCCAAGGACGAGACCATACCTATATCCACCATATTCCTCCCCACGGGTAGGAGGTGGCCTCTGCAGCGCATCCCTAATTAAGGAAGTTGCGCTTACCCGGTGTAAACCCGAGCCGGACGGCCTCTCGCCAGTAGAGAGCTGTAGCAAAGTTCATTAAAAGGGAAGGAAGGAGGCGGGAACCGGCAGATATTTAAACATTTAATAAATAATAACAAAGTAAGTAAACAGCCGGCAGCCCCTCACGGACGACTGCCGGCAACACAACATAAACATAAATCAACTTAACATATGTCCGGGCCCGGTCCTCTCTCAGTGACGGTCCGGTCGCTCGTTCTCTTATGTGCTCCCGATCTCCTACGTGATTCGAGACCGGTTGTGCGCACAGCTGGCGCTCTTTAACAATTACTCACCGGTCTCGAACCACGGTCTCGCCCCACCTTCTCCACTACAAGAGCTAAGGCCTCCGTCCGTGAAAGGTTACCGGTCAGGGCTGTTCCCATCTTTCTCCAAGAAAGCTCTGGAACCCCCCGACCACCACACTGGAAGGTTACAGTTTCGCGAAAAGCATCGAGCTGACACGCCCAGGCCTGTTACCGTCGCTTCGCTAGAGATTGTGACGCGATACAGCGTTGTGGCGTTTTCCATAGGCAACCCCATCTGTCGTTCTCGACACAACGTCGAGAGACCGACAGAAAGGAACGTCTCGGTTACATATGTAACCTCAGTTCCCTGATTTCAAGTAAGAGGCAAACATACCGACCATTTGGATCACACTCAGTAAATAAAACTTTCCCCCTGAAACAATGAAGTAAAACACATACCCCAGCTGAGCTTGAGGTTGCATGAGACATCCACAAGTCCATGCCCCATTGGGATCTCCATATCTTAAAATCTTCTTTGACTGAATGACATTCTTGTAAAAAGTAAAAGTCAGAGTTAAACTGTTTAAGGTACAAAAAAATAGCTTTACGTTTTGTAAGATTTCTTATCCCTCTAACATTAAATGAAAGAATAGACAGAGCCATAACAGAAAAAAACAAAGACTTTAAATTAAACAATAATAACAGTTATGATCCAAGTAATGTGCCAGCTAAGGGATCACTTATTTATGGAATTTATGCAAAGATGAGCACAGCAAAATCTCAGAAGCAAAACATCCTAATAATGTAGTGCAGTATAAGTACTACCCCAATAGAGTAAAATAACAACTTTAAATTATTATAAAATTGAGTTATAAAATATTATAATTTAACCAACATTTTCTGATGAACAACAACACAGCCCCTCATTGTGTTTATCAAATCTTAAACTTATAAAGCCAATCAACACTCAAGACGACACAGTAACAATTTTCTACAGGAGGAAGAGAGTCACTTAACTGGCCGGAGGAGCGAGTAACCCGCCCCTCCGTGCAGCTAGCAATAGCGTCTGTGTCTCTCAACTCATGTTCACCACACTGGCTGGGATCCTTGTTTTTCCGCTTTTCGGTGTTACACCTTTTTCTGCCCGTCACTCACTCGTTCGCTGAGGTTCAGTTCCGCAATTTCGTGAGGTTGACTTTACCACTCGACACGGGATTTCTCCAGGCTTCACAACACCTCCCCTAATTTTCCGACGCTGCACACACCAAGGGTTCTTCTTCGAGCTTCCTCGGACGCTCTCTCACTGGGCTGTTCTCGCTTCCTCTTTTTAACTCGCCAGATTGTTTTTCCCCTCTTCCTCCACTGCAAGGCGACCTATAAAGCCAGGTAGAAAAAGAAAACCCCAGCCCCAATTTCCCAGAACCAATGCCCCACTTGGCTCAATTATTACAACTAGTCACCCTGTGACACATGCAAGCTCACCCACTTCTCCCAACATGAAATTAATGGCTGGGACAGGAGCGTGAGGTAGACCAGGGAGAATAGTGAGCTTTATTATTTCCTACACAATTGGATGCGTTCGAGATTAATAAAACGTCTTAAATTTAAGGTTGAAAGATGTATAATTGCTGCCTACAAAAAAGTTAAAGTATTTTAAATGAATTATTAACAGTTTACTAGCACTTCTGTCTAATTTATGGACTAATTTTCCGAAATATTAAATAAACATTATGTGGTTTAAAACACTAAACGGTTTTGATAAATGACAAGTGCCCGCATCACAATGGGCGAGGCTTTCTCTGGCACAGTGCCAAACACAGCGTGCAGCTCTTACCTGTGTGAGTCGCTCCAGAGAACAGCTGACCGTGAACACAACTTTGACACAACTTTGGTTTTAAAATATATAAAGGCTTGCCGAGTCATAGTGTTAAAGTCCAAGTCACGAGTCATTGGGGTCCAAGTCAAGTCAAAGTATTCTCTGATTTTGTCGATCTAGGTGCAGGAGCACCAGGTCCCTGTGTGTACACAAGAGATCTCGCGAGTGTGCCAAGATAAGCCAGTCATCGAGATAGTTGAGTACTCGCATACCCTTCTCCCTGAGAAGAGCGAGGGCGGCTTCCACGATCTTTGTGAAGACTCGTGGGGACAGGGATAGACCGAAGGGGAGGACCCTGTACTGATATGCCCGCCCCTCGAAAGCGAACCGCAGGAATGGTCGATGACGAGGGAGGATCGAGACATGAAAGTACTCGTACTTTAGGTTGATTGTCATGAACCAATCATGACATCTGATAGACGTCAGGATGCGCTTCTGAATGGCAGCTTGTGTAGTAGGTGCCTGTTCAGGGTACGCAGATCTAGAATGGTGCGAACCCCCTGCCTTTCCAGGGGATGATGAAGTACGGACTGTAAAACCCGCTGAACATCTCGGCTGGAGGAACGGGCTCGATCGCTTCTATTGCGGCGTATTTTACATCAAAACTAAACCAAACGCCGCAGCAGGCTGAAACATGAGGATTTACAATTAAAGACACGTCACGCTGAACCATTGCACATGATGGAATGTCTTTATTACTCTCTTTCACAAGCTTAGAAAACATAAGCACTTACGTTGATTGATGTATTCATGAAAACCGTGCAAAGATACCTCAGACAGTGCATATGATGGTGATAATGTTGGCGATGGTGACGGTCAATGGAAAGTTTCTCCACATGCTCACCCCGCAGCCATGATCCATAACCTCCCAGGTGAACACACACACACACTAATGTAGACACCACACCCACGGTGCCACCCACAGTAATGACGTCACGATGCATGTGCATATACACACCAGTAGAAGAAGAAGAAATGAAAGTCAAACCCAATATGTAGCTCCTACATTCCGGCCCCAAATTATTTCATAGTAATAATTGACCACCATTACCTTGTGGGAGACAGACCCCAGTAAAAAATGCAAAAAGAACTGTTAGTCCTTGAAAGTCCAATAATATCAAAGTTCATGTATACTATATCTGAAGATCTTCTGCCCCTCTGCTTCCTGCAGAAGGCAGACTTTGGTTATTGGCCTATTCAATAGTCCATTTTTGTCCGGAACAGTATCCACAATTCTTCCTATAATCCAAGTATTGCGAGGTGCCATATCATCCACCAGCACCATGAGATCTCCTGGAACAAAGTTTCTTTTGGCAGTATTCCACTTCTGGCGCTCCTGAAGTCCAGGAAGATACTCCTTCACCCAGCGCTTCCAGAACAAGTCTGACATATACTGCACTTGTTTCCAGCGACGACGAGCATAGACGTCCTCCTTCTCGAACAACCCTGGAGGCAACAACGGCTGCGACTCTTGATCACAGCCCTTCCACTTTTAACCTCAAACGGTCCAAAGCAGTCCAAACCAACTCGACTGAAAGGAGGTTCATCAGGAGTTATTCTGTTGTGAGGAAGGTCGGCCATTTTCTGATGTCCAGGTGAAGCAGACAATCTACGACAGATGACGCACTTAGTCAAAACTTTTCTGATGGCAGCACAAGCACCTGGAACCCAATATTTCTGACGCAGATGAGAAAGCATGTGGTTACGTCCACCATGACCTGTTTCCTGGTGTACATGACGGAGAATGAGAGAGGAGACATGTTGATCTTTAGCCAGGATAACTGGATGTTTTGCTTAAACCGGCATAGCTGCTCTACTAAGCCTTCCTCCAACTCTAATGAGATCACCATCCAGGATAGGGTTAAGCTTGTAGAGGTGACTCAACTTTCTTACACACTCTCCTTTCTTCAAATTGGCAAGCTCTTCTGGAAACCTTATTTTCTGACAAAAACGGATAATATCTGACTCAGCTATAACCATCTCCTCCACGGACAGGAAACCCATCAGCACTTGAGCCCTAACTTCCTCCATACGGACCTGTAGCTCTTTCTCCAACTGTTCAGCACTTTGGTCCAATTCTGAAAGGGTTTTTCTCAGCAGCTTTCTATGTCGCACCAGAGACAAAAGCAAGGTCTTAAACTTGAGAAACCAACCGACAGCTCTTTTTAGACGGAACCAGGAGGAAAAGTAATCAATGAGCTTCTCCAATGGACTGAACGGCTCAACCTGTGCAGCGTTCACCATCACAACCTTGACCTCTGGGTCGTCAACAAGAGGGTTTTCCAAGGTCTCAGGATTTTCAGGCCACCTGCTCTCGTGCTCATGAAGAAAATCAGGACCACGGAGCCATGCACCAGTCTTTAACAATAACTGAACTTTAACACCTCTGGAGGCTAGATCCGCAGGTTTGGTTAATGTGTTCACGTACCTCCATTGGGATATGTTAGACATTTTCAAAATTTCAGACACTCTGTTTGCTATGAAGATTTTAAATCTCGTTCTTTATATATTTCAAAACAGAAGTGCTGTCTGTCCAAAAGACAGACTCTTGAAGGTCCATTTGAAGCTCCTTCCTCCACAATTTGTCCATTCTGCTAGCCACCACCGCGGCAGTCAGCTCCATGCGGGGAATAGTGACAAGTTTTAGAGGAGCTACTCGTGCCTTTCCCATTACAAATGCACTGTGAGTACGCCCGCTATCGTCATGGAGCAACAGGTAAGTCACAGTCCCAAACCCTTCTTCACTTGCATCTGCAAAGTGGTGGAGCTGAGCAGAGACAAGACGACCACAGTCCACAGGTTTTAAACACCTACTGACCTCCCAATTTTCAAGGTCATGAAGGTCTTCCAGCCAAGCCATCCATTCCCCAGCAACAGAAGAGGGCAAAGGATCATCCCATCCCAGACGTCTCCTGCAAAGATCTTGGAGGATTTTCTTGGCGGACAAAACAACAGGTGACAAGAAACCAAGAGGGTCATAAATCGAACTAGTCACAGACAAGTTTCCTCTTCTTGTGAGTGGGTGGGTTTTAAGTATGATTTTAAACTTGAATGAGTCAGATTGGACACACCACTGTACACCCAAAGCATGCTCCACAGGCAAAGAATCGCCATTCAAATTCAGATCTTTCACCTCTTTGGCTCGCTCCTCCTGAGGAATAGTAGCAAGAACAGTGCGTCGGTTACTAGTCCATTTTGTAAGCTTAAAACCGCCTTCAGCACACAAGGCACTAAGCTCTCGACATAAAGATATTGCTTCCTCCTCAGAGCCGACAGACACCAAACAATCATCTACATAGAAATGGTGCAGGACAGTGTTAACTGCCATAGGACTGAAACACCTTTGATTGTCCTCGGCACACTTTCTCAGGGCGAAACAGGCACAACTAGGAGAGGAAGTAGCGCCGAATAAATGTGCCACCATTCTGTACTCCATTAGTTCCCCACTGCAATCTCCATCAGGCCACCACAGAGAAATCTCAACAAATCAGTATCTTCAGCCGGCACCCTGACCTGATGTTACATGGCCTCAATATCTGCCATGAGCACCACAGGCTCTTTGGGAAATCTTGTAAGGACTCCCACTAACAGATTTGTGAGATCTGGTCCTTGAAGAAGCTATGAGTTCAAAGACGTCCCCTGAAACGAGGCCCCACAATCAAAAACTACTCGCAGTTTTTTCTTTTTATGATGATACACTCCATGATGGGGTATATACCACACTCTTCCATCACACCGGGCCAGCTGCTCAGATGGAACTCTCTCTGCATAGCCACTATCCAGCATCCTGGACATAAATGTGATGTAATCGGAACGAAAAGATGGATCTTTATTCAAACGTCTTTTAAGACTCAATGCACGCTGTTCTACAACTGTCTTATTATTTGGCATTTTGAGGTATCTTTGTCTTACCGGCCAACCAATACTGTGTCATGAATCCGCCTAACTTTGTCTGGTATTTCTTGGTCTTGAGGCGGAATCAGATAGGATCCCTTGTTTTATGTTGGAGAGAGTATTTTGGCACCTATTGGTTGCCATACTCTCTCTCCGGTCTTGTCATTGTTCCTGCCCTCCTGTTTCCTAGTTAGTGTTAATTGGTTTATCCCCTGCACCTGTCCCCTCTTGATTTGGTTCCCTTTATATTGACCTTGTGTCTCTTGTCTTGTGCTGGTTCATTGTTTGTGTCATGTGGGTGAGTTCTTGTTCCCTGGTGTTGTACTGTTAGTCTAGTTTATTATAGTTTTATGTCAAGTGTTAGCATTAGTCCTAGTCTAGTTAGTCCTTGTTCCTGTTTTGTTCTGTTACCCCCTCGTGGGTGTTTGTTTTGTATTTATTAAAGTCTTGTTAACCCCTTACCTCCCTGTCTGCACTTGGGTCCTCTGTCCCTCACCACCCACGTTCATGACATACTGTAATGACCATCAATGAGCTTGGCTGACTCGGAGACTAACTCAATGAAACGTTCATCTTCCCTTGACAGACCAGTTTGTTCATCCTGCAGAGTTTCAGGGAAATCCACCTTCAGCTGCTTCTCCCAAAGCTCATCAAGCCTCGCCACCGAGATCCGATTGACTGTAATGTCGGGCTGCAAAAACTTTTGATCACTAATCTGACAATCTCCACGAAGCGGGCCGTTCACCGTCCAACCCAGGATGGTCTTAATTGCATAAGGGCCCCCATTCACTGCACAAACCACCTGCCATGGTTCCAGAGCTCGAGGGACGTTAGTGCCGATCAAAAAGGTCAACATCAGCATCGATCTCTGGTATTTCTATGTGTCTCAGGTGCGGCCATCTTTGGAGGTCCTTTGATCGTGGAATGTTACCTCGATGAACAGGCATGCTCCGCTGAGTAAAAATCTCTGGCAGGCCACAAAAGTTATTCGAATCCAGTCCGGCGACTTCCAAGTCTGACAACTTGTAATTGTCCACCACTTTCTCTTGTCCCATAGTTCTAAGGAGGATTCCCAGTTTCTTCCCTGTGAGATTGAGACGGGTCATGAGTCGCTCTGTACAAAACGAGGCAGTACTCCCAGGATCCAAAAACGCATACGTAACCAAGGTCTCTTGTCCCCTTTTGGATTTCACCTGAACAGGCAGAATAGAGAGTGTACAGTCCTGCTTACCGGCCCCAGTCAAGCCACTGGACTGAACAGACACCACAGCATCTTCTCTGGCCATTTCCAAACCACCATTATTGGCCTGAGTCAAACTATTCTGTTTTGCTTTGGGGTAGATATGCAACAACGTGGGGTGTCTATAATTGCACACGCTACAAATCAGACGTTTTCTGCAATCTTTACTCATGTGCCCAATGCACAGACATCCAAAGCACATACGATTTTCCTTCAAAAAAGACATTTTTTCAGCTTGTGTCCTTTTATGCAGAAGGCGGCAAACATCTAACGAATGCCCAGCCCCACAAAACAAACAAACTTTCTCCAGTGAGTCCTTCACCCATTTGTTCCCAGACTCCACTTTCTTCTCAGTAGGTGCAACAGTAGTGGCAAAACTACTGCCTCTAGCCTTTGAATTAGTTTGAGACTTGACCATGTTTAGTTCCTTTCTTCCTGTCGCAGGTGTATCTTGTATATTTCCAAAAAGAGGGTCACTTGCTATCTTAACTTGCCTCTCAACAAATTCCACAATGTCCGAAAATGTAGCTCTACGACCAAACTTCTCCAATATCGCAGGCCGCACTTCTCCAATGATCCCGCAGCTTATAAGGCAGTTTTTTCACAATAATTTGCATATTTGTAGGCACATTCAGGTCAGTTATGGCAACTCCCATAGAGTTGCAACATTCCTGTAATAGTAAACTGTAGGCCCGTAAGGCCTTGTTGTCTTCAGATTTAACCATCGGCCATAAAAGCACCTTATCCATGTGTAGCAGACTTCAAGTGGTAATTAATAGGACACCATGGAAACACGGCCACTCAACGATTGAAGTGATGATACTCTGTTATTTATTCACCTTAAACAGAGAAGTGAGGCACAATTAGGGACATTCGAGAAGGCCTAACGTTACTCTCTAATTCCTCCGCTTCCCCGTCTGCATACACCATGCGCCCGAGCGCGAACGCTTTAACAAAGGCATAATATAGCATTTAACATGTAAACGATGTTGCTGAATTACCCCACATAACGGGACAGCACTCACAGGAAAAATAAATGGAAATTAAATAACAGAAAAAGTTAACATACATGTTATAAATTCACTTAAATGCACATATAAATGCACTTTAAACTGATTGCTGAACCACTGTGTGTATAATAAAGTTCCTATTTTACACAAACAGTCTCATTGTATGAAGATATACCACAAGGCATTTTAGTATGAAATTAATGAAATTAATATATACTGGAGGTACGCAACTATCAAGTTAAACTCACACATTACATAGTAAACAGTCAAATAAATGATCACAAATTGGAAAAACATACCTTAAACAGAGAAGTGAGGCACAATTAGGGACATTCGAGAAGGCCTAACGTTACTCTCTAATTCCTGCATTGAAAAACGCACGTGAAAATGAGGCTCTAACTTTAACACGGTTGAAAGAGCAACTTACAAAGAAAATAATCGAATCACACTCATACACATTATGACATAACTTCTTAACAGTATTTTGACATCATAAATAAAGTGATTTCATTACCGAAAATTAGTCAATACAAGACAAATAGAAGAGAGAAAAACTACCTCCGCTTCCTCGTCTGCATACACCATGCGCCTGAGCGCGAACGCTTAAAGGAGAAGCGATATAGTTTACGTAGGTGTCCCACTAATTAAAGCCCCACATACAACAATTGATAGGAACTTTCGATCGGAACCATCGAAAACAGTACATTGAAAACAAGTTTTGCTGAAGTTAACAGTATATACTACATTTCTTATTACACATAAAAAATTTAATAAAAAAAATAAAAACCTCAAATGCCTAAATTGACCGGCTACACATGTAGGCAGAGGCTACTTTGAATGGATCGCCAAAATGCTCTTGAAGCAGTGACTTTGCCTTAGTGTATCCATGGGATGGAGGCAGATGTTGACAGCTTCGGATCAAATCCCTGGGCTGACCTCTCGTATACTGCTCGAGGTAATACAAACAATCCTTCTGACTTGATGTTCTTCCTTCAATGTTATGTTCAAATCCTCTTATGAAGGTTTGATATTGCAGTGGATCGCCATCAAAAACTTGTAGGTCTCGCTTAGGTAAGAGAAAAAGTGACTGTTGTTCAACCAATAAAGAAGTAATTTGATTTTGCCTTTCCAAAACTGTGAGAAAACGTTGATCAGAATTATTAGCTGTTACAGGTGCAGCGTCATACTGAAGGTGAGTAACTGGTGGATGAGAAACATCTTCTGGCAAAGTGGACGGACCGTCCCAGATTCCAGCAGCAGGCAGCTGAAGTTTGTTGTATGTCTTGGGCCTCACATCAGCATAACCTGAGAGTAAAGCTTCCTCTACAGCCTCAGCAGCCAATGCTTGAGTGTTAAGTTCAGGCACGAATGTTGCAGCATCATGGCTTAACTGTGTCCTTTTCCCTCTTTCCAAATAGGAGTTCATCCCATCTGATTTCACAGAAACATGAGACGCACTAAATCCTTCAGAAGCCTTAAACACATTCACTTTAGCCATAGACACTGCCAGCTCCATATCCAAATCCAGCTCTTCCTTCCTTCTCCTCAACAGTTCTTGCTGTTCCTCCAGGGCATGCTTTTGACTCATCAACCTTAGACGAGCCATAAGAGCAGCTGTCTCCGCCTCTGCCCTTATTCTGGCTGATGATGTAGTGGACATAGATTTACTCACTACTGTACTGCATCTCTTCGACCTCACTGACACATTAGAAGCACTATCATGTGGCCGAATGTCATCGTCTACTGCATTTTCCATATTTTCAAATATACATGCCTCTTTATCATTAGACACAGTAGATCCTAGACATGGGGCAACAACACCCTCTGCTGGGGCATCTGACGCCTCCAGCAGCCATTTATTCGTCTCCTCCACAAAGCAGTTTCATGTCTTTCAACAGTATCAAACCAAGCATTTTGTTTTTCTTGTTCTTTAGGTGGAAACATAGGTACCACAACACCATGAAGATGACTTGCTTCTTTAAACAGGCTCGATATACTTTCAAGACACGACCGTATTTTTTCAGCATTACCAGCATTTCGCATTAGGTCTTTAATTTATTTTATTACACCTTTAATCCTTTTTACTTTTGCTTGACGTTCTTCTTGAAGCCGCTCCAATTTATATTCAAAAGCCTTGGGTGTAAGTGTTGTTCGTCTTTTCTCATCTGATCTGGTACCATTCAACTCCATTTTTCATTTACAAAATAATCACAAAAATATCTGCTAATGACACTAAACACAACTCCCCTTTATATGACTTATGTTTCCACATGAACAAAATACAATGTATTGTCTTTGATTCCCTCTAACTTATCCACCAATAATAAGCTAAACTCAACCCTAGTCTTCTGTGCATACTAGCGGTGGGTATTTATGTACCTCCATACCGATAGTCTCGAACCAGACAAACCGTCTTAGAACTAGAACTACGGCGGCACTCCCAAGCGCAATGCTTCACCCGCTTGATACACGAACCAAAACACTACTAAAAGTCCCCAAACAAACAAAACAGTACAATCACCTTATGTGAAAGTACCGCTGAGCCTAGCAAGGAATACAATTCTTTCTTTGACAAACAATCCACAATGTTTATGAGCATAGCATAACTTTCAACGGAGGCGACTGTGATGACCGAATAAGCATCGTAACAGACAATTTATGAATGAATAAACTTTAAGTGAGTCAAATGCGCGTCCGCGTCTATCGCTTACACAACGCTGAAAGCAATCTTAAACATCTAGTGTTGTCCCGACAATACATTTGAATCCGTGTAACAACAGCAAACTTTCCATTGACATAATATTGCGGCGTATTTTACATCAAAACTAAACCAAACGCCGAAGCAGGCTGAAACATGAGGATTTACAATTAAAGACGCGTCACGCTGAACCATTGCACATGATGGAATGTCTTTATTACTCTCTTTCACAAGCTTAGAAAACATAAGCACTTACGTTGATTGATGTATTCATGAAAACCGTGCAAAGATACCTCAGACAGTGCATATGATGGTGATAATGTTGGCGATGGAGACGGTCAATGGAAAGTTTCTCCACATGCTCACCCCGCAGCCATGATCCATAACCTCCCAGGTGAACACACACACACACTAATGTAGACACCACACCCCCGGTGCCACCCACAGTAATGACGTCATGATGCATGTGCATATACACACCAGTAGAAGAAGAAGAAATGAAAGTCAAACCCAATGTGTGGCTCCTACAGCTTCCTTCACCAGAAGGGTGGCGACCTCGTCCAGAAGCACAGGAGCATCCTTGCATCCAAATTGGATCGCGTAGTCTAGACGGATCGTATTCCGTAGCCACCATGACGGTTTGAGAAGCTCTAGCCAGGCTCCCAGGGACCGATTCAGGGGGACTAGGGGTACGATCTGCTTCATCTACCCCCCGGGGGGTGCTTCGATGGCTGGCAGTGGTGATCTCTCGCCGTGGGGAGGCCCCCGGGTAGGAGATCGGCTCTGCTGACTTACCTGTCCGTCGATGATGTAGCTCAACGAACCGTCAAACTGAGAGTGATGAGGGCTGCTGATTAAACTCGACATTGTGTCTTGCCGTGACGCAATGTCGAGTTGCCGAACACCATTGTGTAGAGGGTGAGAGCGGCTGTGATAAACACCTAGAGAAAGAGGAAACTCTTTTTGTGAGAATGTGGGCGCTAGACCCCCGAAGGGGCCCAGCAGATGTTGGGACGGGGCAGGGACCGTCCCGGATCGACCAACCAGCGATGGGATGGCTGGGGTCGGGCCCGATGGTGTTCTCGATCTTTCTGGGCTCAGAGCAGCTTATGCTTCCTCGGCGGCTGCTGACGGGGCGGTGGTCTCCTTCTCGACATCTTTTTTCGGGGGGCCCACGAGAACAGCGGGACATGTTTCGCTGGAGAAATTAGCTCTTTTAGAGACAATACTTGAACACTTCTGGAACTTCCGAGACGCCCAGGGGAAGTCGCTGCAGGAAGGGGCAGTCCGCTGCACCACGTCGTTCAGAATCCAGCAGTAGTTGAAATTCAGAGTTGAATTGATCATAGGATCGAAGGCTCCGAAGAACAAAAGGTGAATTTCATTGTAATTTCATTGGCCTTTTCAAATCTAGTCCCCATCTGTCGGTTCGACACAACATCGAGAGACCGACAGAAAGGGAACTCTTTGTTTTCCTAAATTCTTCAAAATGTCTCATGTGTTCAACAGAACAAAAAACATAATATTTTTTTTCCTAGTGGATGATGTCACAGACCTGAAAATTGCTCAGATTCTTCCAAATATCTTTCAGTGTTCATTGGAACAAAGACATGTATAAATGTTTGAAACAACCTGAGGGTGAGTAAATGATGACAGATTTTTCATTTTTGGATGAACTAGCCCTTTAAACACTACGATTCAATCGAGCACTTTAAATCCCTGTTAAAGACTCATCTTTTCACTGCTGCTTTTAACCATTAGTATCTATGTGGGCATGTTTATATCTCATTTTATGTCGTGTTTATATGTTGTAATTGTAACTTTACTTTGGGTCTGTAAAGCACTTTGGCCAACGTGTGTTGGTTTTAAATGTGCTATACATATAAAATGATTGATTGATTGATTGACAATATCAGAAGAAATTAACAATTATGTTTTTTCTGTTATAATTGTGCAGAAGTTTATCATATTCATATGTATTGATCTATAATGGAATTATCGTTAGAGGGCCGGCTGGATGACAGATGTGCAGATATCTATCTATATAGACAATATCCACCTCTAGTTTACAGATGGAATAATATTGAGTTATTTGTGTTCAAACGGAAAGTGTCACAACTAACCCTCTGTCTATTATAATGAACTCCACACATGGAGTAAGCTATAATGTTTGCACTTCTGTCACTTTTGCTATAATTGTATGGGAACTGTAGAAATAAACTGTGGAAATAAAAGTGTTTATTTGTAACTGAGAAGTGAATGTTGCTTACGTAAATATTATTAATCCAGCTCAAATATTTTTGAGTAATTTACCTAAAACCAACAAGTTGTGCCTTGCTCTGCCTTATATTATTCATATTAAAGCATTCCCTCATATAATTCCTGTAATTTTGTTGTGAGTTTGTATTGAAGTGCAAAGTTACTGTTAAAAGCACAGCTTTGCAGTAAATGGGTTAGATTGTAAAAATAACACCCAATATCATTATTAATTTTGGTTTAAAAGCCCCTAGTGAATATGTCTTAACAAAAAGGAATGAAAAATTGAAGTAATACAAATTTGTCTCCAGGCTTTTGTTTCATCAATCTGTGTTAAAGGTGTGTCTGAAATATTGAGTAGTTTGCTAGTATGTGTCCCAGTCACCATCTGCAGTGCCATCTCAAATCCACTAGAGGGCACTCCTCTCATCACATGGACTGCCATCTCACACTACATTTCCCATAATCCATTGCTGGATTCATTATCTATGACTACATTCACCTGTGTCTAGTTAACCTGATTACCTGTCTACAGAAGCCTGGTTTGTTGTTTCCATCATAAGCCTGGTTTGTTGTTTCCATCATAAGACTGGTTTGTTGTTTCCATCCTGGACTGTTGTTGGTTTGTTTCCATCATAAGACTGGTTTGTTGTTTCCATCATAAGACTGGTTTGTTGTTTCCATCATAAGACTGGTTTGTTGTTTCCATCATAAGACTGGTTTGTTGTTTTCCATCCATTGGTTTGTTGTTTCCATCATAAGACTGGTTTGTTGTTTCCATCATAGCGATATATAGCAATAAGCGATATCTCATACAGGAGCCATAATACATTAAGTGCCAATACAAAGTTACTGGTTTCAACAAAAGCTAGACTACTACCTGTTGAGAGAAAGGGTTAGTTTTTTTTTTTTTTTTTTTTTTTGTCTGAAGTATTCACAGAAGAGATGGGTTTTAAGTAGTTTTTTAAATGTTGTGAGATGTGATTGAATGGACAGAGTTGTAGAATGTTCCACCAGGAAGGAGTTGTGAATGAGAATGAGCAGGAGAGCGATTTACTGCCCTTATGGGAAGGCAATACAAGACGCCGCTGGTTTGCTGAACGCAGGGATCTTGATGGGGTGTAGGAGTGCAGGAGAGTGTGGAAGTAAGCCGGTGCAGATCCAGTGATAGTCCTGTAGGGAAGCATTAGTGACTTTAATCTGATACGGGCTGCAACCGGTAGCCAGTGAAGAGAGATGAAAAGGCGAGTCACGTGAGCCCTTTTGGGCTGTTGGAAGACGAGGCGTGCTGCTGCGTTCTGAACCAGCTGAGGCGGTTTGATAGCCTTTGCAGGAAGACCAGCAAGGAGAGCATTGCAGTAGTCCAACCTTGAGATTACCGGGGCCTGGACAAGGAGTTGTGCCGCATGCTCAGTGAGATAGGGTCTGACCTTTCTAATGTTGAATAAGGCATATCGGCATGACCGTGTTGTCTTTGCAATGTGATCATTGAAGGACAGCTGTTCATCAAATATGACTCCGAGTAGTGATGTGACATTTGAACCGAGGCGTCGGAGCTTGTGTCGGAAAAAAGGGGCGTGCCAGATGAAGCCGCGCTTCGAGGCTTTTGTTAAAGTGGAAATCAGGTGACTGATGACAAACGAGGCCTCGGTTTGTGTGGACACGTCATCGGTTCGGTTTGAGTGTCGTTTCCGGATAAAGGGGGTTCGAAACACGCGCCACCTTGTGGGTGTTGTCAGGAGTAGTTGAATCAGAGAGTCAGAGAGTCAGAGAGTCAGAGAGTCAGAGAGTCAGAGAGTCAGAGAGTCAGAGAGTCAGAGAGTCAGAGAGTCAGAGAGAGTCAGATAGTTGTGTCGTCGTCGTTATTGTGTCATATATGTATTATATTATTGCTATATATTATTAGATTATATCAGGTTAGATTAGTTATAGTATATTGTTATTATTAATTATAGTAGTTATATTATAGTATTGTTATATTGATTAGATAAGATTATTTGGATTGCTTTGGTTTTTTGGATTTGGACTGGACTGCTTTTTGATTTGGATTGCCCTTTTGGATTTGTTTGCTTTTTGTGACATCTTCCTTTTTCCTTGTAATGGAGCCAGCAAGAAAGAGGAAATCCTCCCCTGTCTGGGAGTTTTTTGCTTTGTACCTCTATTATTAGGTGACCTTTGGCATCTGCTGGATAGCACGGTGGATCACAGTAGAATGAGCTCAAGTGCAACAGCTGATGCTACTGTAGAAGTGGACCGATATTTATCCGAAGTGAATCTCGCAAGATCTGAGGATCCACTAGTATATTGGGCTCAACATAAACATCTGTATCCTCATTTAAACCAGCTGGCACTGACATTTTTATGTTCCCCCGCATCCTCTGTTCCATGCGAAAGGATCTTTTCCAAGGCTGGAGAGGTTCTGTCCAAGAAGAGGAATCGTCTAAGCCCCAACACACTAGAAAAAATTCTGTTCCTCAATAAAAATAATGTGTGATCCTTCCTTCACCCACCCCAAACTGCAGTGTTGCAGTTTGTTCCTCTAAATCCATAGTCCCATAAGCACAACACTGCACTAAAACTAGTAACAGTTTCTAAACAATTCTTTAACTTTCCCACCCCAAACTTTTCTGTTGCAGTTTGCGTTATTACACTCCCTCCACCATAAGCACTGCACTCAACACAGGCTCACTTTTGTTGTTCCTACTGTCACTATCCAAACAATTTATGAATAATTAATGAACTGTGTGTGACAGTTGTGTCTGCACAAGTAAATTCAGACAGAGAGAGAAACATATTTTATTTGATACCCAGGCAATGGACAAATGTCTGCTCAGGTCATTGATTCAGTATTAATTTATTGGTCTGCTATTTCTTTGCACAGTAGCTAGGTGTCACTAGTGAGCAATAATGAATGAAGCTTCGAGTAATGAACCTTTTGGTGAAGCAATGGGCTGTGAGGTCTCAATGGTTCAGGAAGCCTCATTTTGCCATCACTAGCTCCGAGGTTCCTGGCTGTTTTGGAATGGGTGATTGTGGTTTTACCCATCATGAAGTCTTTCCTGTGTGCCTCCTAGGTAATGAGAAGCCTTTATAGGCCATCAATTAGGACTAAAGCAGCTGATATCAATTAGTACTGATAGGGGGCAGGGTTTCTCTATCAATACTGACAGATTTCAGGTGATCTCCTGGCTTTCTATGCCATGTTGCACCTTGTTAATTTCATGTGTTCAATACTTATTCCCTGTGTCATTTCACCTTATTTATTATGACTGAACTTGTATACTTAAATGTTCTGATTTCTTTGTATGAATTCAAAATTTGGCTTGATGGCTACATCTGGTGGAAATTTTGTGTCAATAGCCCACTTAGAAATCCCCTTACTGATAAAAATGCTGATGTGTCAAATACTTATTTTCCCCGCTGTATGTGATAAAGAAATAAACACAAAATATTTTTTTACTTAAAATACTTTGTTTGTAGTAAAACTTGTCAATATTTGTGTTAACAGGGAGGTAGGCACACTTGGAAATGATGGTGTTTCTTTTTCTCCGGGAGCTATACCGACAGCAGAGACAAAAATGACTGTGATACTCAGCTCCTTCTAGACTTTACTGGTGTGGTTACAAACATGGTGAGGTCAAGAGAATGGTCCAGGAAGACAAGAGAACAGGTGATTACTCTTCACAGGAGGGCAATGGCTATAAGAAGATTGCAAAGATGTTAAACATACCAAGAGACACCATAGGAAGCATCATTCGCAAATTCAAGGCAAAGGGCACTGTTGAAACGCTACCTGGTCGTGGCAGAAAGAAGATGCTGACTTCGACTGCTGTGCGCTACCTGAAGCGTAGAGTGGAGAAAAGTCCCCGTGTGACTGCTGAGGAACTGAGAAAAGATTTGTCAGATGTGGGTACTGAAGTTTCTGCTCAGACAATACGGCGCACCCTGCGTAATAGAGATGCGCGGATGAGCTAAAATGTCATCCGCAACCGCTGCTTCAAATAAATGATCCACCCGCCACCCGCCCGCACGTATAACTTTCTCTGATATAGACATCCGCACCCGATCGTCACTTTAATGACTCTAATTCTTTGTTTTGAGCATGATGTTTATCAGATTCAGTGACGTTAGAACTAATCTGCCAATCTCTGATGGTAATACGATGATTATCTACTTGTTGGCCTTATAAAATAAAACACAGGCTTACTCCCTTCAGACTTTGAATATCGCCGTTTCTGTCACTGCAACACACAAACACACACGAATGACTGGATAACGGTACATTTTCTAGCACTGTCTATGTCTGCAAATGCTTGAACTAATCTTTCGATTTCGCACACACATGATGTACCATATTCAAGGTCTTGTGGCTTTCATACACACACACACAGTGCCTCACAGTCGTTGCATATCACATACCCGGCACTTGATTCATCCTCGTTAACCACTTCGCTAAAACGCTCCACGGTACTTTTCTTTCTTTCTTTCTTTCTTTCTTTCATTCCTTTTGTTTTGTTTTTAATTCTCCCACCCTCCCGGATCTGTTTCGCCTCCATTTCTGCTTTAAGAAATGGACCCCCCTCTCTTCCGCCGGCACGCGCATATTTCTTTTAAATGAGTGCAAACTAGTGTCTGCCTGATGAAAAATGCATTTAAGACACATTCGTATTTTTAGAGAAATGTAGTTAATATATATATTGATCTCATGCACCCGCGACCCACCCGCAATTAATCAGAATGTATTTTTTTATTATCCGACCCACCCGACCCGCGGATCATCGGGTTGCGTAATGAAGTACGCAACCATTACTGCGTAATGAAGGCCTCCATGCCAGAACTCCCAGGCGCACCCCCTTGCTGTCCCCAAAGAATAAGAAGAGTCGACTGCAGTAGGCCTATGCCAAAAGTCATGTGGACAAACCACAGAAGTTTTGGGATAGTGTTCTGTGGACTGATGAAACAAAATTAGAACTGTTTGGGCCCATGGATCAACGCTATGTTTGGAGGAGGAAGAACAAGGCCTATGAAGAAAAGAACACCTTGCCTACTGTGAAGCATGGCGGGGGGTCAATCATGCTTTGGGGCTGTTTTGCTTCTGCAGGTACTGGGAAGCTTCAGCGTGTGCAAGGTACCATGAATTCTCTTCAGTACCAGGAGATATTGGATGACAATGGATGCAGTCCGTCACAAACCTGCTGGAAGACGTTGGACCTTTCAACAGGACAATGATCCCAAGCATACCTCCAAGTCCACTAGAGCATGGTTGCAGATTAACGGCTGGAACATTTTGAAGTGGCCATCGCAGTCACCAGACTTAAATCCGATTGAGAACCTCTGGTGGGACTTAAAGAAAGCAGTTGCAGTGCGCCAGCCTAAGAATGTGACTGAACTGGAGGCTTTTGCCCATGATGAATGGGCGAAGATACCCGTAGATCGCTGCAAGACACTTGTGTCAAGCTATGCTTCACGTTTAAAAGCTGTTATAACTGTAAAAGGATGTTGTACTAAGTACTAAGATTGAATGTCACTTGGGGGTTGAATAAAACTGATAATGATGTGAGCTCAGAAAAGACATTTGTGGTTATTTCATTATAAATGTTATGTTATATTTGTCTGACCTACACGTGCCTCTTTGATTTAATTGTAAGCAGGATGACTGAATGATCATAATCAATGTCAAACCGACCAAAACAATCAATTTCAGTGGGGGTTTAATAATTTTGAACACAACTGTATGTATTTTGTAAAAATCATTTATGTGCGTTAATAAGGAATGTGAGGCGACATGTTTCTTATCATGCTGTGTCTTTCCCTATATGTGAACTCCGTGTTTGCGCGCATTTGGCAGGCACTTTTAGAACGCAGTTTCATTGATCACCGCTCGTGCCCGGTGTGAGGTACAATTTAAATAATATATCTAAAACATGTTTGATGGATCTTTAGAGACAATGCAAAGGAATTATATAAATGTGGGGTATGTTACTTCAAAATTTAATAATTATTAATTGCACCACTTACATAAAGTATCCTACTTAATAAAAAAACGCATAAAGTTTGTGCACATGACAATATAAATTATTTAAAAAAAAGTATATTAGGATAAATCTAAATTAAACATTACCTCTAATAAGAGGCTGTAACCATGGCTATACTTAATCAAAGACACCAAACACTGAAATCACACTTGAATACAAGTTTATTTGTTTTAAATTTAGTTCGTGCCGAATGTGCCATCTTGCTTAGACGTTTGCGTCATCGGGAACCCTTCAATTGATGCGCTTGATCGGTTTCCATGGCAACAAGCAAAGTTTTGTTTAGTATTGCTAATCGCTGTTCCTGAGAGCACATTTCTACATCCTCGTTGTTGTCTAAGTTTTTACTTTTGAAGTTCATATTTGTGTTGATTATATATATTATATTTGTGGTTAATTACTTGCTGGCCTTTTCTGTTAATTTCTTCTGCATTTTTGCAATTTATTCCATTAATTGATCTGTTGTTATTGTTGCAGGGGCTTCAGAACGCAGCCGAGTCAACATGCCGTGTGTTCATTATAAGTTTTTCAGTAAACTCACACACGACACGGTGATCTTTGATGGCCTTCACATCTCTCTCGGTGTTTTGAAACGCCAAATCATGAGACGAGAGAAACTGAAGCGCTGCGATCTGAGCATCACAAACGACCAAACCAATGAAGGTAAGGTCTGCTATTTTACATGTGATATAACCATTGACTTATTGACACTTTAAACTAGCACATTGATTTTTTAAAGGTAGCCTATTCAATGTGATTGTGAAAATTAGAGTCACCTCGGTCACTGGCTTTAACTTTTTTACTACTGTTGTAATGCTTTTAAAGGACGTAAAGAAAACAAGCAAAAGATAAAAGACACACATGTTTAATAAGCATTTGCAAATTGTATTAATTAAAATAACGTTGCTAAATGATTTTTTGCAATGTCAAATGGCTTGAGCAGTCTGTTTACTGTTGCTTGGCAACGGCGCAGCTGGCCTGGTAACTTTAGTGGCCTACAGTCATTGGTGTGCAATGTTGTAACAAACTAATGTTGTAAGTTGTGTTAACGTGTATATTAATATGTACTGTGGTTAGTATACGATCCCCTGGTATTACTTTGGTTGGTGTGGACAGACAGTAAGTTTGTGTTTCCCACAGAATACACTGATGATGCGGTCATCATCCCCAGTAACACCATGGTGACCGTCAGACGAATCCCTGGAACTGGGGTAAAATCCACATATAACAGACATGCCAAGTAAGTCTCGTGATGATGTTACGAATATGAATGTTTTAGTCAATATCAATCAATTCATTGAGTCTTTGTTGTTTTGTTTTGCAGTAACCGGTCTGAACCATCCAGTGAATCTTCAATAGCAGTATGTAAACAAAAGTGTTGACTCGGTTGTTTACATTGTACTGTAGGATCTGTTTAAGCTGGTCAGGTTTGACCATGAAGAAGCCTGGGACCATAGTCCCTCATGTAATTTTTACTAAAATTCAGTAAGTTAAACTTATTCTTTTGAAGTCAAACATCACATCACCTTATAAGTTTCACATACATTTTCTGTAATGAACTTATTTCAATGTAAAATTTGTACCTTGCTGTGGTTTAGCTATTTTGCCATAAAATGCCAGTTTGTGGGTTTCTTTTTGCTATGTTTTACATGTGTTTAGTTTGTCTCTCTGGGTGTGATGGGGTAATGCCTGGTAATAGTAAATCTCTTTGTTCTTCTTTCAGCAGCAAGCGTATGTTTCATCATCGTCACTGGAGCAGCTTTTCAAGGTACTGAAATCCACTGAACAATATGAAAAATACTTAAACTATATAGCGTATAAAGCAATCTTTTGTGTAAATTAACAGACTGAGAATCTGGCTGAGGCAAATGCATCAGAGGAGGACAAAAAAAGCTGTCATGTACCAGTCCAGCCGCTGTTACTATTCTATGAAGTGAGTATAATGACATTCACATCATGAGCAGAATTTTCAAGTGCTCTCTATCATGACTCTCATCACTTACCAGTGAAGCACTCAAACTGGTTGGAGGCCTTCCACCAAACTATGTGTGCTATAACTGTGGCATCCCTGGGCATCACATCAGAAACTGCCCAAAGACACGGGTAACACATAACTGAACCGTGGACAGCATCTTTGCGCATGTTATGCCATGAATGGAAATTCAACCTGTTGCTTGTGCTTTCACAGGATCCAACGTTTGTTGGGGGTAAGCGCATGCGGAGAAGCGCAGGAATTCCTGTCAGCTTCCTAATGGAGGTGGATGACCCCAACATGAAGGGAGTGATGCTGAGCAGCAGCGGAAAGCATGTCATTCCCATTATTAATGCGTGAGTTTACAACTGTCGTCTGTGTAGAGACCTCACCATGAACACACATTTACATTTGGTTGATAATTGTGTGCTTGTTCTGTTTAGTGAGGCTTATGCATCTCAGAAGAAAGGCAATACACCTTTCTTACCCCAGATCGAGTCCTCCTCATCGACCTCAGACGAGGATCCAGTGCCTGATGCTTTTCTGTGTCAGATCTGTAAAGATCTCATCACTGATGCTGTGATGACTCCCTGTTGCAGCAACAGCTACTGCGACGACTGTGAGTTTCTGCACAAATAAATGTTAATCAGAAAGTTTGTTTGACTTTGGAGAACATATGTGATTGTTTGGTCGTAGGTATTCGAACGTGTCTGCTGGATTCGGATGAACATGTTTGTCCCACCTGTAAACAGTCTTGTGTCTCTCCTGATGCTTTGAATATCAACATGTTCTTACGCCAGGTAAGATTGTGAACATCATGTCTGTTCTCAAGCATCAAGCTCTGTCTTCTTACAAACCGGTTTGCTGGTTCTTGCTCACACAGGAAGTAAACCGTTTTAAGAACAGAGGCGAGGTGTCTGGTTTCTCACTCCACCAAAGATCCCTTCACTCTCAATCGGCATGTTCCTCCACAAGCATGAGCCTCAGCAATCGACCCAGCTCATTCGCTTCTGAACCTCACAGCTCTCGCACCAATTTACCCTCTGGTAAGAGGCGACGGGACTTGAGCGAGAATAATGATAAAGACAATGGCTCGACAACTCGACACAAGAAGACCAAGTTTGCTGCTTTTTGAAGAACATCCAGAGCGCTTCAGCATCATCATGTATATATTATGTAAATATTATGTATATAATTAGATAGCACAGACTTAATAAAGTAATATATGTTAATATAGTTAATAAAGTTTGAAGACTGTTTATGAAACATAAGACATTGTAGCAATCCTTGCTTTTATACACACACACACACACACACACACACACACACACAAAAACACACACAATACTAATCCACTCAAGCCCTAACAAAACCATTCATTATTATTTCTTACATATGTAACTACAATTTAATGGAGAGTGTCACCTATCACATGTAACAAGGTGCTATAACAATAACAAAATGATTTACTTTAAGCAGCTCTGTGACTAACAAAAAGCACACAAACTATAAAAAGCACTTAAGTCTTACATCATGTGTTAAATTATTGTTTTATTTATCATTCATTATTGTTTTCAGTTATACATCGAAATGAGGTATTAGCATCTGATACAATCCAGGTATACCCCACAGTACTTTTTATTATAGTTGCAACTCAGAAATTGGGCTATTTATGTAGGTAGACACAGCAACAGAACATGTAAAGTGTGATTTCATAAAGAATATACTCATTGGATCATATCCATAAACAATTCAAACAGTTTTCATGTGTTTTATGAATATTTAAGTTTTTTTAAAGCAGGGTAAAAAAAGCCACTGTGTTTCACAACAGCTATTTCCCGTTGACAGATTCTGCAATGTTAAAAAAATATAACTAACCCCTAAGTGATGGCCTGGTGTCTGAAAAGGTACACAGAAGAGGCTTTTTCAACAGGCCAATACACTTTAAAATGAAGGTGCCATTTTTGACTGAATGGTTCATAAACCACATCAATTGACAGGAAGGCTCTTCTGTTTGTAATCCTTCCAGTTTCCTCGAAGTTACAATTTTACAATTTTGCTTATTGGATACAATTATGTAAATCTTTGTGTAGTAAATGCTGAGAAAATAGCCAGGATGCTTTTTGACAAGATACAAATATGTGATAAAGAAATAAACACAAAATATTTTTTAACTAAAAATACTTAGTTTGTAGTAAAACTTGTCAATATTTGTGTTAACAGGGAGGTAGGCACACTTGGAAATGATGGTGTTTCTTTTTCTCCGGGAGCTATACCGACAGCAGAGACAGATAGCAGATAGTTTATCTGGTCGAGTCAGGGCGTTCGTGTTGGTTTGTTAGAGGGCTGTGTTTCACATTAAATTAATTATTAACGTTTTTTTTATCAAGAAGTCTTTATTTGTTTTTTAATACTTGTTTAATGTTCATATACTACTGTGAGATCTTTTTGTGAAGTAATTTAAAAATGGGAAGCATTCAGTACGGTTTCGGCTGCCTCTTGTTTTGCTTTTTTATACGAATCTCGTTCTCACTACTGTTATAAATGCAATGGCTCGAAGACATTTATGTTTTTGTAAAAATCATTTATGTGCGTTAGTAAGGAATGTGAGGCGACATGTTTCTTATCATGCTGTGTCTTTCCCTATATGTGAACTCCGTGTTTGCGCGCATTTGGCAGGCACTTTTAGAACGCAGTTTCATTGATCACCGCTCGTGCCCGGTGTGAGGTACAATTTAAATAATATATCTAAAACATGTTTGATGGATCTTTAGAGACAATGCAAAGGAATTATATCAATGTGGGGTATGTTACTTCAAAATTTAATAATTATTAATTGCACCACTTACATAAAGTATCCTACTTAATAAAAAAACGCATAAAGTTTGTGCACATTGACAATATAAATTATTTAAAAAAGTATATTAGGATAAATCTAAATTAAACATTACCTCTAATAAGAGGCTGTAACCATGGCTATACTTAATCAAAGACACCAAACACTGAAATCACACTTGAATACAAGTTTATTTGTTTTAAATTTAGTTGTGCCGAATGTGCCATCTTGCTTAGACGTTTGCGTCATCGGGAACCCTTCAATTGATGCGCTTGATCGGTTTCCATGGCAACAAGCAAAGTTTTGTTTAGTATTGCTAATCGCTGTTCCTGAGAGCACATTTCTACATCCTCGTTGTTGTCTAAGTTTTTACTTTTGAAGTTCATATTTGTGTTGATTATATATATTATATTTGTGGTTAATTACTTGCTGGCCTTTTCTGTTAATTTCTTCTGCATTTTTGCAATTTATTTATTCCATTAATTGATCTGTTGTTTGTTGCAGGGCTTCAGAACGCAGCCGAGTCAACATGCCGTGTGTTCATTATAAGTTTTTCAGTAAACTCACACACGACACGGTGATCTTTGATGGCCTTCACATCTCTCTCGGTGTTTTGAAACGCCAAATCATGACACGAGAGAAACTGAAGCGCTGCGATCTGAGCATCACAAACGACCAAACCAATGAAGGTAAGGTCTGCTATTTTACATGTGATATAACCATTGACTTATTGACACTTTAAACTAGCACATTGATTTTTTAAAGGTAGCCTATTCAATGTGATTGTGAAAATTAGAGTCACCTCGGTCACTGGCTTTAACTTTTTTACTACTATTGTAATGCTTTTAAAGGACGTAAAGAAAAACAAGCAAAAGATAAAAGACACACATGTTTAATAAGCATTTGCAAATTGTATTAATTAAAATAACGTTGCTAAATGATTTTTTGCAATGTCAAATGGCTTGAGCAGTCTGTTTACTGTTGCTTGGCAACGGCGCAGCTGGCCTGGTAACTTTAGTGGCCTACAGTCATTGGTGTGCAATGTTGTAACAAACTAATGTTGTAAGTTGTGTTAACGTGTATATTAATATGTACTGTGGTTAGTATACGATCCCCTGGTATTACTTTGGTTGGTGTGGACAGACAGTAAGTTTGTGTTTCCCACAGAATACACTGATGATGCGGTCATCATCCCCAGTAACACCATGGTGACCGTCAGACGAATCCCTGGAACTGGGGTAAAATCCACATATAACAGACATGCCAAGTAAGTCTCGTGATGATGTTACGAATATGAATGTTTTAGTCAATATCAATCAATTCATTGAGTCTTTGTTGTTTTGTTTTGCAGTAACCGGTCTGAACCATCCAGTGAATCTTCAATAGCAGTATGTAAACAAAAGTGTTGACTCGGTTGTTTACATTGTACTGTAGGATCTGTTTAAGCTGGTCAGGTTTGACCATGAAGAAGCCTGGGACCATAGTCCCTCATGTAATTTTACTATAAAATTCAGTAAGTTAAACTTATTCTTTTGAAGTCAAACATCACATCACCTTATAAGTTTCACATACATTTTCTGTAATGTAACTTATTTCAATGTAAAATTTGTACCTTGCTGTGGTTTAGCTATTTTGCCATAAAATGCCAGTTTGTGGGTTTCTTTTTGCTATGTTTTACATGTGTTTAGTTTGTCTCTCTGGGTGTGATGGGGGTAATGCCTGGTAATAGTAAATCTCTTTGTTCTTCTTTCAGCAGCAAGCGTATGTTTCATCATCGTCACTGGAGCAGCTTTTCAAGGTACTGAAATCCACTGAACAATATGAAAAATACTTAAACTATATAGGCGTATAAAGCAATCTTTTGTGTAAATTAACAGACTGAGAATCTGGCTGAGGCAAATGCATCAGAGGAGGACAAAATAAAAGCTGTCATGTACCAGTCCAGCCGCTGTTACTATTCTATGAAGTGAGTATAATGACATTCACATCATGAGCAGAATTTTCAAGTGCTCTCTATCATGACTCTCATCACTTACCAGTGAAGCACTCAAACTGGTTGGAGGCCTTCCACCAAACTATGTGTGCTATAACTGTGGCATCCCTGGGCATCACATCAGAAACTGCCCAAAGACACGGGTAACACATAACTGAACCGTGGACAGCATCTTTGCGCATGTTATGCCATGAATGGAAATTCAACCTGTTGCTTGTGGCTTCACAGGATCCAACGTTTGTTGGGGGTAAGCGCATGCGGAGAAGCGCAGGAATTCCTGTCAGCTTCCTAATGGAGGTGGATGACCCCAACATGAAGGGAGTGATGCTGAGCAGCAGCGGAAAGCATGTCATTCCCATTATTAATGCGTGAGTTTACAACTGTCGTCTGTGTAGAGACCTCACCATGAACACACATTTACATTTGGTTGATAATTGTGTGCTTGTTCTGTTTAGTGAGGCTTATGCATCTCAGAAGAAAGGCAATACACCTTTCTTACCCCAGATCGAGTCCTCCTCATCGACCTCAGACGAGGATCCAGTGCCTGATGCTTTTCTGTGTCAGATCTGTAAAGATCTCATCACTGATGCTGTGATGACTCCCTGTTGCAGCAACAGCTACTGCGACGACTGTGAGTTTCTGCACAAATAAATGTTAATCAGAAAGTTTGTTTGACTTTGGAGAACATATGTGATTGTTTGGTCGTAGGTATTCGAACGTGTCTGCTGGATTCGGATGAACATGTTTGTCCCACCTGTAAACAGTCTTGTGTCTCTCCTGATGCTTTGAATATCAACATGTTCTTACGCCAGGTAAAGATTGTGAACATCATGTCTGTTCTCAAGTATCAAGCTCTGTCTTCTTACAAACCGGTTTGCTGGTTCTTGCTCACACAGGAAGTGAACCGTTTTAAGAACAGAGGCGAGGTGTCTGGTTTCTCACTCCACCAAAGATCCCTTCACTCTCAATCGGCATGTTCCTCCACAAGCATGAGCCTCAGCAATCGACCCAGCTCATTCGCTTCTGAACCTCACAGCTCTCGCACCAATTTACCCTCTGGTAAGAAGCGACGGGACTTGAGCGAGAATAATGATAAAGACAATGGCTCCACAACTCGACACAAGAAGACCAAGTTTGCTGCTTTTTGAAGAACATCCAGAGCGCTTCAGCATCATCATGTATATATTATGTAAATATTATGTATATAATTAGATAGCACAGACTTAATAAAGAGTAATATAGTTTGTTAATATAGTTAATAAAGTTTGAAGACTGTTTATGAAACATAAGACATTGTAGCAATCCTTGCTTTTATACACACACACACACAAACACACACAATACTAATCCACTCAAGTAAAAAAATAAAGCGAAGTACAATAGTTCAAAAAAATCATAGTTAAGTAAAAGTAAATAATACAGTTCAAAGCAGGAAAGGAAGGAAGGAGGCGGGAACCGGCACATTTTTAAACAAACTTTAATTAAATAAACACGAAAGTAAAATGGTGGCAGCCATTTTATTTTTACGAGCTTGAGCCTTCTCGACCAATCACGTGCCTCGTAGGGCGTTTTTTTTTCAGAAATGTTCTTCAACCTCAAAAGGCGCTCTGAGCTGCAGAAAAAGGCGCTGGCATTTAAAAAGCGCTCAGCACTTTTTTTTTAAACACGGTTTATTACATAGGATTATAAAGTAAAACAGACGCTAGCAGCTTCAAAAAAGAAGTCAAGTCTGAACATGGCCTTATTCTGATTTTCTCATCCTCCGATATATACTCATCAACGCTGTTTTTATTATCATTATCACTTTAAAAAATGATGAAGAGAATTATATTTTTAATATGACAAAATTATTTTTTCTACAACAGCAACATCCCTATCAAATCCCTCAACATAAACTAAGATAATTGGAAGAATGTCAGTAACTAGACAGATCTCATCCCCCGTTGACTCCCATAGTATGTATTTTCCCTAGCATGGCAGTAAATGGTGGATGAGATTTGTATGGTTACTGATATTCTTCCAAATATATTTTGTTGTTTTCAACAGAACATAAAAAAATTACACAGGTTGGGAAAAATCTGAGGGTGAGTAATTGATAACAGAATTTGAATTTTGAGGTGAACTATCGCTTTAAGGTTTGGACAACTTTATTCACTTAAATTAGTAGCTTTCCTATCCTCAGCCACCAGCTCTGCTGCTATCCTGTTATTCGCACTGGGGGAAATATAATCACAGTAGACCACAAGCGCTGGAAACTCCCGAGGGAGATAGAAGGGACATAATGAAATGGTCAGCATTTCCAGGTTCGGTGAACATACCTTATGATGCACCTTGATGTTGTTACTCAATCTTTTATTGATGTAAGGCCGACTCTGCCACCCTGCGTCTTCCCTGATTGTCCTGTTCTGTCAGATCTTATGATAGTGAAAGTATCCATGCTAACTTCAGTATCAGGGACAGACTCATCAGGCCAGGTTTCAAATAAGGCAATGTTACAAATGTCCCTGAAAGCTTGTTCCACTCAGCACCTACCATGTAATAGATTAATTGTATGATGAAGTGAGCGTACATTTGCCAAGATGATGGAGAGGAGAGGTGCACAAAATGGATGCCTTCATATTCTGCAATGAATACCCCCACGCCGTCTTCTTTTCCTCGGCTGAAGCTCTGATGGCAAATCCACAGAAGGTTTGAAGTTTCTGAACAGCGAGGTCTAAAGTAGCAGGAGTTTGTCACGGCTGTAGGTGAGTAACCTATTGTCAGGGTCGGTTTGTAGTGTAAGTCCATCGCAGACCAGCCATAGAATCGCCAGCAGAGTGATTTGTCCACTTTGAACAAATTGGTCATATTCAACAAAAAAGTGTGACTTATCTTAAACACTACCAATAATACATAAAACAAATTACGCAGGGGGCGTAATGTGTGTAGTGCAGTGGCTGATCTTTTAAAGAGGGGAAGCTCATTTTTGGCCTAAATCATAAAAATTGTCCATTTATTTATATGTAAATTCTGCCCTACGTTCCTTTTCAAGAAAATGCTCTGTAACCCTGTCGTACCAACTAGGCGTCTTTTCCAGTGACTTGACCAGTGTCCTCTCAATGGCCAGCAGAGCTAGGCTGCTTAAACGGCCTTGGCCCATTGTGTTACGGGTGTAGGACTTGAGCCGCTTTAAACAGGAGAAGCTCCTTTCTACACCTGCAGGTGTAGCACCAATTGTTGCCACTAATGAGAACAGTTTGTAAAGCTGAGGCATTGCACTGTCCAACTCCATGTCTTTAAGGAACACCAAGTAATCAAAGTTTGACAGATCTCCAAACCCCAATTTTGACCAAACAACACATCCATGAGATGGTTTCATCAAGAGACATGGCCAGAAGTACATTTTCTTTTTCACAGCACTTCCAGTCAGCCAGCTAACTTTGTCATACCAGGAGAGCTGAAAAGACCTGTTACTTTTCCCTATCTTTTGCACTAAATCAATCTTAGGTGTTGATCTGCCCTGCTGTTTAATTCTAAGTTTCTCCTCGTAAGGAAGACTTTCTAATGGCTTTGCCAAAATCAGGTCGACAATATTAGCACTGTCTGCCATCGTGTGCAGTTTGCTAGCTGGCTAGTTCAGACTATATGAATTAATGAACAAACGATCTAATATATATATATATATTTAACTCAACGGGAGGAAATGTGGGAATTATGTTAAACTGAAACAATGAATGTGGTGTGAAATTGTGTGAAATATACGATGAAGGTTGCAGCAGTTTGTCTTTCGACTACACATGCAAAATCCGCGATGGGACTGAGTTGGAAATGGAGACACAGAGTGATACGCGTCATAATCTGAAGACCACGCCCACACCAACCGTCTCTTTGCATTGCGAGAAGCTGCCGCCTGTCCTTGTCATTTATGATTTATAAAAAAAAAAAAAAAAAATGTCTAAAAGCTGATATGTGACAATGTGTATAGCAAACAAGCTAAAAAAAACCAAGAAATACGTTTTTATAAGCTGTCGACCCCAAAAAACGAACGTTTTAGGACATAAAAGTGGATTAAAAAGAGATGACAGACCCTCCAATCATCACGCAGACGCTCGGAGTCCGGGCCAGCCCACTCCTCCATTCATCCCAGAGACGCTGAGCGTCCGTGGGCGGGACAAAATCGCAGCATTATCCAATGACCGTCTTGTTTCTAAGCACTGAAAAAAACTGTTTAAAGCAGCCCCATTGAAGTCAATGGACGCTGGGCTTCAACAGAGTAATGCACTGTACGCTACGGGAATGAATGAGAGAAGGAAATCGAGTCAGCCGACCTACAGTAAGTAGCTGATTCGGAACGAAATTGTTTTCGTTCGAGATGAACGTGTTTAACGCATTTTTAGTCAATAAAATGTTAACATAATAGTACATATATTTGACCATTCATTTTTTGACAATTATAGGGGAAGCTGAGCTTCCCTTGCAGTCTTAAAGAAATCGCGTCTGGTGTAGTGCCCCCTGCCCTCCTAGGCTTGCCTAACCTAAATTCTGTAGGGCCTATTATTAGTGTCTCTAATAATATCAAGATGCGGATGCTAATGCAAATGTTATTGGATCCAGTTTTTATCAGCTCCGCTTATTGTCCAAAATCAAATATTGTATATAAATCTCTACAGAACATAGCCCCTGTCTACCTCTCTGAACTTCTTCATCTCTACACCCCATCCAGAAGCCTACGATCCTGTGACCAGGCATTGTTGGTAGTCCCTCACGTTAGGCTTAAGCGTAGAGGTGAACGTGCATTTGCAGTGGCAGGGCCTAGACTTTGGAATGCCCTGCCTCAAGAAAAGAGAATGGCCCCTTCTCTGTCTGTTTTTAAGTCTCTGCTAAAAACATATTTATTTTCCTTAGTTTATTGACTACTGTGATTTAGCCATTTTAAATTTTTAAACTGGTTGTATTAAATTGTTGACTACAGTGATATAGCCATTTTTAACGGGGTTGTTTTAGATTTAGAAGAAGCGAATAAGTCCTCACAAGTCTGCTGTAGTGCGTGAGTCTGCTATTTACCCTGTCACCTTGTTTTAACAGTTGAACTGGACTGTTGCCTGTTGTTTGTTGAGATTATTTGAGCTTGTTTATTTAATCATTCGTTGACTGATTGTTTGAGCTTGTTTATTTCATTACTCGTTACTGATTGCTAAGTTGTTAGCGTTTTTGTTGTGTTGGTACTGAAGTCAAGTTGCTGTTAGGCCATATCCAGCACACTCACACCTGCACTCACACACATCATCAACACCTCCCTGCTCACCGGCACTTTCCCATCCACATTCAAACAGGCCCAGGTCACGCCCCTACTGAAGAAACCAACATTGGACCCTTCTACTCCCGACAGTTACAGACCTGTCTCTCTCCTCCCATTTATTGCAAAAACACTTGAAAGGGCAGCTTTCAACAAGGTGTCTTCCTACCTATTCCAGAACAAACTACTGGATGACAAGCAGTCTGGCTTCAAAACAAACCACTCCACTGAGACTGCACTGCTATCGGTCACAGAAGCACTGCGGCTAGCCAAGGCGGAATCTAAATCCTCGGTCCCAATTTTGCTAGACCTATCTGCAGCGTTTGACACTGTCAATCACCAGATACTGCTATCAACCCTGTCATCGCTAGGAATCTCAGGCTCTCCCCTCCGCTGGTTCAAATCCTACCTCTCCGACAGATCCTTCAGGGTGTCATGGAGGGGCTCGCTGTCCACTGCTCACCACATGATCACTGGGGTCCCTCAGGGGTCAGTGCTTGGACCACTGCTTTTTTCCATCTATACGACATCCTTGGGACCCATCATACAGGCACATGGCTTCTCGTATCACTGTTATGCTGACGACACCCAGATCTACATCTCGTTTCACCCAGACGATACCACTGTAGCAGCTCGCATTACAGCTTGCCTCAAGGACATCTCAGCTTGGATGAAAGGGCATCACCTCCAGCTGAACCCTGCCAAGACAGAACTACTCGTGTTTCCGGCACACCCTATGGTCCAACACGATCTCAACATCCATCTTGGCAATACCAATATCACTCATTCCAAAACAGCCAGGAACCTCGGAGTCATATTTGATGAACAGCTGTCCTTCAATGATCACATTGCAAAGACATCACGGTCATGCCGATATGCCTTATTCAACATTAGAAAGGTCAGACCCTATCTCACTGAGCATGCGGCACAACTCCTTGTCCAGGCCGTGGTAATCTCAAGGTTGGACTACTGCAATGCTCTCCTTGCTGGTTTTTCAGAACGCAGCAGCACGCCTCGTCTTCCAACAGCCCAAAAGGGCTCACGTGACTCCCCTTTTCATCTCTCTCCACTGGCTACCGGTTGAAGCCCGTATCAGATTCAAGTCACTTATGCTTGCCTACAGGACTATCACTGGATCTGCACCGGCTTACTTTCAAACCCTCCTGCACCCCATCAAGATCCCTGCATTCAGCAAACCAGCGGCGTCTTATATTGCCTTACCATAAGGGCAGTAAATTGCTCTCCCACTCATTCTTATTCACAACTCCTTCCTGGTGGAGCATTCTTCCTAACTCTGTCCGTTAAACCACATCTCTCACAACATTTAAAAATCTACTTAAAACCCATCTATTATGTGAATAATTGACAGACAAAATAAATAAAAAAAATAACCCTTTCTCTCAACAGGTAGTGGTCTAGCTTTTGTTGAAACCAGTAACTTTGTATTGGCACTTAATGCATTATGGCTCCTGTATGACATATCGCTTATTGCTCCTAAACTCTTTGTAAGTCGCTTTGGATAAAAGCGTCTGCTAAATGTCTAAATGTAAATGTATTTTTCATTCCATATGGCCATAGACCCCAGTCTTGGTTAAAGTTCCAGTATGGCAGATTAATATGGTGCAGTTTATTTTTGCATAAGAGCAGAAAAAGTGTTTCTTGAACAGTGTCCCAAACAACTTGTTGTGATGGAGGTGCAGTTTTCCTTTATTTTGATTAAATGCTTTCTGAGCCCAAAATTCAATTGGTTACTGCAATTTTTCATCTGTGCTCTTTGAAGAGTATTTGGCCAATCAAATTCTTTTCCTAGTTGTGCATTGAGACAATATATACACACATCCTGTTTTTAGCTGATTTTCAGTTTTTAGTTCAGTGATCTCCAGTCCATTAAAATTTCTTGATCAATGCCCTGATGTTGGAAATGACATTGTTTTTTGTTTTAAATATTTCCTTAAAGGGGTGATTTCATGAAAAACACTTTTTCCATGTTTGAATGCTAAAACCGGGTCTCTTGTGGATCTGCCAACTCAGAAAACTTGAAAAATTACAAATGTGAGCCTATCTCTGCAAGCCTGTGAGAAAACGAACGCTTCAGAAATCGCTCTCTTAATGACGCAAGCAGCCGTTCTTATTATATTATTTCCACCCCTTGTTCTAAACGTGTCCACCCATTGCGCCGCTGCCATTTTTGTTTTCACATGTGTGAAGTTCCAACACCATGGCAAAAGTAGCAAAGCAGCTCTGTTGTTGGCTGCACAGACCAACACAGAACAATGTTCCCAGCCTCATGGGAGACAAGAGAGCAATGGTTTTATTTAGTTTTCAATGGAAATAATCCACACTGAACTAGGCAAAGCTGCAAATAAAGACATTGTAAGTACCGGTATTTTTTCTGTAAGACCCCAGGGACCTGCGGCAACTTAAAAGTAGATCAAATGTCACTTTGACAGGTTTGTCCGTTCACTGTTAGAAAGCAATGTCTGTGGATTGTAAACATGCAACGTGATTGTCATGTGTAACGTTAATTTGACTTGGAGAAATAGTTATGCGTTTGTCTTGAGTATCTACACTTCAGAAAAATGTGTGTATGGTTTGTAAACACACGACACGGTTCTCTCTCCCGAGAGCGGTCGTGACCGGACCAACAGGGGCTGGAGGAAGCAGCATATTGCTACCGGGAAGAGGATATGGCCCATCACTAAGTATTCCATGACAGGAATCTAGCTGTGGATTTAAATTAGGTTAATTCTCGTAGTAATTCCTCTAGGAGATATAATAAAGCGACACGGAATTAGCTTTCACTGTTATGCTGATGATACTCAACTTTATATTTCCTCGAAGCCTCATGAAACCCAGCAGTTCCATCGAATAAAGGAATGCATAGTTGATTTAAAAAACTGGATGAGTAACAATTTTTTACTACTGAACTCGGACAAAACAGAAGTGTTACTTACTGGACCAAAAACCGCCATACGTAACAACCAAGAATAGTGCTTAACTATTGACGGATGCTCCATAAAATCCTCATCGTCAACTAAGAATCTTGGCGTTGTATTCGATAGTAATCTGTCATTTGAGAGCCATGTCGCCAACACCTGTAAAATGGCATTTTTCCATTTTAAGAATATATCTAAACTACGTCATATGCTGTCACTGTCAGATGCAGAGAAATTAATTCATGCATTCATGACATCAAGACTAGATTACTGTAATGCACTTTTAGGTGGTTGCCCTGCAGGCCTATTACAAAAACTGCAACTGGTTCAAAACGCGGCAGCTCGAGTTCTTACACGTACAAAAAAGTATGAGCATATAACCCCGGTTCTGTCAACCTTGCACTGGGTACCTATAAAGCATCGCATTAACTTTAAGATCTTGCTTTTTACCTATAAAGCCCTACATGGTCTAGCGCCGCAGTATTTGAATGAACTTCTATTGTATTACAATCCTCCACGTGCATTACGCTCTCAGGCGTCCTGTCAGTTGGTAATTGGTAATAAAGAATTTCAAAATCAAGTGCAGGTGGTAGATCCTTTTCTTATCTAGCGCCTAAACTTTGGAATATTCTTCCCTGCACTGTCCGGGAGGCAGACACACTCTGTCAGTTTAAATCTAGACTAAATACGCATCTTTTTAATCTTGCATACACTACACAATACTAATCCTCAGAGGATTTAGGCTGCATTATTTAGATCAACCGGAACCAGGCACACATCCAACAACAAATGATGTACCTGTTGCATCAAAGAGTGCAGAACAGTACTCTACTCTCAGCCAGTCTTGTCTCTTTGTTCCAAGGTTACCGCAGGACCTGACAAGAGCTGAGATGATAGAGCTGGATGAAGGACGCGGCAACTTGACACGATTTTTCTACAACGCTTCAAATGCTATTAGATTGTTAATGATAATCTTAAATCTATAATTTACCTTATTAGTAAGTTTATTTATTTTTTATGTAGCCTTGTTGTGCAAGCACTGTTGAGCTTGTGCAGAGGCAGCAGCTTTTGCCAGAGGGGAACTGGAATCCCCTGGTTGGGCCTGGGTTCTCCTGAGGGTTTTTTTCTCGATTGGAGTTTTGGGTTCCTCGCCACCGTTTGCATATTGTTTTGCACTATTTGCCTGGCCAGGGGGGCTGCTTTAGAATTTAGAAGTTAGACATAATTAATATTGCATATAAGAAATTATAGTCCGTTTAATATTTGACCTGTGGTTCTCTCTTTATCTCAAATGTGTGCTTTCACTGTGCGTGTGTGTGAGTGTGTTTGCGTGTGTGCGTCTATGTCAATGTGTGTAGTGTGTATGCATATTGTGTGTGTGGAGCATTTGTATGTCTGTCTTTGGTTGTTTTCACCTTTTTCTTGTTTTACAGGTATATGACTTTAGTTGTTTTTCTTGTATTCAATGCGTCTCATGTACAGCTGCTTTGTAACAATGAAAATTGTAAAAAGCGCTATATAAATAAAGTTGAGTTGAGTTGAAGTCAGCATTGGGCAGCAAGTATACCTAAGGTACCGCCCTGCCGGGAGAAATAAGATCCAAGACGCATGGGTGCCTGATGTTTTCGTGGGTAAAAGACCTTCAGGGAACTACATATGTTGTGGAGCTAAGAGGAGGAGGGTTGCAGAAACGAGTACACTGATCAGATATTCTGCCCTGTCCAGTACTAACTCCGGTACCAGCTACGTGAAGCAATGTATGCTCGGTGAAAGAAGAGGCTAGTCCGCAGAGTGAAAAGCCGCCCAACTATTCAGAGTTGGAATGTGTAGTCGTAGAGCAAATGTGGCCAAAAGAAAATATGTTAGCAACGCCTTTGGTGGGAGAAAGGGGGGATACGTCAGATCCACAGGTAGATGTTGTAGAGCCGGCTGAATGTGAGGGTGTAGTTGAGACCCTCTTAGAGGGAAGAGTAGAGGAAAGGAATCGTGGCAAAGAAGCAGTCTCAACTGGCTCTGTTCCGGGTGCTGTTGTGGAGCATCCAGTTCCAGCTCATAGAGGAAGTTCGGTTTTGCCAGACAAGCCTCGAGCACCTATAATAGCGCCACGTCGTTACCAAAGGCCGTCGGCAGGTAAACAGAGTAATCCAAATTATTTGCCCAAAACTGTTTGCAATGCGGTATCATTCAGCCCAGATATTTTGTCTCAAGTATGTATTAAGTATTAAGAGTGTAACCGGGACAACAATAACCTATGGTTGACTTCTCCTCCCTTGCTCGGGGGGGCGCTCTTGTGTGCAGGTGTTTTGCAATGAATGGGGGAAGAAGCGTTAGGGAGATGTCTGGCGCTTACATAACCCTATAGTGAGGTCCGAATGACGTTTTTTGGACGGAAACAAGCAATGTCTTGGTTAAGAATGTGTATGGCACAATGTGTGCGCTGAACTGTCTGGTGATTCGCCGGTCTCCGTTCTTGTCTGCATGTTGGAGATATCCGAGTGGAGTGGTTAGGCCACAGTGTTGCGCAGGGGAGAGTGATATGTGAAGGCGCACGGAAGTCAGCAGCTGTTTCCATTTCCTGGGGTCACGCTTTGCAGAAGTAAAAATCCTAAACCACTGCCGTTGTTTATTTGGGGATTAGCAGATCAGATTTTGTGTTCTTTTGGTTTATTCTTTTTGGGAATCTTGCAATGTTATTGTAATACAGTTCTATGTAGGGAAAGAAAGAGGCAGAAATCGGCGAACATTCAACAAACTTTTAATCAAAATAAACAAACAATAACACAGAAGTAAAAAGGCTGGCAGCCACCTCACTGTCGACTGCCGTCTCGAAGAACATAAACTTCACACATGTCCAGGCCCGGTCCTCTCTCGTCAGCAGTCCTCTCGCTCCTCCTCTTATGCTCCCGCTCTCCTCCATGAGACATGCGGCCCCACCTCGTTTCCCCACGGCTCTCGTCCCGCCTTCCTAGTTACAGTTATCTTTTATTGAGAAGTGACATTTATGTGAACTGATCCAGATTGATTAACATAAAGTTGATCTGAACTCAATTTGATTTTCAATGTTTTCAGATTTGATAATGTTGTTCATCCTCTTTTAGAAGAAGGGAAACTTTAACGCTGCGTTACCTTTGTGGCGTAGTCGCAAATAATGAATCCTTTAATAAATGTGCTTTTGCATTTGACTCTCTTTATTCAGTGGGCACATTCGCACGGTCAGACTTAGGAGAGGAGATGTAATTATTTTGCTATTGTGCGCCTGTTCCTTTAAGTGAAGCCCTGACGTCTGTAGTCTTTGTTATGACTTGGCACGTTGTTGGCGGGCATGGTCCAGTGTAATATAAACCAGTGAGCATGGCTCGGTACTGAAGCTTTGTGTCAGACGCATTATTTTTCAACGGTCTTTTGAACCGGTTCATTGAAATTAACTGTCCGAAAGACCCGGTTTGCAGAAAAGAGATGGACTTGCCATCACTAATAATCATGCTGTCTAATCAGCATCTTGATATGCCACACCTGTGAGGTGGATGGATAATCTCGGCAAAGGAGAAGTGCTCACTAACACAGATTTAGACAGATTTGTGAACAATATTTAAGTGAAATAGGCCTTTTGAGTACATAGAAAAAAGTCGTTCAGTTAGATTTTTTGAGTTCAGCTCATGAAAAATAGGGGCAAAAACAAAAGTGTTGCGTTTATAATTTTGTTCAGTGTAGTTAAAGGTACAGTGTGTAGGATTTTGAAGGATTTATTCACCAAAATGTAATATATAATACAAAACTATGTTGTGAGTGGTGAAGAAATACCTTACAAAATGAACCGAAATGTTTATATTACCTTACAATGAGCCATTTTATGTATATACACCGCGGGCACACCCTTACATGTAATTTATCAATGTGCACAGCCATGTTTCTATAGTATCACTACACGGACAAACTAAGCGCGTTTCGTAAATCGAAGGATGCACGGGACTAGTTCTTCTTCGGCTGTGTTTTGAGGCAGCTTGCAAAGCGACTACATAGAAGGATTAGCAGAAGAAGAGGAAGAACAATAACAGCATTTACTTGTCGTGTTTTCTTTAGAAATATAAAAATAAGAATATAAAAAAATATAAAAATTCTTTGTTGCAGTAATTAGCAAAATTTGCGCTAATGGCGGACCACACCATACTCTGCACAAGAGCCGATAGAGCGTCAATCTGTTCGTTCAAAAAAGAGAAAATACGATGCAGCAAGGCGAAGTCGAGACAAAAAACGGCAGAAAACCCGAATAAACATCGGCGTGGCTTTTCCCAAATGGAGGGCTCTGAAGCAGGACAAGGGTTTGCTAAGCGACGCCGAAGTTGCCAGCTTTCTGCTGGACCAGTAAGTTTGTCTAATTTCCGCTATATAAGTGAACTGTATATATATGTGTATGTATGTATGAACTAATACATATATATAGACATCTACAGACTAACGTAACCGTGACATTGCTATATGAGCACAGAGATGAGATGTTAATAACGCTGCCATTTTATGTAAACCGGTCTGAATATAATTCCATTGCAAACCTCAGTAACAGCTGTCCTGTTTCGTTGGAGGGCTTCCACTCTTTCTACATCCTCTCTTGTGCGGTCCTCCCGGGTAACGTTAGCTCCTCTGCCTCTCCTCGCCCTGCCTGCAGCTCCCAACACCCCTACCTCTCCGCCCCCTTCCTCTCCCTCTTCCTCTCCCTCTTACTACCTGTGTAAAGTCCTCTGATTGACTCTGTGACGATGAGAAAAACGTCTGCTAAGACTTTCGCGGTTAGATTACACGCCTTTAGCATTAGCAAGCGGTTTCAATAGGCAGTAAGTTACGAACCAAGTTACCGTGCCAAAAAGTGCTATGCAAAATAACCGAATACATCACTGACACAATGCTAAACAAGTAACAATAATATTCACTATAACGATTAGAGTAAATAATGAATTAAGTCAATTTAATTTATTTATTTTTCTTTGTAAATAAACCTCGTCACTTGACTTGCAAAGGTTACTCTGCTGTCTCAGACGACGACATCTCTGTCCTGTGTCCGTAGCTTCGGTCTGTTGTTCGCCTGTGAGACGCAGATTGCAATTATCAACACCACCGATAATGGCCGCTATCATTTACGGAACCCTTTTGTCCTGTGACGGCAACCGTAGCTTCTCTAATGGGAGGGGGAGGGGGGTGGCGGTGCTGTAGGTTGCAATTTCCTACATCGCCAATAGTGGCCTCTGAAACTTACACACAGAACCTTTAAGGGGATTTATTCATAAAACAAAACGAAATTAAAATAAAAAAATAATTAAAGTATATAGTGGTATATATGGTATATTAAAACAGAGGTATACTATTAATAACACAGATTTCCATCAATCCATCCATCTTCTTCCACTTCATCCTGGACCGGGTCGCGGGGGCAGCAGTCTAAGCAGGGATGCCCAGACTTCCCTCTCCCTAGACACCTCTCCTCCAGCTCTTCCGGGGGGACACCGAGGCGTTCCCAGGCCAGCCGGGAGACATAGTCCCTCCAGGTGTCTCATAGTGTCCTAGGTCTTCCCCGGGGTCTCTTCCCCGGTGGGACATGCCCGGAACACCTTCCCGGGAAGGCGTCCAGGGGGCATCCGGAAAAGATGCCCGAGCCACCTCAGCTGGCCCCTCTCGATGTGGAGGAGCAGCGGCTCTACTCTGAGCTCCTCCCGAGTGACCAAGCTTCTCACCCTATCTCTAAGGGATCGCCCAGCCACCCTGCGGAGAAAGCTCATTTCGGCCGCCTGTATCCGGGATCTTGTCCTTTCGGTCAAGACCCACAGCTCATGACCATTGGTGAGAGTAGGAACGTAGATTGACCGGTAAATCGAGAGCTTCGCCTGGCGGCTCAGCTCCTTCACCACGACAGACCGGTACAGCGACCGCATTACTGCTGAAGCTGAACCGATCCGTCTGTCAATCTCCCGTTCCATCCTTCCCTCACTCGTGAACAAGACCCCCAGATACTTGAACTCCTCCACTTGAGGCAGGAAGCCACCCTTTTACGACTGAGAACCATGGCCTCGGATTTGGAGGTGCTGATTCTCATCCCAGCCGCTTCACACTCGGCTGCAAACCGTCCCAGTGCATGCTGAAGGTCCTGGTCTGATGGGGCCAGCACGACAACATCATCCGCAAAGAGCAGGAGATGAAATCGTGTGGTCCCCAAACCCGACACCCTCCGGCCCCCGGCTGCGCCTAGAAATTCTGTCCATAAAAATTATGAACAGAACCGGCGACAAAGGGCAGCCCTGCCGGAGTCCAACATGCACCGGGGAACAAGTCAGACTTACTGCCGGCAATAGGAACCAAGCTCCTGCTCCGGTCGTACAGGGACCGGATAGCCGTTAGCAAAGGGTCCCGAATCCCATACTGCAAGAGCACCCTCCTCAAGATGCCGCGAGGGACACAGTCGAATGCCTTCTCCAAATCCACAAAACACAAGTGGATTGGTTGGGCAAACTCCCATGAACCCTCCAGCACCCTGGAGAGGGTAAAGAGCTTGTGCAGTGTTCCACGACCGGGACGAAAACCACACTGTTCCTCCTGAATCCGAGGTTCTACCATCGGCCGGATTCTCCTCTCCAGTACCCTGGCATAGACTTTCCCGGGGAGGCTGAGAAGTGTGATCCCCGATAGTTGGAACACACCCTCCGGTCCCCCTTCTTAAAAAGAGGGACCACCACCCCGGTCTGCCAGTCCAAAGGCACTGTCCCCGACCGCCACGCGGTGCTGCAGAGGCGTGTCAGCCAAGACAGCCCCACAACATCCAGAGACTTGAGGTACTCAGGGCGGATCTCATCCACCCCCGGTGCCAGCCACCGAGAAGTTTCTTGACCACCTCGGTGACTTCAGCCCGTGTGATGGACGAGTCCGCCTCCGAGCCCTCAGCCTCTGCTTCCTCAATGGACGACGTGACGGCGGGATTGAGGATATCCTCGAAGTATTACTTCCACCTCCCGATGATATCCCAAGGCGAGGTCAACAGCTGCCCCCCTCCACTGTAAACAGCGTTGGTAGGGCACTGCTTCCCCCTCCTGAGGCGCCGGACGGTTTGCCAGAATCTCTTCGAGGCCGACCGATAGTCCTTCTCCATGGCCTCACCGAACTCCTCCCAGGACCGAGTTTTTGCCTCCTCAACCACCCAGGCTGCAGTCCGCTTGGCCTGTCGGTACCCGTCAGCTGCCTTGGGAGTCCCACAAGCCAGCCAGGCCCGATAGGACTCCTTCTTCAGCTTGACGGCATCCCTTACTTCCGGTGTCCACCACCGGGTTTGGGGATTGCTGCCTCGACAGGCACAGGAGACCTTACGGCCACAGCTCCGAGTGGCCGCGTTGACAATGGAGGTGGAGAACATGGTCCACTCGGACTCAATATCTCCAGACTCCCTCGGGATCTGGTCGAAGCTCTGCTGGAGGTGGAAGTTGAAGATCTCTCTGACAGGGGATTCGGCCAAACGTTACCAACAGACCCTCACAGTACGTTTGGGTCTGCCGAGTCTGTCCAGCTTCCTCCCCCGCCATCGGATCCAACTCACCACCAGGTGGTGATCAGTTGACAGCTCCCCCCTCTCTTCACCGAGTGTCCAAGACATACGGCCGGAGGTCAGATGAAACAACTACAAAGTCGATCATCGACCTCCGGCCTAGGGTGTCCTGGTGCCATGTGCACTGATAGACACCCTTAAGCTTGAACATGGTGTTCGTTATGGACAAGCTGTAGCTAGCACAGAAGTCCAATAACAGAACACCACTCGGGTTCAGATCAGGGGGGCCGTTCCTCCCAATCACGCCCCTCCAGGTGTCACTGTCGCTGCCCACGTGGGCGTTGAAGTCCTCCAGTAGAACGACGGAGTCCCCAGTCGGAGCACTTTCCAGCACCCCTCCCAGAGTCTCCAAGAAGGCCGGGTACTCTACACTGCCGTTTGGCCCATAGGCGCACACGACAGTGAGAGACCTATCCTCGACCCGAAGGCGCAGGGAAGCGACCCTCTCGTTCACCGGGGTGAACTCCAACATATGGCGACTGAGCTGGGGGGCTATAAGCAAACCCACACCAGCCCGCCGCCTCTCACCATGGGCAACTCCAGAGTGGTGAAGAGTCCATCCTCTCTCGAGGAGTGTGGTTCCAGAGCCCAAGCTGTGCGTAGAGGTGATCCCAACTACCTCTAGTCGGAATCTCTGAACCTCACGTACAATCTCAGGCTCCTTCCCTGCCAGAGAGGTGACGTTCTATGTCCCTAGAGCTAGATTCCGCGTCCAGGGATCGGGTTGTTGAGGCCCCCGCCTTCGACTGCCGCCCGATCCACTAAGCACCGGCCCCTTACGGTCCCTCCTGCAGGTGGTGGGTCCACGGGAGGGTGGGTCCACGGTAGGGTAGCCCCACGTCGCTCTTTCGGGCTGAGCCCGGCCGGACCCCCTGGGGGGGGGCCCGATCACCAGGCACTCGCATACGAGCCCCAACCCCGGGCCTGGCTCCAGGGTGGGGCCCTGGCTGCGCCATGCCGGGCGACGTCACGGTCCTCAAATGTATCGGGATCATAAGGGTTTTTTGAACCGCTCTTAGTCTGACCCATCACCTAGGACCTGTTTGCCTTGGGAGACCCTACCAGGGGCATATAGCCCCAGACAACATAGCTCCTAGGGTCTTTCGGGTACTCAAACCCCTCCACCATGGTAAGGTGGCAGTTCAAGGAGGGGCAGATTAGATTTGATATGAATAAATAGAAATACTCAATAAAGCTAACAATACATGCCCTATGGGAAACTTAACCAGAAATAATGTCCCAACACTTTTAATATTCCCTAAATGAGGTAACACGTTTCACTGGTTTAACAAACTGTAAACGGTAAGCTTATATATATGTCATGAAATGGAGGCAGACACGTGGACACAGGAACAGAGGACCCAATTGCAGACAGCGGGTAAAGGGTAACATGGACTTTAATGACAGGAACAAAACATGAAACAAAAACCCACGAGGGGGTAACAAAACATATCAGCTAGGGTAGGAACAGGTACATAAAAAGGAACATAGACTCACTACCCTAAACTGGACTAGACTTTATAAAACGTTAGACATGACTACAAATTACTAAACTAGACTTTTATACACTTCAGGACAAGGCAGGTGACACGGACACATGGCAAACACTCCAAACAATCGAAAATGATCCAGCACAAGACGGAAGACACAGGGGCATGAAATCATAATGAGCACTAACGAGGAAACAAGAAGGCAGGAACAAAGACGAGACCCGGAGAGAGAGTATGGCATAAGGGCCAAAATTGTCTCTCTCCACATAAAACATGAGGTTCTGTCATGATCCTGGCCACTAGACCAAGAGAACATGACATAATGCGGCAGAATCATGACATAAATAAACAAAGTGGGCCAATTCAGACACAAAAACACACTCTCAAACCTCTCCAACGATGCAGACCTTAGTCGTTGCTTGTGTGCGTGAGGGCCTAGAAAACACCAAACTGGCCTCTTTGCTCTTCCGAGAGCAAAGTAAAACCAATTAATGTACCTGTGTTCTTCATGCACTCAAGATTTTCTCCCACGCACTGTACACACAATCCTTCATGAACCGTCATATGTCCCACTTCCAACATTCCCTGTGCTAAATAATAAAATGCTTCCCTTATTAATGGGGTTTCATGTGGAAGCGGAGACTAATAGGAGCGGATAGATGAAGAAAGATGCTGGACATGTACCGCTCATATTAAGTGAAACTAAGTCATATGTCTGTGTTTTGTTGGCAACCAGCGCATACAGTATGTTCATAATGTAAAAAACAGTTACCCAATACATTACAGAAGATATGAAGTATGCAATACTACTCTATAGGTAATCAAGATTAATATGAGATTGGCAGAAACTGCACATTCAACCAGACCTATAAAAAGTGCATCGGATACAAATTGCCATTTGAATTGCGATGCATCGTTTCTAACATATTTGCATTGGTAAAAATCGATATGTGGGTTGATATCTCTGAACAGTTTAACAAGCACGTTCTGTCATCAATTCTGCTACGAATATCCAAACCGGCCCACATCAAAATGTGATGTCAGAAGCCATGCCCATATCAAAATAAATCACATTTTCATTAACATTGAAACAATAAGACGCCAACAGAGTAGAGGGCGATATTGCACCTCATTGTTCGTGTTAACTGTATTAAAACAAAAAAATAATTTTCAAGGCAGCATAGATGTATAATTTAGCTGTAACGTTAGCTGCTAGTGGCTCCGCTTACCGCTAGCATGACGCCGAATTAGCAAACGATTAAAAAAATTTTCAATCTCCGCTTCCTAACAGCTCTCCTTGTTCCAATGCAATTACCGATGCAGTCGCCTTTTGATTTGTAAACATCTTATGCGTTACAGCTATAGCGTTGTTGTTTTTTTCAGCAGGGGTACCATTTTGAATTGCATTGCATCATAGTTTTTTCTATTGCATCCTATTGAATCGCATTGTGTTGTATCGAATTGGATCGCACTGCATCGTAACAGGGATATATTGTATCGGTAGCTGCTTCATATGTATAATGAAACACACTTAAATGAATTAAAACTGAAAGACAAAAAAAACATAAACTGACAGGAAAAACAGTTAAGTATAAAATTAAATTAAATTCACATTTTTATTCACATGTAAATAATCCTTTACCTAATGTAACACATGGCTCTTGAACCATCTAGCGTTTAACTGATCAAATGAGTGATTAACAAAAATAAAGCATGATAAAAATAGTTTAGTCAAGAAGATAAGTATACGAAAACACATCAATTATTCTCTAAATGTGATGACACAAAAATTACATATTATCACGGGCAAACAAAATACAGTAGTGAATACAGTATTGTGCATTATAGCTGCGACTCACATGAACATATTTGGCAACAGCTGGTTTCGTGACTGTAAATCATTCCCTGTAAATGCTATTGAAGTTAGAATATTCATGTGTTTGTAACTTTGGAGACGGTCCCTAAATCCACGACTGTCATACTTCCACAGTCAAGCCAATTACGTATATACCAGTGGACAAATACTGTATTTGTTCATCTGTACTTAGATAATTTGGCAAAACTAAATAAGACTTTAAAATAGTACAAAAAATGTTTTTTCTTTTGCTTCACGTTGTTGCCATTTTTCGGTTATAGACGGATAACTTCGTCGTGAAGCCATGGAGGCATCATCACATTGCGTAGGCCTACTGCATGATGTCCAAGAATGTCACAGTATGAATGAATGAATGAATGAATGAATGAATGAATGAATGAATGAGACAATAATGTACGGCTTAATTGTGTATTGCTGTACACCCATGCACTTTACAATCACCCACCAACAGTGTGCAGCATCCACATGGATGATGCGACAGCAGCCACGGTACAAAAGCACCAGTGTATGGCAAGCAGTATTAGCTTTTAATCATTCTTAGGATATGATTTTTTGATATAAAAAATTCAATTTTTATATTTATAATTCTCGATATCAAGAATAGAATTTCTACTAGTTACAAATTACTCTTTTTTCACTAGTAAAAAGTCATCAACTATCACACCATCTCTCGCAGAAATCACATTTTTGATATTCCATTCCATTCCATTTTCTACCGCTTGTCCGAACTACCTCGGGTCACGGGGAGCCCGCGCCTATCTCAGGAGTCATCGGGCATCAAGGCAGGATACACCCTGGATGGAGTGCCAACCCATCGCAGGGCACACACACTCACTCATGCACTCACACCCTACGGACAATTTTTCCAGAGATGCCAATCAACCTACCATGCATGTCTTTGGACCAGGGGAGGAAACCGGAGTACACACACAAGTCGGAGGCGGGAATCGAACCCCCAACCCTGGAGGTGTGAGGCGAACGTGCTAACCACTAAGCCACCGTGCCCCCCCTCATTTTTGATATAAAAAATGTAATTTCAACTAGTAAATACTATTTTTTTTATATATGTAATTGGGTTTTCACTAGTACGGTTTTTATTGATATCTAAAACAGGATACAATTTGAGATATCAACAATTCACTTTCTACTATGGTAAAAATCGAATTGTTGATATCAAAAATGAATATCCTGATAATGATTCAAAGCTAATTCGATTTACCATACACACCAGCTATAGGTGGAGAGAAGAGAGATTTAGAGGATGGGTATTATTACTAGGCCATGATTGACAAGAGCCAGTGGGGGGAATCTGGCCAGGACACCGGGGTTACACCCCTACTCAGTAATTAAATAATTTAAGTATTCAAAATTTAATTTACAAATATTCCTGATAAGTTTATAACAGAACACTCCGAAGGCACAATGTTGAATCAGCGTCTTGTTTACATTATAGTGTTTTTGATTCGATACTCATGGAGGCCACCTGGTGGTGCGCAGGGGCCTACGCAACTTGCGTTGTTTGCGTATAGGATCGGCTCTTGTCATAAATATAGTCCTACCTTGTTTTTTTTTCCTATTCAACAGTAACATTCTGTGATCTGCAACTTTATGATTTTGTGAACTTGTCATAGATGAGAGAAGATGGAAAGTATTAAAAGGCAAAGAACAGACCACGCCCACTTTCCACTGTGAGCATTACATTCTGCAAGCCGTATGAAATTGGCTTGCTGTATACCTTCCATAGCGTCGGTCACCAAATTCGCGTTGTCCTTGGAAATAAAGGCAGATCTGGCCAGACGGTTGTTTTCATTATTTCTTTTGACGCTACGTCGAATTATCCAGCAGATTTTGGAAATATCTGGAAGGATAAAAGCATGACCGGTATTCTCAAGAGCGCATATGGTCTTGTGTATGGCGTATCAGCATATTGACATTTTTTATTTCAATCGTGATGTTGTGACACACCGAGGTGAATGAATGTTCAACATTCTCCTGCCATATTCATGCGTTTTAGGGAGACGATGGGGCATCGAAAGGAGGATGTGTCCAAGTGCTCTACATTTTTTTGTTGCTGATGGAAGTCGTTTATTCACAGACTGCTATTTATTCATTCATAATCAGAGGGTGGTTCACTTAAAACCACACCATCACACTGGGATCTTTGATCCTTACATAACTGGACAGCAATTTAAAGGGAGTCATTTTTACTGAAGGTGTGTGACACAGCATAAGGGGATTTAAAATGGCAACTCAAGTAACGGGGAGGAAAAGAGTTCCTAATCGAGAGAAACTATCGGCGGAGGATGATGCTCTCAGTCAAATAGCCCGAGAGGTAAGGCGGATGTTTTCATTAACAATATGGCTGTTAAACTATAGCATAATATACAATGACGATATCCTTCTTCAAACAGTTACGATTTTATTAGGTATTCCTATTTATTCTGCTAAATCTTGTCCTATACTCTCCGCTCGTTTCCTGCATGCTGACAAGCATGGATCCGATGACGCTCCTCTTTAAGCACGTGAATGGGAAATTTTGACCACCCACATGAAGTCTCTGTGAAACAATCAAACATTATTCGTCGCAGACTGCATCAAAGGGCACTGTTTCAATGAATGACGTGATTTGCATAACGGGGGATGCTTTGCTAAAATAAAGCATTGTCAAAATGCATGTCAAATGGGTTAATCACATCAATATAAAAATCGCATTATGACATTGAAATATGTCCCTGTTCAAATAGCACAGTTGATCATCTGCATCTGTATCTGCATGCGTGAATACCTGCACAGCACCCTGACGTCATTAAGCAGAGATCAAACGAAAAAGCTCCCAGACTGCTGACGTCAGAAAGCCTTGTGATGCGGCACATCACACCCAATGAATGGCATGAATAGTGCCAGCCTAGGTCGTTTCGTGTTTTTTGAAAACGACACCTATATCATAGGCATCTATGTCCAATTTTTTCATATTTCTATTGAGGGGCAGAGCAACACAGCTTGAAATTAGGACGTGATTCAAATGCAGTGTTACTGTTTGGTCATGCTATAAAAAGAGTTTGGAATCACAGATTCTGCAGTTGGTCATCATTTTCATAGCTGACTGTGTTCTACACAGGGAGCTCATGATCCATATGTTGGAAGGTATTATGCTCTATGACCTTTTGGATAAACAGGGCACATATGGAAAGCATTTTCTTGCTGCAGAATTCACACATAGACCCTTCTTGTCAAATTACTTGCACAGGGTCACCTTGTTTTCTTCCACAGTAATTGACCATGACCTCATCCTAAAGTTTTGCTGTTGTTTAGAAGTTTTATATTGGGTCCAGCTACATACACTCTTATGTACCAGGGTTAATTTAAACTTTTGATTAAATTTATATTCTATTTATATGAACGTCAAAACCTTTCACATGCATTCACTTTTTGTTGCTGTTGTCAAATGCCTTTCATGTAGATTATATTGTTTTAATGTACAAGACCTTAAATCTTAAACCATGGAAGTCATCATAAATGGTTATTTATTTAGTTGTTTTAAACAGGTCTGGAATTGAGATTTTTTGAAAAAATTGAAATATTTAGTTCAGGGCAATTCCATCAAAAGGTCAACCTTGCCTTGAAAATATAAAGTTTTTACCAACGGTTTTTACTATGGTAACAGCACAGATATTAACATTTGGTGGTTCAAATACCCATGTGAGATCTCTCTTCATATTTGTAAAGCATTTGTTTTATTTTTAGTACATGATTATTCATTAGTCAGATAAGGGCCATTTTTAGGATTGTCACATCCATAACGCTACATATTCCTCATAAATGGACACATGGAAAATAAAATAAAGTAACTATTTCATGTTCTATAAAGAGGCATCCCTTCTCCATTCATTGGGTATTAATGCTTCAGGATTGTGCATTTTATTTCACAGAAATTCTACAAAGTTTGTCGTCTCCCAAGAACCGCATCCTTTTTTTGTCACATCCGTAACGCATGTTTATTTCCCTTTTTAAAATAGAAAATGTGTTCATGGACTGGCATTTTTTGATGTTTAGACTCTATCAACAAGGGTTTAGTAAAATATAAACAGATGATTCAATTATTCATGACAAATTCATTCTCTGAGCATTTTTATGTCACGTCCATAACGGTGGAATTGTCCTTCATATAAATGAAAGGATGGAAAATGTCCTCTGATCTTTATGTTCTTATAAAACTCCCCTCCCTTTATTACCTCCCCACCCCTCTTAATACAGGATGACTCAGTCCCTGGAGACTAAATTCACTTTTACATCCTCTCTTGGAAACTTCATAATCAGCTGCAATGCCCAGAGGCAGAAAGAGCTGAGCCAAAATTTAAGTTAAAAACTTTTTATGTGACTGTAGAGGCACAATTGAAAAACAGTTATTTAGAGATATTTCTACAGATATGAAGTAGGTGTAAAAGAGTCAGTGTGCTGCTGGGTCAGTAGGACAGCTATGTTGCAGTGATTTATGTTCAATGAATAAAATTAGCATCTCTCCCAGCTGAACTGTTTTTCCACTGAACACCAAACATTAAGAAATAAGAACCCAAGGAAAAACACAATAATAATGTGAATTTTGGGAAAGTCCATTAAAAGATTTGCCCACCCATTTAATAACTCAATTCCATTTCCCTTGCAGTGTTTTTATGTAGCCTATTGCATATCTGTTATGTTGTGCACATTTTTGGCTTCGACATTTGAAATGCCAGTCACTTATCATAGTCAGTTTCACAACCGTCCTCAAGCAGAATGCCAGACCCTCCAGTATGACTAAACTTCTAGTTCAGCTTTATTGAACACTGAACAGCTTGCTTGTCTGTAATGTCTATTTATCACACTGCAGTCAGTGCAAACCTGGAATCACGTCTGATCTTGTGTGTTTCCTCAAGCTTTAACATGTAGCTAATGCCCTAGTTGAACAAAATGATGACAGTTACACAGTATAGTCATTTTATTACAGTTTAGTAGCTTTTGTTGTTGATAGTATATATAGCTTTAGGTTACTGCATTGCAGACAATGATATACCATGACATATTTTGTTTGCCCTCTGCTGTTGAAATGTAGAAAGTGAAAACTTTTTGTGAAAAACTTATTTGGAATAAATTTGCACTTTTTATCAACATTGTCTGCGTATAGTTACCATAGCCATATAATTCTAGGCTTTTGTTTTTTTCTTCATTTATATTAATGTATTTTAATGGGCGTTCTAAATCACTGATATGGTTTGTAGCCTTGTAAAAAATTCTGTACTTTATTTTTGATGAACATTCTTCAATCCATTACTTTGATGTCATTAGAGTAATGGTGCCCTAATGTGAGATTTTATATATTTAATTTGGTCCATCAGAATGGTGACATTTGTTCATTCTTCTTAAAATACCTTTACTTTTTCTTAGCTGCATGGAAACTAAAATCACAGTCTCATGATCCACATTAAACATGTAACTCAGTCACAGCATGTGGAGCCCATTGCAACTTGGAATTTCATTCATATTCGTATTATTTTCCCCATGATGCCCTTTTATTTTCCAATACCTGAGGCATTTAGCAGAAAGCATTACAGGCTGTATATCTTACTGCAGGTATTTGACAGGCATTCATGCACATACTAGATAGGGTGAAGTTTATAGAGTAGGAGGCGTGATTTAGGCCCATTAAGGGAATTAAGCAGAAATACCGGCTTGCTAAACAATCTTCCATATGGTGTAGTAGCAGAATGCTTATCCCCTGTCACGCTACAGTCACAGACTAGCTAGCCCCACCCACTGACCTGCATCCTTTAAGCCTCTCCACAACATCCTGTGTTATTTTGGTAACCCAAAGCTGGGTCAAATATGGAGAAACGCAGTTTTGGGTTATTTTAATCCAGCCTGTTGGATTAAATCATTGACCCAACATGCTGGGTTGTTTTATTTAACTGAACTATTGCTTAAAAATTACATTGCTGGTTTAAAATGAACCTGACATGTTTGAAAATAATTCATAATCAAATCACAGAGAATTACTAGAGACAGCAGTAAGAATCAAAAGTTGAAGTTTGATTAAGGATCAAAATGCAAGACAAAAGGAAATCATAAAAAGCCTGCAATATTTTAATGCTCAATGAATAATAAAACAGCTTATTAAACATTTATGTGTATACATATTTAAAAACATAAACAACATCAATAAATTACAGTAGTTTAGATTTTAACACATACATTTAACAAGGTTATTAAAGTGGCACAAGTAAATCTAAATAGTTTGACAACTTTCCACTTCATGAACTCATAAATTTTTGGAAAATACAGTTAACAAAGTGGCAGGAGTAAAATGCTTTAGGGCAATCCCAGCATTATGGATTTGACATTTGACATTTAACACTGTATATCTGAATTTATTTGTTACCACTGAACCATTTGTTTATATTTTACTAAACCCTTGTTGATAGAGTTTAAATATCAGAAACATATCAGTGACAAGTTTTCTATTTTAAAAAAGGGAAATAGATTTAATTTGAATTAAAATGCACAAACCTGAAGCAATAATACGTTAACTTGAAGAGAGACCTCACATGGGTATTTGAACCACATCATCTTGATATCTGTGCGGTTAGTACAGTAAAATGGTATTGGTTGACATTTGCAAGGAATGTATTAGTCTGAGAATTTTCCTCTTCATATAAACTCACAATATATTTTAAAGAGCGTTAGTTGTTTTGTTTCCAGTACTACTTAACCTGACATATCCACAGAGCAGTCTTACTCAAGAGATTCTTTTCCTGGGAGTTTGTAGACAACAGTCTGGAAAAATTCCCACCCTTCGGGAAGTGGATATCCAGCAGGAGGGTATCTTTATCAATTTGTTCTATAAAGATAAAAAGACGAGAAGAATCTAAGAAAACATCTTGGTTACGGATGTAACATCAGTTCCCTGATGGAGGGAACGAGACGTTGTGTCGGACCTATAGATGGGGTTTGACTTGAGAACCTATCATGTTCAGACTACATTTAGAAAAGGCCAATGAATTTGGCGAATTAAATTTGCATCCCGGACATCAGACCCCTGATATCCGGGTATAGAAGGGAGACGGCGTTTCACCTTTGGGCTGAGGAGCCTGAGAGCCTCTCTCGGTTGCTCCAGCGGGCGGCACGCCTTGTGGCATAAAGGACACAATGTCTCGTTCCCTCCATCAGGGAACTGAGGTTACATCCGTAACCAAGACGTTCCCCTTCTGTCGGTCTCCCGACGTTGTGTCGAACTGACAGATGGGGTTCCTATGGAAAACGCCACGGCGCTGTGCCACGTCACAATCTCTAGCGGAAGCGACGCTGACTCGCCTGGGCATGTCAGACGCAAGCCCTACCGCGAAATTGTAACCTTCCAGTGGATAGGTAGGGGGTCCCAGAGCATTTGGAAAGGTGGAAAGCCCCTGCCTCCGGCCGTCACAGGCGGCGACCTTGTTTCTCTAACAGCGAGAAGCCGTCCAGCACCGTAAGGGCCACTTCTGACAGGCTGGTAGCTAAAATGCTGGTCTTGGGTCTCTCTCCATCTATCTGTCACTGGATTAAGGACTTCCTGACCAACTGTCCTCAGATGGTAAATTTAGGCTCTCATTTCTCCTCCACCTTAATTCAAAGCACAGGTGACCCTCAAGGTTGCGTGTTGAGTCCACTTCTCTACGTCCTTTATACTCATGACTGTACTCCAATCCATCCTACCAACACTATCATTAATTTCAGAGATGTCACAACCATAGTTGGACTCATCTCAGGAGGAGATGAAACAGCTTACAGATTTGAAATTCAGAGACTGACAGAATGGTGCACGTCAAATAACCTGGCTTTGAATGCTTCAAATACTAAGGAGCTCATCATTGATTTCCGAAAACACAACACAAACCTTATACCATTGCACATCAGAATGAGAATGAGAAAGAGCTGCTCAGAGCTCCTGAGGCTCTACGTGCGGTTCAAGTAGTGGCGCAATGCGCGTACAGGACACGACACAGATGGGATTGGGTCTTCCTCCCCGGTGGGGAGCGCCTGCAAGTTCACCACCTGGTCACGAAAGGGATATGCGGGGGCGGAGTCCGGCATGCAAATTTAATTCGCCAATTTCATTGACCTTTTCTAAATCTAGTTAGAAGATGATAGGTTCTCAAGTCAAACCCCATCTGTCGGTTCGACACAACGTAGAGAGACCGACAGAAAGGGATCTGGCCTACCCAAAGCACAACGAGTAATTATGAACATATAAAGACATACATTTTCATTTTACCAAGCTTGGTATCAGGACATCCAAGTTCCATTCTTCTTTCTCCTGAATAGAATGATACATTATTATTAGCTGTTATTCTACACTCTGTTGAGGGAGAAAAGTGGCAGAGGCTGTGTGTTTTAGGGCTCTAGTACAGAAAGTCAAAAAATAAAATATTGTTAACGTTAACGTTAACTAATTTAACTAATTAGACTAACTCAGAAACAAGTAGAATAATAATCAGACCAATGATTGCTCGTTTCATATACCAAAAAAAATTTTTTTTGCACGGTTAACCACTATAAGAGCCAGCGGCATATTCCCGAAGCACTGGCTGAGATAAAGCTGCTCTCAGTGGAGCCACGTGTGCTGAATTTCAGAGGAAATGTTGACCAAAAGGACGCTTTAATTATTGAAAAAGCTGTACAACATGGGCATACAGACTAGCAAACCAAAGCTAACGAAGCTAGATGGTACATTTCAAACCTCATGTGAACAGCCGAATTTTGCATACTTTTGTATTTTCTGATGCACAGTAATAGTTTTATAGATACAAAACGTTCAAACATATTTTTTTCTCTCTGGATAACAGCTGTCCTCACTCGCTTGTTTCTGAGGTGATTCAAAATGCCTGCAAAGGTAGAGTTTGTCTGAGGAGGGGTTACTCTCTCAACTGGCACTCAATTGGACCCAACAGGTTCAACCCATCGGTTGGGTTAAAAAAAAAATAACCCAGCATTTATAGTGTAGAGTGTTGTTTTTATGTTCGTCATGAAAGGTCATTTATCAGCTTAAATTGCTTTCTGTGAAAGCTGGGAGGCAAAACTGATGTTTGTATAGGCCTTTGTGTGTTTGCGTGTGAGCCTGTGATTAAGTTGCTGGGTAGAATGAGGTGAGGAGCATACAGGAAGTGATGTGTTGCATCCTGCGCTCTAAGAGCAGATTAGTCTGGAGTGCTCTATGGAGTGTATAATCTTCTGTGCCCTGTCACCTAGAAAAGAACTACACATCTATTAGCCTGCATTAGCCTTTTTTTAGAAATCCCTCTTTTTAAGACCAGCATCACATGATAATTATGATCTTTTTGTGCTTTTATCACATTTCACTTACAGTGTTACAATTCGTATTGCTGACTCACTTTTCATTCCAGCCCACACGCATTTGTGAGCAGGACAAAGTGTGAGTCAGCATTCAAGGTGGAACGCTCTTGTCATCTGTTCCCTCTTTTCGATGCAAAGTTCATGAATAAGTCTTGCATCTTAACCACATATGTTAAATGACTTGAGGTGGAATCCTGTTTGGTTTGAAATCTAATCATCTTCATGGGATATGTAGCCTATTCATGGTTCTCAAAGAAAGTGTAAAGTTGGGCTTTGAAGTATATCTTTTCAGTACTACTAGCTTTGAGAAACATAATCATGAACAGTGCCCAAGTCTTCCATTGGTCAGATAAACACAGTAGGTAGTAGGTAGTTGAGCTTGGGATCAACAAAAGGCAGAGGGAGTCTCTCAAACAAAGCAATGACAGTGCCGTATTTAGAGAACATAGCCTAACAAGTGGCTTATCTACCCAAATTAAGCTACAAAAGGAGTATACAAACACATTTGTACATTTTAGTCTTTAAAATCAATTCTATCTAGTGGAATGAACATAAGCAGCAGTTTGTCAATTGTAGAAAAGCAGCATTTCAAAATAACATGTTTTGTGCCAAATCAGTTGCAGTATTGCAATGAAATATCTTTGCTCCTAAATGTAGTTTTGGAGAGTTGATTTCTTTCCTGGCACGGGAAGAATCCAGTTCCTTATGGTTCCATAGGGAGGCCTGTGGGGTCCTGACACAGCTGAGGAGAAGAGGAACATCTGCCAGATTCAGCCACGCTCATGGCTGATCCAGGACAAGCACTCTGCCTTCTCTTCTCAGAACCTCAAGTCCCTCTAATAACAGCTAGTAGTCTGTTTTCACAGACTGGTGTTTAACGAAACCAGAAACTGAACGTTAAAGCTGAAAATACAGCTCCCCCGATGAGGGCTGTCAGCCAAAGCAGAAAACACAGATTGCATTTCTTTATTCTTTTTTGGTCGAGCATATTTTGAGAAACTGTAGGCCTTAGAAATCATTCAGCACGACAGCTGCGACCATCAGTGAAGCTTGGAGCATTTTATATTTAAAGACATATACGCCGAATTTTACATTCACAGTAACATTTTACTTCTCCACCACCTTCGTTTACTAAGTGCCCAGCATTGGTTTAACCCAGAGATTGAACACACGTCTGGGTTTACTGATAAGACAGCAGTTTATTGCATACATGTGCATCCCATGCTGAGCTGTTTGATCAAAGCTTTAGCCCGTTAACTTTTGTCCTGTGGAGTTTACTGACATGTGAATGTGTTTAGACTAACTACGCTTTACTGATGCAGTATTACAGCAGACATTCCTGCACGTAAACATTTGGAATGACGTGTTTCCAGTGGTTCTGAAAGCTAGAATAGCTTTTTTAGTCTATAATGGATTTACTGTAGTGTCTATAACTGCAGGAAATTGTGAAACCAATATTTAAGAAAGATCTAAGGACGCAATAATACCTTTTTAAGAGTTGCTTGATGCTGATTAATCTTGACACACTGCTGTCAAATATTTTTGTATAATGACGGTGTTATTAACTGTTGTGCTGGCAACTGATTTCCTACAATCCCTCATATTTCAAGTTTCATGGGTCTTGTACTGTATCACCATGTGATCTCTTCTTTCCCGCATAATAACGCCATTTAAATTGAAATCAATATCACATCATTTATTTCTCAAAAGATTTGGCATGGAGCTTTGTAATAAGCAGGATAATGTACAATCAGACTTTTACTTCAGCAAAAAAACCCACTAATCATCCTGATTGTCTGACTATGAATTATTCTTACTAATGCAATAAGAATGTATATGCGATGCATGATAAAGAAAAAAACCTTGATAGGCAAGTTATTTTACCAGAGGTTAAGGGAGGTTCTGAAACATAATGTCTAAAACCCTCTAACCCAAGTTAAATTGCTCCCTTAATACACTGAAAAAAATGATTATGTACCTTAGTAGATTTTCTGAAAATAAATTATTAAAATATACTTAATATAATTATGTTCCTGTTTTTAACTCAAATTGAGTTAAAATAACGTAAATATCTTGGATATAAAATCTACTAATTTGGTTGTTAAGATTAAAATTTTTTGTTTGAGTAATATTAATTGAACAAATTATTAATCCAATTAAATTTTATTATGTTTGTAAAAAAATGGAATCTAGGCAGGAAGCGGATCCACGTGCAGTATAAATTCTATAATGAAAGTAAACAAAGTTACAGAATAACAAACGATCCAAGACACACGAATACTAACTGAAAGCAAGACTCAAGACCAAATTTCTAACAAGGACAGTCCCCAAAGGAAATACAAAATAACTACAAAAACTACAACACTAGACAGAAAACAGGAACTAATGCATACAAACTAAAAGTCCACAATAATCGGGGAAATACAGACAGGGATCATGACAATGTTAAACCCATTTAATTGGTCAAATTAAGTTTACTCATTTATTTTGCGTTGAGACTACAAAAATCATTTTTGTAGATATAACTACATTGGCAGTTGATTTCTAGTTTCCAGCATGCTTTGTCTCTGACTGCATTAGGAGATGCATTTTCCAGATTAACTGTAATTTAAGTGTTGCTCAGTAAAAAGAAAGATTTGTTCATGTTTTTTGTTGATTTATCTTTGAGATTTGGAGAGTTTTGGTATTATAAGTTTGAGCGGTGCTTGTGCCTATAGGCTGAGCGAGGCACGATATTAGACATGAATTGTGTTATTTCACTTATTGAGCAGTAACTGTGCTAATGCCAGTACAGAGTCTATTCTTACTTGACAATCTATGTTGTAAAAAAATATTTCAATAAGAAAGTAAGTGATCTGTGAAGTTTGAATTAGACATGTTTTTGGTCAGCGTAATTTTTTTTGTTGACTTTAAGTAACATTTACTTGTTATTTTAACAAAAAATAAATGTATTTAATAAGTAGAATTTACTTTATTCTGGTTAATAAATTGTACTTGAATTATAGCAGCAAATTTTACTTCAAAAATGTAGTATGTAGTCAAATTATTTTTCAGTGCAGTTATAAAATGACAACAATAGCATGATGATAAAACACATTTATTAATATTTATCAAAGGTTTTTTTTTTATAGTTACTGAAAAGACACATGAAATTCACATGTGCAAAAGACATGTGATCATACGTGAAATGTGTGGTTTTGGAACACTTTTGTGAGAATCCAATTTCACATGTGTTTTTGCACAAATCAGTTGTGGAATATTCACAATATTGCATGAACAGAATATTGCTTATTACAGGCCTATGCAGTGTCACGAAACGTGAGGAAAGAACCCAAGCGCAGGCAGCAGTACGGGGTAATAACAAAAGGTATTTTAATATAAACAAACAAAAACCCACGATGGGGGAAAACAGGACATGATAACTAAATACTCAAAACAAAAGACTTCCACGAGGGGGCAAAAACTAAAGTAGAGCACGATACAATGTCCACAACAAAACAAGGTACTCCACAGGATAATTCAAAGGCAAGGCAAGAGGAACACGAGCAACACACGAGGAATTTACAAACAACGAACGAGCACAGGATAGAGAAACAAGGGCATTAAATAGGGAGACGAACAAAGGATCATTAACAATAGGCAGGTGTGGGTAATGAAACACTGAAGGGAAGCTAACGAGGAAATGAGAGGGGCGGGGCTACACGGAAGACACGCGCCGAATGGGAAAACATACGACACGTGTCTCCAAACAAGACATAACACAAACACAAGACATGGTACTGTCACGTCCTGTCCACAAAGCACGAAAAACCAGAACAGGAAGGCCAGGACCATGACATGCAGAGGCAAATAGATATAAACCATAAATATAAAAATAATATAAATACATTTAGAACCTGGATCTCAGGTATTAGAGAAAAGAAAAGTTTTAGCCGATAGTTCTTATTAAACAAATACGCACTTCAACACTTAAAGGATGTCACATTTGCGATGCTTTGGAAAAACTCGGGAAACAATGTTGCGTTGTGCGCGGTGATGAGTCAGCGATTACAATTTTGAAGGGACAATTTTTGCAGACTTTGACAGCATTTAATGTTGTTTAATTCCACACCAACGAATATAAAAAAAAAGGGATTATTTGATCTTACAATTTTGCTGATTATTAGAAGGTTGTCAGTGATATGCTATTTCCTCACAAAACCAGTTTATTCAGTGTACTGAATCATCTCCTCCATTGACATCCATTCAGAAATAGCAGCCTCTTGTTCTCTTGCCAGTGTATCGGAGCGTTACTCTTTGTTTCAATCACGGTTGAAGAAGTTGCCTGTTTGTATAGACAGGTTGTTTTTCATAAGTATGTCTCTGACACTCTCAGTAGTTTGTGTGAATTGCACTGTGTGAGTTTTCCGGCCTCCACCATGGTGCTGACAGGCTGGATGTGCTTGAGAGGATCTAGGACACAGGCTTGTCTTTTCAATGAGTAGCAACTTGTTCAGACAAAAGAAGACAGTGGCTTCCTTACAGTCTCTGTGTGTTGCTTGGCAAGCTTGTTATTATGGCCTGTTTGTTAGAGATTTAGCCAGACTTCAAACAGTATATTATACTTGCAAACAAATGTCAAAAGTAATAGGGATTTATCTTTCAAAAGGTATCTTGAATAACTGAATCTCTTAAATGTATACATTAGACATCCATGGAGTTTTTATATAGCTTTAGCAAAATACATTTTTCAGAAATGCAGGCACTTCAAATTTCACAATTGACATATGACTATATAGTGAGAAAAAAAAAACCTGTAAAACTACAGACTTTGTACTCAGAAATACAAAATGTCGTTAAAAACCCCCCAAAAGATCTCAGGGAACCCATGACAAAGATGTTCTTAGAAAGATAGCTTAAATATTCTGAATGGCTTCATTTTTATTTTATTTTAATAAACAATTTGGTTTATGGGTAATAATAATCTGTCTGGTTTGCTTAGGCAATATATTAAATCACTTTAAATAGGTTTGGGATAGGTTTGGGTGTAGCCCTTTTATTGTTTTGGCTTCTGTTTAGTTTGAAACATTTAAGTGGCTACACCCAAACCTATTTAAAGTGTTTTTGACGTGCACATTGAAAATACTGCTCTCTGCTGTTTTTCTTTAGTATTGTAGGTCAAGTCTGTTATTTTATAGTACAATAAATTTATCTCTAGCATTGGCTTTAAAAACATTCTACTGCTTTCTCCCTGACTGCATTGATATAGTAATATTGGTCAGAATATCACCAACTGAGAGCTGGTAATATAAAGTAAACAGCTTTACATATTGCAAGCTATCAAATAATACATTTATATTGATGAAATAACAAATATATACAGAATTGTTTTTCCTGAAGCTTTATGTCGATTTTTGTTTCATTGTTATTTGAAATATTTTATAAATATTTTCCTAATAAGGAAAGGGATCTCTTGCATTATGGTGCTGCGAATAGCTGGCATTTCCAACATTGTATTGCCTAAACAGTTGATGAGATTAAAACTATGCTGGATTAATCATTGAATTCTTGTAAATAGACCTTTTTGATGTGCTGATATCTAGTCATGTGGAAATTCCTTAAATGACTCTAAAAGGAACAATGCAAAGGTTTTGGCACTCAATTTCCCCCTCTCTGTCTCTCTCTTTCAGGCAGAGACCAGGCTGGCAGCTAAACGGGCAGCTCGTGCAGAAGCTCGAGACATCCGAATGAAGGAACTGGAGAGGCAACAGAAAGAGGTCAGGACATCATCTGAACTGATTCAGTTCTCTTTTACTTTAGGTTCTAAGCATCTGTATTAAAAATTATAAAACAAATGTATTAATACATATTTACTAATATGTTTGAAAGCTTTTTCGAGGGTATGATTATAATGTGGACACATTTCCTCGATGCAATAAAGTGTTATAGTGCTCTTAACTTGATGGTTACATCATTGAATATGATTTTTCTACACTTTGCAAAAAAAATATTTTACAGCAATGGGATATTGTTCATTAGTGGATTGTAGTAGGCCTACCTACAGTTGAGAGTTGTGTAAATTCTGTCAAAACCCCACAAGCCATCTCAAAATTACAGTGAACCTTAAACCCGCTAAACAAGTCATGAAGTGCACTAATATTACGCTGAGAACATACACAAGCATTTCTGTGTCTTGTATAGACAGGTTTTATAGCATAAAGTCATCATAGAGTTCACGTACAGTAGGGCAGGTACAGCTTATAAAGTGAGTGGGCCGGCCTTTGTTTAATATTTGTCTTGTAACGTTTTATTGGTGTTTTTGAATTCAAAATTCTATGAACTTTTTATGCATAAATGCGTTTGTAGCAGGGAATTGGGATTCAAAGTGTGCCCTGCTGGGGTTGTGTGCATTTAAATGTAGGCCTACAGTAACACCTGGGAAACCATATGTCACATGTTATGTGGTCAGTCAATATAAAAACGTCCAGATTTAAGACAATACCACTGTCAAGACATCTCTGGTAAAATGTTTCAATGTTGTGAAGTTATGGCCTGAATATGAAAGTTTATTTAGACTTTTAGTATACATTTAGGCTGTGTTTACTTTTTACCAGATCAAATTCACAAATGACACCTGTGCTCTTATTGCTTTTTCACCTTGCATGTTTTGATTATTTTTCTGGTAAAACCATCTCTCCTTCTCTTTCTCTCTCTTACTCACTCTTTCATCCTGGTATCCTTGGTGGTTTATTAGATATATCAGGCACAAAAGGTAAGATATGGTCCTCCATCCCTTATATTTCTTTGTAACCCGGCTTTATATTCCATCTTCCGAACAGCTAGGGGTAGGATTTTGCACTAAGAACATTTTATGAGCATAAGCTTACAAAAAAAATGTTAAAAGCTTGAGGAATAAAAAACAGAAGCAATCTTGTGTTTAAACCAGGTTCTTTACCTTCACGTTTCCTTTAAATCTGTTTTCAAAACCTCCCTTTATTTTCCCACTATAATTTCATATTCCCTCCTCATCTGATCATCTTGCTCTCCTCCTTTCTGCACCAGAAATACTATGGGCTGGACAGCAAATGGGGCCATATTGAACAGTGGATGGTATGAACTGTCATTAAATCACGCTGCAGCATGCAGTAGACCGCCAAAGCTAGAATTCACTTTAGAGAAAGTGCACAGTCACTGACAGGCAGTAAATGAAATCCCTATTCAGTGACAGTGCTTGTGTGTTTCCAGTATCATTCAGAGAATGAAATGTGAATTTGTTGCACGTTGCATGTGTTTCTTAGGCAGACTGTGTCTGATCTTCATTTTTCAGGTTTTACTGGCACAGAGGTGGAGAGGGGTTGGGGGGCTTTCAGGAGGCCCATCTGACATGTTTAAGCTTAGCAGAGATGGTCATAACATAAAGTAGGATTATAGGGCAGTGGCATGCATGACCCACATCTTTAAGCACTCACCCCCTCCCCACAACCCCCACCACACCAGACACCCTGTCTCAGACTGAACCTCATAATAAGACGAGATGTGATATACAGCTCTCACTGCATGCTTTGTACAGTTTTTCTTCTATAGCATGTTTCGGTGTTTGATTATCATGTGGCCCATTCACCTCAAACCTGCTTTCTTTCCTCTTGTCCTGCTCTGCAGGAAGACAGTGAGCGGTATTCTCGCCACACACGGAGACACACCTCGGTCTGTATCTACCCCTCTGCTTTTCATGCTTCTGTTTCATTCGTCTTTTTTCTTAAATAAATATCTAGCTTCATTCAGGTTGCCTTCCTTTAGTTTAAGAATACTTGAATCTCGATTTGATGAGCTGTGTTTAAAGCTGTAAAATGACACACATTCTATATTAAAGGGATAGTTCACCCAAAAATGTAAATCATTTACTCAGATTGTTCCAAACCTGTATACATTTTGTTGTTCTGCTGAACACTAAAGAAGATATTGCGAAGAATGTCTGTCACCAAACAGATCTCATCCCACATTTACCGCCATTTTAGGGAAAATAAATACTATGGGAGTCAATGGGGGATGGGTATACAGACTGTAACATATTAATATAATTAATATAAACATATTTTTTTCCAGACTTGACATGATTCATGATCCTTCTCTACTTTTCCAAGTTTGATGTTTAATATATTGTACATGAAGAGCTGGCTATGACATTTTAGCATGGGCATGGCTAACTGGAGCAACATTACAGAAATAAAGTGAATCAATGGACAGAATGTAGCACGTTGCACTATGTAGTGGAACATGGCAAGACAAAAAAGTCTAAACTCCCTATTTTTGTCTTCCTGCCTTAGATATCAGATGATGAAGAACGGATGTCTGTTGGAAGTCGGGGCAGTTTGAGGGTTAGTACGTCTACAATTCCTCCTCTTTGGTGTTGACTCTATTTCCATATTAAATAAAACATCCACTTGTGCTTAATATTTTAATGGGAATTACTGCTATGTAACATATTGATGCTTTTTAAATGGTGGTTAGTAATTTGAAGGCTGCCCATTCAAATCATGCATCCTTCTTTAGACTGGAGTAGGGAAAGATTTGAAATGCAGTTTTTTTACTCATTTATGCATTTCATGAACTATGTTTGACATTAGTTTTCTTTTTTTTTGAATAGCCAAACACTTAAGAAACCAGGGTTCTAAACCTGACAAAACGTACTGGGGAGCTCTGTGGTCCATTACTATAATGCTTGTGTCAGTCTGCAGAACAAGCTTCTAGCTGAAAGAGGATGTTACAAGTCTATAGTTTGTCTATAGACTTTGTTTCTTTTCTTTTAAAACATAATTGTGATCAATTGTTCAATTACTTTTTGTGTTGATGGTGTTGATCTATGTACTATTTGCCCAAATACATTTAAATCACAGTTTTGGTTAAAATTGTTGTTACTAAATTAATCACTGATTAATATCAGATTACTAAAATTGTGTTGTTAATAATGATTTAGTGCTGCCATCTGCACACAGACCTTCAGCTGTCACTGCTTATTCCCCCTTACATTCATTCAGTCTTGCTGAGTCATTCTTGTCTCTGTCACCTCAATTATTTGCTCAGCTATCATGTTTTTTTTTTCCTCATTCTTATGTTGTCCTTTTGTCCTCTTCTGCTTACCATAGGGCAACCACACAGATCTCTGCAGTAGCACCAGCAGTCTGCCATCAGCCAGACTACAAAATGGACGGGTCTGTCCCTTTCCAAATCCCTCACATTTCCTCTTTAATTATTTAATTGAATTATTTATTGACTTTTTTATTTAGTCATCTTACAGCAAACGTTATGTGATAGTTTTCCCGATAATTAAGTCTTCCAGCATTTACTCACCCTTTTGTCATTCCGAACCTGCATGACCTTCTTCCTTCTGCTGAACACAAAAGAAGATATTTTATAGAACGTTGGTAACCAAACAACACTGGTCCCCATTAACTTGGAAACAAAACATATCTTTTGATATATATTATGTCTTTTGTGTTACACAGAAGACAGAGTCATATACTGTACAGGTTTTGAAAGACATGAGGACGAATAAAATAAACTATTACAGAATTAAATTTTTCGGTGAACTGTCGCTTTAAGTCTAAACAGTAGGATTTTGAATATAAAAATCCCTTTCAAAATCTCCATAGAGTAATTTCCTGTTAATATGAGTATGTTTAAGTCAGTGTTTCCAACTTGCATGTTGAAATAAATGTTACAACAAAATTCTACAGTTCCACACACCAAGCCTAAGCAAGATCCATCAATCAGAAAACAGAGGTCATTCATGTTGCCACTACTACATACACTTCAAGACATTTTATTGTTCTGATTCATCACCTTCTTCATCTGGTGGGTTTGGTTCAAGGCTTCAAACTCATTTAATGACTATAAATGAGAAGGAGTTGCGTCCATAATAGATCGCAGATGGTGGTCCTTAATAGATGGCAGTCCCTCATTTGATGTCATAACATTTATTAACTTGTAAGAGCTGAGAGATGATTTCTCTGAAGAATATGTGGTTTTATAAACACAAGCTGTATACGTATATGGATATTTCTTCCTCTCTCTTTGTGTTTGTATGTTTGTAGCCCTCTGCGCTTTTTAGTGAAAACCCCCGCTCAAGAAGTCAAAGGGTTTGTTTCTAGCACTTATAATGTATCATATTGCAGCCTGAAATGCAGGTTGTCCATCTGAGCAGATGCATGCAGTTTTGTAACCAAATACACTCAATATCGTCTGTTACATGTTTTATCAAAAAGAAGAATTATTAGCATTGGCTTCTAACCTCAAAATCAGTGCATTAAAATGAATGACTAATGTGCTGTCTTAGCTACACAAAAATCTTAATTTCATCTCCATAATGTGTTACACTATTTATCTGCATGATATCTTACAGTTCACAGTGATGTGCTATTTTAGATTTATAAAAGCTTAATTAGAGGGCCATTGGTTAAACTGGTTGAGTCAAAGATATCGGCACTTTCCCACATACAGCCTTTTTTGTAAATTGAATGGTCAGCAATTTGCAGGACATTGTTGGATAAGTTTCATATTGATGCTGTTTGTAATCGAACAGTAATATTAATGAGTTTAGATTATTTTTGACAAATGACTTTATAGAGTTATAACAGCATTTTGGTGCCGTTTAGTAGTAGCGGTTCGACTCAGCATAGAAAGTCATTGCATTTGTAAATTTTACTACAATTTAACGGTTTCCATGTGTGCAAGTGTGTATAAGGTGAACATAGTCTGGTAAGGTGTGTAGTGAACGGCTCTGTTCTGTCTGCAGGGCTCACTGCATGAAGAAAGTTCATTTTCTGGCTCTAGGCGTTTCAGTGGCTCCAGCACAAGAGTCGTAAGGCCCCATCTTTACCTCTCTCCCTCTGACAGGGACACGGCCTGTCGCACGGTGCCGGCCTGGGCTTGTGATGCCTGTTGCATGGTTTTGCTTTCAGATCACAGGCATTGTGTCTTTGTTTGTCATGAGGTTTTCTGACGAACGTTTGGGGAATTTTCACTAGTGAGCCTGCGCCACCGTTGTGTTCAGTTGCCTACAAGGCTCTAATAAGAGTGGTTTATCTCTAATTTAATAATGCATGTTTTTTTTACTTAACCACTTGTTATGTAGCTATTTTTCCATCTGTTGTTTGTAGTAGAATTGTGGTTGTTTACATGTCAGAGAGATTTGGCCATCCTTTGCACGGAAACCCACTCAGGTTGTGTGTGTGTCATTCTGACTTAGAATGTGAGCATGTTACTGCTTCATTTTTCAAACTCTCTTGAATCTGCAAATTCAAATATTTTCCCTCTGATGCTGAAAGGTAACACAATTTTCGCAAACATCTGTTTTCTGTGCATCTTATTCTATTTTTTTCCCCCTGCTTTCCTGGTCAGCCCTCAGACTACAACGGCTTTCTGGGCTCCAGTTCAAGGGCTTCATCTAGGGCCAGTTCAGCTCGTGCCAGTCCTGTGGTGAGCTTTACTTTTCATCCCTACCTCAACCTGCTGCAAGTTCAAAGTCAAGTATACTATATGTGCAACATATAGAAGTCCATGACAAAATACAGACATGTTCTCTTTCTCTGCATTAGCTGTTTCATGAATCCTGCATGGATATTGTTTGTTTAGGGCTCCCTCTAGTGGATGGAAAATAATTATTTATGTCCCTGAAGAGATGCCCTCATGTATAACAGAAAAGACTCAGCATAAAATATGTCAATTAACTACAATAATGCAATTTGTTTCACCCAGGTTGAGGAAAGATCAGACTTCCTAGAAAAGGTCAGTAGGGTCATCCGCATACATTGTTTTTGTGATGGTAATGGAATAGTTCACCTTCAAAATAAAAGTTCTGTCATTATTTACATGCCCTATTGTCATCTCAATTCTGTTTGACTTTCTTCTGCAGAACACATAAGACGATGTCGGTAACAAAAAACAGAAAACATTGACTTGCATCGGTTTTGTATCCATACAATAGAAGTCAGTGGGGCCAACTGTTTTTGGTTACCAACATGTTTTTCTTTATATCTTGTTTTGTGTTTTGAATCACACAGGTTTAAAATGACAACAAGGGGAGTAGGCTTAATACAGCATTTTCAATTTGAAGGTGAACTATTCCTTTAAGAATAGATGCAGTTATGCTGACAAGGACGAAAGGGACTATATATTGTATAATACAAAAACAAAGTGATCTACCACACCAAATAATATGTAAACAAATCCTCAGGGCTCCAGGACAGCCTCCACTCTCTCAGCTGCGACTCTTGCATCCCTCGGTGGAGGGTCATCACGAAGAGGGAGTTGTGATACCTCAATTTCAGCTGACACTGAGGCCTCGATACGAGAAATGAAGGTAAAATTGAGGTTTCGATAAGTTAACATATTCAAGAATGTTGTTGTTATGGCACACAACTAAAAATAATCACAAAATGGCATCTTAGATGATGATCCCAGATTTAAAACCCAAAGGGGTATCTTGATACCAGCTGTACAAAAAGGAACACAAAAGACTGTAAAGATCATCTTTAGAATTTGTTTTCTCTCAGGACTCCCTAGTGGAGGTGGAGGAGAAGTACCGTAAAGCCATGGTGTCCAATGCTCAGCTGGACAATGAGAAGACCAACCTCATATATCAAGTGGACACCCTGAGAGAAACGCTGATGGAGATGGAGGAAATACTGTGTGAGACACGCAGAGAGTGTGAGGAGAAAACCAGGGTGAGACAAACTTCCTCTAATTCTGGACATTTAGATATTACAATTGCTAAATGTTGATTATGTCTATCTTCTCAGAATCCTGTCAGTAATGATGATTGTTTTTATATTCTCTGTCAGGCGCATGAGCGAGAACATAATGTTCACAGTGTCCTGAAAGGCCAATTCGATGAGGTGAAAGAAACACTCAGGCAGAGTCAAGAGTTGTTGACGGTGAGCATTGTTTGTCACTTGGATATAAAGGGGCACTTGTTGTAAAGAGCAAAGCTCTAAATTGTGCTTTCTGGCAGTCAAAGTTCCCCTTCCTTTGTCTACTTGGCAAAGATGGATTCTGTCACGTTCCTGCTTTTCTCCTTTTCACATTTTCTGCTTCTAATTGTTCTTCTCATCTGTATGTTTTCCACTGCTTGCCCTCATGGCTGGGCCTCAGAAAGCCCAAGAGTCGCATGGGAAGCAGGAAGATTACATTAAAGAGATCTCTGAGCTGCAAGAAACATTGGAGTGGAAAGATAAAAGGATCCGGGTACAGTTACTTTCCATGGCCATTTAATTCAGTTATGTCTTTTAAGACTTAAAGGTGCACTTAATATTTTTCCCACCAGTTTAAAAGGAAGGAAATGCACTTTTCATAGATGTCTTAAAAGAATATATACACTCGCATGAGATAAAAAGTTGTTTTACTTTATCCACACCACTAGGTATCAGTATAAGATACTGAACAAAATTATTGAGTGTACCTTTAATAGCAGTTTTTATGGATTGTCCCTTTTAGAATTCTCCAAATTCATTATTCGCTTGTTTAACTTATTAACCTATTAACTTGTTAAAGATCTGAACGCTATGTGTCAGATGAAACTTGTAACTTAACCTTAAGTCTTTCCTTTACACCTGTGTTCTTTCCCTTCCCGCTTGTTCACTTTGTGGATGGTTGCATTAAGGCCTTAGAGAGGCAGAAGGAGTATTCAGACATTTTCCATGATGAACGAGAAGCTCTCAGGGATGAGGTTTACCGGCTTAGAGATGCTCTAAAGGTAGACATGTAGAAGGAATATTGGGAATTACAGCCAGGATAAAAAATGTATAAAACATTGCATAATTATTGTGAGAGCAATAGATCATTTGAACATAATAGGAAAATATAGGAAATTGATGTCTGATTGTATTTACGCATAGAAACATGGAATAGTGCTGGGATGTGAGGGGACAGCCAATGGGGAGGTAGCACACAAGGCGGCTGATGGGCGTGCTGATGCAGAACCAGCCTACCGATTGATTGACGATGCTCCCACGCCCACCATGAGTGGAGAAAGCATGTTAGGTAAGTTAAGAACATCATTTTACTAACAGCTCCTTTCATAAGTGTTGTAATGTAAGCTCTTCTAGGAATTTCTATGCATGAGTGACTTACGCGTTTCACAGGAAGAACCATACGCAGTTTCCAGTTGTGGAGACTTAAAGCAGAGAGAAATGGAAAAATTTGAAAATAGTTAAATTTAGCAGATGCTGTACATTGTGGCACACAGCAGTGGTTTATAGAAGTGGCGTTCTACCGTATTTGAATGTTACAACTAAATGTTAACTTATGAAAGTATAATTTCAAATACGGTAGAACAGCATACAGTATATAACAATGATGTGTGCCACAGTGTAGAGCATCATTTTTTCAATTTCTCTCTGCTTTAAGTCTCCTCAACCGGAAACTGCCTAGGGTTCTTTCTGTGAAACACGGAAGTCACGCATGCATATAGCCCATTTACTACTGATGTAGACACGCCACTCCCTTAAACCCCCCAAAACATACACATGCACGCACACACAGAGCAGTATGTAGAGCAGCAGCATGATACATGAAAAAAACTACTTAAACATCAAACAAATTTACAAAAAATCAGCTAACCAAATAGAGCTCCAATGTGACAAACTCTTCTTAATTATTCTTAATTATAATAAATGTACAATTATTTATAGTAAAATAATGTGATTTTTTGTTTTTTCCTTGCAAAATATTTCATACAGTATAGTATACAGTATAGTTTGTATATAATACATTATGAGTATTTAATGATTATTAATGAAACATTTTTTTATGTCCATTGATTTTAATTAAATGTTGCTTGCTACTTTCTTTTTCTGAATATTTGAATTTTCATGCTGCGTTTCAACCACAACAAAATGAATTACATGGCATCTCTTTTGAAATTCTTTTTGATGATCAACCCTTAATTCAATCAAGAAGTCAAGCAAAAAGAACAGTCTCATGACAATTCATGATCAATCTCTGTGTCTTTCTATTACCTTGGAATCTTAATTGCGTTTTGCTCCAGTCATTTGAATCCAATCAAAAGCTTTGTTTTTTCCATCATCGTAATTCCAATGATGTTACAGACAGAACTCCAGAACTCCACAACATCCTTAAAACACAAGATCACTGGATGAAGATCACTAGAGATCTGTGTGGGACCACCCAGGTGCTTGAGAAGGTTCAACAGATGTTTGCCCAAGAGGGTAAAATAAATAAGGACAATTCATTAGAAGAATGCTTTAACATAGATGATCTGAAGTCTGACCCCTCTAGTGGGGAGAATGACCGTTTCAGGAATTTGGAGACAGAAGACCCTCACACAGGAAGTAGTGGACAAGCAACGACTTATTCATCTGAGAAGAAAGCAATTCGGACACAGAGCAATCTTCTAAATCCTAACAAAAACAATTTAATGAAATTAAAGGCAACATATGGTAAAACTGACCAAGAAAGAATTGACTCAAGCCTCAAAACCTCACTAAATCTCTTAAAACCTGAGTGTCAGATAATGTCTGAAATTACGGGACAGTACACTACAGTGACAAGGCAGGCAGACATTTGGGAACCCATAGGAATCGTTGAAGCAACGAAAACATCCCAGGATCTTATGTTTGAACCTACCAGCTGTATTGGAAAAAATATTTGTAATGTCAAAGAAAACAATAAAACACAGAACCAGCAAGAGACAGAGATTGAGTCGGTGCAAGTGTGCCTACAGGATGACACATGTAGCGTGCCAATGGAGTACAAGGGTGTTGCTTTCCTTCTTGATAGTTGTCATGAGGCTGTTGCATTCGATGCTGCTCTTTTAGCAGTAAATGAAATAGGTTGGTGTGAGGAACGAAAAGAGACTGATGTGAGAGGACAGAGTGCAGAAAACACCAGGCAGACCTTCTTTATGACCAATATGAAATTAAAGAAGATCTTTAACTGTGTTGTTTTATGATTTTTTAAAAGACTCGTTCTGATTTCTGATGTTTTTTCTTCATTGGGAACCTGCACTCCTGATTGCAAATTTGACATGGACATGCAGAATCTATTTAAAAAATTTAGGGAATTGTACAAATTAATTTTGTGACATGTCAAGATGGACATGAATTAATTGATATACATTGCTGAGTTCATTGATATGATAGATTATTAAAGAATGTGCGGTTAAAACAAAATAACCTATCTTCTTGTCTATTTTGTAACCTCTCTTCTTGTCTGTTCATTTTTTAATCCATTTATGTTTGTCTATTATGCCCAACCTTATGAGCTGCTATACAATCTGTCGTTGCTCAAAACAATGACAATAAAAATCTATTCTTAATTGGAAACAAAGTATGTTATCTTTCCTTTTACAAACACTGTGAATTTTAATAAAACTCTTATACTATATATGTGATCAATTTACTTATTATTATTGTTATATATGGCAAAAATGTTTGTCATCACTCATAATTCCCAATAGACAACTAAATGTAGTCTTATTTAATGTACAAATTCAGTAAAGCAATAGAGCATTATTGTTATATAGCGGCAGAGCTTATATAAAATAACCACTATAATCTGTTGATTAAAAACATTATGTTAATAATTTAGCACACATTGAAATGTTATAATTTATCAAATTAATACATTCTTATTAACTAACATTAAAAATATGTTAGGCCTATGTATTGTGATGGTGTTTTGTGGACAGCAATATATATTGCATTTAATGTACATAGGAGAGAAGAGAGTTGACAGAAAAGTAATAGAGAGATGGAATGTGGGATCAGGATATAAAGTTCAGACATCAACCAAGGTCCAAGAGCCAACAGCACATTTATGTCTGGGACGTAGACCACAGTGCTACAGCTCACACCACGGCACTCAAAATATATTGTATTTGGTTTTGCTTAAAAAATATATGTTAGGGTAAAACCAAAATCAAAACTGCTGTTTTGTTCCAAGCTGAGATAGTATTTTTCAGATGCATGAACAGAACCATTATTTAGCCCATTGCATGTGTATGCACCTGTACATTGTCTAATTGTGTGCAAAATGTTTTCGCTCCTTTATTGATTGTATTTTTGTTCAAGGAAGTTTCCTTTATGTGTTTCAGAGATCAGATTGAGGAAGCTGGTGGAGGAAAGAGAGAGTTTGCTCGAACAGGCAAGTCCTGACATTTTATCCTTTGTGTGTACCTGATACAGTGGGAAAGTGATGAGATAACCCTGTCAGAAAAAATATTCTCATTCTTGTCAGTAGGACTTCATCAGCATGTTTCACCAAGCTCTGTGTATGTATGCAGGTACAGAAGTTTAAAGCCATTGCAGAGCAGAAACAGAAAAACGGGACAGAGGAGGTGGGAAGCACAGACGATGATGATCTACAGAACGGTCTAGATCCTCATATACTAGATCTGCAGAGTAAGATCCACCTTTAAAACACCTAGAAGTCAATTGTATAGTCTTTATATAGGTTTGAGTTAAATATGCAACTATGCTGTCTTGTAAGTGCATTTGATTCATTCACCTTTATGTGCGTTACGTATCTTTACATCTATAACCTACATAACCAAACCTACAGAACTTGCTTTTTTCCACATCCCTCCTGTTTGAATGTTTGAACTCTTAAATGTAAATAAATATATGTAAAAATTTGCTGATTTGCATTTGTGATTTTTTTTGTTTCCACAGGAGATGCAAATCGACAGATCAGTGACCTAAAATTTAAGCTGGTCAAGTCTGAGCAGGAGGTCACAGCACTTGAGCAAAATGTAGGTCATGGTTAAAAATAAAACAACAAACTCTGAATCATGTAATTTCATCATCAATTGATATATCCTGCTTTCATTTATTTTAAGCTACATTTGCTTAGATGTTATAACCTGTAATCTTGGTCATGTGGCAGATTCTTCGTCTAGAGGGTCAGGTGACTCGCTATAAGACGGCCGCTGAGGCTGCAGAGAAAGTGGAAGATGAACTTAAAGTAGAGAAACGCAAACTGCAGAGAGAGGTGACGTCTGACATGCAATTATGCAACAGCATTTAATGTTTCAAAACTTTTTACAGCATTTGATGTAACAAGCATTCTAATGTACAGTATATTTGCCATACTCTATAGCTGAGATCTGCACTTGACCGCGTAGATGAGCTGGAAGCAACCAATAGCCACCTTACGAAGAGACTAGAGAAGATGAAAGCCAATCGGAGTGCCCTGTTGGCCCAGCAGTGATGCCCACCTGTACCCACTTTGATTGCTGGCCATGGTTCTTATCGCCCTTTGGCACCAATCATTTGCCAGCTGTATGAAACTGAATCATTTATCGAAACAAACAGTTTAATAGAGTTAGCCTAGTCATAATCATGCAAATTTAGGCTTTGTAACATTCTGGCTGACAAGCCTAAACGTCAAACTTTAATTCAAGCAGCTTCCAATTGGCTGCTTGTAAGATTCTAAGCAGATGACACATCAAAGACATGTAAACTGGGGCTCATCAAAGCGACCTTTGCAGAAGTGAGGTCATTCATGCACTTTAAAAAATTGTTGAGTTGACCGGACTGCTTTGTGGACCTCAGACCAAACCACCCCAGGCAGAGCACAGCTTTGGCAGCATGTTGCTTTGGTAAATCAGTGGAGTTGGACTTTGATTTACCTTATCGGATTATGCACTTTATTCCAGCATCATTGTTCCACTACTCTGTATGATTTGGAAATGGTTAAAAAAAATGTACATGTGGATATCAACAATCATTGGATAATGCTTGTGGTTGCAGGTTAATCCCCATGCATTGTGTAGGTGAGATATACAATGTATGCTATCACATGCAGAAATAATTTTCTCGACAAAAATGAGTTTTCTTTGTTTTTGTGAGCCATTTTAACAACAGACATGGTATGTGGAGTTATACATGCTGACTGTTTCATGAAAAACTCATGCTAAAGTAATGTGTGTGTTTGTGTACATAAGATGTGAGTATTTTTTGTTTAAATGCAATTGTTTTGTAAAATATTGAAGAACATAGTTATACAATAAGAAAAATCTTCATAAGCTTTGAAATATTTCAATCGTTGTCCTGTTATTCAATTGGCTGAACTTACATTTATTTTATTGTTGAAAAAGTATTGCTTCTGTTTCAGATCAGATTTTACATTTATTTAAGAAGTGTGGGTCAAAAGATAAATGTACATTTACCACTGACTAAAAAAGACACCGTCTGTTTCTTTCCATGTATTAAGACTGTAGATATACAGTATGTGATGGTCAGTTTAGCAAAAGCACAGTTTAGAAAAACACTATTTCATGTCAAGTACAGTCTCAGATCATGGCGCATAAATATATATAATGGTCTGAAGGCTAAATGGACATTTGAGAAAACACCAGCCTTTAAAGATATGATCTATAAGTCTGTAAACACAACACACATTTGTAAGTGCAGCTGGTTTTTGAAAATGGCTGTTACAGCACTTTTTATCATGGTCTGCCATCGACAGAGTGCACCATTAATGCATTTAAAGTTTATAGAAATTACGTTTTAAAGAAACAAATGGAGTATAATTGCAATAATGTTTTTTCCCTGTGTAACGGACCATTTCATTTTCACAAGATGTTCACATACACCATTTTGAAAACAGCTATAATTGTGATTGTCATGATGTTATATTTGCTGGGAAATGGTTTGTCACAGGATTTGATAATTGTGAGTTTTACCATTGTGCAACCATGTGAGACAAAGCACCACCTCATTTAGACACTCACTGAATACAAACATACGATCTCAATAATGTGTAAGTTTGGAATTAACAGACATGACATTGGTATGACAAGCATAGCAAGGAATAAATTCATGCAATAACACTGACCTACTTGTTATTTACGTAGTATTTATTATGTATTTATGTACAAACAAGAATTACTATATGGATTTTACAGTTTATTATACCTACAAATAATGGTGTTCAACAGCAGAGGGCAGCACTTATTTTGCACTGGGAAGTCAGTTCTGCTTTCTGGTTCAGTTTGATGACTTTCGGCAATGCACCATGTCAGGCTTATGGCTGGCCTCTTCTTCATCAGAAAACCATATTTTGGTGCTTCAGTGGTTCTTCAGCGTTTCTTTGGGATGACTGAGGTGCTATATAGAATCTTTGAAGAAGGGGCATAACAGGTTCTTTATACGAAATCGGTGCTATATAGCACCTTGGTCACTCCAAAAAACCTCTGAAGCACCAATATATAGTGCTATATAGAACCAAAAGTGGTTCCCCTATGATTACGAGCCAAGAACCACTTTTAGTGCTTTATAGCATCATTTTTTATAAACTAATGCCTTTCTTGCCTAAATGAAAGTCCTCATGTCCATGTTAAAATACCATATAGTGTGTTAAAAAACAGTGGACCATACAGGTATTTTCACCTATACTGTTTTTGGCATATTGAGGTTTCGTATATATGTCCCAGACTGATTTTCACCTAGCCTACCATACATAGTATGGAAGTAGGTTGTTAGAGATGAAGGGTATTGTAACAAACCTCTTGAAGAAGATTAACTTTAAAGAGAATACATTTGTGGAGGACAGAGGGTACAAAGCACACAAGAATATCACGTTTATTGACAATTTATTCTGAGTAATTATAAAACTGCATGTTATTCAAATAAATATATGCAAGAAGTCCAACAGCAACGGCTTTGCATGCCTTCACAGGGAAAATGGCGACTAAAGATATAATTCAAACCACAACACTACACTTGGTGTTTAATCGATGCACCGCACTACCAAACTACCCAGATCGAAGTCGTGGGCATGCAAGATCAATTTCACACAGTGATACTATTAGCATTCCACCATGCTCAGCACAAACAGGGTATGATTGTTCTAAATGTCGCATATGCAGGCGCTGCGCTTTCCAAACAAGCTTCTCAGTTATAAACTCATGCGCGTCTTCTTTATACAACGTGAGCTGCGCAGACACGCATCTTCTTTATACAGTTATAAGTCAGGCATGTCTTCTTCATACAACGCGAGCTGGGCCGTGTTAGCCGTGTGACACCTGTACTTAAGTACATTATAAAGTCTTTTTTACTTTTAAAATTAAAATTACTTACGAGAAGATGGTGATTTTAATTTAAAAAAGTATTATAATGTTAAAACAATAACATTTATTTATGAAATGTAGTGGAGTGGAGTGGAGTAAAAAGTATGATAGGCTTTATAATGTAAGAAAATACTAGAACTTATTTATTACAAAGTTTGCCAATGGATTAATAAGGTAACCAAAAAAATCTTTGTTAGATTAATATAAAAATGTATCGCTAGATTAGCTGACAATTAAAATAATCATTAGTTGTAGCCCTCAACGATATTATAGAGCACATTCGGCTTTAAAGGAAAAAAGCCAAATCATGTTAGAGTTGGGTTTTGCCTCGCGCAGAATTTTGCACAGGCACTCTGATCTTACTTGCTGAATTTCTCAATTTTGCACAAAACACAGAGCGAATACAAACATTTAAGTTCTGCATCTAACCCAGCATTAAATGAAAACACTTCTTATATATTAAAATGATTCAAACCGAATAAAACATTGATTGAATTTATAGAGCAAATTTAAAATGTAAACCCTTGTTAAATGAAATTATGTATTTATGACTAGTATTAAATGTAATTATTAGTGCCCACGGATTTAAGTTCTTGTAACTTTGATTTTGTAGACAACAATTGTCTTTTAGGCCTAAACGTATTAACTCTTGCCCGTCTGCTGACTGAGGCAATGAGTTTGACGCGTCAACTCGCGCTGAGTGAAGATCTGTGAATAGACTGGCACTCAGCGGTAAACAAGAGTCAACACACATTAAAGAAGTACCGCCACGAGACGGCGGAAGGCTCATTCTGGTTGAGTACCTTATGTAGCGAATCCGCCATGGCACGAACGCAACTGGCTCTTAAAGGGAATGAGAGATGAGACTCTGATTGGTTTACTGCATGTTTGGCCAAAAAACCGCCATTACTCATAAAGAGAATCGGGACAACCCGTTTAGACCAAAAGTGGATTCGGACACGCCCTGAGTGCACCTGCGCCGTGCGCTTTAAACCATGCGCTTAGATCGTGAAAATAGGGCCCATTGTATCAATTCATTCTTTGGCACCTTTAACAGTGTAAAGAAGTCAGAATGCATGACATAGCATGTTACCTCCGCTTTAACAAAACTGAAAGAGTGCTTTCAGGTCATAAAATATTGGATGACTAGTAATTTGCTTCTGCTAAATTCAGATAAGATAGATATATTACTTATCAGACCAAATACCTGTAAGCAGAATATCGCAAATTACAACTTGCAGATAGAAGGATGCACTGTTACCTCAGAAAATATAGATAAAAACCTGTTACCTGGCGCGCGGCCTTATATGGAACGCATGAGTTTACGGTTTGTTTTTGCATATACATTCTAATGTAATTATGACAAACTATATGTGGAAAGGTCTAAGTCTCTAGAATACATGTTTCATCTCTGTTTTATAAATTAAAATATGTAGAAGGAGTTATCTATTTATAAATGGCAAGAGTACGTGTGACAGATTGAAAAAGGAACATGTGTATTTTAAAAACGCATAAGTCTGTGTACACTGTAATATATAATTATATTATATATATAAATATATGTGCTTTTTTGAATATGTAGAGAAGTCTATAAAATATAAATATGTTGTTGTTTATGGTTATTCTGAGTTTATCTGTGATCAGTTAATTGGCACGATAAATTGGACGATCGATTGTTCTGGTCTGCGTGAACACTAGGGGGAGAGCTCGGGATTTCTCCATTCTACATAAAGCTTGCAGTGGAGAAACAGCGATTGCGAGTTTTCTGTTATTTAATCATCTTCCCCTTTTCAGGTATGAAGTATAATAATTAGTCAAATTAGATTTCATCCTAAAACACTCACAGAAGAAACATCATTTGGTTTATCAAGCTCAAACTTAAAAAAAAAAGGTTGTTACTTGGTATCTTGATATTTTGACATTTTTAGGCCGAAACATATCAATTTTTTATGTTTTTTTTAATAAAATCTAACCATAATATTTTTATAGCACTAAATATAAACTAAAATATTTTTCTTTTTGAAAAATTTAAATAACCAGAAATAATCTTCTTTCAAATGAGACCAATCGTAAGTCTACTTCAAAGCATTCATGAGTTACAACTATTTTAGTTGAAACATTGCGTTCCCCTTCAGTCGGTCTCTCGACATTGTTGTCTCCCCTCGACATCTCGGCAGAGAACCACAGAGCTTTTTCCTCTAAACGAGCATATTTTTACAGCTCTGAGCATGTCTCGCAGCTGTGTCCTTGGGTGCGGCAGACTCATCCCCGAGTCAGACGGCCATGAAACCTGTGTCACATGTTTGGGCGTCAAGCATGCTGAAGCCGGTTTCGTTGATACATGATGTTCTGTCTGCGAGGACATGTCTATCAAGGTGTTGCGGTCACGGCTGGCAACGTTCTTCGGGACGATTGCCGCCAACCTGCTCGCTTCTCAGGCGAGTTTGACTGCCGCTTCGGCGAAGTCGACTGCCTCGACGAGCAGCGGGGGTGTTATGGGGGCTTCTATGGATGTCGCTCCGCCAGCTCCGGCTTGGCGGACCGCCCATACCCCAGTTCGCTCACCTGGTGCGTCCCCGATGGATGGCGGTAGACCGTTCCATAGCGGGAAGACTCGCAAACGAGATGAGGACGAGATCTCTGTTGCGGCATCGGACAGCTACCTACTGGCATCTGACGCGGACGATCTCTCCGAGCTCCCGCCCACAGGCGGTAGAGCTCGTGATGGGACCGACGCGGAGATGTCGGCCATGCGAGCCCATGCTAGGCTGGACGAATGGTTCCTGGGGGCAGGGCACAGTGAAAAACCGTGGACCACCCCAGTGCCGTGCTTCCCGGAAGTGCATGAGGAACTCACAAGGTCGTGGAATGCACCCTTTTCGGCGCGTTCCACACTCGTGAGTTCGGTAGCTGTGACTTCTCTGGATGGCGGAACAGCCCGAGGCTATGTCAACGTCCCCCAGGTGGAGCGTGGGGGGAGACGGTTGCCACCTGGAGGCGTAGGCCTAGACTCCCATCCAGAGCGTGTAAGCTCTCCTCGACACTCGTGTCGAAGGCTTATAACGCTGCTGGGCAGGCTGCTTCCGCCCTCCACGCCATGGCGATCCTCCAGGTCTTTCAGGCTAAAGCCCTGAAGGACCTGGATGAAGGGAAGCCCGAGTGATGAGTGAGCTGCGCACTGCCACAGACCTCGCGCTCCGTGAGACGAATCCCACGGCAGGGGCACTGGGTCGGTCGATGTCCCCTATGGTGGCCCAAGAAAGGCATCTGTGGCTAAACCTTGCGCAGATGAGTGACTTCCAGAAGGCGGGCCTATCTCGCAAGCCGGGCTGTTTGGAGACACCGTGGAGGACGTGCCCCCGCACTTCGGGAGGAGGTCGCTGCCCCGCCGGCGAACATGTGGTCGAATCCGTCCAGATAACCGAGATGTCCTTGGGGTCACACCCATACTTCATAGTGCCTGAAAAATGGGGGGGGCAGCGCCCCATCTTGAATCTGCATCTCCTAAACAGGCACCTTCCGGCTGCCGTTCAGGATCTTGACGCAGATGCGCTTCTTGGCTTCAATTCGTCACCAGGATTGGTTTGTGGCAATCGACCTGAAGGACCCGTACGTCATCCTCCCTCGACACCGACCGTTATGCGGTTCGGGCTCGAGGGAAGTGCGTGGCAATACAGCGTCCTACCCTTCGGTCTGGCCCTGCCTCTTCGGGTTTGTATAAACTCAGTGAGACCGCCTTGTTCCCCTCTGGGTACAGGCGTGCAAATTCTCAACTGTCTCGGCGACTGCTGCCTTAGGCACACTCGCGAGATATTGGGTACGCGAGGGACCTCGTGCTTCGGCACCTAGACCGTCTTGGGCCTCAGATCAACTGGGATAAGAGCCTGCTCACCCCAACGCTGACCACCTCTTCTCTCGGTATGGAACTAGACTCTGTCTGGATATCAGCGGCTGACTACCGAGGGCGCACAGTCTGTGCTGCACTACCTGACACGGATCAGGTAGGGTCCAGCGGTCCCACCGAAACACTTCAGAGGCTCCTGGGGCATGTGGCATCCTCGGCAGGGGTATCCCGCTCGGGTTGATGCCCATGCGACCGCTTCAGCACCGGCTTCAGAGTCGGGTTCCGGGAACGGCGTGGCACCCCGATGCTAGGTGAATGACGGTTACGCCTCAGTGCCGGTGCACCCTCATTCCTGGTCAGATTTGACCCTTCCGAGCAGGGGTTCCGCTCGGGCAGGTCGAGGCGCGTCGTGGTACGGCTGACGCCTCCCTGAAGGGATGAGGGGCAGTGTGCAATGGGCACGCAGTAGCAGACTAGGACGGGTCCCAACTGTGAGGACACATAGTGCCTAGAGTTGTCGACTGTCCTCAAGCACTGAGCAGGCTGCGGCCCCTAGTGCAGGACATATGTGCAAGTCCGGTCGGACAGCACGTTTTGCTGTGGCGTACTCAATCGAGGGCGGCACACGCTCACAGCAAATGTCGCAACCCGCCCGACGCCTCCCCCTATGGAGTCAACAAGTCTCTGCAAGCACATTCATGCTGGAGAACCTGTACCAGATAGCCTATGCGCTCTCTCGGCAGGGAACTCCCCGTGGAGAATGACGACTCCATCTCCGCGTAGTCCGGCTTGATGGGAGCGTGATCCTGTACCCTGCCTGAACCCCACCCATTGCCCGCTTGGTCCTCCCTGACCGAGGGTTCCCTCGTCAGGGACTCCCTAGCGCACAGCTGACCGCGGGACAAGAGGAGACCTCCCCCCCAGTGAGCCTCCTTGCACAGACCTGTGCAGGGTCAGGGAGGAGCGGCATCAAGTCCTGCTAGTTGCGCCGTCCTGGCCCAACCAGACTTGGTTCCCAGACCTGATGGCTCTGATGACAGCCCCCCCCTTGACCGATTCCCCTGACGATCTCCTGCAGGGGAAGGGCACGGTGTGGCCCCCTTTCCAGGCCTCTGGATGCTCCATCCTTGGACGGGACGAGGAGAGTTTGAGCGGCTTGCCGCCGACGGTCCATGAGACCATCCTGCTGGCTAGAGACCCTGCCATGCAACTTATGGCTTACAAGTGGCGTCTCTTCTCATCCTGGTGTTCCTCCCAAGGAGAGAACCCACGGAGTTGCCGATCGGTTAATGTTGACATTTTTACAACAGAGACTAGAGAGTAACCTCTCCTCGTCCACATTGAGAGTGTGTGTAGCCGCTTAGCTCGCTCATCACCTGGTGCGAAAGCGCCATCTCCCCTCTTTAGGTGAGTATAGTGCGCTATCAGCCTCCCTACTATTCTCCCTTAAGGTGAAGTTTAGGCATTCCATCCATCACTAAGCTTGGCATTTGGTAATAGATCGGGCGGAGCGATCTGTTAGAACCAGGTCCAGTACTGGTAGAGTCGCCCCTATTCAGGTGGACCCCTATACTTGGACTAATCCCCCATACGTAGTGACTCCCCTGCTGGGTAGTCCCGTATGTAGATTTTCCTAGAGGAAGGGACCTCGTTACAGGGGTGAACGCCACCTTCCGTGATGAAGGTAGAAAGCTTCTTAGTATGTCTGATACTGAATCCACTGGAAGATTACATCTCGCGATAGCGCTCAGTTTGACTCGCTAGGCCAGTCACTGTCGCTCCGCTGGAGGTCGTAATGCGGCGTAGTGCCGTGGCGTGTAGATATACGTCCCCAGTCTGTCTCTCAACACGACATCAAGAGACCGACTGAAGGGGAACGTCTCGGTTACGTATGTAACCTCCGTTCCCTGATGGAGGGAACGAGAAGTTGTGTCTTCATGCCACAACACTACGCCGATCCGCTGCAGCGACCGGGAGATATCTCTCAGGTTCCTCAGCCCAAAAGGTAAGTGAATGACCGCCGCCGTCTTCCTTTTATACCCGTATGCACGGGGCGGAGACTGGCGTGGGCGTGGCTTTCGCCAATCCCATTGGCGTTTAGAAATTCCTCTCGGAGTTGATAGGTTTTCAAGATCAAACCCCAGTCTGTCTCTCAACACAACGTCTCGTTCCCTCCATCAGGGAACAGAGGTTACATACGTAACCAAGATGTTTTCGTGTGTAGGGTAACAGGTTAACCCCTTACCCGCTGTCTGCGACTGGGTCCTCTGTCCTCACCACCCCACGATCATGACACAAAATACTAATCCACTCAAGCCCTAACAAAACAATCATTATTATTTCTTAACTATTACAACAAGTTGTAAGTCGCTTTGGATAAAGGCATCTGCCAAATGCATAATTGTAAATATATGCCTTGTTCTTTTTACTGAAAAAATAATCTAGATCTATATTTAAAGTAATCTTTTCTATTCAACATTACACATATCACTCACAATAAAGTGTGTTATACTTCTCATTAGCATTATTATTAGCTTGTTCTAATGCAAAAAAAGGGTTTTCTAATTCACAAAGTTACTAATTGTGCCATTTATAATATAACCTACCAGACACAAAACCCCAATTCCAGTTTGTCATCTGCTTTCTTTCATAAAAGTGAAAATATTCACTGCATTACCAGTGGTTGGTGCTCATGGTCAGTTTTTTTTCCTGAGACTCAGGGAATGGATCATGGGAACCTTAAAGACTTTAGCTGAACTGTAGCATCTTAATGAAAAATGAACTATTACCTTACATGATTTGTTATGGAATTAAATAAAAAAGACACATTTTATCCTGACATTTTATATGGCTTTTGGCTGATTCATCGCTTAGGTATAAGAAAGAGAGACTTTGAATTGTCCCAACTCATTTACATTACAGCCTTGGTGCACACAACATTGGTTTTTCACTCTATGGTGGGTAACCAAGATAAAAATGCTAGTATTGTATAATGTGAATTCCCAAGATTATTTTGTTTGTAAAATTAGTCTATTTTTTGACTGCAGCTGGAAATTATATGATGATCCTGAGGTAAGGTGGAAGGGCAGACAAAGAGTAGTTAACTGCAGTTCATGAATTTCTAACAGCACATAATCATTACTGTTATTTTAATTTAATATTTTACTATTAAACTGTAAACACAGGATGCATTCTGTAAATTCTGACAGGTCATCTATTGAAATAAAAGCATCAACATTATGCAATTAATATCGATGAAACACATGTGTCAGTTGAACTTTTTTCATATTATATATGTTGTGTGTGTGTGCCTGCGTATATACATATCACTCTCTTGTAGCAGACACGGGCCCATTTCTTTGCGAAACATATTAATATTGTGCTTCAAAACAATTTGGGTTAATTATGTTTATTTATTTAACTTTCTAATTTCTTGTGATTGCGCATCCAGAGAGAACATGAACTTTGGCAACTTCTACAACGTGTAATGCTTTGTTGCATGTGTTTATGAATAAAATGGGAAATGTTGACTCTCTCTTTTTGTCTGTGTGTGTGAGGGCGTGCGTGTAAGTACTAGAAGGAAAGCCTTTTATGGGCAATAATTTCAATATTTCCATTTTGTTGTTTGTTCTCTCAAACGGTCTTTTCACGAGTTCACCTGAGCAGATAATGAAGATAGCAGGGGTAGGAAAAGTATGCGTGTTTGGCGTGCTGTCCGGGGAGCGGGTTCCGAGCTCGCCGGTTCCATCCGATCCCGGAACGCTCCCGCCCCCCAATAGGGGCGAGTGCGCCGAGCTCGGAAACGGCCGAACCCAGAACTCACCCCCCGGAGTTCTGCTATCGACAAGAGCTCAAGTAGAGGAGCCGGGGAGGTGGTGGGATGTGTAATCCTTTAGAGATGGCTTCAGGTAAGAAACTTTGTCTACTTATGTGCTGGTTCGCTTGATCTGATAGGGTAGAGTCTATGATTGCTGATTGCGAACCAGCCGGTCTTAATTATATGCTCTGGCTTCTCCCGAACTTTGTTAATCTATAGTCATCCATTAACATCATTTCACGAGTTCACCTGAGCAGATAATGAAGATAGCAGGGGTAGTAAAAGTATGCGTGTTTGGCGTGCTGTCCGGGGAGCGGGTTCCGAGCTCGCCGGTTCCATCCGATCCCGGAACGCTCCCGCCCCCCAATAGGGGCGAGTGCGCCGAGTTCGGAAACGGCCGAACCCAGAACTCACCCCCCAAAAAGTGCAAGGATATAAGTTGGACAGCAGCCAGGTAGCGCATACTCCCCAAAAACAAACCGCTGAGAGAAAGGCTTCCTGGATGGTGGCTTGCGGTCACCGTGGGCTGGTGGGTCGTGCAGGTCCTGATGTAGCAGATGTTGTCATGGCCGCTGGATGTAGATTCCGAGTGAGTTCTTCTGTGATCGTGAATTAGGATCATGTTCCTGGGGAGCAACGGAGCTGGAAGGTTGGCTAGCTTCGGCAGGGTGACTTGCCTGTCTGCTGTGGCAGAGCATTAGTTGGAAGCACGGGCCTCTGTGGAGTTGTTCTCTGCGGCGAAACAAGCTTCCTGATGCCAGGCGTCTGCTGAGGCAGAAAATGGTTTGAAAGCACGGGCCTCTGCTGGGCGGTCGTTGTGGCGACGCTGGCTTTGAGATGAAATGAGGCAGCGCGTGGGTAGGAAGCAGTGGTCCCCTGCGGGGCATTTGCTGCGGCAATGTTAGCTTCGAAATGCGTGACATCTGCTGCGGCAGAGTGAAGATTGGAGCCCAGGGTGGTCACTGCGGTGGGCTTCTAGCACGGATGGGGTGGAACACGTTCTGCTGCGGCAGAGAAGTTTGAAGCAATGGGCCCCTGCTTGGGCATTTGCTGCGCGTACCTTCGAAATGCGTGGCGTCTGCTGCAGCAGAGCACGAGTTGGAACCACAGGTCCCTGCAGGGGCAGTCGCTGCGGTGATTCTGGCATGAGCATGCCTGGCCTCTGCTGCAGCAGAGCGTGAATAGAAACATAGGCCTCTGTGGAAGTGAACTCTGCGGTGAAGCAAGCTTCCTGATGAAAGGCGTCTGCTGTGGCAGAGCATGGTTGTCATTGCGGCGATGCTGGCTTTGAGGATGAATGGTGTCTGCTGTGGCAGAGCATAGGTAGGAAGCAATGGGCCCCAGTGGGGGTGTTCGCAGCAGCGATGCTAGCTTCGAAATGCATGTCGGCTGCTGAAGCAGAGCAAGGTTTGGAAGACCGGGGCAGTCACTGCGGTGACTCTGGCTTCTAGCATGGGTGGGGGTTTGGAACACATTCTGCTGCGGCAGAGAGAAGTATAATCAATGTGCCCCTGTGGGGGTGTTAGCTAACGTGATGCTGTCTTCATGGTGCCTGGCGTCTGCTGCGGCAGAGCCAGGGTTGGAAGCCCGGGGGTGGTCACTGCGGAGACACTGGTTTCTAGCATGGGTGGGGGTGTGGAACACGTTCTGCTGCTGCGGATAGAATTATGAAGCAATAGGCCCCTCCGGGGGTGTTCGCTGCGGCGATGCAGTCTTCATGATGCCTGGCGTCGGCTGAGGCGGAGCGAGGGTTGGAAGGCCGGGGGTTGTCACTGCGGTGACTCCGGCTTCTAACACGGATGGGGTGGAACACGTTCTGCTGCGGCAGAGAGAAGTTTGAAGCAGTGGCCCCTGCTTGGGCACTGCTGCGGCAAAGTTAGCTTCGAAATTCGTGGCGTCTGCTGCGGCAGAGTAAAGATTAGAAGCCTGTGGGCGGTCACTGCGGTGACGCTAGCTTCTAGTATGGGGGGGGAACACATTCTGCTGCGGCAGAGAGAAGTATGAAGCACGGGCCCCTGAGGGGGCGGTCGCTGCGGCGATACTGGCTTCTGGCATGATAGAGTGAGGGAGGAAGCACAATACTTCAGGGGAAGGGGTAAGGGAAACATGCGAGGGATTCTATCAGGGGGAAGGAAAGACATTCTGCAGCGGCAGAGTGAGGGATGAAGCACGGGCCCCTGCGGGGGCAGTCGCACAATACGATACTGGCTTCGGGGGAAGGGGGATGGGGAAAGGAAACATGCAGGGAGGGGTCAGCTGGGGGTAGGAAAGACGTTCTGCAGCAGCAGAGTGAGGGATGAAGCACGGGCCCCTGCGGGGGCTATCGCGTGGTGCGATGCTGGCTTCTGGGGAAGAGGAAGGGGTAAGGGAAGCATGCGAGGGAATTTTGGGGAAGGGAAGACATTCTGCTGCGGCAGAGTGATGGAGGAAGCACAATACTTCCGGGAGAAGGTAAGGGGAAACATGCGAGGGATTCTATCAGAGGGAAGGAAAGACGTTCTGCAGCGGCAGAGTGAGGGATGAAGCACGGGCCCCTGCGGGGGCGGTCGCACAATACGATGCTGGCTTCGGGGGAATGGGGATGGGGAAAGGAAACATGCAGGGAGGGGTCAACTGGTGGTAGGAAAGACGTTATGCAGCGGCAGAGTGAGGGATGAAGCACGGGCCCCTGCGGGGGCTGTCGCGTGGTGCGATGCTGGCTTCTGGGGAAGAGGAAGGGGTAAGGGAAGCATGCGATGGAATTTTGGGGAAGGGAAGACATTCTGCTGCGGCAGAGTGAGGGGAAGCACAATACTTCCGGGAGAAGGTAAGGGGAAACATGCGAGGAATTCTATCAGAGGGAAGGAAAGACGTTCTGCTGCGGCAGAGTGAGGGAAGAAGCGGTCGCGCAATGCAATGCCGGCTTCTGGGTAATGGGATGGGGGAAGGGGAGCATGCGAGGGAAGAAATTACTGAGGGGAAGTTGGTTCTGCTGCGGCAGAATATGGGAGGGGGGCAAGTGGCATGGAGTGAAGGCGCCTCTGGTGAAGGGAGGCGCAGTTATGATGCTTTATCTAGGAGGAGATGCTTGGTGGGTGGATGAAGGCTGATGCTGAATGAGGTGGGTGAGGAGAGTCCGGTGTGCTTTCCTGATGAGGGCACGGTCAGTCCTGATGTAGCTCTTGAATGCATCGGACGACCAACGGCCAGTGTTTGTATCTGAGATTTCGTGAGGCCTTTTTGGGCGGCCGTAGTTGCAGCGCCAATACGGAAAGAATGGGTGGAAAATGGATCAGCCGGGATGCCCGATTGTAGTAAGACTAATTTAAGATGTTTTTGGAACCAAAAACGTGATACTGGGTGATTTGAATCGTCCACGAAGAGAGGGTCAGATGGAGATGAAGCCTGTGATGTCCTGGAGCGGAGGTATGCTGCTAGTGTTTGGAACGGCTGGATTGGTGAAGGGAGTTTGAAGATGTCAATTAAATGACCACGTCTGGCCTGGTCTGTCTTGCTCTGTTTAATGAAATATGAGATGGTGTCGCAATCGAGTATGGACAAATCAGAAATGGTAGGATGAGCTGAAGGATCGAAGTGAGATGTAGTGGTGAATTCTGAACCTCTGAGAAAACCAAAGAACGCCAGGATGAACATGGCATCGAGGGTGCGTGCGGTGTGCTTCGTGTGGTAGCCTCTGCGAAGAGTGGAGATGCATTGTGTTAGGATCTCTAAGGTGATGGGTTGCCTGGCGTCTCGAGGAGGAGGTTGGGTTCTTTGGATGCCCTTGAGGAGCAAGGATGTCTGAGGACTTTCTATGGCTGGGGAAGGTGCATTGTACATCAATTTGTGGAAAAATTGGATCCCGCTCAAGTAACCTTTGATGGAGCTGGCTTGGAGATGCTTCGTGTTATTGAGGAAGGAGATGAATGACGTGATGGAGAGGAGGGAAAAATCCGGGAAGGGGATGTTGTATGAGAGGTGAAACGTTTTGAAGTTCCTCCAAGCAGTGAGGTATGAATGTTGGGTCCTGTGAGAAACGGCATGGATGATTGAGTTTCTGGAGGCGGTTAGATACGAAGCTGCTGGTGAGGGCACAAGCGGTGCCGGGGTTGAAACCAGTTTTTAGACCAGACAAGAGGTAATCTGGCAGACCAAGCGGGAATGGGCGCCGCCGCAATAGTTGCATGCGTGGAAGGTAACGGCATCGCTGTCTTGAACAACGGTCCGTGTTGAAACTCCTGCAGACGTCCTGCGCTCGAGCGTTGTTTCTGCCTGACGTGCCGGGGCGAGATTGCCGATTTAGCAGGTGCGGAACGTAAGCGGTGGAAACTTGAGGAGGCGAAGTCTGGCGTGGGGAGGAAGAGGGTGTGACGAGGGGACAGGCTGTTGTGCTGTGCGCTACCGAGTGACACACAGCGCAAGAAAAATTCTGGCAGCCCAGAAATACCCTATTGTGAAGCTCAGTGTCCAGTGCTCCCCAATACGGGCACTGATTCCACTGAGCTACCCTGATGGCGCATTTCGCTGAGAATAACCTATGATAGGTGTAGAAATACGTTCCCCCATAAGAGAGCGCGAGCTCAGCGACTATGGCTAGATAGTCGCCGAGCTCACGTCTCCTCTGAGGAAAAAGCATGCAAATAACCTCCGTGTAGCGTGAGAAAGCTACAGTAAATTCCGGAAAGGACAAAATGCGGGGGTGACTGTGAGACGTGTTTTTTACGGTGAACGAGAGGTCGCCATGGGAAATTTGTCGCTCGGCTACATGGGGTGGGAGCGGTGATAGCAATTGAAATAAGTCAATATCCGCACCTGCTAAAATCTGCGCCCTGATGCTGTTAGCGACCGGAGGAGGTTCCAGAACCGGAGCGTTTGAAGGCATCGGCATGGGGACAGCAGTCGCCAAAGAATGCTGAGACGTTGCCTGAGTCGCAGAGATGAGGGTAGTTGTGGCTTCCGCTGGAGCGGCCAACTGGTGCTTCCTCAGACCGGTGACGGCATCCTGGCAAGCGACGGCTGTTAGTAGCGGATCCGCTGGCCATGAGGCGGGTGCTTGGGTAGGTGGAGGAGTGATGTTTAGCGGGTAAATGTGACCGGACAGTGCTGTTGCAGGCCAGCTCGAGCTGTGCTGGCGGTTGCCGTGCGAGGGAGCAGGAATCGTCCCGTCTGCCCCCCCCAACTGGAGAACAGCTGGCATCGATGATGGCTCACCTGAAGCGCAGCAAAGCCTAGCTGATTGCCTGTTACGGTGGCATGAGGGTGGTAAGGCATCGCCGGCCGCGGAGGTGGTTGGTTTGGATTGGTCTCGGCGTAGGCTTTGCGCCCGGTGCGGGTCCATCGCCACTCGTGGCTCCAGTTTGGAGATTGCGGGCGGGAGAGAGGCATAGAGACTGTACAGCTCTGCTTTGGTCATCCGTTTGCTGAAACAGATGTCCCGTTCAGACAGCGCCATGCGGAGTCCTGTGATGTTCCACTTTCCGATGGCTGGGATGAGTGGAAGCGTCGAGGAGTAAGATGATGCAGGCGAAGGAGGATGATGTCTCGTAGACCGCGGCGAAGAAGAGCGGGGGCGTTTTGAAGTGCTTTTCCCGGCCCGATTATGCTGGTGGCCTCGCAACGTAGTTTCAGCTTCGGGAAGCCCGACGGCGCTTGAAATCGCCGGCTCATCCTGTTCGATGGCACTCGTGCTGGAAGCTGCAGATTCGGTATCTGACATTTCTAAGGATGGCAAAGATAATCCTTCCGGAGATCATGTGTAATCCTTTAGAGATGGCTTCAGGTAAGAAACTTTGTCTACTTATGTGCTGGTTCGCTTGATCTGATAGGATAGAGTCTATGATTGCTGATTGCGAACCAGCCGGTCTTAATTATATGCTCTGGCTTCTCCCGAACTTTGTTAATCTATAGTCATCCATTAACATCATTTAGCTCACAGGGAAAACACCAATAAACACCTTTCGCCTGCTAATTGTTATTTTGAATTGTTGTAAAGAGTCAACACAAAACAACATCAGAACACATTTAAACAAATCTTTATTTCAACATGAATGGAACCACATCTGAGAGTAGTTGCAGTCAATGAAAGTTATGAAAAGAAAAAACAACAGCAACTATGACCCAGTTTAGCTTGAAAATAAATGCCAAAAACAAACAAAACAAGAGACATGTGTTCGATTCAATTTAGTAGACCTATCGATTAGTGTCATCCACGTAAACTACACAACAAAAACATTGCCATATGGCCATGATAATGCGATTTTTTTTTAATTCCACATGCAAAAATAAGCATTTTAACCATAGTATGTGCATAACTTAAAATGTTGTACTTCTAAATTGGGCATATGACCATTCGGATTTATTACCTTAACGAAATAATTCACAAAACTATAGGGAAGAGAAGATGACACTCCGCTCGCTTTTGCGCAGTTCAAAAGGCCACGTCACACATCATTCTCTCCCGACCCTGGAGCACTCCCCCTTGGTTCGGGGCGAGGGCTCTGATCTCTGTGTTTGCCCGTGCCCCGAGGGCTTCCCCCCGCCTTTCGGGTAGAAAGGAGGGTTAATGGTGAGGAGTCGGGGTGGAGGTGGGATGCTGTGAAAATGTTGAGTGGAGGAGGTAAGGCGATTTCACTATTTATAGGGCTCGCTCTGGTTTGGTAGGATAGGTGGTGTGATTGCTAATGCCGGGCAGCTGCGTGATTTCTAATGCCGGACAGCTGCGTGATTGCTGATGCCGGGCAGCTGCGTAATTATTTGCGCATGCTCCTCCCGAACTTTGTTAATAAAACATAATTTCACGAGTTCACCTTAGCTAATAATTAAATGGGTGGCAGCGTAGTTAAGCTGAGGATTTAGTATGAGTATTTGGCGTGCTGTCCGGGGAGAGGGCTCCGGGGTTGGCATTCTCTCCCGACCCCGGAGCACTTCCCCTTGGTTCGGGGCGAGGGCTCTGATCTCTGTGTTTGCCCGTGCCCCGAGCGCTTCCCCCCAAAAAATGCAACTAGCGCAGGACAGCAGCCAAGGCTGGGTGTTATTGGCCCCCCAAATATAGCAAAGCTTAAAGCGGTGGGTTGCTGGCCTTCGTTTGGAGTAGAGTTGGTTGGTTTCTGTGGGCATCTGTGGGGTAAGGATGCTGGTGTGGTCGTGGGAAATGCGGATAGAGACAGCGGTTTAAAAACGCGTATGGAAGCCCCTGCTGGGGCAACGCTACTGCTGTGGCGGTGGGAATTCGGATGAAGGCCCTTGCTGGGGTGGTACTGCTGCGGCTTTGTGAAATACGGATAAAGGCTGGGGCGGCACTGCTGCGGCAGTTTGAAATCCCTGCTGGGGCGGCACTGCTGCGCAGGAAATAAAAAGGCCCCTGCTGGGGCGACACTGCTGCGGCAGTGTGGAATATAGATGATGGCCCCTGCTGGGGCGACGCTGCTGCGGCAGTGTGAAATACAGGTAAAGACTCCTGCTGGGGCGGCACTGCTGCGGCAGTGGGAAAAACAGGTAAAAACCCCTGCTGGGGTGGCACTGCTGCGGCAGTGGGAAATACAGATAAGGACCCCTGCTGGGGCGGCACTGCTGCGGCAGTGGGAAAAAACAGTAGAAAGCCCCTGCTGGGGTGGCACTGCTGTGGTAGTGGGAAAAACGGATAAAGGCCCCTGCTGGGGTGGCACTGCTGTGTGGTGATGAGAGGTCGATTATTAAGCGTTTTTTACCGGAAAGTTTTCTGGTTGCGATGCCTATGGGACTGATGCGGAAAACGCCGAAGGGGGGGTTGTGGAATGGGCCTATCATGAAGTTTGCATCGATTTCGCTTTTGATTAGGCGATCGACAGTTTTTGGTTCGGCGAGACCGGACTGGAGGTTAGCGCAGATGGTGCTCTCGGATGGGAGACTTTCAACGCCGGGGTTAAAGCCGTGTTTGAGGCCGGACAGTAGGAACTCTGTGAATTTGGTGTCAGGGTGTTGTGATAATTCTAGAGAAAGGTAGAAAACGTTCACTGGAGTCAAAGGGTAATTTCTACAATTTTTATTTGCAGACTTTTTAAAGGGTTATATGAAGCGGGCGTGAGCGCCGCCGCAAGTGTTGCAAATGTGCATGAATTTGCAACGCTGCCTGGTGCACGTGCTGTGGTTGAAATTCAGGCAAACCTGATTCTTGGTGCGGTGGTGGTAGTTAGCTGGTGGTGCGGAACGGGTGCTCGTGTGAGGGACGTAGCTGGTGGATTTTTCCCACTGCGGTTCTGGACAGGGAGGAATGGAGGGGTTAATTGCGGGGCATGCTGTGGTTGGGTGGGTGAGGGATCTGCAGACGGCGCAGGAGTTGTTGTGGCAGCCTAGGAATATTCTATTGTGGAGTTCGGTGTCGAGGGCCCCCCAGTAGAGGCATTGGTTCCACTGGGCGACCCTGATTGCCTGTAGGCAGCCTCACGCTATCAATTGGCAGTGTGGCTGCAGGCCAGTGACCAGAGGGATAATGAGAAAGTTGATAGTGAGAAGGTTGGATAGTCAGTGTTACCGCTGGCGGGCGCGTTCTTGCACTGACATGGCGGATACGGACCGGCGTGGAGCCGGCAGAGGTGTTGGACTCTGACGATCCTGTAGAAGGCTGGTTGCTGGTGTCTGGGTGGTCCGGCCTAGACTGGCCGAGGGCCGTCCTCTTTGGCTTCGTGAACGGCGCCTCTTTCTCGCAGTGGTTGGGATGGTCGTTTCCTCGGGTTGTGGAATTGTGGTGCTGCGGGTCTTGTCGGCAGCTTTTGGCTTCGTAATGAGAGCAGTTATGGGAACTCCGAGCTGGCTGGAAGTATATAGATCGTACAACTCGGCTTTGGTTGCCTTCCGGGAAAAGGGGACGTCGGCGTTTTCTAAGGCCAGCCTTAAGCCTAGGACGGTCCACTTCTTTACCTCCGGAATCGAGCGTTGGGCTAAGGTGTAGGAGGAATCAGGATGTGCATTGGATGGTATTCAGTAGTAGCAGATAGATTGTTGTATTAGTGCAGAGTGTACGTGTAATCCAGTTTGAGCTGTGTTAGAGTTAAATACACAAATATACTGCATTTGTATATATTTACACATACTGGCTAAATATAATCTTCATGTTAAGCTCAGGATTTAAAGATACTGTTACGATACATGTTAAGAACCCAGATGCAAGGTAGTAACGGTGAGTTAACAATATTTATTAAATGAATAAATATGAAGAAAAACCCACGATGGGGAAAAACAGGAATAAATAAATGTAAAAACAAGAAAAAAACACTTCCCACGAGGGGAACAAAAGTAGTTATGACTATGACTAACAATAAACTAGACTAGAGGAACACTATAACTCACAGGATCATGTAAACACTATGAAACATACCAGAAGACAAAACAAACCGACGCAGGACAGAGAACAAAGGGACATTAAATAGGCAAAACTATTGAAGGATAATTACAGAAGGGAGGTGAGGCCAGGTGACGGGGATTAAAAATAATGGCCTGATTACGGGAAACGGGAGGGTGTGGCGCAAAGTGACAACAAAAGCCACGTGTCTCCACACACAACACCGGGAGGACATGGTTCTGTCATGACCCAGTCCAGGGAGCTAGAAAACTCGAAACATGAAGGACAGAGTCCTGACAGATATATTTTCAAATCAAAAGTTGTAACTGTTAACAGCAGTTCATGCACAGTGAATTAACATAATAGGAATAATTAACAATGAATACTATCTAATGCTTTGACTTACCTTAACAAATACAACCTTATTGTACAGTGTTACCATCATGTGCACGCGCACGCACACACATAGGCTACATATACATATTGTACATTAAGATAAAAATATTTATTTAATTTACGCAATCTTTCTTCATTTACATTTAGCAGACGCTTTTATTCAAAGCGACTCACAAAGAATTTAAGGAGCAATAAGCGATATGTCTTACAGGAGCAATAATACTGTCAGGCTGAGGCCCGAACCCGGGGCGTTGGGATAGCGATCAAGTAAAGTACCACTGAGCCACAGGGTGTAGATAGGATCCAATAAGCAGACACTCATGTAGAGGAAAATGTAAAGATTTATTTCCACAGGTAGAAAATAATCCTCAGGGCAACAAATAGCATCCACAGGGAAAAAATAAGAGATAAAAAAAAAAACTTCTCGGGGAAAGAACACGAGAGAAATAATACAAATCCACAAGACCTGAAGACTCGAGATGAATAACATCAACAATAACCAAGCACTGAAGGATAGGAACAGAGTATCTTAAATAGGCCACCGTGATTGGGAGACATGTGCAGGTAATAACCCTAATTACTGGTCTAGATGACTGTAGCGATACTGGACCCGATAGTGCCCTCTAGTGGCCAAACAATAGAGTCCCGAGGAAAACCCTCACAGGACCCCCTCCTCTAAGAACAGCTCCTGACGTTCCCACCAAGACGACTGGGGTTGAGACGTGGTATTCTCGAACTAGTTTTGGATCGAGGATGTCTTTGGCTGGAACCCAGGAGCGCTCCTCAGGACCATAGCCTTCCCAATCCACCAAATACTGCCGGGAACCGCAAACTAGGCGGGTATCCAGAATTCGCCGGACAGTGTAGGCTGGTTGGCCATCAATGATCCTGGGAGGAGGAGGAGGTTTGCCTGGTGCGAGAAAAGGAGACGTTAATACAGGTTTGAGCAGCGAGACATGAAAGGTGGGATTAATTACTCAGATCTGGGTAAGTATAGTCTATAAGAGACTGGGTTGACTTTCCTGGCAATCTTGAAAGGCCCGATGAACTTTTGAGACAGCTTGCGAGACTCCTGCTTCATGGGAATGTTCTTGGTGGAGAGCCACACTCTTTGGCCGGCACGTAGAGTAGGGGGCGTTCTGCGACTGCGGTTGGCGTGTAGCTGATATTGCCGAGAACTCTTAAGGAGCGTGAGGCGAGCCCTTCTCCACACCCGACGGCAATGCCCGACCCACTGTTGGGCGGAAGGAACATCCACTTCTGCCTCTTGCTCAGGAAACAGAGGGGGGGAATAACCGAATTGACACTCAAATGGTGACATGTCAGTGGCAGACGACTTCAGAGTGTTATGAGCGTACTCTGCCCACATAACGAACTCAGACCATGAGGATGGATTGCTAGCTGCCATGCACCGAAGGGTGGTCTCCAGGGTCCTGATTGAGCCTCTCTGTTTGTCCGTTGGACTCCGGGTGGAACCCCGAGGACAGGCTAGCTGTTGTTCCCAGGGATTGACAGAAAGCTCTCCAGAAACGCGAAGAGAACTGTGGACCTCTGTCCAAAACGATGTCCTGAGGGATACCAAATACTCGGAAGACATGTTCCACAATTAATTCGGCAGTTTCTTTGGCTGTGGGTAGCTTGGGTAGGGGGATGAACCGGGCGGCTTTAGACAACCTATCCACTATAACCATGATAGTTGTTTTGCCGTGGGAGGGTGGAAGACCAGTGATGAAGTCCACAGACAGGTGGGACCAGGGTCTACGAGGTATGGGGAGGGGATGCAACAGACCTTGGGGTAGGCGGTGAGATACCTTGTTCTGGTTGCAGGTGGGACAGGCTTTAACGAATGTGGTGAAATCCTCTTTAATAGCAGGCCACCAGAACCGCCTCTGGAGGAATTCGAGGGTGCGTCCAATACCCGGGTGACAAGTGAGTCTTGAGGAATGTCCCCATTGTAATACCTGTGACCGGACAGTCTTGGGAACAAACAAACGGTTGATAGGTCCTCCTCCTGGGTCTGGTTCTCGGGATTGTGCTTGTTTAACCTTGTGACTAAGATCCCACTTGATGGGAGCAATGATCTTGGTACTAGGGATTATGGATTTAGGAGAATCCTCATGAGGAGATATGGCATAGATACGGGACAGTGTATCTGGCTTCAGGTTCTTTGACCCAGGGCGATAGGACAGTGTGAAGTGGAAGCGGTTGAAGAATAGCGACCAACGGCCTTGACGTGGATTGAGTCGCTTAGCCTGTTGAATGTATTCAAGGTTTTTGTGGTCAGTGAGCACTTGAAACGGGTATTTGGCTCCCTCGAGTGACCAGAGGGATAATAAGAAAGTTGATAGTGAGAAGGTTGGATAGGCAGTGTTACCGCTGGCGGGCGCGTTCTTGCGCTGACATGGCGGATACGGACCGGCGTGGAGCCGGCAGAGGTGTTGGACTCTGACGATCCTGTAGAAGGCTGGTTGCTGGTGTCTGCGTGGTCCGGCCTAGACTGGCCGAGGGCCGTCCTCTTTGGCTTCGTGAACGGCGCCTCTTTCTCGCATTGGTTGGGATGGTCGTTTCCTCGGGTTGTGGAATTGTGGTGCTGCGGGTCTTGTCGGCAGCTTTTGGCTTCGTAATGAGAGCAGTTATGGGAACTCCGAGCTGGCTGGAAGTATATAGATCGTACAACTCGGCTTTGGTTGCCTTCCGGGAAAAGGGGACGTCGGCGTTTTCTAAGGCCAGCCTTAAGCCTAGGACGGTCCACTTCTTTACCTCCGGAATCGAGCGTTGGGCTAAGGTGTAGGAGGAATCAGGATGTGCATTGGATGGTATTCAGTAGTAGCAGATAGATTGTTGTATTAGTGCAGAGTGTACGTGTAATCCAGTTTGAGCTGTGTTAGAGTTAAATACACAAATATACTGCATTTGTATATATTTACACATACTGGCTAAATATAATCTTCATGTTAAGCTCAGGATTTAAAGATACTGTTACGATACATGTAAAGAACCCAGATGCAAGGTAGTAACGGTGAGTTACCAATATTTATTAAATGAAGAAATACAAAGAAAAACCCACGATGGGGAAAAACAGGAATAAATAAATGTAAAAACAAGAAGAAAACACTTCCCACGAGGGGAACAAAAGTGGTTATGACTATGACTAACAATAAACAAGACTAGAGGAACACTATAACTCACAGGATCATGTAAACACTATGAAACATACCAGAAGACAAAACAAACCGACGCAGGAGAGAACAAAGGGACTTTAAATAGGCAAAACTATTGAAGGATAATTACAGAAGGGAGGTGAGGCCAGGTGACAGGGATTAAAAATAATGGCCTGATTACGGGAAACGGGAGGGTGTGGCGCAAAGTGACAACAAAAGCCACGTGTCTCCACACACAACACCGGGAGGACATGGTTCTGTCATGATCCAGTCCAGGGAGCTAGAAAACTTGAAACATGAAGGACAGAGTCCTGACAGATATATGTTCAAATCAAAAGTTGTAACTGTTAACAGCAGTTCATGCACAGTGAATTAACATAATAGGAATAATTAACAATGAATACGATCTAATGCTTTGACTTACCTTAACAAATACAACCTTATTGTAAAGTGTTACCATCATGTGCACGCGCACGCACACACATAGGCTACATATACATATTGTACATTAAGATAAAAATATGTATTTAATTTACGCAATCTTTCTTCATTTACATTTAGCAGACGCTTTTATTCAAAGCGACTCACAAAGAGTTTAAGGAGCAATAAGCGATATGTCTTACAGGAGCAATAATACTGTCAGGCTGAGGCCCGAACCCGGGGCGTTGGGATAGCGATAAAGTAAAGTACCACTGAGCCACAGGGTGTAGATAGGATCCAATAAGCAGACACTCATGTAGAGGAAAATGTAAAGATTTATTTCCACAGGTAGAAAATAATCCTCAGGGCAACAAATAGCATCCACAGGGAAAAAATAAGAGATAAAAAAAAAAAACTTCTCGGGGAAAGAACACGAGAGAAATAATACAAATCCACAAGACCTGGAGACTCGAGATGACTAACATCAACAATAACCAAGCACTGAAGGAAAGGAACAGAGTATCTTAAATAGGCCACCGTGATTGGGAGACATGTGCAGGTAATAACCCTAATTACTGGTCTAGATGACTGTAGCGATACTGGACCCGATAGTGCCCTCTAGTGGCCAAACAATAGAGTCCCGAGTAAAACCCTCACAGGACCCCCTCCTCTAAGAACAGCTCCTGACGTTCCCACCAAGACGACTGGGGTTGAGAGTGTGGTATTCTCAAACTAGTTTTGGATCGAGGATGTCTTTGGCTTGAACCCAGGAGCGCTCCTCAGGACCATAGCCTTCCCAATCCACCAAATACTGCCGGGAACCGCAAACTAGGCGGGTATCCAGAATTCGCCGGACAGTGTAGGCTGGTTGGCCATCAATGATCCTGGGAGGAGGAGGAGGTTTGCCTGGTGCGAGAAAAGGAGACGTTAATACAGGTTTGAGCCTTTGAGAAACTACACTCTTAGTTTCCCGAGAGTTCAGGGAAAGGTGAACGAAAATGGCCGTGTCCGTTTATAAAACTGGTTTATAAAAATAAATGGATCTCGCTCTCTCCATATCGGACGCGATAGGTTGTTCGGTAGGGACATCACTCTTTTATATGCACGCACGCGTGGAGTACTCATATCTTAAGGCTGCGTCCAAATACCCCCTATGCCACAGGTGTCAAACTCAATTCCTGGAGGGCCGCAGCAATGCACAATTTAGCTCCAACCCTAATCAAACACAACTGATTCATCTAATCAAGGTATTTAGGATTTCTAGAAACCTCTAAACAGGTGAAGGTTGGATTTGGTTGGAGCTAAACTGTGCCGAGCTGCGGCCCTCCAGGAATTGAGTTTGACACCACTGCCCTATGCGGTCTTGGCCACTTGAGAGCGCGTGCACGCAACAGGTGTGTCCAATGTCTTAAAAATGCCAAAGGGCAGTGCGCTTAACGCACACTAAACCCACACTAGCTTGAATACCGCTTCGGAGCGGTATTAAGGCTAAGCGTTTCCCATCATGCATCATGTTCTGGATATGAATCAGGAGACTTTTTGCTCGGGTCTCGCGAGATGTTGCGGAAAGCTATCCAGTGTATGCTATACTGCTACTTTGTAAGGTTATATCTTTATTTAATCTTTGTTTGGCTAACACGTGTTTTTCTTTTGTTTTTTGGGTACAGCTGCTTTGATACAATACAAATAATATTGTATTGATATAACATATAATTTCATAGTAAAACGTAGTGTTAAATATTTTATTGATGAAAACTCCAGAGTTATGTATTTTGTAAAACTGCTTTTTATCCCATAATTGTAAAACACCACATTAATTAACGTTATATGTTTGAACTTGGTAGTGTTTCCCATCGGGTTAGAAATACTACATGCTCACTTGGGATCTTCACGCCCACTAGAACACTAGGACCAAAAACAGGAAATACGTCATGAAAGTAGTCAAGTGCAAAAATCGCAAGTTGGGGTATTTTGACTCAGCCTAAGGATCAAAGCTTGCAGCGAAAGTTTATGAGCTCCATCATTGTAGGGGAGACATAGCGATTTACTCAGAGCCCTGACAACATTTGCATTCCAAGCTTTGAAGTTCAGCACGCAACCTTTGACCTTTCTGCAGAATATGACATTGATTTCGTCTTCTTTTCACGCAGTTAGGTCCGGAAAACAGTTTTCGAGCACAGAAAGAAAATTTCTGAAGCTGTGCTTTTTTTCTAATAACAAGTTGTGTTTCTCGTTTCAAGTGTCACAGTAATAATCAATCTACAGGTGATTCAGTGCTGTAATACATCCTGAAGTTTGCCTTGTCAGAGTGTTTCATTATAAAAGGAAATAGGGTTTCTGTCGGGACGAAAGTAACACTTGTTACTTTCGTCCCTTTGCTAATGTAATTAGATTATGCTGATTTCATTTAATTTTCATATTGTTCATAGTGTTTAAACGTTTTATAAAATGCATTGACATTGCCAATCATAAAATATTCGAAACAATTAAAGTTTGTACTATCGGGATATTTTTTAAACGTGTGATAAAACTGAAATTTGAAATGAATTTTTTTTTTGCCAAGATAAAAGAAGTAAGGTGTTTGCAGTTACATATTAACAACTTCATAGTCGGTTAAATTGATAAAAACCAGAGTCACACAAAAAATCTAGTTTATTATTGGTGTTACTTTTTTTTAGACCCACCTGTCTGCAATGTGCAATTAATCTTAAAAGTGAAATTATATAAAAGTCATTCATCATTTGAACAGAATACCACCTGGTATTGCTAGACCACACTTGTTTTTTGAGTTACGGACCACAGCAAAAATATATCTCTTATTATCTTTTAAAATGCCATTTTTCTGAAAAATTTTACTTTCGTCCCCGCTCTCCCCTACCAATAAAGCTTGATCACGTTGGTTTGGTTTTGTCAACCCGCATATCTAATCCTGTAACCCTGGGTTTATTCAGATACGTTCATGGTACAAGCTCTGCAGTGCTTCTGTGAATTAAGAAAGTCTGAATAGGCTACACTTATATTAGGCCTATACATAAAAAATAGGCCTACACGAAATATGTTTGATTATCTAACAAAACAAATGATAAAGTATGCGACGAATAAATGCAGAGTTTCAGTTTATATTTGTGACTGTCAGGCTTTGCCTTTTGTTTTATTTTTATTTTGGGTTGTTTCTGTATTTAGTTGCTGTGTTTTGTCTTTTGCATTTTTCTCACGTCTGGTACCCCATTTAGGCTCTTAGTATTGTTAATTACCCTCACCTGCTCCTCATTTGTGTTCCCTCTATTTCAGCTCGTTTTGGCTTTCTCTCCGTGTGGCGATGTAAATTGTTTGTACCGTGGTTTGCTCGCAGTGCTTGGAGTTTACCTTTTGAGCGATCCCTTCGTAGGAACGAGGCATCATGTGAGCTGGTTTGGACTTATTTTCCCTTACGGCTCGCTTTTGGTTCTCGTGTTCCTTTTTGGATTTCAGTGGATTATTCACTCACGGAGTTTTACTGCCAGCGGAGTTTCCTGTGTTTACGGTCAGGAGTGCCCTGCCTTCTCTCTCACGGAGGTTACAGCCGGCCGTGTTATCTTTGTTCTGGTCAGGAGTGCGCTGCCGATGTATTATTTGCTGCTGTGAACTTTGTGCTAATAAACTGTTTACCTCACCTGCATCCGAGTCCTTTTGAGAACCGTGACGGGGATGGGCACCACAGACCGAAACAGAAAGCAAAAAGCGCATCGTGAATGTTTTCTTTATTTTACTAGAAGCAACATGTTTTGTTGTTGTTGTTGTGCCTATAACCAAATAAATATAAACTATTTACAGGTTTAAATGAATCTCTATATGACCATAAATTATGGTTGTTTCAGCTATAGAAAAAAAAACAAGTTATTGTGCAGACGGCTCACGCGCGCACAACATTTGAAATGGACCTTTAATCGCAACGACAGGTTTGCAATATAGTTTTAAAAACACGGTTGTAATTATATAGCTTACATGTGGTGTGAATGATGTAACTGACCACGTGAGAAGCGCATTTTATGTGTTTGTAATGAGACATGCATGCCCTGGGAATTATATCTTCTTTCAAACGCATGTGTTTTAGGAGTCATGCCGATTTCATTTTACAGACGTAAAATTTACATGCAGAGATTTGAGATCAGATTCCCATTCTCTCTGCTAAGACTATATAAACTTCATCTGGTAAGAGACCTTATTCTTCATGGATTTATATGAAAATATAATACATTTATATTATAAATCATTTTACTATGCAATCCGAGTCAGTGTCTTTAAATAATGAAAATAACTTTAATGACCTCTAAAATGCTGCCATGTCTCTTAAATTTTCTCAGAAGTTTTTCACGAAGTTATTGCCCTTGTTTTTTTTCTGTCTTGACTCGTATAAGTAGTTTTGGTTAAAGAGTTTTTTTTAATGTTCTTGGGTAGATTCTTTTTCATCCTCGATCTGTAGATAAGAGCTTTGCCTTTGTGTCTAAAGTCATGAGAAAGGGTGTTGTTCAAAAACTAACTATTATGTTCCTGTAGCTCAGCATTGGATTAGCAGCTGTAATGTGTAAAGAACTAGGCAGAGAGCGGTGGATCCACGTGCAAACAAAAAATTTAATAAAGTAAACCTAACACTGACCAGAACTCTGGTAATACATTACTCTAGAAAGCAAACACAAGGAATATGACAAAACAGGAAAGCAAACAACCAAAACTACAAACTAAAAAAGTCAGAAGAAAAGGCCCTGCATTTCTGCCCGAGCTCGTCGGGGCCCGACTTTTTTATGCACCTATAGGCCGGGCTTCGGGCCAATTTTAACGTCATAGCTCACACGCGGATCGGGCCTCGGGTCTGTTTTAGAGAAATACGTTTATACGAAATACGATAAAAAATACGAGACCTTTATAGGCATTACATTTTAAATGAGCTAATTTAGTGGATAAAAGTGTACAATTTATCAGTTTAAACATTTGCTATGTTATCTATGTTCTATTGTGAATAAAATATTGGCTGATGTTCATTTTATTCAAATTTAAAAAACGTCCCAACCTTTCCGGAATTCGGGTTGTACGTAAACTACCTTTTATGACCTATCAGAGCACCCATAACTCATTTTAGGCAGGCACGCAGCGACGCGTGATGCATACACAGAGGTTCCAGCCATAGACGACTTTCACTTCGCGTGCAATGGAGAACATAAAGAGAAAACCGCCGATGCCATGTTCTGTGGTGAAGTTGTGATTATTAAGGTTTTATATTATATTTATTTGTTCATTATTCGTTTGCTTTTCCTCTACGATGCGCGGTTTCGTGCAGCAGAGCAGCCTGCCTTGCTCTCTACTTTTGTTAGAAATGCCTTTTTTTCTGAGATGGTGATAATAAACTTTGAATCTAACATTGTTAGGCTACTGTTGTGTGTTTTATATCTATGAGTTTTATTGTAGACCAGTCAAGTGTTGATGTGATTATTGTATATAGGCTAAATTGATAAATTGATCTTCCACCTTAGAAATGTTGCCATATTACGAAATATTTTACGTGTTGCTGACGCAGAAAAGCTTATTCATTTGTGCATTTGTGACCTCAAGACTTTACTATTGTAATGCTCTACTTAGTGGTTGTCCTGTATCATCAATAAACAAACTACAGTTAGTTCAGAATGCAGCTGCCAGAGTTCTAACCAGGTCAAGACAATACGATCACATAACCCCAATTTTATCATCCCTTCACTGGTTACCCATTAGGTATAGTATTGATTTTAAAGTTATTTTAATTACTTACTTAACAGAGCTTCTATCACAATACAACACATCACGCTCTCTAAGATCTCAAATCTCAGGACTTTTGATAACACCTAATAACTAAACCCACCAAAGGGGGTCGAGCTTTCTCATACGTAGCACCTAAACTCTGGAATAGCCGTCCCAATACTATTCGAGGGTCAGACACACTCTCCCAATTTAAATCTAAATTAAAGACAAATCTTTTTAGCCAAGTTTTCACTTAATGCATAGTTAATGAACAGCAGCTACGCTAATTATTCTCTTTCTGCCTCCGCCTCAGGAGAGATTCCGCCAGGCCCAGATGGACCAGTCCCAGATGGACCATCCCAGTGGGGGGGACTCGTTGGTTGTGGTTGGGGGGATTTTATTTGTTGGGGCTGTGTGGGTCTGGTTTGGTCTAGTTTTGTGGTCGATGTTGTTACGGGATGTGATTGACAGTCGATTGTTCTGGTCTGCCAGTCCCGGGCTACGGGGTTGGCTAGTAAAACAGCTACTGAAACGCACGCGCTTGTCTGTCTCTTATTTGAACATTAAACATGGTGTCAGAAGATGCCTAGCTTGTTTGCCTTAAAGTTTACACTGTAGCAGCCGATTTGGACTATTCACTCGACTATGGACGCCGATAATGCTGCGGCCACGTCTCGCCGGTCTAGCGCCGTTGCTGCTCACATACCTCCGCTGTCACCCATGAACATAGCCTGGAGTGCTAACTGGGACTTATTCAGAGCAGAATTTGAGGATTATGCGCTCATCACAGGCCTGGCTGATAAAACGGCAGAGGTCCAGGCTGCCACATTGAGAAGTGTAATGGGGTCGGAATGCAGACATGTTTATCGCCACAATTTGAATCTCACAGCGATGCAACAAGTCGACGTTAAAGCAATTCTGGACACATTGGGAGGATACTTCAAGCCCGCCAGCAACGTCATTTACGAAAGGTATGTGTTTGGCTGCTGTAAGCAGGAAGAAGGGGAATCCATAGACAACTTTGTGACTAGATTGAGAGAAAAAGCGGCAACTTGTGACTATGGGGGTTGAAAGATGAAATGCTTCGTGACAAGATTGTTTCGGGTATCACAAATGAGGGCACCAGACGCAGACTGTTAAGTGAAAAAAATCTAACGCTGCTCACAGCCATTGAGATGTGTCGCACAGCTGAACAGACTTGCACATGTCTCCAGCCGAAACGGTCCACGCTGTTGCTAGGAAACCATTCAGACATAATCAGCGGAAGCAGAGTAATTCACCACGAATTTCAGACCCCAGTGACACTTGTAAATACTGTGGTAATGTGCACTCAAGAGGCAGGGAGCACTGTCCTGCATATGGGAAAACTTGCAGACTCTGGGAACGGATAATCACTTTGCTAAAGTGTGCCTTAAAGCAAAACAGAGCTACAGAGGGAAACTGCACTGCGTTGAAGATTCCAAAGAGCAGCTGTCTGGTTACAGTGTGATGACATTTACAACATCGTTGAGTCTGTTAGCACAGTGAACACAAAAGAAAGAAATGGTTTGTTACTCTGCGGTTACATGGCAAGCCACTTTCGTTGTCAGTTGGATTCAGGGGCAACATGCAATGTGATGAGCTACAAGGACAAAGTTTAAGGTGGCACCAAATACACTTCTTGCCCAGTAACATAAAATTACGTCTTTATTCAGACGAGTCGCTGGACTCTATGGGTGTTTTCGATACCGAATGTGTCATCAACGGAGTAAAATACCAACTGTCATTTGAGATAGTAGAGACAAGTCAGAGTCCACTCCTCTCAGGGTCAACTTGTGAACAACTATGATGTCACTAAGCCCATCACAATACAAAGCGACTCTAGCCAAAGTGGTCTCGGGTGCTGTCTAATGCAAGAAGGACAACCTGTCGCCTTTGCTTCAAGAGCCCTGACTCCAACTGAACAAAATTACGCACAAATCGAGAAAGAGTGTCTCAGCATTGTCTTCGCTTGTCAAAGATTTCACCATTACTTGTACGGACGAGAGTTGGTTACCGCCGAGACTGACCACAAACCCCTTATCTCTATATTCAGCAAACCACTTCTCGTTGCACCAAAGCGGCTTCAAAGCATGCTCATGAACACTTCAAAACTACAGTCTCAAGGTTGTATACAAGCCAGAGGCTAAAATGTATATCAGTGACATGCTAAGCAGAGCAGCTGTTGATGGCACAGGAAAGGAAGCTGTCTACCAACGACATGCCATATGTCATCTCCAGAAAGAGTTGGACGATGTACAACACATTAACCAAGCAGAGTATCTCAACATGACAGACCAGCGGCTAAAGAGAATCAGAGAATTCACTGAAAGGGATGATGCACTACAGGCCCTTAAAACCACTGTTTTTGCTGCCTGGCCTGAGGCGAAAGAAAACACACCACTCATCATCCGAGAATTCTGGCCTTATCGAGATGAAATTAGTGCGCAAGATGGTATCTTATACAGAGGACAGAAAGTCATGATCCCCAAGTCATTGCGTCAAGAGATGCTCAAGCGGATTCATTCAAGCCACATTGGAGGTGATGCGTGCTATCGTCAAGCCCGTGAGACATTGTACTGGCCATGCATGCAAGCAGAAATCAAGGACTTTGTGAGTAACTGCTCTACTTGCAATGAATTTGCACACAACAACCAGCAGAAGGAAACAATGTTATCTTATGACATTCCCATTAGGCCATGGCAAATTGTCAGCATGGACTTGTTCAGTCACCAGCAAAAAGATTATCTTCTACTTGTGGACCACTTCTCAGATTTTTGGGAGATTGAACTGCTACCTGATCTATCGGCAGAGACAGTTATCAAGCGTTGCAAGGCTCAGTTTGCTCGACATGGTCAGCCGGACAGAGTAATCACAGATAATGGCCCTCAGTTTGGTGCTCTGTTTAGGCGCTTTGCCTCCAGCTGGGAATTTGAGCATGTCACTTCTTCACCACGATATCCCAAATCGAATGGAAAGGCAGAGTCAGCTGTGAAAATTGCAAAAAACCTTCTTCGTAAAGCCATGCATGACAACAGACCCTTGGAAAGCAATCCTTCATTGGAGAAACACCCCAACGGAATACATCGACAGCAGCCCTGCCCAAAAGGTTAATGTCAAGACGACTGAAAACGTCTCTTTAGTGACAAACAAGCTTCTGGAGCCATGTGTTTTGACCGGGGTGGTGGAGCGTCTTCACCACCGAAAGCAGTTGGCAAAATCCTGTTATGACAGGTCGGCTCGTGATTTGCCGGAGCTGGACATAGAGAGAGCATTCGTATGAAGCCCCTTCCAGGGGAAACCCAGCTTGCTGGAGGGTAGGCACCTGCCTTCAAAAAGTGGCACCACGATCTTATCTTGTAAACGTGGGTGGATCAATATACAGACACAACAGAGTACACCTAAGAGTGGCAGAGTCGACATCCACACAGGCAGTGGACAGTACGGAACCAGAGTTGCCTCATACACTAGAAGGGAGTGTTGCAGAGGACCCCTTGGCTGCTGATGTAACTCTTGTTAAGCCCATGGCACAGGCTACACCTGGCAGTGTCAAAATCTCAGAATGCCATGCATACACCAGGGCTGGCAGATTGTCCAGGCCACCTAAGAGACTTAATTTGTAGTAATGAGTTGTGATAGTTTTCGTGGAATAAAGCTTTTATCTCACAAGGACTTAACACTCAGTCACAGTTCCAGTTTATTGCAGTTGCGTTAGTTGTTATGTGACTTAAGTATATTGTCATATTTGGTTCTATAAAGGGGATTCTTTGTTTCTTGTTGTAAAAGGGGATGTTACGGGATGTGATTGACAGTCGATTGTTCTGGTCTGCCAGTCCCGGGCTACGGGGTTGGCTAGTAAAACAGCTACTGAAACGCACGCGCTTGTCTGTCTCTTATTTGAACATTAAACAGATGTCAGACAACAGAGGAATAAAGTTACAATGTGCCATTACTATTTTCCCTGGTTGTTCCTCTGTTTTCTGGTGTTGATCGTGGAGTGGGACCGGGTTGGACCTGCACAGTTTCGGCGAGTGGGACTTCCTGGGTCGCGGACGGTGGGCTCTCCCTCTTCCTCGTGGATGTTTGCTCGGTGGCTTTTGGTTGGGGACACTGAGTGCAGCTATGACACATCAGAGGGGATCTGGCCCTCCCGGCTGAGCCTGGTTTCTTCCGAGATTTTTTTGTCCATTAATCAATCATTGGAGTTTGTGTTCCTTGCCAAAGTAGAGCAATGTTGCCTTGCTCAACGGGAGACTGAATTTATTTATTTATTTGTTTATTAGATATCATCTATTAGAATGATCTTGCTTGTTCTATAAACACCATGCACTGTGCTGTGTTTTACCTTTGTGTTTTTATTATTTGCTCCTGTAAAGCTGCTTTGGAACAATGCACATTGTGAAAAACGCTATATAAATAAACTTGAATTGAATTGAATCAAACGCGGTAAAATTACTGCCGGCTGCAAGCCGCTTGCGGTCGATGTCGCCACTTTAAACGAAACTACACTTAACAAACAAAAAAACACTCCAACAATTTTTCTAAATTTACTTTATAAACAAAATAAAACAAAATATAATCACTATTCCGTAAATACAAAATCTGAGCTATTTTAAAGAAACAAAGACGGCCTTTGGGTCGGACTCGGGCCAAACATTTTGATAAGCTGCCGGACAATGGCCGGGCTACAACCCGTGCTTCTCGTGCCAGGGACGGTATAGGGCCTAGATTTGATGCTCCAGCAGGGCAAGGACCACACAAATGTATGGACAGAATGCACTCTTCATGTATAAAACCATCTGCCAAGTGTAAACTTAATGGAGTAACCATGTCCCATGATGTGACAGCTAAAACTAACAATTAAGATAAATAACTCTCTCCTATGTCCTTTTACATAAATATTAATATAAAATAATATAATATATTATTAACTGTTTTCTAGATTTTTTCCATCAGACCATAGGACACATGTAGCCTACACAGTTTATTTGATAACTAAAACCTGCTGTAAATAGCCTCATTTATATGACATTGTCCTGAATAAACCTGTTTATGAGTCACCCTAAGACATTCCATGTTATTTCATTAAATTTTCAGTCTACCTGAAAAACGTTGTTTAACATTTTATAACATGATATTGATGATAATAATAATTATTTATTATTATTCATTAGCCAAACATGAAGAGTTGGACAATATGATCCAGCATCGGACGGGGCACGTGCGAGCCCTGAGAAAGACGAGTATTCTCTGCGGACATGCCGTGGGAAAACAGAACGAGACAGGAGAGGGGATTAAATCTTTGCGCGTCAGTGGCAGCTGCCTCGCAGCCTGTCACTGTATTGTGCGCCTGCCTCGCGACCCGTCACTGCAAAAACAGAGTGCCTCAGACAGCGGTCTCGAATAGTTTAGATATATTGATTGCGTTGACAAACTTCCGAATAGGAATGTTAGAGAAACAACCGGATCTATACACCGAAATGGATTATGGTTTTAGTAATTATTCACACTAGAGTATTTTAAATGCCCAAATTCGCTTGACGCGAACAGTCTGCTGCGATCAGTTCAGGTAAGCAGTTTCTCCACATTTCCGCCTACAGATATATTTGCACATGATTATTCATGCTATTTTTACATCTGTTACTGTTTTATAAGATATTTAGTGTACACTTTACAGTTGAGTGCTAATATACATTGGTTTAGCTACAGCAACCATAGTTTAACCATGTTTGTAGTGGAATGCTTAACATGGCAATGCAAACATTGAAATTAACATATGCCTGTACTGTACCTTACATTACAGCCTACGCAGTAACTGACATATCCAAAACAAGTTGAAGCACATTACTAGGAATAGACTTTATCAGTATGGGTGTTCCCTGCAGGCATATATTGACAACAGGTTAAACACAATAGCCTACTGTCATTTATCAACAAGTTTGTGCTTATTTAAGTCAGTTTCTAAAAAGTTTCTAATAACAAAACATACAATCCTTTAAATCTTGCTAGGCTTAACAGTAAACTGTAAACAATTATTTAATAAAGATAAAACGTTTGTAACTAGGAAATGTCACACCCTGTTCAGGAGCAGGTAACTGATGCAATCGTAATGCAAAGAGAGGCATTTATTGACAACTAGAACAGATATTGACAAAGTGCTGACATATGACTGGCGGGATGGCTTTTTAAAAAATACAGGAACTAAAAATTCTGTTTAGATTTGGGTGCATAAAGGAGTTAGTTCCTCATTTGATAAACATTTATTTTGTTCTTTTGTATATTTCCCTTATGGTGCCTTATCCTGCCTCCATCAATAGCTTTGTTTTTTTATTTTGATAAAGGTCTCTCTCCACACAAACCTTCTGCTTGGATTGAAAAAGCCTTTCTTCGTGTGCACACGGACCCGTTTGATTTTGACTTTGATAGACTTTCAAACGCTTCCTCGTGTATCTGTGTAAGCGTTCGGTAGAGAGCGCGAAGCAATGATCATTTCACGCGCTTCCGGGTTTGGTTGAGCAAGCGCTCGTTAAGGAGCCTTTCAAAGACATATCCGATGACCTTGGAAACACAATGGCTAACCAGAGATCTTTCTAAATCTGTTCAACAGCGCTCAAAAGGATAGAGGGAAATGCAAGTATCGTCACATTTAGTTCCGACTTCTATCAAAGTTTGGTATCGTGACACTAGTAACACTAGTTGATGGCATGATTACATAAGTTCATTGAAAAGCTTTGCTGATTTAAAATGATTCACAGTGGATTGCCTTGCTAGCTAAAGCATTTGTTTCTCTCCGTGTATTGTGCATAAGCAAGAAATGAAGTACAGCAGCAGGTGAAATTATTTATATCCTCATAATTATAATTTGTGATCATGATCACTGTCTATTATGGGGTATTATGGGGTCCCCATCTTATTTGAGATCTCTAGCACCCCGGTACCAAGCCTAATAATAATTTATGCAAGGAATACAAAAGCCCCGACATGGAATTTTTTAAATATAGTTGAAAGATATATGGAGAGAAGAAATGACCTGTAAGTAGAAGCTTCCTTTTCCCGACTGCGAGTGGAGGTTTATTATTCTCCATTTTTTAGCTGAAGTTAGCTTCACCAGAGCGACCCCAATCAAGCAGTCATGTCAACAATGTTCTGTGCTTGGCGGTCTAAAATTTAAAGAGACATGACAACTAGCCCATAAACAAACTTAATATAAATTATTGAAAATATTAATTCACAAAATTTTCCATATCCATTGCATGAATGTGATCACATTTGTCATCATTTTTATTCAAATACAAATATCTGAGGGACCCCCCTAAGTCAATTTGTTACTTCTTATGGGGGATCCTTAATGCCTTATGGAGGTCCCGGAACCCCCCAGCCCAACTTCAATTCGAGCACTGATCATGATACTGAACCTTGATGGTTAAGGATCACAGCTCCAAAATACAAAGCTTGCAGAGAGGGGCGCTGCCAGGACGTTTTTCTTAGGGGTTTTAAGGGGGTGCTTAACAGATAAGAGGGTGGGCTAGTAAAATTATTAAATTAAAAAATTCCTTAGCTAGACAACATGCAATTTGCCGTTTAAATACAGAACAGCATCTTAAATATATTGTTGTAGCGCATTAGCCTACACTTTTCCCATGGGTGCACTTAGTTATAGTTATTGTTAACAAAAATTTTTTTTACATTTTAGAACAAGCCTGCATTATATGCTGTGTGTTTTTTAAAACGTCTCGGTTACGTATGTAACCTCGGTTCCCTGATGGAAGGAACGAGACAATGTGTCGAAGTCGACAGATGGGGTTCGCTCTTGGGAACCTATCAGCTCTGACTACTTTAGAAAAGGCCAATGAAAATTGGCGAATGAAAATTGGCGAATGAAATTTGCATGCCGGGCTCCGCCCCCAAATGTCCGGTATAAAAGGAAGCCAGGATGCTTCATTCACTCACCGTTTGTTCTGAAGAGCCTGAGAGCCTCTCACGACTGCTGCAGAGGGCGATATGCGTTGTGGCATAAGGGACACAACGTCTCGTTCCCTCCATCAGGGAACCGAGGTTACATACGTAACCGAGATGTTCCCTTTCTGTCGGTCTCTCAACATTGTGTCGTAGACGACAGATGGGGTTCCCTCTGGAAAACGCCACAACGCCTATCGCGTCACAGTCTCTAGCGAAGCGACGGTAACAGGCCTGGGCGTGTCAACTCGAGGCTTTCGCGAAACTGTAACCTTCCAGTGTGATGGGTCGGGGGTCCCAGAGCTTCCTAATGGAAGATGGTGGGCCCTGACCAGTTACCTTTCACGGACGGGGCCTTAACTCTCTTACTGGCGAGAGGCCGTCCGGATCGGGTACCACCGGGTAAGCGCAACCTTAATTAGGGATGCGCTGCAGAGGCCACTTCCTACCAGCGGATGGAGAATAGTGGAAAGTCATGGTCTCGCCGTTAGGGGAGATCGCATGGGACATGCGGACTGAGTAGTTAACCACGAGGTGGAGGTCCACCTGGGGAGGTCATGGGTTACCAGTGTGGGAACCGCCCAGGGAGGGACGGAACAGCCCAGGGAGGGGGTGTTACATACGTCCGGTAGCACTAGGTCCGGTTAGAGCCAACTGAAGGCTCACAGGTTGTAGATCCTCGCGAAGATGTTGGGCATAGCCCAACCCGCAGCTCTACAGATGTCTGCCAGAGAGGCGCCTCTGGCCAATGCCCAGGAGGTGGCTATGCCCCGAGTGGAGTGGGCCCTAACCGCCAAGGGGCATGGGCGATCTTGGGATCGGTACGCCGCCCTGACGGCGTCCACGATCCAGTGCGCCAGTCTCTGTGTGGAGACAGCCCTCCCCTTCTGCTGACCTCCAAAACAGACAAAGAGCTGGTCAGAGCTCCTGAAGCACTGTGTGTGGTCCAAGTAGAGGCTCAATGCGCGTACTGGACACAACACGGACGGGGTTGGGTCTTCCTCCCCCAGGGGGAGCGCCTGCAAGTTCACCACTTGGTCCCGAAAGGGAGTAGTGGGAACTTTGGGCACGTATCCGGGCCTGGGTCTCAGGATAACGTGAGAGTTACCAGGTCTGAATTCAAGGCAATCAGGGGACACGGAGAATGCCTGTAGGTCCCCTACCCTCTTGAAGGAAGCGAGCGCCACTAGGAGGGCCGTCTTACCCGAAAGGTGGGGAAGATCGGAACCTCCGAGGGGCTCAAAGGGGGGGCCAGAGAACTTGTGAAGGTGCTTGTTCAGGGTACGCAGGTCTAGGTCGTCGCACGTCGTCGCGAGTGGGTAGCGAGCGAAGTGGTGGCTGTTTCCTCTAGGAAGACAGCCACCCGTGACCGCAACGTCTGGATGACCATCCGCTCGCAGTGCGAGCAAGATGTGTCAATGTAAGCTGCTTCGGCATGCTGGACGCCCAGACACCTAACGCAGCTATCATGTCCGTCCCCCTCCTCGATGAGGGTGCCGCACCCAAGAGAACAGCGGGACATGCCGCTGGAGAAATTGCCTAGCCCTGAAAAGGGCCTTTGGAAAATCTCGGATACCACTGGAACCGCCGAAACTCCCAGGGGAAGGATGTGCAGGACGAAGGGACGATCCGCTGCACATGTCGTAGAACCGGCAATTAAAGTGTAAAACACACGAGTCTGTAATCATGAGCGATGGCTCTGAAGAACAAACGGTGATTGAATGAAGCACGCCGGCTTCCTTTTATACCGGACATCCGGGGGCGGAGCCCGGCATGCAAATTTAATTCGCCAATTTTCATTGGCCTTTTCTAAAGTAGTCAGAGCTGATAGGTTCCCAAGAGCGAACCCCATCTGTCGTCTTCGACACAACGTCGAGAGACCGACAGAAAGGGAACATTATACAATGTGTAAAAAGAGGAAGAAAAAAGTAAGGGGGCCGGCATACAGTCCGATGCAGCAGCTGGTATCCAGTGTCCAGTCCGTGTCCAGTCCGGTGCAGCTGGTGTCCAGTCCAGTTCAGCCAGTGTCCTGTCCAGTGTCCAGTCCGGTGCAGCCGGTGTCCAGTCTGGTGTCCTGTCCGGTGTGTCAGTCGGCCTTCCAGTCGCAGGCGTCCAGTCCTGCCCAGCCGCAGGCGTCTAACCTCGCCCAGCTTGTGTCTCAGCCGGCATTTCAGCCGGTGAATCACCCCGCTTTCCAGCTGGTGAATCAGTGGGCATTCCAGCCGGCAGCCCGCCCGGGTCCTAGCAGCTAAGTGTCCGGCCAGCAGCTAAGATTGTCCCTCCTAAGTCCTCAGGGACTAAGACTGTTCCCTCCATGACTTCCCCTGTCAAGCCCCCCGGGGCTTCGCGCTCCCGAGCGCCACCCCAGACTAAGACTGTTCCCCACTATCCCAACCATATTGGACATCCCCCCATGAACTTTGTTGTTCCCCCACGCCCCCTCGCATGTTTATTATTTTTATTTTCTCATTCCAATCCCCTGATTATTCTGTCTTGTTTGCCGTTGATTCTGTTTTCCATGTTTTGCCTTGCCTTGTCTGTTTCCCAGTCGGTCTTGTCCCGTTGGTCTACCCCTTGGTGAACACCTGAGGGATGTTCATTAAAGGGGGGGCTTCTGTCATGAGTCTGCCTCATCTTGTCATGTTCAGGCGGATTCATGATGAAAGCCTTATGTTTTATGTATGAGAGTGATGTTTTGTCCCTAACGGCTTTCCATACTCTCTCTCTCTCCGGTCCGCGTCTCTGTTCCCGCCATCTCGTCCCTCCTTAACTTTCCCTGAGTGTTTCATTACCCACACCTGGTCCTTGTAAATCATCCTTTGTAAACGGTAATCACGAACTAGTACCTTGTCACCTTTTTCAAATGTTCTTTCTTTTGCATGAATTGCCGTCACTGGCACAGTTTGTATTGAGCTTTTGTAACCACTGAGGCAACATTAGGCTTCAACAGATCAAAGCGAGATCGCAGTCTACGATGCAGAAACAACATGGCAGGTGATTATTTTGTTGTAGCGCTTGATGTGTTTCGATACGCCAACAGAAAGGTGTCCAGCCTTTGTTGAATAGACATTGATCCTTTTGAACAACGTAGTGCACGCTTTACTGTCTGTGCCATGGGTCCGCCAAGCCATTTATTGCAGGATGGAAGGGTGCTGAACGTCTGTGTTTCACACCGTTGATCTTGAGAAATGCCTGAAACTCCTCGGAGGTGAACTGAGGTCCGTTATCGCTGACCAAGACTTATGGAAGTCCATAACGACTAAACAGTGTTCTCAGCACCTGAATGAATTTGGTGGAAGAAGTTGAATCCATCACACATACCTCAGACCATTTGGAGTGAGCATCAACTATCACCAGGTACATGTGTCCTTCAAATGGACCTGCATAGTCCACATATATTCGTTGCCAAGGCGATTCTGGCCACTTCCATGGGTGTAAAGGTGATGGACCTGGAGCTTTCTGTGTCTGCAGGCAAGTCTGACAGGTTTTCGTTAACTGTTCAATTTGATTGTCAATACCAGGCCACCAGACGTAGTTACTGCTAACCTCCTTCATCCTTACGACACCTGGATGTCCAGTATGTAGTTCAGCCAGTACCTTTGATAGTATCTTGGGAGGTATGATTACTCTCCAACCCCACATGAGACAACCTTGCTGGATAGTCAGTTCATCCTTCCTGTTCATATAGGGGGCAAGCACACTATTTCCATCTGATAAACGTGGAAATTTTCCATTTGATACCATTTCGCTTACTTGAGACAGAATAGGGTCTGTCCTAGTCTCTTTACGAACGTCTGCACACAGAACTGTTAGAACTGGAAACAGCTTCCGTCAGTTTTACCTGAAATACCTCCACTGTGTCCCTTTTTACTTGAGGTGTGGCAAGCAATGGTAACCTGGATAATCCATCAGCATTACAGTGGTGTGCATCATCTTTGTACTGGATATCGGAATCATTGGCTGCCAGCAACAAAGTCCAGCGCTGCAACCGCGCTGCTGCCATGGATGGAGTGGCTTTCGTTGGACTGAAGATGGTTGTCAATGGACGGTGGTCTGTAAAAAATGTAAACTTTTGACCGTACAAATATTGGTAGAACTTGCGTACTCAAAAACAATACTAAGGACTTCTCCTTCAATTTGGGCATCATTTTGCTCAACTTTACTCAAAGTTCTCTGCCTGGCTACGCGCCCAAAGTTCCCACAACTCCCTTCCAGATGGTGAACTTGAAGGCGCTCTCTCCCGGAGAGGAAGACCCAACCCCTGCCTTGATGTCTCCAGTATGCGCCTTACTCCTCTACTTTGACAGCACACAGAGCTTCAGAAGCCCTGAGCTGCTCTTTGTCTGTTTTGGAGGATAGCCGAAGGGGAGAGCTGTCTCCAATCAGTGTAGCCTCCTCATGGGCATTGGCTCAGGACGCCTCTTTGACAGACATCTGCAGAGCTACAACCTTCATGTAGAGCCAGTGTCTACCAGCGTCTTGCAGTGAGATCGGCGGCCAGTAAGATACGACTGCGAAGCACTTTCTCCCCTTCATCAGACGAATCAGTGACCTATCCCAGCTTCCCTACTTCCCCCACCTGGCGAAGTGCAAGCATCCCATCCATCACTAAGCACCTCTCTGGTTTACGAGCTGGGAGAAGTGGCCCGTATTACAAGCCCAGATAGCCCAAACCCCTATACCAGATCTAAAGCTCCACACGTAGTAACTCCGCCCTAGGGTCGTCCCATCTGATGTTTCCTCACTATGCACCCGAATTTCCCCTAGACTATGCTCCCGAGTTTTCCCTGGACTGTCATGGCCTTGGCGCCAGCTTGCACCTGGGCGCCATCGCATCCCTGGACTTTCCCCAAATATTTTGTTGGGGGGGACAGTGTCGGGACGAGGTGGGCGTCCTGGTAGTCTCGGATAACATCATCACGGCCACGAGGACCTGACTCTCCCGTCTCCTGACACTTGAACAGAGGTGTTCGAGTGTTTCTAAAAGAGCTAATTTCCTCCAGCGTGGCATGTCCCGCTGTTCTCGTAGGTGCGATGCCCTCATCGAGATGGGGACGGACACGATGTCTGCCTCAAGTGTTTGGGTCTCCAGCACACTGAGGCAGCCTTCGTGGACTCATCATGCTTGCACTGCGGGCGGATGGGTATTCAGACATTGCGGTCACGGTGGCTGTCTTCCTAGAACCAGCCACCACCTCCACTGCTTCGCCATGGCTAGCAACAAGGGTGATATGGGGGACAATGTGAGCTTAAATCCGTCAGCCAAGAGCTCGCTTGCAACCCATCTCGCTCAATTTTATAGCGATTTTGCTATCTGATCGTTCCCTAGTCGGTTTACACCGTCTGGTATCCGTAAACGGTGCGTGATGAGGATGAGATGTCCATCGCAGCATCGAAGGGCGATTTGCTAGCCTCCAATCACAACAACTCCTTCCCTCAGGGGGATGTCGAGATGTCGGCCATGCTCTCCCGGGCCGCCGTGAACATTGTGCTGCAGTGTGGTACCTTGAGCGCGACTCCAAGCCACGCCCAAGCCCGGTACCATTTTTCCCAGAAGTGCATGAGGAACTGAGTAAGATCTGGAACGCCCCCATTTCGGCTAGTTCACGTCAGACCAGTTACGTCGCCCTTACTTCCCTCAATGAAGGGCAGCTAGAGGCTTTGTCGATGTGCCCCAGGTGGAACGTGCAGTCGCGGTGCACCTGTGCCCACAGACGGCGGCCACCTGGAGAGGTCGACCTAAACTGGCCATCTAGAGGTCCACCAGGCCAAGGCGTTGAAAGAGCTCCACGAGGGTAAGACCGACCCAGGGTTAATGCAGGAAATCCGCACGGCCACCGACATCGCTCTACGGGCGACCAAAGTGACCACACTCGTGGTACAGGAGAGACACCTCTGGCGCAGATGCGTGACACAGTGAAAGTCCGCTTTCTCGACGCAACCATTGCACAGGGAGGGCTGTTTGGTGACACTGTTGAGGACTTCTCCTGGGAGTTGTCGACGGTGAAGAAGCAGACGGAAGCGATTAGCCACATCCTTCCCCGCCGCGACTCGGCCGCTTACAAGCCTTCGAGATCCCGTGCGGCGTCTGCCCCCCAGCAGTCCCTGTCCTCTCACACGCCGGCTCCATCGCCCTCTACCCAGGCGGCCCCCCGGCAAAAGGTGTTGTAGAGGAGACCGCCATCCCATCAGTAGCCGTAGTGGAAGCGGTCCTGACATGAATACACCAGGGAGATCAACATCATCGGCCCCGACCCCAGCCATGACATCGCTGGTTGGTCAATCCGGGACGGTCCCTGCCCCGTCCCAACATCAGCTAGGTCCCTCCAGGGGCCTAGCGCTCACATTCTGGTGGTTGAGACCATCACTCAGGCTAGGGCCCCGGCCACTATGCGGCTATACGTCTATAAGTGGTGCCTCTTCTCGTCCTGGTGCTCTTCTCGGGGAGAAGACCCATGGAGTTGCTTAATCAGGAACGTGCTGTCCTTTCTACAAGAGAGACACGAGAGTAATCTCTCCCCTTCCACACTGAAAGTGTATGTAGCTGCCATTCCCGCTCATCACGACTCAGTTGCTGGACAGTCTCTGGGGCAGCACGACCTGGTCATCCGGTAGGGCGTATGCCTGCGAAAGCACCTTTCCCCCCTTTTTCATAAGCGGGTCAGCGTGCTACTCTCACCTCCCTTCTTCTCCCACTGGGTGAAGAAAAGGCATTCCATCCATCAATTAGCAAACAACTCCTGCGGGCGAGCTGGGCAGAGCAGCCCTGCCCCTTAGGCAGGGTACCAGCTGTGTTATCTACCCCATAGCTCTAACCGGACCTAGTGCTCCGGACGTCGTAACCCCTCAGTCGAGCGGTTCCGTCTGATGTATCTTAATGATTGGTTCCCACCATGGCAACCCATGACCTTCCCTAGGTGTACCTCCACCTTGCGGTTCACTACTCTAGTCCGCACAATTTCCCATGAGTTCTCCCCTGACGGCGAGACCATGTTGGTGTCTCCACTAACTCCTCCATATGAAGGAAGTGGTCTCTGTATGAGTAATAGCGCTTACCCAGTGACCTTACGGTACCGGGCGGATTCTCGCTATTAGAGAACCAAGGCCGTCGCCACATTTCCAAAAGCTCTGGGGGAAACGGACAGTTTCGCTAGAGGCGTTTTCCATACGACACAACGTCGAGAGACTGAGGGAAACGATGTAACCTAAGTGGAGGGACGGTTGTCCTTCTTGCCATGGCACGTGCCGCCTGCTGCAGCAGCCGTGAGGTTTCAGCCTCCTCAGCACAAAAGGTGAATAAATTCAGCACGCCGTCTCCCTTTTATACCCGGATATCCGGCATGCAAATTTAATTAGCCAAATTTCATTGGCCATTTCTAGTAGTCCGAAGTTGATAGGTTCTCAAGGGCGCACCCCATCTGTCGGTTTCAACACAACGTTAGCAGGCGGCACGTGCCGTGGCAAGAAGGACACAACGTCTCGTTCCCTCCATCAGGGAACTGAGGTTACATCTGTAACCATGACGTTTTCTGATACCAACATTCTTCAAAATATCTTCTTTTATGTTCAGCAGAAGAATGAAAGTCATACAGGTTTGAAATGACAAAAGGGCATGAAAATAATGACAAATTTTCATTTTGAAGGTTGACTTTTTCTTGAGTCGAACATTGTTGAAAACATTTAGGATAATGCAATTATACACGTAAAAAAAGTATATAACACTGCACTGGTAGTTTTCTTATATTTTAATGCAAAAATCTTACATATTGTGCCTTTCACTAACTTCTATATGTATATTAAGCTATCCAGATGTTAGGTCCACAAAATCAGATCTGCTCGTTTCTTTTAATCTTTTAATATTTTTATATTGACCAAATAATCCAGTGCTGTTTGGTATAGGATTAAACATCCATGACCATTTCAGCATCTTAAATTCTGTTAGGTTCAATATTACCTTTGTAAAGGTACCACGACTTTAGTAATGACGTTTATAACACATAGTAAAAAGAACTGAGTTTTTTCCCTAGTTGTAAATGGTTCTTTTTTTCAAGAATGTGCACCAAGCCAGCATGGTTCTTTAATAAACGGCATACTGTAAAACTGATTTAAATGTTAACAGCTAGATGTAGTGAAACACTTTGAAATTGAAGATTTCTCCAGATTTTCTTGGTTCTGAGACAGTCAGAACCAATAGAAGGATAGAAGGATTAAGTCCAAAAAACTTACACTTACTAGCATGGGAGTTCTTGCTGGTGTAAGCTGGTCTTCTCAGCAGATCTACAATACCGTACCACAAATTACATCTCAAATCTTTCTTCAGGGTGAGTGATGTGGAACGGGGTGGTGAACGTCCAGGACTCTCTCCTACGGCATGTCATGAAGCAGTCGGCTCAAGTTCTCCTGTTTTTCCTGGTGGTCTGGATGCTGCTCTTCCTCGTTGTGTTTACCTACTTTTCTGACTTTCAGTTGGTCCTGACCCAAAAGGCAATTTCCATCTCATACTCTGATGGTCAACATGTTGCCATGGACAGCAGAGAATTAAAAAAAAAACGCTTTCGGTTTGCAGAGAGGAGGGGTCCTTTCCAAAGCAGACTAGATTTTAATTTAAGGAATATATACAACATGAGATTGGATAGAAGGATTAAGATGAACAAGATGAAGACAATCGACACACTTGGTTGCTGGTGGAAGGTCTTTGGAAGGGAAATGTATCCTCCAACATGTTAAATCGACGATTGCAACAAGCCATAAAAGATTATGTTCGCATCAATAAGCACAAGGTTCTCTACAAAGGGAGGAGAAATCCAAGTAGGAGCGGGCAGGAGTTACTCTGTCAGATGAAACGGCAAACTCAGCTCAAGAGTCTGGATAGTTCAGAGCAGCCATTTGTTCGCCTAGGCTTTCAACGGTGGTTTCCTTCCCAACCCCTGCAGAAGGTGTACAAGACATGTGCTGTGGTATCATCGGCAGGCTCAATCCTTAACTCATTAATGGGTCGAGAAATTGGTGAGTTGGACAGAATTTTTTTTTGCAGACAGAAACCTTAATGTGAAATATACAGTATCTGGCAGAAGTGAGTACACCCCTCAAATTTTTGTGAATAAATTATATAAAATATTTTATATTATCTTTTCATGTGACAACATTAAAAAAGAAATGACACTTTGCTAAAATGTACTGTGAGATACTGTATAGTTACATATGAATATATATACAGCCGTGGAAAAAATGAAAAAAACATACAAAATTTCCATGTATTCAGCATTTCCGTATTGGGGCCATTGCAGTCCAGTGTCTGTTGAATTTCAACAGTGATAAAGTCATCCAACAGCAATGTGAAAGACTGACAGCATGACAAGACACATGAAAACTGTGATAAAAATTGAGGCGTCACATAAATATTATTTTGAACTTTTCCTAAATACATGTACAAATATTACTGTTGTGCTGCTTAAACTAGAATATGAATGTGTTGTCTTTGCAGTATTTGAGGTTTGAGAGGTTTGAGAAAATACGAAGAATTGTCTATTATACCTGTTTCTCCGGTTTTCATTGTCTGCAAATCAATGCAAATAGAAACTTGAAATTTGGGAGAATAATTGTTAGTAGTTGACAGAATTAAGCAAAAATAATAACTTTACCCAAGCACATACCTATAAATAGTAAATTTCGAAAAAAAGGAAATTATTTTTAAATGGTCTCTTTCCACGGCTGTAGATATAGATATGTATATATACATGAATCATTTTTTAACCTTTAAAGTACGAACTGAATAGAAAAAGTTGAGAATAACATCCTTGCTCTATGACTTTCAGGATCACTCTCTCTCTCTCACTCTTTCTCTCTCTCTCTTTCGTGCTTATTCTATCATTCTCTTTCACCCACTCAATTCATCAACCCTTTTGATTTTCCGCGCTTTCATGTAAGGACATTGATGTACAAGGCCTAATTGTTGAATGAGTTGGAGCATGAATGCAGCTGACAGCCAATGACAGATGAGCATTAAAGCAGCCCATCCTGTCCCATAGAAGCTTTTGAATAGGTGCCTTGCCTCATTGTCCGACAGAAAGAATGGTGAAAATCAGTCGGTTTACTTTCTCCAATTCTTGGAAATCTAATAGAAATCTTGTTTGAACATCAAAACATTCTTTATATTATGTTCATGTCTAAAAGAGTGAATTATGTCCTATTCAGCGAACTGTTACTTCACACCTAGAAATACTGATTGTGTAAAGTAATGATTTGGTTATACAGTCATTCTCCTAAAAAATCACAGAAATGAGATAAGTGAGAAAAATCGATTGTTAACTGTTTCTCAAGATGTCTGTGAAGCCCTCACAAAAATTGCACAGTATTAGTATTGTTTTTTTGCTGCCATCTAGTGATCACTAAATGCCTTTTTAAGTGAAGGGATTGATGGAATAATCATTATGACTATTTATAGATTATAAATAATAAAAAATTTAACTAAAAAGCAGACAAATGATTATATGGGTCAGTAAATAATAAGTTACTCTAAATAACTGTACCAATACAAAAGGCAAAAGTCTAATATATGATAGGCTTTGAGTTAACATTTAGCTTTACTAAGCATTAGAGGAGTAAAACCACAACACTTTGTGTGCTCTGTCATTCAATGAAGTGAAGTTATTTTTTACCCACCTTTGATAACTATAAATAGCCCATTTAATTGACTGTTATATATTGACTGTTATTTTTTATTATTTACATTTACAGTTATTCTTTTATTTATTTCATTTTAGATTCCCATGAGGCTGTGTTGCGTTTTAATTCTGCACCTTCTATTGGTTATGAAAGAGATGTGGGCAACAAGACCACCATTCGCATCATGAACTCTCAAGTGAGGGCATTTGAATTGACACAAACGCACGCCTTTGATCCTTGATTATTTTTTTGCTTACGTACAAGTACTGATGGAAAGTTTGCTAACTGTTTTTTATCAGATTCTTGCAAACCCCAAGTACAAATTCAACAGCAGTTCCATTTATAAGAACATTGCTTTGCTAGCCTGGGATCCTGCGCCTTATAATTTTGACTTGGAAAAGGTAAAGTTAATCATGGTATATTCATGGCATTCAGCCCTAATAAAATTATAATAATTATTTTAATGTTTTAATGAAACATATGTTAGGTTTGGCCTTTACAGGGTCGTCCATCTATTCTAAAAATGACTCTGTTACTTGTAATATGTAGGGAAATCACAACCGATTTATTTTCAAAATTTACAATTGTTTCTTGGCCCTTCACTAGTCCCTTTCGTTACACTTACATTGTTATCATGACTATTAATAGGACATATACTGACTTTGGTTTATTTTTCCTAGAGAAAATATTTTATTTGTTTTTGCATGTTGTCTTTTAAACAAAACAGTCACACCTGCTGATAAATCAAATTTAAAATGTTCAATCTCAAACACTAATTCTGGAACCTAACTGTCAAGACATTTCGTTTTCTGCTTTCTTTGTAGTGGTATAAGAATCCCGATTATGCCCTCTTCAAACCCTACATTGCTCGTAGGGAGAGCATTCCCGAGCAGCCTTTTTATATACTGCATCCCTCCTTTATCTGGAGTCTCTGGGATTTTGTGCAAAGTAACACAGTGGAGAACATTCAGCCCAACCCTACTTCCTCGGGATTTATAGGTAACTCTTTTTCTTTCTACTCAGTATACTAACTAAGATATTCAGTTATTGATGGATGACCTTAAAAACCTTTCACATGATATATGCTTCGTTATATGTAAAAAAAACATACAGTATATGCTTGAAATAAATATTTTGTAATATTACATGTTACCACAAATGAATGTTTTGTCTCTGTCTATGGTTATTACTATTTGTATTTAAAAGTTTTCTATTTATTATAGCTACTGCATAATTTCCGCTTTTATATTTATGTCACTACATATTTGCATTGTATAGCTGTGAAAGATGTAAATCGTGCTATCAAAATATATTTGAATTGAAGATAATTTAATTTACTTATTTTGTGTGGTTCAAAATCTGATATGTGTTTGCTGATATTTTCCTAGTAAGGTGAACACTTATATGTTAATGTAATTAATGATTTTGTCACCTGTACATGTACAGTTAGAGATATATTACAAGTATTTCAAGTGCAAAAATAAAATCTAAGTAGTATGTTCGTAAAAATACAAGCATACTTGAACTAGAATTTTACTAAGAATACACCTTGAAGTGTACTTACAAATGCACTACAAGTAGAGTGATCCAGTTAGCAACAGTATATCTGCAAGAGTACTTAAATAAAGCTTACAAGCATACTTAAATTAAGTTGATCTGAGAGTAAACTTTAAAGTGTACTTTTATAGATGACAACTGTGCTACAAGTATTTAACTAGTAAACTACCAGTACCCCTCAAGAAAACCTACAAGTATCCTTGCAGTATAAAAACAACTTAACTAATAGTTTACTGGGAGTAAACTTCAAAGTGTACTTTCAGACTAAACTTGTCCTAAAAGTATTGAACTAGTAAATTATCAAAAAAAAGTATATTTTTTTTAATTCCAGAGAACAAGATTTAACCATTTGTGTTCCACAAACAGTGGTTGTATAAGATGTTTAACTTCAATAAAATGATTTCTGGACAAATAAATTGTGAATAAAATAAGTATTAGGTAGAAAACACAAGACACAAATGGCATCAGTGGTTATATATAAATGTAGATAAATTGTTTTGGCTGTGACGATCCTTTCCTTTCTGTTCTTGGATTTCGTGCCTTGGGACAGGGTTGTTACAGTACCATGTCTTGTGTGTATGTTTTGTTTTATGTGGAGACACGTGGCGGTATGTTTTGATAATTCGCGCGTGTCCTCCTGTTTTTCGTTTAGCTCCGCCACCTTGTTTCTCCGTCTGATTTCCCATTAGTGTTAAGTCTTGTCACCTGCCCTTCTCCGTCCCTGCGCAATCTCCTCTCGTTATCTTGTCCCTATTTATTATCTCTGTTTTCCCTCACACCTCGTCGGTTCATTGTATGTTATTTCTTGTCTTGCCCAGCGTAACTCTCCTGACGGTTTTTGGATTACTCCGAGTATGTTTCATCCCCGTGAGTTTTGTCTGTGGATTGCGTGATTTGGACTTATTTAATTATTAGCTTTCTTGTTTTGTTGTGTTCCCCTCGTGGAAAGTTTTCTGTTTTATATACGAGTCTCTGTTTTGCCCTGTTTATTTAAATAAAAGTATTTTTGGTTTAACTTCGTCTGCCTGCTTCTGGGTTCTGCTCGCACGTTTCGTGACAATTGGCAGGGACAAATTAGTGTTCCCTGGATATTGTTGGGACACGTCTCACTATCATGATCGCATTCAATTGAAGGAGTTATCTACTATGCTTGCACAAGGATCACACGATTTACCTGGATGCACACATTTGAATCTGGACATCCATGAACTCGGCAGAGAACTTCACTCTGTATCGCGCCTTATATATTAAATGTAAATGGCGTGGAAAATTGATCCCCTCGCTTCTAAGTGTGAGAAATACAAGGTGCTGTGTATGTGAACTGCTTGATATGACTCATGGAAACTTGAGAGCCCTGTTGATGACCTTAAGCAAGCAGAGCATGAACAGCAAGCACTTGATGAGAAATGTGGAGAATGAGAGTATTACCCAAATTCACTAGAGTTTTACAGTAAAACACTGTTGTGACTTATGGCTGCAAGCAGAGGTATAAGCAAACTAAGCGGCTGCTTAGGGCCCCTGTGGCCATCAGGGGCCCCCCAAGACTTTTCTTGACATCGTTTTTTTAATGTATTATTTCAATGGATATAGGTAATGATACAAAATCTATTATTCAATCAATTTTTTTGGATATAGTATGTAAAGTTGAGTTAGTTTGTCTTATTCTTAGAAACCGATTTTCCTTTTTTCATTACAATTTATTTTCGATTCTCTCGAGGGCTGAAAACCCATACTGCATCTGATGTGATCGGCTAATGCAAGCTAGACTCACGTGACCTGCCAGAGCTGACGCTATGCTTAATTTTTAGGTGAAATATCACTTTAAATATGATTGTATAGAAGAAAGTTCATACATTCTTCAAAATATTTTTATTTGTTCTTGAGGGTGAGAAAACAATCACAGACATTTTGGGCTGAAATGTTTAATAAATGAAGAAACGTGGGCTTTAAAATCCACTCACAAACAGACACACAAGCAAATGAACGTACGAATTACGAGAAGTACACATTTTGGGGAATTGGTTTATTTGTCACATATAATCCAAGCTGGTGTCCAATCCAATATCCCTGCATTTAACGGAGTACAATATCAGCTTGCAACAATGTTACACTGTCAAAGCATCCATATTTTTTTAAGCCTTTTCAGTGGTTTTAAATTCAGTAATTTGAACAATTGCGGTTTGTACGCTAAACGCACTATTACAGCTACAAAAGAAGTGGTCTTAAAAAAAAGTAACCATGTTTGTTTTAAATAACTGGACCATTTTGACATCCGACTACCTGGAGCAAGGCCATTTTTACAATCTGGACAATCTGTGAAAAAAGTTTTTGTTGAAATTTACAGTTTTAAAAACATCTTAATCAACTGCAATCTTAAATACTTTAGGAACATTCACAAAACAAAGTCATGCACCTCAACATCAACCTGAAATAACTATATTCACAAGTAACCAGTGGCTGTTTGTATTTTGCACTTTCACGACCAGTGATAAGTTTGGGTTCACTTACAGTCCACTTCCACACTTTTTTTTCACGTTTTGGAAAAATTGTAAAGGGACAGTTCACCCAAAAATTATAAGTCTGTGATAAATCGCTCAACCTCAAGTTGTTTCAGACCTGTATATATTTCTTTGTTTTGTTAAACAGAAAGAAATATATTTGGATGGTAGTTGAAGGTGCCCCAGAATTGTTTGTTTCCTTAAATACTTAAAAATATCTTGTTTTTGTGTTCAAAAGAACAAAAAACAACATTTTCTTCTACTTTGGCAGTCAATGGTGCCTCAAAAATCTTTCTTTGTGTTCAATCAAACAAATAAATGTATACATGTTTGTAACAACTTAAGGGTGAGTAAATCATGACAGAATTTTCAATTTTGGGTGACCTATCCCTTTAATGTGGCAGTCTGTAAAAATGGCCTCTTTGTTGCCATCTCAGTTTGTAACTGCTACTGCAAGTAATGTGCGGAGGATTTTCTTTATGTGAGTTATGATTCTGCACTGCTCAACTGCGCGGATGAGTATGATTTATCTAGTCGTATGTCACGTGTGGCCTGTGACAGTGCACTGGTGAGAATCCTCACTGTACATCAGTAGAGCATAATAAACATAGCAGATAACATGGTAGATGATACAACACAAAACAAATAACAGACCCAAATAGCGTGTTGAAGTGTTTTGATATTATTTTGGGTGCTGGGTCATATCCATACCTGCAAACACTCCAGTTTTGTCCGGAAGTCTCCCGTAACGCGAACTGGACTTAAGATCCACGATCGCTGGTCTCAAATGCTACGATCATATATCACTATGTTTATATAGTTGTGTCGTGTATAAACTATTCGCAAATTGAAAATACAGATGTGGGGAGGTAATTTCTAAATCACACGAGGTCCCCAGATAATACTAATCCCGTGCAAAAAGGGCTTAAGTTACATTTATCATAATGAACATAACAAAGAGAGAAAGAACAACCGATGTTTTCTTTGTAAACACTCATCAGTTCGTACTTTCTTGGTTTTCACAACTGATGAATCCCCAGATGTCAGCGCTGTTTGGCGTTTAAAAGTAAAAGTACCATTAGGCGCCATGAATTAGGGCTGGGCGATCTTCCCAAAAAAGCATATCACGATCCTTATCAAGAATCTCGATCCACGATCTGAAAATACAGGGTTGTACATTAAAGGTGTGATGAACTGGCCTTGTTTATTGTTTTATACTATTGTATGAGGTCTAGTTATGATGTTTGCGTGATTTTTACATTCAAAAACATCAAAATCAATAAGTAATAGGCTATTTTCTACACAAGTTTTGAGGCCAGCTCTACAAAGCTTGTTTTTAATGGGCGTGCCGCATTGAAGACTTTATAAGTAAATGCCAAGTGCTTTTATTGGATAGCAGTTTGCGTAGTTGGAGCCTTCTGTGAATTTGGTTAGAGACGTAACTTTAGGTTACACATTAGCACCCTTCACAGTTTTCGCACAGCGTTGGTATTATCTGGAGACCTCCTGTGATTTATAAATTACTTCCCAACATCAGTATTTCATGTGACGCATTCGCAAGGGATGATTATACTCAGATTTACTGACTTATTTCCCAGATGTGATTGCGTATAGTTTGTATAACCTATAGTTGTAGTATGGTGAGTAATGATATATGACCGTACCTGTCAGCATTTGAGACCCGTGATCGCCAACCGGACAAAAGGTCACCGCGTAGTTTCCATGATAAATAAACAAACCGGAGACTCCCGGTAACTTATGGATATCACCCAGCACCCGAAATAATACCAAAACACTTCAAAACAGTCTCCTTTATTCGCAAACGGTGGATAAAACCTTGAAAAATTATATATGAGCCCGCCAAATCACAGAGATGCCGATTTGCACAGGCTTAAGATCACAGACAACCTCTGCAAGTATTACAAAGGACTAGAGGTCCCCAGGTAATACTAATCTTGTGCGAATAGTGCTCAGGGCACATCAAGCGATCTCTAACAAAGCAAAAGTGACGCATAGTACAAAAATGTTTTACTCACATAAAATTGCTGCACCATTCCTATCGGATCCAATATTGAGGACAGAAACAAGTTTAAATCGCAAAATAGACTAAAACTAAGTGAATTAGCGGTGCGCCATCGACTAACGTCACACACAAACAAGCCGCCCTGTCTAATGCACTTGCCAAACTGTATCGCACGCGCGAGACCTCGCAGCTCGGCGAAAGTGATCCGAAAACATGCAAAGCTCTCGCGGTGCTTAAATGTCATACGCAAATGGGTCTGTGCAGCGATGAATGTTGTCGAACACACCTCTTGTTTTAGATGACAGACAGGATCACGATCCTCGCGTGAAAAGTGGATTGAGGACGCCTTCAAGATTGATCTCGATTTAAGATCGTCAGATCGCCCACCCCTACCATAAATAATACTAAAAGTTTCCAAGAAAACATTTCTGTGTACAATTTTAAACGTCACCAGCAGTATCCACACGCAGGCTAGCAGCCGGATCCTCTTCGTTCTGTTCACGAATGTGACGAAATGACGCATAGACGAAAGACACCAAATAAGGATTTCCAGAGAAACAAAACCCGGAAAGGAAAATTACAAACCATTATTACAAGCTTTCTGTGGTGAATCCAGCAAGGGTAATGACACAGTTTTAAACACCGTTCTTTCATGTCCTTACATTTTTACCAAAAAAAATTCTTACGGATTGCCACTTTAACTCATTAACTATGTAATGACACTAATGTACCTCTGGGGATGCTGTGAATTTGTAAAAATGTACTCTTGGCATTTTATAAACCAGCTTCTTGAGGTATCACTCTGGAATGATTTTTAAACTGTACTGATCTTTTGAAACCTTTTAGTCAAGTGACCCTTTCGACCTCTAAGGTCCTCTACATCGACAAGGTCCAGTGTACCAGTCCAGCAATCATTCCAGGATCAAGCACATAATGTACAAAAACCGAATGAAAATGTGTGTCACTGTGCAGGCTACATCACGCAATGCTACAGTACACAGATTAATTTTGCTTCGTCCTCATTTGGGAAATGACTTCATGATGTCATGGGGTAGGGTCGACCTGGAACATCAAGTTGTGATTTCGGGTGGATTGGTTCCTTCTGAGACAGGGGTGCTGCTTTCGTGTTGGTTGAGGTCAGCGGAAGGGGGTGCATCGCCAGCCACTTTGTTGCAGTAAACTCTACGGTTGAGCTGGATAGCTGTAGTTTTGGATGGCATAGAGGATTGTCCATTCTCTAGAAAGCTGTGCTTGCAGTGGAAAAGGATGAGGAAACACCTGTAAAACTGAAAAACATCACAGATGTTAGCTTTATCCTTTTCTCATTTAGTCTTACTCGCACTAGGAAATTGGGCAGCTAAAACTCAAATAACAGGAGCACAGTAAAGTACTGTTTTCATTCTTTCGAGGAGCGTGTTATAAGACATGACACATACTGTAGGCAGTTGGCATGTCAAAATGTTGGCTGTTTATATTTAACCCATTCCATGTGGCATACGATTAGCTCTACACGGCTTCATCAATATATCTACAAATGCCAATTAAATTCACTCCAATCCACACTAAAGCCCCTGTGGCATCTTCAGAACTTTAGTGAATAGGAACTTCCTGCTGGTTCTCAAATGATGGATGCAATGATGGTCTTCAAACAACACACTTGGATCATTTTGTTGCCCTGACAACCTGTAGAAGCGCTCACAGAACAGGCCAACTGTCTCAGTTGATTGGCTGTCCCAATTGACCCGATGTGTGATTGGCTGAGTGGTCTTGGCCCATCCAGGCAACTGATTTTCACACTTGCGTGTAACTACAGCACTATGAACTCTTTGATGCGCATGTCCCCTGCATGAGGGCATGTCTGCAGCGAGGTGGCTGTCTGTTTGATCCCACCAGGGTGCTGTCAGGCACTGTATGTTGACAGCCTGTGGGCAGATGGCGTAGTCTTCAACAAAAATACAACACGGTAGACGACAGCATACACAGCTGGCGAATGTGGCTCTTTCTAGTGTCAAATTGGATTATAAAACGTCAAGTCAAATTAGTACTGAATGGATGTATTTTCTTTGTGTTTTGTGTTTGTTTGACAGGTATAACTGTGATGATGAACCTATGTGAGGAAGTCGATGTCTATGAGTACATCCCTTCTGTAAGACAGGGCAGTCTGTGTCATTATCATGAGGAGTACGTAGACGAGGCCTGCACCTTCGGGGCGTACCACCCTCTGATTTACGAGAAGATGCTCGTCAAGCGCATGGGCACAGCTTCTGAACAAGACCTCAGGAAAAAGGGAAAGGTCACACTGCCAGGTTTCTCTAAGATTACCTGTCCAACGTGATGATTAGGTTCACACTAGCTCAGTACCTTCACATGGCATCCCATTTAATGCATTTCTGCACTATTTTATTTCATTTTGTTAAACATTTTCTGTGCTGTAAGCACTGTTTTCAGATTCAAAAATGGAGAGGCTTAGTGTACCCGGATAACACACTTAAAAATGTATTTAGACACTTTATCCACTCATCGGACATGACTTTCTAAAAGTTGCGCATGGGAAAGGGATAAACACTTTAAAGCTTGTTCATCTGCATTATATAATGAATTGGTAATGTGATAAAATCATTTGCACTTACTCACAGCCGTTAAAAAGTTGAGTGTAATTTGCTCGCTTATTAATTTTCCACAAACTAGAATAATCGTAAAATCATGAAAACTATAAAATAACACTAAAAAGATACTAAAAAGGATTTCCAAGATAAATCAAAATGCTTCACTGAATTTAGACTTTCTTTTTTATTTAATAAGTCATACATTAAAAACATAGTTTTTTATTTTAAAAAATATTTTTCTAAAGAAAAAGCTAATATAGGCATATAAATATACTGTATGCCTTCAGATCAAAAGATTTGTAGGGTCAAAAAAAAACATTTTTAATAAAGCGACCCTAAACCTTTAAATAGTAGTGTATTTCTACTATATTTTGGCACATATATTTTAAACGATAACATTTTACTGTAAAACTTTGACAAAGTACTGTTGTAAGCTGTGCCAAACTTTTCTACTTTTATGCTTTAAAAAATCTCTTTTTTTGATGGTTTTAGTATTATTTGTCTTTATATTAACATATATTTTGTACCTGATGTTTTTATTTCTAACGGCTGGTAAATAGTTTTTATTACTGTGAATGTAGTTTCATACAGTGTAAATAAAGGAAATGAAAGTATTTGAGGAAGCAATGTTACATTTATGCAATGTTACATATTATCTATTTCTCAGTGTCTCTCAGTGTATAAGAGCAGTAATTCCTAACACTACTTACCCCATAATTCAGTGCATAATTAAGAAAATTGTTGTCTGACCTGTTTGTTCATAAGGATGTAAATAAGAGGGTTGATGACCGTGCTGCTTTTTGCCAGAATTGAAGGCACCACGCTCGCGATGGGTGTGATGATGCCCGGACGTCCAAACGTAGCCATCATTGCAACTACCCCATATGGCATCCAGCACAAGAGGTAGCACACCACTGTGGTGATAACCATAAATAAAATGTGGTACTCTCTCCGCCTCGCTGCCGACTTCCTGATGCGTCCCACCTGCAGAGAACATTCACATTCAAATGGATTTCATACTTGTACCAGCAGCTTATTTGAAAGTAGACATAAATCTCGACGGACTCGGGCTTCACTATAGAGCGAGTCTGCAATCTGGTTAACCACTGAGATTTAGTATGTAATTTATACCTGGGCAGACTTTATGAAATCTTTGCAATTCTGAATTTGAACAAGTGCATAAATGCTGAAATATCACATTAGATCCATCATGTCTCCAAAATGTTTCCAGTCTGCTGTAAAAACCGCAGTCTAAAACAGAATTTACACACATCCAACAAATCTTTTGTGGGCTCCAAAACTGCCAGGAGGCTATTGATGTTGTTTTTTAATGTCTTTGATCTTACATATTTCCTTTTGGTGAACTGTTCTGACAAGAGCTGAGTTTATGTTATTTGTAGCATATTAGAAATTAGGTTTTTAAGCGAACACCAATTGAGGCAGTTTACATCTTGAGCATGACATTTAATCGTTTCATTCCAAAGAGGATTGGAATTGCATTGCAGGCATATGTAGAGGGTTTTCGGAATGACCCACCAAGTAATCCTGTTGTTTTGACAATCTACGCACAACATTGAAGCGTAATGGATCTTATTACTACCAATTGAGATTTTGTGGTGGAATTACCTGTTTGACAGCACAGATGAGCCGACTGTAACAGTACACCATTACCATCACAGGGATTCCCAAGCAGAAAACAAACAGACAGATGATATAGGAATGGGATTGTGGGGTGTCGGCGGTCCATGTGACCGAACAGCTGGTGCCGGCACCTTCAAGCCCATAGCTACTCCATCCCAGCAGAGGAGGAACTGTCCAGAAGAGGGAGTAAAGCCAAGAGCCTCCAACGGCCAACAGTGGTCTACTGTAGTCTGGGGCCCTCTTGTTGTAGACAGTTAAAGTACTGTAACGATCATACGAAAGGATCGCCAGAGAGATCAATGATACAATACCTGTTGAGAATTAAGAGAGCGATAGTTAAAATCACAGAGAAATGGGAACCGATTAAGTTGTCCTGCATAGTTTTTTATTTGCTATATTATGTTTTTCTAAAAATGTTTTTCAGAGATTGATACTAAGCAAACGCATCCAAAAGTAATACATTTTTTGGGTAAATATTATTATAACACAGCAATTGTTTTTCAGTAAATGAGCAATCATGTAGGCTAATAAAATACTTTGATTAAGGTCTGTTTATCCTTTGCTAGTTTATGGCTATGTTCATCAATTCAATTGAAAAAAAAAGGAAACGTTGCCATTGTAAGAAGGAAATTACCATAAAGTCTTCCCTTTGTTTGGTTTGCAACCCCAGAGAACAACTTAATGTCAAAGCAATAGTATGATTTATGAAATAAAAACTGAAAATGACCTCCACACAAAACTAGGAAACATTACCTTTCAGTTTTCAGAGCACGTCTTTAGCGTATAGTTTTTATTCTTATATTATTCAAAGGGCAAGTGTGGGAATTTTCTGACTGGGACCATTTCAAGAGATTGTGTGTGAATAAGGTCATTCATATTATGTCGAAATAGATTATTCGTCATCATTCAGAAATTAAAATGCATTGCGGACATCAGTTTACATTTACCAAATATTCAAAAGGAATTTAAAACCAGATTTACCATTTTAATTCCTTTAATAACTTTGGAAAATAAGGTTAGGACTATGTGATAGTTATACACTTGCCATGTTTACATTTACTCATGTAGCTATTGGTGTAACTGTGCAATAAACTACTAAATGTGATTTATTTACTCCCATTCTCTATATTCATTCATATTTCAATCACTACTGTACATATCTGCTACATTTGTACTACTGCTATTCTGCACCTTTTCTATTTATACAGTAACTGTTACATTTGCACTGTCTACTGCACATCTGTTCCCATTTGCTGTTTACTGTTTACATTCTCTGTGTAATTGTTTACATTTACTAAATGTACATTTGTTTGCATGTATATGTGCACTTTTAATGTGAGAGCCAACATTTCGTTGTACAGCAGTATAATGACAATAAAAGCTATTCTATTCTGTTCTGTTCTAAATTTGGGATGGTTATGCACATTCTGTAGCTGCAGAAGGACAGCATGAGTTTCTGTAATTTAGTTTTGCTAAATGATCTCTATGGATTTTAAAGAATCTTTTGTTTGTGAATTCAAGATCTTATTTAAATGTACCTGATATGTTAGATAGAAATTAGTAGTTGAGCATTTCTGCTTTTTACTTGTCCCTTTCAAACGAGAGTTTAAAATGGGATGCAATAAGTACAGTACCTCATGATCTGATTCAAATCTGTCAACTAAAAAGGGAAGGACAATACATTTTTTTGAAAAAAATAATTTTGATGTGTGACATTGCTGACAGGAAAGAGGCTTTAAAATCTTGCAAAATCTTGCTTCATTAGGATGGACTTGTTAAAGCAAACCTGATATGTCAGATTTCAAATGAAAGTTAAAGAATGTTGGTCTTCCCACAAAAAGCTATTGCATAACTTCAGAAATAGAATTGAATAAAATATGGGGATGGAGAAATTTAAGGGTGAATTAATGATGATGGAATACTCTTTAGTGGCTGTGTCCACCATGGCGCATTTACGCGGCTGAACACGGCAGGAGATCGTCTGAAAACGCCCGCTCAGGCGTAGCGCTCTGCCCAAAGTCTAGCATTTTTCAACTCTGGGCGCCCAGTCGAACGCTGGCACTGATCTTGGGAAAAAATGCTTAGCACCAGCGCTGAGCATGGAAAAAAAATGTCAACTGATGGCTTTTTTTAAAAGCTCGGCGTTTCCGTTGAAAACTATTGAAAAACACGTCGGACTAAAACGCCTCGGTGGACACAGGCCCTTATGGATGAAATATGATTTAATCACTGTTGGAAATAGCTGCTTTGATGAGCCCAACAATTCTCTGTAGGATGCATCTTCTGTAACAAAGAGTAGAAAAAATAATAATTCAAATGTACAGCTTAACTTATGTCACAAAAAGCAATTGAATGACACATCAATTATTTGTGTGGCTTTGAAGCTGTCACACGATAAATGTTTCTTTTAGAAAATATTATACAGCTATATGGCCCTAAAACCCATTAGCGACAGAATCTCAAAAGGACAGTGGCCATTTGGATCCCTAATTTGTCTTCACACCTACATTGGTGTAAAGTCAGCGAATGGATGTCTCTATGAGTGTCTTTTATCTGTTCCCTGAATGAGCACTTATGTCATGAGCAGTCACCACTCTACCAGTCACATGGTGAGAGACCCATTTCAATGTGACCAAAAACAGGAGAAAAAAATTAATAGCTGTACATTCTGCCTTTTGTCACGGATCTGCCAGGCTCCCTCAACACACAACCAACACAAGCAGTTTCCTCACTGAGGTGTGTGCTCCCACTGATATCCTAGCCTTGCGTTTGCGATCTCCATCACCTGTAAATACAAGGACAGCATTATGTTCATTGCCAATGATAAACTTGTAAACTCCACTTACCTGATCTCCAGCATTTTTACCTGTGGAAATAAACATCCAGTTTTACTTACTGTCTGTTTCTGAGTTTTTCTTTTACAGAAGACCATTCCGAAGAAAATATGAGTGTGCAAGATGCCTTCCAGCAGATCGAGGATGCAGTTAAGAGGGCTTTAACACCCACTACACCACATTCGCACGGTCCCAAAAAGTCAACATTGCTGCTTCGCCATCTGTCATCACAAGTCCCATGGCAACTCTAGTGCCCTACTCTGGTTTGGCGGAGGATTGCAACGGATTTGTTTCTCCAATGTTCTGCCACTAGTAGTTGGAACAAACAGTCTCTTTTGACCGTATTTCCACACGGATCTCCCTCCATCCGGTAACACTTGTATATTTGTAGTGGTTGATAGATTCTCCAAATCATGTTGTTTAATTCCGCACAAGCCATGGAGACAGCCGATCTCCTCTTCTAGCGTGTCTTCTTGTATTTTGGTATCCCAGAGGACACAGTTTATGATAGTGGACTGTAATTAATCTCAAGGGTATGGCATGCCTTTTTCTAACTCCTGGGTTTTACTGAGCCTGTCCTCAGGTTACCACCCTCAGTCGAATGGACAGACTGAGAGGAAAATTCCGGAGATTGGGAGATTCCTATGAATGTTCTGTCATGGTCACCATGAATCCTAGAACCAGTTCCTCAGTTGGGCCAAGTATGCACAAACAGCCCTTTGCCGACCCTCGACAGGACTTACTCCATTCCATAGCATAGTCTACTTTCAGCCCCCATTGTTCCCATGGTCTGGGAATCCTACAGAGGTACCTTTTGTGAACCACTGGTTTCGGGATGGCGAGAGGGTCTGGGACGAAGCTCACCATCAGCTCCATAGAGCCATACACCGGCAAAAGATCTAGGCAAATGCCGACGGGAGGAGACCCCGCAGCACCATCGAGGGCAGAAGCTGTGGCTCTCCAGCAGAGACATCAGGATGAAGCTTCTCAGCTGAAAGTTATGGCTCAGACACATTGGTCTCTTCCCAATCATCCGTTAAATTAATCCAGTCATATACTTGCTCAAACTACCCACCTCCTATCGCATCCACCCAGCTTTTCACGTATCACTATTACAACCCTATAACTCACCCCAGTCTGATCTCTCCACAGAGCCTGGCTAGCCAGAAGAAACCATCTACTCTGTCAAAGAGATTGTGGCAAACTGGAATGGTGGTGGCAAACTGGAATGCCTCGTTAACTGAGAGGGCTACGGCCCGGTGGAACGATCCTAGGTACCCAGAGATGACATTCTTGATCTGACTCTACTCGCCTTATTTCACCAGTCTCATCCCAGCAGGCCAGCACCACGGGGAAGAGGACAGCCACCACGACGGCGGGGTCCTCGGTCCTCAGGAGGGTGTTGGGGAGGGGGGGTTCTGTCATGGATCTGCCAGGCTCCCTCACCACACAACCATCCAAATTATAATTAGACTCACTTGCACCTCATGACAGTCAACAACCAGCCCAGTATATGAGCACACACCTCACCTTCAGTCTGCGCCTGGCTTCGCAAGTGATTCAGACTCTTACCCGTGCTGTTACTGACCTTGTGTCCCTAGTCAGTGGATTCCAGTTATCTTCTATCTGAACTCTCCTCTAGTATATTCATCAGTCTCCAAGGTCCCTCTCCGGCTCCACTCCAAGTCTCTCTCCAGTTACCTCACCGAGGTGTGTGCTCCCATGGATATCCTAGCCCTGCTTCCACGATCTCCATCACCTGTAAACAAACGAACAGTTTTAACATTCAGTTGTTCATTGCCATTCATAAACCTGCAAACTCTACTTACCTGCTCTTTAGCATCGTTACCTGTGAAAAAAACATCCAGTTTTACTTACCATCTGTTTCCGAGTTGTTCTGTTACACCTTTGTGAAACATTCATTGAAATTACATTCATTGTAATTTTCTCTCCAAATTAAGTAGAGGAAAAAATTATGGATTAAAGAAACAATCATTAGTACTTGGTTGCCCCCTCTGGCTTTAATGAGAGCCTGGAGTCTTTGAGGTATGAACTTTACTAATGAAAAACAATATTCTTCATCAATCTGGTTCCAGCTTTCTTGAATAGTGGTTGACAGATCAGCTTTGGAAGATGGAGTTTCAAAATTTCAAAGTACACATGTGCAATCACTGTTGATGTAATGATTGCCATCTCCTCTACCTCTTTATCTGACATCAAGCCTATATTGTAATGTGACTGTTGAAATTGGTTTGATTTCTTAAGACAGTCTTTATTAGTGGGTTTCACGTGATGTCACACAGCGGTGCAGCCACCATTTGGAAAACTGTACAGCAACATGCGTCTTTGTGTGATAAAAGCAAATCTAAAAAAATGGGTACATGTTTACAATATCCTCGTACGGACCCTGCATGGTCCCTGTTGGAGGAAAACACATGCCCTGCAAATCTGTGGCATCAATTTTGTTATTCGTTCCCTCTGTTCATTTCTGAAATCTGTACCTACAAATACATTCATAAACCGTGCTCACGCTTTTGATTCCTTACAAATATGATGACATATTTCAGGACCAGTTTGTTTTGGATGTTTAAGTTAAAATACACCATTAATTTACTTTACAGAAACTTATAAAACATTTTTAACAAACTTTAAAGTAAAATCTAATCTAATATCAACAATAATATCAAGAAAAGTAATAAATAATGTAGGCTAATTATGATTTTTGACATAATCGCGCAGGCCTTTAAGGAAATGTTCTTTGTAAAACGTTATGTTTTTCTATTGAAAATAAGGTGAAATGCCCATAACTTTAACAAATGGTTTTAATTAATAAACATAATAAAAATAAGAAAGTGTGAACACAGTTCATGTATTTTTTGGTACGGATTTAAAACGAATGGTACTATTTACAAAAAACTGGGGGCACGGATTGGAAACTCGTGGTTATGGTTTTTTAATCAATGGACAGGATTTGTTAAACAGAGTGAAAGAATTACAAAACTGTGGACGCGGATCTGAAGTCCTCATAGGCTCTGTATTACGGAGAGGCTGAGCTATGTCCTCAAGATGGCGCCCTGGCCAAAACGGTCACGTGTCTTGAACCCATGAATACGTTTCACGAGTTCGCCTCGCAGATAATAAGTTCGGATGATAAGGGACTGACAGTATGCGTATTAGGCGTGCTGTCCCGGGGAGAGGGCTCTGAGCTTGGTAGTTCCTCCGAACTCAGAGCGCCCACCCCTTTTCCGGTGGAGAGGGCCCCAAGCCCGGTATGTGCCCGGACTCGAGTCGTTCCCCCCCCATTATGCTGCGGTAAAGACGGGCTGATGGTGAGGAGTTTGGGTGGAGGATGGAAGCTAAGAAAATGTAGAGAGAATGAGGGTAAGGCGTCTTGTCTATTTGTAGTTTTTTTTTCCCCCTGAGCTAAAAGGATGATTGGTGAGAATGGTTATAGGAAACCAGCCGGGTTAGTTATCTGATTTGTGAGATTGGTCATGGAAAGCCAGCCAGGTTAGTTACTCCTCGGGAACTTTATTAATAGAACATAATATCATTAGAGTGGCACCGGACAAAAGTTGCAGCATCATCACATTGGACAGTGCAGTTTGAGATTCATCACTGAATATTACTTTCATCCAATCATCCACACTCCACTTCTCTTTAGCACACTGTAATCGGTTTTCTTTTTTTTTTGTGTGTTAGTGCTGGTTTTCGTTTGGCTTTCTGTATGTAAATCCCATATCATTTAGCCAATTTCTTACAGTTCTGTCACAAACACTGACACGTATTTCTGTCCATTTGTTTGGTTGTACAATTTATATTTTCAATGCATATTGCTTTAAGTTTTCTGTCCTGAGGCGTTGATGTCTTCCTTAGGCTACTTGTATATTTTCATTCTATAACCTTCACATTTTCTTACAGTTCGTTGACGTCTGCAACTTCCAAGTTATTCCAGTACTTTTAAAAGGCCAATGAACTTGGCGAATGGCATGTCATGCCAGACTCTGCCCCGTGCATACGGGTATAAAAGGAAGTTGGTGTGCCCATTAATTGAGGCATCTCCCGGTCGCTGCAGCGGATGGCAAAGCGTTGTGGCATGAAGGACAAAACGTCTCGTTCCCTCCATCAGGGAACAGAGTTTACAGTCGTAACCGAGGCATTCCCTTAATGTCGGTCTCTTGACATTGTGTCGAGACAGAATGGGGTCCCTATATAAAACAAATGGTGCTGAGCCTCACCAGGACCTCAAGCAGAGCGACACTGACTGGCCTGGGCATGTAACAAGTAAGCGCTATTGCGAATCGTGACCTTCCAGTGGTGTAGTAAGGCATCAGCTTGAGTGTGTCAACAACGAGAGGCTCTTACCATCGGCTCAGGTATAGAGGTTCACCTCGTGAGGGATAACTCTACCTGTACTGGGCTTGGTATACGGCCCGCTCCGCCAAGCTCTTCAACCCAAAGAAGTGCTTAGTGATGGATGGGATGCCTGGAATAGGGCACTGACTCACCTGATGAAGGGTGAAAGACACTTCGCAGGCGTCAGCCCAGCCGGCCGCCGGTCTTACCTGTAACCTTACCTGCGTGAATCGCAAAAATTGAAAAATATGAACTTATGCAAAAATTTGCGCCGCGTTAACCAATCAAGAGCTTGCTCTGGTAGTGAGGTTATTAGACGACGTAGCGAGCGGAGGCAGAAATCCAAAACATGTGGACACCCAGAGCTGTATTATTCTTGTTCTTACTTTTATATTAATTTAATTAATATTTATATTTCAGCTTTCCATAACACATAAAGTGCAGCTACCCTATCAATAAAATCCATGTCAGTCACTTTGTAACGAGACTGGAGCCGCCTGGCTGCAGCCCCGCCCGTTACGCGAATTTGCGTGAATTTCATGCGCGAATGACGAGAATTTCATGCGCGAATGAAGCGAGTAAACTCAAAATGTTCAAGCGTCCAACTACGCACGAATAGCGCGATTCATTTGCACAAGTCGCGTTTGGTCTGAACACACTTTGACACAGCAAATGTAGGCAGAACACAAATATAAAAGAATGTGTTAAAATAAATTAAAGTAAAGAACCCTGTTCTAGATTTTTCATTCCATTAAAGGATACTGCACATCGCATTTCCCTTTTACTCCCATAGTAGGGAAAATAAATACTATGGGAGTCAATGGGAATGAGATCTGACATTTTTCCAAATATCTTAAGAAATCATTAGAATTTCTATAAATGTATGAATGTTTTGATCAATCTGAGGGAGAGTAAATGATGACAGAATTTTCATTATTGGGTGAACTATCCCTTTAAATTGCTGAAAATATTTAAGATGATAATATTTTAAGGCATATTTAAGTATACCTTTAAAAATGTTGAAGTTATTGATGTGCTGTAGAAAAACAGATAGACATTCATTACTAGATTTAAAGTGATTCTACATACATACCTGACTGTTTCCAGGGAAATCAGTTTAATCATCTTTTTGTCTGAGAGAAGATGTACACCTGTCATTTGTCTATAAACATAAAATGCAGTTTGCTTTTAACACCAGGGCTGGGCAGTATTTATGATACATGTATTTAAAATATGTATTTTAAATACAAAATAGTATTTTGTAATTTGAATTTGATTGGGTTGATGAAAATGATTTCATATTTTCTATCAAAATACTTCTGTGATTGTATTTTTGTAGTTTCAAAATACTGCAAAATACTTTGTAAAAAGTCGATGTGATGACATCATAAAAATGCTCCTCTGATTGGTGCCTACTTGGTAGTTTTCTCGGACGTGTGGTTGAGAGCGGAACAGAAAATTGAAAGAGTTGTCAATGTCAGAAACGTGCAGACTGCAAGATTTCCATCTATCTATTGCATCAATTGCTTTAATTTTTAAGAGTTTATGTTAAGTTTTGGTCTTCGTGTTAGTAGCCTAGGCTAAATACTATTATACAAACAGCGGCCCCATTTATCTTGCTACTTTCAGCCTATGTTATGAACGTCGGTTGCACATGCAAAAAATAATAATAACGCATTTCAGTGTTGTACAACATTACATTCTAATGCCACAATATTAGCGTAATGGTGTAAACTTGCATGGAGAGCATTTAATGTGAGCCGCTCTAAGACACAGATACATACGAGCTCCCACATTCACACATAAGTTTAACTGTTTCTGTTAGACCTTTGTTAAATGTTTTGAAATACCTGCTCTGTTGTATTCTGTTTTGCAGTGTTGGCTTGCTCACCGGGAGACTGCATTATTTATTTATTTATTTACTAGATATTATCTATTAGAATGATCTTGCTTGTTCTATAAACACTATGCACTGTGCTGTGTTTTACCTCTGTGTTTTCTTATTTGCTCCTGTAAAGCTGCTTTGGAACAATGCACATTGTGAAAAGCGCTATATAAATAAACTTGAATTGAATTGAATTTTGTTTGGTTGGAATTGGATTAATACTCCTTGAGAAGTTCTGTTGATACTTCTTCATTATAAATCTGGCTACATTTAAAAAATTTAAATATAATTTTTGCCACAACGTTTGTTTTCAGCTCCCAATGATTGAAACGTAATATTTGCTTGTTGAATATTGTACTTTAATTCAAGTAGTTGTTTGATAGGAGTATGATTTTGCATACCATTGCATGAATGACTGCCTGTCACATAATATATTATTATATGTTTATTATTATTTATGATTAACAATGAAATGGTTAATTAATGAGAAACTAGTTGCTATGAATACAGGTTTCATCAGTTGTCTTCTTATGAATGACTTGTTTGTCATTAAGGCAATGTTGCAGATGCACAGAAGGCCCTTTGTTACCAAACACCAAAGTCATTTGCAAACTGTAAAACATGAAACTGTTGGTAACTTCACAGCCAAAATTTTTTTATCTGTTAACTGGTCAGATTTATTGCATGACTGCTGCTATCAAACATTGTTTACTTAATCAACAGATCAGTGTTATGGTGAAGGGATATATCAGATAGGCCAATTGATGGAGGGTTTGTGATGAATTTCATGCTTCCATGTAAAAGTATTTTGTAGTATTTTTAAAATACAAATATACAGTAGTTTATTTTAATACATGGTTTGGCCGCTGTAATTTGTAGTTTATTTTGATACACTTAAAAGAAAGGTATTTGGTATTTTATTTAAAAATACATTTTGATGTATTTTCGCCCAGCCCTGTTTAGCACTGTACACTCTATAAACAGTTGTGTTAAAAACAAGACATTTTGTGTTCATTTAAGGAGAAAACATTAATGTTGTTCCTGTAAATGCTAACAAAAATGAACGGACGATCATAGGGCATCTGGATGAGCGTCAAAGTGCGGGTAACCCACCCACTAGCTGAATTATACGTTTTTATTGTTTTTTCAACCGAGTCAGACCTGTCTTTTATTAAGTGCGTTTGACTTATTCCGAGGCTGCGCACGCAGACCGTTCCGCATATGAAATAACGTGTCGCAAGATGTATTTTATTTTTGTATTTTAAAATGACAAATTACTTGTATTTTAATTAAATTAATTTTTCACAGCAGTATTTTGTATTTTATTTAAATACATTTTATGATTAAGTATTTGTAATTTGTAACTAAATACTTTTTGATGTATTTGTGCCCATCTCTTGCTACACCCTGGGTGGAGTGAGCTCTCACTGCAAGAGGGCACGGGAGATCTAGTCCGCCAATCTCTGTTTGGAGACAGCTCTCCCCTTCTGCTGTCCTCCAAAGCAGACAAAGAGCTGCTATGAGCTTCTGAAGCTCTGCGTGCGGTCCAAGTAGAGGCGCAGGGCGCGTACTGGACACAACACGGCAGGGGTTGGGTCTTCCTCCCCAGTGGGGAGTGCCTGTAAGTTCACCACCTGGTCCCTGAAGGGAGTGGAGGGAACTGTGGGCACGCAGCCGGGCCGGGGGTCTCAGAACGACGTGGGTCGTTCTTTTTGGCTGCACATTTTAGAGTGGCCAGCCTAAAGCACACCTGTGCAATATTTATGCTGTCTAATCAGCATCTTGATATCCCACACCTGGGAGGTGGATGGATTATATCGGCCAAGGAGAAGTGCACGCTAACACAGATTTAGCAGATTTGTGATCAATATTTGAGAGAAATAGGCCTTTTGTCTACTTAGAAAAAGTCTTAGATCTTTGAGTTCACCTTATGAAAAATGGGCGCAAAAACAAAAGTGTTGCGTTTATAATTTTGGTCAGTGTATTTACAAGAAATACAAAATGTTTAATAAAAATTTGAATAAAAAGCAAAGAGTTTTGGCCGGGACTGCACTTTTTCCTTAAAAAGATCAATGATGTACCTGTGCTTTTTGGCTGCAGATCTGAAGTTCCTCAGTCTCAGCTGAGACTGGATGTGTTATACAATCAAATCCCAAGGTACTAATTCCCAATGTTCCCAAATCACTTCTTAGCCCGCTTTACCGGACAGCATGTTCTAATCTTCAAAGGTCTTCAAATTAAGTCTTTCAGCAGTAAAGAGGGTCCTCAAAAGAGTCTCAACATGAGTAAAGCTCAAACTGAGATTAACATGGATATATTATAAGCACCTCTCTCTCTCAGACATACAGATAGGTTCACTATCACAGTGATTAAAGAGAGATATTTTCGCTCTTGACAAACCCTTAAATTCCCAGATATTCTGGTTCATTTAGGGTTCTTTTCAAAGTACTGCATGACCTTTTTGAATGACAAAACTGTTTCAGTTTACACTGTGGAACTACAAAGATTGTTCCTCATCCTAAGCATGCACAATTGGCTTTTGTAACTTGTAAATCGTTTTAATTACAGACTTTTTAGCTGGGATTTTATCAAGGAGTTTTGTATTGCAATAACAAGCATGAAATATTATCAGCGACATATTTAGATTACAGGGGAGTTACACATAAACTGTAGTTTAAAGTTTTACATTTGCTTGTGGGTAAAGTTTTGGCTATAGCTTTTTTAATGACTCAAACATATAGTGTTTAATAAAATTCTGATGTGGACTTTTAAGTTTTTAAGATATTTTGTAACTTCCTGTTTCCCGTGTAGTCCATTGTAGTTCTTTTGTTCGTTGATTCCCTATTGATTTTCTCCCTGGTGTGTCTTGTTTCCCTGTTTGGTTCTGTCTATATATGCCTTTGTGTTTCACTTGTCATGTATCAGTCGTTGTTTCTGTGTTTTGGTTCATGTATGTTCAGATTACTTTTGCCCCTTGTTTCTTTGTTCTTTTATTTTGGTGTACTTTGTTTTGAGTTGATTAAATCTTAACTGCATGTGGATCTTCTTCTCGCCTGGTTACTCCGTGTTACATGGTAAAGCATGTCAAACAGTGACTTGCAGGGGCGATTTTAGGTCTGTTCCCTGAAACTCATTAGAAATCAAAATAATAATTTATTGTTTTTTAAACAAGCAATACTTTATTAATCCTCAACCATAGAACTGTATTAAAGAGCATAACAACCATAAACAATATACATTTCAATGCTTCCTGTTAAGTCAATCCCTAAATATTGAATTCAATTTCATTTCAACTAACCTGTTTTATTAATTAAGAATACTGTCCTTGTCCCATCAGGGCATTAGTTATTAATTTAATAAAGTAATAAAGTTCTTACATAAAACCAATTTATATCACTTTAATTTTCTAGACTGAGACCTGTAACGCATCCTTTAATTAAACCATCCCTTTCTGCTTGCTTTCTTCTTATTATAAAGTATTTTCTAGCACATTATTGATCAATCAGACTGGGGTTTGATCTTGAGAACTTATCATCTCCGAGAGGAATTTAAAACGCCAATGGGCTTGAAGAAGCTATAGTAGCTGCAAGAATGAATTTCATGCATATAGGTCTACAATATGCAAATTATATTGTCTTGCATTTTTAACCAACATTTGGGCTGGATCAATAAGAAAATATTTATATTATTTTATGAACTAAAATCTATCAGTTTTGTTGCTAGGATATAATCATGCTGTTTTCAAATCAAGATATTATTGAGTGAATCAAACAAGATGTCAATAAAATGAGTGTTAAAGGTCCAGTGTATGAAATTTAGTAGCATCTAGTGGTGAGATTGCGAAATGCAAGCAACGGCTCACTCTACCCCTCCCTTTCGAAGCACTGCGGAATCTGCACTGGACTAAGATGTCATGTTTTTGCTTCTTTGCTAAAGGAGATAACATATTAAGGAAACACTCTGCAGAGTAGTTTGTCTGTTTATGGCTAAAGAAACAACATGAAGAATTCCATGCAAGGGGAGATGTGGTGTATGTAGATATAAAAAAAAAAATAACACTTCTATTGTAAAGTCTTTATACACCTCTGATGACAAAATACATTTTATTTCTGTCAATAGATCCTCCAAAAAATTACACACTGGACCTTTAGGTCAGCGGCCACTTCGCAATTTGCCAGGGGTCATAGAGCTAACATGCTTGCATGCACAACACGTTTGAGGGCAGAGCTAGCTAACAGTAAATAGCAACGCTGTTGAAGGCGTTTAATCTGACAACAAGATAGCAGATAGGAGTAAGTTAGTAGACATTTTATCCCCTTTGTAAAGTCAGGGGAAAGCCGGACTATACTGTAGGGTAGACGGAGATGAAGAGGAAACGCGCTTTGTAGAGTTGTTTGTCCGTTTAGGGCTACTGTACAAAACATGGCAGCGAATTCAATGTATGTAGGCCCGCTCTGTAGATAGAAATAGCTTATTCTAATGTAATAAAAACATAACGGTTCATTACGTAAGGTCTTTATACACCTCTAAAGGAATAGTTTTGTATATGATATTGCATTTCTGTCAATAGATCCTCCTTAAAATCCCACATTACCCCATTCAATTTACAAATATTTACTCTCCCCTGCCCACTTTTCCCAGCATGCAGTGGACAATAAATAATTATGGTTGCGATGTCTGATCATTTGTCACATTTACAGTAGATTTCTTGTCTTGTGATGAGCATGAATACTGTATGTCCTACTCAAATAGGTTAAATGTAACCCTTATGTTGTTTCATGTACCACTTGTTGGAGTGTGCAGCCTAGCAAGAGGATGCATGTAGCTACTGACATTACTAATTAAAACGTATTATTTGGTATTCATCTTTTTAGCTATGTTTTTTTGTGTATCTTTGATTTCATCTTTCCATAGGATTATTTTGTAATTTACTTTTTATTTTTTAAGACCTCATGTAATGCATTAATTTGATAGATATTTGATTTGACCTCTAAATCTCTTCTAAACAGTAGCCTATATATAAAGTTCTGTTGCCAAGCTTTTGAGTAAACATAATGTATCATATTTTAGAACCTTAAATTCCTTTGACACATTTCTATCATCTTTTAATAGTTCTAGACCATCTTTGTTGTTATAAAGTTAAAAAAGTTGCAAAGTGACATATAATGCCATCTTTATATCAGCTTTTTTTCTCAGAGCTGTCTTTTTATTGAACTCTATCCCTTGCTGATCCCACTGGCCTCATATACCCCTTCACTCTCCTCTCCCCCCTCACTGTACACCTGGCTAAGTCTTGTTATTTGCACTACTGGACTGTTCGGTGCTCTACTGGACTGTCTACACATAACATATATGTTAATTTGCACTACCAGTCTGCTCATTTGCACTGCCATCTGTTCATTGCAGTATTTACTGTAGTGCTTACACATGCATCTTTGCACTCCGGTACTTCAACTAAATATGCAATAACTTCTTCCACTGAACTGTTACTTAGATAGCTTCTGTACATAATTTATTTGCACTACTCTATTTATTGCACTGTTATAACTGCTATCATTACAATGCTTATCATTATCATTGTATATACCTATCTGTACATTTCCTGTTTATAGTAATAGCCACCTGTATATTATGTTCATTGTACTGTAAACTACTTCCATAATACAGTTTTTTCCTGCACTTATGCAACCACTGTATACTTGCTGCTATTACACTTCTGGTTAGACAAAACTACATTTCGTTGCCCTTTACTTGTACATGTGTAATGACAATAAAGTTGAATCTAATCTAATATTAACACATTACTTTTCTTAACAATATGCCCACAGACCTTGAGGAATATTTAACAGAATCATGATAAACAGCTTATAAATATTCAGTAAATACTTCAGATGTACTAAGACTCCTAAAATAAAGGATTACATAAAACATTTAGATACCGGAGTAATTGTAATCTAAAACAAATTAAAAGGTGCCGAAGAAATCAATTAGAAGCGTAATTATTTACTTCCATTCTTTTCATTCATAATGTCTCTACTAATGTAACCTGTGCGACTCCAACTGAAATGCGTCCGAAATCCAATGACAATTGCTATGAACCTTTGCAACCTTGTTGTTTTCTTGCTCTCTTTACTCACCAAAGCAGGAGTTGACGAAGCCGTACCACAGGCACCCGTGTCTCCCCACCAGCCACCGGCCGCGGACACTTGCAGCGAAGCTGAGCGTGGTGCCGAACAGACACACGAGCATGTCACTCACACTGATATTAAGCAGGAGCATGTTCACGGGAGTCCGCAGAGTTTTGAATTTACAAAAGAGAACAAGAACGACAAAATTGTTCAGGAAACCGAAAATCATTATAGATCCCAAAATAACGGCGATCACATTGTGCCCCGTCCGTGACAGTCGCTGAGCAGGAGTGTCGCTCCACTCATGATGCTGCGCAGACAGTAAATCCTCATCGGTCCCGTTGGAAGAAGAATTTAGATGAGCCCCTTCATAAAACATGCTTGCTTTGCATCGGATTTCAGGTCATAATATGCTGCACGATAAGGATGCTGCAAATAGTTGGGAAATACTTACAGAGCTTTCCCACACCTGCGTCAGGTATCACGTTTGGCCACGTGGACTATTCCAAGCATACTGTATGAACGTTTGTAATGAGTCTACAAAAAGGGAAGAAAACCAGTTGAATTTTATGCTTCATCGACTGCAAGCGTCTTCGGTAATGCGCAGGGGATCCACGTAGTATAGGCTAGTTGAAGGGTTAAGTCTCATTTGTTAAAATGTTTATAGAAAACTAATCCATGATATTATGACGCTGCCAAATTTTAAACACATTAACAGGGAAATCAAAACATTTGAAAATACGACTCCAAAACTTTATCTTCCAATCTCCCATGACAGTTTGTAAGAGATACACACTTACTAAAATAACGTTTACCAAAAGCCATCGAACTCCAAACAAATGAACGCTTTCCACGAATGCACGGTTGCTGACCGCATGGGTCTCGCGTTGCCGCTTTTTCCGTTCGTGTGGAGAGCTCGAGCCCATTTGTTTGCGTAAAGAAGCCTGGAGAGCGTGACGTCGATACTCGATAGTAGGGAATATCATAATAATAACAATTTATATTACACTGCATATGTTACAAATGCAGGTTTTTAGTAACACATGCAACACACAAACATTAAGAGTGCCTTTTAGGGAGTCATCCTTCTTTGGTTAGCCTATAACTGTTTGTTTTGTCATATAAAAAGTTACACAAGCATCTGTATGCAGGCACTAAATGGTCACAGCTGGGAAATGTAATTTGTTACATATGTTGTTACATACATACAAGTTATTTTTCTTATTGCAGTGGTTGTACTCTTTATATATTTACTGTCGATGTATTTGTAAGGCAATTATTTTTTTACACATATTGTAGACTGTAAAACAAGGTACTGTGAAAAATGACATGAATATTTACCCTGTTTGACCCACCCCTAATATTAAAAATATGTGAATGCTTTTTGTGAGAAAACTGTATTTAAATGATTCTGAAATCTACAATAAATGATATATCTGGATAACATGATTCAAATACAGAGTGTAAATGATGAGTTTATTTGCCAAAACAGATAACACGTTTTTTAAATCTCAGAAATCATGTTTATTTATTATGTTTTGTTTTTATGGTTTATCTGTAATTTCTTGAGTTATTATTACTTAATCAAAATAACCCAGCTGCAGTTTGATTCATATTAATCTGAATCCACAATAATAATAAAAAAAAACATAACTTTTGAACATGTAAAACTGTTAAAATCTGTTTTTATTTATTTCTTTCATTTAAATGTGATAGATGGTATATTGATTTAAAATGAATCTCATACATGGTTACACAAACCGTGTAGTTATATTCAGTTGTCCTTTTAAGGATTTATTTTTACATAATTGAATGTAATAGAAACTTAAAACGTTAAGCGATCTTCACTTCGGCTGATTCTGAAATCTTTCTTGTTATATTACTTGCCTGATATTCGCTAATGGGAAAGGCAACTGGAGAAACTAAATGAAAGTTGAATGTAAACTGTACCAACTAATGGTTGCCCCTATAATTTATTACTCTGATCTTTAAAACTATTTTTTTCAACACAGCTTTGGATCAAAAAAGGACAAACCCAACCACCAAGTATAAACATTAAATAACCTAGCATTTTTTAGAGTGTGCTCTCTGTACCTGAGTTTATTTTGCTATAACGAATGGTTTTATTGTTACTTATTTGAAAACATATACTGTGTCTGTATTGTGTATTATACTGTATATACTGTAGGCTTGATATGCATTGTCTGTGTTTGAACATTCTTTGTCTTAAGGCATTTTAAGTAAAATTCAGTTTTTTCATAAATATATATTCTCACCCTGACACTGTCTGTTATGTTAAGTCATGCTATGACAAGTATGCTCTTACATGAGGCCAGTAAATTCATGATGCATTCATTGACCTTGTCAAATGTCGTCTAGTGATACGACATACACACAAAATGCAAGATTAATACAAAGCAGTGGCATCATCACAAAACACAACATCACATAGTGTAAAGCTGTGACTGAGTCATACGAGTGTGATTTAGATTATTGAGTGAGACTAGACTAGTTTTCTGCTTGACTCATCAAGCCTGCGATGTCTGATCTCTTCTATAGAGCCTTAACATTCAATATTCTGATTGATGCATTTGATCAGTTCTGTGGTATTATGTCAATGAAATGAATACTTTATTGTTAATGTTTACACTGTCTGGATCATCCACTATCTCCCATCTAGTGCAATATGCGTCATTCACCATGTAGAACATAATAAATGTGCGAACAAGTGGCTGATATGAGGCGCTGCGCTACAAGAACATTGACGAGAGGCTGAAGTGTAGCGTTGATGTCATGAAATTTCTAGATTTTTTGAGCGCATGTGCCAGACAGTCAGTTTTGAATGCTGTTATCTTCTAAATGCGAATTTTGTCAGCGTTTAGGAGCATATCAGTTTATTGATGTCCTTAGGGCTAACTGATCTTTTATAAAAGGAAAAAACTTTCATTTTGTTTTCAGTGGGGCTTTAATGTTTCTGTAAGACATAGGCACCTACATTTAATTGAGAGAAATCTTGAACGTAGCAGATTATAGTTGATATGCAATTTTTTATAAATAAATCTGAAAATGTGTATGGTAGCTCTAGCTGAGACCCACCCTTGGTCATATTTACATAACAAATAATTCACTGCTGGTGAAAAATAACTATTATTATCTGACAGTCACAGATGACAGAAATCTAAGCCTTGCCTAAACAAAGTGGATGAACAAAGAGCAGATGAGATAAACTATTGTCCAGCAGAATAAACATCACTGTCTTCTTTAGCAATACAAAAATAATTGTGCTCCACCATTTCCACCTTTAAACAACAGTGTTATCACATCCATCATTTTAAGGAATACATCCCGTCAGCCTCTGTATGGCAATTTCTGAATGTTAGCGTCTTGATGTTGACCTTTCCAATCAAGAAAAACGCATTTTGACAGTTTATTGAAGAAGGTGTTATACTTCTACAGTATGCTCTCTCTTTCTCACCTACAACATTCAGTGTATTATATTTACTGTAGATATTTGCTTCTTTTCTGTATTTCACTTGTTGGTTCTACAATAAATCCTGCTATTGATTTAAGCACTTCTCATTGAAAAGTATATATTTGAGGAGAATCATAGAAAATATATAGACAAAATATAGTCTGTGACTGACACTAAAACAGTAAAAGAATGCAACAGAAATAATGATCGGATAGGATGCTGCAGTCATACAAACAGTAGCTCTGGGAAGAGGTCAAAGCTCTCCATTGTCATGAATAAACCACCACTATCGACCAGCAGCATCACAAGCGGATATATGTTATAAATCTCTCGCAGTAGATACAGCAGCAGATGTTCTGGAAGTGTTTTTGAGGTATCAGTTTACTCCTTTGTTCTTAAATTAACCAGGAATTGACATATGCATTTATACTACTTCAATATTATTCTAAATACTGCTTTACTCAACATTGTAAGTTTTGTCTAGCTGTCTCACACATTTAAAGGTCCAATTTGTAATTTTTGTATGATCTTTTGAAAGAAATGCAATATAATATACACAACTCTCTCTTCAGAGATGTATAAAGACCTTACATAATGTAGAGTTATGTTTTTATTACCTTAGAATGAGCTATTTCTATCTACATAAACCGTTGGACCTCTTACATGAATTCGCCATGTTGTTTACAGTAGCCCTAAACGGACAAACTGCTTTACAGAGTATGTTTCTTGAATACGTTATCTCCTTCGGCAGAGAAGCAAAAACATGACAACATCTTTGTCCTGTTTCAGCCTCCGTAGTGCTTCGAAAGGGAGGGGTGAACGGTGGAGTGAGCCGTTGTTTGCAATTAACAACCTCACTGCTAGATGCCACTAAATTGTATACACTGGACCTTTAACATGAAGTGAGTTTACTTTTTCGAGTGTCCAGACATTTATTATCAGTAACTTTGCAACTACATGTCTAATAATACTAATTTAACAGTCAATGCTCTTATAAGAGACTCATAGTTTGGCATACTTTCAATTAAGCAGAACCAAGCCATATTATATTAGCACTCTATATCTATCTGTTTATGTGTCTTTAATTCATTTATTGATTATGCATAATTGTATTGCACATAAGCATTTCCATAAACATGCCCACATAGAATCTGCATCCACAGAACTCAGCAGTAAGCTCTGCAGATTCCTGCAGAATTGAAACGCCCAGCATGTAGAGTTCCAAATAGCTTGCTATTTGTTTTAATTTAATCAGAAGTTATCTAATCTTTCTCCCAAAATCAACACAGAAAACCAAAAATTCACAGATTCATGAATAGTTTCACTGACAAAGACAGTTGGCTGAAATGAGCTTGTATGGATAAGTCTGTATATTACACAAATGTTACACCATGCAACTACAGCATTTCAGTTGGAGAAAATCTTAATTATCACCTGATTTAAGTGTCATCATGTAATCTGGGAATCTGGAAGTGGTTTGCTTAACTAGCTAAAAAACCAGGACTGCAGACACAACAAATGTTTACATCCTATTCCTAAAGGCACTCCGATTCATGTGTTGACAAAATTGGATCCTTACAAGAGTTTGAAAAAGTTATGAAATCTCAGGGAGGGATCAGTGTTCTTTAAGAGATGCAGGCTAGACCTGTGCAACAAACTAACACACATTCGCATCACATTCATACCAGGAAAAACATTAAGTCTTGTGTTTAAAAAAAAGTTGTGTGTAAAAAAGATCACATACGAATTCTAGCATTAAGAACTATCTTCGATGTTCTGACAGAATGTTAATCCGGTGGTTACAATAGTGACCATAAAGAACTCAACTCAACTCAACTTTATTTATATAGCGCTTTTTACAATTTTCATTGTTACAAAGCAGCTGTACATGAGACACATTGAAAACAAGTAAAACAACTAAAGTCATATACCTGTAAAAACAAGAAAAAGGTGAAAACAACAAAGACAGACATACAAATGCTCCACACACACAATATGCATGCATACTTACACACATTGACATAAACGCACACACACACAAACACACTCGCACACACACACAGTGAAAGCACACATTTGAGATAAAGGAGAGAGAACCACAGGTCAAATATTAAACAGACTATAAATTCTTATATGCAATATTAATTATGTCTAACTTCTGAATTCTAAAGCAGCCCCCCCGGCCAGGCAAGTAGTGCAAAACAATATGCAAATGGTGGCGAGGAACCCAAAACTCCAATCGAGAAAAAAAAACTCAGGAGAACCCAGGCCCAACCAGGGGATTCCAGTTCCCCTCTGGCAAAAGCTGCTGCCTCTGCACAAGCTGAACAGTGCTTGCACAACAAGGCTAAATAAAAAATAAATAAACTTAATACGGTAAATTATAGATTTAAGATTATCATTAACAATCTAATAGCATTTGAAATGTTGTAGGAAAATCGTGTCAAGTTGCAGCGTCCTTTATCCAGCTCTATCATCTCAGCTCTTGTCAGGTCACCGCTTCCCATTCTCAGCTCTGCCATCAGGTCTGGCCATGAACTGCATCTTGCGGTAACCTTGGAACAAAGAGACAAGACTGGCTGAGAGTAGAGTACTGTTCTGCACTCTTTGATGCAACAAGTACATCATTTGTTGTTGGATGTGTTCCTGGTTCCGGTTGATCTAAATAATCTTAATCCTTCTTAAAATAAGAAGGTCTTCATTTATAATCTATAAAAGTTTAACTGACTGATATTTTACTGCATTTCCTACAAATATGTAAAAAATGGAGGGTCTCAATTAAATATCTGCAGTCTCACATGATCAGAGCAAAGCAGTTGCTTCATCTTTGCACCATAAGATTATGATGGCTGCATCAGAGCTTCTAAAATACAAAAAGCTAAAGAATGTAAACATAAAGATATGACAAAGATTTTTGGTCCACATTATTAGATTAGATTCAACTTTATTGTCATTACACATATACAAGTACAGTGTAACGAAATGTAGTTTAGGTCTAACCAGAAGTGCAATTAGCAAGTGCAGGATATCTTTAGGTGTCTAGTATTGATATGCGAATTCACAATTATTCAGTTCTGTTGAGTGTGGTCATAGAATAGGCATGTTGATGGCAACAATAGTGACTGGTTGGATAACAGTGAATTTAGGTATACATGCACAATCATTTGCATAGTTGCACTAAAATGTTGCAATGACAAAATATAGCACAAAATCAAAAGTTCAAATGTTACAAATCAGTAACAATATTAATGTTCTTATGCTGGTAGTAATAATAAAAAATATGCTATACATTAGAAGAAAGTAATAATTTAAAAATATATTGATGATTGTATTTTTAATTGTTTTTATCTCGGTAGTCCTTTCAGTGTTGTATAAGTGTTTTGTTATGCATAATTGTAACCCTAGACTGTGATCAGAAAGTTTAAAACAGCTGGGCTCAAATATAATCAATTTTGATGACTGCAGAAATATGTTAATTTAGTATAAACATTATCCCACCAGTCACAATTGTGACGGACAATACAATTTTACACACACTTTTTCACACACTTTTCCAAAACAAATCCAAAAAATAATTGTTCTTTCAAACGGTTACTGATTAAACGGGTTAACTGTTAAATAAAATATCTAACATTGATTAAATCAACCTATATACCATAGCTGTCAGACTGAAACCTTATGTCACTTAACTAGTAATGAACATTGTCTTATTTCAATAATAAAATACTGTGCTTTCAAAGTTGACAAGCTCCTTTTAATACTTTATATTGGTTAAAAACCCACAGATAAAAATGTTGTGTGACCATTAAAAATCATGAAAAATTGAGATATCAGGTTTCATTCCAACAGTGACATTGGGTTATACCAACAAAATAACTTATAGGAATAGTTGAGGTAAAAACAACCTTTAAAGGAAAGGTTGGCACAAACTATGCATACACTCCAGCAGTTCAAAATGTTCTCCATAGGATGCATGTGCACTGCAACAGCTTGAAACCTTGCAGACTTATAGTGTATACAATTCCTGTCAGGTGTTTCAAATCTCATCTACCTTTCTAATGAGGAAATTTACATAACATGCCTGATAATAATGATCCAAAGATCACAATTACACACCTTTGTGAAAAAAACACCTAACAGTGAACTTTCAAAGATAATCAAAGCAAATGCATTGGCATCAGAGGTGGTGTCATGATCACAGGATCATGCAGGATCATGCACCTGTTTTATGTGGATAAAGGGCATGGCATGCCATGCTCTCTCTCCGGTGTTGCGTCTTCTAGCCCCGCCCCCTTGTATCTCCATCAACTCCTCATTAGCGTTCATCCTTGTCACCTGCCCGTCTCTGTCCCTGTGCAATCTCCCCTCGTTAAGATTCCCCTATTTAATGTCTCTGTTTCCCTGGCCACTTGTCGGTTCATAACTTCCTGTTTCCAAGCCCATATGTCATCTCCCCGTTTGTCTAAAGAGTGGATTACCCTGTTCCTGTTAATCGTTTTGGACTTTTCAGTTGGATTACCTTTTAGCCTGGTTTGTTTTTGTCCCCCTTGCGGGAAGTATTTCTGTTTGATTATCTGTTTTGTTTTGTACTGTTTTCCCCATCGTGGGTTTTTGTTTTTGTATTATTAAAGTTTATTATTTAACCTTTTGTTTGCATGCGCCTGGGTTCTGTCTCCCCGAATTCATGACAGGTGTGTCTTCTCATGTAAGTGCTAAAATACAGTAACTTGTTCTTATTTTCTATAAATAGGTTTTAAAACTAGACCTTTTATTAAGTCATGTGTTTGTGTGATTTCCGTAATTTTTTTTATTTATAATCACTAACACTTCACCAATAACTGTTTTACCCACAGTGTGAAACCGACAGATCTGTAGACGGGATGTCAACAGAAAATTCTTGTGGGTGAATAAAAAAAACATTTATCACTCTCATGAATAAATATCATAATAATTTCATGACCTGATATCAGCAAAAACCAGCATCATGGATGAGAGGGACATTTTGCATAGATTCGCCTACGTCCCGATGGTTCTTGTTATTTGAAAGTAGACAGTACACACATTTTTGCACATAATAAGCAAATACTGGGACATACTAATGTTTAACGGTTTTTGAAGTGATTGTTGTAGAATCACTGAGTTTACACAGTCACACATCCTATCACTGTTACTTTTTCTTTCATGTTTATGTTATAAATGAAATGTTTATGTCATTTGACATTTGCTCCACCAGCATCGTTCCATTCCCACGACTCTTGGTCCCGTCTTGCCCATAACAGTTTAGTATATAATTTAATTTATTATATACTGCAAGTGAAGTGTTTTTTTTTAAGGACACTCATTTCAACAAACTATGTTTTGGGAAACATGTATTTATGTTATACAGATTATATAAATTATAAGTAGCTTCACATTAACTAATGCATAAAACAATGTAAACAAAAATGTGAAATTATGCAAATTTCATCATAGGGTTCAAATTATCTTATACTAGTGTAAACTGCAGAATGCTGATAGTTTCACAGCAATGTTAAAAAACAAAGATTGATCTGGGACAAAAATGCTTGAAAATACTGAAAGGAAGTCTCTGTTTTCTGAAAGTTTTCATTCCAATTAACATTGTGAAACAAGTCAATGTTTCATACTAAAAATAAAAGACAGCTGTTTACACATCCACATCACAACATGTGAAGATTTCTAAAAATCTAAAAGCAATTTGTACCAGTCCAACATACAATATTTTTCACATTTAGATTTCAAATGATTTATAGCCATCACTCAAATGATTTTTGCAATAAAAAATGTATAGGCCTATCTTGTTGTTGTAAACAATTGTTAAAAATGATGAAATTATGATCATCTTAATAACCAGCTTCACCAGAAATTCCTTTGTGGCTGATTTAACTAACATACCGTATAATTATTTTATTTACTGTAAAAAACAGCTTGTGTGCTTTAGGTTATTAGTATTTAGAGGCATTCACACAGATCACACATGACAAGAGTAATACATCACAGATCATGTTAGAATTTAATTAGACAACAGGAGGGTTTCCACGCCTTTCAGCGATCCAGCTGAGGACACCAGAAATCACTCAAAAAATAATCAATGTGATGCTGTGCATAAAAAAGTAACAAGAATCTGTTTGCTATTAAGTTGTTTGTCAGTATAACAGATGTTTTTGCAGTTCTGGTCAGGAGTCAATTAGATCTTTCAAAATATATCCACATCATTACAAACAAACTGTCACTTCGGCACATATGTGAGCCAGGCGACTCAGTAAAAATAAATATTTCTGTGATTTCGACTATATGAAAGAGCTAGTAAAAGTCAGTGCGGTTACATTACCATTTGACACATTTGTTGGATTACAGCAAAAAAACTGAAGTGACAAGAAAAATATATTTATGAGATGCTCTTTCAATATTAACGTGGCTATTGTAAAGCATATAAAAATTGTACGTTTGGCACAGCAAAGCTACAAAGATTTTAACATTTTTTATGATAATCTTTCACTTTTATGTGATGTTTTCAGCACACAGGCTCTTTATCAGAAAATGTTGCAGAAACATCACACACATTTTTTTTTCTATATTTTTGGAGCTTTGGTGTGCCGACTTAACATGTATCTTTTAGATGTTTTTTTTTGTTAAGCACGCAAGTTGATGTGTGTGCTTTTGTTTTGTTTTGCTATTGTAAAAAATGAACATATTCTATATTTCTTTGTGCTCAGAATCCTATGCTCTGGGTTTGAGAGTCGTTCACTATTTGTGGATCTGGAGTCTAAGATTAAACAGTAGTCAACAGATCATGATTTAAGCCTTGTGTGTCATGAGAGCAGATTCTCAAACGTCTTTGTTTGTGGTCAAGCACTTTATGTGCATTTGGCTCACAAACACTGTCAGCTGGCAATCTGATATTTTATTGTTGTCACAGAAACTATTCATCCTGGGCATGACAGTTATTGTTTATTTCTATGATCTTTAATAGGAAGAACAAATTATACATCAGTTCACAGACGCACAAAAAGACTCTATCTGTCATACAAACACTTCTTCTATGCCAGGAGGATTTTTCCATCATTAGTGTAGTTTTATCTGTCCATCATGCTTTGAGCAGAGCAGTCAGAGTCCTGCTGGCACTAGTGGCTCATCTCCCCAGCCATGGCAGAGGATTGATTATTTTATGCATTTCTCACTATTTGCCTACTGCTGAAAAATGTATGACACCTATAACCAAATACTGTTAACTCACCCAACTCGACATTTGGCACTTCTTTCCAAAGTGACTTGCAGTGCATTCACAGTGTTTCATCAGCATTGCCAGGGATTAAGCCCATTACTTTACCATTGCGAGGACCACAGGCCACCATTTAAACTCTTTGGACCATTGATTGATGAAACATATAGCTAGTCATGACAGCTGGAATAAATTTTCTCATTTCTGTATAAATTTTGGGTTCGCAGACTGCGTTGTAATGTATGGTAATGCTTTGTTAATACCTGGATCCAGTGACTGCATTCTCAATCATGTTTTCAACACTTTTCAAAATGTCTTATCTTAAAAATAGCTGGTGTCCTGCAGTAGACAGTAATCCACTATGGCTAGAAGATATTCACCTGTCTGTCATCAAGGACTACTGGGCAAATGTTACATGATTTAATTAAAATTCATGAGGGAAGCTAACAAGATTAATATAACTCACATAGCCCCAATTCCTGTTGCGAATTAAACAAACTCAGTTACATTAGTAAAAGGGGTCATATGGCACGAAATACGTTTTTCTGTGTCTTTGGTGTGTTATAAGTTGCCCATGCATGTATTAGACACGTAAAATTGCAAAAAGAGTCGGAAAAAAAGATGCATTCTATCTAAAAGCGAATGCTCACGCAGACCTGCCTGAAACGCCTCGTGTAACCACACCCCCATGAATCTACGTCATTTCGTGGTATGACTTGACTAAGACTGCCCTATATGCAAGTAAAGTGGGCGTACTTGTAAATCTCATTGTATCGTCACCGACGCATTCATGTCGTGGAGACGCTGTGTGTTTCGATTGCGAAAAGAAAGACTCTTTGTTTGCCCTTCCAAATGATGAAACAACTGAAATCGAATGGTTACATTTATTTTACAAATGTTCCAGAACAGTACAATCCGAATATTCCAAGTGTGTGCAGGACAATTCACAGATGATTGCTTCATGCACCTGGGAGAGATCAAGGCCGGCTGTGCACAAAAGCTTTTGTTAAAAAGTGGGGCAATTCCAACCATTACAACTTCGAAAAGACAGTCTGGCGCTTCAGATTCGCAGCCTGTAAGTATATTTTCATTGTAAAATACTTTTTACGGACTAACGCAAGTTGAGTTTGTCGTGTGTTTGTAGTGCATGTTGTTTCTTTGTGTGATCAGCAAATGCAGACATGCGCGCAACGTGAAAAAAGACAACATAAGTCCTAAAAATCAGCAATTATGTTCCAACTTGAGGCAACAAATGTCATGTTTATAATGGGGTTTATTGTCTTTGTTACGACGAGACATGGCGTAACACTGGTTGATCACTAACGGCAAATTTTGATAATGTTGTATATAAAAGGTAAAACAGTTTGCTTTAGTTTTTAACCATTTAACATAATATTTTTTTAAAAAACCTTACCAATCCTTTACATCCTGCTCAAGTCGCGCTGGGAAAGTTGATGTATCGGCTTGATCATCTTCATTTTCCGGATCAGATTTGGGATCGAATTGATAAGTACAATGACATTTTATCACCTGTTAGTACAATTGCTTGGGAACATGATGTTCCAAACATGGTAAGAGGCGTTACATTTCCGTCACACGCTTGCAGTATTTGCCCGATCAGTACGACAGGTTAACTGGCCAATCATAGCACACCTCGCCTTTCACAGCGATGAGCTTGTTTGAAAAATCTGCCCATTTCAGAGAGGCGGGGCAAAGAGGAGATGCAAACATGCACGGTATGTGGAAAATACAGCGTTTTTTTAACCTTAAATCATGTATACACATTACATTACATCTAAAACAAATGATAATAGTTGTTTTAGCCCTGTCATTTGACCCCTTTAACATAACTTAATGCACAGTGAATTAGCATAAACAAAGATATTCATTACATTATCAAACAAAAAAATAAACATAAAACCCCCAAACTATATTGCTCATTGTTCATTTGGTAGCTAATGCATTTACAGATGTTAACAAAAACAACCTTATTTTAAAGTGTTATGATTTTTATAGTATCGCAATGTGGATGAAACCAAACTTCTCACAACAGGTAATTTAACCAAACATTAAATAACATGGAAGTTATTATAGGAAATCTGACACAATCCCAGGATATATATCATTTAGTTAATGTAAAACTTTTTACACATACAGTAATGTTTCCATGTAAGCGATGCTAGGTGGTGTGACCTGTGTGGTATGTAAACCTCAGCCTATGACTTGATGCTGTCGACAAGATACATTTATGCTGCCACAAATGAGCCTATAAAACCCAGCCGCAGGCAGCATAACAAAAAGATCTTTAATAAATGCTAAATAAACCAACACAAAAGTAGGCATGCAAAAAATTTGGCATAAAAGCTTTCAGCGGGGCTATAAACAAAAATAACCTTAAAGGGGGCAAAAGCAGGGGAAACCAAAACTCAGAAATAAACATATGTCCTCATATGAGTAACAATCTGAGTACACAATTAATGCAAAATAAACCACCACAGAGTAGCAAAATACAGCGTAGAAAGGAACAAACTTGCAAAAAGACAACAGAAAATAACCTAACAGGGAAGAAAATAAGTTGAAAAAATAAGTAGTGAACAAGCACATTCCTACTAAACGACCATGAGTCGTATTCATTCGCGTATTCAAAACATGTCTTAATATAATAAAATACAAGACACAAACTATGTGTCCGTCTGGATTAAAAGAACATGCTCTGACAGAAAAAATCATGGTCATAGAAGAATATAACAGATCCATTTTTGTATTACAATTCAAAAGAATTTATAAAACTAAAAGATAACTATTTTAGTTTTAATAAGATTAACTTGTTGATAAATTAAAAAAGAAATACATATCAAACCTTTAATCGAATTTTAGAGGTGGGGATTGGTCGATTTTTTAAAGAGACCTTACACACAACTTTGAGGAAAAACTGCATAAACAGGCCTTTTAACATTAACATAAATGCAAGGGCATCTGTATTTATCTTCTTATATAATCAGTTTAATTGCTCATGTATGAGACGTTCCTCAAAAATATCACCCTTTACCTGCAAAGAAATTTTACACTTATTTTCTGTTTTCATAAACCTTAGGCTATTCACAGACATTGTGGTTTCAAATGAGTTGGTGGATAGCAGGTCAAATTGTAAACAATAAACCATAAAGTTTTGGGGTACCAATAAAACAATGTGGTGTTTGAAATTTTGAGGCTTTACTTTCTTATGTTTGTTTTCATGCTGGGTAATTATATTGCCTGAAGGATGCAGCTGGGTGCCGCCCGAGAATTCTACGCTCAGCTGGATAGACTGAAGAGGCCCACGGTCTCTTCTGGTGCTTCAAATGAGCAGATAAGCCAAAGTTCTCTAAGCTCCCGTGCACTCTGCCCTCCAAAACTTTTGGGAATAAGATTTCCCAACAAAAATATTCTCAACACATAGCTTTGTGATGTGTAAATGCGGATGATGATTAATAGTGGAAGACAGATGAAGAGGTACTGTACTATTTTAATGATATACTCACAGGAAGTAAAAGCTTCCTTGCATACGACTTACATGAAATTTCACCTTAAACAAACTTTGTAGTTACCTTCTTGGTTTTATTCCAAATGTAGGAGTGTGTAGATAAATCAGAAACAACATAGGAGTGTCTTTAAAACCCTCTAGTTTTTAAAGGAACTGGGGAACTACTTTCTTCCGCCACGAATTACTGCCCAGCATAACAGTTAAACAAACCTACTGATTCCAAACCATCACTTACTGTATTTTAAATGTGGGGTTTTTCCTTCAATGAAGTTATTAGTGAGATATAACGAGGCAGGATGTGCGTGTGAAATGACAGTGAGAGACCTTTAAAGGACAAAAGGACAACCGAGAATGTGTTAATCCAAATTCTATTTTCTTAAGCGTGTGATCGAGATCCTCACGTCCAGCGCTGTAATTTTTTAAAACCATGAGCGCAGAATGCTGTGAATAAATTGCTAAGACACTGCCAACACTGACAATGTTTAGTTTCACTTAAGTGTATGTTCCAGTCGCAACCTAGCTGCCATTTTCCAGTATTGACGTTTGTTTTTCCATACATGCGCAGTGTTGAGATTTAAATCTCATTAGTTTCGGTTCACCATGCGAACAATCTTTGCCTTGGAGAAAGATACGCCTGTAAGTTTATTTACTATCTGTAAGCATTCATATTATGTGTTAATATAATATTGATTCTTGGAAGTTAAACTGTGATCGATACAATATGATAAGGAAAGAAAGCCCTATCGCATATGTACAGCCATTTGCAGATATAATTAAAGTCCCAAGGGTCACCAAGTGTTGTATCAAGTTTGGTCATGATACACCAAATGTTGATGGGTCTTTGAGATTTTTAGCCACCCTACCACCAAAATGCACTAGGGGGCCCATAGGCTTCCATTAGTTTTAACCGTGAGCATTGGAGAAAGCGGTGCGGTGCACTGCAGCCCAATGCTCGCGGCGGCCTGGGAGAGCATGGCTGACATCTCGACGTCCATCTCTTCCTGGGCTCGACCTCCACGGAATCGACGGGGTCGGATGCTAGTAGGTCGCCCTCCGATGCTGCCATCGACATCTCATCTTCATCACGCACTGTTTCCGAATACGTGGCTGAGGAACAAGACAGGACCGTCTCTTGGGGAATGGTCAGATGAGCGAGACAGGGCACAAACGGTCCACGCTCATGGTAATCCCCATATCACCCTCGCTGCTTGCCATGGCAGACGGCAGGGCCGAAGCCTCTGCTTTCACGGGATGGGAAGCAGACGAGGTGGCCGTGTCCATAAGCAAACAGCCACCCGTGACCGCAACGTCTGGATCGTCATCCACCCAAAGTGCGGGCATATCCGTGGCGGAGTCCGGCATGCAAATTTCATTCGCCAATTTCATTGGCCTTTTCAAAACTAGTCAGAAGATGACAGGTTCTCAAGTCAAACCCCATCTGTCGGTTCGACACAACGTCGAGACACCGACAGAAAGGGAACCCTTGTTGGCAAGAACAGAGGCAAGACATTTCTGATAGTTGGTCACCAGGTTTGCATATTTGTCAGGATACATTTTAGTCCACTCCTCTGTCAATCTTTAAGGTTTCTTGGCTGACAGATTTTCTATACGACTAGGGTCTAGAGACTGGCTAGGACATTTAACGTGCTTCTCCTTAAGCCACTCTTTGGTTGTCTTGGCAATATGTTTTGGGTCTTTGTCATGTTAAAGGCACATCCACCACCCATCTTCAGTGATCTAGTTAAGGGGAGGAGGTTCTCGTCCAAGATTTTATGGCACATGGGCCTGTCCCTCAGCCCCCCTCAATGTGGTGAAGTCATCCTGTACCCGTAGCAGAGAAAAAGCCCTAAAGCATAATGTTTCCAACACTCTGTAGGGATGGTGTCCTTGGAGTCATAGTCAGCATTTCTCTCCCTCCAAAAACAGGAGTCAATTTTGGTCTCACAGCAGTGCCAGCACTTTCGCCAAAGCCTTTTCTGAATCATTTTGATGTTCATTGTCAAACTTCAGACGAGCCAGGCGGGCCTTCTTTGGGCAGGAGGACCTTACGGGTGCTTCAGAATTTCAATCTATTGTGACATACCATGTTACCAATGGTTCGCTTGTTAACTGTGGTCCCAACTGTCTTGAAATCATCAATAAGCTTCTTCTGTGTAGTTCTGGGCTGATCTTTAACCTTTCTCATGATCATCTTTACTCAATTGGGGAAATCTTGCAGGGAGCTCCAGACCAAGGGCATTTGATAGTTATTTTGTATTTCTTCTATTTCCATATAATCGCACCAACAGTTGTCTCCTACTCACCAAAATTCTGTCTGTAGCCTATTCAAGGTTTGTGCAGGTCTACAATCTTGTCCCTGACATCCTTTAAAACCTATTTGGTCTGGACCATGGTGGTGGACTGTGTAGAGGATTCAATGGGGAACAGTATTATTTAAACATTAGTCTTCACCAAATTTGTAAGAATTAACATGAGCTTTGTTCACAATTATAAGTTATATATTCTCCGCCACCCTTTGTAAGGGAAACAAATATCAACCCAAATTGTTCAACCGTTTGTTTTATATTTTGACTATATATATAAGTCTGATACATAAAAAAGCTACTGACAACATACAAACAACAAATGTAATTTAACAATTAAAATGCTTTCATAATAACCAGAAAACAAAAATTACTTACAAAATTTGCCTTTCCATGTCATTCATACCAGAACTACTTTTCTATCTTTAAATCATTTCCCAAGAACGTTCATCACAAAATGTGACCCTGCTTTTAAAAATTCTACACAAAACCATCCTACAGAAAGAATATTCTATGAAAATATTTAACAACAAAATCTTCAATATTGAAGATATTTTAAAGATTTTAAAGATTTAAATCTTAGTGAAATGAATGCTTGAATTTCATCTTTGATGCTTGTTAATTAATAATTAATTAGATTATGAGACTTTAGCCTGGGTTTTCAGGGTCACAAATGTTTACATGCTGATCAATTATGCTAATGTTAAGTGTAGATAAAAACGTTATGGTTAATAAAATATCACAAATCGGGTCGAAAGGTTGGAGATATACAGCAAACAGTAACAGACTGACAGATACAAATACTTAAAAATTGCTGCATTTTGTTTACTGTTGTGTGTCCATTTACCTGCTCTGCGTGTCTGTACTACTGTTGTTAAAGGTTAAAACGTATCTGCTGCTGTTCATGCTGCGCGTCTTTGGCGGGAAAGAAGCAGCGCGCGCGGAGCGGAAAGGGTTAAATGAAGTGGAGGACATAGCGGCAAAAGATCAATTACATAAATGTTCCTGAGAGCGCGTGTGATGTGATGTTATTCTCCGTTGTGTAGACGCGCGGCTTAATTTAAAGAACCGAAATTGTCAAATGTTTTAAATCTAACTAGATAAACTAGATAACATTTGACAAATAAACAACACTGACTAAACTTACTGTGACCAAAATTCGGCCACCAGGTAGGCGCGGACCAGCACCTCGGGGACGGAAGCCTTCCTGGCCTCGACTTCCCGAGCATAGTCCCGCAGAGGACGATGGCGCTGGGCCGGGAACGGGCCACCTCCAGCGTGCGACTGGGAGGCTATTGCCTCCCACCACACCGGAGGTACAAGGCCATCTGGGAGTTGTTGCGCCGTCCATGGCTGCCTGCAGGGTTCGGTTAGGCAGTTCGTTCTGTCGTAAGACGTGGGGAAGAACCCAATTGCAGACAACACAGGGTTAAATGGAACGAAAAAACAAACAAAACAGGGGACATTTATTTTTGTTAAATTGGACAACACGTCTCTGTCTTTAGAACCACCAAACCCGTGTCCTTTTTTTGTTGTATTTCCTTGGGTACAAGTCCCAGGGTGGCCTAGTCATTATTATCTGAATTTAACCAGAAAATACTGCTCCGGTCGCACAGGTTTTGTTTCTTTTTGTTGCAGCAGCTGGGTCGTCCGGAGGCGGGCTGGTCTTTTATTGTACCAAGGGTTGCTGTGTCATTGTTGCCATGCTATAATTTACTGTGTAGTCTTGTGACTTTGATTGGTGTGGTCTTTCTTTGCACAATCGGTGGGGTCGTGCTAGCCGTTCCTCATGTACAGTGTTGGGTGTAACTAGTTACTGTAATTTAATTACTTTTTCCTTAAAAAGTAAAGTAATGCATTACTCTTATTTAGTTCTGTAATTGAATTACAGTTACTTCAGATGTAATTAAACCAAATACTGTGTAATGTATTCAATAGTGGAATTGTCTAAGTCTAACTTTAAAATGCATGCTTTACTGTATCTTTCTCACATTTGTAATACTTTGGTTGGTTAATAGGAGTACTTTATGTAGTTTTATATTATTTATTTAAACAAATGATCAGTCGTTTTGTGTCAATCCTTGAATCACTTAACCAATCAATGTTGATATAAGATATAGAAAGTAATTAGTAACAAGTAATTAAATGCTTTTTGGGTAAATTGTACAGTAATCTAATTACTATACTGAAAATGTTTTTTGTAACTAGTAGTGTAACTACTCATGTATGAATCCTCAGTTCCTTTATTTATTTACTTTTTTTGATTTTGGTTGATGTCCTTAGTACATTCCTTGTTGGTTTTAATTGACTTCTTGGCCAAATTATTTTAATCTGAATAAAAAAAATGATGGGAACTCGTGTCTTTTAAAGTGGAACGTACATCTGTGTCCTTATTTGGGTTGTTTTCCTCTTTAGTTTGGGGTGGTGTAGTCACTACTAGTCAGCGCCATGCTACATTAACATAACACCTGGCAAACAGAAGCTTATGTGCATATCCAGAATATTAATATTAGCATGGCAAGTCACTCAGTCACTCAAGACAAAATCACCATGACTGCTAATGGGTATCAATGATTATTGCTAACATAACTGGCTGATCTGATCGAGTGCATGAAGACATTCCTTTTTACTTTCCGGATAAGACCTCAAATGTGTATCTGCTTTGGCATTAATGTTCTGTCTCTTTAGCTATGTAAGATAACGTTTCACTCCCGAGGTTATTACCACGGCAACAGGAGATGTTTCAACTTTACATGTTTTTTAGTCTGTATAAAACATTTGAGTCACATCTATCTGGTATGAGTTGTCTGAAGATGAGAGAGATAATACTGAATGGGACCTTTTAAAGAAAAAACAATCACCTTTTGTGATTGATAAGTACAATTAAATATAGATTCAATGAAGTATTTCACCAACCACTATACAAACCTGACAACTCAAGTACTTATTAATCGTGAATGGTAAGTAGCCTGTGGCCTAGCAGTTATTGTTCCATGACAATAACCATTATTATGATGATTAATTTTAATATGAGGAGGGGTGAATGATTATGATGGTTAGCTTTGCAGCATTTGTGTTGTAAACAATATGTAGATTTTCTTGTTTTCAACAGAAGTTTTACAATATTTAATTTTGACAATTCATGTGTCAGTGAAGATATGATGATTTTATTATTTATTTTGTTTGACTATTTTTTTATTGTAGATTTACTGGTATTCTTTAAAAAATGTATAGTCATTTAGAATAAACTAAATACCACTTAATTGGATAGTACACTCAAAAACTAAATTTCAGTCATCATTCTTTTACCCTCATGTTGTTTACAACCTGTACTCTTTCTACTGATTGTTGTTTGGATACCAGAATATAAAATACATACGACATTTTCAGCTGTAGCTCCAGAAAACTTAACTGTCTTGATTTTTTATCTGAGGTTGTTTTGACCTTCAAATCCGTGACATCAAAAGGAACAAAAGCAAGAAAGAAAATAACTGTCATTATCGTGACTTTCTTCTCTTACAGTGTTGCAATGCCCTAAAGTACTGCCACTTTACTTCAAATAAACATGCCACAGGAAAATATAAACAAGAAGAGAAGAGGGGAAATTCCTGTCTGAATTGTACGCACGCCATCTGTCTACATAAAAATACAGCACAAGATTTGGGGGATTAGTTCATGTTATGGGATTTGCTTTCAAAATGAAACATAACTCATTGTTGTAGGGAAATCATATTTCCAACATATTTCGTCAAATTTGCCAATATTTACAATTATTGTTTCATCAACTACTGTTCAAACCTCACAACTTGTTAATTGTTTGTGGCCTGTAACCTATAGCAATTATTGTTCCAATACAATGACCATTATGGTTATAACTTTAATATGAGGTAGTGTTTGCAACACAAATGTATGTCTAATCGACTCAGACAATAAACATTGGTTTGCTTTTCTTTTCATATTGTTTTGTTCCAGAGAACAGTTTCCCACAGTTATCATATTCTACAGAAAGCATTTGGATGCATCACAAGTCGAGCTCAAAATGTCTTAGTTTTGATCCCCATTCAGTTTTATTGTAACAGACCATACCAAATAATAACCAATGATAGCCAAATTAACCTATTTTCTTTTTGAATGTGTTTGTTTGACCCATTCAAACCCCAATAGGCAGATATTATTTCAACTTTACCCCTCTACTTTGTCACACTTTTGTTATACACTTGTTGTGCTCTGCAAATCTCTGCATATAATAAAAATGTCTAGTTAAACTAAACTGCAATGTGCACGTTAGTCATTGATTCTCATCATCTCAAAATCAATTTAAATTGTGTTTCAACTCATAGGTCAAATTTTAACTTTAAAAAAAAATTCTTTAGCCGTTAGAATAGTTTACTGTATATTATGAATCTTTAAGACCTCACTGGATTAGTTCTACAGTCAATAACAATATATTCTTATGTGCTTTTCTTTAAATTGAAATCTGTCATGTAATGGTCATGTACAGTATGTCTGGTTGGGTGAATTCAATACAATGCAGTAACTTATGACTTATAAATCTTGTGTTGACATAACTTTTGCTGTCTGCCACAATCTTACAGTAAAATTACTTTAACATAGGAGGGATTTTTCATTAAAGCCCATCTGATATGTAAAACATTATCAGCAAGCCCACCTTACTTTTGCTGACACTGTTGGGTGTTTTGAACAATAAAACGAATGGTAGGCTATTTATAGGCTACTGTCATTGTTGAATTGGATTTTCATTGAAGAACCTGTTTTGTATTCAGGAACTATATTTAAATGAAATACATAATTAATTTCGACAAAAGACGGATTCAAAGTTAGAGTCAGAAGTTTTGATGGAAAAATGACAGAGATTACATTGCATTGCAAATCCATATGACAAAACAATTTTAAAAATACACATTTCCATGTAACACTAAAGGACTTTTTCTTATATAGTCATTAAAACCTTGATAAAAGGTTTTGGGAATGTTCTTTTTTTACAGAGCCATAGAGTCTAAATATTTATTCTTCTATGGCAAAATTTAGCACCTTTTTTTAACAGCATTTTTATAATGATGGGTATTTATACGTTTATTTATTTTGGGAAAACTATCCCTTTAAGTCTTTATTTTACAAAAGAAGCAAACGTCTTCTCTGCGGACATGTGAAGTGTTTGTTCACACCCTCACTGACAGTTTCAGCACATGGGAGATGGATAGACTGTCAGGAGGAGTTGACTGCATGTTCACCTGTGACAAGCTCCCTGAGGGAAATGCCAGTGTGATTCTATCAGCAGCTTTCTTTTCATTCATCTCTCCTATCTGAAGACCAGTAATGATGCTGTGCTCACATGGCAAGTGCCAGTGGGGGATCAGGAACATAACTTGTGCATTACTTAGGGGATGTGATCACACAGGACACAAATTTAAGACCAAGTAAAACCTTTTGCCAACCCGTTGTTTCAGCAGTGTGGTCTATGTCATGCTTTCACAGAGACTACTAAACAAATTTTGTGTAACCTATTCAATTTAGTATAATAAATCCTGTCTATTATTTAAAAAACGATCTGTTTTACACTGTTAAAAAAATGTTATTTTACAGGTAATGGTCTGTATTATTTTACAGAATTTTTCCTTTTTTCCATTAAACAGTTAATGCCTGTTATTTTACAGATTTTTGCTGTACTAAAAAAATACTACTTTTAAAATTACAGGAAATTTACCATAATTTAATATTACAGAAATATTATGTTTTTTAAAAGCAATTTATAGTATTTTTAAAGTTTCCAAAATGTAATCAGGTAATAATTTACAGATTTTCTTTGTAAAGAAATGTGTAAAATTGCAACTGCTTTGCCATTAAATGCAGTTGAAGGTCATTATGCATTTAGGGTATTTTACAGGTCAACTGGTAATTCTACAGACACATATGTAATTTATTTTGACATTTATTTTGTTCTCACCTTAACAACATACAGATTCACATTTTGACAACTTAAATATAGTAAAATGTAGTAAAACTGCTAGATTCTATTACGTTTCAGAAACTTTACCTAACATATTAAATATTCAAATAAAGTTTTTATGTGTTCAACTCTAACGTTTTATCTTAATTTTCTTGTTGATGTTTTGTATGTCTATCTTTGGAACTTGTGCTTTTTATGTGTAAATGTAAATACAAACAACTTATTTTAGATATTTTATTTCAGGTTCTGGGGATCTAATGTCTGTGATAATCTACAGCAGATGACCATGACAATCCAGGTATGGAAAAAACTGGACTGTTTATAATCTAAAATTTACCTTGTATGTGTGTTATACAACTTATTTTAAATATTTTATTTTCAGGTTCTGTGGAACTACTGCTTGTGCTAATCTACCGCAGGTGACCATCACAATCCAGGTATGGAAAAGATTGGACTATTTATAATCTAAAATCAACATTGCCAAAGATGGACAAGTAATTTGATTCCATATAGGATTGCTTTGAAAGTGTCAATAAATTAAATTTGATCTACACTGTATAATTTTTGCTGCGACCGTTGATATTTAAAAAAAAGTTTTACCTGATGCCATCTAAGATGTATGTTTTTCTTTCTTCAGCAGATAACTTCAGGATTTTTGGAAGGCATATAATGACAGTGAGCAGGACCAAAGCTCAACTCTAGTCACCTATAGGTAGCATAAGTATCTATATGACTCAAGTTGGTCAAATAATGTCTAGATGTGTAACGAATACCTTGCATGTACAGCGCTATGTTATGAATCTGATATACTCAGCTTGTATTCCCACTGTCAGATGAACATTAAAAAAAAAAATGTTTTGCATTTCCCCAAAATGTAATTTTCTGTTTCATTGAAGGTACAAAATAAAGTACTGTTTTATAATATTGCGTATTTATTTTACATTTAAAGAATTTAACAGGAAATTGTTGTAGGCCTGTGACCAGAGAGTTTCATTATAGATTCAAATAACTGCTAATTACTTTGTATTAACATTAACAGTATTGTAGGTTTTAAATGTAGCTACTTTTAGTGTATTTTAATAATATATATATTTATTATAACTGGTAAATGTATAGACATTTGGTTTTTATTAGTAGTTTCTTAGTTATTACACATTTAAAATGTTAAAAAAAAGTACTCTTTGTAGATTGACAGAGAAGTTTAATAATAAAATTACTTAAAAATTCCTAAATTTACAGGGATTACACTGAAAAGAAGTTGCTTCTTAATGTATTTTGTTAAATGTATTTGTTTTTACACAGTTTAATGAGCAATTATCAACAATCCTATACTGTAATTTAACCAATTTTGACCGTAAAATTGCCTCTGTATCTTTACAGTTTATTTCATGTAATTTTGTGAAACAATTATTTTTTGTAATTTAACGGAAAATGTTTGGAAGCTCTGCTGCCAGACTTTTTACAGTTTTTTTACAGATTTTTTTTAACAGTGTATATAACAAATGTCTGGCAGTGCAAAAGACAGACACGGATGAGTTTCCAGGGTTAGACATAAATCTGGACCTAATTGAGAGATTGTAAAAGCAATAAAATTGGGAAAAAGCTAATCCACTGAGGTCTTGCTGTTCACCTCTGCAAGTTCACACACACTAGGTTTGCAAGTTTTGAAATGATTTTCAATTAGTTTTATAATGTACTGTATTATCTAACCCTCGCCCTTGCCCCCTCTTATTTAGCTGACCTCCATCGTGTATATAAGCCACCGAGGTCTCTAAGATCCTCAGATTTAGGAATACTATGCATTCCAAGGATTTAATGTAAGGGAAGGGGGATAGGGCATTTGCAGTTGCAGCGCCCAAGAAATGGAATAGCCTACCACTCCATATAAGACATGCTCCTACCCTAACATCCTTTAAGAGTCGTCTGAAGATGTATCTCCTCTGTACTGCCTCTGCGAATGTAGAGGGTTGAGATTGTGTGTCTGTTTATTTTAATGTGATATTTTTTATGCTGTATGGATTTCTATCATATTTTATTGTATAGTGTATTGTACAGCACCTTGGTACAACGTTTCATAAATAAAGCCAGCTTTAATTTTAAATATATGTGCGGCATTTCCCCAGGTAAATTTATTTTTTGGGACCGATAAAAACCTAAGACTTTTGGACTGCATGAATGGCATTTGTTTCTGTCTCTCTGCAGATGCACAGCATGGCCTTTGATTATTTCCCCATGAGTTACATACCAACCAGACCAAAAGCTAATGCAACAAATCTGAACAACAATAACGGTCAAGGGGTCTTTTACAACTTTCTTTGAGGGCCAGATTCCAAAAGTATAAATAGGATGCAGGCCAGTTTTTACCTTATCCTCATTTTTTCTGTTATTTTGTATTTCTGTTATTTTTGTTCATTTTGTTCATTTTATACGTTACTTATAGGTCATATAATAAAACATGCACACAAATATTGCATCCAGTATTTGTGCCTTTTCATGATATTTAATTCAAAGGGATATTGTATTGATATTATCCAAGATGTGGGTGGCATTGTTTTTTTAAGAAGAATGCCTATTTATGAAGATATTTGAATGAATGAAAGTAAAAAACTCTACTACATTCAGCACCTGCCCCTGTAATCCCTGCCCCTTGACGTTAAACTGACGTATTATAAAGCAAATCAATTGATCATCACATATAAGATCATATAGGATTTTATTTTCAACAAAATGAAGAAAATGTTTGAAAATGGCTAACAGGTGTTTAATGAATGAATGAATGAATGAATGAATGAATGAATGAATGAATGAATGAATGAAGGAATGAAGGAATGAAGGAATGAATGAAGGTTTAGGGTAGAGAGTTCTTTATTAGTTGTCATCTATTTCATATTTTTTAATACATCTAGCCCCGGTTTAACAGAAAAGTCTTAAAAGGTCATATGGCACGAATTCGTGTGTTCTGTGTCTTTGGTGTGTTATAAGTTGCCCATGAATTTATCAGACACGTAAAATTGCGAAAATTAAAGTGTCGGAACAAAAGATGCATTCTATCTAAACGCAAATGCTCACCAAGACCTGCGGAAACGCCTCGTGTAACCACATACCAGCGAATGTACGTCACTTCGTAACATGATTTGACTAACACCGCCCAAATCTAAACGCAAGTAAAGTGGGCGTTCTTGTAAATCTCATTGTATCGTCACCGCCGCAGCCACCAAAATCAAATAGTTACATTTTATTTACAGCACTGCTCCAGAAAAGCACAATCCGAATGTTCAAGTTTGTGCAGCGTATTTCACCAAAGATTGCTTCCCGAACCTGGGAGAGAACAAGACCGGCTATGCACGAAATCTTTGGTTAAAAACTGGGGCAAAACCCAACCATTAAAACTCCGCAATGACCGTCTGGCGCTTCAGATTTGCAGCCTGTAAGTATATTTTCATTGTAAAAGACTTTGCTACGGACTAACACGGGTTGAGTTTGTCGTGTGTTTGTGATCTGCAAATGCAGACACGCGCAACGTGGAAAAAAGACAACATAAGTCCTAATAATCAGTAATAATGTTCCAACTAGAGGCAATCATTTCGTGTTTATAATAGGGTTTATTGTCTTTGTTGAGTCGCGACGAGACTTGCGTAACACTGGTGGATCAAGAAGGGCAAATTTTTGATTCCCTGCTGTAATGCGAGCTTGTTTCTATCTCACCCAAACTCTGTATGATGTTTATGGTTGTTTGTTTATAGTCTTTATAATGTCGTATATAAAAGGTAAAACAGTTAGCTATAGTTTTGAACTATTTAAAATAATATTTTTTTAATAAAACCTTAAAATTCCTTTACATCCTTCTCAAGTCGCGCAGGCAAAGTTGATGTATCGGCTTGATCATCTTCATTTTCTGTATCAGATTCAGGCTCAAGTACCGATGACATTTTATCACCTGTCAGTACAATTGCTTCGTAACCTGATGTACCGAATATGGTCAGAGGTGTTACATTTCCATCACACGCTAGGAGTATTCAACCAATCACTACGCACTGGTTAACTGGCCAATCACAGCACACCTCGCTTTTCAGAGCGATGAGTTTTGTAAAAAATCAGCACATTTCAGAGAGTTGCGGCAAAGAGGAGATACAAACATGCATGTGGAATATACAGCGTTATTGAACCTTAAATCGTGTATACACATTACATTACATCTAAAACAAACGATAATATTGGTTTTAGCCGTGTCATTTGGCCCCTTTAAGACTAGTCCCAGACTAAAATTAATATTCAGCTATCTTAGATGAAATAACTTGCCCTGACATATCTTAAAATATGTCATTGCCATTGTTTTGTTTCAAGATGCACATCAGTTATCAAAATGAGGACTCTGAATGAGCTTGTCAAGATCAATTTGATTGAGGTGGCGAAACAAATGAAGGAAGGTGGGATTTGTTATAGACAGAAGCCGAGGTTAAGATCCGCTTTAACTGTGAAAGAGCCAATGTGATGTAAGTAGCTAAATGTACAATGTTTGACAACTGTTTCATCATTGAAATGTTGGGCCGTTTACATGTCGCATGTAAAAACATGTGCAAAATGCTGGCTGCCATGCTTTTTCACTCTTTCTGGCGCTTGGGAGTTTGCGCTCCCTTGGGGTCTGCCATTACTATTTGAGCGCGATTGATGCAAATCAACATTTAAATAACAAACCTGAGTAAACAACCGATGTACAGTAATGCAGCTTTCCTGTGTCTCAGTGGTAAGAGCATTGCGCTAACAACGCATGGTTGTGGGTTCGATCCCAGGGGATTGCAAATACCTATGTAAAAATGTATAGGATAAAGCAATGTAAGTCGCTTTGGATAAAAGCGTCTGCCAAATGCCTAAAATGTAAATGTAAAATGTAATGCACAACGCGTTCGCAAACAGATGGAGGTGGCCCGTCGAAAGTTTTTGCATTTAGGCCCGGACCTGACTTGCTACACCACTGTATTCAAACACATATGTGGAGGTCTCTGGGCTAAGCCCCGAATATCCACTCACCTTAGAACCGCCCATGACTGGCACTTAAGCAAATATGGCCGTTTCTGTGTAATAAACAAACTACTCAGTTTTTTATGTTGTTTGTGAAAAACTTTAGTAATAGTATAATTACACCCCAGGTTGCATAATAAAGAAAAAAATATATATATTATAAAAATGAGACATGCAAAGAAACGATAATCTGTTTATCAGAGAGTCACAGGTCAGGTCATGCATTAGAGTAAAGAATGAGTCCATCAATGGTTCCCAAATCTCACGGGGAAAGTAAAGCTTGGCAGATAAACTTTGTTGGGTTTAATAATAATCATAGTTGACATTGGCTCCATGTCTGTAAGAACTGGGGTCCTGCTGGCTCATGGGTGCATTCTCATCATGATGATGCTGCCGGCCCTGGTCATGTGATCTAGCACGGTCCATCCAATAGGTAAGATCAGTCTCAAGTCTCTGGAAATACATATTGGTGAAGAGAAAGTGAACAAGAATAGAATGTGTTTTTTTGTGGTAGAAAGGTACAAATCACAGACACGCGATAAACTACAAGAAGCACAACAAACCTAATGAGTGCCACATTCTTAGTCTATATACAATGAGAGAGTGAGACTTTCATGATTCTGCCACTCCTAGTCATAGTTTTCTCAGTCTTGAGGCAGGATCATGACAGACCCACGTGTCTAGTGTGAGAAAGACATGGCATTGTTTGTATTAGACATCCCATGCGCTTTCTTGAGTCTCGTCAGTGTGCCTGAAATTGGGTTCTCTTCACGTGTTTCAAATTACAATAAAAGACAGCAAAAAGTCGGGTGTATAGTAACATGAAGAACATGTACAATATTTTCGGTATTTTTCTGACGGAATATTAGTTTTTTTTATTTACAGTGTTTTAAAAGTAAAATAGCAACTTACTTTTGCAGTACCAAACTTACCTTTCTTTAAAAAAATAAGTTACTCAAATATTAATGTGTACATTGCCTAATATTATTTTAAGCAAAAATTGCGAAAAGTGATAAAGTAATTCATTACCCCTGACACTGATGATGTAAATAGAGCGTTTGCTTCAGTTTGCCAAACAAACAGCTTTATGTATTAACATTAGTACAAATAAAATTGACAGACTGTTTTCTAATCTACAACAAGTTTTCGATTAAATAATTTTGGAATGAGTATATTTGGCGTTTACAATAAAAAACAGTGGTTGAATGGTGGAATTAATTTTACTGCATTATTGTTGAGAACTTTCAATGTGTTTGCCATGCGACAAAAGACAATAGAACGCATTACAACCTTAAAATTTTAAATTTGTCCACACTGGATGCGGCGAGACACGGCAATCCCATTAGAAAAAGCCTCGTGTCGTGTCGTGACGTGACGTGACGTGATGTGATGTGTCGTGTTGCGCAGGATCCGGTGTAGACACGGTGTTACTGATAAATAAGATTTGTTGTCTGCAGTCAAAAGCTGAATTGTGAGCCGTTAAAACCTTTAAAAACAACACTACCTGTCTTTAAATGACACATCTCTGTCTAGTTAAGGACAACATATTTTGGGCTACTTTCAGCTTGTGTTGTCCCTTTAATTTATTTAGCATTTATTTAATTTATTTCAATCAACAAAAATGACTCATAATGTGTTCAAATTCCATAAAAAAAATGTTTTTGTTATTTAGCACATTCTTTTTTTAAAGTATATGCCGGGTTTGCCATAACCCCCCGATAGAAAGTTTCATCAGGCGCATCCACTGACCTGAAGTTAAATTCGGGTGTGTATTTTTTTATAATATAACAATTTATTTAATTGAATTGATAATAATTTTAATTCTAATTAATATTTTATTGTATATTAATTGTATTAAATTAATTTAAAACTACTCAACCGTTATCGATTATTTTGATCAACCTACTGTATGTTTGGGGCACATAATGTGCTGGGCTTATCCAATCAGAATAAAGTAGTCTTTTATAGGGACCCGTGCAATAAGTAGATTACCATAGACATAACATTTTGCAAAACGCCCCCTCTACACTGTGTAGTAGGTATTGTAGACCATTTTACTTACAGCCTCATCATAGCCCATATACATGAACTGTTGGATCCACTGCTGAACGTCAGGACGGCTTCTGTCCCAAACGTTTCTCTTAGACCTGTGAAGAACTGTCAGAAACTCTTTGGCCTTAGACTGAGACACAGCAATCTGTTCCGTAGTTCTGGCTTTTAGTTCCTTTACTGCAGAAAGACAATAGAAAACACAAATAAAAAATTTCCATATTGGATTAAGATTAGTTTTAATACTGACTCTTTAAATAGTTTAGGAAAGGTTGAGAAAGCAGGCCCCAGGTCAGTTTCAAAGTGTTTTAAGCAAATGGGGGCAGCCTCCCTGCCCAATTATCTATTGCTGACGATGACACGCAGAGACGCTGACCTGATCTAATGCCCCAAGCATTTGCACCTCTGTGTTATAAATACCAACGATGCCTTTGGTTTATAAACATTTTTGCAATCTTCTCTCAGAACATATTAGCCATCAATCTCTGTTAGTGCTGGAGGTCAGAGGCTGATGGGTAATTCTGGACAAGTGTGAAGAATGGATGGAGGACATCAGGCTATAATTAAAGATTCATGGTAAACTTGGCATGAATACTATGGCATGATGGGAATGGGGGGTGATTATGTATGAGGACTGCAGGCTGGTACAGGGTTCCTTTGCTTCTGGGGTAAATTAAACACAGATTATTAACCAGATTGATCTTTATGAAAAATCACATTGATGTTATCTCACCATCTTGTTTCCTGAAGATCCTGTGAAGTCTACGCACAGACGAACCACCTAAACAACCAAAGAAACTGGTATTAAGCAATGTCTCGTCTTAAAGTCAGATCACTATAATGAATTATAATTTAGAAATACTTGACTAGTGTTGGTTAAAATATTCATGCTCACAACAGCGGAGCAAGTTTAATTCATGTTATTTTTGATGGGGTGGTTAATGCTTTGATTTCAAAAAAGCAATGTTTATGAGTATGCATGGTAAAATATGAATCAATTTTAAAATGAATTATGATGTTAAAAGTAGCCTATATCAAATGCAATATAAAATAATAGCGACCATTAGATATTGTTCAATTGACTAATACGTTTTTTTAATCAATGATTGTATCTTGTAATGTTAGTTAATGCAAAGTTAACTAAAACAAACAATTATGGTGAAATTAAATAACATTAACAATGTAAATGTTAGTTCACTATTAATATGAATGCATTAACTCATGTTAACAAATGGAACCTTAAACCACGATCCAAAATAAAAGCAATGCACTGCAATAGATTCACATTCTCTACTTTAATGTGAAGTAAACAATTAATAAAATGAATAAAGGACACTTATGCAATCAAGAACAATAAAGTGATCATTAAGATTTAATTTAGATTAAGAAAATGAACAGTTAAATAAAATAATAATTAGAGTTAGATTCATTTGGACATCTTTACTTCAAGTTTTATGTAGGGGTGAACCAATAGTTTACAAGACTTATACATTCCCCGGCTTCATTGAATAATCAAGCAATTTTTAAGGTTGACGGCTTTGAGATTTGAGAGGGCTAACAGCCTAAAATTGTCAGAAAAGCTTAAATGACATACCTGATGCCGGTGCGCAGAAACACAGGATGCTTATGACAAGGACAGCTTGCACACAGAGGCTAGGGAGTGACATGCTTCTGTTCTCTGGCTACACTGTGTGGTTGACAATGATTTGATTTGGACTGAGATGAATGACAAGGCGCTATCCCAGACTAACAAACAAACATTCCTGCTGGAGACCAGTTGCCGCTTGTGGAGGAATGTCCTGACCCTCCAAATACCAGAGTGTGTGATGTTTGACTGGTGTTTGCTGGTTTTCTCTCCTGTATGTTTTGGTTACTTTTATGGTTCATTACGTTCAAAGGTATTGCTTTTATTTACTTTTTTTAGACTCTCAGAAACATCCATCAAAAACAGAATGACTTGTTTTCATACATTCATGCCTTTTGGCAGGCACTTTCATCCAAAGCGAAGCTGCATTTTGTTTTTGAGTATATGCTTTCTCTTAAACGCATGACCTTGGCATGGTTAGAGCCACGCTACGCCAAATGAGCGACAGGAACGGTGAATTATACATACTGTCATTGCCAATTGTCAGGCTGTTTAAAATGTCTGAGTTTGGTAATCCTGTTTGTGCTCATTTTTATCTTTCCTGTTTTTCTAGAGGGCAAATTTCAAAGCAGAAGCCGCAATCTTGTGAAGGAGACAGATGTTTCTCCAAATGCAATAAACATATTTTTTTCTTTTTAATTCAATTTCCTGACACTTTGAAGTGTTAGCACGCTGTGGAAAATCAGATTTGTGGCTATTTCAGAGGGACCCAAGATATGGGTGTGCAGACTCGCAGATTATGTATGCATGTGGGTTTGTAACCCAGAGTCAAACTTTGATATCAATATCAGAATTTCTTATGTTGCACAGTGCACCATAATATATACAATTGTTAACACATGGTAGGTCGTATTTGAAAAGTAGTTGCACACTTCCAAAATTAGCAAAATAGAATTACTGCAATGTTATTTAAGTTAATTATATTATTTTTATATTATATTTTTTATACACATATTTTTATAAATCTACATGCACCATCATATGGTTATATACAGTTCTGTTGAGATTTTAGCCTGCAGTAAGACACAGAGGGTCTGTGTTCCAGCACGCATTTGTCCTGAGGGGGGTGACCGTGGCTTTAAGGTCACCTCTCTGCACCTGGACTGCATTCCCACCTCCTAGCAGAACACCTTCATGCTAATGGTATCATGTCTTCTGCTTCTGTACAATGCGTGTTCTTTCATATACCTGTGTGTAGCACACAAATGCAGCACTTTTTTTTGTTTATTTCATAAAATTCAGAAGTACTCAAGCAATAACAAAGATTTTTTGTGGACAGAAGCTTTTTATTTGATTCTGTATGCTGTTGCGTAATACTGTATGTTACACAACCAAAAACATAAAAGACTCTCATAATGATTTCACCTATTAGCTCAAATAAGATCTAGCTGAATAATAAAGACTTATTTTGTGGAAAAAGCTATGAGGTATAATAAAAAGGTCTTAACAATACAGAGATTCATTTCAGGCAGCAGCCAGGCAACATTATTCTTCTGGAGCAGGAGGATCATAACCCAGGCGGCTAGCAGAAGGAAAATGAGCCCAGAAGGTCCTAGCCAGTTCCTCAATCTGGTCATAACCAGCATTAGAGCGAAGTTCTTCAATCCAGCCGAAAAAGTCTGAAGATGTCAGCGCCCAGTTAGGCACTTCTCTTTTTTCTCTTGATTCAGCTGTGAGCCAAGAGAAAGAGGAGGGAAACACAAACACAAAGAATTTGTAAACAGTATTGGAGTTTTTATCTGTTCATTATTTGCTCTAAATCATCCATTTCAAATACATTTTTGTAATATTTTACAATAAATTTGCATTTGTTAACAATAGTTAAAGCATTCGCTGACATGAACTAACAATTAACAATACTTCTACAGCATTTATTAATCTTAATTCATGTTAATTTAAGCATTTCCTAAAAATGTGATTTTGCTACTCGTCGAGTTTACTTTAACAAGTTAATTCAACAATTCTTAGATTTTTGACACAACATGATTTTTTTATGTTCAGTCATCTAACTTATTCCATTCAAGTTTGGACTACATGAATGATTTGTGTTGTGTTAAAACAGAATAGAAAAACTGGCAGATTATTTCCATTTCCCAACATGCTTTGCGTAAGACTGCATTTGGAGACTTTTTTCATAATTAAATGTTGTATTTTGTATTTTTCATTTAAGGTAAACACTTTTTAGTGTATGTTCATTTATCTTGGAGATTTAGAAGAGCTTGCAATATTTTTGAGCTTTGGTTATCATTGTTCAGAAGAGTGTTACCTTTGCTTAGGTGGTAGGAGGTTACATATTTAAATTTTAATGTTGGTAAAGCTGTCTTAAACTATTACCTTAATATATTCACTATCATTATTCAAATGTTAAATTTGACATTAAGTAAGAACATTTAATTAGAGAACTTTATATTAAACCAAACATTATAATCATGATTGTTTAAGGAAATGGGCAAATTCCGGCAGCCAGTGCAGAGAGATGAAAAGGGGTGTCACATGAGCCCTTTTGGGCTATTGGAAGACGCGGCATGTTGCTGCGTTCTGAAACCAGCTGGAGTGGTTTGATAGCCTTTGCAGGAAGGCCAGCAAGGAGGGCATTGCAGCAGTCCAACCTTGAGATCACCAGGGCCTGGACAAGGAGTTGTGCCGTAGGCTCAGTAAGATAGGGTCTAACCTTTCTTATGTTGAATAAGCTGACTGTCATCAGCATAACAGTGAAACAAGAAGTCGTGTGCCCGTATGCTGGGTCCCAAGGATGTCGTGTAGATGGAACAAAGCAGCGGCCCAAGTACCGATCCCTGAGGGACCCCAGTGATCATGTGGTGAGCAGTGGACAGCGAGCCCCTACCATGACACCCTGAAGGATCTGCCGGAGAGTTAGGATTTGAACCAACAGAGGGGAGTGCCTGAGATTTCTAGAGATGACAGGGTTGCTAGCAGTATCTGGTGTATTTTATGTGAAATTGATTTGTAACATGATTATTTCATGTCAATCCAACAGATTTATTTTGAGTCAAGACTACTAAAAAATAAATTCATACAACAAGATTACAAAAATCATTAAAAAATATATATCAATATCAATTTCATGGAAAAGTTTTCCTTAATTTAATTAAGTTGGTTCAACAACTAAAATCAAACTATGTAACTGCATTAGTTAATACACCATAAACAAACATAAATAACTGTACCGACATTAACATGAAAAAGATTCATAAATGCTTAAAGGCCCACTGCACGCCTTGGAACGCGCAACATTATTTGATATGTTGACGGAGACCACACCAGAGGACACACGTGCAACCACTAGCGTGACGCTGACGCAAAATTAAGACTTTAATGTTAATGGTTACTCTGTCTGGAACATCCCCCATCACCCATCTAGTGCATTATGTGTCATTTAGCATGTAGGACATACTAAATGTGCGGACAAATGGCTGATATGAGGCACCGCTTCTGCAGCTCTCATAATGAAGGCCTCGGGACTCTTCGGATTCTAAAGCGGAATTGATTGGACGAGAACTTTGACGAGAAGCAGAAGTGCAGCGTGATATCATGGAATTTCTAGATTTTTTTGTTAAAACTGTCAGTTTTAAACGGTTATATCTTCTAAATGGTAATTTTGTCAGCGCATACGAGCATATAAGTTTATTGACATCCTTAAGGCTAACTTACTTTTAATCAAAGGGAAAAAACTTTAAAACCACATTGGTCATTGTTAGTTCATGTTAGCTAATGCATTTATTCATGTTAACAAATACAACCTTATTGTTAAGTGTTTTTAATAAAACAAACTGTTATATATTGATCAATTAAATAAATATTTTTGTCTATAAATGAATTTAAACTAATTTAAGATGATAAACATTTTGCATATCAAATCAAAAGGTTTTTAAAATGAGAAAAAAAAACATTTCAGAAAAATAACCCTAAACCTTTGACTGCAGGCTATATAGATATTATATGTAGAGAAATTGTAAGCAAAATAGACATGAAACAATTATAGGAAGGATTTTAAGCTCACCCTTGCTTTCCTCTGCTCCTGTAAAATAAACAAACACAGGGAGATGAACAACATTGCCCTATGATCAAATGATCAAAATCTTATGTCCCATGCACGGCTCTTAAAAACAGAAAAAGACAAGAAGCCACTCAACAATTCTTGATACCAGACTCAAAGAGTCACACAACAGGTTTTAAAGCAAATCTTTCAAGAACAGAAACCATTAGATTTATTTGTTAAAGATTTTTTAAGTTTAGATGTATTTGAGTTATTTGCAATGCACATATCTAAAAAGACAAACCTTTTCCCATTTGAGCTATTAGAACAAAATAGGATTTACTCTATATTACGAAAAGAATATATATAGAGAGAGATATAGATATTAGAATGGAATGGTATGCAGGGGTGATCATTTAAAATGTATTCACTAGAGAATAATAGCTCACAGCAAACATTGCATTCATCTGTTATCCTTGCATGCCGCACCTGACTGGCGAAGGCACACACACTCAGGTAAAGGGAAGAATAGATTTCTGCTTCTGGAAGAAATGCCATGTTTCCACTGAGAGGAACAGATGAGGTATTGTTTGTTCCCTTTCTGTCGGTCTCTCGACGTTGTGACGAGAACGACAGATGGGGTTCGCCCTTGAGAACCAATCAACTCTGACTACTATAGAAAAGGCCAATGAAATTTGGCGAATGAAATTTGCATGCCGGGCTCCGCCCCCGGATATCCGGTATAAAAGGGAGCCGGCGTGCAGCATTCATTTACCTTTTGTTCTTCAGAGCCTTCGCTCATGACTACGAACAGAACGAATTCTATGGATTCTTCTTCTACATTGCTGGATCTACGACGTGTAGCAGCGGATCGTCCCTACCTGCAGCGACCTTCCCCTGGGCGTCTCGGCAGTTCCGGAGGTGATAGAGATTTTTTCTAAAAGGTCCTTTTCAGGACTGACTGAGCATTCTCCAGCGCGGCATGTCCCGCTGTTCTCTTGGGTGCGGCACCCTCATCGAGGAGGGGGATGGACACGATCGCTGCATTAGGTGTCTGGGCGTCCAGCACACTGAAGCAGCGTTCGTTGACACATCTGCCCGCACTGCGGGCAGATTGTCATTCAGAAGTTGCGGTCACAGGTGGCTGTCTTCCTACGGGAACCAGCCACCATTTCGTCTGCTACCCGGGCGTGACATCTGTGGCTACGGCCCCGATGACCACCCACGTTAGCAGCGTTAGTGATATGGGGAACTCTGCGAACGTAAAACCGCCAGCCAAGTGCTCACGGGCCGATCGCACCCGATTCGCTCTTCTGAACGTTCCCCAACCGGCGGTGGCATACCGTCCGGATTCTCACGCACACACTCGGAAACGATGTGTGAGTAGATGAGATGTCGCTCGCAGCATCGGAGGGAGATTGGCATCCGACTCTGACGAATCCGAGCTCCACCCCCAGCGGTCGAGTTCAGGAGGAAGCAGAAGTGATGTCATCCGTGCTAACCCGGGATATGTGGTTCCTGAGGTCGGAGCGCGGTGCAAACCGCGCCCACCCGGGTGCCATGTTTTTCCCGGGGGTGCATGAGGAGCTGTGTAAAACTTGGAGCGCTCCACTCACGGACCGTTCCGGTGTGAAACAGCTCCGGCTCCCTTACTTCCCTCGATGGTGGGGCAGCCAAGGCTACGTCGAGATCCCCCGGGTGGAACGTCCGCCTGCGGTGCACCTGTGCCGCGGACGGCTACCACCTGGGGGGGAATCGGCCACGCTACCGTCCAAGCGCGTAAGACTTCGGCACCACTGTGTCGAAAGCTTGCGATGCCGCGGGCCAGGCTGCCTCCTCTCTCTATGCCATGGCCATCCTGCAGGTCCGCCAGGCCAAGGCGTTGAGAGAGCTCCACGAGGGTAAGGCCGACCGGGTATAATGCAGGATCTCCGTGCCGCCGCTGACAGCGCTCTATGGGCGACCAAGGCGGCGACACGGACCCTGGGTCGGACGATGTCCACGGTAGTGGTCCAGGAGAGTCACCCCCGGCTTTACCTTGCGCATAAGAGTGACACCAAGGAAGTCCGCTTTCTTGATGCACCCATCTCGCAGGGTGGGTTGTTGGTAACACCGTCGAGGACTGCGCTCAGCAGTTTTGACGGTGAAGCAGACAGTGGCAATTAGCCACATTTTCTCCACGCCGCGACTCGGCCGCCTAGGCCTCCGAGATCCCGCGTGACGTCTGCTTCCCGGCAACCCAGGACCCCTTCGACATCGGCTCCGGTTTCTGTGCCCCCACAGGCGGCACCCCGGAAGCGGAGGTCGAGGGGGAAACCTCCACCCCGTCAGCAACCTTCTCCCGAGAGGGGACACTGACGGGAAGACCCCAAGGAGAACAACATCGGGCCCGACCTTCACAGCCACGGCTCTGATCGGTCGGTACGGGACGGCTCCTGCCTCGTCACCAAAGCCGGGCCCTTTTCAGGGCCTGGCGCCCACTTACTCGCAGAGTTTTTCCGTTCTCCCCGGGTGTACTTACAGCCGATCGCACACTCCACTGTGCCCGGCGACCCGACCTTACGCCCTGGCGAGGCGTTGGGTCGTACACACACGACAGCTGCACCACTCTCAAAATCGACAGTGCGTGCAGCGGTCCGCCAGGCAGGTAAAAAAGGCGGAGCCAACCTTCCCTCCGGGGACCCCCCGTGACAGAAGGGTAGCTCCGCCAGCCGACGAACCACCCACCATGGGAATGATGAAGCAGACCGTCCCTTGGTCACCCTGTCACAGTCCCTGGGAGCTCGAGAGCTGCCCACACTGTCGCTGACTAATGAGGGCGGTCCGTCTTGGTTACTCGATCCAGTTCGCCAGAGACTCTCCCAAGTTTCGGGGCATCATCTCTCCCTCTGTCAGAGGCAGGGACGCCTCCGGACTTCGGGTAGAGGTCACCACCCTTCTGGCAAAACAGGCATCGAGTTCGTCCCTCAAAACCAAGATGTTCAGTGGGTCACGACCCGCACTTCATCGTTCCCAGGAAAGATGGTGGGTTGCGCCCCATAGTTCTGCGTACCCTGAAAAGCACCTTCACAAAGCTGCCGTTCAGGGTGCTCACGCAGAGGCGCATCCTGACATCTATCAGGTGTCAGGATTGGTTCGTGGCAATCGACCTGAAGGACGCTTACTTTCATGTCTCGATTCCCCTCGACACCGGCCGTTCCTACGGTTCGCGTTCGGGGGCGGCATATCAGTACAGAGTCCTCCCTTTCGGTCTGTCCCTGTCTCCACGGGTCTTCACGAAGATCGTGGAAACCGCCCTTTCTCCCCTTCGGGAAAAAGGTGTGCGGGTACCAAACTATCTCGACGACTGGCACACTCGCGAGATCTGTTGTGTACACAAAGGGACCTGATGCTCCGGCATCTAGATCGATTGGGATTTCAGGTCAACCGAGAAAAGAGCAACTCTCCCCAGTGCAGAGCATCCTCTTTCTCGGTATGGAACTAAACTCTGTCACCATGACGCTCAGCTGTCCGCAGCACGCGCCCAGTCAGTGTTGAACTGCCTGGAACACTTCAGGCAGTCGGCGGTCCCCCTGAAACAATTTCAGAGGCTCCTGGCATGCGTCCTCCGCGGGGGTAATACCCCTCGGATTGATGCACATGAGACCGCTCCAACACTGGCTACAGAGTCAAGTTCCGAGGACAGCGTGGCACACCGGCAGCAGCGCATGGTGATGACGCCCTGCTGCCGACGCACCCTAACCCCTTGGTCTTCCATGACCTTCCTCCGAGCGGGGACTCCCCTCGGGCAGGTTACGAGGCACGTCGTGGTGACGACGGACGCCTCGCTGCAGGGGTGGGGCGCAGTGTGCAACGGGCACGCAGTAGCGGGGCGCTGGACGGGCCCCTGTCTGCGCTGGCATATCAATTGCCTAGAGTTGGGGGCTGTGCTGCTTGCGCTGAGAAGGCTACGGCCTCTAGTGCGGGGCCAGCACGTGCTGGTCCACCTGGACAGCACGACAGCCGTAGCGTACACGCCAGGGTGGCGTACGCTCACGGCAGCTAACACGACTTGCCCGACGCCTCCTCCTGTGGAGTTAGCAGGTGATCCGCTCCCTGCAGGCCACACACATCCCAGGTGAACTGAACCAGACAGCCGACGCGCTCTCTCGTCAGTATACGCCTTGCGGAGAGTGGCGACTCCACCCCCGGTCCAGCTCATTTGGGTGCTGTTCGGACAGGCACAGATAGACCTCTTTGCCTCCCACGACACCACCCATTGTCTGCTTTGGTACTCCCTGACCGAGGCCCCCCTCGGCACGGATGCCCTGGCGCACAGCTGACCACGGGACGGGCGGAAGCACACCTTCCCCCCCAGGAGCCTCCTTGCACAGACACTGTGCAAGGTCAGGGAAGAGGAGCACCAAGTGTTATTGGTTACACCCACTGGTTTAACCACACTTGGCTTCAGAGCTGATGCTCTGGACAGCGACTCCCCCTGACCCATTCCTCTGACAGAGGACCTGCTCTCTCAGGGGAAGGACACGTTCTGGCATCCCAGATCAGACCTCTGGAAAACCCATGTCTGGTCTCTAGACGGGACGAGAAGATCCTGAGATGGCTACTCCCCTATACGGCTGAGACCATCACCCAGGCTAGGGCCCCATCTACCAGGCGGTTACACGCCTCTAGACGGTGCCTCTTCTCGTCCTGGTGTCTTTCTCAACGAGAAAGACCCACTGAGGTGCTTGATCAGGACTGTGTTCCCTTCTCACGAGACTGGAGACTAACATCTCCCCTCCACACTGAAAGTGTATGTAGTCGCTATTGCCACTCATCACAAATCAGTTGATGGAAAGTTTCTAGGGCAACACGACCTGGTCACCAGGTTCCTAACGGGCGCGAGAGGGCGGAAGCCGCCTCATCTCCGCTCCATACCCTCTTGAGACCCTAACGTGGGTCCAAGAGCCCCCAGAGGCTCCGATCTTCCTCACCTGAGTAAGACGGCCCCCCTGTGGTGCTCGCTTCCTTCAAGAGGGTAGGGGACCTCCAAGCTCTGTGTCCCCGGATTGCCTTGAATTCGGCCCTGGTAACTCTCACGTTATCCTGAGACCCGGGCCCGGATACGTGCCCAAAGTTCCCACTACTCCCCTTCGGGACCAAGTGGTGAACTTGCAGGCGCTCCCCATCGGGGAGGAAGACCAACCCCATCCGTGTTGTGTCCTGGACCGCACGCAGGGCTTCAGTAGCTCTGACCAGCTCCTTGTCTGTATTGGAGGACAGCAGAAGGGGAAGGCTGTCTCCAAGCAGAGGTTGGCGCACTGGGTCGTGGATGCCGTTACGACGGCATTCCGATCTCAGAATCTCCCATGCCCACTGAGGGCTTACTCCACACGGGGTATAGCCACCTCCTGGGCACTGGCCAGAAGCGCCTCTCTAGCAGACATCTGTAGAGCTGCGGGTTGGGCTACGCCCAAACACCTTCGCAAGGGTTAACATCCTTCGCGTAAACCCGGTGTCAGCCCACGTCCTGCGTGGCGACATGTAGGACTGGCATCGGGGGGGGGCGTATGCCTGCGAAAGCATCTTCCCACCCTCCATGAGGTTGGGTCAGTGTGCTTTCTACCTTTCTTCTTACCCAAACACATGGCTAAGAAACTGGTACCTCACCAACCTTCCTTCTTACCCAGACCTGGTTAAGAACAGGCATTCCATCCATCACTAAGCAAGCACCCCCTGGGGCTTGGCTGGGCAGAGCAGCCTTCCCCCTTAGGCCGGGATACCATATGACCTATCACAGATAGTCTAACCGACCTGGTGCTATCAGACGCAGTATCACCCCCCGCCGTGGGCTGTTCCGTCTGCTATACCCTCATGACAATGGTTCCCACACATGGTAACCCATGAGCTTCCCCAGGTGGACCTCCACCTCGCGGTGAACTACCCAGTCCGCACGTTCCATGCGTTCTCCTCCAAGGACGAGACCATATATATATCTCCACCATATTCCTCCCCACGGGTAGGAGGTGGCCTCTGCAGCGCTTCTCTGATTAAGAGTTGCGCTTTTCCCGGTGTAAACCCGAGCCGGACGGCCTCTCGCCTATAGAGAGCTAAGGCCCCGTCCGTGAAAGGTTACCGGTCAGGGCTGTACCCATCTTTCTCCAAGAAAGCTCTGGAACCCCCCGACCACCACACTGGAAGGTTACAAGTTTCACGAAAGGTTCGAGCTGACACGCCCAGGCTTGTTACCGTCGCTTCGCTGAGATTGTGACGCGATACAGCGTTTGTGGCGTTTTCCATAGGCAACCCCATCTGTCGTTCTCGACACAACGTCGAGAGACCGACAGAAAGGGAACGTCTTGGTTACGTATGTAACCTCAGTTCCCTGATGGAGGGAACGAGACGTTGTGTCCCTTATGCACTAACACGTATCGTATTCTGCTGCAGTCGTGAGAGGCTCTCAGGCTCTTCAGAACAAGAGGTAAATGAATGCTGCACGCCGGCTTCCTTTTATACCGGATATCCGGGGGCGGAGCCCGGCATGCAAATTTCATTCGCCAAATTTCATTGGCCTTTTCTATAGTAGTCAGAGTTGATTGGTTCTCAAGGGCGAACCCCATCTGTCGTTCTCGACACAACGTCTCGTTCCCTCCATCAGGGAACTGAGGTTACATACGTAACCAAGACGTTCTCAATGTTCAGCCAGGGTTCTATTATAGCAGTCAGGGATTTCCAGCTATTTTGATAAAGTCAAAATATTTTAGCAGGAATGTCTCAAACCTGTCTGTTCAAATTTTTCCCTTTTTTTCATTCTTGTCTTTGCCACAAAGAAAATCAAGAGCTTAAAACTGAAACTTTATATAACAGCTCCAATGTTAGTGTTTTTGCACACTTTAAGAAGTTAGAGCGAAATTCAATGCAAAGGTCCTTAAGCATGATAAAATAATCCATAGAATAAATTAATTTTACCATTGGTTTTTAACTCACTGATTGCTTAGGTGTCAATATTTGGTTGTTTACACCTATGTGAAAGTTTTTAAAGCATGTTTTTAATTTGTTTTTAACAGTCTATATTCCTTATCATATGGGCACATTCAAAATGTTTATAATGATTATTTTATGTTCTATAAAGAACAATCCTTTCTTCATTAGTTGTGTAATGCTTCTGGTTTGTGCATTTTAATTTACAAAAATCCTACAATTCAAGTTTTGGTAGACACACGTCGATTACAAAATCCATTACAAAAACCTCCAGTATGCTTACCTGTGAGACAGAGGAGTCCAAGCAAAACCACACACAAGAGGAGCGTGAAACACAGGCGAGACATTATCACTCACTGAAAGCAACAGCACAGTATAAAGGCCTTAGAAGATTATCGTCCATCCATTTCAAACAATGCTCCTTTTGTATAAAATGAAGATTCAAATGTGGTATTGATATATCAACAGATTGTATTAAACCAGGCACAGATGTTCAAAGAAAAGAATTCAGCCTGAGATTACCTGTAGCTGCTAGTCCTGGGTCTGTCTTGTGATGTGTGTGCATCTGGTGTTAGGCAGCCTTGTTTAACTTTCACATGGACCATTTATGTCATACCTCTCATTCTTTTGGTCTATATACCACATCTCTTATTTGCTGTATATTCTCGCACTTTCTTACTGACCTATAGCTGAAAGAATCCTTTGTTAAAGCAGAAGCCTTATGTCTCTGGTAAAATTCCACATACACAACCTTCTTTTCACCTTTCTTTTTCTTTGAAATGTATGAAACATCACCCTGCTGTGTTGTAGTACCACTGCAATACCACCACAGTAAGAATGTTTGTTATTTGGCCATATTTGCTGTAATTGACAGTACATTTACATTTATTAATTTGACAGTCACTTGTATCCAAAGCGACTTACAGGAAAATGAGTATATAAACATTTTGTCAACACACTAAACAGTACCGTTAGTTTACAAGGCCATACTACCAGGAGGATTAAAGCCGAGTAAGCAAGGGAGAGAATGAACAACAACAATATACAGTATATATATTTTTTTTAGACAGTCAGCCAGTTTTTGGTTAGTCAAATAAATGTGGAACAGGTATGTTTTGAGCGTTTTTTTTTGAAAGTTGTGAAGGATGCTGCAGTTCGGGTGGAGGCTGGTAGTTCATTCCACCACAGGGGAACCGAATGTACCAGATTTACTATCTGAGATACATACATAAAGACTGTGGCATACTTCTTTTTTTTATGTGTACTCGAGCGTGCGCGTACAGTAGGGAACAATTAACTGTATTAATATGAAGGAATTTTCTGTATTCATTTTTTACAGTTGTTTTACCAGTTTTTGTACATTTTGCACTGCATTATATTAATTTTTTAGCATTAACAGATAAAGGACAGCCTTGCAAAGTATACTGCTTTTGACTCGTACACAGGAATTGACGAATGCGCGTTGCAACATATTGCAATACCTCTCTGGGCCTACAGGGGTCAGGTTTTCTTCTACTACCTTGAATCAATGTTCCCAGGACACTCTTGCTGGTTAAACTTATTCCTGCAAGCAATGTAATGCGCATGCGCAACCTGAAAATTTCTGCAGTGCACGCACAGTATGCATGTACAATTCTGATGACGAAATTTGCGTCACGCACACTTTAAGCTATAGCCGCAGGAATGTATTTTGAGCAGGGTGTGCCGTGTTTTTTGTTTTTGCCAGGGCAGAAGTTATGACTGTGCCATGGGCGAGCCGCTTAAGTTTAATGTTAATAAATAACGGAGGCGAAAATAAGTTGCTGCCGAGAATAAAGAAGGATGCCAGTGTGATTATAGGATACAGCATAAACAAACACATAAACGCATGTTATATGTATGCCTATAGCCAAAGCACAATCTGTTGTACGAAAATAGCTGCTCGGCAGCACCTTAACTACCCAAACAAAAACCAGTCACGCCATTAAACACAACTGCATGCTGTACGCCGACAGCACATAGAAATCAACCCGTAACGTTAAACAATCTCAAAACAAGAAATAACTGTCTTACATTACTTCTGGCCTGCATGCAAAACTCCGAAAGTGGCCTTTCTTTCTGGGATGAAGCTGCTGAAGTCCTGCATGAGGACATTATTGTTCAGTAAAAAAAGTCTTAAATTCGTTTTTGCGCCATTTGGACAAGACCGCTCGAGACACTTGACCTTCACTAACGCCATGACCTCATAAGACCCTTGTGTTGTCATTGTAACAGTAACGTTATTAATGTTTTCAATGGATTAAAAGACACATTAATAAAATGTATTATTAGAATATAGAAGTTAGACATAATTAATATTGCATATAAGAATTTATAGTCCGTTTAATATTTGACCTGTGGTTCTCTCTCCTTTATCTCAAATGTGTGCTTTCACTGTGCGTGTGTGCGAGTTTGTTTGCGTGTGTGCGTCTATGTCAATGTGTGTAGTGTGTATGCACATTGTGTGTGTGGAGCATTTGTATGTCTGTCTTTTGTTGTTTTCACCTTTTTCTTGTTTTTACAGGTATATGACTTTAGTTGTTTCTTGTATTCAATGCGTCTCATGTACAGCTGCTTTGTAACAATGAAAATTTTAAAAAGCGCTATATAAATAAAGTTGAGTTGAGTTGAGTTATTTTTATTTTTATTTTTGATAAAACATGTGAGTGTCTATTTACAGAGTACAAATAGCCAGTTTTTATTCGTTCGAACAAAGACATCTATACAGATGTGGAACAACTCAAAGGTGAGTAAATGATGACAGAATTTTCATTTTTGGGTGAAGTATCCCTTTAAGGCTAAACCATCCAAAATTAATTTGACCTCTCTGCCTGAGTGAAATTCAAACCATATGTCACATATTTATGCATCTTTCGGTGGGTGAGAGACAGAAAAGCTTGGATGTGGATTAACGCACAGGCAAATTTCATACTTCTGCATATTTCAGATGTAAATCGGGAATTCCAGTCGCTGTGGTGATAATTATTTTAACACAGGATTTCAGTTGCGGGTTTGCAAGCTTCTATGGGTCCATGAAGGTACTGCAAAGTTTCTATGGACTTAAATATATAAGCAAAATATAAATATTATTTACGAATGTATAAATAGACTGTTGTCAATAGAATGATTCATCAGGATAACTGCACAATATTGTTACTGTGGGGAATTCTAAATACCGTGAATCATTTCAGATAACATTAACATATTTGTTTACATTGCTCAGAAATCACAGAAGCTTACTTACTATCAGTAAGTTAAGAATGCTCTAACATAACCCTTGCTTATGAGAAGAATGCATATACCTTTATATGCACCAGTTATATATAAAGTTATTGCTACTGAAAACAGTCTACTACATAATGTGAATGTTAAATGCAACATATGGTATATCGCAATAAAAATTATATAAATGTAGGAAAATAAATGTGAAAAACTGATATTGTTCCATGCCAAATTCTAAACAGTCCACATTTTTAAATACAGGTTTATGGATTTTTTTAAATTGCAAAATATTTTTTATTTTATTGCATTTAAACAATAAACTGTAAAACGGTCTAATGGCAATCTTTGTTTTTAGTTTGTACAATACAAAGGACCAATGAATCCCAACAAAGGTGGTAAAGACTTTAAGATAAAACCAACTGACTAAACCAACTCTATGTTTGTTTAACGGTAGTGCTATCAACATGTTAACATTATATGAGTCTCCATTGGAGCTTATTTGATCTTAAAATGTTGACAACCCCAGATGTAAACCTATAACATGACAGCATGGCTCAGTGGCAGAATACTCCTGTGCCATCTAGTGACAATTACATGCCAGCACAGAAAGTTTTTAACAACATTTGTTTTTAGCAGCATGCTAAACTGCATGAATTCTACAGAATACAGAAGGTGTCATAACTGACAGGCTCAGGCAAAATACACATTTCAAATGCTAATAAACTATTCCACAGTACATTTACATCTACATTTACACATTTGGCAGACGCTTTTATCCAAAGCGACTTACACTGCATTATCCTACACATTTATACAAAGGTATTTGCAATCCCCTGGGATCGAACCCCCAACCTTGCATTGTTAACGCAATGCTCTTACCACAGAGCTACAGGAAACATTCTGCATATGACTTTATCTCAATGATAAAATTGCAACTTAATAACAATATTGTATAATGCAGCTGACACGATCGTCCATTCTTTACCATAGTAGTAACAACCGTGAACATGCTTTGATTCGTTTTTTAAGTAGATTACAAAGTCACAAGATACGACTGAAATTGTATTTTGGTGACCCGTGACGTTTTCGAGCATTGGAGGCACACATTATTTGTTACATCAGTTTAATGTCTAGAAATAATTTATTTCAAATGTTTTTGGCTGTTTATTTATAATCTTTTCTGGTCTAAAAGTGTAACATAAAATGTACCTAATATGACAAACATGTAGCTTTGTTATTCTGTCCTTAGAGACATAATTATGAATATATATATATATATATAATCTCTGTAATGATTTATTCACCATCAAGTCGTTCAAAATATGTTGTGGTTTCTGTAGAACACAAAAGAAGATATTTTGAGAAATGTCTCAGTGGTTTTGTGGACATATTGGAAGTCAACAGGGTCAAAAGTTGTTTTGTTAGCATCGTTCTTTAAAATATATTCTGTGTTCTGCAGAGTTCAAAAAAGTCATACAGGTATTGAATGACATGATGGTGTAGACATGAAGAACGGGCAATAATTTTCATTTTTGAATGAACTGTTCCTTTAAAATGGGGGTTTTGCTTTCTCCCAACTGCAACTACAAGTCATCTCATGACAACCGTGTCAAAACACCAAAGACATATTAAAGACACCCTTATCGTTGTAAAAGTGTTGGAGCAACATTTATTACTTATATTTTCATGTCATTATCATCCACCATAGTTAAACTCATTTTACAGCAATGATATATTCAATACTTTACCTTTACACATTGTGATAGTCATCAATATTCACATTTTCATTATAAACTGCAATTGAAGTTTTCAAGACCTTTATCACTGAAAAGACATTGGAAATGAAAGGAGTTGAGGGCGGGATCGGGTGGGGATGTCGGCTGGCCAGGATCTGACTCTTCATCGTCCAATACAGACAATGATTCCTGAATGGCCCTGTCAGATACAGACATAGAGATTAATTACAAAACAACTGATATGCACAAACCAACTCTGAAGTCGATGTACACACACACCTCTCAAACTGAGAATCCTCCTCATACAGGGGAGGCTGAGAAGTAATACGAAATGAGAGGGACACAACACCCAAATAATATTTTTTTCTTCCATGGGCAGTTTGAGTTAGATGCCAAATAACAACCAAATATTTGAAAAATAGAGCAGTGTGCAGTGAGATATGACTAAACCAGCTGTGTGGGTTAAAACTTTACTGACCTTGAACAAGTTGGGTCCATAGTCCACACCAGCCTCTGAAGCTGCTTGTGGAGACTGTGGATATAGTACAGTAACAGAACTGACTGGTTCATCACTACCAAAAAGATTGCTGAAGGTCACGTGAGCGTTAAACGCGTGGATTTCTAAAATAGAATGATGATTGACGAAAGCTCAGTAAAATCACATACTAAATGTCGCTTTTACAACAAGGGGCACATACTTCAGTCCTGAGAGGTCTCCTCGGCGCTGCCTTTGGTGGACATGGTGGAACAGGTCTGGATAGTTGGAAACTTGGCAGATGTGGAAGTGACACTGCAAACAAGCCAGAACAAGACAATTAAATGAAATCTGCATTCGCAGCAAGTGGGCATTAGACTTCTAAACAGTCCATGAAGACTTGAGGTGAAGGTCATTTGAGGTTCTGTGATGTAAACGGTTTAGTGATCCTATTATCTCTCCTACAGTATGTGAAGCTCACTCACATCTGGAGGTCTCCAGACCCGAAAGCAGCAGCTTTCTATTGGACACCTGAGTAAGCTTCAACTGCAGAAGCACAGTGCTTACTGCATAAACTGTGTCCATCGCAGGCATTTTAAAATTTTGCTTATTAAGTTTAGAACTGCATTAAAATGACCATTATGGTTTCCTTTAGCCTGTTAAAGCATCGAATCAGTCGCTAATAACTTAACGTCCATAACGATACATCCATTAATAAAAACACAGTTTCAGATGTAAAGATGATTGAAGGCATGCACACACAAAATATATGACACACACTTACGTAGACTACTGTTAATGGGAGGAAGTCGCACTCCCAGATAAAATAAGCCTCTGAAAGTAGAGTAAAAAGATTAAAATATAGACTCTTTCACGTATGTTGTTAAAGGGGTCATATGCGTGAATAAGTGTTTTTCTGTTCCCTGCTGTCTTTGGTGTGTTATAAGTTGCCCGTGCATGTATCAGACAAGTAAAATTGCTCAAATTAAAGTGTTGGAAACAAAAGATGCATTCTATCTAAAAGCGAAAGCGAACCCAGACTTGCCTGAAACGCCTCGTGTAACCACACCCCGGCGAATGTACGTCACTTTGTAACATGATTTGACTTAAGACCGCCCAAATCTAAACGCAAGTGAGGTGGGCGTACTTGTAAATCTTATTGGCTCATCACCGCCGCAGCGCTGTGTGTTTTGTTGCGAAAATAAAGCCTCTTTGTTTGCCCTACCAAAACATGAGACAACAAAAAACGAATGGTTACATTTTATTTACAACACTGTTCCAGAACAGTGCAATCCGAATGTTCAAGTTTGTGCAGCGCGTTTCACCGACGATTGCTTCACGAACGTGGGAGAGATCAAGACCGGCTATGCACGAAAGCCTTGGTTAGAAAGTGGAGCCTTTCCAACCATTACAACCTCGCTGGAGCTTCAGATTTGCAGCCTGTAAATATATTTTCATTGTAAAAGACTTTGCTACGGACTAACACGAGTTGAGTTTGTCGTGTATTTGTGCTTTTCAAATGCAGACACGTGCGCAACGTGAAAAAAAGACAACAAAAGTCCCAATAATCAGTAATAATGTTCCAACTAGAGGCAACAAATGTTGTGTTTATAATAGGGTTTATTGTCTTTGCTGAGTCGCGACAAGACATTGCGTAACACTAGTTGATCTAGAAGGCTCAAAGCGCTCGCGTTATTATTTTACATAGCTTGTATCTATCTCACACAAACGCCGTATGATATATATGGTTGATTGTTTATAGTCTTTATAACGTTGTATATAAAAGGTAAAACAGTTAGTTATAGTTTAACTATTTAACATAATATTTTCTGCATCAGATTCGGGCTCGAATTGATATAAGGAGGTCACGGTGACATTTTATCACCGGTCTGTCAGTACAATTGCCTGGGAACATGATGTTCCAAATATGGTAGAAGGCGTTGCATTTCCCTCACACTTGCAGTATTCGACCAATCACCACGCACTGGTAAACTGGCCAATCACAGCACACCTCGCTTTTCAGAGCTATGAGCCTTGTAAAAAATCAGCACGTTTCAGAGAGGCGGGGCAAAGAGGAGATACAAACATGCACGGTGTATGGAAAATACAGCGTTTTTTAACCTTAAATCGTGTATTCACATTACATTACATCTAAAACAAACCATAATATTCGTTTTAGCCATGTCATTTGACCCCTTTAATTATGTTTAAAACGATAATTTACCTGGACTCGTCCAGCTGGCCCGGGCGAGTAAAATATCTATGCCTGTGATCCATTTCTTCAATTAAACTCGTCAAATTGCTTTAAAAACTGATCAAGCCTACTGGAGTGAGTAGTAAAGCGACAATGCTTGTAAAATTAAAAAAATATTGTAACCATGGTTACCAGAGCCGTCGTATGGGCTGTGCCAGGTGTGTGACCACAGGGCGTCGCGCCTGACCTGAAAAAAATATTTTGGTGTTTTTTTTTATTTCACACCCAGCAAAATAAAATTTGTGTGATAATTAATGTGTCTTCCTCTATCTATAATGTGATCATTGATGTGTCTTACTGTGGCTAGTTTTAAGGGTTATATAAATCCTGACTGAGTTGAAAAGACACCACTTTCACAGACATTTCTTATAATAACATTAAGAATTGCCATCCATCCATCCATCCATCCATCCATCTTCTTCCGCTTATCCGGGGCCGGGTCGCGGGGGCAGCAGTCTAAGCAGGGATGCCCAGACTTCCCTCTCCCTAGACACTTCCTCCAGCTCTTCCGGGGGAACACCGAGGCGTTCCCAGGCCAGCCGGGAGACATAGTCCCTCCAGCGTGTCCTAGGTCTTCCCCGGGGTCTCCTCCCGGTGGGACATGCCCGGAACACCTTCCCGGGGAGCCGTCCAGGGGGCATCCGGAAAAGATGCCCGAGCCACCTCAGCTGGCCCCTCTCGATGTGGAGGAGCAGCGGATCTACTCTGAGCTCCTCCCGAGTGACCGAGCTTCTCACCCTATCTTTAAGGGATCGCCCAGCCACCCTGCGGAGAAAGCTCATTTCGGCCGCCTGTATCCGGGATCTTGTCCTTTCGGTCATGACCCACAGCTCATGACCATAGGTGAGAGTAGGAACGTAGATTGACCGGTAAATCGAGAGCTTCGCCTTGCGGCTCAGCTCCTTCTTCACCACGACAAACCGGTACAGCGACCCATTACTGCAGAAGCTGCCGATCCGTCTGTCAATCTCCCGTTCCATCCTTCCCTCACTCGTGAACAAGACCCCCAGATACTTGAACTCCTCCACTTGAGGAAGGAACTCTCCACCTACCTGAAGTGAGCAAGCCACCCTTTTCCGACTGAGAACCATGGCCTCAGATTTGGAGGTGCTGATTCTCATCCCAGCCGCTTCACACTCGGCTGCAAACCGTCCCAGTGCATGCTGAAGGTCCTGGTCTGATGGGGCCAGCACGACGACATCATCTGCAAAGAGCAGAGATGATATCGTGTGGTCCCCAAACCCGACGCCCTCCGGCCCCTGGCTGCGCCTAGAAATTCTGTCCATAAAAATTATGAACAGACCGGCGACAAAGGGCAGCCTGCCGGAGTCCAATATGCACCGGAAACAAGTCTGACTTACTGCCGGCAATGCGAACCAAGCTCCTGCTCCGGTCGTACAGGGACCGGATAGCCCTTAGCAAAGGGTCCCGAATCCCATACTCCCGGAGCACCCTCCACAAGATGCCGCGGGGACACAGTCGAATGCCTTCTCCAAATCCACAAAACACATGTGGATTGGTTGGGCAAACTCCCATGAACCCTCCAGCACCCTGGAGAGGGTATAGAGCTGGTCCAGTGTTCCACGACCGGGACGGAAACCACACTGTTCCTCCTGAATCCGAGGTTCTACCATCGGCCGGATTCTCCTCTCCAGTACCCTGGCATAGACTTTCCCGGGGAGGCTGAGAAGTGTGATCCCCGATAGTTGGAGCACACCCTCCGGTCCCCCTTCTTAAAAAGAGGGACCACCACCCCGGTCTGCCAGTCCAAGGGCACTGTCCCCAAGCGCCACGCGATGCTGCAGAGGCGTGTCAGCCAAGACAGCCCCACAACATCCAGAGACTTGAGGTACTCAGGGCGGATCTCGTCCACCCCGGTGCCCTGCCACCGAGGAGTTTCTTGACTACCTCGGTAACTTCAGCCCGGGTGATGGGCGAGTCCGCCTCCGAGCCCTCGGCCTCTGCTTCCTCAATGGAAGACGTGGCGGCGGGATTGAGGAGATCCTCGAAGTATTCCTTCCACCGCCCGATGATATCCCCGGTCGAGGTCAACAGCCGCCCCCCTCCACTGTAAACAGCGTTGGTAGGGCACTGCTTACCCCTCCTGAGGCGCCAGACGGTTTGCCAGAATCTCTTCGAGGCCGACCGATAGTCCTTCTCCATGGCCTCCCCGAACTCCTCCCAGGCCCGAGTTTTTGCCTCCCCAACCACCCGGGCTGCAGTCCGCTTGGCCTGTCGGGACCTGTCAGCTGCCTCGGGAGTCCCACAAGCCAGCCAGGCCCGATAGGACTCCTTCTTCAGCTTGACGGCATCCCTTACTTCCGGTGTCCACCACCGGGTTCGGGGATTGCCGCCTCGACAGGCACCGGAGACCTTACGGCCACAGCTCTGAGTGGCCGCGTTGACAATGGAGGTGGAGAACATGGTCCACTCGGACTCAATATCTCCAGACTCCCTCGGGATCTGGTCGAAGCTCTGCCGGAGGTGGAAGTTGAAGATCTCTCTGACAGGCGATTCGGCCAAACGTTCCCAACAGACCCTCACAGTACGTTTGGGTCTGCCGAGTCTGTCCAGCTTCCTCCCCCGCCGTCGGAGCCAACTCACCACCAGGTGGTGAGTTGACAGCTCCGCCCCTCTCTTCACCCGAGTGTCCAAGACATACGGCCGTAGGTCAGATGAAACAACTACAAAGTCGATCATCGACCTCCGGCCAAGGGTGTCCTGGTGCCATGTGCACTGATGGACACCCTTATGCTTGAACATGGTGTTCGTTATGGCCAAACTGTAACTAGCACAGAAGTCCAATAACAGAACACCACTCGGGTTCAGATCAGGGGGGCCGTTCCTCCCAATCACGCCCCTCCAGGTGTCACTGTCGTTGCCCACGTGGGCGTTGAAGTCCCCCAGCAGAACGACGGAGTCCCCAGTTGGGGCGCTTTCCAGCACCCCTCCAAGAGTCTCCAAGAAGGCCGGGTACTCTACACTGCCATTTGGCCCCTAGGCGCAAACGACAGTGAGAGACCTATCCCCGACCCGAAGGCGCAGGGAAGCGACCCTCTCGTTCACCGGGGTAAACTCCAACACATGGCGGCTGAGCTGGGGGGCTATAAGCAAACCCACACCAGCCCGCCGCCTCTCACCATGGGCAACTCCAGAGTGGTGAAGAGTCCATCCTCCCTCGAGGAGAGTGGTTCCAGAGCCCAAGCTGTGCGTAGAGGTGATCCCGACTATTTCTAGTCGGAATCTCTGAACCTCACGCACAATCTCAGGCTCCTTCCCCGCCAGAGAGGTGACGTTCCATGTCCCTAGAGCTAGATTCCGCGTCCAGGGATCGGGTTGTCGAGGCCCCCCGCCTTCGACTGCCGCCCAATCCACTTTGCACCGGCCCCTTACGGTCCCTCCTGCAGGTGGTGGGTCCACGGGGAGGGTGGCCCCACGTCGCTCCTTCGGGCTGTGCCCGGCCGGACCCCATGGGGGGAGGCCCGACCACCAGGCGCTCGCATACGAGCCCCAACCCCGGGCCTGGCTCCAGGGTGGGGCCCCGGCTGCGTCATACCGGGCGACGTCACGGTCCTCCAATTAATTGTCATCATAAGGGGTGCATGAACCGCTCTTAGTCTGACCCGTCGCCTAGGACCTGTTTGCCTTGGGAGACCCTACCAGGGGCATATAGCCCCAGACAACATAGCTCCTAGGGTCTTTCGGGTGCTCAAACCCCTCCACCACGGTAAGGTGGCAGTTCAAGGAGGGGACATTTTTTTTACTTGTTTTACGTTTTACTTTATGTATTGTTTGATATCTTAAGGCTGGATTACACTACACAATTTTTTTAATCTGAACAGCTGTCTGTATGAACAGTGTATTTATCACTACAAACAAAACATTACCAAGAAGCAATAAAAAGACACTACTTAACCATCACTTTTGCAAAACGTTTAATTAAACAAAAGTATATAAACTTTTTGCACACCTATGGGTGTTGAGCTCATTCCATTTCAACTTCTTTTCCTCATTCCATTTAAATAAACAGGGTTTTAAATAACAATGATCAGTCACATTCAGACATTTCGTACTTTAATAAAAGCTGTAGGTGATGAATGAATTCCTTATTAAATGGGCAAAACCTTTACGAAACTGAAACTGCAACAGTGTGTGAGGTCTATGGAGGTCTGTTGATACGGATAGAAGTGAATCTGAAATGAGGTGAATATAGTTCTTTTTATATAACAGATGAGCAGTGCTTTGAATGTGAGTGTGGCACATTTGGTTAAGCATTTACAAAACATTCTTATAAAAGACAGACCTCCAAGTTCAACCACCAGGGGGCGACAAGTACCTGTCTGCTGGTCACCAACACTCTCTTTGGCAGATACCATGTACATACAGTTTCCTGCAACTTCTCAGTGTCTATATTCTTGGTAAGAACCAGCACTTGCTCTGTGAGGACTTGAGGATTGTGCTACTGAAATCGTCTGAACTATCATCTTGAACTAAAGTATAAGATCAACAAGGATGTGTCGATAAAGATCTTGTATGACAAATATTTATGAAGGCTGTCTTGCATTTACAAGGCAATGAGTGAGAGAATTGCCGATATTCATTTTTCGTGAATGTTTATCGACCCCAGCAAAAAGAAACACAAAAAAAGACATAAAGGACCCACACTGTTTGGCTAGGTAAGTCGCTTCTGAAAGTCCTCTGGTTGCTGGTGCGAAATGCAGAACCATGGAGTTGTTGCAGACATCACTTGGCTCAGTGTGAGGTCAAATCAGCTCTGTTCCAGTCAGGTCTGGTCCTAAGGCTCATTTGTGTGTAGAAAGTCACTGGAGGGGTTTGATAAGGTAAAGCTTCTCTCCATGTTCGCTGGTGAAGATGGGAGCTTTCTTGTAGTGCTCTAACAGTTCATCCATAGCATTAAAGCGGCGTTGACCGATACAGTAAACTCCATTCGACAACTGCACCTTGAAGTGCTTGTTCTTCCCGACTGCCTTGAGAGACACAGAGAAATCACTCGGCTAGAAAGAAATAGAAAGAAACATTTTTAATGAACTGCCACCAACAGAGGGAGCTGTAAGCATTGCTCAAAACTCTTAATGTCCCGTAGAGTATTTCGGGTAGACATAGCAAGTACTGTGTTTTAAGATTGACACACTGTGATGATATCCCACAGAGTTTTTTAGACCCAATCACGTAAAATGACTCTATAAATATGTCACAGTAAATGTCACAAAAATGACTATTCACAGCCAGTGAAAGCAATTTTAAACTGTGCCCCATTCGATAAGATCCAGATAAATAGCCAACTCACAGAAGACTCGCTGTCTCGCACGAGGAAGTCTCCCTCCACACCCCTCTCGTTCAGCGCGCGCTCCCCCTGGTGCCGTGTAACGTTGCCATAGTACCAGTCCTTTCCCGCAAACTTTCCTGTGTGGAAAGGCCCCGTGTGGCTCTTCTGCTGGGAGTAGGAGACCGAGGCCATCGATAAAGGCCCATCGTTAAGTACAACCACATAGTTTTTTGGCACCAGGCCAACCTGCCCGCGACAGTTCTTACATCTCCACCATTCTGGGTCGTTCTCCGGCTTCTCGAGCACCTCCATCGTCTCTCCTTTCTCAAAGTTGAGCTCCTCCTCTGAAACTGAGCTGAAAGGATAGAGTGTCTGAACCGTATGAAGCACCCTTGGGCCCTGACCGTTATTGAGGTCCGGCAGTGAGGAGAAGACTGCAGGGAAGTCGGCAGAAGTCTCCTCGACCTCATCCTCCTGCACGTAGTTGGAAGGGAACCAGCCCACATTGCCGTTATAGCTGCCCTTCCACCAGCCGTCGCTGCACTTCTCGATCACTATCACCCGTGCGCCCTTCACCAGACTGAGTTCATCGTCCCGCTCTGCGTTGTAGGCAAACTTCACCACTGCGGGGGCATTCAAGTCGTAAATTCTTTCGGTACCGCCACCGTTAGAGGAGTACTCGTCTGTGCTGGGCGTGGGAGAGGCTTCCCTCGTGCTCGTCTTGCGCTTTGTTTTTCCCAGGCCTGAGGAAGACAGAGATCATAAAACATTACACACAATCATTTGATGCACATTTTTGTGATTCATAACACAAAGGAATCAAAACAAAAGATTACAGATATTATACTATACAGATAGTATATAGAGTAGACGGTTTCCTCTTAACAACATAAGTGCTTGCGCTCTTTTGTGACCCCGAATGAATTTACGGTACACATTCACAAACAATAGAGTGCCTGTAGATTATTTCTGATAACAATCAAAAGAAACCCAGAACAACCGTTACTTAGCTAAACTTGTCTCTCCAATATTTTGAATTAAGACTGCGATACCAAGCTCAACCGTTAGATGTCAATGTACCATACGGTTTCTTTAAACACAGAATTACAGGACCCATTGTACAAATTGTATTTTTTATATGAACATACAACAAATCGTTTATCTAATACAGTAGTTATAGTAAAATGGTAATTCAAATTAATATTCAAATTAATTAGATATAAATAGTTATATTATTAGAAACTAGCCAAACACAAACAAGAAGTTAACTGGGGGTCAGGCACACGCGCATTCGATGAAATGATCTATATTCAGTTGTCAAAGACTGACGATTTCCTAGGGGAGGGGTTCTGTAATGAATGTTGTGAACCTTTGCACATGCTTAGCAGATGACCTGCTTAAACTCTTTCCCTGCCATCAACAAAAAGTTTTGTCATTTATGAGACAACATTTCCCTAGGCATTGACGGAAATTTAGGACAATCCATGTTTTCACTGTAATATGCTAGGGGTAACTGTTACACATGTTCAGCGTCTTCAGACCAACAAATTCAAAATATTACATTTAAAATGTAACTTTTTGTATTCGTTAATGTATGGAATTTATGGTACATTTAACGTCAGGTTTAATTGTTGGTTTGAAATGTTGTTTTATTGTGACCTTGGTCAGCATGTGGTTATAAAAAAACTAAAAGGCATCCTAACCCATCATCCACCTAATATGGGCAGCTTCATCATATTACAAAGCATGTAATTAAGTTCCTGACTCAAATGTGTACACAGAACAATATGAATATACACTTGCTTTCATGCACGTGCACACATTCAATTGTACCCAGTAAGCAGTTTCCTTCCTGTGTGCATATGATCCATGCCTTGTATGCACTTCTCTGCACCTGACTGCACACACTTCATTTTGCCACCGCCTTTCTCACTTAGTAAAAACAACACTCACACAAACAGAGCCCTCCACAAGCCCCATCTCAGTGCACACCTGCCGAGCACACTAAATGACAATGACTTTCTTCTGAGGGAATAAATCTAATCGTTTTTGCAGGTTTCGGCGAAAATGTTGTTTTTGTCCCAGAGACTATTTCACAGGTTGATACATATAATTTGATCAATGTTAATTAAAAATACTTAATATATAATTTGATATAATATATACATATTATTTGATATATATATATATATATATATATATAACTATAATAAAGCCATTTACAGGTTCTTTTGTCTCTACTCTTGGGTTGGAGATAGAAGTATCCTTTTGTCAAAACAATGGATGACCGGGACAGTGGTTAGGAAATCTGATTGGAAACTGAACATTTTTTTTATTTATTCTGTTTGATGCCGCTAGTGGTGAACATTACTTAAATATTTTTACTCTCAAGTACTGTATTTATCTGTACGTTTTACTTTTGGTAATTTGTCCTTTACTACATTATAAAGCAGGGGTTTATAATGGGGTCCCCAGAAAATTCTGAGAAACAAAAGACGGCAAAAGTTGTACAAATCTACTGAACATTATTACAGTTTCTACAGCTAATATGTTGTCTTTATAATATCACACTTACTATTTGTTTAAACATTTACTTTTAAATGCTGCTTTATACAAAATATTTTTTAGAAAGGGGGTCCCTCTCAAACGATGAATCATATTCTCTTTCCCTCCCAAAAGATGAATCATATTCTCTTTCCCTCCCAAAAGATGAATCATATTCTCTTTCCCTCCCAAAAGATGAATCATATCGAATCATATCAAAAGATTATAAAGCATATATCATACATTTTACGCCACTATATTTTACAAATACATGTATTCTTTCCTTTAATGCTTGGATACAGAACAAATCTTATTCTTTACTCTAGTATTTCTACTCCAAAAAATGTACTTGAGTAAAGGTAGAGTAAAAATACTGAAGTACTGTCCACCTCTGCTAGTGTCACAGAAATGACACAAAGACATTTAACAAAAGGGAACGTAAATTATATCTAGCATTTCTTTTGTTTACCCCTTATGTTTATCAGAGAATTTAAAGATAAAGATCTTTTTTCTAGAAACAATCAGAGAAGAAGAAAGTCAAGAGAGGAAGCAGATTTCCAGGAGACAACGACACTCTTATCGACAGAAACCTCAAACATTTTGTCCCTCAGCCACTATTTAACCAGCAATGGAGATCTCATGCTTCATTAAGGCAGTAATGGGTTTTATATGCTGTGGCATGAGAAAGTGCTGGACCAGAAAAAAAAAAGAGTGGGAATTCACCAAAGAAAGCAGCTCTGGGAATTTAAGGTCAATGTTTTCCAAAGAAACAGTTTCTCAAGACAGCAGGATGCAGCTCTCACAGCCGGACTTCTGTCTTAAGTCAGTGCGAAACATTTCAGTGGTTTAACAGATTCGAACAGTGAAACCAAAACTATCGAATACATATTTTTAGACAAGTTCAGGATTGAAGTTAGAATTAGGCAAATTAAATCTAACATTCTAGTTTAACAGGCAGACCAAACGCCACGTCTTATCAAGCACTCCCGGAAACAAAAGTGAGCCTGTCCAGTCATTTATGGCTGTTTGGAGAAACTGAGTCATTCTCTTGTTGCTTACATGCAAAATAGCATGGCGTGGCCCAGGCACTTCTGTCATTTCATTGGCTACCGCACATTCAAACTCAACACCCGAAAGAACAACATGTTTTTCCTCTTTATGCTCGTGTCACCTTGCAGACTTTTTAAATCAGGCGAATGACTTGTCAAACATAATAACGCCTTACTAGTTTATTTATTGGTTGCCAATCTGATTTTGAAAAACTCATCTGACATTTTATAGACGTCAATAGGGTTACACATTTATTGCCAAGTCATCGGGGAGTGTGTGTCATGTACCAGAGGTTAAAGGGTGTTTAGAGGAAGATAGGCCAGCTGTCAATCACGCAAGTCCCAACAGGAGCACAGAACATGCCGCTCTTTCAACAGAGAAGAAGATGGATGGAAAAATTAACCTTCACCTCAGGCTGTTTTCACAACATGTTGAAATTGAGATTTTAACTGTGATGGTATTAATACATGCGTACTGTATTTCATGTGCATGAAAACAGAGATTATACTAACCTTAATAAAAAATGAATTCATTGAATTTTCTCATCCTCATGTTTTTCCAAACCGTCTGTTGAACACAATATCCTATGAGTAATTCTGCCATTCCAATTTATTTCTATAGCACTGTTATCCCCTTTTATATAGCGCATGCTGGAAAGCATGCAGTTTTGCATTAAATACATTAATACAGAAAGCAGTGACAAAAAGGAAAAAAGAAAAACAAGAAACTATGACATATATCAAATATACAGAATACATGGTATTATTGCAAATTTTATTCAGACCATAACATTAATACATTCATAAATATACAGCTGCTCAAAAAGCTTTAGAAAGTCTGGCTGCTCTTTTTAAAATAATAAAATTGATGTTTAAATATTAATATATTCATAATCACACCTGACATCAAAAATGACATTTGAGAGCAAAGGTGTATTGTTCATGATTTTGTTTTGTTATTTTTGGAGTTTGAAACCACATTTACATTAACTGTACTGTTGGGAGCTAGCTAAGAAAGCCAAAAAATTCTAGGTACCGCAAGCGTGTGTGTCAGAATACATAAAGCATGCAGTTTAAGATCAATTGGCCAATAGTACTGGATATGATTTTTTAAATATTCCTGACCAGCAGGGGTGCATCTGCCAATGACCCAAAAGCCAGACCCCCGAAACATCATCAAAACAGCCATTAGTAGAATAGCTGGAGACAGAGTCTGCAGTATCTCACTGGGTTAAGCACACAGAGGTCTTCAACCGCCACTCCCCCATTTCCTGTAGTTCTTGGAGATGGACTGAGTCCATGCGGAGCCTAGTGTGTCAGTAATTAAGCACCGCTTGTAATGCGTTTCATAAGGAGAGCGAGGGAGGATAGAAAAGGGAATGCTCTAGAGAGGTCAATGCTACAGGGGGCAGAGAGCTGCGGGCGGCCCACTTATCCTGACAGAGAAAGGATGGTGTAGTGTGTTTGTGTGGACAACTTGTAAATAGCTGTCAGCTGGAAAGGAGAATGATGTAGAATATGCTACTAACTGCTCTGCCTGTCTTAGAAAATGATGACTTTGCACTCACAAAACAACCCTTTCATTTTCTATGTAGGGATGTATTGATGTATTTTTCGGTACGTGTTTACTGGCATTTAGAAAGACTCTTGATAGCTCTCAAAACGCAATAGGTCTGGCATATTGAGGGTGTGTCTATTAAAACGTATCATCAGTTTGATCTATGAATCTGTTCAATACTTTCAATTAAGTCACCGTACTGCAAATATGGGTCAGTGACAAAACAGGGTTGGCAAGATGAGGCAGTCAAAAATCAGATAAAAACTGGTTTTAAAACCATGCATCAGATATTTTTATGTACTTAGTGTATTTATGTTGATTTTATGTAATTACAAATAACATTTGCACCATTTTTTATAAAAGTTAAGACTGAAGGTAATTGAAAATGTCAAATGGTGCCGAAAGAATGAAAACCGGCAAAGAATGAGAAATATTAATTTATCCACCTGGATGGAACTTAAACATACTTCTATTTTAAATATTATACGAAAATGTATTTTATTAAAGTTATCTCAAAATATAAATTTGAGTGCGTTTTGCAACATTTATTGGGACATATGCTGAAAACACCTTTGTTTTCTAAATAATCTTGGACAAATGATGTAAAGATGGCTTAAAACCATATTAATACAATAAACTATATGCTTCCCTTTTATTATACATACATTTTCCTGTATATAATTATATTTTTATAAAAAATACTGGTTACTCCAATTGACTCTCACCAGTTACATCACTTGACCATGTTTCTTCTACAGCCAAAGACCATTGTTTGTTGAATACATTTACACTGAAAATCAAGCATAAATGCTCAACAAGTTAAGCTGATGTGGTTTTATTTCTCTCAATGCTGAAATAACATCTGATAACACGAAATCATCGTGTCTCGTAGTGCAACTGCAGTTAAATGGTTAATTCAGGGTTAAAAATTTGGTCATGAATTACTAATCCTCAAATCGTTTCACAACCGTAAAACCTTTGTTCATCTTCAGAACACAAATTAAGATAGGTTTGCTGAGATCAGAGAGATTTCTGACTCCCCACCTAGACAGCAATGCAACATACACTCAAAGCACACAAAGTTAAGTATAAAGACATCATTCAAATAGTCCTTGTGACTCCAGTGGTTCAATCTTCATTTTAAGAAGCGAGAATAATATATTTTTGTGTTTTAAAAGAACAACAAAAACAACAACTTTATTCAACAATTTCCTGACTTCTGCACCAGTCTCCAATGCCCGTCCATGAGAGGACCCGGCGCATGTGTGTAGTCTTATATTGTATTTATGATAAAATATCAGAAATTTCTTTCAGCACTGAATTTATGTTCAAATGTAGACACCCACTTCATTCTGCTACATTTGTAATTAAAATGTAATTACATCACAGGGACACAAAGAAATGAGCGTCACATCATTGACCCATATACTATATATGTGGAAAAGCATGAAGTCAACTAAACTGTCAAGTTATGTATGAAAATGTGATGTTAGTAGGTTGCACAAAAAAGCAAGCAGCTTTGCTGGAATTAATTCAAAGGAGAGCACAACGAAACATTGAGAGATTCACCAAAACACATCAATACATCTGCCTGATGCCAGGGCGGAGAGAGCACGCCACCATCAAATTTATACAAGAGATGGCCCAGAATGATCATCCCCTCCACCAAACGAGGGTGAAAAAACTGGTCGGCTTAGGACGCAAAGCAATTTCACAAGCAAGAACAAAACGTTATGTATGTTCTACCATTCCTTTTGTATTAGACTGTTCAATGAAAGTAATGTGGATGCTTAGGGTCCCCATCTGCAGTTGTACTTGAATGTTTTATACTATTTGATGCTCTGTGCGTGAGTGAATGGATGCATATTTCATTCTCTATTATTGTTATATATCTTATTTTATATATTATATTTGTATCATTTTAAATGTATTTTCTCCTATAATTCAATCGTATTATTGTTAAGCAGAAAAAGTAAATAAACTACGAACTCCAAAGTTAATACACCCAAAAATAAAAATTCTGTCATCATTTACTCACCCTCAGATTGTTCCAAACCTGTATTAATTTCTGTGTTCTGCTGAACACACGAGAAGATTGAAAGCATATCAGATCTATCCCCCATTGACTCCCATAATATGTATTTTCCCTACTATGGCAGTAAATGGGGGACGAGATCTGACATTCTTTAAAATTTCTTTCAAAAGACATTTCTACAGGTTTGGAACAATCTCAGGGTGAGTAAATGATGACTCTATCCCTTTTATTACCAGCCGAGCCACAAAGAAAACACAGCAAGGTTGTTGTAGTTTACTAAAACTATTAAAACATGTCTGTTAATTGAAATCAATTAAAATAAAGGTCTAAATTATTTTAAACCTTTAAATTAAACAAAAATTTGAAACGCTAACTCGGCAATAAATCGAAATAAGTTGAGTTTTAAAATTATTAACTTAACATAAATAAAAAACTTACTGACTAAATCTAAAAAGCTAAACCTGATATAAAAATGTATTCAACTTACATTGCAACATAAAATAAAGAAAATGTCAAACGACTAAAGCACATTGCTACCAAATGGCTAAATATTACACGAAAATTAACACGAAAAGAAAAAATATAAAAATCAACTTTAATACAAATTAATGAAATTGTATTGTAAAAATTGTAGAGCTATAAACTTAAGAGATAGTATTTCTCTGAAACATACAAAATGATCCTGGAATACAAATGAAATAATAATATATGTGATTTAGGCAACCGAAACTACAGCAGAATTGGCCAATATTTGGCCAATATGGGTGAACTCATGTGCCCGAAGCGTTCTGCCACAAGGCTATGGCTAGAATTAATGAGCACATTTTGAAGCACTTGACACCCATCGTTACCTACACCTCACCGCGGCTGACATTTTTTCCTCTCCTTTGCATAAATTTTACATTTTTCCAACACTTGCTCCAAATGCAGTGCAATGCAATCCCACATTCCCCTGCACAAGCCTTTCCCTCAACTCTCATACAGAATAAATTAAACTGCCCTCTCGGCACCGCTCTGCGCCAATAAAACGTATCTTTAAACGCAAATCAAATCAAGAGTCTCTGCTTCGTTTCAATTTACCCATGAAATATTAATAAAAATTAGGACAGGAAGATTAAACAAGAAGCTGAGGAAAAATCATTCATGCTATTAGCACGGCTTATTTCCTTTCATCTGCATATTATCAAAATGCCTTTAGCTTGTAAGCCCAAGTGGTTAAACAGTAATCAAATCTCCACAACAATAACTAAGCAATAAAAACAAAACCACATTGCTCGACGTTGCACCACAAGTGATTTTTGTGACCTAACAAATAATCAGGCGCCTTTCTGACGTCAATATGATTTAGCAAATAACAGCATTATTATTTTGTGCTGGCCAACCGCAGAATAGTTGAGGCTGAAACCTTTGAACTCACACACATACATTATGCCTGGAGCCTCGCCTGATTGATCTGTTCACTTCTCTCCCCTGTGTGATTAACTGGCCAGGAAACTAATTAGGTTTTACAACAAAAGCCTTTAAATGACTGTCTCCCGCATGCACCCTTTTTACGCTGAAGGTTCTTTTAACTGTGCACCTCTGAAGGTCCTCAAAGTACAGATCTCAAATGAAAAAACATCTCATTTAATAGAGGTTTATTCTAAATACGTTGAAATATATTATAAAGTCAAATTTTACATATCTGATTCATTTTGCAGACGGTTTTAGTTGGTCTCTTACCAAGTGTATCTTTGAGATTTTTCACCAGGGAGCCTTTCTTCAGACTGTTCTTGCGCTCAACGTAGTTGGAAGGAACGTAGCCCATCCTGTTGGATGCATTTCGTACCCGCCACCATGTTTTGGAGTCGTCCAGGAGCCACAGACGCTCGTTTTTCCTAATGTCAAGTTCCTGGTCCTGTTGCGCCGTGTAGTCCCACTTGGCAATAACAACCGTCTCCTCTGACATCTTTCATGGAGTCTCTCTGCAATTTAAACAAAACAAGAATATTTTGAAATCCTCCCAATTCAGACGAAACACACTGATGCACCCATGCTCTCTAACTAAACATATTTTCAGCAGGTCGGCAGCTGTCAAGCCAAAAGATTTTTAACAGACAAAGAAGCGCTCTGGACTCCCGTACGCTCATGTAGATTGTCTCAGTGTTGCGCTAGCTGTATCGTGCAGCCAGCAGCTCTTCTCCAAACAGATGTTGTCTCGCAATCCCCAGACACCAAGTAGCGGCTGCGGGGCTGAGTGACAGGAAGGATCAAGTCGAGTTTGGAGGTAAGCTTGTTTCTGTAAAAACCGCCCTGAATGGCTTTCGCTTTCTCACACATGACAGAGTCTGCACTAACAGCATCTTTGGCCCTCCACAGCTTTAAAAGTTATTCCCCTTTTCACCTTCCCATCTTAAATGAGGTGAATTATTCAACAGACACATTGAAGCAGAGAGAAAGGAAGAGGGACATTATCCAAGCTGGTATCTGAATGACTATAAAGAAACTAGAATAAGTCCAATCACTCATTTTAGGGACATGAGGCGAGACATGTCACACAACTTTCCTTGCAATTGGTAATAAAAAAATGAATCCCCTGAAATTATTACACCGTGCTTTAGAAAATGTTATTCTGATTGGTTAGAGGTTTGCATTCAGAGGTTTGTTGTCCCCCGATAACGTCTAAACCTGATCACAAACCGCTCATCCGGGTACCTTGACTGATACTACTCATATTTAGAAGATCTATTGACAGAAATGCAATATAATATACATAACTATGTCTTCAGATGTGTATACCATACATAATGAAGCGTTATGTTTTTATTAAATTAGAATGAGCTGTTTCTATCTACTGTACATACAGCGCGGGTCCCCTTTGAATTCCCCAGGTTGTTTCTACAGTAGCCCTATACGGACAAACCTCTAAACCTCTCTAAAGAGGGCGTTTTCGAAATACGCTATCTCCTTCGGCAAAGAAGCCAAAACATGAGAACATTTTAGGCCCGTGTCAGCCACCATACTGCTTTAAAAGAAAGGAGGGGTGAGTGGTGGAGTGTGCCGTTGGTTGCAATTCGCAACCTCGCCGCTAGATGCTGCTAAATTTCACACACTGGAACCTTAATGCATCACTCCGCTGTCTCTTTTCTCATGCCAGGTTACAAATATGTTTTGTTACAAATGAGCTATAAAGTAATTATAATTTTGGATTTAGTTTGTTTCAGTTTTTTCTCTTTCTTCATGTAATATAATATATAGACTTGATGATGGTGGGACCAGATCTCCATGTAGATGCTGTGACACAATCTCACTGGATTATTACAAATAATGGCAAAAGGAATGTTCAAAAATAGAAACTACAGCAAAAGATGCAAACACTGTCTTAAAAACATTTTATTGGGGTGAAAATACCAACGTGCCCAAGACTTGCACAGTAGAGTATATAAATAACTATTGACAGAAAATGGAAACAGGTTGTAAATGTGGCCAAATGAAGGTATCTATATACCAAGCTTTAACAGATAAACACAAATCCTTCTCAGCAAAATTATATAAAGTGTGTAATCGAAATGACTATATTGAGCAACTTACATAATGAGCAAATTGAAACATTTAAAAATTAGGAAACAGGTTACAAAAAGAGTGGCTTTAAAAAGGAATTGCTCTAATGTCGCATTCAATGGCGAAAGAGATGGTATGAAAGAGGCTTTACTGGGCCGTGATGGTGCTGTGACAGGGTTGCTTCCTGCTTCAGGGACACTCAGCGTGTTGCTGTCCAATCATTCCGAGAGCTGTCACACACATTCTGGCTGAGCGCTAGTCAGCAGGCAACAGCGGATACTTCATGATACCATACACAAACACTCGTCATTTCATCGCTTCATGCCCGCCTGCCCCTCGCATCAGTGTCAGCGGGAATCTCATCCATAATGCCGACGCAAACTGACATTCAACTGTAATAGTGGCAGGTCAGCCGTATCTCTGCAAATCACCGTTCTACAAAACAACAGCTGACAAAAAGCAGCGAACAGGACGACAGGTAGAACTGCTACTTTGGATGTTTGAGAGCAAACAAACAGCAGTCCAAGACCTCATCCAGATCTCCATGTTCCACTTTATCATTTCTCAGTGGTGTGGGAAACCTCTCGACTTGGAGATAAAGCTGTAACATCTGTCAACAACACCAGGCGATGCGATTACAATTTAAAACAGGAAAGACTCCTCTATAATAAACAGGGCTCCAGACTGCGACTAAATGGGCATTTTGCGACCAGTTTTTGAGACAGCGCAAGTACTCACGCATGTGCGACCTGCCGATTTGGATGTTTTTCTATTTGTTATATCTTATGTGAAAAGACGAGTGGATGGCAAGCCCACCAGTGCAGGCCTATGTGTGTGAGAAGGGGAGAGTCCGGAGCTGCGCGCCAAGCGCGGCTGGATAACTGACGTTTCCATTCCCGTCGGTCACAGCTAAGCTCATCATTGACAAGTTTACAGACACAACGTGAGGGCATTACCAAGATTCGTTGTTTGCTGTGATACATTTTTTTTAGCCTGATGACGAACGATTTGATATTTGAGACGTTTAAGGCCCGATTCACAATTCACGTCTAAAACCGCATGGAAAATACGAGCTGCACAGCTTTCTCTCTTCAAATGACCCACGGTGCGAGTGCGGCACTCCGAAAAGTTGAAATTTTTCATCTGGATGCGGCACAGACACGCCTAGAAAAATGTCCCCGTATTTGCGAGCGCCTGTTGCGCGTCTACATTTAAAATAACGAAAATGCGAAGTGAATCGGGGCCAAAACGAAACTAACCGAGAAGAGTTCAGAATACGCCATTTATATGTTGATTACTTGAGACGCCGCTGAATCATTTCCAACCCGTTCACAACAATAATTAACCTTGTTAAATTATCTTTTCATTGGGTTGTGAACATGATGAAAAGTGTCCTCAATACACAATAAAATCATCGTAAGAACGTATTAAGACGACCACTTTCGTTTTGCTTAAACACTATACACAATAAAATATATACTTTTCATACAAAATGACATGGACATATTCTATTGGTTCAAATGAATTCAGTGCTAATTTGTCTGCTGTGTTTAGAGTTTAAACTGTCTCTTTACTTGGCACTTAAAGCTTCTCTGTAAGCTCTGCCTCTTTTTAAATGATGAGCAGAAACAAAACCACTGTCCCCTGCAGTTAAATGCATAAACGGGTTGTATTTTAAAACTATTTTAACACATTTACATTTCTGTACAAATGTAAACGCATTTAAAACTGTTCCACAGAATTCTGCAGATTTTTCTAAAAAACGCATTTGAAAAAGCAACACTGGTCAAACATCATCATTATAAATATACTTTATTATCCTGAAAATACCTGAAAAGGTTTAACTAGAACAGCGATAGAAGATGACCATTGGCATTTCCTGGAACTACAGCTGTGTCCCAATTCAGGGGCTGCAACCTTAAAAATGAGGACTTGTTCTTCACCGCACACAGCCTTAAACGTCCAAGAACCGAAGTGAAATGAGACACCCTAGAAATGAGATTTCCTTATTGCGTCACCTGCTGATGTTGTGTGGTGACAGCAGCAGGACACAGCATAGATGTTTCTGACTTTTTTAAACAAATATGGAGCCAGAAAAAGGAAAATATGACACGTTTATATAGATTAAAACAGCCCAACAGTATTTTAAATCAACCTGACTTATACATTTTAAAACACAATAATGCACCAATAATGTTAATTAACAACATCATATATAATATTAAAACACTGAAATGGACCTTGTTGTGAATTACATACTTTTATTTAACTAAAGTTTTGAATGATTATTAAAAAATGTCAATTCGTTACAGGCGCGCAATGAATCTCAGGATAGCCAAAGCTGTGAAGGATACATTTGGTCTTTAAAAACACGCAAAAATAGTATAGGTAGTATTTTGGGGCTATATTTGAAGCAACCTTTGAATCGGGACAGCCTTCAGTCACTCTGCTGTGATGCAATTGGTCTTAAAATGCAGCCCTCAAAGAACGCAGCCCCCGAATTGGGACACAGCCTACGTGTGTAAATCGTTGTTCTTCTGCGTCCCATATTCAGAGTATCTGATTGTTTAATGCCTAACGTTATACACGGCAGTATCCTGCACCCGCAGGTGAAATTTAAGCTTAACGTTAAACTTCTGAATTTTACACAAAGTTTGAGGGCTGTGTTTTATTTGATTACATGCACAAATATTCACAACATCATCATTATGACAATAAACTGTTTCCATCACCTTAACGCGCATTTGAACTAAGGTAAACTCAAGATAAAATCCCGTCAAATGTCTTTGATAATTCTGAGATTATCATCGCGTGTCCATTTACATTTAGGCTTTTTTATGCACATTTTCAATACATCTAAATAGTTGGATATAAAAACTCTCAGAGATTGCACATTCCGTTACTTCTCCCCACACCCCACTAATTCCCGGATGTGCCGAGTCCCCTTATTCCGGCACCTCGGACTTTACAAATTAACCACTGAGCATATGGTATTAGATAAGCGTCTAGCTTTGATAATCTTTCAATATTTCTTAAACATTGGAGTTTGAAAATGTGAGTGGTTATAAATTAATATAAAAAGAATGATAAAATAGTACTAGATATATTGATACAGCCCAGGCGGGTATCAATGCCCGTTTTTCTTGTAGCTGCTAGCTTTAGCCTACTCTTCAGCATTTACAGAATGGTGAATTAGAAATTATCAACAAAGTTACCAAAAGAACACGATATTACATGAACGTGGAAAAAAAATTAGAACAGGAACGTATTTCCAGAACAGGTGCTTTGCAGAAAGGCGGAAGTTAACTGACGTCATTGTGAAAATGGCCTATTCGACACTTGGTATGGTTGTTAGTGATAGACGGGCTGGTTGGAGTAATTTAGAAAGTGCTCATCAACTAGGATTTCCATTCATAACCATCATACTGAGAATGGCCACACCAAGTGCCGAGATCAGAAAGAACTAAAGCTACAGAGCTCACCAAATTTGGACAATAGAAGTTGATGGTTCAAGCCTTTAGATTTCTGCTTCCACAGTTCGTGCCTCAGTTCTGAGTGCAAACTAGCAATGGATCCTTAATGTGTTTGTGTGGTCATTTTTCAGCACTCGGAGGATGAAGCTAAACTGCACGACTCTCTGCTCTTGTATCGGAGTTGCTGGGAAAACCTTGACCCTGAGGAGAAGAAGGGACCAAGAGGGAAGAAAACAGAGGAAGGGGGAGGGGAATGAGGGTACACTGGCCAGCTGTGACACAGAGGAAGTCAGAGATGTGACCTTTAAAGGGACAGTTCACAAAAATAAAAAATGATGTCTTTATCTACTCAATCCAGTATGACTAACTTCCTGTTGTGGGCTATATATATATGGGCCATTCTAAAGAATTTGTGCAAGCTGCTGTCCCACATTTAAACACATTAAAAAAGCATTCAAGAATTCAAATCTAAATTGTTTACCAAGATCCTTATTTTCTCTATAGAAAACGCACAATAATATTTAAAATATCACTAAGCTTAATACAGGGCTCGACATAAAGGACTGCCCGGTGGCCCAGGGGCCAGCATGGGAGATCCTCGGGCCAGTTGAGAGAGCTGTCACTTGCCCGATCGGCCAGTTCTGTATCGTCATGGAAAATTATTATTTGAACATTTTTAAGACTTGCCTATTTAAATATTCCCAAGAAGATGCAAAAGAGGACTGGATTTGGTTCTCAAGTGCTGTTTCAGATGCGCGCGTGGCCGGAATGCCGCATCAGACAACACGCAAAATGCTGCATTGAGTTCTCTTTCACATCTTCTTACTCTTAATCAGACATATTGACACAAATCTATGCCAAAATTCTAATATTACCAAGTATCCTTGTAAAAATGAATTTAATACGTCTCAGTTTTGTTCATCAAACAACAAAGAACGAAGACAAAAACACTCACTGCTCTTCACTGATTGAATTATAACTTTCATATAACTATATTTAATACATTATTTAATTTCCGCACCTGATAACTACTATTATAAGACCAACCTAAAACTGAAATGAACAGATTTTTATGCTTTATTACATTTATCTGTGCTATTGCACATACTTTGATTACTTGACCTTATTTTATAACTTACTGACAACCAGTGTTGGGTAAGTTACCCTGAAAAAGTAATTAATTACTAGTTACTAGTTACATATTCAATAGTGTAATTAGATTACTTTACAAATTACTCTCTCCAAAAAGTATTTAGTTACTTATTACTAATTACTTTCTATATCCTATATCAACCTTGATTAGTTAAGTGATTCAAGGATAGACATGAAACGGCTCTTTTAATTCATTCAAATCAATAATATAAAACTACATAAAGTAGTATTATTAACTGACCAAATTATTACAAATGTGAGAATAATACATTAAAGCACGGATTTTAAAGTTAGACTTTGAATTTTGATGTCAATTCCATGTTTGCACACACAGAAATTACACAAAGTATTTAGTTTAATTACATCAGAAGTAACTGTAATTAAATTACAGGAAAACATAGAGTAATCCCTTACTTTACTTTTTCAAAGGAAAAGTAATTTGATTACAGTAACTAGTTACTTAGTAACTAGTTACACCCAACACTGCTGACAACAATATTTGTGAGTTCTAGGCTAATAGTTTTTATTGTATCATATCCTTATTTATTAAGATTGCATAGGTTAAGAAATAAAAAATAAAAGAACTAGATAGTATTTAATACTTTTTTGTGGTGGGACCAGTGAAAACTTTGGAAGGGCCAGTAGAAAAATTCTTAGCGTTGAGCCCTGTTACTATATATGAAATTATAATTTATTGGGTACTTTCAATTGGGAGATGGCTGTCCTGAACCCAAACCCCTAAATTTCAACTTTTGTAAATGATATTAAAATATAATTTTCATTTTTTTTCCATTGTTGTTTAAAAAAAATATTTATTTTATTTTAAAATGATCAATCTATGTAATAAAATGTGTCCTGCATTTTCATGTCACTACCGAAACAGTGTATATTTTGGTCCATTGGCTGAGACTGATTTTAGCCACACGCCACACGCCCATACCTCTACATCTTTTATCAAGAATAACTTCTGTGTCCCTCACTCTAATAGCTACATGGTGAATAGATCGGCCTTATTAATTTGAAGTAAATGTGTTCAGAAGTCTAAAAATCGGTGTGTCATTTTAAGGAAGTCACTACCAAACATATTCTTTCTCTAATTAAGCAAACTTTTTGGATGTTATTCCATAAAAATGTTTTTACGTGTGTACATAAAAACTAAATGGCTTTTCAGGACTGTGCTTGCTTACCATGTGCTGAGTAGCATCTTTGAGCTAGGCTCATAAGTATTCAAAAATTGTGTAGTGACAAAATTCTTTCGATAGTGACAAAAAGAAACACCTAATCCTTTATTTGGGGAAATAAACAAAAGTTTGGCGTCAAATCCACAAATGGCCATTCTGAAAACAATCCCTGAACCTCTATTGGTGTTCTGTGTATGTGGCCAGGCAAACAGTTTAACAAATAAGACATGCTACACAACACGGTGTCTAATATGTTCTCTGTTCCAAAATTGCAGGCAAAAGTCTTTCAGGTCAAATAATATGATAGCAACACTTATGTTATGTATACTTCTTGAAGAAGGCTATACAAGAATCCAAAGGAACAAGATTTTTTTTGTTCAATTCATTTTTATTCAATTACTAATATTGAATAGTGTGGTCACTCACTTCCAAAACATTAACCACATTAAACATTACCAACACTGCTGAAAAAGTGTCCGTAACGACGGAAACATGGGATGTTTGCACGACGTCTTAATGCGCGAGGGATTTAAGCCCCAGTTTAATACTTCTGAGTTCCACGCTCAACTGGTTCAAACCGCAGATCCCAAATGGTCCAGCTGCAGTCTTGGCTCCAACTGAGAACAAACACGTCCTTTCCCATCCTGATTTGAAATGCAGGTGCAGATAGCCCAGCTCAGCCCCACGGCACTCTTGCGCCAATAGGAAACAAAAGCTGCAATGGGAAGCTGACAAATTTGATTGACACCACAGTACCATGCAGCACAAAGCGCTCTAAATCTGTCATGATCTAATCAACTGCACCAGACGGTAAAAATGTATGAATTCAACCATGACACAACTCTGTACTTGGCACTGGAGAAACAAACAGCTGTCAGGATACAATTTTCTGTTTATCGCCAGCCTCTTTTTGACAAAACACAACGTTTAAGGCTTTTTATAATTGGGCAAAATGATTTGGCAAAAAAATATCAGGGAATATAGGTTTATTATAAACTTAATATACAAAAAAGCAAAAACAAAAAGCATTCATTGACAACAATTTAAGCAAATATTTTATTAGCATTTATTGATGATAATAGTATTAATATTGTAATAATATTTTATACGCATGGTCTTGGCTTGATAAACGGTTGGGTTCATTCAATGCAGTTGAGATACATTATCCTATCCCTATTTGCGGATGCGCACGAAATGTGAATCGCCCCTCATACTGTACACCGCGAGTTCGCTGGTATGAATGCACATTGCGATCAGAACGACTCGCAAACAAATGACTCCTTTGAACCGATTTGTTTAAAATGTTGAAACTTTTTAGTCACTAGCGAATATAAAGATAAGTGAATCATTCAAAGCTCAGTGAACCACAAGAGAACGCAGGATGTGAATGAGCTTTGCTTATATAGTAAGACTGGTTCATTTGGTTGGCTATTGTGGGCTGAAAAGGTTGTTGAAAAGGATAAAAAGCTTTATTTGATTTAGAACATTTCTGTTTTGTTGCATAAAATAAATGTTTTATATAACTAAATAATTGTGATTTGCATCTAATCTTTATGTTTTAATAAGTTAAGTGTTTGGTTAAGCCATTTAAAGGTACGGTAGGCCTACACGTGCATGTTTGTGCGAGATACGGATGGCACCCCCTCCGCCTCATTTTGAGCCAGGAAAAACCCTGAGACAGACTTCTCCCTTCAACTGTACGGTCAAAATATGTATTTACAGTGAGTGGTGCATAAACAACAAAAACAAGTCTTGACACATTGAAAGCTCCACAAACAATCATATGTGTATGACGAGTTGAAAAACTGGTTTGTCGAATACTATAAAAGGAAATATGACTATAAACCCTGCAACTGAATGTACAGATAGCTCTGTGCGCCTGATGACATTTATTTATAACTTTCCTGTAGCTCTGTGGTTAGAGCATGGCGCTAACAAAGCCGTGGTTAAAGCATGGCGCTAACAAAGCCATGGTCCTGGGTTCCTGGGTTATTATTTATCTGGTAAGTTGATGACACCCTCACTACACTTCACAAACTAATAACATGCTATCTTTTAAAAGGGTTTACTTGCTTTGGTAAGCAATAGAGATGTTAACTTAAGAGAAAAATCGCTTTTCTATTGTTTCCTCTGAGGGCGCTAAACACAGGCTGAGTTTGGAGATGTTGTCGATGGTGTTAGATAAAGGGGACGTTCATTTTTTTTTTCTATGACAAAAAGAGAGAAAAACAGAATGGCACACCAGACTAAAGTGAAAGGACAGAAGAAGCCTTTCTATCTTTCCATTCAAGGTACTTGACTCCATACAGATGCAACGAATAATCCTGAGGGTCTGCCAGAGGACCACTGCAATGCTCAGCTTTCCATATCAGCATCTCTGTTTGAAACCTAAAATTGCAGGCTGCTGATCTGTATTTCTTTAGTATCATTATATGGGCTTGACTTATAAATCATTATTATAAGACTATAACACAGATTTTTGGCATACTTGCCTAATTATTAATTTGTTGTTTTAAACCAAGAAAAATATGGATTGCATTATTAATAAATATACACCATTGACAGACAAACTTATAGTACATTGTGGGCTTACATCTTCAAGTCATCAGTCATAACCCTTCCAAACCAAACCATACCGGCCAACATGTTAACCACGTTTTATACTAGTATAGCAAGCATGCCCTTACAAAAAACCTAGTTTTACAACAAATAAAACCAAAATAATGTGGTTGCTTTGCTATAGTTAAACTATGGACTCCACAAATTGACCGTGGTTTTGCTACAGTAGCCATTAACTTTGCAGCAAAACTGTTGTTATACAAATGGTTGTTAATCTGCCAAAAACATGATTACTATATTATCTTACAATCAAACAATCCCTGAGTCCAAAATCTCCTACTATATAGCATAGTATCGCATACTAGTAGGCAAAAATCTGTCATAAATAATGTGCCTGAAACAAAGTATGCAAAAATAGTGAGTGAGACATACCCGGATGCTCTACTGGTCTTGCTGAGATTTGTGAGTGTGCATTGGATGGACACTATTCTATCCATTCCCAAGATCCCATGGGAGCAGAGAAGCCGCCGAAGTCAAAAAGTCTAATTAAAAGTAGCGGAAAACTGTAAGATGACCCGTTTTTTTTTTACATTTGTAACCTAAATTACATTGGATTAGCATTAACAGTCATATCCCTAGAGGAGCTGGCCGATCAATTGCTCAAGCCATCCAAGATGTATGTGACATTATTTCTTAGGTAGAACGATAAAGATTTTTACCTGGAGTTGTGGTCCATGGTTTTTCATGGTTCATGTCTTTAAATGTTCAAAATACAGATAGAGGCAACATAAAAGTAATCCCTGCGGCTTCTTTCGATGTATTAATGACGTCTTATTTAAGTGAATCGATCGAACTGTGCAAGACACTGAACGTTACTTACTACATTATAACTGGTAATGCAGTTTCTGCAACTGCTTCGCATGCGTTCCAATCGCATATGTTCCCTACTCACTTATAAGGGCAGAGCACTTGATGTAGAGACTTTGGAGAGAGATGGACAATTTTATCTCATGATATAGCCGTTTGGACGAAACTTGGCGAACGGAGTGATACAGGAACTCAATATTTCTCCATATCTCGGACGAGCCTTCCTATTGTGTCCCTTTCCCGCAGTGACTTTCAAGTGCGCAAAACCGCCGTTTGATACGCGCCCTGCCTGCCGCACACGTTCGACTACCTCCATGATTCAACTAAATTGGCGGCAGATGTCTTGAAATCTGTGTGACGCAAATTTTCTATGCGCGATTTGATTAAATTAAACATATAAAGTAGCGACGACAATGTGAGAAAAAAATAGCGCACTAAAAGTACCGATACAGCACTAAAAAAAATGTACTTAAGTAAAAGTACACTGTTTTTAAACTACTTCAAAAGTACAATTCCTAAAAAAACTACTCAATTACAGTAATTTGAGTATTTGTAATTCGTTACTTTCCACCACTAAGTGCATTATTTTCAGGCCTGCTGTTTATATGTCACAGGTCGAAGAGCATCCAGGTCACATGACAATGAAAACAATGGGGACGTAGTATGTCCAGAATGTATTTATACAGCAACTACACACACTATATAGAGTGTACACTATATAGAACATACTTATTCAGTACTTACTGTCACATCATGTGATTTTGGATGCAGGTTCATTCGTAGCTTTACTACAAACATTAGGGTTTAATTATGATGACTGTACTGAGACAATAATATCAAACTATTTTTGTTTATTATGGTTTTTCCACAAATACCATAGTTACACAACGGTTACTGTAGTAGAATGATAATGTTTAACACATCAGATGACTACAGCGCTGAATGAGCTCTGTCACCAGGCAGGTGAAGATGATGACTGCAGTCTTATCAGAAGTGATGTGTTCAGTAATTGCTTCACATTTTGCTCCCAGCTGACAGCTCTACCATTTGTCATACAGATACTGGAGGAGTGGATGTAACCAAAAACACTAATGTGCCAATAGACTGACCGCATGATTATAAAGTAAGAGTAAGCAAAAATTATCCATCAATGGTTGACCAATTAGAAAAAATAATCTTGTCAAATGTTCTTTGTGCAAAATGCAATATCTTATGTGTTATCTTAGTCCACTCGCCAGCACATGCACTTCAAAGATGATCCTCTAGCGCAGACATTTGCGGGGTTTCTGTAACTAGTCATTGCTGTCATGCAACCCTCCTACACCCCATCAAGAGCCCTGCGTCAAGCAAACGACCGGCGTCTTGTATTGCCTTCTCATTAGGGCAGCAAATCGCTCATTCCTGGTGGAACATTCTTTCTAACTCAGTCCGGTCAACCACATCTCTCACAAAAAACTACTTAATACCCATCTCTCCCGTGAATACTTGACAGACAAAAAAAAAACCACTAACCCTTTCTCTCAACAGGTAGTGGTCTAGCTTTTACTGAAACTAGTAACTTTGTATTGGCACCTATTGTATTATTGCTCCTGTATGACATATCGCTTATTGCTCCCTGAACTCTTTGGATAAAAGCGTCTGCTAAATGACTAAATGTAGATAGGTTTCCAACTAAATGCAACATCCACAATAGTGCATTAACAACCACAAGTCCATCCCTCCAGTGTTTGCTGACCCAACCACTCGTGCTGTTACATGCACAAGTTTAGGTGACAAATTTTGTACATCAATGTTACAAAAAAGAAACGGTAACATTTTATTTTATGGTGTCCTTGTTACATTTGTTACATGTATTTACTTAGTATTTTCTATAAATTATGCATATTTACATGTAACTAACCCTGAACCAAACCCTAATCCTAACCCTATAGTAAGTACATTACATGTAGTTAATTTTTATTACTCCGTACTTAAATGTATAATTACAATGAACTACTAAAGGTGGTCATAGAGGAGACGGGATGAGTAGGAGACTTAATGTATCTAAATCTTCTATTCACCAATATTACAAGCTTTTGATTGTTAGCTTCTTTATGGATCCCCCACACACACGATTTAAGCATGCATCTGGTGTGCCTCACTTCTTATGACAAAATGCGGTTTGCAGCCTTCCTCCTACTTGAGCTTCCTGTTTGATCCGAAAAGAGGCTTCATTATTAAGTAAGATAATAACAGAACAATTGAGAAGTCATGCCTCAACTCTGAGAACTGAGAGAGGATGCGGCTCAGTACAGATTTAAGCATGTCTGTTTTGGAGCAGAAATGTACTCACTGGCACATTGGCACATACATAAAACAAGCCTTTCTGTTCCAAACGGTGAATAGATATTGGCCAAGAAACCAAGCAAACATTTCAAATTGGCAAAATAATAACCAAATAAAATCTGGCCTAAGGTGACTATGTAAAATGTAGCATAGATGTGTACATGTCTGGCAAACCGTGAATCATGAGTCATGCAAGTATGAAGGTGACCGCACAAATGGATGAAAAGATGTATTATCTGCGAAACGACAGCTAATTCAGATTTTATGAATTCCTAATGTGAATTAATGAAGACATCAGCTGCCTAAAAATAAGCCATAGAAAGGAACAGCAGTGGTGAAGAAGCAGTTCAAGATTGTTCTCTGCTTTAGTCTGGTCTGAGACAAATGGGTAAAAATAGACTAAAACCATGCCTGAAGATTAAGAATAAGATTAGTCAGCAGTAGTCTAGAAACTTCCACCAAACTTTTGAAACTATTCCTAATAACACAGTGATCTGAACACCAGCCATACATTAACGTTACTGTATGTTCTTGCCTCTCTTCATTCTGTCCATAAGCAAATGAATATCAAAGTCATATTGTCCCAATATATATTTTGCATTTCATTCCTCATTTTATATTGAAAGTTATGTTCCAGTAGCGTTTTGATGATTTTAAGTGCACACCTTGTCCGGCTATTTCTATAAATTAGTATTTAAAAATAACTCAAGCTCTGGTCCCACTCCAAAAAAAACATAGGAAAATAGCTGTGGCTCATCTTGTTAATAATAAAAGGAACCTTGGGTATAGAGAGATGTATGGCTTAATATATTAACAATGGCATCGACTTTATAAATGTGAAATTAAAAAACTGTGTAACTGTCATAAACTTTGAAAAAAAAAATTACTCTGTGACGTCAAATGGTTGCAACCTAAACCCGTTCTCTTAACGCTACAGTGAAGCACACGCGTTTTCCATATATAACAGTAAAATATGAGACGTAAGAAACGGAAGGTGGCGGTATGTCGTCATGACACAAGCCAGCCTGCCTGCCATAAAAGAAGAATGCGTTCAGTAAGCATCTGTTCAAGGTATACATGCATTAAATCATAGCTTTAAACTACCATCTTTAAGACAGTTAAGACTATTGAAGACATCATCATCCACCATTATCGTATACTTTATACATTATGAGAATATACTGGTAAACACTAGGGATGGGCATTTAAAGCTAAAATAATATTCGAAGATCGATGAGAACTATTCGAAAATGATTCGAAATTCGTACCCCTCCCCCACATGCACACATGTACAGTATTACATACACATAAAAGGAGAGAGACAGACCATTTATGCTTTAAATCCGTACGACGACACAATGCTTTATTTATTATGGAATAGGCAATCTTACATCAAGCCATACATTAAGATAACGTGCTGAAACATTCATATATCATCAACAACCGAATGACGGCACTTATTAACAGTACGATTTCATACACTAACAGCTCAAAAAGCTTCCATTCTATTTAAAAAATAGCATTAACATTAATATCAATAAAAAACAGTTGGATTTATCATGAAAAGTTTCTCCAGTCTGGCAGTGATAGTTTTATTCTCATTAATTTTATTAAAGGACCCCCACACAGAAGTCACTTTTGACATCGTCTCAATTTACCGTATCCGTTTTGCCACGCGGGTCTACAGTGTGCGTAACTACGTTAGCAATTGTTGTGAGAAAATGTTTTCCTCTATTGTCTCTTTATTGACAGCCTTTAGGTTTGAGGTGCGTCGTTATTGACAGCGCCACCCTTTGGTTACATGAAAGTGTTACGCGTGAAAACACTGCGATTTTTTTAAGATCCCACACACTATTCGAAATTCTATAATTAAATAAACTAATCGAATATTCGAAATTCGTGACTCATCCCCATTTACTAAACACAATAATAAGATGCTTGCGGTATGGATATTTATTCTGTATTAGAGCACACGTAAATATGAGCCCCGTCAGCTAATGACAGAGAGAGACAACTGACAAATGGTAGTAGTGTTTACTACTACAAACGCTATTACAACGTATTAAGCCATATATCTCTCTATACCCTGGGTTCCTTTTAATATCTTTGGCTCTACAAAGAGTCTCATAAATTACTTCGGTAGCTGAAGGTGTTTTTTTGCACAATTTAAGCTTATAAAACAATTGTTATGATGATGTCAGGTTTAACTGTTGGTCTGAAATATGTGTTTAATTGTGATTTTTGCCGGCGATTTCAGACATGACTGTTTTCCTCTATTCAAGTAGAGATAGGAGGACTGTGGTCTCGCTGGGACTGAAATTACTGCCTGAAGGCGTCGCAAAAATGGCCGCCAAGTAGCACGAGACTTTGGTGAGATAAATCAAATCGTGTAAGAAAAAGGTCCGGAGAAACAGGTATATTAGACAGGAAAATAACATTTCCATAGAGAAATCACGACCAAGCTGTGAAACACTGACATATTAGGGAATAAATTAAATCCTGTGGCCTTAACAACTGCTGCAACACAGCCAGGAAACAAATGATTTCACACGTCAATTACAAGCGCACTTTTCACATCGCCTCCAAATATTTGCCACCACAGTATTACTATGAAGTATAAACACCTATGTGTTTGTATCACTAATACAAATATCTATCAAAGCAGCAACATAAGCAAATAAGCTTAAACACAATTAGCATGATAGCATCATTTTCACGGTTAACACCCTCTAGCATCGAGCCTTTAAACTGTCAGACATCATCAAGTGAGAGAAACTGACACGTTCTTGGCCGCCGATTTCACAGAAAGCAGTTAAGGTCATCTGACTTAATTAAGTCATTTAAAGAACCAGCAGCCTGCTATCACTTCACACCCGAGAGGGAGCAGAAAAAGAAGGATGGAGAGCCAGCAAGGAGGACAAGCTGTAAAGTTTTACGGTCAAGCAGAACATGCATTTAAAGATTCTGTTTGATAATTAAATATTGTGATATCTTTACCAAACAAAAAATAAAACAATACATACACCGGATGCAACAGGCACGACAGGACAAAGGCTTGTTCTTAATGTGTTCCTCCAGTGTGCACAAAATGTAAAATGATAATAGGTTAATGCGTTTTATTGTCTTTTATCGTGTTGCATCACACCGTGCCACATCCAATGTAGACACGGTGTAACACAAACCTGCGCACATCCAGTTCTAAATACATCCACATTTATTCAATAATTAATAAATTCCTTGCAACTCACACTACACACGATACGAATCATAGACTATTGTTTTTGTAAATTGATATACCTTATTTTTTAACTCCACTAGTAAACAAACCTGGCCAAACAATACCACAACTAGTCCAGTTTCCAAACTTCATATCATTACAAGCACAAATCTAAAACACTTAATTTTCATAAATGAAAAGCATTTGATTGTAACGTTGGGATGCTATCGCATTATGTGACGCACAGCTTAACATGCACGTATTGTTTATTATTTCCTTTGTTGTGTAATGCACATTGATCCTTTTTTTTAAAGAATTTACAATACAACAACACTGTGAATTAGCTGCACAAATGTCTCGGTTGCATTCATGCTCTTAAAAAACAGTGGCAAGAAAAGTATGTGAACCTTTTGGAATTTCATGGTTTTCTGAATAAATTTGTCATAAAATGTGATCTGATCTTCATCCAAGTCAAGGGTACAGACAAAGTGTGTCTAAAAATAATAACACAAACAAATTCTGATCTTTCATGTTTTTATTGAACACACTTATTCAACATTCAAAATGGCAGTGGAAAAAGTAAGTGAACCCTTAGAATTAATAACTGGTTGACCCCCCTTGGCAGGCCTCCACCAGGCGCTTCCTGTAGCTGTGGATCAGACCTGCACATCGTTGAGGAGGATATTTAGCCCATTCTTCCTGGCAGAACTTCTTTAGCTCTGTCATATTCTTTGGACGTCTCATGTGTATGGCCCTCTTCAAATCAATCCATAGCATCTCTATTGGGTGGAGGTCTGGGCTCTGACTTGGCCACTCCAAAAGGCGGATTTTGTTTTTCTGAAGCCATTCTGTTGTGGACTTGTTCCTGTGTTTTGGATCGTTGTCCTGTTGCATCACCCAGCTCTACACGGTTTCAGCTGACGTACAGACACTCACATTATCCTGAAGAATTGTCTGATATACTTGGGAATTCATCTTCCCCTCAATGATTCCAAGCTGGCCAGACCCTGATGCAGCAAAGCAGGCCCAAATCATGATGTTTCCTCCACCATACTTTACAATTGGGATGATGTTTTCATGATGATATGCCGTGCCCTTTCTACGCCAGATGTAATGCTGTGTGTTTTTTCCAAATAGTTCAATCTTAGTTTCATCAGTCTACAAAACATTTTGCCAATACCGCTGTGGAGTGTCAATGTGCTCTTTTGCAAACTTCAGGTGTGCAGCAATGTTCTTTTAGTAAGCAGTGGCTTCCTCCGTGGTCTCCTGCCATGGATACCCTGCTTGTTCAGTGTTTTACGTATTGTAGACTCATAAACAGAGATGTTGGCAAGTTCCAATGATGCCTTCAAATCTTTGGCTGTCATTCAGGGTTGTTTCTTTACCTCATTGATGAGTCTTCGTTTTGCCCACTTCTTGGTAGAGAAGCAACAGTCCCAAAGTGCCTCCATTTGTAGATTGTTTGCCCAACTGTAGACTGGTGAATTTGTGAAGTTTCTTTAAATAACTTTGTAACCCTTGTCAGCTTTATGTAAATCAACAATTCTTGATCGTAGATCCTCTGAAAGCTCTTTTTGGCGAGGCATGGCTCACACAAGCGTGTTCTTCTTCTGCAGAGCAGACTCCAAAAGTCTGAGGGGTTTTTATCAGTCAAAGTAGCTGTAGTCCACACCTCCAAACGTACTATCTTAACGAGACTCCAGGTGTCCTAAAACCTGACTCCAATGAGCTTTTTTTGAGGTCATTAACTCAAGTGGTCACATCAGGTCACACAGATCACATTTTATGATAAATTGAATCAGAAAACCATGAAATTCCAAAAGGTTCACATACTTTTTCTTGCCACTGTACATCTAACAGCAGTGTAAATAATCACTTTTAATGCAACAGAATTACAGCTCAATGAAATGCTTTTAAGCTTTTCACAATTGCGCATCTCGGAAGAGCTGAATCTGGGGTGCTTGACCTGGCCTGCTCCGCTTGAGGCAAGAGAAGTTTCATGTGTCCACGATCCACAGGCTTGACATGCTCCAAATGCTCTACATCCGCACTTGCCTCTGAACAGAGGAGATCATTGTGTTACTTGGTCCATGATCTGTGCTGAAACATCTGGGTCTGTGATGGGCTCCACCATTTAACTGGGATAATATCACATTTGTCCTCATTTGCCACTTTCTGCAAGGCTTTGTGGGTTGATCACACCTAATTCTTTTAGCTAGCCACAATGGCCAAAACAAGTATTTTGTAAATGAGCGGACCAAACTACAACTCTAGTTTAGTTTAACAGGAATCGTCTTATTGGTGAGAAAAAACACAATAAAGACAAATGACTTGCTGGTTTGTTTAAACCACACAGAAATATTAAACTACCACTTGTAAATCTGCACTAAAATAGCTGTCCGGAGGTGTTGTAAAAACACACGCAGAGTGGTTTGACTTCCCTTAAAGAGACTTTGGATGATGTAACATTCAAATGTGGTTTTGAAGATTGTAAAAAGACACGGTGTTTAAACTATTAGGCAAGAGTCCCTACACATGGCTTTATAGCAGCCTCTCAGTAATAAACTGGTAAAGGAAAAGGTCAGGTATTAGTAAAACATAATAAAATGACACACTTCACCTTTAAAAACCTTTCATTTAAACAGTCCGAGCCATGACATATTTTGATGTGTCAGGCACAGTGGAATGAAGGAGGCTACGTAAACAAAGTCCACTCTCACAATTCTTCACATGTTCCCAAACATGCCTTTACACGGTGTTAAAACAGAAAGTCAGCCATCGTGTAATCTGCCCTGCCAAACCCATTTATATATACACTGAAGTCCACGTAGAATCAAAAATGAGCAATAAAAAAAATCAGATGAAGTGCAACATCAACAATCTTTCCTCTCTTGTTTCTACTGTGTGGCCGTTCTATTCCAATCCTTGCCAAAACGGTTTTCAGAAAGGTCTTTTCTGCCATTACTGCTCAGCGGGAGCCAGAGTTTTAACGTCCTGTCAATGAGACAAGGAGCCAAAACTTTTGTAATTTGTTCTCCTCCCGGTAACTTTTAACAGAGCCTATTTATAGAAACGCTTCATACTTTTTCCTGGCACTAATGACAAGCTGTGCACTGATGAAATATTGAGATGCTACATTTTCCCAGACTGTTAATAAAACATGCATCATCCATGCTGAGCAGCTTGCTGTTCTTTTCCTGCGCTGCATGGGGGAGAATATGAGACCGTATTCAATGAGGACAGAACGTATAGTTAACAGCTATTCTCTTCACACGCATTTCAAAATATGGGGAAGATGGTGGAAAAAGCTCACTTAAAGTATATCAACTTGATAAGCTTTGATATCAAGCTTTTGATAGCAAAACAGAAATCTATACTACATTGTTTATTTTCTGGCGTCCTGTGCAGTTGTATCACACATTGTGTCAGAAGCCTCAAAAAGTGTTTGTTCAATATTCATTAGCATCATCTGTGATCAATTGGAAAGGCTCAGAGATGCTATTTCACGTTCAGGTTCCGGGGTTCAGGTTTAGGGGGAGGATGTTATATCTGGCAGTCTTGATCCCAACAAAGAGATGAAGCATGAACATCGTGAAAGAGTGAGAGCATAATTATTTTCACACACCCCCTTTAGCCCACTGACAATGTGTATCTCTCTCTGCTAAACTGGCCAAACAAACACAGTTCTTCAGTATGTATATTGGAATAAGGATGAGATCCAGCAGAGTCGTAAGAGAACTTCCCATTGAGAGAGATTCTGCTCAAATCTGCAATTTATTCAACTTGCCATTGAGTGAAACCTGAGGGATTGTACAACATGCTGTTACTCTAATACATGAGATATGAGAAGCACATTAAAGCGTGACTTTCTGTTGGTGTGGAAATGAAAATGAAATTTTATCTGTGAAGGTAAGTCTCCGGAAGGGCTGACAGTGTGAGAAGGGAAATCTTTGACACCTAATACACTTATATCACATAATGTGACTACTGAATACACGTATGACTGATAAGATTTACATTATTTAGCACAAAAACAACAGAGAGCAATGGGACCGGTGTACGGACATGTTTCATCCACTCAAATAAGAGCAATACATGATTCAATTCTGTTTATGCACACTGCCTAGAAAGCTACAGACAGACTCTGCTCCTTTCACATAAGATCACAGTAGAATAGGGGCTGAGTAGCATAAACTAATGTTAAAAATGACAATAATACAAACAAAGCAAATAATTAGAAGAGAAAAATATTTGATTCCCAGTAGCATCAACCAAAACCACACTAGAAGAGACAGCTGACTGCGGTACAATAACAACAGCGTCGCGATATTTCTCATTGTGTTGTACTTGTTTATGGCATTAATAAAAAAACAAAAGCGTTGCGATCTTATCGATCGCGGATATTGCGAGTGAAGGTTCAAGGACTCGACTCTTATTGACCTCGCTATTGTGCTGTCGTGGGAACACAAAAGCTTCATTCAGTATTTATCAGCGGCAGTAAGAAAATATACAATTACTGTGTGTGACTTTAAGAGTCTCCTGTGGTTTATACGCAATTTAAATGAATCTTTTGCTTTTCGGCTAGACTTTTTCTAGGGAAACCTCCAGTAACAGCAAAACACCGAATCCGCCTCCCGTGAAGCTGCCACACACACTCACACACCAACTTTAAGCGCTCGTCGTTTTTACCTTACAGGTTAACTCCTGGCGGATCGGCGAGAGAAGGGATGCTGAAGGAGACGGACTTTATACCGATGAGCTCCGGTGCGAATGCATGCAGACCAAATTGACGACAATTCCTGTTTGTCTTGCTTTCGTTGTCCTGCCTCTCTCGCAGGCCCTGTAGGAACTCCGCCGCAGCGCGCTCCCGCTGTCTTTCCTGCTCTACCCAGCGCTTGATGACGTCACCGCTGCCCCGGGCGAGCGCTATTCGTGATTCAAACCCATCTGGAGAGTTTCTAAGGATTCGTTTTCATTTTGAAACAATACAATGTCATTTTTGTCATCTATTTCCAGAAAATTAGGGTTAAAAATGAGAAAAGGGTGGTGGAAGTGAGTCTTTCGTTTATATATATTAAGTATGGAAAGTGGAAACTATGAAGTAGATGGTCAAATTTTTTTTATTTATTAATTATTTACTTTTGCTAGGAAATGTTTTTATTCACAAATGCAAGTGTTTTAATCACCCCTACCCCTTTTTGCTGTATTTAAAAATGATTTAAGACAATACATAAAAACTATGAATAGTTGTATTAGAGTCCTATTACATCTATTTGATAAATATAATCTATTATGATATTTTCTCCTTTGTATGATCTATATTTAATAATATGGTGTTTATTTAAAGTGTTCATTTTTATTTTTTCTTAGTTATTTCTTAATTTTTTGTCTGTTTATTCCTTTATTTTCATATATATTTTTTATGTTGTTTTGTATTACTCTTCTGTGCATATGCCCCTTTAAAAAAAAGGTTGAATGTACATTGTATGCCATCCTTTAAAGGGATAGTTCACCCAAAAATGAAAATTAATTTCAAACTCAGGTTGTTCCAAAACTGTAGTAATCTATTTGTTCTGCTAAACACAAAGTAAGCTATTAGGAAGAATGTCAGTTACCAAACAGATATCATCCCCTATTGACTGCCATAGTAGGGAAAATAATTACTATGGGAGCAAAAGGGGGATGGTATTTGTTTGGTTACTCTTATTCTTCCAAGTATCTTCCTTTGTGTTTAGCTAAACAAATACATTTGAACAGGTTTGGAACAATCTAAGGGTGAGTACTTGATAACAGAATTTTCATTTTTGGGCGAATTATCCCTTTAACTATGCTTATAAAGACATTGTTTCAGTAAAGGGAGTTTGTGTGTGGAAACGGCAGTCCATAACCCTAATCGGCTCAGTGAGAAACAGAGTTAAAATGCTATTGACAGAGCAGTGTCTGATGCTGCTCATGAGGGAAGCCACGGTCATCATAGCCCTTCAATATCATCTGAAGGACAGCATACTGCTGTGCACTCACCATGGCTGGCTGCTGACAGGCCGTATAATAAAATCTAGATGACAGAAAATCAATAAAAGCCCAATTGTGATTTGTGAATATACCGGATGCAGTTGCAAAGAGGATACAATACTGTGCAGGGTTGGACTAACCATGCCAAAACATCTTTTACTGTGCATCTGTGCACATACATTGACATTTTAAAGTTATAATTATGAGACTCAAAATGAATCTTCATGTATGGTTATTTTATTATAAAAAACTCCACTAATAACAGCAAACACTGAAATATGCTGTTTGCAAAAACGTTTTTGCATGTAAATTGCATTTATACAAAGTGACTTCCTTAAGATTCGATACACTTGAAAATGTCATAAGATCACACTCTAGTTGAGCTAAAGGAATATAAAGGCAACTCGTGCAACATTTTATAAAGCCGCTTTTTGCAGCCGCAACATATTTTGTTATTTGGGGTTATTTATGTAAAAGCTTTGCATACAGTTTCAGATATAACGTCAGCACATTGCCTTAAGGCTTAAGTTAATGTGCTCCGAGATGTTCCAATAATGCATGTGCAGTACAAACAGTGCAACATATTCTAATTTATACTGACATTAGATGTGTGACCGGCCATTTATGGTACATCCAACCTTTTGAATTTGGCCTGCCTGAACTGATTGGCCTACTAAAAACTCTGAAGCATTTTTTTATTAACTGAAAAGGTTATCTAGCAGCATGATTTGTGCATTACTTATTATTATTTTGACGTATTTGACTTCTTGGCATTACCTCAAACAAATATTTACATCTGGGCTACTACACTCCGTTGTTTACTGTAATATATGTCTATAGCTGCTTTGGAACAATGCACAGTGTGAAAAGCGCTATATAAATAAACTTGAATTGAATTATGGGACCATTGGACATAATATGTATGTTTATGTGCCGCCCTCTAGTGTTTAAAAAGCAATACTATGTAACGTACTGTATTATTCCTGTCAAATTAGAAAAAAAAAGTGGTATTTTGATTCTAATTGTTAGTCCCTTGTTCTATGTATATATCAAAATATATAATTGAGCTAAAATTCTCAACCATTTATTTTCAAATAAGAACAGAAACCATTTTAAAAGAGTTAAAAAAAAAAAAATAACAACAGAAGGCTACTTTATGTGCAATATCTTGGCGCTAAAAGTGTCCATGAGGTCCAGGCAGTCCTTCTCACAAAGTATTTGGAAACACAGCAAGTAGCTCTATGAAATGAGAACTGCGTGTGTTAAGTCCATTGTCAGAGTTAAGGATTAGGAGTTACATCCATGTCTCAGCTCTGGGCCAGCTCCACTTTTCTTTCTGTTTTCGGTGCTTCAATTACTTCTCCACACATGAACTCATCCTACAACAAAAAAATGCATGTTTCGTCGATTTATGTTTCAAATAATTATTTCAAATTTATTTATCCACCCACATGACAACCGATCAATTTCACTATTCACAAATATCAAAGTATATTACACCATCCTGGTCTTACCTTATATCATAGATGACTTTCACTATTAGTGAGCAGCTGGGACAGGTTGCCACCTCTTCACCATTCTCAAGATCCTCCTGAAAAACACAACATACCTTATTAAACATATATCGCCTGAACTAAGAGATAATTGAGAAAGTGTGCCACTACATTGTACTATGTATGGTTTCTCTGGGTGTGTATAGTAAATCTATAAGTTTATTCATTCATTTAAACCATAAGGGGAAAATAAGCTATTGTTGATATTCCATGATTCAAATCAACTTGATTCTTTGATACTATTCTAACGTTATTCGTTGGTCTGAGTAATCTGTCAAGTTATGAGTGTCCAGTATTGCTTGCTCGATCACTTACCTTCGTTATGGCGAATCTGTCCCCACATGGACAGGGGAAATAATACGTCTCTGTTTCTTCGTCATATTCAAAATCTTCAATTTCAACTTCGTCGTGAAATACCGACATGTGTTATCTATTTAATTTGTTCGAACACTACTAAGACCACAGCAAGCCGCTGATTCAACATGCGCCTCTTGTGAAGACAATGTCGCAGAAATGTTACGTCATTAAACAACACTAGATGGTCGCATTTTATCCACCAGAGGGAGACATATTCATATCCTTTGATTATACATCATTTCGCGCTTTCTCGTTGTTATAGTAACATCATACAGTCTGCAGTGCATATATAAGCATTTTTGAAAAAAGGGTGATTATGTATAAATTCAATTATGGCCCCGTGATAGGACGCCAGCTTTGCAATAAAGCAGTAAATCGTCATCCCACCCTGCTAGACATTCCAGGGACAACTAGGCATAATACTGGAAAGTGAACGTGTTAAGGAACAGCTTGCCAACTTCAACAAAAGAAAATAAGAGATAATCTAATTTCTTTATGGGAAAGGCACAGTAAGGGACACTCCAACGCTGTTATTATATTATGAAGTGAGTATAATGACATTCACATCATGAGCAGAATGTTCAAGTGCTCTCTATCATGACTCTCATCACTCACTAGTGAAGCACTCATGCTGGTTGGAGGCCCTTCCACCAAACTGTGTGTGCTATAACTGTGGCATACCCGGGACACCCTATACATAGGCTAACTATATCGTGGACAGTGTTTGTGTGTTCAACCTGTCACTCATGTCTTTACAGGATCCAACTTTCGTTGCAGATAAGCGCATACGGAGAAGTGGGGAATTCCTCTCATCTTCTTAATGGAGGTGGATGAGATTTTTAATTACTACATACAAAGACGATCTCACAGCATATGAACATTCGTTTTAAAACAAACAAGATTCCTTGATAAAAAAACGCATAATTAATTTGTGGTAAAACTCCAAGTCAACCAGACCTTTATCTTTAATACAAAGAAAAATGTGTAAACCAATGGCAGGCAGGTAACATTACACTCTGTGTATACTGTGACATGGTCCTCATGAAGCCAGAAGCTTTCATGTGAAGTCCAAAATAAAGTTTCTTAAATAAAGCCATCGCAGCCATGCGATATTCCAACTGCATCACCACTGAAACCGCTTCACCATTTGTATCACTCCGCCGGATTTATTAACTTGTGGACTTATAAAACTAAGTAAAACACACATTTGGCAGTGTCTCTTAGAGCAACTCACTGTTACAGTATGCACCTGAACAAGTTGGTTGTGACCCGCCATATAAACAGAGTGAGAGACAGAACTCGCTACTGTAACCAAACACATGTTTACATTAAAAAACAATGGAAAGTGCGATAGTACAAAGGGAATAATGCATTCTCGGAGAGTGTCCTTTTACAATCTCTCTCTTTCTTATCATTTCTCATAACTTCATTGAAGCTATACAGGTGCATCTCAATTAATTAGAATATCATGAAAAAGGTCAATATGTTTTGTCACTCATTTCAGAAAGTAAAACCAATATATTATATAGATTCATAACACATAGAGTGAAATATTTTAAGCCTTTATTTCTTGAAATTTTGATGATTATGGCTTACAGATAATGGAAACCCAAAATTCACTGTCTCAGAAAATTAGAATATTACATAAGATCAATAAAAAAGGGATATTTTAAACAGAAATGTCAGGCTTCTGAAAAGTATGCTCATTTCTACGCACTCAATACTCAGTTGGGCCTCCTTTTGCATGAATTACTGCATCAATGCGGCGTGGCATGGAGGCAATCAGTCTGTGGCACTGCTCAGGTGTAATGGAAGCCCAGGTTGCTTTGATAGCGGCCTTCAGGTCTGGTGTCCGTCATCAGATTCTCTATGGGGTTCAGGTCAGGCGGGTTTGCTGGCCAATCAAGCACAGTAACACCATGGTCATTGAACCAGCTCTTGGTACCTTTGGCACTGTGGGCAGGTGCCAAGTCCTGCTGGAAAATGAAATCAGCATCTCCATAAAGCCTGTCAGCAGAAGGAAGCATGAAGTGCTCTAAAATTTCCTCGTAGATGGCTGCGTTGACTGTGGACTTCAGAAAACACAGTTTAAAATGGTAAAGAAGTCAGAACGCAATGCAATTTTTTTATTTTTTGTACCTACTTTTCCAGCATAAAAACAGTAATATTAGGGCATTGTATAAATAGGCGAATTGGGATGCAGGGTGTATCACTGTCACATCCCTGTCTGTTTCCCTGTCTTCTGACCACCCAGTTTACATCTCCCAGGATCCCTTGCAGCCTGTCAGCCATCATGGATAATCACCTGCAACTGTTCACGGTTGTGGCTAGAAGGGATACACTTATGGCCGGAAGTGATGCAAAATCTCGCCATTAAATTACAAGAAATGACATTAGCTAACGCCTACACCTAGCCTAAACCTAACCTTACAAAAATAGTAACTAACTGTTGTCAGCGTGACAAAAATGATGCGGTATTGAAGTGCGCATGCCCAGTGGAGGTAGTTGTGTCCCTTCTAGCCATAATGCCTGTTCACCATTACCTACACTCATGCTATCCATGTTATGTTGTACACTTAGCCGTTTGTCACGTGTTCTTGGATTACGCACCTGTTTTTAGATGGTTTTGGATAACTTACCTGTTTGCGATTTACCTTTGGAATGAAATACGTTGTTTGGATTTCACTCCTGTTTGGTCTCTGGGTTAACATGACAGTCAATATTTCAGCTACAAAAATTTTAATAGCAATTTATCGGTGACACCACATGATGTGTGGTCTGTATACGTTGCTGACACATTAACAGTAAATGTAGACATGTGCAAAAACACTGCAGTCATTGGACGATAGAGCAGTGGAAGCATCTTCTGGTGATTGACTCTATTTGGCGAGTCACAGACTTGTTACTTGTTACAGACCTGTAGAATTTGGAGGGTGGGGTGGTGAGTTGGATTAGTCCTGGCCTGCATTTCCCAAAATCAAAGTAGCCTACGTTGATAGTAGCTCCATTGGTGACAATGGATCTAAGATCACTAAAAGGGAAAGTTCACCAAAAAATGAAAATGATGTAATTATTTACTCGCCCTCGTGTAATTTCATACCTGTATACATTCCATTGTTTTATACACGGAGAAAGATATTTGGAAGAATGTTAGCAATTTTCAGTTCTGGAACATCATTGACTACCATAGTAGAAAAAATGGTAGTCAAAAGTGCCCCAGAACTGTTTGTTTTCCTGAATTCTTTAAAATATCTCATTTTGTGTTCAACAGAACAAAAATGACACAATATGTTTTTCTACTATGGTATTGGATGATGTCCCAGAACTGAAAATTGCTAACATTCTTCCTAAGACATGTATACAGGGTTGAAACAACTTGAGGGTGAATAAGTGATGACAGAATTTTCATTGTTGGGTGAACTATCCCTTTAAGGTTATGATGCTTTTGGGAAAAGCAACACACGATCCAGACCTTGAATGTCCAGCATGAATGTCAGACCCTAGACAGTGTTTCGCCTTATCCAAATAAAACTAAACTTCATCACTTTACATCAAAACCTTGCATACTTACCAAAGGATTATACTTTTCCTGTGTTTACAAACAACACTACACATTCTCTGAAAATATAATGAGTTCTCTGAAATGTTGTAAGGAATTGAATTATTCAAAATTTGATTTTGTTTTAACAAGGTTTTTTGATTGACATCATCATCATGACATTACTGGCAAAAACCTCAAAGACAAGCATTCTTCTTTTGCAATGCAAATGTGGTTAATAGGTCAAATTATCATGCTGCTAAATTGAATCAGTCAATCCATAGACCAACAGTCTCCCACACATTACTAAGAGAGTTTCTCCAAATGTCTCTATCTGTTAGAGTCAGTAGACATTCTAAAAATTGAATACATACACCTAACCATACCCTTCAAATATTTGTTACTGCAAACATTTTGTGTTTATGGATCTGTTTTGTTTTGACATGTCATTAAAAGCTTTGTGGATTTTGAGTGAAGTATTCCATCCTCCAATTTCATCTGATACCATAAAACAAAGCCTATCATTGTGTAAGTTTAGAAATGTGTTTTTCTGTTTGTTATTAGAACAGGGTATTCTAACTCATACACTAAAGTGACAAGCTGTTTTAATTGAGTTTTGTTCAGTATAGTTCAGTTTTATAATGCAATGAACCTACACTTTCAAAATAAAGGTGCTTAAAAGGTTCTTCACAGCGATGCCATAGAATAACCTTTTATGGTTCCACAAAAAAACATCTCTTTCTTACCTTTTTATGATCTAAAGAACCTTTTTTCGCCTCAAAGAACCTTTTGGGTGTTAACGGTTCTTAAAGAAACCATTTAGAGAGATCTGCTTGGTTACTGACATTCTTCCAATATCTTCCTTTGTGTTTAGCGGAACAAGGAAATTGTTGCAATTGGGTGAATAATGATGACATTATTTTCATTTTTGGGTGAACTATCCCTTTAACGAGTTTAGAATTTTGATGTATTTTCATGCTTGCATGTGCTATGGAGAATAATTGCACATCAGCAGTAAACACAGATACTTATGTTGACTTAGACATCTCAGTGCCAAACAGTAGCAGGTCTGATACCCATATAATTAAATATAAACAGACAGAACAGCAGGGAACTGGTTAATATCATTTTCTTAAGAGAGTTAAAGTCTTTGGACATTCGTGTAGTTAATGGACAGAACATGGTGTTCTTTAAATTACGTAATGGGTCAGAGGATCTCAAGTTAAGGGCCACAAAACACATACAATGTACAAAAGACAAAGAATAGTCAAACTTCATTTTAAAAGGAATGGACGGAAATCTGTGTTTGCTTTCCATTATCATCTCACTCCCATATCTGTAAGATACATAACATTAAAGGTTACATAGATTTCTTTAAGTCAAATGAAATCAAAGTCAAACCGACATTTTCTAACATTTCAAATGATAAATCATTTGAATAGGAGTAAGGTAAGGAGACAGTTTTGAACACTGATCTTTTTTGTTCTTGATTAATATCTGTTTTTGGTCATTGTAATCACAACATTACAGACTTAGTTTCAAGATTAAAGGGACGGTTCACCCAAAAAAAATCTGTCATGAATTACGCACTCTCTAGGTGTTCCAAACTTGCATAAATGTCATTGTTTGGGTAAACAGAGAGAAATATAATTGGACAAATGATTGAAACCGAAAAGTTCTTGGACTTGGATTTTTGGTAGGAAAAATGACAATGGTAGTGAAAAGTGCTCCAAAACTGTTTGCTTCTGTATATTCTTTAAAATGTGTTCTTTGTGTTCACAGAATTAAAAAATTACACAATATTTTGTGCTACTAGTCAACGGTGAGTCTGTCGGTTGCTATAATTTTTCAAATATCTTTTTTTGTGTTCAACCAAACAAAGACATTTATACAAGTCTGGACAACTAGAGGGTGTGTAATTCAAGATAGAATTTTCATTTTTGGGTGAACTATCCCTTTAAGACGTTTAATATGCAGTGAGAGGTTTGGATGTGGCTACTGGACACTGGTGGTCTTTTAGATCTAGTCTCTACAGGGGGCTCATTTCATGCGTCAGAGACCTCTTGTACATGCTGTCTCTGATGAGCAGTGATATAGTGTTCCAGACTAAACAATAAAGCAGTTGCCAAATACAAAGCCTTTGGGTTGCTTTAACAACAGAGCTCACATACAGGTACAATGAGGTTGGTAAAATAATATATGGATACAATAAAAAAAGTGATTCAAAATAACACGTTTTGTTTAAATGATGATAATGGGGAGGATTTATTTGTTGGTGCATATAACAAGTGCAGCAAGCCTACAGAGACCTCAAACGAATCAAGATTTTCCCACAGAAGATTCGCATGAGACATGTGACATTCCTAAGCATTAGGTAAGAAATGTGTTGGAGGGTTGAGCAAAATTCTGAATTTGCCACACTTCCCTTTAATCCATTGGAATGTAAATGAAATGACTAAAACACAAGATCCAATGTACGTTGTTCACCAAAACACACTTGATCTTGACTTGGATCTGCTCCATGTTGTTTGGCTCCATTAAGATGATATTGTGGTAAATTAGGGCATTCTAGGAAATGCCTGTGTAGTGTTCATCTGCTAATATAATAAAGTAAAGATCATTGATACACAGAACAATTTCATAATTTCAAAATAAAGTAATCAATTATTTGGGAATTAAAGTCAAACAACGGGCATGCACAAAGTGAAATGATACATCTAAGCCAGGTCAATACATTTGACTTATAATGTACTGTAGGCCAAATAACAGACAACTGAAGGTGCATCAGATCCTGATATTAACACATCTTTTTTAGAGACTGTATCTAAGCTGCTGTCCGACAGGTGAGATCTGCCAGCTCTGGGTGATTTACAGCCCGAGCGATGGTCCAAGAGGATCACAGATGACCTTCTCTGCCAGCCATTATCTCTTGTCAGAAAGCTTAAACTGTACCTCTCATACTGTAATCTATAGTTGCTAGATTTATCGAAGGCCTTATCACCAGGCAGAAAGCCTTGCACTTAAAAGACAGCATATGTTTATTGATAAGCCTTAAAAGGACATGTGGTGGAATGGTGGTATCCATAGTTCACATCATTTTTGTGCTGAAATAAATCGAAAATAGCTGGGAATTTTTCTTCAGTCCAGAGCAAGCAAAACAGTGTATCTGTTCCGTCAAACTCCGGAATGAATATTCTGTGATTGCTTCATGACATTGGGGTTATATTTGGATCTTGGCCGATTGGCTGGTGTGTCTGAAAGGTTCATATAAACATTGTTAAGAGTTTAAGTTTTCAGTGACACTGAGGTGTCATCTGCTGTAAATGTATTGTCATGGGACTAAATTGCTAATTCTGAAGCACAAAGCACAATCTGACTGTGGGAAACCGTGTGTAAATTGATTACATACATGACATTTTGGACTATAGCTGTAAGCAAAATCTTACTACTCATGAGACTGACAGTTGACAGTGTGCAAGGCATGAAGGAACAGAGCTTGAAGGTCCCATCAGAAGGCATCTGTGAAAAAGGCTTTTTTGAGTCCCTATCTGTTCCTCCACTCTATCACTTAGCAACCTCTGATATTGTGTCCACAGTCTGTAACTAAGATTCAGGTGTTGAGGTGGTGGGAACCATGGGTAGGTCAGAGACCTTTTTTGAGTTGGAGAGTTTTTGTTAGTGCTACATTGTGTAAACAAGATCCATTGTTCACTGAGAGAGATTTTGAGAGGTACATAAACTTTATCTTTAGTTGGGCTTTTCTTTGAAGTTTTATAAGCGCTCAATTTTCTACCTATTTATGTAAAACGCTAAATAAATCAAGTAGCTTAATGACTAATAGATAAGAATCTGAAAAATGATCTTCCAAACTGTTCGTCCAACTAAATTATTGTCCAGTCCCTATATATGGTATATGTTGTGGTATAAATTTATTGCTGTTTATTTTGAAGTTGTTGGAGAAGTTTTCTTAATGTAGATTCTGGCCCTTTTACTTCGAGAGTTAATGAAAGTTAAGCATTAGATGATGTAGGCAAATGTAGATGAATCATAATGTTGTTGAATTGTTGCATGTGTTCAAGAGCATGGTGACTCAGTATTTATAGTGTCTGATAAAGTGTCCATCCCATCTCAATCCCCCCACTGCCCCATCCAAAAGTTATCCAATAAAGAGGAGCACCTCCAGCTCACTTTCAGGAAACACAGTCCAGACAGTGCAAAGAAGCACACCGCTAAAGAGCACAGGCAAGTGAACATCGAAACTCTTCTTTCCTCTTCTTGTCTTGTCCATTTTCTTTTCTCATGTGATCTTTTCTCTTCTGGTCTTTTCTCATCTTTTCATCAAAGCTTCCATTTTAGCTTTCACGTAGCATTCTCTTAATTATTATATCATCTTTTCTTTATAATAAGATGTTGACTTTTATAAATACAGAAGAATATTGAATGCAAGTATACTGTATCTAATGGAGTAAGCGTATTTGCAGTCTGCTACGAGCAGTCCAATATTCTGTTATTTAATATAACAACAAAATACAGACAATTTAATGATTATCATTTTTTTCCAATGTAAAAGTATTTAGATTTCATAAAGTAATCCAAAGCAACTCATGATGCGTTTCGACTATACATTTTATCTGTTATGCATTCCTTGGCATTCAAATCCATACAATTTTAGGTATGTTTAGGTATGTTTGGTAAACAACTGCTTGTAATTGTCTTACATAACTTGTAGTTGTAACTTTTTTGCTGGCTTAAAGTTGTTTATTTATTAAACCATTTAGAAAATGAATGAAATGACATATGCTAATGCTAAAACACCAGCATGCTGGTATTACAAAGGATGTGTTCAAGACTTTTATGGGAGCATTCAGTGGTTTGTTGGAGTTTGTTGGATCAATGTCAACCCCTGATGGAATTTTGTAGATCAGTGTGAATTAGCATTTAGAATGTTAGTGTTTGAAGATGTTGTGTTTGTTGGGTCAGTATGATCTGAAAGGTGCACAGCAGGTCTGGTATGAAACATTTTGTAGTTAGTTTGTGGATAATGCAGCTTGTCTGAGAAATATTTTCAACCACCTGTCCTAAAATGTCCCACAGACACCCTCTTGTTAGCTTTAATGAGCTTCATGTTTCATGATATCACGTGTGGTTTAATTGGGCATGATTGTGTGGATTGACCTTTAGTTTGAAAGGACCTTGTGCTTAGACCTCCATCTGTTACATACCATGCTAATTCTCTGTAAGTTTGTAGTTGTCTAAGACTAAAGGAATATGTCTCTTTCCTGATAGTAAGGGACACACATGGGACAGCTGGAACCTCTCTTGATCTGGTGCCCAGTATTAGTGCCAGCCCATAGGACAGATCAAAGAATTTGCTCAGAAGCAACAATGTGTGCTCTGACAATTGTTCACGGCATAGATTTAGTGGACTCTTTTACCTCTCTATCAGAGACTGTATTAATACAGGCATCTATGAGATCATGCTTTCTTTTCGGTCACTTGGATGAATATTCAAAGTGCTGTGATTTTTATTTTTATTTGAATAACTGGGAATCTTCATCAAAGTTAAAAAAGATACATTTTGAAATGGTAAGAGACTATCTGTGAAATAAGACCACAGGATTGGTGTGGAGATCGTAGCGTTGTGTACACCAACTCCAGTCTGGACACAGTTCTGAAGGATAATAGAGAAATATTTGCAGAGCTTTACTGAGGGAGACAGAACAGCTGGACTAATACACTGGCATGCCTTCCTCTCTTTCTTTAGAAAGCGTGTGTCATAGTTAGACTTTATCTAGCAGAACAGGTATTATAGGCCTACTGGGTTATGTGCTCATCACTTTCATGCCAAAAATGTCTCCAAATGTATTTTCGACTATCATCAACCCTGCATGTTTGCAACATTTAAAAGCACAAATTTGATCTTTCAGGCACATAAAGCCCAAGATGGCAGAACGCTATGACTGCCACTATTGCAAGGAGTCTCTGTTTGGAAAGAAGTATGTTCTGCGTGATGAAAATCCATACTGTGTGAAGTGCTACGAAAGCCTTTATTCCAACACATGTGAGGAGTGCAAGAAACCCATCGGCTGCAACAGCAGAGTAAGCTTTTTTTACAGTTAGAAACCTTTATGCTGATCTGGTGATGGCTTCCTTTTACCAGCAAAAAGTGATGGCGGTTAGTTAATAGCATCCAAAACGATAGAACTTCTTCTTGACCGTGTTGGGCTTTTTAACAGGGTCATAAAATATACTTTACAGTCCACTGGAAGCACACATACAGTATTGTTCAGAATTAGCTCTTGAGAAGGTTCAATTTGTCATTGCTTAAAGTTGCTTGAAGTTGTGGTACATTAGACGTCCTAAAAAAGACACAACCAATGACTCTTCTGGCAGACTAGTTTAAAAACCAAACTGATTGGATCTGAGCATCTAGATCAAGAAGGTCTTAGCACGGACTAACTGCTAAAATGTCATTTTTATATAGTAACACTGCACAATGATCTGGGGCTTTGTGTGACCCCCCCCAGAAAGCCATGAGGTCACATGGCGAGTGGCAGGGGTGAATGAATGCCAGCTCATTTTGGCTGAACGCAGCAGGAAATCATTGCTGGGGTGTGAGCCCAAACCCAAACAAAGAGAGCAGATGAGCTTTTGTGGAATTACCAGCACCCCGTGACCCTGGTGATGGACATAATAATCCTTTACTGTCATTTCAAGGACAAAACAAACCCTGTGTTACTTCGAACTTACACTTAAGAGGTACACTAAAGCATTTGTGGATAAAAGAAACATGCCATTTAATTATTAGTTTACATACAATTATTATTTATATAAAGGTACGCAAAGTAGGATGTATAGATAAAACTGTATTACTGGTAAATCTTGGTATTACATTAAAATATGCAGGACATCCAGAATTCCCTAGCATTCCAAACCCTTAGAAACCCCCTAGCAACCATTCACATCATTGTGACAATGAGTTCTGCACATGAGAAATTCCATGCAAATTTCAACCTTAAGACAAAAAAAGTGTTTTGACCATACTGATATGTCAGATGTCAATAGTTGGTGGTTTAAATACCCTCCCTTAAAGATTTTAAAGCATAGTTTTCCATATGTGAGTGCATTGTCATACCTATAATGGAATTTTTTTGCTTTTTGTTTGTCCCATTTTAATTCATAGAAATCCTACAAAGTATGTTGTCCCTCAAAAACGTGCGTCCTTTTTTGTCACATTAATACTAACGCATACATTTTTCTGATGTCTTTACTCTATCATCAGGGGTTTAGTAAAACATAAACATATTGTTCAATATATTGGTAATAAATACATTCTCTAAGAATTTTTAAATGAAAATGTCACATTCATAGTGCTGGGATTGCCTACATGCAAGCATCTCCCAGAAAATACAGTAAATTTGGGGGATGATATATAGTGTCAATGGCAATACACTATAGTTTACAAATACACGATGGTGTAGAGTAGACCGTGTGCTCCTATTATTACTGTGTCACATTACATGGTCATTAGTCCTGGTGAGGAGGCTAGAAGACAAGCCTGGGGTGGGCCACATCTGTGTGTCACGTCCTTGGCCCAGTTAGCCGCCTCCCCCCTTTAGAAGCAGCCAATCAGGATGACCTCATACCACCTTGGGCCAGCACACACGCTGTCTTTCTTTCCAAATTGGTGGATAATTAAAACGCTGTGTCATACACTTATCCTGAGGCCATGTGTGCTCACAGCGCACGACATCATTTCACTAACACACTTCAAATGGCAGATCGTGCCGTGATTGGGAGAACGACCTGCTGTGAAACTGACATTGAAGAACCCACCAGCTGTTCAAAGACTTGAAAAAATGACCCCAAAAGTCCACCGAGGCCAAGCACTTTTTTTTCCTTAAACCCAAGAGTAATGCATGTGAGGGGCAAAGTTTCAATACTTCAATGTGTTTTTCTCCATCAAGGATCTGTCTTACAAGGATCGTCACTGGCATGATGAATGCTTTCACTGCTTCAAATGTCCCCGTTCCCTGGTGGACAAGCCATTTTCAACCAAGGATGAGCAGCTACTGTGCACTGAGTGTTACTCGAATGAGTATTCCTCGAAATGCTATGAGTGCAAGAAGACCATAATGCCAGGTTAGGAAACAGTAGTTTGCCCATCGTCACACTTGTTCTTGAAAACATTTAACTTTGGAAACTGAATGCTGTGTACAAAATAGCATAAGATTTATAACAGTGTTATTTCTCTGTATGATTGTCTCTGTTGTCTCTCTGATTCGCCTTTTCTATTAGGCTCCAGAAAGATGGAGCATAAGGGGAACAGCTGGCACGAGACCTGCTTTACCTGCCAGCGCTGCCAGCAACCCATTGGTACCAAAAGCTTCATTCCTAAGGAAAACACTAACTACTGCGTGCCTTGCTATGAAAAGCAGTTTGCACTGCAGTGTGTGCATTGCAAGAAGGTAAGATTTCACCACCATTACACGGCCTATTAAAGATGTTTCATTTACATTTAACCTGTACCTTATGAAAATTATTCTTACTGATTTATAAATGTATAAAATTAACATAATCTATCTTAAAATATATATTTGTTACATGTGGTTTACTTTTCACCCAAGTGCTGTGCCAAAATATAATGAATCAAGACTGACATATTTATATTACATAAATATTTTAAGTTATGTGTTTAGTATGCTTTTCTTAAATTAACATACAAAACCTGAGATAGAGCTCTTGCAATAACTCCTGTTCTTGTTTAGCCAATCACCACTGGGGGCGTGACCTACCATGACCAGCCGTGGCACAAGGACTGTTTCCTGTGCACTGGCTGTAAGCAGCTGTTGTCTGGCCAGCGTTTTACCTCTCGTGATGACTTTGCCTACTGCCTCAACTGTTTCTGCAACCTGTATGCTAAGAAGTGTGCTTCCTGCACCACCCCTATTAGTGGTATGACTCATCAGCCTCCATATTTACATCTTATTTTTTGAAGGTTCTTTTTATGTTGTAGCCTATGAAGTTAAATGAAATAACTAATGATGTCGTACTTTTGATCAATAAAAAAAATCCACTTATAGGGTAAAATTATTATTGATCTGCCACAGATGGAATTGCAATACGTTACAATATGGTACGACATTGACATAATGATTACATTCTGGGTGCGACTAATACTTTTACTGACCAATAAAAAAATGAGAGGGGGCCGTTTGTTACTGTTTGATGCCACTGGTGAAAAATAAGAATATGCCAGATTTACACTGTGTATGAGACAAAAAAAAAGAGAAATCTTGTGGCACATAAATGACACACCTCACCTGTAAATTTTTATTCTTTATCTTTTAGCAAATTATAACCCATATTTCACATTACAATATTTCAATGGTGATCAGGCATCCTGCTTTCTATTGCCCCTCTCTTCAGGCTTAGGAGGTAGCAAATACATCTCCTTTGAAGAGAGACAGTGGCACAACGACTGTTTTAACTGCAAGAAATGCTCGATGTCCCTGGTGGGTCGTGGGTTCCTGACTGAGAGAGATGACATTCTGTGCCCTGACTGTGGCAAAGACATCTGATCACATAACACATTTCCTAACCTTTAACTCTTCTATCGAAGTTCCAGCTTTTATATTTGTCTAATAAAGGGTTTCTAGACATAATCAGTTTTAAAGGGGCTTTTTGTGCATGCCAGGATCTATTATCATAAACTGTGTCATAATAAGTCTGAAAAATGTTTTTTGAACTTTTAATTTAGAGTTAGTTCATTGTGAACGTAAAATTAAAAGATTTGCCTATTTACATCATTTTCTTTCATGCTAATATTTGTTTTGAATCAATCTTATTTGTCATTTATTGATATCGTAAACATGTATTTTCTTCAGCTCCTAATAAACTCATTGAAAAGGCATTCAAACAATGACTTACATACACTGCTTAAATATGGATCAGCTGTTCTGTAGCCATAGCAAATTCCAAAGCTGTTTTCATTATGGAGCTCTAATACCTTTAAAGCTCTCTAATACACCAGGGCACCATGTTTATTGTCAGTGTTTTTACTGAAGGTTATATTACATCAGAAAATTCCATTTCAAAGAGCACAAGTGCAGACACATACATGTGCATACATTTATCAAGTATGGTGTAACACAGATGAAAATCCAGCATTGAATGAAATCATTTTTGAAAGAGAAACAGAAGAAAAAGAGTTGTTTTGTGTTATAGTTCCAACAAATTTCCCAGTAGTGAGGCATAGGCCTACTCAAATGTCACAAATGACACAAAATAATATGCTATAATAAAAAACACTGTATTTACTGTAGATCTGTCTTCAACATATGATGCTGGTGCTCCAAAGCCATACTGGTTGGCAGCTGCAGACCATCATGCCATTGTGAAGACTGAAAGGGATATTTCAGCCAAGAAACAAAATTTCCCCATGTTTTACTCACCCTCAAGGCATCCTAACTGAATATGACTTTCTTCTTGAAGAATAATGCAGTCGGAGTTATAATACCACGTGTCCTTTTACTTCCAAGCGGTATAATTTTTTGAAGCTCCAAAAAGTGCATCCATCGATCAAAGAACGATAAGGTAACAGGAGATAATGGGAGCGAGCATTGCGTTTAGCAAATGCTAGGGAAAACTCCTGTTTTATCCATTACTGAAGCCTATTGGTTCACTTCTGTGAAAATCACAGACCAATGGCGTTCGGGCCTGTCATTATGGGCAGCGCCGCTCGCCTATAAGTCCGAGCCGAAAGCTGTTCAGTACCATTATTCGACTGAAGTGCGATGTAAAAACTCGCTGCATGTTGCTGTAGCATGGCCTGCTACGCAATGCTCGTTCCCGTTATCTCAGGGAACCGGGGTTACATGAGAAACCTTATGAGTATACCCTTTCCATACAGTTCACTTCGCATTGCGTTTAGCAAACACTATGGGAATCATATCCCATCATGTCGTGCAATGACAGACTTGAAGAATGTGTGTGAACAGGAGACAGGGCACTTGTGAGGGCTCTTTAAAACCTGGCAGAGAGAGCTCAGACTCACCGGAGCTCCCCATATGTGCACACAGTAGCATAACCGAATAAATGAGCACACACACACAGGGGATCATGACAAGGCAAGGCAAGGCAAGGCAAGTTTATTTATATAGCACATTTCATACACAGAGCAATTCAAAGTGCTTAACATAAAATGATTGACAGAAAGAAATAAGACGTATCTTTAAAATGCAAATGATTTAAGATCACAAATACTTCAGATTTTAAGAAACAATAAAACAGCAATAAAATTGATTAAAAATGTGAGTGTATATATAAAAAGAATAAGAGCAGAATAAAAATAAATTAGAAATAAAAGTGCAGTTGATGTAAACCAGCACAGTGCTCAGGTTGTGAATGCACAGCTAAACAAGTGTGTTTTTAATCTGGATTTAAAAGTAGCTACTGTTGGTGAACGTCTGATGTCTTCTGGAAGCAGATTCCAGCTACGGGTGGCGTAATGACTAAACGCTGACTCGCCATGTTTTGAGTGAACCCTTGTTATCTCTAACTGATTTGATCCTGATGATCTGAGAAGTCTGTTTGGTTCATATTCAATGAGCATATCTGAGATGTATTTAGGTCCTTGACCATTAAGTGATTTATAGACAATTAATAATACTTTGAAGTTGATTCTAAAAGTGACTGGTAACCAGTGTAAGGACCTGAGGATTGGAGTGATATGCTCAGATTGTTTGGTTCTGGTCAGAATCCTGGCAGCAGCATTCTGTATGAGCTGCAGCTGTCTGATGGTCTTTTTGGGAAGACCTGTAAGGAGTCCATTACAGTAAGCCACCCTTGAAATCCCTGTACAGTCCCATTGGTTGACCTTGAGCTATAGGCTATGGCTCCCTCTTGTGGATACAATTGCACTCATGTTTAATAATAAAATAAATAAACATTTAAAATACATTTAAAACGGATTAGTTGCTTTAAACCTAAATATGTTAATATTTGAAGCGTTTACCTGTAAGATGTAACGAAGCGGCTCCAACCCTTTTAGACCCATCAGGTATAATCTCAGTCAAGACCCACTAAAATATTTTTAAAAGTACTTTTTATTTTCCTTTTCATTGTATAAAGAAAACGAGTTTAATTGCCTTAAACTATTAAACGTCCTATTCATCAGCGCAACAGCCACGTGACCGCACGACCCACCACCTCATCCCACCCACTGTGCGTCCACAAAGCATCAAATATATTTCATTAAAGAAATGATCCATTATTATGATAAATGATCCAAAAATAAATCAATTTCTTTACATTTCAGTTTATTCCAGAGTTATATTTTCACAAATGCCAAAACGCTAGATGACGCCCTCATCACGTGGCCGGATGCATTTCGGTGGAGAAACAGGAAGCGCTGACGCCGAGACATGGGGAAAGGATGGAGGTGGAGCGGTGCGCTTAAATGAAACGGGAAGGCCGTGAAACTATTGCCACCTCTCAAATCAGGACCGCACAGACTCCGGCTGGGGTATGACATGCACCCGGATCTATCACACACCGCTCGCATGCACTCTTTATGCCGCAAGACAAGCGCGTTCAAACACAAAGCTTGTGTCTTAAAGCCCAGAGAGCTGCCTGCTTATACAGATTTTTACGCATCGTTAAGCTACGCTCACGTTTACAAATCGGCTATAATTCCCATAGCAATGAAGGCAGCTGTAGTGGGTTTTGAGCCACGACCATAGTCACCCGTAATCACAGCACTTGTCTGAATTATTCCTGACGGTCATATGAGAACTCATGTTGGGCTGTTTAAAGGATGTGAAAGCAAGGGCTGATGTGTTGATGCAGCTAGTTATAGTTATGGTTTTGCCATGTCTCATAGAAACAATGGGCCCTGGTGTAACCAAAGAATCCCTAAATCCAGTGTTTATCATCTCATACTGATTGTTAAGTTGAACTGTGTTTGTCCTTCTCTCTTTTGCTATAGATGTGGGCGGCACCATGAGTGTGAAAGCTTTCGAGCTTGTTCCCGCCGTGGAGCGGGAACAGGTGATGGGCGACAAGGTGCGAATTAACATCGAATGCATTGAATGCTGTGGTAAACACCTGTATTTGGGCACCAACGACTGCTTCATCCATCACTTCCTACTAGAGGAGCACACATCAGCCAAGGGCATGCTGGCATACAACGCCCAGAAGCTCCTACATAAGTTCCTGGGCTTAAAAAAGCCGGTGTTGGAGCTGAAAGCTGCCTCTGCTTTAGAACGTCTCATTGTTCTTTGTGATTCAACCATCACTGTGGTGGACATGGTTACCCTTGAACCTGTGCCCACTGGAGGAAATAAACTGAAAGGTGTGACTGCGTTTTGTATTAATGAGAACCCGGTGACGGGAGACCCGTTCTGCGTAGAAATGGCGGTGGTGTCGGCACGCAAACGGGCTGTCCAGATCTGTTTGGTCTATGAGGACCGGGTACAAGTGTTAAAGGAAGTAACCACACCGGAGCAGCCCTGCGCCCTGAGCCTGGATGGGTACTTTATCTGCCTGGCCCTGTCCACGCAGTATATGATTCTGAACTACAGCACTGCAGCATCTCAGGATCTTTTTCCCTACGACTGTGAAGAAAGGAAACCTATCGTTAAAAGGATCGGCAGGGAAGAGTTTCTACTGGCTGCCCCCGGGGGGCTTGGTAAGTTAAATGGCCCAAAACAGGACCGATAAGTGCATGTGCCTGTACTTTTTATGCATCCAGATTTGCCCCGACATAATGTTTTTTATTGGTTATCTATAGAAATCTCGAGGATGTTAAACATGAACTTTTTATTTAAGGATTTCCTGGAAATATTTGCCATCATAATGCAGACGATAAAATATGTGACCCCTTGTGTAGATAGAAATAATAAGATTATTTTGAGGTCTAAATTCTCAGAGATGCTGGATTACAAATTTGTTTATATTCTTAAAGGTGGTGCCTCATATGACCCTGGGGAGTCAATGTGACAAATCATTTCTACTGCAAACATGTCTATTATTTGTTTGTTTGTTTATGGCTTCTATTATGGCCACCTGAGATGTTCTTTTTGTCTCTGACTGTCGTCATGGTGATTATTTTGCATGAGTCATGCTGGTCTCTGTATCTTCATGTCTCAGGGATGTTTGCTAACGCGGAGGGCATATCTCAGCGCGCACCGGTGAGCTGGTCAGAGAACGTGATCGCGGCGTCTGTGTGCTTTCCATATGTGGTTGCGCTGGACGAAGGTTTTGTGACTGTTCATAGCATGTTGGACCAGCAGCTCAAACAGACGCTCCCTTTCAGAGATGGACACCTACTGCAAGATTTCGAAGGTTAGAGTCACCCTAACACTTTGTTCGCTTGAAAGAACCTTCTGTGCTGAAGACCTTTGTCAGAGGTCACCAGTCATTCCGTGTCAAATCAACCATATTTAGAATATTTCCAGAACGGTTAGAGATACCTTAATGTCCTTTTAGATTCCTGTACTGGACCAACTTGTCTTTTAGGAACTTCATTTTTAAATCCCTATAAGGTTCAGTTCTAGATATAAGGGGATCTAAAATCGACACATTTTCAGTCATCATAAAACAAATGTGTGTCATTTTTCAAAAATCTGGCACTTAATTTCTTTTAAAGAGGAATTGTCTAAAGAACAAATAATGTTGAAACTAGAAACATATCTTTTTTCCTTCTATCAAAACAACTGCGCTAAACATAACCATGACAGTGTCCTTTTGGCACTGACTTACTGTTAAAAATGGTCGGGTTGAGGCACATTAACTTGCTCTTTATTTATAAGATTCTATATTTCTTTGAGTTATAGGGAAATTTTCATAAAGGGATGTTGTTAATTATGGCCCGAGCACCATTGTTGTGATGAATTGCTCCGTTTGTTTTAATCTTCAAAATGAATCCCGTTTTGGAGAGCCAAAACATGCTCGAAAACTCATGAAAGTTTGCACACACGTGGTGAAAATTGACATCTGATATGGGTTTTAGAATGAAGCGTGGCAAAATGGCTCTTTAGCGCCACCTACAAAATGTAAATGAAGCAGGTCTTCTGCTGTGTGTGCCAGTTGTGGTTAACAGCACACACATATAACATAGAATGTGACTGACTGGTATAAAGCACTCATTAGCATGTCCTGGACACCATCTTCATTTTTGAGCTGTCACCATTTGCATAAAATGCTTCAAGGATTGCTCAAATTAACAGATTTTACCAACAGATTTACAAATCTCTGTGTAAAAATAAAATTATGAAGCTGGCATATTTCTCATGTCATTTTACCCCCTCTGATATGGCTATATTTTCTGGTGAAAATGGAAATTTTTACCTCCCTCCACAAATGATTCGATAACTTAATAACTATTAATTGGTGGCATTTAATATTTTGGCTTTCATCACTACTGATGGTGGTCTTAATTCTGTAAAAACCTCTGGTTTAGTTGACACAGAATGACCTTTATTTAATGTTTGTGGAAAGATTAAATTGGCTAATTGTAAAAGTAAAAATGTAAAGAGTACATAACTAGGGATTTTTAAGGTCCTACTTTGGTTTTTGGAGTGTCCAACAACAAGTTTATGTCCATAGAAGGTGTAAAAACACTATTATTTCATAATAATAGGCAGTTATTCTTACCTTACTTCTTGACTGACTCTCAAATGATCCGTTTCTAGATTCATCCGTCTAATCCCCTTCTTTCCGCTAGCCTAGTCTGATGTGATTGGTCAGATGGTCTAGTCTGCTGTGATTGGTTTACTGCGAATGAGGCTCATGATATACAGTGTTTGGGGGAGAAAAGTTTTCGCGGGCAGCCCTAGCAAAACGTAGGCGGGGGCTATATGTAGTGACGTAAATACGCAGAGGTTCGCGAATCGGACAAGGGACGACTCGTTTGCGTGATTCAGAGTCGACTCTATTTTTATAGTCCACTTTTCGAAAAAAGGATGTCAGTATTCCTCATTCATAGTTTTAGATGTGGCTTCTTGTTGATATATAGCCTTGTGTTTATATTTCTCCTAAGAGTATTATTGAAACCACACATTCACCCCATGCAATACATTTATTAAAAACTATTATCTGGAGTCGCGTGGAATGTCACCGATATAGGCTTTTGTATATCTGTCTTAGTTGGTATTCCTATTTAATGCTGGTGCTGCAGTCTAGTGTTTACAAGTATTGATTTCTGTGAAGTGCTGAGGTAAATTTCCCTGCAAAGCAGCAAAGAAATTTTGTCCTGTCAAGTCTTGCTTCATAGGGCTTGAATTAGGAGGTGGTGAAGCAGATTTATTCATGTTTGATAAAGCAAGTCAAGTAGAGAAGGCAATTTACTCAGGATAACACAAAGTAATGTTTTATGACAGGCTTAGATCAGGTCTGTCGCTTATCAGTTTTTAGCTGTCTAATCGTGTGTGGAAGCATCAGGTTCAGCCTTCGCACTTCATATATTCACATTTATTTTTGTGAATGTTGCTTATGTAATGAGTTTAATGTTTTCTGTATTACTATGTTGAAGTTACTGTGTTTACGTGTAAACACCCTGTTGAAAAAAATGGCATATGCTGGTTTGTATGTTTTGATGCTGGTTTTCTGGTTTGTGCTGGTCATGTGCTGGTCCATAGCTGGTTTAAGCGGGTCAAACCAGTATCAAAGCATATGCAGCTTTTTTCAACGGTAGTGAGAAATATGCGCGAAGAGCTCATTGACACCTACTGTTTGACGAGTTCGGATGCGTGGAGACACTCCCAATCGCGTGAGGTTTTTCATGTCACTTACATGAAAACAACAAACTTTTTTTTTTAGCAAGTAATAAAGATCGTGGAACACGATTGTTTGCGTTTGGTGTGAATACAGCATTATGTTCTAATTAGGTTTTAATTATCTTTCTTTATTTTTTTTCATGTATCCAGGTAAGGTGGTGTTAGCCTCTACAAAGGCAGTGTATATACTGGTTCCTCTCCCTCTGGAACGTCAGATCCAAGACCTGTTGGCAAGCCATCGAGTCGAGGAGGCCCTGACTCTTACAGAGGCCGCGCAGAGAAACATTCCCAAGGAAAAGTATCAGGTACCTTAAACCGTTCGAACAATGGCAGTATATGAGAAAAATTGGGGCTAATGTTTTTTGTGACGTTTTTGTCTCTTTTTTTTTAGATTTTGCACAAAAGAATTCTCCAGCAAGCAGGATTCATCCAATTTGGCCAGCTTCAGTTTTTAGAAGCAAAAGAACATTTTAGGTGATGTGCACAATTTTGTCATGTAATTAACACTGTTAAGTGTCACTTGGGCCCAGATGTTTCAAAGGATGATCGAATTGAGTTAATTAACTTCTTTGCTAATCGCTGCCTCTCCCTTGGCGCACATGACCCTAATAGCTGTATGCTAATCTGGATAGAGAACAGAAACTAATAGCTCAATAAATGGTTTTCATAAATATCATAAATCTACCGTTTTGAATTCTATATGTTTTAAAGCTGCAGTCTGTTAGTTTCTGAAAAAATCTGTTTTTGAACCAGCACATAAAAATGTAGCTTCAAAAGGAAATAGTAAATAAAAATGATTAATAATAATAAATGAGTGTTTATTACTCTAAAACAGTAAAATGCAGGGTTTTTGTCTTTAATTTAACATTAAAGGCACAGTTTGTAAAATCTGTCGCTAGAGGGCGCACGTTCAAAACAGATATGTTCAAAACAACAACAACGGCCTAGCTTGATGCCGCTGTGAAGGATCAGTGTCTCTGTCTAGATAAAAAAAATCATTTAGGAAATGCCACACCAATATTGATCCTAGTTTGATCTCTCTCGATCATATCTTCTTGTCCCATACCCATCTTGGGTCATTTGGTGTACCCGTATGTCTTTGTTGACAGAACCAGCTGCAAACTGTAAAGATTAATTGTGCTTCAAGCGATATAGTTGCTTGATAGACGCTACAAACTAATACTTTCACATTTGTCCACGAGACTGTGTTCTTATGGTTTCTACGGCAGTATAAGCGTAAAAACCGAGGGTCCTGCCAGAGAGTTGTTAGGGAGATGCAAGGTATGAAGAAAGCGTAACGGCTTACACGAATCACGTGAGGGACCTCAACCAATCATATAACAGCATCTAGTCTCCTTTCCTGCATTCCTCTGAAGGTTGTAGGCTTTCCATCTAGTGTCTTTGGTAACGCAGATATGAGGCCATTGACAGGCGACTGCCAGACACAGCCTGTGTCACTGGTTAAAATGTCAATTTTCTCACGATTAACAAATTTAAATACTCGACCAAATAACATATATTACACTGGCCTAGTGTTTTTGAATATTTTACTGAAAATATGTCACATACTGCGCCTTTAATGCTGTCTTTGAACAGTCAAATTCAAATGGGGAAACAAATTCATGGTGTTGGTGTAAAAAATAATTTGACAAATGTTGTGTCAATCTCAGGAAAGGACAGCTGGACGTTCGAGAACTGATCTCCCTGTATCCTCTTCTCCTGCCCGCCTCTTCCACCTTCACACGGTGCCATCCTCCGCTTCACGAATTCGCCGATCTAAACCACCTAACACAGGGTGACAAGGAGAAAGTTCAGCGCTTCAAACGCTTCCTCATCAGCTACTTGCACGAGGTGCGCAGCGTCGACAGTGCTAACGGTTTCCGAGAAGATGTGGACACGGCACTGTTGAAACTCTATGCGGAGACTGGTCATGACAGTCTACTGGACTTGTTGGCCTCGGACAATGCTTGCCTTCTGGCAGACTGCGCCCCCTGGCTGGAGAAACATCTCAAGTGGGTAGTCGCTTTTATTTGTCTTTAACTAGCCGTTAAAAGAGAGATTCCATCCTGGTTTGATCTCGAAATGCACTTGTAGAGCTCCAGCAAGCACTCCAGGATAAAACACACAAGGGCTTGTTCAATATCAAATGTTGTTGATATGGCTGTTAAATCATTATGATGTATTGATCATTCATGCACTGATTTTCATCACTGCTGAATGTGCAGTTGCGATGGCAGCACATGCATTAAAGCTTTATGAAATAAATGTCAATGTTTACTTTAGTCTTTTCATTGCTCAAGTGATGTGATTTAACTATGTTTCTCTCCATTCAGGTATTTTGCTCTTGGGCTTCTGTATCACTACAATGGTCAAGATTCTGCTGCTTTACAGGTGCAATATGTTTTTTAATGAATGTACTATTTGATCTTTGGTTTTGGTTATGATTTCCAAAAATGGTTATGCTACTTTTTCTTGTTGTAACAAATACAGGAAGTGACATTGACACTGCAAAAAATAACCTCTAAGCACAGATATAAATAACTAGATGCCTCATTCAAATGCTCCTGGCACGTAGACGTGTCTGCCATCTTGGAAAGGTCCACTGCCATCACTCACGATTTGCTAGAATGCCCTAACACTGCACAGCCATGGCAGTGGAAACCTCTGGGATTTAAGTTCCCGAAAAATGGGATAACCTTTCGTTGTTGTCATGTGTTAGTGTAGCAGATATAATGTTTGAGTTTACACAACAGTAAATATGTTTTCATAATCATACACAGTCAGCTTGCTCTTGAGTGTTAACGGACCGGCTCGCATCGTCCCAATATGGCGGACAACCTACGTATAGCGGCCCATAGAAACAGATGCTAATGCAGCATCTAGTTATTTATATCTATGCTTCTAAGTATTTCTGTCTTATTTTCTAGTAAAAGTATCCCCCCAAAAAATCTTAAATCAAGAGATACATGTACACCACCAGTCAGAAGTTTTTGATCATTTACTTATTCATATTTTCCCACAATTTAGAATAATACTAGACTCATCAAAATTATGAAATAAAACAAAGGGAAGTAATTGCAGCTATACGGAATTACGTTGCAACTAAAACCTTTAATGTAGTCACATTTTGCCTAGAAAATGCATCATTTTCTCCTTTGAAATTCCCTTTCACTCGGAAATGTGTCAGAATGCTTAAGTAAAAATGATCGTAACTTCTGTTTCACGGGGACTTTAAACGTACAAGTGGTCTTTAAGCAAAATGTCAAACTAATAAGTATCCTTACAATTGGAAAGACTTTCAGGTACTTGATAACTGATGGCAATTTTCTGTGGTGCTGTTTTAGATGTGGGTTAAGATTGTCAAGGGGGATCTCCAGGACTCAACACGACCAGATCTCTTTGAGTATGTCGTAGACTTTCTTAGTTTCTGTTCTAACCTTGACCTTGTGTGGCGGCATGCAGATTGGGCACTACAGAAAGATCAAAAGGTTTGTGTTTTACCTAATGAATGCATGATCCACTGTTCCAAGCTACACAACTCATGTCTATCTCTTGTGTCTTTCACAGGTTGGTGTCCAGATCTTCACCAAAAGGCCTGACTCTGAAGGGAAGAGGGGGCAGCTAAATCCAGATGATGTGATTGGGTATTTGCAGAAGCACAATAAAGCCCTTGTGCTTTACCTGGAACACCTGGTATTGGAGAAGAGATTGCAGGTAAGAACAAGTTGCCATGGTATTTTCTTCCGAATTGGGACATATCTGATTGAAATTGCTTTTGTAATAAGAAAAGAAATCAAATCAAAATGAAAAAATAAATATAATAAAAAAAATCAATGAATTGATTAGATCCTTAGAAATGGGAAGTTTGGCCATTAGACAATCATTATAGCCCCGCCCTCATAAAAATATGACCTGCAGTGTGAAGTCATTTAAAATAAACACTGCAATATGCTGTGAAAAATTAGAATTTTCAGTTTTGATTTTAGAGGTGACTTTAAGGGTTCCTCAGTTTTTTGTGTGTCATTGTTATTACAGAAAGAGAAGTATCACACACATCTGGCTGTGCTGTATGCAGACAGAGTGCTCGGCCTGATCTCGAGACCATCCGTCACAAAGGAACAACTGTCAGCTGCCCGCCAGAAACTACAACAGTTACTAAAGGAGTCCAGTCTGTACAGAGTCCAGTTATTATTAAGTGGGTACCTAGTCTGTAAAGCGAAGTCTTGTTAAGCTCACACATTGCCCCATTGATTGCAGTATCATTGATTTTCTCTTGTAATCTGAGAGATGCTTGCGTGCCTGCAGATAAACTTCAGGACTGCGAGCTGCTACTACCCGAGCGCGCTACACTACACGGAAAGTTGGAGGAACACGATAAAGCCTTGCACATTCTGGTGCACCAGCTGAAAGACTCGCCTGCAGCTGAGGAATACTGCACCTGGGCATCTGGATCTCAGGACCAGACATACCGCCAGAACCTTTTCCACCAACTCCTGAGTGTTTATCTGGACCCAGATGTACCGGGAGGACCACAAACCGTAGCTGCTGTAGACTTGCTTAACCAGCACGCTAACGTTTTTGATGCAGTGCGGGTGTTGGACCTCCTCCCGGAGGAGTGGTCTTTACCGCTGCTCCGCCCTTTTCTTTGTGGGGCACTGAGGACCAGCGTGCACGCACGGTGCACTTCCCGGGTTGCAGTGGGGCTGGCCCGTGCAGAAAACCTCCAGCTTAAGCATGACAGGGTGAGTTTGACTAAGTTTGTGTTCTTAAACATCGATGTGCTTTTGTTTTCTAAAGAAGCGTCACCAACATCCATCATTTGTTTTTCCTGTGTCACGCAGCTGAAGTATCGAGGTGGCCCAATATTAGTGTCTGAAAAGAAGGGATGCCAGCTGTGCCACAATACCTTTAGTGAGCCAGACTGTGCCTGCTTGCCCGGCGGGACACCTGTTCATATTCACTGTGTTGCCAAGAAAGCCCTGGTCGCACCTGTAGAGCGGCAGCAAGAGAATGCCCACCACAGCAACCACACATGAAGCCGAAGGGTGCAGACGGGCAGTCAACTAACGCTGGTTTTGGACCCGTATCGCACAAATGTGGCAAGAGGGCCGAGCACATAAGGGCTCCTGTCTGGAGCTTGCGCAAGAGGATGACCAGGACTCGTTATACAAACCTGTTTCTCTGTGTGTTTCAGGAAGTGTGTGTGTGTGTGCGTGTGTGTGCGTGTGTGTGTGTGTGTGCATGCGTGCGTGCATTGAAAAACGATTTATTCTATTGTCCGCCCGTGTGTATACACAACACTGACAATGAGTGAAGAAGCATTTTAAAGAACATCAAACTTAAAGTTTATCATTCAGAAAAACTGACGTCGTTGTTAGTATTTTCCTCATTGCCTTACGGTGGCTGGTTTAGTGGCTTTATTGAAATCTTTGAAATGCTTTTAAATGGGCATTCGTGCATTGTAAACACTGTACAACGCAAAACCACTTGACAGATAATGCAGCCTCGGGCAGATTATGTGGTATCTAGGGTAACAATATAATTATGGTTTGTAGACTGCTAGCATGGTTGAGGTCAAAATAACATCTCTTCTAACAACCAGATTTATTAAAATGGTTAGGGGTTTTTATCGAACACCAAAGTTACTCGCTCTGGACTCGGAAATTGACTGGTCATAGCTTTACCTGATTGCTTGCGTCCTTTGTCATGGTCTGTTTCATTTTTTATGGGAGTAATGAAATGTATTATTTCTTTATTATGGATATGATTGTTATCATAAAATACATTTCATCAATTTAGTCGCCGAGATTTACTGAGATATAAAAGGAAAGATTTTCCACAATGTTCCGTGCTTAAAATCTGCTTTACTTTTCAAAGTTGCATCACTGTCTTATAAAAATCATCTTCAATCAAAAATGTGCGTGCATAACCTGAAAATGATGTTCTGGTGTCTCTACTCCTTGACTAAGCCAGAGGGTTGATTTGACTTGGTATAAAAGTTTCACTTTTTATCAGTCCTAAAGGAACAGCTCGCCCAAAAATGAAAAGTTCTTCAGTCTTCATTTACTGGCCATTTAATCGTTCCAAATCTGTATAAATGTCTTTGTTCTAATAAACACAGAGAAAGATATTTGGAAGAATGCTTATAACTAAACAGTTCTTGGCTACCATTGACTACCATAGTGGGAAAATGTGTTTTTATAAATTTGAAGAATGTAGGAAAGCAAAAAGTTCTGGGCAACATTTGAGTACCATTGTAATTTTTCCTACTTGTCAATGGTGGCCAAGAACTGTTTAGTTGCAAGCATTCTTCCAAATATCTCGGTGTTCATCAAAGAAAAATTCAATAAAGATTTGGAACAACTCAAGGGTGAGTAAATGATGACAGAAATTTATTTTAGGTTGAACTGTCCCTTTAAATAATCTGTAAACTATGTTGTATTCAAGCAAACAAATCTCTGACGGAGACTGTGCTGTGTTCATACATGTGTAATAGCTGCATTGTGCTTGCTTCATCTCATATGCATGTGGTAAGGGGGACATGGGTCATTTGTTTTAAGAATGCTAAGCTGTGATTAACTGTTTGATCAAAAAACTACATTTTTTTCTTTTAAGCAAGGTACAAAGAAACATCTACATAGCTATATCTCTTTATACCCTCTGAAGTATTTTATATATGCACATAGATGCTACTGTGTACATACTGTATTAATGTGTTGCTTTGTAAATCAATGCCAGTGTGGGTGGAATGTACAGATTGTAAAGAGTCCATTTTAATAAACAGAACTGCCTACATCATTTGAGATCTATATTATGTTGTATGTGATGTAAAAAATATATCGAAACAGTAACTTCATTTGAAAACCTTAAGTGTCAATGGGTAGTTTGTGAATCCTTACAGAAGCCATATGCAAAATGTATCAATTTAAAGGGAAAGTCACAACTTTTGTTCAGTTGAACACAAAATGGAAAAACGTTGAAGAATTCCGAGGCACCGTTGACTACCATTTTCTTAACAAAACCCAGAAATCTCAGTTGCTAAGATTCTTCTAAAGGTCTTTGTGTTCAACAGAACAGAACTTTATACAGGTTTGAAAGAACTTGAGGGTGACATTTATTTGTACAAAAGTCCCATTTTAAATTGACATTTTTTTAAGTTTATTAATATACAGTAAAGTAAATCTTTGTTGACCTCTTGTGGTGAGTAAAGGTATTTCTAGTAAGCCTAGGGCTATTTTTTTATTGAAAAAGGCTAGAATATTGACATATGAAAGAAACATACTTATTGAAAGATGTTGACAAATCTTTTAATACAATATAAATATACACAATACACACAGAGAAGAACAGTTTGCCATGTCAGACAGTTTCCTATAGCCATATTTGTGTATCACCTCATGGATGGTTTATGTCTGTTTAGCGGGGTATGATCATCACAACCAGTGTGTGACAATGAGAGCGAGAAAGTTCCACAATCCATGTCATGTTGTCCTGCTGTTTTTGATCATCGCTTTTTCCAGGTGAACTTCTTCCGTGCTCCCTCCTGGCCTGGCTTTTTCCTTTCCTTGATTCTGGGGTCAGCGGTCAGCAGGCCAGCTATTCATAAAAAACACAATTTTAGTTTTTCATTTGTTTATTAGGTGTAACTCATTTTGTTACATTTATAATTTATGGTTATGCTATAAAAACTGACTGCTGAATATTTTGTTTCTCTGCTACAAAACAGGCTAACAACAAAAGTCTAATTCTGAATTCTTATCTGAATATCCACAGTGCAAATCAAAAGTTTACATTTCTGAGTCACTATAGTGCTATGGGCTTCCATCACTCACCTTGCCTCATTTTTTCCACCTCTCCCTCCGACACAAAGCTAAGCAGGGCCCGTGAGATGGCCAATCTCAGAGCTCCGCCCTGAGACGAGTGACCGCTCCCCTCCACGCTGCCCTCAATGTCAAACCTGCCCAGCATGTCCACAAAGTGCAGAGGGAACATCAGCTGCTCCCTGAAAGAGAAAATATCAAGGTTTATACGGACAATGGGAACAGTACAAAAGACGTGCAACTTGCGGGAGAGAATTAAAAACACGTTTCTCTCCACTGGACTATTCAAGCTTTCAACACTTGACACTCTTGCAAATCCCCCATTGAAGACTACAGCAACACATTTAGACAAAGTGATAATCTGACACTTTGAGAGGACACTGTTGGGGATCCGACGCAAAAGCGTGCATTAGCCTGACTGCATATGCGCTCATGGGGGCGACCCACAATGCTGACAGTCCCCTTCTGCTCCAATTAGGCTTGTGTGAAGCGGACAGAGCGATAAGGGGCGTCAGTCGCCCGCACGCTGACAGCGGCAACTCCCCGACTCACTCATCTGTGTAATTAACTTTTTAAACATGCTCCACACACCTTACCCGCATAAATGCTGGCTATGAGCATTTTTGGTTTTGGAAGGTTGGAGTTTCATTTGTGGCATACTAACTGCAGAAGACAAATACTAGTCATGCAAAGCTCTTGCTGAAAGGATCCGTTTTCTCACAAAGATGTGATGAGTACAGTAGCTAGTGAAACCCACACACGCACCTGTCCTGCAGTAAAGAAAAGTATTGGAGGTAGTTCCTGCCGTTGATTGTGATGTTTCCAGAGCCGCTATCCCTGAGGGTGATGCTGGCTTTGGCTGACTTCCTTCTGCCTGTGGGAAAGAGTTTAGTGAATGTGTAAAGCAGAACATTTAAGTATAAAATGACTTAAAAGGCTTAACTGACAGTGTTAACTAGGGCTGAGTAATGCAAAATATTTCCCCATCAGATCCTACTGGAAGGAAACAAAGATATAATAGTCCACCCAAAAATGAAAATTGGCAATATTTGATCAACCTCATGTTGTGAGGAAAAGACCAAATTTAGGTTGGTATTTACTGAACCAATCTTGCTCCGTTTTACTCCTTAACACTGTATGTTATGATCGGTTACCAGACCGAAATTCCATGGCGTTTGGCATTGTTAAAGGGATAGTTCACCCAAAATCATGAATTACTCACTTTCTTGTTGTTCCAAACCTGTATAAACTGTATATTTGTTTGGTTGAACACAGAGAAAGATATTTGGAAGAATGCTTGTAACCAAACAGTTCTTGGACCCCATTAACTACCATACAAGGAAAAATTACAATGGTAGTAAAATGTGCCCCAGAACCTTTTTTTTCCTACATTCTTCCAAATATCTTATTTTTCTACTATGGTAGCAGAACTGTTTAGTTATGTGCATTCTTCCAAATATCTTTCCCTGTTTTCATCAGAACAAAGCAATTTATAAAGGTTTGGAACAACTTGGAACAAGTAAATGATGACAGATTTTTATTTTTGGGTGAACTATCTGTTTAAAGTCACACTTGACACAACAAAAGTTCAGGTGCTATTTTCATGCCTCGATGCAGAAGTCGTACGGACCAAGGTATACATTTCAAATAGTTTACTAAAACTAAAATGATTAAAACATTTATGTTAATGGGAATCAAATAAAACATCTGCCTAAATATTATTTGAAATACTTTAAGCTATTTGAAAATAAGTACAAACTAAAATAAACTAAATAAATATATATAGAAAAAAAGTGATAGAAAGCACATGGATAAGAGTTAAATTACCAACGAAATTGAAAACTAAAAAATAAACTATAATATTTGTTTCCAAATTTGACAATGTTTGTCTCCTTTCACTCAAATTTTGTGGAAAAACACCCACAAAAGTTAGTTGCCACAAACTTCATGTTTGGGGCAACTAAACACTTCTCCAAAGTTTAAGTACTACAAAAAAATAAATCACAGTCTATGTGTATGACTATTTTCTCTAGTACCATCTGCAACGCTGAAAGCAATTCCCTGCGAGTCATACTGTAGCGGAGCGATCTCTTGTTTACTGGACTGAACCTCCAGTTGTCTGCGGAACTTCTGTACAAACTCCTCTTCCAGAGAGCCGTAGGGCATTGACAACAGTCTCTCCATCAGCTGAATAAACCGCATGTACTGCACAAAAAACAGCATTTACTTTACAACAACACCCTCTTGTGTTCATACTGAATAACACAAGTTACAGGTTCCTCGCCGAGGCCTGTTTAATATATTTTGTTCTTACATCTTGATCTGAAATATTCTCTACCAGAAGCTCCTCCATTTCCTCTTTCACCAGCCACCTGCTTCCAAATAGCGAACTGAGAAAAACACAAATGGACACAAACATAAACACAGACAGAAACCATTAAAATGTTCACTCAACTCAAACAGTTAAAAATATTAATTCCTTACATTTGTTTGGTATCTGATGTGAAGAGGCCTTTATTTCTCATCTTGTCTTGGTGTCGCTCTATCGCCAAAATCTTCTCATACACATCCTAGGAACCGCAGGAAAGTGAAACAGAAATACCTTGAACATGGTCCTTTTGACTAATATGTCTATGAATACATTGAATAGCAAAGTATTCTACACAGATATTCAAGAATCCCTCAAAAGAAAAGATGCAGTGAAGCAAAAGCAGGGATTTAAAAATCCCCCCGACACACGCTTAAATTCACGCACGCACACAAGCACACACACACACAGGGGAGTCTCCATTATAAAGCAGACTCCATCTTTCTCTTTTCAACTCTGACTGAATATAATTGTGTGTGTGTGTGTGTGGAGGGAAAATTGAATTGGGGAGCACTTGGGCCTTAACCCCCCACACTCTCTCTCACAAACACATAAACACACACACACACACGCACACACACCTCTAACCCCTGCTTCCTAACACACACACACTCTCCTGACAGGAGAACCTGCCATGCGGAGCAGGATGGCATCCTCGGGCACACTTGTCTAAATTGGCATCCCGCCCATGAGTGCCCGTCAGGCGTGGTGGTGTTGGAGAGCAGCGGAGCAGGGGTCTGACGCGGGACCCAGCACCGACATGCAGCTCACGTCTGCGTCTTGCTCGCGCCCGTTCGAGAATTCATTTCCCCCTCAATTATCCCACAGCTGTTTGTTTAATTCGGTCCTGATAGAGTGCGTATAATCCACCAGCACTCGCCAAAAAAGCAAACATCGAGCAAAAACCAATTTTCAGCACAAAAAAAGGAGGAGTAATAGAAAAGAAAGGGGGGAGGAAGAGAAAAGTGGGGGAATGCGTGTTACACGTTCGTGATCACGGCGCCATAACGAATCCAGAGAAATTCAAATGCCTTCAGGAGGGGAGCGAGTTTCCTGGATCTGAGGTTGGAAGAGAGCTTTAAATATGAACTGTGAATGTAACCTTTTGGTTAGCCGGGGCTCCTTGTAGTCAAACAAATCACGATTAAATTGTGCGGCCTCGCTCCTCCCAAGGATTTTCATAGAAGGTTAAGGTTCCGTTGAAAATACAATACGATGAATACAGCATTTAGAATCGAAGTTAAAAGAGCTACAGTTGAGGAAGGAATAGCAAGCACTACCAATGATGTGCATCTATGCTTTACTGTGTTTTTTTGTTACTGATGAGCAGGAGGGGACGATTTATTTCTAACAGTTGCTTGATGTAGAACGTGTCATAAGGATGTCTGTGGAGCTTCTTATTCTTACTGTGGAGCTTCTGTGGAAAGAGGTGCAACATCTGTGGTTACCAGGTACCATCCAAATTGCCATCCTAATAATTCAACCCTGAATGAGCCCAAGTTTGAAACATTAAGTTAAAATATTTTAAAAAGTGCTATATCATCCCTTGCACATTAAAATGGGCAATTCCAGCATTATGGATTTGACATTTTCAAGTCAAAACTTGAAATATACATTCTCAGAGAATGTATTTATTACAAATAGATGAAATCATACTTTTTTATTTTTACTAAACCCCTGATGATAGAGTCCAGACATAAAAAAAAGAGTCAAATTTCTGATTTAAAAGAGGGAAAAATAACATGTTATGGTAGGTGACAAAGAAGGACTTGTTTTTTTGAAAGACAACGTACTTTGCATTAGGCTATTACAAACCAGAAGCAATAATACCCAACAAATGGAACAGGGATGGCTCTTAACTAAATAATTAGGAGGAATATGGATGTGACAATCCACTTCCTTGACTATGGAAAACTATGCTTTAAAAAGAGAGACTTCACATGGGTATTAAACCACCAAATATTGATATCTGAACTATCAATTTGGTGAAAATATTTAATAAAAACTAAATGTTTCATTTTTAAGGGTGATATTTGCATGGAATAGCCCAAGTGTATTATATCAAATGTAAATGTAATGTATGGTATATATACAAGATTAAGTATATGAGTGTTTATCAATAATGGCTATGCGATATGCAATATACCATCATAAAGTAAATAAAACATGTGTATAGTTCACCCCGAAATAAGAATGCATTCATCATTTGCTCACCCCCTCATATCATTTAAAACCTATATGACTTTCTTTCTTCTGTAGAACACATAAGATATTTTGAAGAACGTTGGTAACCAAACAACATTGGCCCCTATTAACGGAGACATTTCTCAACCACTGAGACGCTGCTCAAAATATCTTCTTTTGTGTTCATATTCAGTCATATGCAGGTTTCGAGAGACAAGAGGGTAAATAAATGTTGACAGAACTTTTACATTGCAGGCTTAAAAAGCAATGTTTAATTTGAAACCGTATATAACAGGAGCCCCTGCCCCTCCCTCTCAAATACCCTCTGCTGTAAATGCATCGTGATATATTAGGAACATTCCCATACAAACTAGAAAGTGATTGATAAATGTCCATATTTTTCTTTGTGTCAGTAAGAACGTTTTGTTTTCTTTCCCTCATTCTAGAAAAATCTTCCTCTCTGCAGGAATGGGACTTGTACATTATTTTCTGCACGCTGTGGGGTTTCTGGGCACGGAGCACCTCCGTGCGAATCAGGGCTGGATGAGGGAGCCGGTGCGCGGCAGATTTGACATACCTATTTAAATTAGCAGCAGGGGTCCCAGCTACTGCAGGGCAAAGGGAAGGACGAGGGGCTTGGGCAAACCGAGGACAATGGCACATTAGTCAACTCGCACACATACTCTTTACTGCTACTACAGAGACGTCTTAGCCCAAGGTCGAGTTCAGAGATGAATGGTAGAGAAGGGAAAAAAGGCTAAAAACAAACAAACTAAAAAGAATTAGCCTTTCTAGACGAAGAGATGGTTAAGGCATGAGGCTCACCATCCCATATAATTCCCAAAGACTGATGCACACACACACAAACACAAAGAACTGCATATGTGTGCATGCATTCTCAATTTTCCACACACACACATAAGCACACAGCTCCCCCATCACCCCTCATCCAGGACATTTTTAGGGGATCAGTGACCCAAGTTGCAGCCCCTCCCTTCAACCCACGAACCTTTTTCTGTGCCCCCCCACCTTCCCACTTCTCTGTGGTGTGCCCCCACCTACACATTTGTCTGTGCCACTCCCTTCATCCATAGACCACACAAAGCAAAACCTCTCCCAACTCCGCTCAAAAACATCTTATCTTCAACCTAAGGAACAGCTACAGTAGTATTTGAAAACCATATGGAACGACTTTACTCTGATCCTGCATCTAACGGCAAGTGTGAGTACAAGTCCAAGATGACTTTCGGCAACAAATAACTGACAACATCATGAGGAGCGTAGACTCACATGCATGAGAGAGTAGTAAGACTGTTTCCCTGTGTAGAACAGAAAGTGGAAAGGACGTCTATCTGCATCCCACTGGACAGCTAAAAAAGAGAAAAGGGCATCAATAATGATCATCATCAGCTATTGACATGCTAATATTTTAGGTCAAACAGAATCAGCACAGAGAGCTAGTACTCTACCTGTCTGTTTTGGGAATATTTGGTCTGGATGCTAAAACAGAAACAAAGGTGTCAATTGTGCATCAATTATTATAAAGTGGGACCAATACGGTTCAGCTAGACCAAATCTTACCTTCATGATAGGCCTTGCTCGCTTCTCAAACAGTCCAGAGGGGAAGAGATATGCAATGCTTTTCTGTAGGAAAAAAAACAAAAACCCAATTTTACACATGATGTTTTAATGGCTTTTCAGATAATGTGCATCCTTTGGCAATTTCAGGCATCCTCATTCTTACATCCAATCTAAAGCCGGGTCCCTACGTTATGATTTTCTGTCTGATTGTTGCTTGTCAGACTGTACAAACATGCCAGCTTTAAGTCAAGTCACACTTCAGTAAAGACAACATATATTTAATGTTTCCCCTTTATTTGACCCGGTCAGAGCTGGCAATCTTCCTTGCCTTTGGGTTTGACCCTGTTTTTTTTCAGAAAAGAACAGAGAGAATGAAAGCAAAAGGTGAGGTGATGGCAGATGCACTCCAAGAGAACAGACATCCATGTATTGGGCCATCCAAGCCGGCGGGTGAGATAATGTGAAAGAGATAAAGAGAAACAAAAAGAAGAGCAGACAGAATGGTGCAGGATGCCTGACAGATGAAGGCAGCACCTGTTCATACCTTGAAAAGCAATATGGCCCAAGTCCCTCAGGGAGGTTTAGCCTCGTCATAGTGTTCTAGAAACCTCTGCAGCCTGAGCTTCACACAGCCCCAATCTGGGATAACAAACTTCCTACACACTCTCCCTCAACTTCACTGAATATTTTGAGCTGTCCGACCACTCGCTTTATGCGCTCTGATAACTGGAGCATCAAAACCAAGTGTACGACCTTCCTAGGTGACAAGGACATATCTGTTAATAAATACAATCTGGCTGATACGGTTAAAAACAGTGCAGGTTGACCAAATCTGACATCCCATCCCTTTTCATTACACAGGTTTTTGAAGCATTTTATTTTGTCTTCCTTGATGTCGACCTGTGCTTGACATGGTTTCTTGCACCACAAAGTCAATTTAATACCTGCTACCCTCTTATTGACCCTTACAGGCTTTCTTACGGGAAAAGCACACACGTTAAACTCTGTCCAGTAAAGTTAAACTCCAGGCCCAATCAAACCAGTGAATATTCTTCAAAATTACAAGCAGGTGTGTTGGAGAAGTTTTTAACTTTGACTTTACAGAAAAGTGGTGCTGTTTGAAACCTATGATTCAAAGGGATTTAAAAGCAAAGTTCAGCTAAAAATGAAAATCCTTTCATCATTTATTCAGCCTCAAGCCGTCCTAAACCTGTAAGACTTTCTTTGTTCTAAAGAACACAAAATAAGATGTTTTGAAGAATGTTGGTAACCAAACAATTTGAGACCCCATTGATTTTCATTGTATGAACTAGAGCTGTGGAAAATCGTAATTTTTTATTATAGAATTATAGAATTTCGATTATAGAAATATGCATTTAAATATATCATCTATGGGAAACGTTGCTATTTTTATTGTAAATAAAGTACTCTTGTTGTCTTAAGAAGTTTTATTGTCTTGTAAATAAGTGCATGTGCGTCTCTCTCTTTGTTTCCCGATGAGCCAAAACTATGAGAAAGAGCTGTAAAAATGTGATTCTTTAAGAAAGTGAAGGGAGAACAAAAAATTGTTTTAATATTACATTACAATTGGGTAATGTAATGTAAACATATTTTGTGGTCCACAGAACAAAGAGTCATACACAATTTAACATGAGGCTGAATAAATGATAGAATTTTTGGTGAACTGTCCTTTCAAATATTGGTTCACCTAAAAATAAAACTTATTTATTTTGGAAATATTTTAGGGATGTTTCAATATATTGAATAGTGGCTCAATAACATCTGACCAAAAATGAAATTTCTGTCATCATCTGCTCACTCGTATGTCGACAAACCCATAATATTTTCAGAAAAAATATGCTTTTCAGAATACCCAAGCTGCTAATTTCAGTGAAATGAAAATAAATGGTAATGTATACTGCCAAACATTACTAGACTTTCATTATTCCAAGATAAATATAATGTGAAAAACAAGTAAAAAAACCGATGACACCGACACGCATAGAGGTGCCATGTTGTGACTATATTCGGGCGAGCAAAGTATATGAGAATCATCCTGGTGAGCTTAACCATCATCATAGTTGTGACTTTAACCATGATGATTTCAGGACGACACATTCTGCATTTGTTTTATTAAACAGCTTGTGAATACGGTACGTGCTTTGCGTCAAGAAAATTTGAGCTAGTCAACGTGATGCCATAAAGTCACAATTTGGCTTCCCAAAAAACATCTTAACAGTTCAAACAAAGTTGGAATCGTCATAAACTCAGCAAATTTCTTCCCAAATCCAGTTCACTCCCTAACGCACGGCCTCTGTGAAGTTCAGAGCCCACCTGACGGGTGCAAACACAAGTGCGTGCGCGAGCAGACGAGAGACAGCGGGAGAAGGCAGGTGAGGCTTGCAGTCTTTATTAATTACTTCCTCCTGGCAGCTCTTGCTGTGCAGCTGTTTCACACCTTCAGCGCATTCACGGGAACGTCATGTCGGCTGAAGCGCTTGGCAGACACGCTGGTGCCAGCTCAAGCACAGACGCCCCATCTTGTACTTGCCCTGTGCCCTGCAGTCGCAGCCATTTTCCACCCCTTACCCACCAATCAGCTGGCAGAGGGACGGTACGTGTCAACTCCTCTTAGCCACACTTACTCTGAGGACTCAATTCATTAATGGTGACAGAGATCGGGGAATCACGCTAAGAATCGAGAAATTGGACCAAATGAGTGGAATAAATCAATTATGGACGTTTCTCAGTCTGGCAGAGAAAGAGATACCGAACACAAGTACTGAACAGTTTGATCTGCCAACTCATAAACAGGGAAACGGGTCTCATAGTCTCCTCTCAGAACAGGTTACCTTTGAGCAAACGTTAGTTTGGAGTGGATTTACAGGCAGGAAAAGTTTTAAGACTCATCTTCACATCTCTTCTGGGCCTAGAAATCACAAATTTGAAAGATACTTTTTTATGATTGTCAGAAAACTGCCAAATTCAGCTCGGACACAATTTTTCTTTTAGATCACAGAGTATTTGATTTAACAAATACTAGGTTTCTATTAGGTTCTTGTTTTGTCTTCATATGGTTTCCAAATCCTTAATTTTCTTTTAAGCATTCTAAAAATGTTGAGAGATCCAAAGACCAGCCAGACACGAAATACATCTAAACTACAGCACTATGAGCTTTTATTTGCAGCTCTTTAACTTCATTGTGTTAACTAAACTATGTGCAATAAGTCCAAATGATGTCCACATAAATAATGGAATGATTCAACAAAATCCATTAAAAGTACAGATTTTTTTTACTTAATCTATAACCAGCTCACACAGTCAGCCAACCAAAGCAACATACAACATGCATGTACATATTGATAAGTGATAAGCAGAACGAGTCAACCGCAGGCCTCCATTCCCAAAAAAAAAATGTAAACCCTTCTTAAAACCTATTTACGAGTTAAAATAAAATCCATTTACTGCTAGATGCAGTCTATTCTATTCTACTCTATTCCAAAATGGGTTGCTCTCAAACAACTGGGTCAGTAGCGGACTTAGGACGGCATGAAAGATTCTCCTCACAATCTATGAATCTGTTGATTATCCATTTAATTAAGTGGATTAGAATTTCCTGTATTTTATAGCAACAAAGTTGTTTCATAACGCATTTACACAACAGGCAGATGCTTATATCAAAACAACCTACTGATCATTTAGGATAAACGCTGAGCAAGCCCATTTCCTCAATGAAAATAAAAATATAAACAAGTACTATGTAATGTAGAAATAATGTCATCAAAAATAAAATGTAAGTATTGAAATAAATGCTGATTTTACTTTATATCTTTATTACACCCTACCATCGTGCCTCACCTTCTTCAGAAGAACAGAACACAAAAGAGAAGTAGTAGTGAGCTTACTTACATCAATATCCTTCTGTGTGAATGTTTCTGGGTCTTCCCCCATCATGTTGGCCAGGTGACGTTTGCCAACCTCAAACTCCTCCACCTGCTTCTTGATAAACTCTTCTGTGTATTTCTTTGGGCCTGCAGCTGCCAAGTTCTTTCTCCACACAGAGGCAGACACACAAATCTGTCTGACGGGCAGCTAAAATAAAGAGAGAAGCAACCTGATCAAAATTAAGAAGGTGACTAAAACCTCTAATAAATGATCATCACTGTAATAATCGTTCACATTTGCATTTCTAAAACGGAATAATGTGCGATCCGAATTAGTAGCTTTGCTTGACAGTGATGCCAAACCATCTTATACTAAATAAGAATGAAACAAAAGCCATTCTAACAATTCCCAAAGCACGACGGATCTACAGTCCACTATATTACGTCAATTTACGAGTTATACACCTGCTATTATTACAATTCTATTGTTACGTGAGAACATTATTGCACAAGGACACGATCCTCTATGCAGCATCACTGCAAGTCACGAGTAACTAAACGCAGAGACTGCTCCGGGGTGCCGATGATCAAAGAGAAGAAAGCGTCGTTTTACCTGCAGACATGTCCTCGATAAGCCTTTATTGCAAGTCTCATATTTCCATAAGAGCGACCTCACGCCTCTGCTACAGGAGGCAGCCATGTTTGCTCGCTGCTCGGCTCGCACAGGAAGTGATGAGTGTGTCACATCCGGCAACAAGCGCTGCAAGGTCAGTTCAGTTTGTAACTACAAGAACATTGTGAAATAATGAAATAATGTTTCTGCACGAATGAAGATGTGATTTTTGTATAATGTTACAGTATACAGTTTGGAATCATGTCATGATTCATACCAAACAACATTCTCTTTTCGTTTTTTTAATTACTGACTTCTAAAAAATCAATCTCCTTCACACTATGTAAGAGCAAATCAGATGGAGAGGGCAGAGCCACAGGCTAACATTTATTCTAGAGAATGTATGCGAGCACGGTTCTTAATGGATGCTGGGTCTTCACTCATGATGGAGTTGGAGTAAGGGTTTAGTAACATCAATCAAAGTGAAGGGGCACACGCGCCTGGTTTGCGCCAGTCAATGCTCTGGCGAGGGAATGTGGCGCAGTGATGAACTACATTTGTGCTCAGGTTTAGCCACAAGCGTTTGCAAAGAAAAATAGATTCGACCCCCGGTCTCCAATTCACCATGGGGGTTAGTGAGCTTCACATAAATCACATGCTAACTCTGGCCAAACTCAGAACTAACATGTCTGATGCACAGCATAATTGAAAATATTATTGAAACTATTACGTATTGTTTTATTGTCTTCATTTATTTACTTAAAAATCACAATCATTTTTTACAGAAAATAATAAGACAATAATATTTTATTAGATAGGACTATGTCAAGAACATATTGCAGTGTAAAGTTCTAAAATAGCATGCAGTACATATAACAGATTTTAAGTAAAACATGTTAAAGCAATAAGAACATTATATTAAAAACAAAATGTGGCAGTTTTGTACTGTATGTGGATTTGGAGTTAGTGTCATCTGAAGTCTTAGCAGGGGTTGGCGTCATCTTTTTTTCTGGATCCACTAGAGCTGGCTTAATCTTACAATAAAACAAATAGAGAATAGGGTTGTCACAAATATTAAATAATCGTTGCAATTATTAGACGTCATCGCAATTATTTCAGAGAACCGCAATTATTGTGAATCCTAAGAAAGCAATGGTGATCTGCAGTATCTTTTGCATTTAATATCCACCGTCCTTGATCTGCACTCACAGTTACATTCAAATGAAATTTCTCCATCGTTTGAGATGTATTAGCTTTGCATGTTTTGTGTTGATTTGTTTTGTTTCCAGACTTACTGCATTTACACACCAAGACCGTATAGTTTAAGTGCTCAAGACAGTCTTCTCTGTTAAGGCCACTCTAATATTAGTTATTTACAACATTTTCACATTTCTTAAGTATATATTTTCTTCATTCAATAAGTTAATTGTCATTAATAGTTATATTGTCAAAGCCTTAAAACAATTATTCGCCATAATCGCAATTATTTAATAGACAATTCATCGTGACGGCTCTAATAGAGAATCACTGGCGAAGCTGCTGTTTGTAAAGATTTTAAGCAAGAGATAATCACCTGCATTTGATCCAGTACTGGAGTACAATAATTAAATAAAATGTAACAGTTCTATTCATCTTGGACAAACAAAGTTTGAGTGCTTTATTCTCTTTAAAGGGATAGTTCCCGAAAAGGAAACCTCTCTCATTTTTCCATGTTGGTTGTTTTTCCATGAAACACAAAAGCAGACATTGCTAGGTGAAAAAAGCGGCACTAAAATATGCTTAAATGTATTTTAGGTGCTTTATTTTCAAGTACTAAAGTAGGGCTGTAAAACGATTAATCATGATTAATCGCTTCCAGAATAAAACTTTGTGTTTCATAATATATGTGCATAATTATAATTTCGTAATTATAAACACAAAAACATACATATACATGTATAAATGTTTAGGAAATATTGAGATGCATTTATTTATATTTAACAATAATTGAAATTCTATATTAATGTTTATTCATTTTTATGTTCTAAGATCTTAGTGTTTTCAACTGTTCATCATGAATTGATGTGTGAAAATATAGCACTTTAAACTTGAAAGGAATAGTTCACGTTCAAAATGAAAATTCTGTCATTATTTACGTGCCCACTTGTCATTTCAAACCCGTATGACTTTCTTTCTCCTGCAGAACACAAAATAATATATTAAAAAAATGTTGGTAACAGAAAACCGTTGGTTCCCATTGAATTGCATTGGTTTTTTGTCCATACAGTAAAAGTCAATGGGGACCAACGATTTTTCAAAATATATTCTTTTGTATTTTGCAGAAAAAAGAAAATCACAGAAAGTGACAACAGGGTGAGTTAATGATTACAGAACTTTAATTTTGAAGGTGAACTGTTCCTTTAAGTACACTTATAGAAGTGCACTGACTGTAATAAAATAAAGTGTATTTTAGTGCACACATTCTTTTACCTGGGATCAGGGGCGCCTCACACGTCCTGAAAAGTGAAGCTGCCGGCTCATAGATCGTTCCCTGGTGTCTGACTGCAGTACAGATCATAAACCCTGCCCTCGTAAACAAATGGGACAGGAGCCAAATTATAAAATCATTTACAGAAGTTTTTTGTTATTTTAGTCAGTTTTTATCACATTGATGTCCAAGTGTTCTTTTTTTTATATGTTTGATTTAAGTTATAAGATGTTATAAAAAGGGGTGTGGTAACATGATTTCTTAGTTTACGATTGAGTCATCAGGGAATATGGGCGGGACCTTGATACCACCCTCCACTTCGTGCTCACTTCTGCGCAGACTTTGGCTGTCAATTCCTTCTGCGATATGCCCAGGCTTCAAACTGACGTTTTTGCGTAACATGTCAGCGCTCATCGTCGGACGTTTTACACTCAATTCATTACAATGTGAAGGAAGCGGTGTCACGCTTTCCATCTTTTATACAGTCTATGCCTGGGATAATATGTCAGAAACAGTTTCTTCTGTGTCACTGAAGAACCAAAGTCAAAGTGTATTGGTTTGGAAATATGAAGGTGAACAAGTGATGACAGAATTTTCCTTATTGGGTGGACTAACTTTTTAACTGTACAGTGCATGAGGTCATTATTATTATTTTTGCAAGACTCATGTGAAGATGATTTTGCTGTCTTTTAAAAGATTAAGAAAAGATGGGTTCTTTGAAAGGCAAAAGAGCTGTGTGGTTTTAGAGAACGAGAAAGGAATGGCAAATTCCACAGGCTGAAATGTCATAATGGTGCCTTCTCGAAAAATATTGATTTACCCTTGAGGAAAAACGGGTCGGTGGCATGGCATAAGAGGACGAAAAGGGGAGGATAAAGGGGAGAGAGATGGGCCTGGGTTCTTGAAGCTTTTGTGGCAGGGCAGGATGTTGGCTTATTCCAGTCATAATCATCACGCTTTGCAGTGATTTTGTAATATACTTACTGGCTCGTGATGGGATAAGCACATCTCACAGCACGTGTCGTTTTCACCTTTTACACTGCTTAGAGCGGCCATTGTGGCTGACACAATCAGTATATAGAAGCAGTCTTCATAAAACAGCTTTTCCTCTGGAATTTTGCACTCTGTATCTTATTCCATTCATGAGGGATTTGTGTGAAAACATCTGACTGGTTACAAACAGCACAGGCTCTCTGCTAAGACTTGGTCTAATGATTTTGTTTACCTGGGGCCAGCGCCAAAATAAATGGCAACTGTCCAGATGTTTTTAAAATAGGCTTATTTCCCGATAGGAAGTAATGCTTTAAAAACACTACAAATATGTTCTTTTGAGTTGGCACAATGTGATGCAAAGTAGCTATTTCAATAGGAGTGAGTATGAGAAGGCTGTTATTTAACAGACATACAGTCATACAGGTTTGAAATGACAAAAGGGTGAGTAAATGATGACAGAATTATAATTTTTTTGGTGAACTATCCCTTTAAAAAGCAACGCACGCTTTTGTGGCTCAAACTGAACTTCTGGTACACATCTGCGAAGAATCTCTGTAGATTATTTCTGAAAACAAGCAAAATAAATAAAAACTAAATTACAGTAGCTAGTAAGTTAAAAGTATGTCTAGCCAATATTACTGTATTTTGGGTTACCATTAGAAGAACTGTTACTTGGCTTAATTTACTAATGCAACAAAGTTACACGACCCATTCAACAAATTATTTGAAAAAAAATAACATTCAATAAAATTCAACAAATTGTTTATTTAATACAATTATTATGCAATAAATATAAATATTAATATATATTGATTAAAATATAAATAGTAAATATTTTATTAGCCACTAGCCAGATAAAATATCACAGACCGGACGTTAAAGGGGAACCGACGGTTCCATCGAACACACACGCTTGCCCCAAAGTTAAAGGGGAGCTCTGTATTACTCACTTTCAAAGCGTAGAATGTTAGTTGCCTTGCTGTCTACGGGCAGGAGTCAGAAAGCACGCAAACCTCATCAAAACCATCTTAATTTGTGTTGCGAAGATTAACGGATGTGCTAGGCTTGCCGAATGACTTGAGGGTGAGTAATTCATGGCAGAAACCATCTATAGAAGTCTTGATTATAAACTGCAATTGAATGTGATCTTCTGTTATCATTTATTCACCCTCATTTTGTTCAAAACCTTCATATGACTCCTGGGGAAAACAAAGAAGATATTTTGAGATTTGTGTTCATACAATGGAAATCACGGATGTCCATTCAACGTTGTTTGGTTACCAACATACTTAAGAATATCTTCTTTTGTGTTCTCCAGAGGAAAAAGGTTGCGGATGAGTAAATGATAAAAAACATTTTCATTTTGGGTGAACTTTAAGAAGGAACAACACAAGTGAAACGACTAAGAAAGTAGTTTGTCAATGCAGAGAGAGCCATTGATTGATACTAAGACACAACAGCTTGGAGGGAGTGAGGGTGGCAAAAGATTGAAAGGAAAACAGCAGATTTCTCTTTTCCCCCTTGAACACGCACTTGTGCATTAGCGTCAATGCGTGAGTATCCGCGTGTGTTTCTTTGTCACGGGTGCGAGTGCTCCTATCGTGCCCCTGGGCCATGGAACCCACCCCGTGCCCCAACCCCGCATGTACTAGCACCTGTGCTGATTGGCTGCTTATCTGTAGGGGAAAGAAGAGTTAGAGAGGCAGTGATTGGAAAAGGCAGCCGGAGGATATGAGTGAGGCCCAAATGGTGTCCTCTCTTTAGAAACACAGACAGAATCCAGGAGAGCTGTAATCCACAAAAAACACGCACGGCCCAGGGACCTAAACACACATACACGATCAACCAAGCCTACATAATAAGTATGACATAACACACCACAAATAACTCTGGCAGAGTTTGCTCTTAGAAAATCAAAATTTTCTTTACATTGTTTTTTACTGACAGGCTTATTTAGAAAATGGACTTTTAATGCAAACAGTCCTTTCTAATGCTAAATGGCACAGCATTGTAGTAACACAATGCATCCGTGGAGAATGCTTATCCAGATTTCATATCTGCCCTCCGACAGCCACGGAAATCATCCGGCTGATTATCAAAGAGCCGCGCATGGAGTGGCCTTTAATTGATAGCAAAAGCTCTGTAATAAATAGAGACGTTTTGCTGAGGAGCGGAGAGAAGCTGAACTGCCAGTGATTACCTGCTGGAATCAGGCCTCATCAATATCAGCCTAATTACAAAGCACTTCTGGCAGTGCGTGAAACAAATCGACCGCCGCGGCAGATTGGGCCGTGGCCACGGACGTCCACAGATATTAGGGCTTTTAGCGATGGGCCTGTGGGGGGCTACCTGAGTATTGCTCCCCACACACTGCTGATAAGGAAGAATGGAGCGATTTAGATCAGTGAAGTGCTTTGCCTGCGCCAGCTTTGCTAATGCCTCTTTCGCAGGCTACTGCCAGACCTTCCTCTGATTCCCTGCTTATTTCTCTCCGATTTTCTATCAGATCTCATGTTGTACACCTCAGTTCTGCGACACGATACTGGCTACATGGGCAGTAAGGATAGATCGGAATACAGATCTGTCAGGATCGTGTGATGCGTATGTGTGTTTCTTCCTGAGATACGCTTCCTGCGCGGGTCTCCGTCTCCTGCACTCTCAGATGGAACCACTTTGTAGGCCTATTCAACCCCCCCCCCCCCATCGTACACCAGTGCGGCTGTATTGGGTTTCCAAGCCTGAGACAAGTTGAAGGGTTCCTTTCCTCCTTCCCATGGATAAAAGACTTGTCTCTTTCACCCTCCCTCATCGTCTTTTTTCCCCCAGGTAAGCGTCTGAGGTGGGGTCCCGGTGGCGACTGCAGGAAGGAAGCCATTACTACGCAGTGTGGAGAGAAGGGTCGTGGGATGCAGCTGCTCGCCACTGGAGAGGAAGAGGTTCGAGACCCCAGACAGGACGGAGGTAATACGACCCTCTGGAGAAGCTGAGACTAACCTTAGAAAAACTTCCTACTGCTTCATCTCATGAACATTTCCTGTTAATGGACTTGCCCTGCAAAGCCCCCCCCATTTCTCCTGTGCCTTTAACTCCATTGGGTTTCAGAGTTGCACACATTCCTAGCACGTACCCCTACAAGACATTTTGGGGGTGATTTTACTGTAACAGAGCCTTTAGCTCTTTAAATAATCTTTGTTCTTAAAATCACAAAGTGCCTTGGTACATAAATCCCTTAATCGGACATCCAGAGGTTTAAGCAAGTGCTTCTTCACGATATCAGTGAAAATCTCTGTGTCCCAATCAGACATAAAGAGCGAGCCTATAATAAGAACCAAGTCTCAAAACGTCTCCCTCCGCTGATGAGAAGACACCAGTTCTCTGGCTACCGCTGGGCTACCCAACATCTGCACAGGCAATTTAAAACCACTGTAGACCGCAAAGGTTAAACCACTAAAATCTAATATTTGCCTGGAGGGGGTCATGGCACTGCAATTACTAGGCACAATCGGCAGAGCTAATCAGCTCGCCCGGCTTGCAGGGGGCCGTGGTAGGCGAATGGGCCCGTGATCAGAGTCTCTGTCCTCTTACTGCTCTGTTTACTTATTAAACTCCATCTTGTGTTCAAGGAGCCGCACGGCCACCCTGCACGGGGGGCAAATTTAGCTCCAAACACGCTCGGAGACCGGCACACTTCACAAGAATTCACGTTAATCAGTAGTTTTGTTCTTCGGTCTGTGAGAGGAAGGGAGAAATCTGGCAGTCATTAACATATGTAATGCTGTCCACGTAAGACAGTCTACCGATGATGTAGAAAATGAGTTCGGTATGTTTCTGTTGGTGAACAAAGTTGTGTATTCTTTGATGAAGCGATATCCTCTTTGAAAAACCGAAGATAGGATTAGAGTATAATGCGTTATGATTGTCTAGTCTACACCCCTTTTGAACGAGGCTTGGGGAACAATTACGGGTAATTAAATATGTGCCAGTACAGAAAAAAGATAATTATGTCCTTTGTGTATTACACCAATTAATTACTATTATTTCTGGGAGTAATGCCTTTAATGACTTGAGAATCTGCACATACCACAGTTGTGAGTACACTGCAGATGTCCAAGTTTGCTTTTTCGTCTTTCAAGATGTGTTTCTGAGAGACCCTTTTGATATTTAAGGTTAATCGCCACAAAACAAAACCTCAGCGAGTGAGCGAGCGTCACTCACTGGCCGTTTGCCCAACAGTGAGTTGAATCTCTGTCGTCTGAGGGTGGTGAATGAGTGACCAAGTGTTAACTCTCCCACACCTGAAGTTGTCCTAATGAAGACTGCTGTGTAGACCACCTTTGTTTCTCAAGAATTCCAGAATTACGTTTTTTCTTGAGACTGAAAACCATGAAAAAGGGAGACAGTCAAATTGTATATCTCTCTATCAACAAAAGATTTTCCACTTTGTCAATGATCTCCATTTAAGCAAAAGAGCTGTTGCATATATTCACAGTAATCTATTTATTGGCTTTGGGCACAAATACCTAACTTGGATATGTGGCTCCAATTATTAGTAATCTATTAAACCCTGGAGCCTATAAATGGTTACATTGCAACCCTTTGAGCTAAAGACGGCTCCGATGCTCTATGCTACAGTAAATCCCTACATGGTTAATGAAACATTGAACCCAACAGCCCCTTCACCTGAACCTCTTCCCCCTTCCGGGGCCTCTGAGGATACTGTAATTCCATCTTCGTTTTTGTCCAAGTGCCACGAATACATCACTTAATCAATGGATGTATAGAAAAGCACATGTCTATACAAACCAAGGAATGACGTCTGGATGGCTATGTGTGAGTGTGTTTCGGGACGCTGGGTGTCATCCAGGCCGCTACTCCTCCTGGGCTAAGCACTATTGACAAATCCATCAGGGAGGTGATGCATCATCTCCCTACAAGCCCGCTCCGAGCAGCCAAAGCTCTGACATGCTGTCACCTTGGTAACTGCTACTGAAGTGAATGGCCTGCTGGGATAGCTGACCTCTGTTGGCGGACCGCCATGACGCAGAGGCAGGCGTGTGGCTGGAGATGTCACCAGACCCCAGAGGAACAGAACTCAACACACACTCACCCGTGGCCATCGATCCCCAAACATCTCTGCTACCATCCATCGTGATACAAGGCTAAATTTATTCCTCTCAAACAAGAGCGCGGCAACTTAACATTTGTGATCAGACGGGGCATGTGGAAGCCATGGATTTGAGTGATTAATGGAACTCCAATAGCCCTGTGTCTGTGATGCACAACCCTGAGATGCTCAAATATGGACACTCGGAATTCAGAGTAATATAAAGTTAAGTTGTGTAATTGAGAAACATCGTTTTACTGAAAACAGTGAAGCAACAACATTCTGTTTGGCTACTACCTCTAATATTAGCGAACTATGGAGTTGATTCAGAATTCTAATGATGTGTTCTAACCTGGTGCTGATTTTAGATTTTCTATAACATCAGGTTTTACAGTTCCACATCATAGAATATTTTTCTATTTTTCCTATATGGTCATACAAACAGATTTTTGACAAATTTGTATTTTGGAGTATTATTGTAGTATATAGTAAAATCTAGTTTATAATTCTGCCTATATGTGGGATATGTTTACATTATTTTCTTAGTTCAACCCCAAAATATAGGCTGTGGTCATGGTATGCATTAACTTTTGACATTACTTGTTCATGTACCAAAACACTAAAGTGTTATTTACTTCAGCCATTTACTTCAAATGTTTAAATTGTCCAATCTTGCTAATTTATGTAAAGTGCATCGCTCTTTTTGAGTCTGAAAATCATTTGGAAAAAAACGTGGTGAACATTTATATGAGAAGATTAATATGAGGATTAAAAACAAGAAAATGTATTTCTCATTCGTTAGTAAAAAAGGGATTTAAATTTGATTCGGTTAGGCGGCGCAGATGAAGTGTACAAGTGTGTCAGTATTCAAAATATGTGAACCAGCAAACCCTTCTAACCTCTTGGAATATGTAATATATTGTAAACCTCGTGTAATATAAGTCTACACACTAAACGGCAGATGGCGCTGTTGGGCCATGGATGTGTTAAAGCATAAAATAGTATAGGTTATGTGCTTTAAAACATCCAAGGATGAAGTAAATGTACAAAGAAAAGAAGGGATTTCCTCTGTCTGCCAGTTTTCAACCCACAAAAAGTGTCTTAAAATGATGGACACTTATTTGCATTAATAACAACACTATGATTTACGTGTCTTATTTTAAAGACTATATTTTGAGAGTGGAAAACAAAAACGCCTAGTGTATAATTATCATTAAGCTAATGCGTACTGTATTTACATATATTTAATTATACATTGTTAATATTAATAATAATGCTTATTGTTGTTATTATAATAATAATAATTAGAATTAGTTTATAATTAGAAGTTACAATTTTACTCAAGTAGGGATAGCCTATCGTTTTCGAACAGCGTACAAAACCAAATAAATTAAAATAAACAAAAAAGTATGTAAGAAACTCCTGATATACGTGCAAATAAACAAGTGTCTCCAAAGTATAAGTCCAAAGGATAAGGCCGACATGCGCTTGTAATTTAATTAAAAACAAATGTTAAGAAATAATGGAGTTCTAAGTAAATAAATAGTTACAACTAGCCTACACAAAGTAGCGTTTACGTACTATTGGCTATAATATAATATTTATATTAAATAACATCATACAAACTGTATGTTTAGCCGATTATATCTTGAAAAATTATTTCATCCTGCATGTTAAAAGACATCTAGGACGTGCATGAACTGTTTTAAGGCTTATTTAGATCAATTAAATACACTCTTGTCCTTTCCCTCACCTGTCCGGCTTCTTGATCTTCTCGTTGTATAGAAAGGAAACCCCACGCGTAACGTCACTCTGCATACATATTTCATGAAGTTCCATTCTCGCGCTCGAGAGCGGCGGAGGGCACGCTATGCCCTGCGCACGCTGTATACCGCATGGGCAAATGATCTTGGGCGATCGGTTTCACCACTAGTCCGTATGGCTCCCATATGATTTTTGAATGCTTATATCGTTATTATTATTTTAAAATATCGTATTTGTGTTGCGAAACTAATTTATAGATTCCATTCTTTTTTGAGCGCTCTATGGCAATCGCACTCAGCACATATACGAACTCATTAGACACCACCAGGGACCCAAGTGACAGCAGCTAAGTCTGCACAATTCTCTGTCTAACAGTCAGGGATCTCAATAAGGCACAGTGATGAAAATTGCTACTATTATCATGGGAAAACGTTGTTTCTAAACTTGTATAGGCTAAAACTATTGATTTTAAAATAAATATAGAATTTATCGAATACTCACAAGTAAATGTTATGTAATGTCTAAATGTATGGTTGGTCTGTATGTTGTAATTTAACAATAAAGACACCAAAGGACAGGCCAAGTGTGACTTTTGTATTGCTTAAACGTGTCTGGTTATTTGTTTCACATGACTTCAGGAGGCATGTGATGGAAATGTAATCTCTGGTTTGCAGAGGGGGTATAGCACCTGCGCCCGCTGAACATGAACGGCGTTTACGGTGTATCTCCAGAGGGAGAGAGTGACTGGGTGTGACTGGTCCTCCAGACAGCACAACTGGGGACTTACATGGAGGTATAGGGCCTTTTCTTATGACACGCCGCGCCTGTCAAAGAGTCTATGGCAGAGTTTTCCATTTTACATGTTATCCTGAATATTTAGACAAATACAGAAATTATTACTTGGTTATAACTAAGCGTATTATTATTTATTATTTCCATCACCACAATTATTATCATTGAATAAAATTCCCTTTGGACAAACCTATTAAAATACCTTTCACGGGGCAAAACTATTTAACAGTAGGCCTATTGGCGTTCTCCTAACTTTTCCTCGTCCAGTGCTATGACGTTGTGATGCAAATACTTTTGCTTTTAAACACGTTGTAAATAGTCTAAATAAGCCAATTTAAACAATCTAGGCTGATAGTTGAGCAGTATGTTTAATTATATATTTAATATAACTGTAAATAAAACGAATACATTTAGGCAAGAATACCAAATACTGGAATTTCTAATTTGAACAATCTGAATATAAATATACAACCAACACAATGACAACAGAACACGGATTGACAATGGGGTCTGGAAGAGGTCTTCCCGCTGAGAAATGTCCCATGTAGGAGCATTACGCATGAAAACAGCACGAGGGGTTAGGAAACAAAAACAACCATAAGAAACGCAAATAGTCTGGCCTTTTTGTAATTAGCAAATAGAATATAAACAAATTAGCCTACTTCTCAATGCCTTTGCGATTAAACGATTATTATCTCATTTGAACATATTTTGACAATTGTTTGGTTCAATTAGGGTCATGTTCTTCTCTAAAACTATAGTTTATCTGATTTGATACCACATCGTAAACTGTTTTGATCGCACTTAACTTTTCTGAGTTTGGTGAGTGTCTGCTGTCTGTTCAAGGCGTTGATTGTTTCTGTTCAAAGTCAAGCATTAGAAATTTAACATATAGCATATTAATGTCCCCCAATTATACATTTATGAATAGCCTAAGCATTCTATCAAGTCTAATTTTATGAAACTAACGTAGCTGGTTTACCTTTACGACGTCATCCCTCTATTACCATAATCATTCTTTGGTAGCCTATACTCATTTTTGTTAATGTCATTGGTGCAATGTTTTTTTATTTTGATGTGGCGGCGGGGTGGATTGATGGAGATATTCTGTAACATGCAGCGTGTTTTCAAATATTGTTTAAGAACGTCATTGGTACTAACAAGTGGGCAAAATGTGAACCTTTTCCTTTTCACATTATTGCATAATTACGTGTGTTTTGTTTGTAATTATATTAGTGTTACTGGAACCAAAAGTTTAGCCCTAATACTTTTTGCCTTCAATTTTTTTTCTTCACAAATATTAGAAAATGGCTGCATACTCACGAATGTATTTTTGTATTTTTAAATAGAATAAAATAAAGCTCTTATTGTTTTGTAACAATAACGATATTATTACATAACTTGGAAATAGCTGCTTCTGAATCAGTGCTGATAAACGTTAAACAATTTTGGTAAGATGTGTGCCTTTCAATAGAAATATCTCGTATTTCTGTTAAGCTATCCAAAAAGTGAAAAAAGACCTGTCAATTTGTAGGACATTTTTCAGATTTTGTTCATAGCAGTTCTTGTGTAGCATTTTATCAGCAATGGATATACATCTGAGCACGTGGGTCGAAAGTCATGTGACAGTCGACTTAGCAATTTAGTGCAGTTTATGTCATCTGCTTACTGAGCTCGATATTTCCAGCCTCTCTCTACTCCACAAAAACATGCACTTTCATTTTACAATTTACAATTGCATGTATTTAGTAAATTAAAATACTTAATTATTTTATTTGAGCAATGTTAACGGCCAAAAATAAAGTGGGGTTCTTGTGCACAGAACGCTGTTGTAGACATCCACTAGATTTTTTTCAACGTAATTAAGAGGAACTTTTTACGCACCAGTCCATCACACTTTTTTTTGTTTTTATTATAAATTATGCCTTTATTTTGTCTACTTCTAAAAATGCGAGGATTTTTTACTCGAGTAAAAATTTAGCCTCAATGTTAGATTGCCATCCTTAATAATGGGGACAAAGAGAGGGGATGCAACATTGATTGAATTTCGTTGCTAAGCAACTAGTGTATGGGAATTCATCCGCGAAATTTAAACCTTGAGAGAGACGATTGCGCGATTTTGCTGAACAGTCATCCTAGGAAAGTTTAACAATAAACGATCACACTATCGTTTTCTCTATTAAACTTACAAGGCGCTTGGTTTGTTTTATGAGGTCCGATTCGGGATCATTTCAGTCCCAATATTTTACTTAATTAATTTTAAATACAAATATAAAACAAAGTTTAGTCTGTGACAGGTTTATATCTTCTAAAGTTTTTGTCATAAATTAGGCCTATACAATTTGTCCAATAATGTTGAATAGTTATCTTTGTTTTATTTTAACAAGCAAACCAGAAAATTGTGGCACTCGAGGCAACATATATTTAGGTCATCACCAGACGATGGATAAAGCAGGCGCGATATTCTGATAGTCACAACGCAGAACACACAGCAAACTCTGGAATTGTTAAACATATCACTGACTAAATGTTAGCAGATTCAACTCGTCCTAAATTGTCCAAATATCTTACCATGCTGTCAGCTGCTAAAAATAGCCTATATAAATATGTCAAATTTCTGAACACGTGTTTTACATGTTTTAAATATAGATAGACAGATAGGCATACATTTAATTTAAAACACTATTAGCATTTTTAGAAATATATCAGCAGCTGCAAACAAGACCACTGCAGCATAAAAAAATGAATATGTTAAATAAAGACGATAATCGGACGATCTAGAACCTATGGGTTTTACAGTTGACGTAAACTAAAGGCGGGTGACACTGTTAACACAACTTTTCCCGTGTTCTCTCTCTTGAGATATACTGAGTATTGTGGTCTCTTTTGCTGGTCATAGTGACCCATTCGTCTGCTTCCAACTGACAAAATAGTTCTACGTTCAAACTTATTTACAGCATTGGCACCTTCCCACAGCAATAATTAATAAAGTTTTATTTATAAGGACAGTATATTGCAGGCTAATAGAGATGCTAGAAGTTAAATCAACAAACATCCAGACGAGGCCTAACGTTTGCTACAAAACACAAATCTATCCCTCCCGCTCTCTTGCTCTTTTAAATGAAAATGCTTTGTATTAATTTTTTGTTTATGTCGCTTTCATATTTTGAGTGTCTCTATATTTTTTAAATTTTAGCTCTCGTTTTCGAATAATGCTCCTATTATGCGCTCATTAAATAGGACATTTATTCAAAATGCATTTGCCTTATTGTTGCTCTGTGGGTATGGTGAAAATTATAAACAGCTAGCTTAGGCACAACACACAAACTCGTTTCATTCTAACAAATTTATTGTTCTCGATCATCTCTTACGGAATCACTACTGAAATTAAATTACAATCAAATCATCACATCAAAATATACCCTTATTACCTACTGTCAAAGTCAGCTCGTGTAGATTTGTGCTCTTTTAAAAATGATAATACAAAATTAAACAAAACAAATAAGGTCAACAGCGAAAACAGGGAGAAAACATTTTACACAAGTCTGGGGGAAATAAATAACTGTTTGGAATAGTTCATATTTATCCCGAATAAAATATTAAAACAAAGCATTTTAATGAAAAATATTAAGTAAATAATTCCGATCAGCATCTGATCTAATGAATCTATATTGCCGGCTTTACATAGTCTTGTTTATTAAAACCTACCAAAGAATACTGCTTGGAAATGGCAGCACATGAAAACATCCACAGCACCAACTCTGGCCCACTTGGCAACGGATGTTCGCACAGAAGATTTTCAAAGAGGTGCAGCTGCGGAATATTCAGTCTTTTCAAATGTCTTCTTTGATTTATTTTTCCTCAAAAATCCACGTGAGTATCGTTTCTTTACATTAAAAAACAATTTCAAAAATCGTGATCTTGGAGATCAGAAAATGAGTACAGTCTTTTGTTGTTTTTATAAGGGTTGGAAGGCCAGAAAAAATCCATTCCATATTTTTGGAGAATATCAAACCATGCAGTCTTCTCTGCCAAGTTGGATGGAAGCTTCGTGGATGCCACTGTTCTTCGCATTGTTCGGTTGAATTTCATCCCTTTGTTTGAGGTTTAATGTCCCATAACAACATACACAATTGCTTGCGTCTTTTGCCTCTCTCAAACAAGACACTGGGGTTACAGGGTGGGGGCAAAGATTTGTTGTTCATTTCATATTTTTCCAATTGAAGTTAATGCGCCAAAATTACCTGATGGAACGAACTTGTAGTTGTCACCCTCTGGTCGCCCGGTTCGCTCGGCCCAGTTAAACTTGCATCTTTTAAGTAATCTACTAAAAAATGTCCCTGAAAGAAAGAGCAGACACAACCTTTTAGGTTAAGACATTTAAGGGCCTGGAAGAAGATTAGCGGGCGATTTAGGGTTGGGAAAGAAGAGGGGTGATTTGTTTTTTCTTGAGAAAAAAAATATATAACACATCTGCAGTCTCAATCATATTCCCTCACAATCACAGTATCAAAATGTTTTGCTATCTCACGATGATAGTCTGTGTTTTATCAGATTAGTCATATATAAAATATTTTAGTCTTGTATGCTGTTCTATGTCTCACTGAACATTCGTTTGCAGTCCATGGACGGAGGCGGTGTATCTGCACTCACATTGCCGACCTGAGAATACACATCCTCCGGCGTCTGCGGCACTCCTGGGGGCGTCATCCTTTTCTCTTTCTGTCTCCGATTGCAAAACCAAACTCTCACCACCTCCTTTTCCAGCTGCAGGTTGTCCGCTAGACTGGTTATCTCTTGGGCCGAAGGCTTGGGACATTTTAGAAAGTGACTCTCCAACGCACCTTTGACGCTAACTTCGATGGACGTGCGCTTCTTGCGCTTTCTGCCTTGAGCCGCTATTTTGTCAATACTGGTGGGGCTGCCCGTGGAAGAGTCTGCCTCCTCCAGCCATTTATTAAGCAACGGCTTTAGCTTACACATGTTCTTAAAGCTGAGTTGGAGAGCTTCGAATCGACAGATCGTGGTCTGCGAGAAGACGTTCCCGTACAGAGTGCCTAACGCCAATCCCACGTCCGCTTGTGTGAAGCCCAGTTTGATCCGGCGTTGTTTGAACTGCTTCGCGAAGTGCTCTAAGTCGTCCGATGTTGGCGTGTCCTCGTCGGAGTGCGGGTCGTGGTTATTCACTCCATGATGCGCTTGCTGGTGATGTTGATGCTGGTGATGATGGTGATGGTGGTGGCTGCTGTGATCAAGCTCCGGGGTGTCGCCACGCACCAGACCCGGGTGTACTAGGCTTTGGCTGCCCGGTGGACTGAGCATGCCGTTCACCGTGAAACCTCCAGTCTGCGAGTAAATGAGGGACTGCTGCTGCTGCTGGCTTCCAGTTATTGAGGGGATGTGAGCAGCGGTTGTGCTACCCCAGGCACTCGCGTGAGTCTGGTGGGGACCTAAATGAGGGGACCTGTGATGCAGCGCAGTCCCAGAGTGCAAATCGTCTCTCCCCGAATTATTTTTCACGTCCTGCTGCTGCTGTGGGCTGCCTGTCATCCCAACAGGACTAGACGACCACGGCGATCCAGCTTCGGCTGCGGCCACTGCGGCAGCTGCAGCCGCCGCTGCAGCGTGAGGCAAGGACGTCACCCACTGGTGAGCGTGGCTCAGCATATGTCCCCCGTTGCTCGCTGCCATTGCGCCCTGCATGAAATCACTTTGTACCATTTTAACCGTTGGGTCTCCTCTGTACCCACCTGACACCGAGGTCACAGCAGCACTGCCCTGCTGCATCCCACCTCCGGAGTCCGAGTGCACGATCGAGCCGGACGATAATATACTGCTGGGTAGATAAGGGTTGGAAGCCGCTGTGGCCATTCCTAACCTTACGAATATGTTTGCCGATCTCCCCCTCCCTTACGCAGAAACTTTTTTAATGCTGGCAAATTATCTCTCATGAATTATTCAAACTTTAAAAGTCTGAGTTGTGTTTTGGCGAACACCATCAATAAAAAAGGCAGGAGAAAGATGCTGTAGACGAGAGGAGAAAATCCGTTTCTTGAAAAATCTCTGTATGCATATGTTTCAAACATATGACTGAGTAAAAAAAAGATAAATTCCAGTTGTATGTCCCACGGTCCTTCAATCTATATCTCTGTTTAAAATATCAAATAAACAAAGCTGAAAATGAAAGATTTAAAATCGTTCAAAAACTTTGTCCCGCAAAAAAGTTGTGGCGCTTGAAGAAGTTGCAATTTGTTATTTGAAATATTAAGTCCAATCGCATGTTCCGTTACCGATAGAAAAAAATATTAAACGCGGTTCTTCCTCGATTCCTTTGTTATTTAGCCGCAGTAATTTCACTTGCGTCGTTCCTTTATTTCTTTTCTTTTCGAGATTCTTTTATGGTGCTGTAAAGTCTGTCTCTTTGTTCTGTTTTGATGTGTTTAAAGCTGCCAAACCGCTCCAGTTGAAGTACAATCCAGTATTACAGTGGAAAGCAGTGTTGCATGCCTTCTTTCTCATTCGCTTGTTCTCTCTCTCTCTCTCTCTCTCTCTCTCTCTCTCTGACAGTTAGCTCCGTCCCTCCCTCAGAGCTCGAGGACACACGAGTGTTTACCCTGTGCTGCGTACATCGTCCACGTCTTTTCCCCAAATGCGAGGAAGTCGGCTGTATGGCTCTCGTTGATTGGATAGTATCGGCAAGATTGACAGGTCTAGAGAACTCGCTTCAGGCGCCCAGACCCCCCCTTCCGGCTATTCCAATTGGTTGCTTTTAAATTTAAAGAAATAAATCAAGATAAACGACTAAAAATGTTTACAATTGTCGGGATATTTCTATAAATCTAGAAATAAGTACCAGTGTCTATAATTTAGTTGATTTTTTGGGCGAATTATTGACAAGCCAGTGTGATTGTTGGCTTTTTCCCATGGCCTTAAAAAATAACAGACTATAACAATATGTTGTAAAATAGTTATATTTTCAAGCCTTATATGGTGGAGGCAGCTTGAATTTAGATTTTAAAAAGACTTCTAACACATGCAATGTATAGGCCTATTATTGACACTTCGAAAAAGGACGTTTAAAAACGATTTAAAAGAACACGGACTAGATTTTTGCTCTATGTGCCTGCCAAAAAGAATTTCCAAAACAGTAGTTTTCCTCCAGATTGTCTGCTTCAAATGTTAAAGTTTCCTGACACGATTGGTCTATATTAATGTAGGCCTAATAACCACTATAATTGCATCACAATGACTCAAACATTTTATGAGGATACTTTGTAAACCTCGGCCTCTTAAGAGTTAACGAGACGACTAAGAGATGTTTCGAAGCGGAAATAGAGAGTGCAAGGCAACCATACACAAGAAGGGCATGGGGAGAAAGTGGCAACCAAATCGAATGCAAACTGTGCAGTCCTTTGGGGATTTGCAAGAAAGCTCTGCTAATTTAACTACCAATATATACTAATCATAGGTCAAATATCATATTCATTTTCTAAATTCGCGCTGGACTGTCTAGCTATAACTACCAGACCCCTTCAGCATATGGATTCACCCAGAGGTATAAATTAAAGTCGAAAGAAAATTCGGATAGACTCATGCACGGTCCTCCAGTAAGAGATGTGCCACACTAGGTTTGTCATTGTTTATATGTTGCAATGCTGTTTTTGTTAGGTGCATAAATACAGTCAGAAAACAAATACACCAATAATTACTCCAAAAGGTATTGTCACTAAAAGCTTATCTTCATTCCGTGCGAGTGCACTGGGTATAATAACACTGAATCAGGTTTTGTAAAACCCAAGAGAGGACTACGCACTCCCCTTCCCAGAAGATTTAATTTGGATCAGACTCAAAAACCGAGAGAACCTCGTGGATTTGTTTACATTGAATGGCAAAGTAGGGCCACCGCCATGGGGCTGTCTATTCATTAATTTCCAGTGGATTTTGGTCTAAATTACTGCTATGCATTTCATACTGCTCGCTTTCAAAGGGCGTCTGTGCGGCCATAAGAAACGTGATATCCAGTGTGAGGGAAAGGATTCACTCACTCTGAGGAGTCAAAGCAATTTCAAATGTTCAAGCTTTCAACTTCTGAAGTTTAATGTTTTTATCTGAAAAGTAGGCTGTTTATTATTTATTTGTTTATGTAACAAGGTCCCCGTGTTCCCTGCTGGGGAGATCATTTGTTTTCTGTGCAAGTAGAGAGAGAAAAATCCCCAAGTATAACAAGAGACGAACAGTTAGTGCTGATTTTCATTTGCATAAATTTTCATATATTTTAGTGAAAATAATAGCGGTGCAGAGGAGAGCTCCGCTCAGTTGAGTCAGAGGGAAGAAAATCTTAGGAAGGACCAAATCGGAGGGAGAGAGTCGGTCACTGATGGACGAACAATGCAGTATTTGAGACATTTTTTGCTGTTATCATGGAATAACACGGTAAGTTAACATTTAATAAATCGGTATTTGGCGGACATATAAAAACTGTAATAACATACACAGTGTAGGCTACGCATGTATACTATAGTGTGTGTATACATATATAGGCTATATATACTGAATTTCTGTGTGTTTGATAGAATGTTCCTTCCGCATGGAAATCGATGAGACTGTTTAGCTTTATAAATAGCGAGCAGACGGTTAAGCTGCTGTTTTGTATAGTGAATGTCCAGCGGAGAATGTGCAATTAATCAAATTTAACGGGAGACCCTCGGTGGAATTCTCTAGAATGTCGCGTACATGTGGAATATCGCGTCGTTTACATAAATCGATGGTTTACCTCTCCGCCAAAGTTTGGGGAAACTTGGTCGGTAACGCTGCCTTGTAGACTTCTGTGGAACAGCGCGATGTGTAAGTGGTGTGTGAATGACGGAATGGTTTTAGTCAGTGCCGAACAACCGACTCTGGTGAGAGAAACCACTGCACACTAGAGCTAACCCAACAATCACAAACCTTGATCATAACGAATAGCAATTAAAATATGCATAATCGGGATATGCACATATTAATAAATAATTAAATATTAATTTCAACAGGCAATATAACAATACCATCATTATTGTAAGAACATTACTATGAAATTATAGGTTAAACATTTTTGATACAAATATAGACCGTGATAAAAACAACTTTAGATTAAGTAGGATTTTAAAATGTAAAGAACGTCTTCCGATCAATCTATATATTTTCCCTATTTCCTATGGGTTAACTTTCTGTGCCCTCCCGGTCGAAGATGCCATCTCTCTCGCAGCCCCACTAAGACCGATTGTTTCATTCACGGGCAAAGCATTTCTGAACCCTTCCTCTCGGTTGCTATGGTGAGCGGAATAAAAGAGAGAACACTGGTCGCATTAAGCTATATGTTTGTGCACTGGAGTCGAGATGAAAGAGCCACAGTCAAGCCAAGAGCATCTACCAATGAGCCAAACTCACCAGTAAAATTCGTGTATGTCTATAGAAATACAATTGCCTAACAGAAGGTATATACCTAAAATAACTGGATTCAAAGATCACAAAGATTAGATTCACTCTTACAAGCTTGACCGTGATTATTTTGTCACCAGCAGGTGTCGCACTTAGTCACGATGGTAAAAGCGCTAATGGTGAGTAATTGGGGTATTGTCCGCTATTATTGATTTATTCTTATTTTTGAAGAGATCCACGGAGTACTGATATCGAAAGTTAATACCTGTTGAAATCATCAGGCGAAAAGTCACATCTGTACAACTCATTTATTTAAAATACATGAATGCAAATTATTATTAGGCTATTATTTTTTCAAAGTAACAAATTGTAGAACCAAGCATAATGCAAAACCTTTTCATAGCCTACAGTATTCAGAATACAGAATTTTAACAGACTTTGATTGATAATGTACAATTGTATATCTTTTTAAAAATGTTTTAGTAGTCAGAAGTGTAGAACTGAAACAATTATATTTGGCTCAACTTATCATAGTGTTTTTATGAATGTTAAATGTTTCTTTAGCGTTGTATACAATTGCACCAGGTCAAAAATGTATTGAATACAATTAATTGATATAAATAAATGATGTCACGATCAGATGTGCCTGCCTACATCACCCAGTTAAAATTATTTCAGTGATTAGGGTTGAAATCACAAAAAAGCAAAATAGAGAATAAATAAATTAAAATAAATATTAAATATAAATATGAAAATTAAAAATATATTACGTAAACAAAAATACTTTTACTACGTTATTCATTTTATTTGTTTAATTTTATGTATTGGATGGTTTGGAGGAAAGGCGGCAGGCTACATGTTACCTGAAAATACTGCTGAATTGTCATTAATTAGAGAAACAAATCTTCAAGCGCTAAGCTCATGTCAACAGCGTGAAATTGTAGGCCAGAGCTTTGGCGTCCCCCCAAAGAGAAGACGCGATGTGCCTTATTTTCCTTTCATTCAAGGAATAAAATATCTTAATGAGATGGCACATTTTACTGTTGATTAATAATATATATTTATTATTATTATGTATGTATATTTGTTTTATATATTTTAGTTTTTATATATTTGGAAACGAAGGGATTTGCTATATCTGTCACTGTAATTCCTCAATATTGCCAAACTCCACTTTCAGTGTTCACATTTTGATCTATAAGACAAAATCATTAACCTAAATTCGATAAACCACCGATTTAAATATTTGACGCCTTTCCCGAATGTGCTGTATTTAACAAGACAACGTTTCTTCAACAACGTGAATAAAATGTTTTGTGATAGGAGGTCAGAGAGGGAGAGAAAATCGACTAAATGATGTTTTTTTATAATTTGTGAGTGCGAATGAAATTATTTTATATGCTTGTGCTATACATAGAAGCCCATTGAGTGCGTCACGTCGTTCCGCCTTGTTTATTCCACTGCTCCCCTGTGCATCATTTCCCGTCGCACCGGCCCAGGAGACGCGCAGCTCATGACCGAAATGGCGAGAAATGTTTCATAGCTCTATACGTCTTGCACGAAGATTATCCCAGCTTCGTTATTCCTAAACATTCTAGCCAGCTCCATATTGATTGTACAGCCTCTCATTGGAAATCAATGCACATGTAATAATGTGCTTTAAATGACACGTGGACTCATCATATATTGTTTTTACACATTTAAATAATTAGACACATGTGTACATATTTTTACATGTATATGTAAATAGACACTAAAATATCGACTTCAAATATATATGATCAAATCAGACTAATGTTATGGCTTTAGGATTCAGTCAAGACCAGCCCCAATATTCATTAATGTATAATGACCCACAGTTGTATATGGAATATCTTCTGCCTTATGTGTTTGTGTGACAGCTAGTTCTCTCCAAACTGTCCCATGTGGACTAACAATATTATCATCCTATAACCCACGCTGATCATCGCACCAATAATCTCCTACTGTCCCATTACGGATCAGGGTGCACTTTGATCGAACACTTTATTATATATACATCCTACATACATGTTAGGATTATCTCATATTCCATCTTAATTATGCATCAACATATTCATCTGATGAAAAAGTTGCATGAGCTTTGTGACGTGCCCTTCACCATTTAAAATGTATCCATTGTGTGTAGACTGAAGTGGTGCCCTGCGTGTTTTTGTTTGTCAAACAGCAGCGTTCCCTGAGGATTGTGGTTTGTGGTACCTCCCCGCTCAGGATTACATTAATCAAAGCATTTATTTCCCCAGAGATGCACAGCACAAATCACCCCGAATCCCAATCAAATTTGAATAACAGAGGAACCGTGCATTGGAAGTGACCTCGACACTTTTTCTGTTGCTCGTTTCGTGAGAAAAAACGGTCTCCTGCCATTTCGGCTTTATTCTGAAATACAAACGTCTCGGTATGTTGGTACATACAGGAGATAAGAGGAGTTTCAATAGTTGCAGCTGATGTTGACGGCAGAAAAATGTGCAATTTTTGAATGTGCAGTTTTTGTCCATCTATAATGCACTTACAACAAAATGGTTGATAACTATCCCCTAGCATATGAAAAGAAGATAACATGCAGATGAAATGAGTGCTTTTATGCTTATATCCAAAATAAATGCATTACTGAGCGAGTCCAAAACATAATAAATCCGCAATAATGCCGCATGAACAGGCTCAATAAATACAGCCTGCGATACGACGCCCGTTACAGGTACTGCAAATAAAAGAATACAGCTGTAATTTTCCTCATGTGTTATTTTAATGTGGCCGGCGTGTGCTGTTTGAGATTCATGGTGAACATAGGAAGGAAAACGTGGGCCTCTTTATGGCAGTGCAACGTGTTGAAACACAAATTCAGCCCGGCTGCTTTCAGCCCAATCAGGGATAAATGATAGACTTTGTCCTGGGTTGCTGGATAGGTGATGGAGGCGGGAACGGTTCCGTAGAAACTTGCCTTTCAATCACATCTGTCTTTGACGCCACCGGGCAACCGATACAATGTTAAGGTTCATCATTACAAATGCAAAGAGATGTTTTCATCGACTGAGGTTCTCAGAGGAACACGGCGTACAGGCTTTAGTTTTACAAATACATAGAAGGACCTGTCTGTCTCGAGCTGTATGGCGAGAAAACCATTCTTTTGACAGGATAGGGTGCATGACCGATTTTCTTGTGCATGACTCTGTGTAAACTGCAGAGTTAGCAAGTATATGAAATCTCCTGTTTCTGTATGTCTGGGCACGCGTGGTTGTCAGAACATCATCTGCGTGAATTACGTTCCAACCCACAGCGGAGACTTTCTAGGTGCTTATATTTGGAAATGGGCTTACATACATCTGTATTATTTGGGCATCCTGTGTGTTTTTTCGAACTTTAAACATGTCTCTACCATTTTTTCCGCTCTGTCTCTTCTTCTAATGCTCGTCCTCTTGCCCTACTCACGCACACAGCCCGCAGGGTCACAAAGCAACGTTTGCCAGCCTGCTAGATGTGGCCTGACCTTCTGCCAAACGGCCTACCACACATTACTCATTACTCAGGCCGGGCACATGGACAGGCCCACAGCAAAATGCTGCCCTTAACTCAGGCAACGTGTAATATATCATTCTAAACTCCTCCACCTCTCTTTCTCTCGCTTTTATTAAAATGCGCACACTATGCGTGTATTGCAATGCTTAGAGGCTGAATAATGGCCGTGCTAAGGAAACATATGTGTCTCATGTGTAAGGTGGAAAGGTCAATGAGTCTTATTTCTGGTATGCACAATAATGGTTATACAGTATGCTTGCAGTGGGTGATCGGAGGTCGTGACAGAAAGCGCGGAGCATTACAATTGTGTGTTAAGGTGTGTTAACAATTACTGTCTGTTATTGTTGTGTTTGCATACATGTGAGCCATAAGTGTCAATACTTTACTTAAGATGCTGAATAGGATTATTGTAACCAGTGGTTCTCAAACGATTTTGTTGTATGGCCCCATTTGTGTAGGGTGCATCGCTTTGCGGCCTCCCAAATAAAGACTTATAATCTTAAACTTAGAATTTAAATGAAACATTAAACATATTGAGTTATACAATGCTGGAACATCAATTATTTTGGTCAAAATTTATGATAATTTCTATATTTTATAAAATCCTGCAAAATCTGTGGGCCCCCTGGATCCATCTCGGGGCCCCCAATTTGAGCACCACTGATTTAAACCAAAGCAGCTAACATCTGTAAATCAAGTATAGAAAATAGTGTTAAAAATCTTACTAAAGTTCAGTTTAGGACAGTATGTAACATGGATTCATCCAAATGCACCCCCTTTTTATTGAAACTACACGTTTCTATAAAACAACATATCAGAGCATGCCATTGGTTCAGTTCCCATGGAACATGCAAATTGACAAATGTATATTTTGGATGCAACGCAAGCCACTTTGGATAAAGGCGTCTCCTGAATGCGTAAATGTATGTAAATGTAAAACTATCACAGTTTAACAAAAAGGACGTCATGAACTGTTTAAAGCTCAGCATTGCATTTTTATTAGCTTGACTAAACAGAATATCGCATTTTAAAATAGTCAATAAATTCAAGGATTAATCATTCACTTCGATAAATGGGCGAGGGGGGTGCGTGATCAGATATGGACATAAACTATGTTAGCCAACATGGTGAGCATCTGGAGAAAAAGATGCCCGAAGACAAAATGTGCATGTAGTGCATACTGTATGAATATTGTTCAAGATGCAGTTTGGGCTGATTCTAACCTGACTCTATCTTTCATTTGCAGAAGACTTTTCCACCTTCCCTCCCACCTCTGGACAGGGGGTGTCTACGACAGCCCCAGATTCATTCTGCTGCATTGGGACGAGGGACAGAGTGGCCATGCTGTGAGCGCAGGCGTACACACACACGCACACACACGCACTGCTTCCGTTTTCAGCTTACACTGCTGCTGGAGTTCTAAGCCTGCTGGCTATTTTCTTTGAGAGACTATAAAAATATGCAAATGCTGTTGTTAAAGAGAGAATTTGAGTTTTTTTTCTGCTTGCGCCCATTGTGAGACTGCATAGCAAAATGCAGAAGTATTATAGTTTTCGTCCATCTCTTTGCTTATAGAAAGACCTTGAAAAAATTAAAAGGAGCTACTGTGACAGGTTAATTGAAATGTCATGACTGAAGTCAGCAACAAAACAAATAAACCAAATGTGTTGTCACAGATTTAACGCTCTCTTCCGCTCTCTAATGTTCTCATCATGGCGGACAAGCTTGAAAAACCGAGCGTCAGACGCTTGAAAAGTGCAGGAAAAGTACGGGGCGAATTTGTAAACCCCTCACGGTGCCGAGAACACTTTTTTGAAGTGATTATGAAGACAGTTCAGATCAAAGGCTTTGACAACTCTGAGTGCCCGCCAAAACTGAGCCCCTGTAATCGCACAGAGCCCTCCGTACAACACAGCTCACACCCCTCAAGCACCCGGCAGAACGCAACGCCACACTCGCGCATAAACAGATTATCAGGGGACAGAAAACGGCTGGAAAGTAAATATGGGATTAGAGTTTTCAGTCTGAACAGCACCAATATAACCGAGGAGATTAGCATAACATTTACAGGTAGATATTAATTATCAACAGCAGGGAGATTATGGGAAAAAATCTGAAATTAAAACTCTGCTTGGTACGTTCTTATGTTTTAAAGAGCGGATTGGCATGTACTGTAACCTCATTATATCTTAAATAATGTATTCAACGTTATTACATTATTAAATGTAGCCTACTACAATGACTTTCTAAATCCTTTCGCAAAGACACCAGAGAAGGCAGGAAAAAAGAGAGGTAGAAAAAAGGGGAAAAGTGCTTTGTTGGAGTCAAGAAACTCTTTTTATTTTTATATAATTATGTGCTCTGCTGTGCATAACTGCTTGGCAGCATTGTAGCAAATGTCCATCACTGGCTCTATTTGCCCTGCAGACAGACGGCCACTACATTTAGCACAGTATTTTGCTCACACTTTAGGAAAACACAAAATAAACAAAACATTATCAGAGATTTAAAGGGATATTTCTGTGTTATATCAGTAAATAGGCTATACTTCGTTCATTATATGAATATAAAAAAAGTGCATGCATGTTAGTGGCATCCACTAACATTCAAAAGTTTAGGGTCACTTTAAGGTATAGTTTACCAAAAAATAAAATAAATCTGTCATCATTTACTCACCCTCCTGTCATTTCAAACCTGTCTGACTTTATTTACTCACCAGAACACAAAAACGATATAAAAAAAAAAAAAAGATAGATTACCGAACAAGGAAGGTTTCTATTGACTTGCATTCATTTTGTGTCCATACAATAGAAGTCAATAGGTGTTGCTGTTGTTGACCAACATTCTTCAAAATATCTTCTTTTGTCTTGACAAAATTGTGAAATGACAAGAGGGTGACTAAAATAATGACAGAATTTTCATTTTTGGATGAACTATCCCTTTAAAAACCTTTTTGGAATATTTGAAATGAGATGTGGTGAATATAATTGTGCCAATCAATTCATTTCTTTCATTCCAATACAATGTTTTATTTTAAAAGTAAAAAAAGGATTAGTTAGTCTAAAGAATTAAAAGCAATCAATAAGGTGTCAGAATAGATAGGAGCTCATTGAAAAATGTTTGAAAAGCACCTTAAGCTGGTTCACGCACTTGAAAATTCTAGGGGTGGCCACTTTGAACATCCCTTCTGAAACCTTGTATCACCATATTTCGTGATTATTATTTTTGCCTTGGATCTTTATTATTAGTCACCCTTTACGTTTGTTACTGGGGTTTGCATATGTAACCAATAAAACGTATTAGAAAGTGCTTGTCAACTTTGACAAGCCAGTATGTAATCATTTTAAAAGTACAGTGTTTTTCCATTTCCTGAAAAACAGCACATTTGGACATACAGGGTTTCAGAAGGACTGCGAGAATATGCTAAAATACAACAATGTTAAATTAGTTTCATTTTTAGCCACAACATATTTCCCATAGTTACGTAGTTTTGATGAATTTACTATTATTAACTAGATGTCCTTAAAATTTGGATGGTGGTGTAGGTCAGTATAAACCTGTCCTTCACCATTTCCGCTACTTGATAATGTTGTATAGACATTTATTTATTTCCGTCTATAGGTTTTTCTATTGTCTGTAAGTTAACTGTTTTGTGGTGTCATACTGGTGCTGATGTGAAACAATAAAGTGTGTGACAGCAAGTTCCCTCTCTGCCTCTTGTTTACGGTGCCACTCAGCGCCTCTCTCAGACTAACCGCTTGGTACAGTCTTCTCTGGATAACTTCCAGAACCCTCGGGTTCCGAGTGGCCCGGTCTCTGAAGAGCAGCCAACAAACGGGCCTTTCAGTGTGGACAGCAGATGGGGCGGGCCAGTCAGCCACTCGGAGGAACTTCTTGTGTCGCCAGACACAGAGATTGAATCCGCTTTTATCTGCCATCCCTCAGTGGACTACAATGAGCCTTCCTGTGCACTTAACCACGAGACAACACGCACATACAGAAAAGAAATGTCTGACAGGTATTGCACGGTGCCATTTTTCTTAGCTGCATCGTTTAGACCACGGAAGTTAAAATCTGAAACACATTTGGAAACGCCAGCAGGCAAACACAAAGTCTGTTTGGGTAAATCATTCTCTGGATGGAGAACCCACATTCCTGACACACGATAAATAAGCAAAACATTTATTTCAGAAGAACGATCAAAATCAACATTATTTAAGCAGTATGATCAAACAGAGTGACTGTGCCAGGCTATATACAACGTCAAAGCCTGTTTTTTATCAAAATTAAAATCGCTCATAATTTCATATAAGCCGTTAAATAATCAAGTGTACAGTAAAGCAAATTTTTCATAATTGTTTTGCTTTCCAACGTCTCTTTCAACAGTAGCAGAAACTCCCACCGAGTCTAGTCTCTCGAGGACACTCATCCGACACCACTGCGCTCGCCTGCTCGATCAAACCGCCGACTGCTCCATACCACCTCGTACTAACTGTGTGAGTGTTTATTTTTTTTGACAGCTTGGTCACAGAGATCTGCAGGCTCTATTGATTGCCTGATCATTAGGAGTGACCAGCCGAGTGGCGACATAGCTGCAGACGCTGTTACCACCCGCAAAAACCATCTGACCTCTCTTTAATGAACGGCCATCGAGTGACCAGACCTACTCATTGACCCATAATGGTCACCGCAGGCTGGCGGCGTTAAGATAACTACACCCAGCTGAGGGCCGTTTCATCGACTGCCACGGATCCGCTTGGACTTGTGCGGTCGCCTTCGGAAGGTCTGACGTGGATTTTTACGAGGAAATGTATTTCATATCTGATGGTTTAGCAGATGTCCGTATGCAGAACAGTTGGCAGGTGTGTCTGCCAGTACAATCCCACTGATGATACAGTTTACACTAGTCCGACACCCACTGCTGAAAGTCTGCGAGTGACACCGCTCACCTCCTGTTGCGCTATTAGAAAGCACAGCTTCCAGTTCAGAGCCTCGCACCACCCTGATATGTGTGTGTGTGCGAAAGAGAGAGAGAGACAGTGTGAAAGGCAGTCGGAGAGGAGGAGATGGAAAAGGCCACTGATCATCAAGTGAATGAAGCGTTTCTCTGGTCAGTCCCTCTGAGAGGAAACACCCCGCCGAGGACTTTGTGGAAATAAACTCGATGAGGCGGTGAGTGTTTGACCCCACGTCTGTCCTCGCACCACCCTCGCCGCTCTCACGGCTGACTGACACCGACTACATCCTGTCGGCATCGAGTCACTTCCCGCCTGTCGTTACGTTGCCTGACCGACGTCTGTCAGATGCTTTTTAAATCTGTAGCTAGTATGTCAAAATAGCTTGTTCCGTTACTGTTCCGCCAATTTCCATTCATTCAGATTTCATTCCTATTTATTAGATTGAAATAAGGGCCGTTCCGTGGTAACCAACACCATATGAGCCTAGCAGCGTGAGAAACATGCGAAAGCTGAGAGCTTTGAGAGCTTGCTCTGTAGAGAACATGGATAGTGGAGCTCCAGGGGGAATGGACCCTTGCGGGGCAGCTGAAGGAACGAGGGGAAGAGCGGAAGCAGATTGCAGGAGAAGGCGGTGGCTTTGATGGTTGTAGGTAGCAGGTTTTTTCCCCGAACCACTGCAGGAGACTCAAGCACGGGCCTCTACCGGCACAGGTGGTACTGCTCATTTCAATTTAGCTCAAATCTACACTTGAAATAGTGCGGCTGTCATAAGCAATCTGCGGCTCAGGACAGAGCACTGCCTCGGTCGAGGGGTGGTGAGAAGGGGGTGTCAGTGTAGACTATGTTGAGTTCTGAAGAAGAGGCTACCGCCATATGCCCTCCCCGCAACCTCCTCCCCCCACTTTCGCTGTTCCTTTACTCTACCAAGCACATGTTCACCGCAGGTCCACTCATCCAGAACAACACAAAGAGAGGTCAGAGCAGTCAACAAGTTATTTACTGCAGGGGAGCTGCTGTGCCTCACACACCCCATCTGCTTTCAGAGATGAGACCGCATCCCCCATTAAGTAACATTTTTTTTCTTATTCTTCTTACAAAGGTCTGACATGCGCCTGTTCGTTTTCTGTGATTGTGCTTCTTGTGTCTGAGATGAAGCTCATGGGCATCAGGAACGCCAGCAACCGACACCTTTGGTGCTTAAGGTCTTACCAGCTTACACATTGATGTTAGATGAAAACACAGGGGCTCTGGTTAATTCCACCACAGCCGAGCAATATAAAGAAGACAGTTTCAGTAAAGTGGACACTGTAATTATTCTAACGCATTGAACAGTTCTTATGGCATCTTTTTCTAATTAGATGCGTTATTTTCTATTTTCAATTGTGTTTTACAAATTAAAAATGATGTTTGGGGCAGATATCAGGGCTTCCTACTTGGGGTACCAACCACATGCACAAGCCAAACGTGTGTAACATTACATTTAAAAGTAATGTTAAAAATGTCATATTTTAATTCAGGGGCATGACTAGAACTAGGGTAGCGGGACTGTAGTATTTTCAGGATAATGTTTTCATGGTAGCTTATGTGTTGCCAGCCTCTCTATCGTCTGTTTGTCTGTACATGAACTTTATCTTCTAAAACCCCAAATTTAAAAAGATTTCACATGCAGCACGATCAACGATCAAAATTTATCCTCTTGAAAAATAAAACATTTCCCACTTCTAATAAACAGAACTGCCAAAACACTACACTACAATACTAATGTTTTAAGGTATTTATTAGAGAATATAATGGAATAAGGGTTTCATTTGAGTATATTACAATATAGAATGTGGAGAAAACTAAAAATTCCCAGGAAATAAAGCAAGTTAATCATTATTTGTTATTTAGTAGTATTTTGTAACCACTTCCCTGGTCCTTGACTCAGTAAGTTGTGTTATTGTGTTGTGTGCTGTTTTTTTGCCAAACTCCTTAAATGGATACTTTACTAGCAAATCAAAATTCCCTCATGTTTTACTCACCCTCAAGGCATCCTAACTGAATATGGATTTCTTCTTGAAGAATAATACAGTCAGAGTTATAATACCACGTATCATTTTACTTCCAAGCGGTTGAGGTTTTGATTATGTTTTTGGGTGTTTAACAATGGATGTTCATGTTTCTAATTTAACAAAACGCTTTATATTTCACATATTTCAAGTCTATTGTTCACCGCTGTCCCTATTCTAACAAAACTACTGGATTTCAGAGAAAATCCATTATTGTGATTAAACCTAAAGACAATATATTTGTTGAGCAAAACCAACTCCTAAAGTTCGGGCTACTTAATATTAGATCACTAAACTCAAAGGCAGTTATTGTAAATGAAATGATCACAGACAACAGCTTTGATATACTCTGCCTTACTGAAACCTGGCTTAAACCAAATTATTATTTTGGTATAAATGAGTCTACTCCACCAAGCTACGGTTATATGCATGAGCCACGGCCGGTTGGTCGAGGTGGTGGTGTAGCAACAATCTTTAGAGACTTTCTTACCGTAACTCAGAGAACAGAGCATAAATTTAAATCATTTGAAGTACTTGTGTTGAACATAATTGTTCCAAACAAAAGTAAAAAACCATTGCTTTCTCTTACACTGGCTACTGTTTATAGACCCCCTGGGCCTTACACTAATTTTCTGAAGGAGTTCGCGGACTTCTTATCGGACCTATTGGTTAACGTTGATAAAGTACTGATTGTTGGAGATTTTAATATCCATGTAGATAGTGCTAACGATGCTTTAGCAGTGGCGTTTAAAGAGCTTCTACACTTTTGGTGTAACACAAAACATCAACAGACCCACTCATAGACTTAATCATACTCTAGACTTGATTATATCTCATGGAGCGATCTAACCAATATCGATATTATACCTCAAAGCGACGATGTCACTGATCATCATCTTATAACTTGTACACTGCGCACTGCAGAAATCAGTCGTATAGCTCGTTATCGACAGGGTAGAACAATCACCTCATCTACTAAAGATAGTTTCGTTAAGAATCTGCCAGATCTGACTCCTTTAATAACTTTGCCAATTAATACAGAATCGCTCGATGACATGACCAGCAACATGGGAACTATTTTCTCTAATACATTAGAAGCGGTCGCGCCTATGAAGTCAAAAAAGATTAACGAGAAGATCAAAGCACCATGGTACAATAGCACCACTCGCGGCCTAAAAAGAGAAACGCGTAAACTGGAACGAAAATGGAAACAACCCATTTAGAGGTCTTTAAAATTGCGTGGATAGAGAGTGCAAACTGTTATAAAAAGGCACTAAAAGCCTCAAAAGCCGAGCACCTCCGTAACCTCATAGAAAACTAATAAAAACAATCCAAGGTTTTTATTTAGTACAATTGCTAAACTAAAACAAACAGACTTCTCCTGACCTGGCTATTCCGCCACACCTTGGTAGCAATGAATTCATGACATTTTTTACAGAAAAAATCGAAAAAATACGAGACGACGTAGTTAAAATCCAACCTCCAAGTGTGTCTGATGAATTAGTACCAACCACCACCCAAAAGAAAAGCTACAGTGTTTTTCACCTATAAAACAGGAAGATTTAATTAAACTTATTGCAACATCCAAACCGACAACATGCTTATTAGATCCCATTCCAACTAAATTACTAAAAGAGTTACTACCTGTTGCAATTGAGCCCATTTATAACATTATCAACTCGTCAATTAATCTAGGCCATGTCCCAGGACCCTTTAAGCTGGCTGCGATTAAGCCTCTTATCAAAAAAAAAAACTTAGACCCCAGTGAACTTGGAAGCTATAGACCGATTTCAAATCTCCCGTACTTGTCTAAAATACTAGAAAAAGTAGTGTCCACTCAGTTGTGCTCTTTCCTACAAAATAATGACATGCACGAAAAATTTCAGTCTGGCTTTAGACCGCATCATAGCACCGAAACTGCGCTCGTTAAAATTACAAACGATCTACTTATGGCATCTGATGAAGGTAACATCTCACTCCTAGTCCTGCTTGACCTTAGTGCTGCGTTCGATACTGTAGACCATAACATACTTTTAGATCGTTTACAAAATTATACCGGTATTCAGGGACAGGCACTAAAATGGTTCCGATCTTACTTATCTGACAGATATCAATATGTCCATTTAAATGGGGAATCGTCTAATCTAACGCAAGTAAACTATGGATTACCTCAGGGATCGGTTTTAGGACCCTTGCTTTTCTCCATATACATGCTGCCCCTGGGCAACATTATTAGAAAACATGGAATTAGCTTCCACTGTTATGCAGATGATACTCAGCTATATATCTCTTCAAGACCAGATGATTCCTTCAAGCTATCCAAACTGGCAGAGTGCATCAAAGATATGAAACATTGGATGACTAGAAATTTCCTTCTTTTAAACTCTAACAAAACAGAAATATTACTTATAGCACCAAAGACTCGTAAACAGAATATATCAGACTATAACCTACAAATCGAAGGCTGCACTGTTACTCCGACAAATACAGTTAAAGACCTAGGCGTTATATTAGACAGCAACCTGTCATTTAAAAATCATATCTCAAATGTCACAAAAACAGCCTTCTTCCACCTTCGAAATGTTGCCAAATTACGAAATGTTTTATGTGCTGCTGACGCAGAAACTCTTATTCATGCATTTGTGACCTCAAGACTTGACTACTGTAATGCTCTTCTTAGTGGTTGTCCTGCATCTTCAATAACAAAAAAGTTAGTCCAAAATGCAGCCGCTAGAGTCCTAACCAGGTCAAGAAAATACGATCATATTACCCCAATTTTATCATCTCTTCACTGGTTGCCCATTAGGTATCGTATTGATTTTAAAATTCTTTTAATTACTTATAAAGCCTTAAAGGGTTTAGCCCCTACTTACTTAACTGAGCTTCTATCACATTACAACCCATCACGCTCTCTAAGATCGCAAAACTCAGGACTTTTGATAACACCTAGAATAACTAAATCTACAAAAGGGGGTCGAGCTTTCTCATACGTAGCACCTAAACTCTGGAATAGCCTTCCCGATACTATTCGAGGGTCAGACACACTCTCCCAATTTAAATCTAGATTAAAGACACATCTTTTCACCCAAGCTTTCACTAATGCATAGTAAATGAACAGCAGCTACGCTAATTATTTTCTTTCTGCCTTCGCCTCGGGATGCCCATCTCTCGAGGTAGGGAAAGCTCTGCCAGGCCCAGATGGAAATCATATGCCCATCCCGACTTAGAGACTACGCCAGCTGCGGACTGACTGACCATCCCAGCTCCATCTAAGGCAACTCCATTTCCACCCAAGAGAAAGGCGACCATCCCAGCTCAGACCATTCTATCCCCAACCGAGAGCAAAGATGGACTACTTGTCACATTAATGCTAAAAGTTACAATGCTTGGTATTAAATGCTAAACTACATCACATGTCAGCAGTTTGAAGTTATAGCTGAGTTCAGTGGCCCTGATTGGGGGTTGCTGGGCTGATGTTCGTGGGGGGTGGGGGGGGCTCGTTGGTTGTGGTTGGGGGGATTCTATTTGTTGGGGCTGTGTGGGTCTGGATGGTCTTGCTTTGTGGTCGATGTCAGACAGCAGAGGAACAATGTTCCAATATGCCATTACTATTTTCTCTGGTTGTTCCTCTGTTTTTCTGGTGTCGATCGCGGAGTGGGACCGAGCTGGACGTGCATGGTTTCGGCGAGTGGGATTGCCTGGGTCGCGGGCGGTGGGCTCTCCCCCCCTTCCTCGGGGATGTTGCTCGGTGACTTGGTCGGGGTCACTGAGAGCAGCTATGACACGTCAGAGGGGATCTGGCCCTCCCGGCTGAGCCTGGTTTCTCCCGAGGTTTTTTTCTCCATCAATCAATAAGGGAGTTTTGGTTCCTCGCCACAGCAGGGCAGTGTTGGCTTGCTCACCGGGAGACTGCATCTATTTATCTATTTATTAATTTATTAGATATTATCTATTAGAATGATCTTGCTTGTTCTATAAACACTATGCACTGTGCCGTGTTCTATCTCTGTGTTTTCTTATTTTGCTTCTGTAAAGCTGCTTTGGAACAATGCACATTGTGAAAAGCGCTATATAAATAAACTTGAATTGAATTGAATTGAATTTCTTCCGGTCTATATAAAGTCCCTCATTCCGAAACGCTCTGATTGATAAAGCTGACCAGGTCTGTCGTGATTGGTTCCCCGCTTAGTGCGTGTGTGTGAAGATGTCCCACCCATACCATATCAGCGAGCTTCCGCTTCTCAGGCTGTTGTGATTGGTCGGTCCCCCTCTCAGTGCACGTGTATTCATAATCTTTGGCTTTTAGCAATACACAGTTACAAATTGCGTCAATTTCACTTCATCAGTTAAAGACATGCGGATCGATCGAAGTGTAACAGAGGTCTGCTTGTGCATGTACATCTTTGTTAGAGTTCGCAATTTATTTTCCTACTATGGATAGGGAAATGACACCGGACTGATTGGTGTCAGACCGGTTATATTAATTAACACTAATAACAGAAGCGTTAGTTTTGCCTTTTTATATTGGACCCGAGTTTGATAATAAAACAAGCAGATTGACCAGGAGACATTTGCAAGCAGAACTTCAAAGGACGTTTCATAGAAGTGTTTTAGAGGTAGGCTATGCACACACACACACACACACACACACGCACGCACACAATATCAGTGTTTTACACAGAACAGCTTTCACAATCGATGTTAAAGTCATGGAAGCTGTTATTTGACTGTTATCTATTCTTATTACCAGCTGTAGGACTGTGATAAAGTGAAAGTAGTTTAGCGCGCAGCTCAGTCAAATGTTTACAATCTCTGATAAGCAAACACTACTCCAGCGGCTCTTCCTCTTCTCTAAGGAAAACCTCGCCCCTTTTTTGGCGTATTCCTTTGGGCGGAGGTTATTATAAGCACTCGGAATAGTGACATCATGTACCCGGGAAGTAGAGGGCTGTAGTCCCATCCAGCCATTCTCTGTAGTCCTTGAAAAGCGAATTCTGTTAAAGACAATATCTTGCTTGGCACTGAACTTTGAGCTTTATCATTTTTCAGGTATTGTTTATGCTCCAACAGCAACATTACACACTAACTAAAGGTTGAAAAATGGGATCGCGGGGAATGTGGCCTTTAACAAAGGTCTTCTGAAGTGAATCTATGCGTTTGTTAGAGAGAAATATCCATATTGACAGCGCTATTAACGTTGATGTCTAGCATCCCTTGAATGCGCGTGAAACAGAGGCTTGTTTTTTCGGCAGATGACGCAGGCGTGTCGTATATTCGGTGACGAATGCCGCATTTTTGTTTTTGTTCAAACAGGATAGCGTCTACTCTGGCGGGAGCTTTCGTCCCGTCATTTGCCGGAAAAACAAGCCTCTGGTTCACGCGCATTCAAGAGATGATGGAACCCAGACATCAACGTTAATAGCGCTGTCAATATGGATATGTCTCTTAAACAAACGCATCGATTCGCTTCAGACTACCTTTGTTAAGATCATGGAGCCGGTTCGAGCAGTTCTTTGATCGATGGATGCACTTTTTGGAGTCAACACCCATTCACTCCCATTCCACCGCTTAGAAGTAAAATGATACGTGGTATTATAACTCCGACTGCATTATTCTTCAAGAAGAAAACCATATTCAGTTAGGATGCCTCGGGAGTGAGTAAAACATGGGGAGTTTTTTATTTGTTAGTAAAGTATCCCTTTAAATTGTCAAAGCTGAGCTTCAGTTTACACTCTAAGTGCAACTAAGCAAAATACAAAGAAAACCTTTAATACATCTTTAACCATATATTGAAATAGAGCCGCCAATTTGGCCATCACTTTCGGCCACTACTCTACGACTCACAGTTGCATTTTTACTTGGACCATTGAAAACAAAATAACTCAACAAGAATTGAACTTGAGGTACTTGTCACCTACTGTATGGTAAACATACCCCCAACAAGCAGCTAAGATTTGAAACACAACACCAGTCAGTGTCCACCTAACCCTGAGATCTCGGATAGCTGAGGGAGTTTCTATAAACGGAGCAGACGAGGCAGCATCTATAGACGGCGCAGAGGATGGACAGATCAGAGAAAGCGTTGCGTTCCTGGAAGTGTTTCCTCCCCAGAAAGCAGGCGTTTTTAAGCAGTGTTGTTCTAGCCTGGGGCTACAGCCCACTGGATCATGTTGCGCTCTTTCAGGGGAGGAAGAGAAAACACGGCAGGCCTCAATGAATGCAAATTCACCCCGCGTATCTCGCAGGCATCTAGACGTGGCTTGTAAACGCAGCCGCCCTCAAGGAGCGAGTGTCTGGTGTGGGAACCTCTAAATAATACACAAGTCCAGGTGTGAGGTGTTAGTTGTCCTCGGTGAGTGTACAAAACTGATGAAATATTTAACCGAAGAGTTTTCAAAATAACCTGGATGGTATGGTATTCCCTTGTCTTTTAAATTAAACGGCATCATGCTAATTTATTCATGCATCTATTAAGTCGTGCCTGAACTTTAAACTTTGGTGCATAACAATATTTGCCCAATCGAGAAGTTTTATAAAGCTTCTCCACAGCCAGGCATGGCTCGCTATACCATGACTATGGAGGATCGTACCAAGCTGCCCTCTTTGGACTAAGTGCCTTGCCCAATGAGCTGCCAACCTGGCCAGCTAGTTCCCACCATGGCAGATCCTCTCAAGGAGGTGGTATTCTCTCTGGACTAACATGTGTTTCTGTGCCTGGTACCCTGCCCACTTCTATGCAGACTATGCCAGGGCTTATGTATTTGAACACAGATAGGGGCTCAATGAGACTGCAGGAATGCTGGGAGATTTTCTATCTTTCATCCCCGGGCTTCAAATGAAGCTGAAATTGAGTTTTTAGCCAGTTTCTCTCACTCGCTTGCATGAATTTTGAGCAATGGCTCTACCCTGCAGCATCAGCAGGGAGTCTTTTCAAAGACTCCAAGACTGCAAATGCAAGAACGCATGTATGCAAAAAAGACACGCACACAAAACAACTCTTGCTTTCTTTTTTATGCTTTTATACACGCACAGATACACAGACACGCTGGGAGTCTGCGGGCGGAGGACCCTCTACGAATAACTTTCATGCACATTTGGCAAAAGTTTATTCTCAAGCTCACCGAGTGATGATTGCTTGCTTGTGCGCGCGTCTCCTTATGATTGAAGTCCTCAATATCTTCCCTCGTATCCGCAACAAGTTCTCAGCGTTATTTATTTATTTGTCCTAATTAATAAAGTTGGTCTGCAGTCTCTCTTGTTACATTGTTCATCAAAACCCCTGGCATCTGTGCGTTCACAAAGCTGTAAAGGAGAACCGAAAAAGTGTCAAAGAGCCGAATTGACAGGATTAATGGACGAGGAGCTGAGCGCTGCAATTACACCCTTCAGTGAGGGGCATTTTTCATGTTTGGGTCTTCCTCATCTCCCGACTGCCTCTCCTTTGGGAGAGGGTGCAGTCCTAGCGGTTTGTTTGTTTTAATTATTTTTCCATATGCAAATGTGGTTTTATTTAATTGCGGCGAAGCAAGCGACGAGCACAGAGAAGAAAGAGGGGAGGACAAACTCATTATTGATTCCTGAGCCATCTTTCTGGAAGCCATCGCCATTACGAGGCGTAATCCATCTTTCCCATGCATTAACTTCAGTGCAGGCAGCAGGAGAAGTGTTAATACCTCCTCACAACATCAATCAGCAAGAGAAAGAGAGAGATACCAGAACCTCCGAATGAGTTTTTTGCTTTTTTGACAGATACCACTCAGTAAAATATGTTTTTATTGCCTGGAAACGAGGACTAAAGGTTGTTGTAATGAGACAGGTTAAAATAAGCCGCGCAGGTTACCGGCATCCTTTCGCCAAACCGTCCTCATTTATTCCGCCGGCCTGAAATAATGTTTTCTGCAGGGAGTTTCCAATAATGCCCTCTTGAAAAGATGAGTGTGATTGTGTGTGTAGGTGTGTGCTTGAACGTGTGTGTGTGTCCTTGTGATTGAAGCTCTTCATGGCTCCTTTCAAGTGTACAATACGCCTCACGCTAAGGAGAGATGATACATAAATATTGCTGAATAAAGAAAAGCGCGTTATCAAACCCTGCCTTCACAATGGAGAGTCTAATTGCCCACGGCTGTGTTCAGGGAACGTGTTTGAGTGAAACGGCCTGGTTTGAAATTCACCGTAAACTACCCAGAATGTTTCGTCGCAGGCTTAATTGTTTATTAGTCACGTGCGCGGACTGCTGGGACCTCACCAAGGTGGGAGGGGCTAAGGGAGTTCCACCATACGAGTGACATCTTTTTCGGCCGTCAGGCTATGCTTTGCCCATACAGAAACGGACGGATGTCATCTGTCATCCGGAGGCCTCCCTGATGGTTTATCGGAGGCGTTAACGGGCGCATGACGTGCTCGTTCATTTCGGGAGTATTAATGAATGGCCTGAGATTAAAAAGGGATAAAAGCAAGAGCCAGCAGCCAAAGAACTGGGGAGAGCAGGAAGCTCAGTTTCAGCGTTTCTGAAAAAAACCCCTCAAAGTCTTTCCTTTAATCCATCCTGACAAGGCTGAGGCTCAATCCACCTAACTCTCTCTTTCTATCGCTCTCTTTTTCTCGCTTCTCCTCTGGATCAGTAGGGTCCTGCAGTGGTGGAGCACCAGCATGGGTTCTTAGATCAGTGTTCTGTGTTCTGAGAGACACACATACAGAACAGCTAATTACTATGCCGTGCTGAAGAGTAAAAGCAGCCCTAATCCTCAGTGTGTTGGAAGTCTGTCTACCACGGCTGCACAGGGGAGATTGTACATAGTGTGCATGAAACAATATTTGTGCGTGTTTACATTTGTGGCTGCTTCTCTTAAAGGTGTAGTTCAACCAAAATCAAAATTTAGTTTTGGAGCTTGGCAGTTGGGGTAGTTAACCATTTGATACACCAGCGTATATTTTATACATACATTTTTATATATCAAAGTATATTAAATGTGACAAACTAGCCCGAATTTCCATTATTGACATCAAATACGGCAGCACATCAACAACATTCAATCTCAATTGATCTTATGTGTCATGTGATGAAACCAAATATTTTATTTGAGAAAATTATTAATTTGATTGACCTTGAGACATGTGAGAACCAGATAGGTTCTGAACTTATTCATATATGAATTTAGCACTTAGATATGCATGGTTTTGTCTTAATATCACCATAAATCTTAAAATATTAACAATATATTTTCATAAAGTGTATTGTTTCACTTCTGAAATAATACATTTCTATATATGAAATTTGATGTATTGTACATTAAAAACATGCCCAAGCTGACATTATTGGCATTGAGGTAAAATGTTATTGAATCTCATTAATTCCTGTGTGTCACATAATGAAACTTGCATATGGTTAATGTGAGAAAATTAGCGTTATTTTGAGCTCATTTAGCTAAATTGAAAGTTGAAAAGTTCTTGCATCTCTTGTGACAAAATATCATATGACAGCTAGTCTCAATTAATATCTCTATTAATATATGAATATAGCACTTGGATAAGCATGTTTTCGTCTCAATGAGTCTAATGTTTTGGTCTAAATATGTTGTGGTCTATATCTTGCCATTTTGTTATAAAATGATTTGTGTTAAACTGAAAAAATAATTAATATTCATTTGTGTTGGCACGAGGGCGAGTAAATTATAAGTTGAGTTTTCACGTTCTCTTTTGTCAAATGTGCATAATAATTATTCGTAGAGAGTCCCCCGCCTGCAGAGAAAAATATGTGGTCAGAAGTCATGAAGCTGAGATAATTATGACCAAATATAGGTTTTCCCTTCTACAAGAATAAAAAAACTATAGGTGACATTAATGTAAAATAAATTCACACCATTTTTAAGGTGAACCTTAACTCTCAAGATCACGTTTCATTTTTCCATTGTGGTAGTGCTTTACTGCAATCTTGCATCAGTAAGCGTGTGTGTTTATATAGTCCTTGGCCAAGCCCTGGAAGAATTACATCAGCCAGAGTGCATACTGAGCACCGGGCTGGATGGAGAACGTGCTGGAAGCCCCGGCTGATTGGACACACTCAAAGGATCTAAATACCCTGGCAGTGCTTTGAGCATACGGCATCGCCAGCCAGGCCTTTCACACGCCAGGGACACCTGCGGGGATTCCACCACCGGAGGCTTCATTTAGAGAAAATCTCCCCTGGCTACACCTGAAAATCTCACACAGGTCCAACAGTGCTGGAATACGGGCTGCCGGTCACGCAGATGAAAGGTTCGTCATGACCACGGTCAAACCGGCTTTTACATGGTGTGTATATGCTTTGCAATCCTGCCAGACATGGAGCGATAATCTACTTTAATACCACCCACCTTGACATGTATTGGCCTTCCATCTCTGCCACTTTACCAAGACATACCAACGCATACTTGATCTATCAACAAAAAAGAGGCATTATATTTTGCACCTGGCTACCTGCCACTGCAAATATGCAGCATCCATATCGAAAAAGAGATGACAAACAATGTCAACTTTTTAAAAAGCTATTTGGATTGACAGCTGTTCCTGTTTCACACTCACAGTGGAGGTTAATGATGTGATCTATGTGACGACTGACGGACGGTGAGCTGGGCTGAGAGAAGGCGAGCACCACGGTGCCCTGTGAGGTCGGATCCAGCATATGCCAGCCAGTCAGCCTGTCCTCCCCACTGCCGAGTGATGAGAGCAGGGAGCGGTGAGCCGCCCTGCCCCTGATGAGCTGCCAGCTGGCTGGGGAAGAGAACACAGTGGACTGACACGCTTCTGGGGGGTAACCTACCAGGAGGAAGGGGAAGACAGCTGTGTGTAGGAATGGTGGGTGTGGTCAGCAAGTACGCGTCCGTGTGCGCGTGTTTGTGTGCGCGAAGGGATGCGGGCACGGCTCAGGGCGCGGTTAGTATCCTGCAGGGGTCCAGATGGACGCGTGGAGGGGGGTGGGTTTGATTCAAGGGTTTTGGGGGAGACTGACAAGAGTGACAAAATTTCTCTGGAGCTCAAACTGTGCTGCCAGCATGCTTTCTTCTGGCCTGACTCCTGCCCCCCACTGTCACCTGTTAACCCCCCACCCCTCTGTCATGCCCAGGGACTGGCTTTGAGACTGGCACACACACTTAGTGCGACACGCATGGAGATATGGTTTGGTTTAATGTGTGTCTTTCTCTCAGTGTGACTAGGCTAAGTGAAACTGGGCTGTTGCAGTCATTACTGATGCTATAGGCATCGCCTCTTGGAAAAGAATCAAACAAACGAAATTACCACAAAGTGTGTACAATTCGAGTGAATTAATAACTTGCTACTTTGTAGCTATCATTCTCCATCTCAGCTGACATATTTACTGCATTAAAATAAATGATTCAAATAAATACTGATCTTTTTTATAAAGCCATAAATGCCCACGACATGAAACCGTGTACTCATAAAAAGAATGAGACATAAATATGAAATACTATTTGGATTGTGCATCAAAACCTAAAAACGTCTTCATATGGTACATGGTTGTTGTGGCATGATAAAAAAGAAAAGGGTAAGGGGGAGTGCACAAGAAGATACTTTCTGTTTCAAAACTACTGTCTTCGTCAATCTCTTTTATACGTACTCCCTCCCAACTCTCTTATTCTGTCCGTCTCTATAATAATACTCTTTTGTGTCATTGATCAGTGTGACCTGCAGTGCTTTCTGTGGGAATATTCTCAGTCTTTTACTAAATTAGTCTGGATACAGAGTGGGAACGCTGGGGCAGTCTGGTCCGCCCCATGGGCCGGTAGATCCGTTGGACCTGGTCTCTTGGTGAGGATGCAGAGGAGATCAGACAAGCCCTTGTCCTTCAGAAGCGTCTCCGTGGGGGCATCATTAATCCAGACCTCATCGAAGCAGAGAGAAATTGTTTGGCGTGTGGAGTCTGTAACACATAAGTCGGAGTGGCTTATCACACGGAATGTACATGCTATATGTTTAAGCAAGACTTTTCCCCATCATTGCTATTTTACAGTTTCCACTCTGTATCTCTGGTTTCACAAACATCTCTTCCAAATACTTTCTTGACCCTACAGCCATCATCATTTCAGTTACAACCATGACACACACACACCCTCGCACGCACGTCACATTTACATTTCAAACTGGCACTGTGTCTGCCACACATTCATTATTTACCAGCCTCTGGCCACAGTGGAGCGCGCCTGATCTCTCACTCTCTCAATCTCTGAGTGTCTGCGTGTGACTCTTACCCCCTCCCAATCCTGTTTCTTTTCCTGTCTGCATATTGTGGATAGTAAAAGTTATGAGGACAAGAAAATTATAGTACTCAGCTTGCCCAAATCATTCAAATTATTTGAGTCATAGAAACACATACGAAGGAACGTTTACAGATGTGCAGATGTTGGTCTGTGATATAAATTGAGATGGACTAAATCACATTTTATGAAATAAAAATAAAAGATTAAAAAAGAAACTGAAATACACTCCAAAACAAACAAAAACGAATTACACGGTAATCTTATTTCTACAATATGAACCGATGTGGACGCAGTGCTCTGACATTTGGTGCAGCAGTACTTTGGGTGAGTCGGAGTCAGAGCTTTGCTCTCCGATTGCATCCTATTGTTCTCCACTATAGTATCAAATAAATAAATCTATAAATATAAAGATACTAAACAAGTGAAATAAAAAGCACCAAAACAAGAACAGTCACAGAATTGACACTACACTGAAGGGACAAATTAGAAATAAAAACACTAGTTTAATAGACGCAATAATAACCCTATTGTTTGTATTTAAACTTCTCTGAGTCTGACCTACAGCAGCTCTGTCTCCTGGTGTGAGGACAAATATGTGAAGTCTGGGTAAGAAAAAAGAGACACAGGAAAAGAGAAAGACTGTGTTTGGGCATCTGTCTGTTTTTGCTATCATTGGGATGGTGTTACATTGTAGGAGTCATGAATATCCACATTTTGATGAGAACATGATTTTTATGTATACTGCCTAAAACAATTGATTTGTAACGTTTAAAATCACATTTAAATCATTGATTATATGTGCTATAAGCTTTACGTCATTTGAATATATAGTAAGGATTAGCAGATTTTCTATAAAATTTCATTAATAAAGCACAAAAAATGTCTGGACTGCCTGTTTTCAGGTTTGTAGGATTTCATCAGACGGAAACGACTGGACCGATGTTAACTTCCGGTTTTCTTTATAATATAACAATTGATTTTATGTTTAATTATAGTAATATTTGATTACATATTAATTGTATTCAATTACATTAAACTGCTTGACAGTTATCGATTCTTTGAGGGGGTCCTACGGAAGTTAAGTTTGGGCCACATGATGTTGGTTTAGCCTGAAACCATCTATATTGTGCCGGTTCCTCCAGATCGAGATCTTGCTGGGATTTTTCAACAATGGTTCTAATGATTGCTGTATTCATTTCCATTATTCCAATGCACCCAATGCATGTTTTTTTTTCCAGAATGTGGAATTTCAGTGTTTGCTGAACCGATTCTTGAACCAATTCAGGGCAACTGTAAGTACAGAACAGTACTTCAAGAAAATAAAGAAGTCACAATAAAGAACTGAAAAGCTAAACAATCTACACAATTCAGAAAATGTATTTGATGATTATTTTGAATCTTAAAGTGATGTTTAATTTATTTATATTTAGTGTAAATGAATGCCTTCAGTGTCCAATGCTGTTTCTATATGGGTAAATAAATACAATGGTATAATTTTATGGAATGATATTGATGATATTTCACATTTTATAATGCCTGCTTAAACATAGTCGTCGTTTGCGTTTTTTTACGAATTATGAGTAGTTTTTGGCTTTCCCAGATTTAACACATTTAACACAGTTTCCCGAACACCAGATTGCAGTGAGTACCACAAATCCAGGGCCATGACCTAACACAACCGTTCCCCCAGAAGACTATTCTCTGTGGAGCTACAGAATCAAAATAAAGTGTTGATTCTGTAAAACACTGCTCGGAGCTTAATCAGAAACCAGTAAAGTAAAACGCATCTGAATTTCCTGTTCTGGAGGAATGTGCTCACTCAGTTGTGGTGTATTGTGGGATGGCTGAATGGGGCCTCTTGGCAGACACTACTTTACAATCTGGCTGTTGCCGTGGTAATGAAGCAGTTCAATGCATGCTCTCTCTCTCTCTAAACCAGCTCAGTCTGACAGAAGACCTTGGCAGACAATCCTGGCTCCACCAAGGCCTGCCGTGAGAACCTGTATTCTGTCTCTCTCTTTTTGTTTGTCTGCAGGCAGGTAGGCAGCCACCTGCTGCAGGAGCTAGCTTCAGTCACCGAGCCAGGGACCATGGCCAAGTCTCAGGCACCAGCCTGGCTGCAGTATCCCTCCTCTGGGTGTGCTTACCTCGCTCTCTTTCCATTAAACAAGCCCCCGTGCAGGCGACCCGTGTTGGACACCATTACGGAGGTGAGCCCAACAGCACCGACGGGTACAAGCAAAGGATGAAGCGAGGAACGGCAGCGCCGCGCGCCACGTACCCCGGAGTAAGTGGGACCGAAATCAAACGCATTACTTTTCTCCAGTCCTGGCAGCTTCTGTCAGTCAACAGGAACTTGGCGCTCAGTCGCTCTTGCACCAATAACAGGTGTTGTTTTCACATCATATGTTTTTTCCTTTGGTTTAACAATTTGTCTCTGAGAGTGCAGTTAAACGCGTGAAATGTTGCACATTCTCTCTGCCTCCCGTAACAACCCAGACACGGACTAAAATCTGTTCGCTGACACCTGAGGTTATAGAAAGATACATTATTACCTAAACGAATATTTTAATGGTTGATATAAAACTATTTGTGTGAATGACAAATAAATCTCACGTACAGTACACGTATGTTAACCTTTCCCATCATCAGATTTTTTTCCATGCTATGCTGCGTGCCTGGTCTTTTTTCATGTTTCCTCGAACAACTTACCAACGAAAAGGAATCTACTCAGTAACACATGTGCATTTTATTAGGCATACTCGATTCTTTTCCCCGTAGTCAAAGGGCATTTTGGAGAAAAGCTGTTTTGTCCCTGAGTCACGCAGGGCTTCTATTAAATAGCGAGTCTGAGCGAACATATGTAGACCATACGCTGCGTGCCGGATACCTGATCATATCTTGGCAGTGATACAGTTTTGGGCTCAACCGCCACCTGCGTTCACGATTGCATCTTGCATTGGCGTGTGTGCGTGCATATATGCGTTTGTTTGTGTGAGTATATATGTGTCCATATACACAGTGCACCTGGATGAAGCAGACGGCGCACCCGCAGCTGCAGGTCAGCGGTGAGGCCCGTGTGGGCTCCCCTGACAGTGGAAAGGGGGTATAAGTGTTCGGCCCACACAGAACCTCCGATACCTGCACGCAGGATGTCAGCAGGTCAAACCCATCTCGCTTGCTTGCAGCCTGCAGCTATCATCTCTATTCTGTTCATTTGCAGCTCGTGTGATTGCGAGTGTGCATGTGTAAGTGTGCGTATGGAATAAACAAGGTGATTGTTTGTACATGGTAAATGGCACGGAGGCACAGCCGATGGTGTAGCGCACTGATAAAAACTGAAATGAAATGTCAGATTGACTGTTTCCGTTTACCGCAGTGATTTAAAATAATATTTTCAGGAGTCTTCAGGATCTTGGAGACAATTTCTCTTCTAGTCTGTTTGAGTTTGAATTAGCGCCGTAAACATTCGCCCCCCCCCCACAATTTTCAATATTTCTTCCACAAACCTTTTTCTTCCTCGCCGAAGGTTCAAATCCAACCAAAGCGATATACACACACAGATAATCTTATACGGTTTTAAAAAAGGCGTCACGTTCGACCCCCACTCATCCCCGGCATTACTGGGGGGAGCGTAGATGTGTTTGATGATTGTCTTCAATAAAAGAGAGAGAGAGAGAGAGAGTGAGAGAGAGTAAAGAGAGAGAGAGGGACACAGCTGTTTCTTCCCAGCAGAGTGCTGGTTTAGGGCTCAATTGTGCATTTTGCAGATAAAGTGACAAAACTACTGGAGGCGGTGTTGTGTGCAGCTGTTGCCACAGCAACCATGATTTGGAGACCAGGTTCTCCATTACCAGTTCATTTAAGCTTCCTAATTGCGTTCCACAGAATCTGTGACCACAACTGCAGCTTAGAGGCAAACATCCTTTTTAGTGCAGGGGAAAGAAAAAAGGGCAGCGTGACACGTGAGTTAAGACACGTTTAATACGCAGAATGTCTGGCATTGTGCGGGAACGGTGTCATGACATAACATAACCAAGTTGGACTTTATTGCATGCACACATTCAGTCATCAGATGATAAATTGTAGACAACGCTTTTTTTGGTATGAGACACTTCGTGAAGTTGTGTCAGTGCGATTGTGACGCATGACACTAGGTAGTGTGTGGATGTGTGGGAGAGTGAAATAGCTCTAATTGTGCCGGGCCACGGCCTCTGAGCTCTATTATTCCATCCTATGGCAGCAGGTCATGACTGTGGGGCCACCGGGCCCTTTGAACCTCGTCAGAGCTGAACCCTCAGAGAAAGCCAGCCCACAATGCTTTTCTTCTGCGCCTCTCTTTTAGTGGGGTTTGAAATGATTGGTAACTGTTGAGCCACTGTTCTCTCCCTCGCTCCCCTGCTAGTGACCCTCTCTCCACCGTGTCAGAGCCACTAGATAAGACGGCAGTCCAATTATCTGCACACTCTCCCTTTCTCTCGCGCTCTCTCTCACGCACGCACACAGTTTAAGATCAACGATCAAGGGCAGCTGCTCACTCTTAATCAAATTATCTTTAGAGCTTTGACTGCAACAGGTTGCTTTTGGTCCAAGAAAACACGCTAGATGAAGCCTTTTTCCAAAAACGACAAAGGCGCCCGGTGCATCCAAACAACTCCCTCCAGTGTCCACACCTCTCCACGAGAGCACTTTCTAGGTTCAGAGCGAGTGTGAAGGTACCCATCTGGATGACAGCTCTGACTTGAGTGAGTTTCGTTCTGAAAGAGCGCAGCCCAAGTGCAGCTTTCTATTCAAAATAAGTTGACCCTAAACTCAGAGTCTGACCCGCCCTTTGTCTCCCTCACCCTTTTCCCTCCGCCTGGACAAACAAAGACCTCTGGCCCTCCACGTTCTGCGCCCAGCCGGCCCTTTCATGACTTTTTTGCCATTTTCTCCTATTTGATTATTTGATTTTTTTTCTCAGGGGTGGACTGGGGGATGGCGGGGGCTATTCGTTTCCCTCACGGCTCCCAGAAGTGGCACAATTTATATCGTTGCCAGGGAATTAGGACCCCCCGACCCCTTTGTTGTGGATTGTATGGTGGTTGGCTGAGGGCAGGGCCGGGGTGGATGTCCCTTTATTTCTCTATTAGAAGAGGGCTTGGTTCCCACAGGAGCACCGGGGAGCTATGAGGTAATGTTTACAGAGCCTAGCCCTTGTCTTCAGTGAAAGGGAGAGAGAGTCGGTGTGTGTCACCATATAGAGAATGCTGTAAAATTTTGAGTAACAATTAGACAATTAGCTGTGGTGATTCAACAGCCGGGAATAAATGAGCTAGTTTTCAGCTGAAATGAAACTTGTGGGTACAGGCAAACAAGCGGGCGCAAACAAAGCCTAAGACAACCACGCTGTTATCACGCACATGCACTCTCTTTCTGCAACACGGGATAGCTGTAAAACTGAATATATAAGATACACCCACGTACACACGTCAACGCACACAAACACAGAACAGCAGAAGCAAGGAGGGAGTCTTCTCTTCATAGTGAGGAGTGCGGTGTAGAGAGAGAGAGAAGCAGAGAAAGTATGCAAAGAGAAGTAAAGGGAAACTTTTCATTAATTTCTTAATGTTGTTAAGGTGTTGATGCCTGAAGCTCTGACATGCACTAGTTCATTCAGAGTTTACAGACTGTAGTCATGTGTGTGTGTGTCTGTGTGTGTGCGTGCGCGTGTGTGTGTGAGAGCCTGTATGCGAGTTAAATATATACTAGCTCCATAATGTGCACTCACGCAGGCCTTACATACACATGCAATGTTTAACATAACTTACTTCTCTAATGATTTATTTCAGGCGACTTCCACAGGATGTCGTGGGGAGGGACTTGATTTTAGCCTTTGAAATGGATGAAAACGTTGTATACTAGAAAAGGCTAATTTATGAGGATTAACTTCTTTCAGTGGAATAGCTTGTGCCAATGAACTGCGGACAATAGGGCCATGTATTTAGAAGGCAAACTTCTAAACAGTGTATGACATTTAGTGGCATCTAGTGGTGAGATTGTTATTTGCAACCAACGGCTCACTCCACCCCTCCCTTTCGAAGCACAACTGCTGACACAGGACTAAGAACGTCATGTTTTTGCTTCTTTGCCAAAGGAGATCATATATTGACGAAGTGCTCTGTAGAGCAGTTTGTCCGTTTAGGGCTACTGTAGAGACAACATGGCAAATTCCATGCAATGGGACCCGTAGATAGAAATAGCTCAGTCTAAAATGATTAAAGCATAACGCTTCATTATGTAAGGCCATTTATGTGTGTTTTATACTGCATTTCTGTCACTATTTCCTCCAAAAAAATACACACTGGACCTTTAAAGTCATGTTTTCGAACCCATCCTGTGTCTCGTAAAAATAGCAAACCTATATTTTTTTAATTGAGCTTTGCCTATTTTGTGCAAGCACGCACGCATGCACACACACACATTTATAAGCTGTTTTCCAAAAAAACAAATGGACCCTACTCTGTAGGGTTTACCAGGACCACACACATATACGAATATGTCCCCAAAATATAGTTAACATAGATTAAAATGCACATAATAAACTGTCTGTTTGTTAATGCTAAAGTTTGCCTATAAGTTCATCTCTTCCTCTTTGACATATAAACTCTAAAGCTTTTATTCAAAACCACCCCTCCCACAGGGCCTTAGCCTGCGCTGGATGCCTCTCTCTCTCTCTCTTTCTATCTATCTATCTCTCACTCATTCACTCACTCAGGTCCTACCAATCAATGCTCCAAGCCCCAGGATGCCTGATTTATCTGCGTTCCTACAGGCTCCGTCACCTCCACAAACTGTAAAAGATCAATTTACACAACTCTGCCACCAGAGCGCTATTGACATAACACGGGTGACTGGCTCTCGTCCTCGATCTGGCTTCTCCGACGCACATCTCTTTCCGTCTTTCTTGCTTTAGAAGTTTAGGTCAGAAGGATGATTTGAGAGGCAGATGTCAGAGGTCACGAATCTGATCTTTAGCTTCTTTGCCCCGTACGAGGCCGTGCTTTCTATACCGATGAGTTCTCGCCGAACACTGACCTGCAACTGTGGAGTCTACAGACAGCTGTGCAGAGTCCTGCAATGGATAATAACCTACTGCAGGCCTGGGGCAGGGACTGTGCTCCATCTATAAAAGAGAACTCAGGAATTCTTTCATTTGAGGTATTACACATGCTCGGTGGAGCAATATTGATTTTTTTCTACTGCTTCCTCAGAGCCACACTGCAAGCATAAATGTTTTGCCAATTTATAAAAGTTTTATCTGGGGGAGCGAACGGGAGAGAGGGAGGCGGCAAGGAGGGACAAAGTCGAAGCGAGGAAAGGTAGATAGAAAGATTGAGACGGAGACAGACAGAGAGATGCAGAGAGATACATTTTTCCCTGGCCATGTGCCACTGCATCTCAGCCTCTCTGTGTCGTTCCCAGCCGGGGATTGTGGGAGGAGAGGCTGGCATTTATAAATAAAACCATATGGTGAAAAAACAATAACGCGTGGACGTGTAATTGCTAATTGCATAACAGTGCTCCGAGTCTTCATTCCTGTTTCACTGAAGGTGCCTATACAGGTTCAACAGAGCCATTTACAAGCTAGCACCGACTACCCACGATGCCAAAGATTTGGTGTGCGAACAAACAAAACGCAAGTCTGCTGGTCTACGCAGATGCTACGCAACTTCAGAGTTTGTGGCTGGAGCATCTTCAAGAAGCGTTAATGTTTCAAAACACAGACCCAAACTGCGCCGTAACATATTGTGGAATTTCAGATCCAACGGAATTCCACCTGCCGGTGAAAACGATCGCTAACAGACGATAACCACCTCCATCGGTCTGTTACAATAGATAAACGCTCAATTAGATTATGTCTCATTAGTGCGGATCGTATTCCATTGGACTGCTACAGCTGGACAATGAGAACGCTTTTACTTTCTTAATCATTTTGGTTTTGATAAGGATATAGCAGTAGAGGTGAGGTTACAGGGGATGCGTGGTTATAAAGCCTCCGTTTAATAATGTAATCTTAAATTACAGTTTAATTACAGCCGCTTAGTCACAGGGGATGCCCCGTAATTCAATCACTGGCCTCCAACTACTGTAACACACAAAGCCTTATCGGGCTGTTTTAGCCTTGATATGAATAGCCTGTTTCGGGCCTGTGTAATTGGTCTGAAGTCTCAGACTGTATTGCTCAGGACTTCGCCTTATTCTTCATCCATTGCCTTTGTGTTCTGCAGTTCATGGAAACTGTAGGGAGAGAGATAAAGAAAGAGAGACCACCAAGCTTTGTACAATTGTATCAAACACTCCCTAAAGAACACAAGCAATAGAAAGCGGGAAGGCTAGAAGGCATGGAATGGAATGTTTCGCTCTCCCGTTCCCAGGTCAGAGTCCACGCACGTAAACCCAATTTGTCTTTTGTTTCCCCGGTCTGATTCCTTTAGAGACCCCATCCCATAGATTTTATGCAGCGAGGAAATGTAATGCTTTTCATAAATTTTCTTGGGGGAAAATTAGGTTTGCAGAGACGCAACTTCATTTCGGCTGGGGCTGTGTGCTCGCTCAGGCAGGCAGACGGGTGGGCTGGCATCGGCCTGAGGAGGGGAGGAGCTGACGTGTGTTTGCAGAGTAGGAAGACGAAATGAAAATCCGAACGCTGGAGCTGAGTCAGCATGATTCACCCTGCCTGTTATTGCTCTCGCACGGAGACGGCGCACTTCATAAGCGCCTCGGATGGCTTTGGCTCTAACGTGCTTCTAAACGGAACTCTCCGTCTTTCTCTCTACCTACCTGTCTGTCTCTCTCTTTATTTTTCTTCTCTAAGCTCCAGCTCTTCTTCTCCCAAACATATCAGACAGTGTAGTGTTGCCGTGGGGAGACGCACACAGATTCCTGTCAACATACATACATAACATACAGTATGACCTCTGAACCCTCTGCCGTCTGGTTGGATGTCTGGGCCTGTGAGGTTGGGATGGAACAGACGAGAAGCAAATGGGGGTCGGGAGTGGAGGGACCCTGTTTTGGGTCCTGTACAACGCAGAACAAATCCTTTTCATGTCACGCTGTCAACACAGAACACACATCTGTGCCTGGATATCCTCAAAAGGGTTCTCACTGAGTATTCTATGAATGCTAAACCTGACATGAGAACTCTCATCTTCACATGTGACACAAACACAGTCATATATGTCCACCAGGGAAAATGAAATGAAGGAACACTGCGGGAGCCGAGACCCAAAGTGCATTGTAGCGTTTACAGGGACTGTTGCGATGGATTTCGGCCCTTCTCTTTTTTCAGGTTGTCTCCACAGCAGGCAGAGCGATTTCATCTGGGCTCATCATGATAATCTGCTCCTGTGGGTTCCGCAGACCCCTGGAAAGACTTTGAGTGACAGCTGACACCTGCTTGCATGGGAACCCCCAACACACTCCATACACACACACATAGTATCAATGATCACCTTTCTGTTCCATGTTACCCAACATTTCTGTGCATTTACAATACTAAGTGTCTATAATACTGCATCAACAAATATAGCTTCTTTCATAAAGCCTGTGTTTGCACAGCAATCGTCTCATACTATGCGGTATTATTTGTGTATGTGGGAGTACGGCGCGGATGAAGTCGAGGTAAAGTGGTGTGAAATATCACAGCTCGTGAATAGCTGTCATTGTGCAGGTATACCATGAAAAACTGCAGTGTTCTTTGCTGTCAGACAACCCAATACAGTGTGAAGAAAATCCCCATCTTAGCTTCTCTCTCTCTCTCTCTCTCTCTCTCTCTCTCTCTCTCTCGTTCACATACACACACAGACGATCTCGGTCAGTCTGCGCCAGAGCTGGGCCTCGTAAAGCATCAAAATCAATTTCTTTTAAAAACACGTTTTTCAGAAACTTATTAGGCGCTTTAGAGATATATCATACACCTTCGACCCGCAAAGGATGAAAAACGACAGGTGCAGCGGCAGCCCATTTCTCCAGCCGAGCGCGGAGCTGCCGCAGCCCTGCCGCTGGGGAGCCGTAAAACAGGCGCGCAGCCCCAGCAGGGCCCGGCGGCGGATGGCACGCTCGCTCTGCTACCGGCCCTGCGCCCGCATAAATCAAGATAATTCTCTGCAAGCCTTGAACTCTAACCTTACCACAATTCATGGGGACGTCAGCGCCAGCCGTGGCGGAGGGGAGGAAAGAAGAGAATGGGGAGGAAAAAGAAGGGAGAGAGAGAGAAAGAAGTCCATTGGTGGGGCAATGCATAAACGGGTTTGGAGAAAAAAAGAAGGGGAGGGAGGGATCTGAATTAGTCACCATCCAGATTGGGCCCCACTGCATTTAAATGGTCCCTCTTTACGAGCCATTTATCTTCCACTCCGGCCATTTTCATTACACCAGAAAGCAAGTCGCAGCTACCAGCTGGATTCTACTGCGCACTGAAAATTAATAACCTCCCCCCTTCAACATCCTCGCAGCCTTTACTGTCTTACCCTGTAGCTCGCAAACACGCCACCCATCCCCCATTCCTTCTGAAGGTCCCTACATATGTGCAAGGTGGTAATTCTCTTCCAGGTTTCGTGGTTATTTGCATCCTTGCATCTCCAGCAGTCTTTCAATTTTCTCCACTCTCTTAGCCTTTTGGCCTCCCCGCCCCCTCCCCTCGACACAAACAAATCATCCTGGGCTTTTAAAATTTTCCCATCTTCCCCAAGTCTCGCGTAGCCAGACTTTTTGATGGCATTAAAATGGCTTGTGCTTTTTGCAGCTTAAACTGACCAAGAACCGCCCAATTAGACAGGACGAGCAAAATGACTGACCAGTTAAGCAAGATCCATCATGGTGTGTGGGACTTCTATGTGTCATTCAAAGTTGAGGTTATTTAAGATATATTAGCACAATAACACGATAATAGCAGTGCAAAAAAATATGACACACTTATACTTTAAGTTTATGCTGGCCTATTAGTATCCTTTTTTCAAACAACTTTTAAGAAATAGAGTAGCCTTAAGCCGTATGTCCACCGAGGTGTTTAGGCCTGCGGCCGGCGGCCGGCGTGTTTTTTCAAAAAACAAAGCCGTGCTTTTAAAAAAAGCCATCAGTTGACGTTTTTTTTTGCTCAGCGCTGGTGCTATGCGTTTTTCCCACGATTGGCGTTCGACCGAGCACCCAGAGTTGAAAAATGCTCAACTTTGAGCACGTTGCACCTGCAGCGGGCATTTTCAGCCGAGCTCCTGCTGTTCTCAGCCGCGTAAATGCGCCTCGGTTGGACACAGCCCCTTAAAATTACAAGGTGGCTAATTCGTATGAATTCATATGTTGCGAATCGTACAAAAACATACGATTACTAGCAAAAAACATTACTGCAGCCATACCTCTGAACCTGCCCCTAAACCTAACGTCACTGGTGCAAAAGCAAATCGTACTAAAGTATATAAATGAGATCATACGAATTCATACAAATTAGCCAAAATTAGCCACTTCAGAAAATAGTTACATTTTAGTTACGTAAAAAGTTACAATTTACAAATGGTAAAACTGAAAAACATCGTAAGTACAGGACATTAAGAATTGTGTTGCCTTACTCTTAGAACTTGGGTGAATCAGATAAGTGCTTACTAAATCAAAAAAGTCTTTCCCAGTTTTGTGTGCATATGAATTAGATCAGCTTCCCCTTGGTGGGACATGAGAGAGGCAGAAAAAGAGAAAGAACGAAGAAATGAAAAACAGGGTAAGTACTTTGATTCATTAATTAGCTTTGGTTTCCTTTGCTCTTGTGTAAGCAGTGACCCTCTGGCTTTCTGGAAGAATGGTGTGAGCTGTGCCATTTTACTGCCAGTTTCAGTAATACAGGGTTGCTGCACTGGAGTGAGGGGCTACGAGCAACAAAGATTTGGGGTTGCAAATGGTCTTCCGTTGAGTTTACCCAAACTGGAGCCAATCACATCAAGCTGTTTTTAGCCCATTCTGATCCAAAATTAGAATTAAGGCCCATCTGTGTACAGGAACACAGCCTGAACTCAGCTGTAGGCCAAAGATGGCAGACCAACTATATTCTGCGGTTATGCTGTGTCTTTAACTTCTGATCCATTTTTGATCTGATCCAAAACTTTTTTCCAGCATATTAGATTGTTTTTTTTTCGTTGAGCATATGGCAGTGGATTCTGGAATTACTTTCTTCCTGGTGAATACATGCCGTGCTTCTTTAGAATATGTGAAAAAGAATCTTAAGAGGCAGCATAATTGAGATATTTTTGCGATAGCCCATAATTTGGGATTTCAAGGCACTTCAGCAACTACATTCAAATACCTTATTTGACCCCATACAAAGTGAGGTGAGACCTGACCTCCCATGACACCTAGTTCCATATCTGCATCCACTGCTTCCCCACCGTGTTAAAAGCTCATGGTTTAGTGGACACTTCAAGGTTCCCTGATAGTGTGACCTTCAATTGCTTTATATCTGAGCCTCATCTGCATGACATCACGTCTGCTGCCGTGATCTCCACGCTGTGGTGCAGGCAGATGGAAATCAATGGAAGTGCCTGCGGACACAGAGCTGTCTGAAAGCTTCTGCTGACCCGACCGGTCGCAGGTCCCTCGGCCACGTTGCGTGATTGGTCGAGTGCCGTTCCATCGAGAGCGGCTCAGAGCAGCTAGGTGACCCGGATTGTTTCTACCAGGTCCAGAGAGAAATGAAGGGGCAAGGCCGGACTCTTTTCTCTCCTCACAAATCTTTCTACTCTTTCTCTGTGTCATTCTCCGTCTCATTGTTTTTCCCCATACCCCCCACCCCTCTTCCAGATTTTCTTCCGCTCATCCTCCGGGCTATCAGCACTGCAATTCTGCATCAGCAATTCAAAGAAACAAAAGGGGAATGAAAACAATCTTTGGAACTCCATGAGAGGAGCCAAGGAGGGAAAAAAGATGAAGGTAAATAGAAGCCAAAGCTCGATGATGTGTGGAACAAAGATGGGCCTCTGTTTGCGTTACAGAGGGGATGGTGTTTGTGTTGAGGGGTGGCCACGTGTGGCAGTGGCTTTTGTCCCCCCCCGAGGGAAGCTCCAGGGAGCCGGGCGATCAATACCGCAGCCATTCCTCCTGCTCACCGGGGGAGCCGACCACCGACAACATACCACTTCCCTTTTATGAGACTCCCCACAGAAGAAGAGAGGTGGAGAAAAGATGAGTGAGAGAGATGCCTTTGGTGGAAGGGAGGGGTGGATGGTAGTCCTTAGACACAAAGGCTTGAGAATGAGGGGCTAAGGGTCCGAGCCCCCAGCGGCTCGAAAAGGAAACAGTACAAAGTGCACCTGCGTGCAGGCATTTTATCTATGCAGGCTCATTTTAACAGCACTGAGGAACTTTCCAAGTCCCTCAGTCAGGTTTCAAGCCTAAACATTTCAGACACTTCTATAACATTTAACTTTCTAGGCTCCCTTGTGTGCTCAAAATAAATATTCTCCCTCTGTGGGATATCCCCCACTATTCCTGTATAACTATAATACTATTCCAATTAGCTAATGAACAAAGATGTTGACTCATGTGGACCACATACTGCATATTTGTGTTGTGAAAAGACTATAAACAAGTATGTGCCCACTCGCGTTTTATCCCTTGTTCCATTCTCAGGTCCACCCTTTCTTTATCAACAGTCTCCACTAAACACAGAGACCTCTTTCACACGGGCCGTAATGCTCTGCTGCCAGGGTCTTCGAGGAAACCCCTCTACGCATACATTCACACACATCCATCCGAGCAGCAAATGACTCAGCAGTCCAATCCAGTGCTACACACCAGATTATATTTCATGGCTTGCTCAGGGAAAGATTAGTAGCTCTCTGTGTTTGGCAGCTGGAATGTAGAGCACCACTGCCTGACATGCGGAGGATACTGTAACACCAATCTATAAAAGCCCTACTATGCTGCGTGTCTTCTGTAATATAGGTATTCAATAACAGGGTATGGTCATAATTAGAATAATAAGTCTTTACAAAGCTGATGATTTGCAACCAACAGTAATGAGCAATGAAGGGGAAGCAGAACATATGATTAACTGCCTCATAAAAAACTGACTTTACACGTTTACATGTGGAGTTTATGTTGGCAATTCGTTTTACTCATCTAGTTATTTTAGAGCTAAGGCGTTAAATTCACCATGTTAAAGAGTAATTATTTTGTGATTTTTAATGTCCTACTTTGGTTTATGGAGTGTCCAACAACAAGTTTACGTACATAAAAGGTGTAAAAACACTTTAATTTTCGAATTATAGGCAGTTATTATTACCTTACTTCTTGACTGACTCTCAAATGATTAGTTCGGCGATTCATCCGTCTAATTCCCGCCTCTCTGTCAGCCTACTCTGATCCGATTGGTCAAATAGTCTAGTCTGCTGTGATTGGTCTACCGCGTACAGCTTCGCAAATGGAACGTAGACGGGCGGGAATTGCACCGAGTGATGCAAATCTGAGGCAGAACTGAAATTAGAATGACAGAAGACTCCTCAGAGTCGACTCCTTTTTTCCGAAACCAATAACTTTGTTATTCATTCATTTTTTGGCTTTACAACTTGGCAGACTGCTAACATTCACACAGCAACATTACACACTGTATGAAATGTAATTTTAAGGACATTGTAATAGTTACTCTTTAATGTTTTGGTTCACCACATTTACCTTTCTAATTTTGGAAAATATTCAGTAAATTTCCTTACCTTGAAAATGTCCTCTCACCAACAAGATCCATGGCAATTTTCGGCAGGTGACTACACTGTAAAAAAAAATTGGGGAAAAAAACGTAATATAGCAACTGGTGCATCAAGAAAAGTGTAAAATAAAAAAAATGTGTAAAGTAAAATTATTTTTTTTGTAAAGTAGAATGAAAATGTTTGTTATTTTACACCAAATTTGTAAATTTGCAAATTTGCAGCCTGTTTCTGGAATTTGACCTTTTCAACGTATTTCAAAATTTTGTAGGATCGTATTTATGGAAAATTCAAACAATGTCAGTGAAAGTATAAAAGTGTTTGTTGCCATTTGTTGGAGTTTTTTGGATTAGTGTGAATTAGCCTTAAGTGTGATCTGTTTTCACGTTTAGAGGTGATGCATCATTCTTGCATTTTTATAATCTTTTATTAGTTTATCTTTTGTATGATTAATTGTATGAATTCATACAAAACCGGCATATCGTAAAAACATTTTACAAGGTCAAGTTAGATTCACGTGTTTACCATATTTGCTGACAAGTAAGTCTCCTGTAGAACCTGTCCCATACCTGAGGTAAAAACATCAAATTCATTGCATAACAATGAATAACAGTATAGTGTCTGTTTATTTGTATTCATTTAGTAAACAAAGCATGTTGTGAAACAGCACAGTTATTTTTATACTGTCACTTTATTAAATTCTAAGCCAATTTTCTTTCTTCATCAGGTCGTGTTTGAACACAAATATGGCTGCATGCATTCCACAAACCCTCACAGCGTGAGATGTACAGAATGAGAAAATGACACACACGCATACAGCAGGGGGCTTCTGTTCTCTTTATATTTAACTTAATGTAAAGAACGAATGTATCAATGTCTTGTTTACTAAGTCACAGGATGGATTTATTTACTTTTGCTGATGTGCAATAAAATGTAAATCTCAACAATAAAGGGAATTCCTCTAGGAGTACTGCGCAGGGGACAATTATTGGAGAAGGATAGAAAGAGACATGCAGAGATGGCTGATCTGGGCACTGAATCTATGGCAGGGACCGAGCTCGACAGCTGCGGAGTTGTGCATCACATTACATTACATGAGAGAGACAATGATAGAACTTTTCTATGCCTGTGTTGTGTGAATTTGATTTATCTTGTTTTCATGGATGTTTTTCAACATTACATCCACTGCTTTACCTTTGTGTGCTGTAATTCTGTGATGCTTTTGAATCTTGCTACACCTCAGCCAGCAGGAAACGTTCTCTTAACGTTATCAAATATTCTGGCAGTAACATAAAAAAACATTTTAGCGACATTATGTCATTGCTTAACATTATAAAAAACATTTTTTAGGCTGTTTGAGGATTGCTCAAAGATTCATAAAGATTTCATAAATGCTTTTATAATTTGAATCAAAACATTCTTACAACATGTTTTTGTTAGCTGGCACTCTTTTGGATTGTTTTTGATGAAGGTTTGTTGTTTTTTAAACAGTACTTGTATCTGTACCTGATATGATATGATAAATACTGTGTCTGTCAATATAATAGATTGTGATGTATGTGAGTAAAATATCCCATCGTGTCTGCTTGCTGGGGATATTGCTTGAATATGTGTTTGTGTTTCATTTTTATTTCATCCTAATAATCCCCAAAACAACCTTATAAACATACAAACCATTTTTTGATTTTGACTTATAGTTTTGTGTGAAGGTTATGTTTAGAGTGTACAAAATATTACTGTAAAAACAAACATGTCAATGCACAATCTTTGTAATGACACAACCTCCGTGTCCTTTATGGGAACTGTTGTGCTTGTTTGTGAGTGTTAGCCATGGTGGGTTAGTCCTCTATTTCCTCTGATCATCTTTATTGCACACACACACCAACTCGTCTGGTCGACCTCTCTTCACCGGTGAGTCACAGAGCCAGCAGGAGACTGTTTCCTCCCAGAACCCCCTGCTGACTGTTTTTGACAACAGCAGAGAGGAACAGAGTGATCAGACACAGAGACAGAAAGAAGGAGAGCGAGGGAAGAGAGTGAGAAAATAGCATCGGGGACAGAAGTGTCTGTCAGAGTTGATGAGAAGAGGTAACCAGAACAATAGGGAATGCTACAGTATAAGACGCGCAAGCACAAATAAACACAGAGACAGACTGTCATGATCACTTGGATTTCTTACACAATGCATCGTGTGCGTTCTATTAAGACTCTTTTGGGTCTGTGATTGTGACTAATGGAAATTGACCAGCGATAAAAATCCTAAGTAGTCAATCCAATAAATCAATCATCAATCAACCAATCAGTACTAACTGAAATGTTAGTAAACAGTGTTAGTGTCAGTTAAACATGGTGCTTAATCATGACAAAAATTGACAATAAGCAATAAAAACTCTAGGGTGTGATGTAAACAACACTGTACATAGATTTAGCTGTAAGACGTTATAAAACACCAATTCTTTGAGAGTGTTCTGGACCAGGTGGTCAGTCATAGCATTGGTTTTGACTTTGGTTTTGCTGTGCTGCTGGACAGTTCAATTCATTTATAGATCAATTGATGGGTTTGCGCAGAAGAGAAGATACAAAGATCCTTTCAATGCCTTTCTATTGCAGTCTCCCTCTATTTCACGAAACGCACACATCTTCAGCCTTAACTGTTGCATTCTCTCTATTTTGTATTGGGAACCTATAAACTGCTGTTATACCAAGTGATTTGTAGCAAATATCTTTGAGTTTTGCCAACTTTTTTTACTATGAAAACCATGTCTACCATGTTCCACTCTTTATTAATAGAATGTCAAAACAGTGCCGCAGCTGTCGCGAGGTAGCAAAAACGCAATTTAAAAAACCCCTCCAAAAATAATGACAAGAAACCTTGTCTAACAATATAGCACATATTCAAAATGTTTCGCCTTCTATAAACCTTTACACTTGACACTCGGCAGTCTGTCAGGGCCCAGAGATGAAGTTATAGGTAGTCAGGAAGTTATCGACTTAAAGATATCCGCACCAACACCTACCTAAAAAACACTGCCAAGTGCCAAACACACACACTTGAAAACTGCCATTGTTCTTACTCCATAAACTTGTCAAGCCCTCCTCATTTCACCTTCTCATCTTCACACCCACAAGCAAACCGCATTTTTTTTCTCTCTTTTTGAAGGGAGCAGTTAATAAATACATCAGGGTAAAAAGTGCTGCGCTATTAAAATGGAGAGAGATGAAATATGGATGAAGAGATGGAGATTCAGGTGTGTCAGATGTGATTTAATATAGTTGTGGCGGCAGCGCCCAGGGGAGAGAGAGATTACTGTGGGGATGGAGGACGGACGATGTGACCTTTGACCTCCCGTGGCAGGAGTATAGCATATAGTGCTGAGCAGAGCTGTATGGATCCACGGCGAGAGAGGAATGGATTAACTGATCAACACCTTCATCAATCTGCCTTAAGGGGGTCGCACACCGGACACTGAACCGCCGAGCCGCGCAACGTAGTGCTATTGTTTGTTAAAATGTACGTATTGTTTTCTATGAGTGTACACACCGGTGCCGCCATTCCGCGACTGTCGGCGGCGCTATGCTACAACTCAGGACGCCTGCACCGACACAAAGCGCCACTCGCTTAATTTACATTAAATTAGACGTTCTTTGACTGAAATCATCTTTAATGTACACACTGACTTCACCATAAGCTGCAAGATGCATTTATCTGTTTGAGAATAACAGAAAAACAGCGCATTAATACAGAAAACCTCTCGATTCTACCACATTAATGGCAGAGTTGTCCTAGATGCGACGTTGCGCGGGTCAGCGCTTCCGCATCCGGTGTGCGACCCCCTTTAGTGTGCACGAGTGTTGTTGTGTGTGCGACATGTGAACATGGGTCTGCAAGTACAGTACTTCAAAGGTTTGAAAGGTTTTTGTTGTAGCTTTTTAAAGATTTATCATTTTAGCCTTTATTTACACAGTACAGTGGGAGAGAGGACAGAAACCGATGTAGGAGAGACAAAGAACCACAAGTTGGGATTCTAACTCGGGTCATCCGAAGCGCGTCTTTGTTATTGTTTTCAAATAATGACTTTCGGTTAATTTGTAATGCTGTCTAATTGTTTTAGCAGGCAAATCATAATTATTTTATCTACTTTATCTACTCATAGTCGGACATCCAACTTGTCAAATCGGAGAAATCAACACCATCCTCACAAATGCTATCTTTGCCATTTCCAAGATGGTGACGACCAACTCTTGAGTAAAGACATTGAACATTGTTTCAGCAATAGCTCCATTGATCTTCCAGCTCACATCCTTTTCCGAACTTCTCTACATCAGTTGTTAACTCCCTGCCTTTCTTCCTCTTTCTGTAACAGTCTGTTGGTGCACGAGCATCCCTCTAATCTAACACTATCCGAGAAATATAAATCTCTGGTCTTGTCTAGAGATGTGTGTTTGCGGCTTTGCCCTGGACCAGGCAGGCTGAGAAGGATTAAAGGAATGTCCTCTGGAAGTGCTGAGTTGTCATTATGCAGCATCCCTCAGCTGTCACGCTTAACCCCGTCATTAAAGGCGGTCAGTAATATATGCACGGAGCGGGTCAGAGTGGCAGTGTTAAAGCAGTCACTAAACGCTTGCTCTCCTTCTGCCGTCTCCTGTATTTCTTTTCTCCCTACACAAACCTGAGTGTCTTTTAAAAGCACTTTGCCATGTTTTCACCCTGACAACTTGGGTAACAGATCTGGTTAAAGGGGCATACATGTCATGTTATTCATAACTAAAATGAGCACATGAACCTCTGCAAGTGAAGAAATTTGTATGCATACACTGCTAAAAAAAATTCATTAAATGTCCAAGCACAAACAAATACACATAATGGCTATTTAAGTCATTTCATATTACTATTGCAAATTTTGACCAAAATAAATGAAATTTTGGAAAACTAGCCACGTTTATTTTACTTGGAAAGCCAATTTGACCTTACAAAATGTTTAAGGCAGCAAAAACATTTTTTTACAGTGTACAATCTTAAGGTCTGTTCACACTGAGCTCGTGTGACCAAACCACACAAAAAATTCACAAACTGTACGCACTGAATTTTTGTTACTGTCTGAAGGGGGTCTTATCATTAAAAAAAGAATTGGCAGCTCATCACAGTATGATATTATGTTTGCTACGTGTGGAGCAGTTTATTACAATTATTTGTTTCAATCAAACGTGATGTGAATAATCATCTACACTTCCCTTTTCTCTTAGCACATTGTTGTCGCACCAGAGTGGCCTAGAAAAAGGCTAGACATCACATATCATCGTTAAATCTTGTTGTTATCATGTCATTACCGTGTCAATACTGTGTATTAAGCATCTTAAACATCATATACTGAGATTGAACTGTGAAATGAAAAGTTACAGATGCCTGTGTAAATGTCTCATTCTCTTAAAGGCCCCAGAAGCCCTCTTAAAACAGACGGGCTCCAGTGGACATTCAGCAGGGCGTGAACGACCTGCTATACTCACAGGCACATTCACTAACTCACAGGAAGAGAGCTGTAGTTCTATTTCCTGGACATTAATGCTGGATTTTAATGGCTGATCCTGACCCCAAAGGTTGACCTCATCTTCCTCTCTATCCTAAATCTCGTCTCAGTGCAACAGGCCACACAGACAGGCTTCAATGGTCAACTACAAAGACACACACTGCCCACCCCCACCCGCAATACATTTTTTACAGTTATTATGACAAATAATTGTGACATGAATAGATAATTCAATAAAAAGCACAATGATGGAGAACGCGAACACTGGGATCATTAATTGTCCTGTCTTGGGCTTTAACCGACAACCATGCTGAATAATATCCCCTCAGTTGGGGCTGAAGGTACGCGCCCGGCGCTGTGGCCCTGACGCATTCCTCAGGTTGCTGTTGTCAAGGACGAGAGGATATGTTTTAATTCAGCCACTCGCCGTATCTCACTGCATTGGCTATTCATTAATAATGTGTTTTAATTAGCTATTAGTTAACATGTTCCTAGTGTCAGAGATATGACGAGGGAGTCCCAGTGGGGGGCACGGGGGTGCGGGGATGAGACATGTCTCTCTCTCTCGCTCTGCTTCTCTCTGCAGAACAATTACCGCAGAGTGCTATTACACATATCGCTGGCTTATTAATGGCTGTTCACTTGTGAGGCCAATCATTGTACAGCTAGACAATGGATGGAGAAGACCTCCAACATGACACATACACACATACCCCCTGCTGAGTCCTATTGTGTCCTATCACCCCTACACGCACACACATAGCCGCACACTGAGAACAGTGGTAGGAATTACACATCACACTGGGAAAGAGAGAAGGAGAGTACCAGTGATAGAGAAAGAGAGGGAGACAGAGATTAGAGCTAATTAGCATGAACAATAACAACAAACAAACAGTAAGAGAGTGTGGGTCAGAGGGAGTCTTACAATGATGCTCTTAATTAGGATTGTTTACCAAGTGACACAGTTCATTTTCAATACACAGGGGCCCAACTACACTGTGCAGCAGCACACCCCCTCTTAAGCATAAACACACACTGTACCTACTGGAAAATAAACCCACATAGTTACACAGGCGCGCACACACACACACACCTAAATGGATATTCAAATAATGTAAAGGATATTAAAAATACATAAATAAACAGACGAACCAACGATAAATATATGCAGTTGTGATTGTATATGACATTTTTCATAAATATTCCCATATCTGCAGAAAACTGACGGTCAGACGTGCAGAGTTAGAGGTCTAATCTGCTGCCCAAACCCCAAAGGCCGGACGCTTTGCAGAGGTCACTCAAAACAGGGGCAAAAATCAAAGTGATTAAGGGCCCGAGGATCAATAAAGGCTTTATATTAGATTTACCCAGCCTGGCTGAATAATACACAGTCAGCGGAAAGAGGGTGGACCGGTTTTAAATGAAGTGATATGCAGCAGGCATGTGGAGATTGGACTTTATAAATCTTTAAAGAGCCGTCAGTTTTGTGAGCAGGGAGGTTGAGGAGGAAGAAAGTAGACGGTGGGTGTTGAATAGTACACTTGTCTGTGATGGGTTAGGCTGTTATAGAGTATGTTGTGTTGTAAGTTAAGGGAAAAATAGTGCATGTGTTTTCTCATCTTTAAGGTGACATTACAAACAAAAAAGTCGATGGAAAATATTACATGACCAAGACTTTCCTCTTTCTTTTTGAAGAGATTTTTTAGTTGTCTCGAAAGTGCTTTAAGTCATTGTCATGGTGAAAGGTGAATTTTTTACTTCAACGTCGGCTTTATCAAGCATGTCAGATGGTTTTGAGCCAAAACAACATTTTGAGCTATTTTACATTATTTATCTTGACTAGAGCTGATGAGAGACAGCACTTTGTTCTCATTGTTTGTTCTCAGTCTAACACGTTTCATCCTTTGTCTCACCTGAGGACTAAATACATTTTTGTAGCCTCTTGTGGACCTTATCTATTCCAGCACAATGCAACCACATTGGGTTAAAAAAAATCCCACGGAAGAAAAACAGATTTTAAATCAAAATCTAGTAAGTGTAATTTGTTGTAGTTCAATAAAAAAAAACATTTTAATCTTAAACCTTGCATTGGAAATCCTACAAATTGAAGCGTGTTTTAATTTTTTCACCTACTGCTCATTCAGGAACACACATAAACACAACACACACGAAAATCATATATACACACTCAGTGTCCTTAATCTCCATTACAGAAAATAATGCCTGCTGCACAACGATCGGTGTGCATGCTCGGTGATATTGCACTCCTTGGCTAGTGACAAACTCACTTGAAGTAATAAAATATATGAGGGAGGAAACTAATGCATATACACCTAGAAGAGCAGAGCGGTGTTAGATTAGCTAGAGATGCTGCACTCACACTGTAAAATCTATTTGAGGATTTACAAATATACATTTGTGCTATTTTGCGCACGTTTTGCATACAGCTTTTAACTTTTTTTAAACTTTTTGTAAGTTTTTGCACACGTTTTTTAAAAGTAAAATGTAACTTACAAAAATGAAGTAAATCTTTCTAGTTGATTTTTACAGTGCAGTCTTTCACTCACGTGTACAGTGGTGTAGGACCCCTCCGATCTCTGGTATTATTGATTTGTTACTCTGGTTGATCGACCAATCAGTGCTGCCCAGATGTTTTCAAAGTTATTGGTTTAATTATGTCACGTGTTGTGCGTAGCATACGCTCTAATCGTTTGCGCCAACGCTGCGATGGCGGGTGCACGAAACTCAATATCCTGTTTTTTGTACAAATTACGAAAGGATGAGCAATGTGAAAATGAGTAGACTGCTAAAGATAATGATGACACAGCATATGACTTCTTGTATTGTCAAAAGACTTTTCTCAGCAGAAACTTCTCACCCTCGAATACTTTGCTTGTCGTGTAAAAGGTAAGCCAATGGTTTGACTGATAGCCGCCGAGCTACTGTGGTTCTTAATCCTGGTCGTCACGACCCCCCGCTCTGCATATTTTGTATGCTTCTCTTACCGCTTCAGAGGTTTAATCAATTGACCCTTGTGTGGAGTTTGATTGACAGGCGGTCGAACCAATCATAACACCGATATTATGCGTAATAGCAACAGGGGGTTGCTATTCGCCATTTTGTCCAACAATCAAACCATAGAGTTTAACCGGCTGCGCATTATGCGGTTTTAAAAAGACCTTCATGATTGTTGCTGGCCGTCACACTGTACGAACATGATCCCAGCTAAAAGTCATGTCACTGTGGAATCTTGGTTGTCATAATGTGCAACAATAAAGACTTCTTAAAAAAGAGTTTTGGCTGAGTTTTACCTCGTGCAATGACTTAAGGACTGCATCTCAACACAGCCAGATTTTTATTGGAGGTAAAATTTGATCTTTATGGTCATAATCACAGATTCACCCGTTGCCTAAACGTGTCAGAAACCAACAGCGCTATCCAGACGTTATGTCGTTACAGCAAGCACAGTACGTCAGGCTAGAGCTTCAATCTTTATTTTCTTTACTTTATTCCGAGTCACTTTCACATCCTGAATATATACTTCCAATGCATATTGCAGACTTTCTTATTGCTTTTGTGTGAAAGCCATTTCTAGAAATTATTTCACGATTTATATTCTTTAGTGCAGTGGGAGCGCTTTGGCTGATGTCGGACATAGCAAAAGGGGGCGGGCTTTACGAAGGGTTAATTCGCCCGTAAGAGCCGGACCAGTATTAAGAACCGCTAGGTTATGTTTTCTATGTTTGCTAAAACAGTGAAATGTGCTGTAATATACTGTATGGGTATCATTTTAGTAAAATATAAACCTAATGAAATGGCTATACACATATACATGATGGCCCCCTCATTTACAGATAGGCCCCCTCAAAACAAACATTCTGGCTACGCCACTGGAACACAGCTGTTTAGACATCAGGTTGTGACAGTAAACAAATGCTACCCAGATAGCAAGCATATTTGGGCCACATGTGAAAATCATCTGTCACATCTGGCCTAGCTATGGCTGAACATACTGTATATGGGCCAAATATTGTCCATATTCTTTTTGCCATAACTTCAAAAATGGCGGGAATGTTCAATTGGTTCACATCCTGTTTTGGGGTATATGGCCCAGATAACAACGAAAACATGAGAACCACATATGTTTAAGACATGGCACACAGTGGGAAACATCAACTTGTGACTGACATTTGGATTCTACTTGGAAAAACACACATTTTTCGCCGAAATCAAGTGCGTCCTGCAGTCCATACAGAGCCTTTCTCTTCTTTCCTCATAACTTTTCATGTTTAGGTAAGTGATGTTTTGACATTTTAAAGTAATTTTATTGAAATATGTTGATATTTGAGTACATGTGACATGACAAAAGCAAAGGATTTTGAATACATTTGTGTAGTTGGGCTCTTGCATAATCTGTAATAAAAAATAATAATTTTGAGAATCAGTGTTTGTGTTTAATATTGTTTGATTGTGTTTATTGAATATTTTAAATAAAAAAAATTTAATGGTGTAAATATGGTACAATTCTGGGAGAATTCTGACTTTTGGTCTTTCAGCCACATGTGGCCCACATAAGGGCCGTCAGTCCTTTACCGAACCAAACAAGAATGACATATAAGGTCCACATATGGGCCATATCAATTTTTATTATATGGCTCACTGTTGGTGGAATTAGATCTGGTTGAGTTGTGGCTAAGAAGATGTGGACCAGATCTGGGCCGGGAACACTTTCTTAAGTGGGCCACATGTCAGCAGTTTATTTTGGCCAGATTGGCAGCAAAGGAAATATGCTGACTAGGGCTAACAGCTTTAGCAGGGATTGAATGTTTAATTCACTACTATTCACCACTAACTAACTAAAATAAGTGAAAAAAAATACAATTATATTTATTCAGGCACATGCAGAGAATACCAGAAATGTACAAAACAAGCAAATGATAGTCGCATTGACCATGGCTGCACAGAGGACCTTAACAGTTTTGTAATTTACAGTATTATTGTAAATATATACTGTAGCTAAACTGACATGTAATGTATATTAGTGAGCCAACTAGTTCATATAAATATGTCAACAAACAAAGCGTCTAAATGTATTGCATTTACATCCAGTGGTCTGTAAATTTAAGAGAACATTTTCTCTCTCTCTCTTTCACACACCTTGTCTTCAGATCTCAAATGTGTGGCTCTATAATAATGATATAAGGTTTATGAGTCTTTCTCTTTTCTGAAGAATGCACAAAGTTTGAGAGTAGTGTGAATATATGCAGATAAAAATCTTCAGAAAGAAAGCAAACATGCATGGAGGCAGAGCATGGGGTCATATGAAAGGCTCGATAAAAACTTTGGCCTCTAGTTTTGTGGTACAGTTGCGTGGTGAATGCGAGCTGGTAATGGCAGGCTGTTTGATGTGATCTAATCTACTGGCATGAAGGAGTCTGTGCTCTGTTTATGCCTGATCAGAATTATACAATCAATTACTGCCTCCCAGCGCGACCAAAATGAGCAGGCCCAAAGATAGGGGACATTGGTTAAATGTTATTGTTGAGGACACCATTATCCAACAATCGGGGTGGTTAATTCAGGAAAATGACATTCATTAAAAGAGGAGCCCCAGATCCGGAGGAGGTAGCGATGGGGATGACCCCTTATTCATGACATGCCTTTGTGTCTGTCTGTCTTTCTTTCTGTCTCACACATACAAACACACACTTTTTTGCCTCCCCCTCTGGTTAAAAACAAGGAACGTTTTGTCTTGCTTAACGTCAGATTTTGTCAGCGTCTGCATCGAGTACATTAATAAAGTGTGGATAGGATATGGATGCTACAAGATTTCCGTGGTCAACCAGCTTTACCGGAAACACTGTGAAGGATGACCAGCACATTTTGTACCTCCACCATCAGCAAGGCTCAATTAGTTCCTTATAAAACCACTAAACCTGAAATGTGGTCCTTTTAACTTCTATTGCCATTAGTTTAAGTGGGATGGCCATTATTATAATGACTCAGTTTTAAACTAAAAACCATGGAAAACAGACAAGCAGCTTTATTTCTTTTTAATAAGACACACAAGCTTGATTGTCTTTCATCACGTTTTGAGAAATACTGTTGAGCAACTTTCTGGGTAATCATTTATTGAAAAATCATTTAAGATATAAAGTAATTGTCAATTAATAAAAATAAAATAAACCCACAATTTGGGCAAGTTCCATTCACACAAATTGACAAATGCTTGCTAACACCACTCTGTATTTTTTCCCAGGAAAATTGATGAAAAACATACCTATACTTATTTTCAACTCCTGACAACTATAACGTTTCAATCACAATTTCTATTTTTCTAAGTTTCACAAAGGAAAATTGAAATCCTTCCAAGAATCCTCTAGAAATTGTACCCTTCTGAGGTACACAAACCTCTTTCTAAGAATCATTGCTTTGTATTCTAAACAGCACCACAATAATATTACTCTAGTCACTTTACACAAATGGTCGCAAACACAATATATTTGCACTTGCATCAAGAAAGAGGCAAAATCCTAAATGGAATGTAAATTAAGTGTGTGATTGTGAGTCCCTCCTTGCTTCTGGGTGTGGAGAAAAAGCGCTTCACTATATCCGTCTAAATTTTTCGAGGCAGAGCTGCACCTTACTGAAATCATACAAACACAACAATCACTTTGGCTTTTCTACAAAGCCTTCTTTTCACAGAGAATCCACGGTGTGATGCGATCTTTGCATAAATAAACATCACCGGCACAGAAGAACACATGACATGTGAATATGCTAATGCAACATGAAAGCGAGAATCTGACATCAACGCATCTTCCTGATGAGTTCAATCCAATAGGTGTCCAGATTATCCGACAATTCAGTTATTCATCCATGTTGCTGACACAGCCGGGTTGTTTTTTGTCATCTGCGGAACTTCTGAGTTTTCGGAGACACGAGGCGAGATGTTATAATTCATGTCATACCCAGATGACTTGCAACCAACATGTTAGCAAATGTTCTTGCTGAGTTTGTGTAATAGAACACACACCGCAGTCGGTGTGAGGGTGTGTAGTTTATGCGTGTGTGTGCAGATGTGTTGTAGTTGCTGTATTAGTCTTCTGATTGAGATAGAGTGTCTGCAGAAGCATGAGGCTGCTGCTATCTCCTCTGGTACACAAGTTGCTGGCTGAGAGGAACCTTCTTTCATCCTTTCCTTTGCTCCTTCTGAGAGGGTTGGACTTTCTTTGCATCTCTCTGTGCATTCAGAGTGGGCACCGTGATGGTGATTTCATCTTTTTGCTCGAGCGAAGCTGGGGTGTGTGGTAGTTTCTTTAGAAAGAAGAAGATTAAAGGAGTAGTTCACTTTCAAAATACATTTTCATGATCATTTACTCCCCCCGTGTCATCCAAGATGTTTCTGTATTTGTTTCTTTAGTCGAAAAGAAATTAAGGTTTTTGATGAAAACATTCCAGGATTTTTCTCCGTATAGTGGACTCTAAATGGTTGAAGGTCAAAATGACAGTTTCAGTACAGCTTCAAAGGGATTTAAAGCGGCCCTAACACACAGGGTTTCTGCCAATCTCATATTAATCTTGAGTACCTAATGAGTAGTATTGCATACTTCGTATCTTCGAAGAGTATTTAGTTTGATCACATTTATAAAAGATAGATACAGCTTTACGATTGTTTCCGAAAACATATGCCGCATGCGGGGGGGGGAGGGGTAGGCTGAACCAAAGCAAGTGCGCAGCCATTGTCAACAAAACACAGACATCAGTTTCACTCACTGCATGAGGTTCATGTCCAGCATCTTTTAGCGCTGGGACGGTTCCATATATCAGTTTCAAACGATCTCTAAATCCAGCGTTATATCCACCGTTTATGTAACATTCATCACCCAAATGTAGTGAACAAACAAACCCCGAACTTCGCGTACGTATGCTCTCTCCTCCTTACAAGTGAAAGTGACGTCTGCGCATGCTCCTTCTCCTGCTCTCCTTGTGGCCGTGTGCTTTACCCGGAGAATTGTCCAATAAGGGACTGAGAAAAAATTGTTGCAAAATTTATATGTTCGAAAACAACTTTCCGAAACCTGTACGATCGCTGGGGGAGTAAATCGAGCACAGAAACACGACGTAATACGCCCAACTCGTTTTTTGACAAGTTGACCATGTTAAGCATGAGAAGACAGCACGTTTAACATTGTGAAGAAGTCAGAATGCATGAAAGACCGTTGCAGGGCCGCTTTAAACAATACCAGACGATGGATAAGGGTCTTATCTAGGAAAACGATCGGTCATTTTCTAGTCCATTGAAGTCCACTATATGGAGAAAAATCCTTGAATGTTTTCATCAAAAACCTTTACGACTAAAGAAAGAAATACATAAACATCTTGGATGACATGGGGGTGAGTAAATTATCATGAACATTTATTTTGAAAGTGAACTACTCCTTTAACACATAACAAACACTGGTAAACCTGACTTAAATAGTCCTTTAAGGAACACCAATGTCATGCATGTTTTCAGTCAAACTGTAAGAATGATAGTATGAACCCCACAGCCCAAGACCGATTTCGACCTGTCCTGTGAAACCGGTATGAACCTTTACCTCAGTGAAGAAAACCGTTTTTTCGATGTAGCAAATATTTATGGCTTTATCACTAATCCACAATGTCTCGTGAAAATGTGTCCCTTTAGCGTTTTAACATTTCTATACTTTTTTACATTTGGAAGACACTTTCATCCAAAGAGACTTACAGTGCATTCAAGGTGTACCTATTATAAGTGTATTCCCTTGAAACCAAAGCCATGAAATTTGCAATGCTCCAGCAACTGAGCTACAGAAACACCATAGGGAAAGAGGGAGTAAAGAAACAAGATAGTGAGAGAGAGCGAGAGAGAGAGTGAGAGAGGTATAAGAGAAGATGAAAGTAAAAAGGGAGAACAATTATATTCCTATGTTTCGATTTTTTGTGTTCTGTGCCAGCCTCTTGAAATCGCTCTAGTCTTTTAACATGCTGTCTTTAAAGACTGTCTCTTTTCTCCTCTCAAAGAAATCTTCTCTTCCATTTTTATTGCCTTCCTTCCTTCTCCAGTAAAAATCACGTGACTCTTGGTAAATCTGCATGTCCTTGGAGCTGTGGGAGGTTCTATTTATAGCCCCTGCAGTGGTGAGCGAGGACCTGATTGGGACGATGGGGGGTTGAGAGGGGGAGGCGGCGGAGGAAAGCGAGGCCGTGTGGGGCGCGACAGTCAACAGTCTCATCCTCATCCCCCCATAGGGAGCTCAAGTATCATCATCCATCGCCGCACATCTCTGCAAGTCATTTATAGCTTCAGCTAATTCATGTTCAAAACATATGTTGATGAACACAACTTCTCATTTTAATCTAACACGTGCAAAATGTCTGGACAGTGCAAGTTTGACAGTTACGGTAGATGATTAGTTGTTTAATCTGGTACCTAATCTAAATAAGCTTTTAGCACATTTATTCATTTATGAACATTTCTGACTGACACCACACTGTTAGTTTTAAACACTCAACATGTAAAGGCAAAATCTCAACAAAATAAACTGAAATATACATTAGAACACATATCATTTTTGTTGTGTTTTTTTTTTGTAATAAATATGTACTACAGAAACAGTAAGGTCTTCGATGATGAGTTATATAGTTCATGCCGCATGTAAAGATCTGGATTTAAACATTTTTAAATCAGCATCTTTAATAATCATCTAAAGATGAACTTTTCATGATGTAAAAGTTGTTAGAATGTTAGAGTTGTAAGAGTTGTATTTTTAAGACAATTTGTACATGTCTTTGGATTTAAATGTCTCAAGACAAGTTTTTACTTGCAATGTTTGATTTAGTTTTTTACTTCTGCATTAAATCCGCACTGTATGCTCTTCAAAGTTACCGCAGTACTTGCAGAACAATGTCGATACACCAACGCAGAGCTGTAAATGCTAACAGTCTCGCAAACAACTAAGCAGAGGCTACGCTGTTGGTTTAAGTTAAACCATAACTGACCCTTATTATGCATATCTGTTGAATATATAAAAATTAGGAACATTTACAGATTATAATGTAACCAACTCAGACATCACCGCTTTGGATTTCCAGTGGGATAGACTTAAATCACTTGAAATGATGATCTGTAAGTAAGTCTGTGACACTTTGGCAACTACTCAGCTAAAAAGCTGTTACAATTATTTTGGGGTATCCCTTATGACACACCTTTTGTGGTGTTGACTAATGTTCTGAAAATACAGTCGGACTATAAACTGTTTAGCTGGTTTAAAATAAAAAACGTATATGCATATACAAATGTATAAACTAAATACAAACAGTGCTGTCATTCTGAAACCTTATGTCTCCATATTTTATTTTTGCCATAAGCCATTATTATTAGTATGATAATATCTAACCAATAAAAAGTATTAATGAGTTCTTGTCAAGTTTGACAACACAGTATTTATCGTTCAAAAAGTACCGCATTTCTTCCATTTCCCAAAAAAACGCAACGTTGGAAATCCAAGATTTCGGAAAAACCGCAACAATATTAAAAATAATAGTGTTACAAAAAAAAGGCCTTCTGTACGATTTTTTATCTGCATGCCAGATAAACATTAATTTCAGTGAAGCTAATAATAGAATCATAGCTATTTATTTAAATTAAAAATACTACTTTATCTGACCATGTAGTTAGAATGCACATAATGTTTTGAATTTTATAAATGTTATATATAAACCCATTTCTCACATTAAGCCCCAGCCTAAGCATAGGCAATTTGCTCAGAATTTGTATTTTATTTTAAATATTTGTTTGCAGTAAAGAGGGGTTGCAGGGACAGATGACAAAGACAGATATATAGATAGAGAATGAAATAGACAGAAAAAGAGAAAGTGGCCTGGCAGTGAAGACATCATCAAAAGAAGGCTATAAACAGTGCTGGCAATGGGAGAAATGACAGGGCGATTTGCTGTGATAGTTACAGCAGTCACAGGAGTAATCATTTACCTCACAACTGGGCAGAAAAGACTGATGGACAAAAACAGCCTCACAGATACTCGGAGGGGGCTGGTTGGGTGAGGAGGTAGCAAGAACATAGAAGTGAAAAGGTGACACCGGAAACAGCAAATGAAAGGTAAGTGAGATGATGGGTGAAAGTGGCACTTAGTGTTTAAGGCATTCAATTGTGTAATTGATGAGTTTAAAGGGATGTTCAAAAGGACAACACACTGTTACAGTAATTGAGATCTTACACAAAACGATGTTTAAAAACAAATAAAAGACTAAGAGAGGAAACACAGAAACAGCTGGGGGCCGTGTGTGTGTGTGTACTGTACATGTGTGGGCAGTAGAGTGGTTTGAATGACCATGATTCAGATGTCAAACAATGCAGCATTGTTTTTTTGTTTCAACTGAAAATGCTTTCCCTCTCAGGGAGATGGTCTAACCTTGAGAGAAGCTCACCGAGTCCTTTCACACCGTATGCATTAATCAGACACCTGCTGAGGTTATGATATAGCTTTTACTGTATCTCCACTGGCCATTATTCTGATACCCTTTTCCGAGGGCTGCTTTCTCACAACAATCAGAGGCATGATAGTTATCACAAAAGACCGTTTTCATAGAGATTCTGGATGGCCATATTTGTCTCACATTTGCATAATAGTATATCTCATCACCCCGATCTTTAGTTTGTTCCACAAGCAAGTTGTCGACACATTAGTCTGTTGGACCATGATGTTGGGGCCTGATTGTGGCTTGTGATCTATGCATTTTTGGGGACTCCTTACACCTCACTCCTCAATTTGCCTGGACAATTGTCAAGTAGTTTCTAGTACAGTAATTGAAACACAATCACTACAAGCAATATATTTTTGGAAATTTTAAAAGTGCACATTTATAAATATGATTGTTTTATTTAAAACACAAGGTTTGCTTTTGATTCTTGGCAAATCAAAATGTTAAGATCCCAAACTTCAGTTACAGTAATTCATGTTCACACATATGTGAAGATCCATTTGTCTGTCATTCTGTCTCTGTCTTTCATTAGGATTGCTCTCAGTCGGAAGATTTCATTTAAAAATGCAGTCGACAAAACACATACTCTTATTTCGTTTTTCTCAACAATTTCAGCATTCCTCGAAAAACGTAATGATTGAAGTAAATACTGTAACTACTGCATGTGACTATATTAACAGTTTTGATGGTGTAAAAATGTCCAGCAGTTTATAACCGACTTAAAGGGTTAGTTCACCCAAAAATTATAATTTCTTTCTTTCTTTGGTTGCCGAAGCTGTACGGTTACCAACTTTCTTCAAAATATATTATTTTCTCTTCTGCGAAAGAAAGAAGGTCATACAGGTTTGAAATGACAAGAGAGTGAGTAAATGATGACACAATTTTCATTTTTTTGTTGAACTATCTCTTTAATGTTGTTGTTGAGTGAAAATGTGCTGGGGTGTTTAAAACAGCGATCACTCATTCTGCTCAAGAACAGGCAGCAACAATTGAGATTCCCATATCTCTATTTTGAACGTAATTTACACCAACCAATGAAATATTAATATGATGTTTAAGGTAAGTATGTATGTTCAATGTTTGTTTAAATGCTGGGGTTAACTTCTAGGGTAAAACTCTTTTTGGGGGGGTTGGGGGGGGTTGCTGGGGCTATAGTTTCATCAGAAAACTGCTTAGCCCCGGCAAAGCACCCCCAAGGATTTTCTAATATCTTTGGCTATTTACACTGACTGCAAATAGCCCGTCTTGTAAGCAGAGGCTATACACTAACTCTGCACACCAGTTTCTGCTAGAATAGAGAAGTTGTAAAAATGACGCTGACGCCTGCCGTCTCCAGTGGCGTAGGGAGTAAAGCTTCTGTTCACTACAATTCGTCACAGGTTTGAATCTTCCTCCTGCTTACTTTTTTCCCCATCGCATTTCAGATCATAAAGCCATTTATCCTTAATAAAATGAAAATAGATTGGAAGTTGGCTAATAATAATGAAGCTGTAGGGTAAGGTTTGGGTGAATGACTGACAATCTAACTAAACAGACCTGACAGGCATATTGTCCCTCTCGCCAATGATGAATAGTCCGACTGATATGTTATATAAATATTTTATTCTTAAAACATTATTACTTTATTGATTTTAATATACTTACAAACAAGCTGATAACGTCACAAATCAATAAAAAATAAATAAAATGTATTTTTGGATAATGTTTGATTGGCATCTGTTATCAAGACTCAGCCTGTCAGTTTGTGGTTGGCTGCCCAGTCAAACCTTTCCAGTACATTAGTGTAAGAAAATGTGACTTTTGGATAGAAGCGATCTCTCCATCTTACCGCAGAGAGCAGCTCGAGCAGGTAAAGCGGATTGTTATGCCGGCCGTGGCAAATCAGATGCTGTGTTGTTTTTGTACGTAAGCGCGGGTGCTATCTAAGTTTACGTTATAGTTACAGAATTGTAAAGCTACAACAACAGAGTATGGAGTTTGGGCCAATTGTGAATATATTCAACGTTTTGAATCATCTGCACTTTATGGGAACATGCTCATTTTATTAGCCCAACCTCTAAACTGTTAAGCCCCCCCTGAGCACCCCCATGAAAAACGTCCTGGCTCCGCCCCTGGTTAGAGTTGGGTATAGTGCTAAGTTAGTTAGTGAAATGTTGTTTGAGGGATTATCATAGTACAATATTAACAGACATTAGAAAGACAGTCCACCAATCCTCTACTGACTGGCAGCTGACAAAAGATTGCAAAGTTCCTTATCATGTGTAAAATATCTAAAGTGTTACCAACTAATCCGATTTCATTTGCTTTACTTGAAGCTTTTTACTCAAACTGATCCTACCCCACGTTGTTTCTCCACTATATGACATCACCGAGCTCAGCAGCGCCCCCACTGCTTTTACTCCCTAACAGAAACTCATTACGAAAACATAAAAATGATCAACACGGAGAGGCAAGGGCACATGAATGATCTCACCACACCACGGCTTCCCTGCGCTAACTGTGCCAGACCATCCGACAACGCCACATTCGCTCTCGTACTTACACGCCAGAGCTGGGGCACATGGCCGCTAACGACTGCTCAATTAGGTGAAATTAAGGAGACGCTGTGAGGTCCATGCTGAACTCATTAAGGCGCGTGAGGGAAGGCTGAACAGAGTCGTGCAGAATTAATCCCTCCAGAACAAGATGGGGATTCATGCAGGTCAGCCTCCAACCGGGAGACTGGGCTGTGCTCTAATGAGACTGCAGAGCACCGCGTAATAGACCCTCGGTACTGTAACATGGCTAGACGTAACACCATATAGCTTAGCTGGAACAAAAACGAAACGCACTTAGACTCGCTGTTCTTAGTGCAATATTAGATATTTTGATCAAAAATTAAGATCGGCTTATTGTCTTTGGCTAATTTTGTGAATTTCGAGCACTGACTATGTTCCTGTATGTGCACGCAAACACACGACTACCGTACCGTTACCCATGTTCCACACAGATGTTTCAATCATGTTGCATTTGGTTTTTATTCGTGCATTAATTGCTAACGCAACCTATACTGTTCTATTAATAATTGTTACAAAGTACACCCCAGCCATGCATAAATCACACATCCCTAATTAGAGTAAAATTTAAATGCATGTTGTAAAGACACATTGAGTAGCTCACACAATACTGAGGTGCCAAGCCATCGTTGTACTAATTAGTTTGCAATTATGTTTAATAACTTCTCTGGAAGGCAATCTGCGCTGGCTTTCACTGAACGAATATACAGTCATACCGCAACGCTCAGAAACGCTCACAGAATGCGAAAGACCGGAGAAACACTTCTGACAGGTTTTTTAACACGCTCATTTGTGTTATGTTGCACTACGGGGTATTTTTATTTATCTTTAGCTAAACAAATGTTTAGCACATATGCATTTCAAATGTAACATTTCAGATGAAGTATCATTGAAGATCTGTTTCTCCTGACATGCATCTGAATGTTGACCGAACACACAGTTTGTGTTCCTTTAAAACTGATCCTCTCCTTTTCCGAATGTTTTTAAAAACGCCTGTAATACCTAGGGATGGATACATACTGTAGCATACCACATGCAGGATCAAGAGAAAAATACATTAATTGGTTAAACAACTGACAACTGTTACAACAATCACCCCCAGAGCCCGTGGCAGCGAGATGGCAGGTTAGTGGGGTTCCGTCTGGTGGTTGGCTTCATCCCCGCTCCGCTCGCGGGCCGGTGTGGGTGAGTGGAGTGAAGCGGCCCGCTCGGTAGGCTTTGGAACGCGTCCCACTTCTTCGGCTTTAATAAGAGTAATCAGCGCCCCCATGCCAGGTACCAGCCTCTCCTCACAGCAGAGATATGGCACAGATCTACTGCCAGCCTGGCAAAGTTTACAGAAAACACACATTCACAAAAACACAAACATACGTGTGCGCACGCATACACGCTCGAATGCACACCCGAAATATAAAAAATCCTGCCTAGCATTCAAGCTGCAGTATGTTGATATTCGCGCTCTAATAGACCCTTGTTCAGTTAGACACACACACACACCCAGAAAAGCATAACAATGAAACATGGTCAATACTATAAAATTGATCACCGCTGTACTACACCAGAAGGTTATTGATCAAGCTGCCTGTTGAAACTAACCCTTAAAACGCACCTGAGCTATGCCCTAATGAGCTTGTAAACACTCCGACGGTACAATTAGCAAGTCCAGCTAATCATTCACAGATCCGATGGAATTCAGTTATCGTCAACATTTAAAAGCAAAGATCAGAAAGAAATCTTTGCTATCGCTCACAGTGAGTATATATTAGCATGAATTAGCATTACATTGTGTATTGCCACGCTTGATTACAAAAATGGATTTCACTTTTTCCGCCTGATCTCAATCCATTTTTATTGACCGGATGCTGAAGACTCTGTGTCTGAGATTACTATATTTCTATAAATAGAAAAAAATCCTCAAAAGCTGTGTGACAAGGTTGTGCCCATTTCGAGTTTAATTGACAATGTATTTTACATTCTAAATCAATTATCGGATTTGAACTAGATTTGAATTAAAGTCCACACAAGATGCAGAATTGTGACTCGAATTTGAATTTGAGGTAGAACTAGAATGTGATGAAATGTTTTTAAATCAAGTAAGTGGAACTTTTAACAAAAGAAAACTTGATGGCTTGACAAAGTCTATGGAAAATGGGTTAGGTGCAGTTATATTGAGTGACAAATCGAGAAACTTTTTAAATTCTGAATATAGTGCCCAAACTTGCTGCATGAACAACACTCCAGGGTTCCATTTTCCATTTCGAAATTCCATACTTCCCAGACTCAAACCTACAGACTTCCCTGAAGATTTTCAGACCATATTTAACATATTAAAAAGATGGTTTTAAAAATCGACCTGTATGCATATTATAATATTTTGCCAAACAATCAGTGGACTGTTATAGCTATACCTCATACAAATAAATGAACACCAAACCATGACATGTTCAATGCACAACATTTTATAATTGGAATTTAGTGCAATGTTAATAATTTGTCAAATTAAATAACTGTAAACCTTCAACCCACAACAACAGAAGGATTGGTGAAATATAATTCATTAATGAACATGAAAAGAAAAGAAAAAAACATTAACTTGGCTTCTGTCAAAATTTGACAACGTTCAATCCGGGCCGTATGCAGGATTTTAGGGGGGGGAATTGTATACTTTTTCTTGAGCTGCATATGTGCAATTTAGAACAATTGAGTGCAAATTATAAGTCTTTTTATGTTTATCAGTGATGAGTAAACACATGAGCAATTTATATTTTTATACAAATATTACCAGATTGAACTACAATCAATCTTTCAAGAGCATTTGGGTTTAGAACGACAAATGTAATTCCTTTGACTTTTCAGACATAGACATCAAATTACAAAAGTTGCAGACACATATTTTTTTATAAAAAATTGTTATACTATAATAGAAAGAGAATTAAACAACAAGAACTCATTGATACGTTTGAAATATTTGCAGATAATATTATTGTTTAATAGGCTAACCACAACCTATAAACGCACCTGAGTCAAAGCCATGCAGTTTAGGATGAACTAGTGAAGGTCTGGTCATGTTTTTGTCTTGTTTCAACATTTTGTAGTTTGCATTATTGGATATTACAATCGGCCGTTTAGTCAGGTTCATTATTTAAATGGTGACGCGTGTCAAGCACGTTCAAATTGGGAGTGCAAACTCCCGAACGCTCTGGAAAGAGGGAGAAAGCAATCGGTCTGTTAAGCCGCAGCTCCATGCGTTACTAGTAACTTCCGGGAACTATTGAGAGGCTCTATGAACCGCCATTGCTGTGAAAAAAACTGTTCCATTGGAGTCTCTCTCAATGGCTCTGTCGCTGCCTACTGCGTAACATCCAAACAAAGCAAACAGTCCTCCAGCAGATTTGGTCTAGCGTTGATCTTTTGGTAGCGCTCGAAACATGCTCCTAACTTCATAAAAATGTATTTCTTATTAGAAATTCTTAATTTGATATATTAGAAAAACGGATAGAGCAATAGTCTGGAAACTCATAATTTTCTCCATACTCGATTTCCTTTTTTCCATACTAATCCAGACCTGGAAAACAATAAAATAAAAATCCATACTTTTCCAAAACACGTAGGAACCCTGACACTCACATACATAAACACACATGTCCCCACATGATGGCTGGGCCAGACCGCTACTTCCTGAGGCCCGCAAAAAAATATATCCCCTTGACACTGCCGGTCGGCGTGGTAACAGAAGAGTTGAAGCGAGGCAGAGAGAGGCCCTCTAAGGACACACTGTGTTTTATACAGTAAATGCACTGTCTGGAGTGCGGATTGTCTGACAGACTCTGCTAAGGTATGTGCAGGGATAAATAGTCCTGATAAAATCGCGACGGTTCAAATTTTACAAGGCATGACCACCTCGCTGGACAGAGTTACAGTGGGGATTCCATTTGAGTCTTGAAAATGTGTCCTCCTTTAGTTTGGATGAAAATAAACAGCAAAGTGTTTATACTAAATAAAAACCGATATACAGTACACAACTAAATACCTCCCCAGTCCCCAAACCCTGGTAAGGCACATGCCTTGTTTTGTGTTCTTTTGTGCTAACTTCCGACTTGTTTGGTTGTTTACAGACATGTTTACAGTTGAGAGGAAAAACAAACACCCGGATCCCCCCTCCCCTCGGTCTCTGTCCATCCGGGACAGCAATCACAGCCGGCCGTGGGGGCAGATCAATCAGAGATGTCTGATTAGGTGAAGGGAGGAGATCTGCTGTCATTTGCTGTCGATCCCTCCTCCCCTTAACCACACAGCAGAGAAGCAAGCAATCCCGCCGGATGCAGATTGGGTGTCAGTCAAAGGACGTCTGCACACGGGCCGTCCGCATCCACACAAATACATTAACAAGCAGTTTTGATGCCTATAATCACAGCTACGAGTCCACGACACACGGGTGCAACAGGGGTAAAATGCCCAGCCTGACAGTAAAGGAAATAAACGGAGATTCCGGGCCGATGCAAGGTGGTGATTTGCGGAGGTGAAACGGTGAGGGCGCGCAGACAGAGGGCCAATTTCCACTCCATCAAATTGCGTTTAATTTTCTCTCCTCTCACCCCGTTTGTCAGCGGGATGAGTGTGATCAGAACGTTTGGAAGCCTGTAATTGAGGTTAACATTCCAACTGATTGAGAACGACCGATAATGGTACCTGCGCTTTACCAGCGTGAGTGTGTTCATTTTATGTCATCGGCTTCTGAAGACGATGCGTGTGAGGAAACACTGGATAGAAAATGTGTCTTCAGTTGGTACAGCTGTAACTGGTCGCTAACCGCGCGCAAGCGCAGCTTCGGAAAACTTTCAGCGGTACGATACTTATTCGCTTCATTAAGGCGATAAATTTGACGTTTGGTCACATGCGCAGGCAGCGTGTCCAGATCCAGACCGGGACGGTGTGTAGTTTGGGCGGGGAACAGAGGTACCAGCCGTGCCAGAACTGGAAAGGAAGGGAGCCATGTTTGGATGTTCTCTCCACGGCTCAATGACCTGCGCTCTTGGCATCGGCGGCTAAGCTAAACCCTGCCAAAACACCACCACTGGCAGGCACCTCTGCACCGAGGGCTGGACTCTGATCGCTGGACAATACAGACTAATGTAGCGAGACCACACACATATGCACACGCAGGATAGGAAAATCCGAAATCAGTTTAAGTGTGCAGAAGCCATTTTAAATAACGGCATCTCTTATTTATGTGCCTAATATGGGATTTGAGTATCAGACAGGGAGAATAAGGCAAAAGCCCATGAGCTTACTGTCAGCCTCTTGAGATGAGCATCCATGCAGACAGATAGCTTATGTGCTTCCCTTATTTCATTAAAACATCAACAAGCAATTATGACAGTAAATATGATCCTGTTTTACACCAAGAAGACAATGGCATTAAAACAGCCTCTGATTTGGGAGCAGGTCTTTTTCTCACATAAAATCAGAATACCAATAGCCTTCCACCCCTCCCCCTACACACACACTTACACACAGACGCATACACATCCTCTGGATCAGCAGGAGTCCAAATCAAGCTGATTTTCCTCTTTGATTCAGACGTGGAGCACAGCTCAGATTGGATTTCAGAGAGGAGGAGAGGACACTAGGAGAGAGAGAGAAAGAGAGAGAGAGATGAAGTGGTGGAGGGGAATGTTTTGCATAATATAACGTGAAAATAAGAAACAGAGAAGTCAGTGCAATATATCTCTGTCTTGCCATGCCAGTCCATTTCTCTCTCTCCCGTTTAAACACACGCACACAAGAATAAAAACAACCCACAACACAGAAATCCTTCCCAAATTTGATACTTGGTCATTAACATGGTTAATGTCGAATTTTGGGAGTTGCTTTATCTGCGCTGTGTTAGAAACCTAGAAGTAAATGGTGCTTTTGTAAGCGGTATATTTAGGAAGAAAGGCATCAGGACACATCCAAATTAACTGATGACAGAGTTTAGATGTACGCTTTTGATATCCCGCCTGTTCTAGAATAAACAATGGTTTATAGTATAAACACGTTTTTTCTATTTCATTACTATTTTTAACACTAGTTTTGATACAAATATTGAAACAACAGTTAATTTGTGGTTACTGATTTTTTTACAAACTATGGTTGATCTACTAAGGGTGCATTCATATTTCTAGTTCAGTGCTTTTGGTCCGGACCAAAAATAAAGTGAAGTGTTTAACGCAGTCAAACAGCGCCAGGAATTTCTCCGTTACATGCGCAGATCTAATAAACACTCACAAGATTTCGGGTCGTATATTGTTATCACTTCCTGTTTTCAGTTCGGTTCAGAGTTCGTTTGAAAGAGGACCGAGACCCATCTTTTCAGCGGTCTCAGTCTGCTTGTTTGGTGCGCACCAGGGTTTGGGTGGCAGCGTTCACACTAATACAAATAAACCGCACTAACAGAGCAATCGCACCAGAGTTTGTTTTAATCGAAGCAAACATGGCATATATGAACACACCCTAAGACCTGTGGTTAAACCATGATTGATTTTTGTAAGGGGGTTTGGTGGAAAGAAAAAGAAATCATCTGTTGGAGAAACTGGGCGAAATTAATTAATGAAGAAATGTGCATTTTGTCAACTAATGATTCCATTTCTACTGAAAAATACAGTAAATATTAAGTTAATATGTTATTATTAAAGGGATAGTTCACCCAAAAAAATGTTTCATCATTAATTCACGCTCACATCATTCAAAACGAAAAATGTCCTAGTGGTTTTATGTGCATGAAATGGAAGTCAATGGGGCCTCAACGTTCTTCATAATATCTCATTTTGGGTTCTGCGGATGAAAGTCATTGAGGTTTGGAATGACAAGGTGATTTTTGGATGAACTTTACATGTTTGCTTTAGTTGTGTCCGCATTTAGATTTACTTCTATCCAAAGTGCCTTGCACCGCATTTAGACTAAAGTTGGTTTCAAAGCAACAACATAAACAAACATTACTGCGCATACATACTAATTTAACTACCGGTACACATCTGCAAAGAATGGAGTCCCTGCAGATTATTTCTGATAACGAGCAAAATAAATAACAAGTAAATGACATTAGCTAGCAAGTTAAAAGTATGTCTAGCCATGTATTATTTTGGGTGCCCAGTAGAAGAACCGTTACTTGGCTAAATGTAACTGCATCAAAATGATAAGGCCCATTCATTAAATTGTTTTACAATTATTGTACAATAAAATATGAATTTGATTTAAATAAAATATTAATATTAATATATTATTAGCCACTAGCCAGACCGATCAAAAAGTCTGGAAGGTAACTTGCATGTGTGTCCGTTGAAACAGTCTATACATTTTCTGTGGAAATGAAACCCATGACATTGGCTTTGCTAGCATCATGCTCTACCATTTGATCTCTAACATAGGAAGACTACAGGTAATAAGCTACAGTGCAGCAACCTATAATGTACTGTATGTCTACAGCTCACTTGAATCTCTAGATCATTACAGCACCTTTGAAGCTGGTCTGAAGCCATTTTTCTAAAGAGTTACCTTAACACAAAACCACTGTCTGTTAAGTCATTGTGTGACTGGCCAGCAAGACAGCAAAATGGCCTATTTATGTTTCAGACAGAGCATCTGTTCCATGCCCAATTGTCATTTAGGTGAGACACACGTAAACATATAATTAGCAGACACAAAACAAGCGTGTTAAGGTAGAATGCCGTGTTCTCAGTCAGGAGGGGGCAGTGTTGGTGATATAGTGTGCGCTCATTTGCTCAACCAGTGAAGTTAGACTAATGCAACACACCTGCTGTCCCTGCACCATCATTAGCCTCCGCGGCCCAGCGGAAAGGTCAAGGCTAAATTGCGATTCGCAGCCGTTCAGGATGCGTAAACATGCAGTCGTCGCCCTGATCGCAACTAATGCACACACTGATGAGTAGGTGGGAGCTACCACTGTGAAGAGATGCATGGTGGGAAAATAATTTAACCACGGAAATCTCAAGGAGGTAAGACTCATGAACTTCACGTGCAGTCACAACATAATCAACCAAATGATCTATCGCATTCCAGGCCACCTGCGTGGAGCAGCGAAATCTACGGCGACCGGGGAGCCGATCGCGAACCGCCGCCGTTGTGTATGCGTTCGAGCGTTTGTTTGTCGAGGACTATTTTGCCAGATTATACAGCAAGACACATGCTCGCATATAAACATACACACCCACACACACGCTGCCTCTGCGTACCTGCCCGGTGGTAATTAATCGCTGTGGTATTTAGGCCTGTTGGAGTAGACAAATATGACACAAACAGGGACAATTAGGATCCTTGTTCAAGCTACATTAACTCCCCGCGTTATTACAGCCCGGGCTGCTTCTCCTCGCCTTGTAAAATGCAGCGAGGAGATTGTTCCTCATGGGCCATGGAGATATTAATGAAAGAAAAGGAAGATTGTGTTTATTGTAGTCACATAATTGCAAATAAATTTCAATTAGCCGCCATGTCACCCCTGTAACTGCAAGCTCGTGGGCTAACGTCGGCTAGCCCATGAATGAATGGGAGAGAGTCTGAAGGAAACAACAACCGAACTGGGCGGGTTTGACTTTCTGTGCGATATTTTGCCTTTGTGGACTTGCAGGTGGTGATTTCAAGGTCGATTCTGTGACAGTTCTTTGTTGTTTTAAATGCATTACAAATAACTTGTTTGTATCTTACCAACGTGTGTCTGTGTGCATGTGTGTGAGAGAGAGAGACAGAGAGAGTGAGATGTGGACAGAATAAAAGGATAAGAAGTAGAAGAAAATAAGAGCAAGACATGCAGGAGACGCATTTAATATTCATCTCTGATCACCAGTCAGTATGCATTTCTCTTCTCTCTTTTCTTTCACCCAAAGAGGAGAATACTTAAGCAATGTCATCCGACAGGTCAACCACAAACACTGGACAGAGCGACCTTTGACCTGTGCCGGAGAATCACTGTCTGCCAGGTCCTAACATCAACAGGAAGGAGAAAGATTTAGTTCCACATGTTAATTTGGACTTTCCCATGCATCACCTTTGCAAAGTTCTTTTAATATTGAGCTAAGTGCAACTTAAAATGTCCTAGTCCTCTACTCAAGTTAATTTTATTGGGACTGAAATGACTTATCACTGGTTTATTATCTGCATTAAAGAGTAGTTCAGCCATAAAACGAACCTTTCGTCATTATTTACTCAACCTTGCACCATCAAATCCATGTGCTGTTATATTTCCTGCTAGGAAACTATTGGACTACTTTTATGGAGCTATTTCGAAGTTTTACAGACTGTGGTGAAAATTCCTCCTTAATAAGTGGCTCACTGGGTTTGGAACAGCATCGATATGAGAAAACCGAGAATTTTCATTTTACATTATATACCTATAGTTCTGTACTACACTGTTCTTTCTATTCGTCTATTTTTTCTATTTTCTGTAAGAATAAAATAGCAATATAAATTAATGAATCAATGAATGTACTCCCAAGTGTGTATGTATGTGCCATGTTCCACATACGAACAACAAAAATGAATGCACTTGAGCAATTACCTATTTGTTCGTGCAGAGCCGTGAAACCTCTTATGGCAATGAAAAATATGGTGCTGCTAAATGAATAGACAGATTGAGAGAGAGAAAAAAATACAGGTGAACATGATACACCTGCTTCTCTTCAGGCACTTAACATTTTGTTCAATGTATTGTTTCACTTTAACATTTTGTGTGAACACTAAAATGTGAAAATTAGGTTAGAGCGTTAAAGGCAGCATATGTTTGTTTTTTACGATAAATGACTGTAAATCAATGGCATCCGGCACATACATGCTATAACAATCATTTGGAGTGAGAAAATAATGAAACTTTCCAATTCTTTCAAACACAAATTTCAAGAAAATAATACACCCACACACCATTATCTGTGATATCAGATTCCACTCATACATATGCCTGAACCCTGATTATAGAGGGGCCAGACAGGCAAAAAGTTATCTGCCACGAAAAATAACAATATTGTGCCAGACAGAATCACACTCCGACATCATGCGGTGCGCCTCCTGCCATGAATCCACAATGACATTCAGAAAGTTGTGATTGAAAATAATCTGTCAAGATGGGCATGTTCTTTGTGATAATTATTATCATTATTGTTATTACTTTTACTCTCCTTTCCTCTGGCAAAAATGATAACCTGTGTAGGCTTGCTGAATTCAAATGATCCCACTTGAAAGTGAGTCTGTCACGAACGAAGAATGCTTATTTATTTCTTTGCCCTCAGCCAGCGCCCTGAGTGATCAGTTTACCCCCCGCATTTAGTTTCTGCCTCGCAGAAGGGCATTGTGGGAAATGGCGTAGGGCGGGACGGTGGCCCCTCGCGTAAGAGAAGGGGTCTCGAGGATTCTGCTAACAAAAACCCCAGCGGATAAACCACCGTGGTTTTTGAAAGAAACGAGCGCCGCCGAGTATAAGAGAGAGTAAAAAAGAGACGAGGGAGTGCAGGCGTTTCTAAGCAGGCTTTAAGATGGCAGATAAGGGTGTAAGAGAGAGACTGATCTTCTGGCAGGTCAGGAGGGATCCTCGGCTGAAGCATCATATCAGCCTAAACCCAGACCCCTCGCCCCCCGCTCCGCTCGAGGGCCAGCTGGTTGCCGTGGTGAGGAGCCGTGGGGGCTTGCCGGGGGCGATAAGCCAGCGTGAGCCGAGGGAGTCGGGGCAGAGAAAGAGAGCGACAGATTTCACAAAGGAAAAGAAGAGGAGCGTGGAGAGACAGAGGAGCTGAGGGAGATGACGAGGGGAGGGTAAGAGAGGAGACGCTTGAGTGAACAGGCGTGCATTGTAAATCTGCGCCGTGGCAACCTGCAGCTGTGGAGATGGGTGTGATGTGTGGGTGACAGGAAGAAGAGAGGCCGGCTGCACGGCGGCAGAGGATTTCTCCTCCAGCACGCCGCTTATGACAGTTAACGCAGAGAGAGGAAGCGACCGGTTAGGAAGAATTACAAGAGCTATGCAGCCTGCCATCTTACAAATGGATCCCGTTTAGCCTCGGCATGTAAATAAATAGGGTTCACTTGGAGAGGGAGAGGGAGGCAGAGAGACGGCAAGAAAAAGAAGGTGACAGAGGCAGGAAAGTGGCGGCAGCAGTAATCAGCTGCAGGAATGTTTATTCGCCTGCCAGCGTGCGCGTGTGTGGGTTTGTGTATGTGTGTGGCTGCCGAAATTATGCAAGCGAGTAACAATGCGCAAATTGAACCCCCACAAAAAGCGGCGCAAGGTCAGGCAGAAAGACGAGGCATTGGGGTTGAGAGTGGTGGGCGTGAGAGGATAACAGATCATGATAAATTGGCTCACATTTTACAAACCGCTGGCCCTAATGCCCTGCTCCCAGCCAAGACCGCTTGGCTGAAACTTTTTGTACTGTAATACCTCCACTCAGCCATTTGTGATATATGAAAACCAAGCTGTGGCACTAATTGCACAATTACAAAGCGGAAGCCGGTCTGTGGTGAGGCAGGGTGTGCGGGGGTGCCGGTGTACGACGATACGCACACGCACACGCCCTCCCACATTTCTTTTTCAAATTCGGTGGAACAGCAGTGTTTCTATCCCTCACACACGCTCTCATTAGGTACTTAGGTTCTCTGGTGAAGTAGATGTAGAGGCGCTGTTAAATATGGCACTCGCTTATTTCGGTTACGGCCGGCTTTCTCCGCGAGATCCCCGGAGGATACGGATTTCAGCTCGGTGGCGCACGTTTCCTCCAGAAACACTGCGGGACTGTGCACCGTTCCTCACCTGCACACCTGGCCCAAAAAACCCAGGCCAGGTTTCCGTCCCGAGGGGCGGTAAAAAAACGTCAACGCGTAAACGTGTGCGTGAGTGAGTGTGAGAGAAAAAAAGTGTATCTTCTACATCGATGAAAGGACAATTTATTACCGTCTGCTGTGGGAGACAGAATATTTTGCCCCAGTGCTTTGCTGGCCCTGTTGACTGTCTGAATGAGGAATGGGAGCGTATTAGCAATCGGGCCGCTTCTGCACAACCGCGCCTGGCACAGAACCATCGCAGCCCCCAATACCGCCCAGGGTCGGAGGTCAAGAGCGGAGCAGAGGCTGAGCCTGGCAGCCCGCCGTACGACGCTACATCTCCCGCTGTCGCAGATTGATACATTATTATTAGTGCCCGCTCTTCCACGACTCGTACCGGCACAAGAGCTGTCCTCAAGAAATTATGAGTGCATTTACAAAGCGCTTCTGACAAGGCATGCGACAGAGATAGCAGCGAGTATTGAAAGCATTTGTCTTGAGAGCCTCCTGTCACTTTACAACAAAAATGGCTTTTTGTCATTTTTGGTAGGTGAAAATTTTATTCGCTAAGTGTAATTATGAGTGTAAAGTGTCCGTACTCTGATTTACATCAACAATTCTCTATCGATGACTTGAAAACTCTCCCTGTAGAACTGAATAAGTGCGAAGTGCAAGATGAAACAGAAAAAAGGCGGAGGCTCAAAGGTTAAGGCTATAATTGTTTTGCCTCTTAGCAGCATATTAAGATAATTTTCCTGCAAAACAGATGGTCACGGAAAAAGCCAGCTAGTCTTTCCGGCAGTTTCCTCAGTTGAGGATGATCCCCAGAGTAACGCTTAATGTCTTCGCAAATCTCAGGTGTAATCGGCGAAATGACGTCGCTATTTATCTCGCGTCTAGTTCGGCAATAGTTACCGACGACTGCCGCCGTGACCTCGGGTGTGAGCGCATTAATTTTACCTCAGTCTTTTCTATAGCGTCAATTAATAAAAAGTGACGAGGTTTGGAGTAAATGAACAGCCCTTGATAAATGAGGGTCTGGGCTTAATTGCTCAGTAAATTAAGAGCTCACAATTGTGACGATGCCGACCAGTTTTAATATTTAAAAAGTCATTAGATGTGGAAATGTCTGGCTTAGTTAAGTATGTAGTCATCCACAAGGACATTAAAGATTATACGAAACAAAGACATCTTTACTGCAACACATCGGCAAGGGTAAACGCACACAACATAAGTGTGTACGGACAATATACGATACATATACTGTACACACACACATATATACATGCCTACAACTCCCAAACATGAGGGTTTGAGAGAACAGTGGCTTAAGCTCCATTCAACTATAGAGAACGTATCTAAAAGTATTTCATAATTCTATGGATTTGTTGTCACTTCATTTGAATGACAACAGTCAGCTAGTAAACCGGCGATTGCCGCTGTGATGCAATCTTCGTTATAATGGAGTTGTGATGGAGCTCGTGGTGAGGAGAAATTGAGCAAGTTAAGCCAGCTGAAGCAACGGACGCTAAGCATTAAGGATGATGGATCACTTTCAGTAATTCCGCTTTATTATGATTGGGCAAGATCAATATTTTAACAGTTCGGTTACAGGCTTTAGTACAGTACTTAATATGTATTATTCATAACCTTTGTCAGCGCGGGAGGGCAGCATGTCTCTGAATGTAGGGGGGAGAGACAGAGAGAGAAATAGAGAGAGAGAGAGAGAGAGAGAGGTGGATACTTATAATTCTAGTGGAGTTAAAGCCAACAGAACGCTGTGTGGAATATCTATATAGGAAGCTGGAAAGTAACATTCTACACTGTTGAATATTGTGGTTAAGGGTTATAATAGAATATTATGTTATGATATTAAGTGCTAGGATTTAGAAAACAAGTTCTGACAGGTTTTATGATTAAATCTCTAAACACATCAGATTCAAAAAATCAAAGTTTGGGTTATTGTGATGGCTCCAGAGACACTTGAAACAAAGTTAGCTTGTTATGCTAACTCCAACTGTTAGTCTTCTTCTGTAACTGTGGCTACTACCTCAACTTGCCGCTTGCATTTTTTATACATTATTTTTTTACATTGTAGGCATTTATCTAGCATCATAGTGTCATCGGTAACAAAATATTTTTGTTATATTTGATTTTTGTAATACATTTTTTGTATTTTTGATTTTTGATTATAGACGTGCTACATATTTTTTTCATTTATGCCTGTCTTTCGCACATCCGTAGCCCGGCTGGCGTAATACTGCTGTCTGTGAGCCAAGCGTGTGTCAGTGACACACTTTCGCAGAGCTCTGAGTGAAACCGCAGGGATTAAACACAACGGCGCGTTCATATCTGGTCACACGCTCAACCGCGGCACGGAAAGGTCTGTCACTATCAAAGCTGCCTGGAATCTTCTCCCAGCGAAAGCCAGGGAAGAGGATTTCTTAGTGAGCTCCTAACCATCTTTTTTGAAAAGCAAATCCTTTGTACCCATCCCAAAACTCCTGGCCTGAGCTCACCTCCCCCGTATTTAAAGTCCCCGTGTGGAACGAATGGGAGCGAGCCCCGGAAAGTTTGTCGCGGGGAGCGGGTCGCTCTGGCTCTGATTAGATGTGGAGTGGTAATAGGCTCCTGTACGCGCCGCGCTAACCCTGCTGCTCCCCCGGCAGCCGCTGCGACTGGAATTAATCAGTCCTTCTGGGAACTTCCCTTAGCCGTTCTCTGCAGGCAAGCCACTCCGGAATCATTTACCAGCCAATCCTACTGTCAGGCTTCTGTCATTTAGGCCTTTTCATTATGACTTTGCCCCCCCACCCCCTCCCCCCAATTCCTACTCCACCTACATCCATTAAAGAGAGAGAGTGGGCGACAGACAGATAGACGGACAGACAGAAAATAGCAATGAGTGACAGATTAGGTCAATATCATGTACTTTTTAATAGAGATAATATTATCGTTTTCCATTATAAGTAGTGTGAACACTTCAGTAAAGTGTGAACGACACACACACACCTTTCAGGTGACCACTGTTTTATTTATTTTTGTAAGTGGTAATTAGAATAGTGTGGATCTAATGATTTCACTGCTCTTATCAGCACCTGAAGCAGCGTTGTCCTAAATGTGACAATAGGTGGGCCGGCTTTGTTCCTCGTTTGTGGAACCCCGGAGTCATAACTACCAATTACTGTGGCTCTCCCTCCCCTGGGCATCAGGCGGCTGGATCTACCCGCTCTGCCACGCTAAGCCTGCTTAAGTGACCTATTTTAGGCTCGCAAGCAGACTGCAGAACACCTCAAAGGTTAGATTATCCTATGATGAAATACAGGGCCTTCTCGCTGCAAATTACCCAGGGAAAGAGAGAAGAGGCATTTCTCCTACCTCCAACCGCAGAGCACGGCCAGCGGCCAAACTGGCTCGCAGACACCCAGGAATGAGCCGCGAAAATATTCATGAGTAAACAAAAGAAGTGATTTGAAAAATGGCCAGAGGAAAGAACGGATTAATAAAAGGGAAAAAAAAACATGAATAGCGTATTATGACACTATTCTGGAGCTCCATCTCAACGAGGTCGGGGAGAGAGATACCGACAGGGCTTCATTAGGAGCCAGGCTCGCTACCTCTGTGCCACATTTTGCCCCAAACCCATGGGAGACGAGGGCTGCCGAGAAGGAAGTGGCACCAAGTAGAAGGACAGAAGAAAAGAGAGAGAACATTTGAGCAAAACGAGTAGGAGATTAATCACTCTGATGTGAGCATTGATTTTTTTTTCAAAGTGTCCCGTCACAAACGTGACAGGTGTGGCAAGCAGTAACTGTAAATGCCGCACATGATTTAACAACATGTGTAAGTGTAGTGCGCAAAATTTACTTGCAAAATTCAACCCAGACCAGCGACTCTACTGCCTCTGGAATCTATTCTGGATGCTAAACTTGGATTGGAGTTTGGAATTTCTTGTTAAACTCCCATGATTGATGTAGGATCCATTTAATGGTAAAATAAATGGGCCTCAGTGCTAATTTCCCCCTTATAGCATCTGATGAAATATGCCTAGCTCGTTTTGGGTGTCTGACATGAAATATTGGTGTGTGGTGGCCAGGGCAGACATGAAGCAGAGCTCCCGGTCACTGTACCGCACCGCACAGACAATCCACAGAGACGGAGCCAATTAAGATAAGCCTCCATTCACAGGAAGAGGTTGTTTGACATGCTGTCATGCTAATAGAGACAACCGTTATTATGCTAAGGTATGACACACACACCGAGGTACCTGCAGAATGTAGCCGTAATTGGTCAAGTGTTCCAGTGCGAGTCCTCTGCGCTCCTAAAGCCTTTCAGTGTTTGGTCTGGTTACTCTTGCAGACATGCCTGTTATAAGCTGCGTGAGTCTGCCAGCGGTAATTTCTCTTGCTCTTGGCTTGTGGTGGATACACTCCAGATTTGACGTGAACGGTCAGGCCTCGCAATATCAAACTTCGGCTTCCTCAGAGCGACGTCAGTCTCGGCGCACCTAGATCAGACCGGATTTACGTATTAAAAGATTTTGTCATCCAAGTGCTGCCACTTATTTTTGTTGAGTTTGTATATAAATAGACCGAATATTTGGTAGCTGAAGAGCATTTTACTTCTTAATGGCCCGAAGGGGTTCTGGGTGACCACAGACATCATTTGCAGCAATGAAGACAAACACATCAAACCCAAAATGACACCCCTAGAAATACATTAATAGTATTAAAACATGACAAAAACAAAAACATTAACAGAAGTGTAAAAGAATGTTGTGGAATATTTGCTATATAATGGAAATAACTAGCTCAGTTCGTTAGTCACAGCTGCACATAGAGTACGAACATTTTATTCTATTTGATGTAAACGGATGACTTAACCACAACCATTTTGACCTTTTATGATCAAATTTGGAAGAACAAATTGGGAAATTTTGTTTATCCAGTTTTCTCAGATAATTTTTCCCCAGCAACCCCAATTTCCACAGTTACAAGGCCAAAACAACCCGGTAGTGAAGCTCTTATTTAAACAGTGCTAGCATGAAGAGGCTTTTATACATTGTGAAGTAAACAGTTCCCATATTTTTCTCCAAAAACAATGCGAGCAAGAATAAACAAAAACGGGTTTCCGTGATGATTAGAAAGACCTATACTTACAGGTCTCTAATAAACTCATGTTTCCAATTACTGCATAGTTTGTAGTGTTTAAAAACACAATAGATAGAATAAATATTAATTTCAAGCTCTGAACACCAGCTGCGTCCTTTAGCTGTAAGCTATGACCAATAAATTATTTTAAAACTCTTTATGGCAACAGGTTTCATCTACATTTACATGTACACATCTGGCAGACCCTTTTATCAAAATTGACTTAAACTGCATTTAGGGTTTATATTTGCATCAGTGCACGTGTTCACTGGGAATTGAACCCATGACCAGAGGCATAGGAACGATCTGCAAAGTGGGGGAGGGCACATTAGAAACCTTATCAGCTTGACTCATGAATATTAAATATGTGATGTAACATTCGCCCAGTAGTCCTTGCCGAAAGGCAGATAAATGAGCTCCAGCCAAACAACTTTCACGTTCATTCAGTTAATATCAGAAGTAATCTATTTTTAATACGTACGACAGCCAAAGGTCCAAATGATTATTTACCGAAAGTGTGTGTAGTGAGGGATTTTACCATCATAATGGTTGCTATGCCCCCTACCCATGACCTAGGCATTGCCCCATGCTCTGGCAGCTAAGCTACATGAACAGTCATCTAACTGGATCTACAACCAGACCATGTGGGTTTCATGACCATGCATGGATTCCTATTGCTCATTATTTGTGCTAAATTATAATTCACTTTATCCAACAGTCACACTAAATGGTCCACATTATGAAAGGAGGAACCAAATTCGAAATGCCACATAAAGTTTCGTTTTACCAGCCATCCCTTGTTTCGGTCTATCAATATTTGTCCTCATGTGTCTTTTCAACATGTGAGGTTATCCAGCTATTTGAAGACCAACAGTTAGATTGAACTAGACTGTTAGCTCATTGTGCTATCGTACTGTAATTCCTCACCACAGGAGTTTCTTTTGGCCTTGCCTGGGCTGCCACCACAGTCATGGACGTTGACTATAACCCTGGAAACCTCAGAGAGCCCATCTAGCATGTCACCGAGCAGCCGGGCTGCCGATACACTGTACAGGTGAGAGTTGCCCCCTGGCCAGCAGCCAGTGCTACAGGACGTGTTTGTTTGGACTAAACCCGGATTTGGAGCCTGCCAGGAAATGTGCTGTTTCTGGCAGATTTCAGAGAAAGAGAGACTACGAGAGAGAGAGTGAGAGCATGTTTTCAGTGGCTTAGAGAGCCTAAATATGGCTGTCAGTGAGCGCACACAACTGAAACATCACAGAACATGGGCCAGACTGCTACAAACACCAGTAGCATATCTGCACTCCCCCCGGAGATTAGGTTAGTAGGTGACACCTTACCACCTTATCCCGTCTCTCTCTAGCTATCCGCCTTACCGATTTTCGTCATTGTACACAGCAATGCAAACAGGGCAATTACGCATTTGCGTTTTCAGTAAACATTTGCAAAGACACAACGTTTGAAAATGCAGGTCACTCATAACTTAAATTATATTCCAGCAATGTATTCTCTGCTGGTTTCGCGATAACCGCAACATTCTTTAACCTGCGCACCCTCAATTAGGGGAGCAGGGGAGGAAAGGGATGCGAGGCGTATTGCTTTGACCCACATGGCTTACTTAGAGGCATACTCCAGAGAGGGAGAGATGGTGCAGGAGGATATCACGAAGGGAAAACACTCCTCATAACAGCCCGAGGCACTCCCACTCCTCTCTATCAATGCAAAACAGACCACTACCTGAGGCTAACAGGACATTTCACTTCTATGTGCACTCACTTCTTTCTTAATAGAGGTACATTTATTTTGAAAGCATTTTTGGGGGGGGGGAAGAAGTGATGGGTGGGGAGAGTGAAGGGAGCAAGAAAAAAGAAACGAGAAAAAGATGAAAAGCATGCCGGAAACATCTGGTTTCTTATCCGAAGACTGAGAGGAAATTGCACGAAGACAAAACTCTTATGTTTTGATTTATTTTATTATTTGAGGGCTGTGCCACGCCAGTCATGCAGTTCAAATCTAAGGCCATAAATACGGCAAGCGGAGAGACGTGACAGAAGCATTAGCCCACTCTCCGTACGCTCGCCACCCTGATGGATAACGCCGCTAATAACATCTACAACTGCTGCGTTCTGCCCTGAATTACACCACGCTGAGGGGCTTCTGTTAATGGTGTGAATGAATTCACAAAGTGAGAGGAGAAAAAAAGAGACGGATAGTATTAAAAGAACAAATATTCTCCACGACACAATCCTCTGCTTTCCTCTGCTACTTCTATTCATTTCCCCTGGTCTCTTGAGGTGAACCAGTAACTCGGAGGGAACTTTGATGCCGTTTTTTCACCACAGGGTCTACAGGGGGCTGGTGCCTGTTCCACATTTCCACGGCAGAAATAAAACCGAAAAAGAAAGGAAAAACCAAGAGACTTACTAATACCAAAGCAAGACTCATGTAAAACAATACTTGATTGCACGAAACAAAATTGCACGCAACGAAATCGATCTGCGTTGGACTGATGAATCATCCTGTTACTAGTATGTTGTTGTGAACAGCTCTAGCCTTTTCATTTTCTCTATGATATTTGTAAAATATCATGCGTTAATTGTTTGCTACGGGTATTATATACTGTACTTTGTTGTTATAAGTTGAATTAAACTACTTCATATGTTAGCATGTGGTCTTAAAATCTATAAGGATCATAAACGTGGTATATTTATTTGTGTCATCTTATGCACGTACCAACAGTCATTGTTTGGCTCTCAAGTGAGTGGAACTGTAGCGGTATTCTGAAAGCGTGCACGCAAGGCCCTGGTGTAAGCAGACAGTAAATAGAGGTCACGCTACCATGCCAACAGACAATTTAAATTCCCTTTGCCCTGCGAATCTGCTCACCTGGCACGACCAGTTTGGCGGTCACGACAGACTCCAGACGCTCTCAATCACCACACTGGCCAAGAATGAAATACCATCACCATCCCCTGCTCCCAATTTACAGCGTTATGCTCTTGATTTACCGAGAGTGTGAGATTTCAGTATTTCACACAAACTTTCTATTAAAACCTATGAATATCTCTAATTGATATCATCTGAGGTGTAAATGTGGCAAGATTGATAAATTGGAGTCACTGAAGGCACTGTAGCGTCTGGGGGGGCTCTGCCGGTGTTTGAAAAAGGGGGCACGCAGAAACACTAAATCCTGCCTGGTGAGAGCAAGCAGACTGTTCCTAACAGATGGAGGGAGGTTAGCCACTGTTTCCTTCTACAGCAGGCTTGATGGACGACTGTCAGGATTTACAGGCGAAGCAGCGCAAAGGAGCTGACGAACAGCTGTGTGTGTGTGTATCAGTGACAGTGGTTAATTTAAGAGATTTACAGGGTTTAAGAACAGCTGATGGACAGTTGTATTCCCCTGGCTGACCACAGTGTGAAGGGATAGTGAAGCAGAAAATAAGCCTTCACTTCTTTCTCTACACACAGTTCCTCTAATACACATGACTCATCCATTTCAGACCGGTAACAAATAAAGATGGTCCCCTTTTACCTGAGTCGCCATTACCAACACATCTCTAGCTTGTGGCTAATTTAAGTGGTCATTTTGTTAATATATTCTGGACAGTTACTTTACATTGATTCAAGCTATACAACAATGAGAATTTCATAAGATTTGCATTCGACTTTGTTAGTGCTCATCAGTTAAACTACAGAAAACTTTGACAACTTTACAATTTAAAAGCATACCGAAAATCTCTGTGAGATTAAAAAAAAAAATCCAGCAGGTTGCAGCATACCAGTTGCAGTGTGATTGACAGAATGAGAAAACCTCACACTGTTCACATGAGTACAATGAAGAAACAGAGAGAAACAGACAGAGATGCCCAGAGCCCCTCCAGCATGCTGGCGAAGTTTAGAGGCAGGAGAGGGTAGCGAGGCTCTCCCCAAGGCTCTGAGCCCAGGACCCCCTACAGAAGGCTGGGTATAGATGAAGCAGATCCTGGGACTTCCCCAGGGCTGCAGGCTTAGGCCGCAGTTCTGTTTGATCTGGAGGGAAGATGGGGGTTCACCCAGTCATTATAAATAACCTCAGAAAGATTTATGACTGGTCTGCCAGTCTAACACAACACCACAGACATACACAGCTTATAAACACAGAGTTATGCTTTATGGTCCAAGTCAATAAAGATGCTAATGGATGTGTTGTTTTTCCAAAAATAGTTGTTATTTTGCTTTAGTTATGAAAAGTGACAGGGACCTCAGGCACAAATGTCCTCAGAGATTTTAAAGGAGCTAAGGTTTTCAGAGGAAGATGCTGCAGATAGGCGTTTGCAGGGTATTGTTTTAAACATGTTTGGGTATGAAAAAAGATCCTTATCATTTTAAAATTTGACTTGTTTCAGGAGAAAAGAAAGTTATTACATTTTGATTAAACATACCAAAACAAGGTCGTTCACATAAGAAGGAGAAATGCATTAAGAATCTAAACAGGGTCGATTTTAAGTTGACTTTCCAAGGAACCTACAGCTGGAATGAAGGTTAAATTTCATTGCAAATCTCCTTTCTTTTTCTCTTGGCTTACCGCCTTTCTGCCATTTACATATTTACTCAAGACTTGAGAGAGGGCCCATATGACCAGCTCCCTCCCCTCAACCTCAGCTTCCCTGAGCCCAACCTGCGTCCAACACAAACTCTTACGGAGACGAGATGCATTGTCCTTGGAGGAGACGAGAGCTCGATTTTCTGTTTGCTGCCATTTGTCATCGGCCGCTAAGAGAGATCAACAGTCGTCTGCACACAGATCGATATTCTCTTAACCCAGACCTAATCTACAGAGAGTTTCCTGCAATTTCACCTTTCTCCTCCCCCATCTACGATCTTCTCACTCAGTTTCGGTCTACTTTTAGTCTCGCTCTCCTCTCGTTTTCTGCAATCATTCTTAGTGTCTGTGAGACAGCCATTTCTCAGTGAGAAGCAATGTGTCGGCAGCAATGATGGAACACAAAGAGTCGTGAGGGCTGTGGTCTTCTTGAGGCCGTGTGGAGAGATAGACTAACTGCCTAATCATCCACATGACACCTGCAGAATCCCCATGTTTGTTCACACGCATGCATATTATTTGACATGCTCATCTTTCTCGTATCCTCTGTTATCTTGTCCACCATTAGTCTAAATTATATTTTTTCCAAATTTGAAAATGGTCCTCTTGAACCCTGTTCTGTTTTAGAAGTAGATCAACCCAAAATGAACATTCTCTCAATTTCCTAACCCTTATGCCGCACCAAATGTATTGGACTTCCATTCGTTGGTTGTACACATATGAATATGTTTATATAAAAATTCTGCCATGTTATTTTCTTATGGTACTTAATTCGGCGAAGCTACAAAAAGCACATACAACCATCTTTAAATTTATCCAAATGACTCTACTGTTTTAAAGCGATAGTTTCCCCAAAAATACAGATTCTGTCATCATTTACTCACCTTCGAGTTGTTCCAAATCTGTATACATTTATTTTGTCTGATGAACACAAAGATATTTGGAAGAATGCTTCTAACAACAGTTCTTGGACCCCATTGAATACCCTAGTAGGAACAATTACTTTATATTTTTTTATTCTGTTGAACACAAAGGAAGATATTTTAAAGAATGTAGGACAGCAAACAGTTTTGGGGCACTTTTGACTACCATTGTAATTTTTCCTACTATGGTAGTTGATTGAGTCCTAGAACTGTTTGGTTACAAGCATTCGCCAAATATATTTCCCTTTATAAAACGGTCAGTTCTGGTCCTTGATTCTGATTGGCTGAGCCGAGTTCTATGCCGTTATAAAATACCCCGATATATAGCTTCTGACCAAATTACATAGCCTAAATATTACTTTATTTTATGAAACTTTGCTACGCAGATGGAATAACCGTTTTATAAAAGCAATAAGCAAATAACCGAAAAAAAATGAATACAGGTTTGGAACAACTAGAGTAGAGTAATTCATGACAGAATTTTAATTTTTGGGTGAACTATCCCTTTATCAGGCGCATCAGGATCGAGTAGAACGTGTTCCTGGATCAACATTCCTTTGACGAAAACAGGGCACGGATCTTAAAAAGCTTTAGCAATTATTAAAGCCAAGACAACATGCTCTCAAACATAGTTTGAAAGAATCTTAGACGGCTGTATAAAACACCCCTCTACATTAAGGGTCGGACATGAAGGGCTTTGAACAATGAATCAATTTATTATGCATAATTCCATGTGTGGATTTTAACAGAATCTGACTGAAATATAAACATACCAGTCCCTACAGGTAGGTCTGAGCCAGGTTTTCTCCGAGCATTCTGACTGGTTGGAGTGGTGAAACAGACAGGCTCTTCATTAGGGCTGGTTGGGTTGGATGGGTCTTTGCAAATGCTCATGTCAGCAAGAGTAGACAAAACTCTGCATTGTGGAGTGTCTGGTTTCAGTATGGAACAGGAGCTGAGGAGGTCCATTTTCATTCATGTGTTTTTACAGACATATGTAAACACATACAGTAGACACACACATACAAAAGCAGCTTTGACGAAGAACTCGGAATAATGATGCAAGCCAGACCGATTCCTGTTGTACTTTACCCATGAACTCCTGACAAGAGCCTGCATGACATTATACACATTATATCATATTGGACAAATGGGCAATTTAGACTGCGTGTGTGTGTGTAACTAACATGAAACAGGTTCTAGGTTTTCACACACCATTTGCAAAGTAAGAGTGATTAAAGCAACAGATCTGTATTATATTGTTTTAGCGAAACGTCCTGCATTTCTCTTGATCATTTTGACGGATTAAAAGTGATGCTTTTCTATTAACATGGAGCTTTTCCAGAGAAGGCTCCATGAAATATGGACGTAAATCATAACAGAGAGCGAATGAGAGAGAGAGAGCATCTGCTTGGCATTTGAATGATGCTTAGGGGCAGGGTAGGTATAGGAGCCTTGGGGTTGATTGGCTGAGAAAGCCAGAGTCTTGCTGAGCTACATTTATCCAGACTGCTTGAATGGCTGTTTACACGCAACACAAGCTGCCCAGTCCAGTGTGTGTGTGTGTGTGTGTGTGTGAGCGTGTGTGTCTGTCTGTTTGCCTGTGTGTGTTAATCAGTTGCCTGTTGCTCCTGAAACACATCCAGCTCTGTCATCTAGGAGACTAGAGAGATTAAAACACACACACACTGCACAAAGAATTATAAGGATGATGGTTATTTGCTTGCCAAAATGAACAAGATTAATATTAGACAATGACACTGTTGGCACCTCTTTTTTCTTCGTTTCTTCCTCTCTTCCGCACTCATCTCTGTGGATTTCTCCTCCGCTCCGTCTTGTCCTCTCTCTCCTGTGGTGTTTGGATCTTTGGTTCGCAGGTGGTAATGAAGGGATGGTATGCAGGGCCATAAACCGAGAGGCATGTTGTCAGTATGCATAAGGGATGAGAATGGAGGATGGTGCAGAGGTCAGAAAAGAGGGTGGTGTGTGTGAGAGAGAAAGCTCATAGACGTGATTGGTCCTGTGGATGTTTGAGAGAATATCCTTCTACACTTGTCCCTTTCTTCATTTTGGCAGTTGTGTTGGAAATGGAAACGCGCGCACAGCTCCCCCTATAGATTCAACACAGTCGAAGCCATGAAACCTTCTGAGACGGCACATTAGTGAGATCATTAATTACAGTCATGGGGGAACCAACCAGACGCACATAAACAGACAATTGCAAACAAGTCTCCAATGCAGCGGCATTAAAGCAAACCCACGAATACGAACGGCATCTATAATGTTTATGTATAACAAACACAATGCTTGCAACAACAAGATGGGGGTTCAGGCACCACGCATACCGATTCAATGCATACCTTGACTGAACCGTGTATGAAACCGACCGCCAAATGCATGAATGTAAATCTACCCTGAGATGTCATTCGCGACATGTATTTTACTACCGACAGACTGTTCGTCTGTAACGTAGCTAGTAGCCATTGTAGAAAAGAGGTTCTCCCCTCCCCCACCAGCACCCCTTTAAACTGTGAAGCATGCTTGATGTGATTAGCTGTCATGTTACACGGCTGCTAAGGCGGTAGAAGGGGAGCGATACCCTTTTTGCTGCCTGGGTATCCCAGTCTAGAGGCAGTTTTGTGTAACGGAGTGTGTGTCTGAGCGTGACTGTGTGTTGGGGTGTCGAGACGCACAGCGAGAGTGTGAGTGGATTACACACGGTTCAGAGTGTGTATGGGAAAGCGTGGCGCTAACACGGCTTTCTAATGGGATTTCGCAATCCTTTTGCCTGCTCTCTTACTTGCTCTTACTCTATCGCCCTATCTCTCTTTTCTCACATGCTGGCTAGCACACGAGCACGGCGACGTAAGCACAGGTAACTCGAAATGTATCACTTTATAGTCGTGTTCTCGAGAAAAAGAGAGAGAGTGCTGCTAAAGGTCTTGTGGTTTTGTGGTTTGAACTGCCCACTTAGACATTGAAAGGCATTTGACTCAGGGGCGGCGCTAGGGGTGGGCTTAGAGGGCTGAACCCCGAAAGTTTTCAGTAAGCCCCGAATGTTTTATTACCATGCCATGTACGAATCACTTAGGGGCTGTTTACATTTTGCGTCTTTTACCCATGGGCAAATGTGAGTGGGTCCTTTTTCGTAAAAAGTGTATAAACAACGCCACTCTCCCAGCAGCTTCAGTGGCGTAGTAAGACGCGTGACAAGTAGTACTGACGCTACATATGTGTGCAAGACTGAATCCACCTTTTGCTGAACTACATTCACATCACAGATCATACAGGCATTTATTTTCAACAAAATTAATAAAATATTTGCAAATGGCTAACAGGTGTTTTATAATAAAGTGTATGGTGAGGTTTAGGGTAGTAGAGAGGACTTTATTTTCCCACATTTACACTCGTATTATTATTGTATAATATACAACATTACTGCAACTTTACCTTGATTTCTGTGAATTAAAACGTGCAAAACTGAAGCAATAATACGTAACAAATAAAGAAGTGATGGCTCTTCATAGACTACAAAAGAGTTATTTTACTTTTTTTATGAGGAATAAGGGCGGTTATGGATGTGACAATTTACTAACATGACTGTGAAAAACTATGCTTTAAAAATGAAAAAAGCTTCAAAAACTTTGAGACTACTTAAAGGGACAGTTAAAAAAAAAAATATATACAGTAAAAAAAAAAATTCCGTCATCATTCCCTCACCCGCAAGTTGTTCCAAGGCTGCGTTTCCCGATAACGTTGTCTCATAGCGCGCTACGAAGACTCTAAAGGTACACCTTAACTACAGTTATACTTCTAGGCGTGTTTCTGGAAATATACCTTAGGAGGTAACTTTCTTACGTCCCATGTTACCAGGTGCTGTCCATGGTTGTGGTGCTGAATTAATGGATATCGATCATTCGACAATTATTCACTCTATACAGGGACTGCTTCACCGCGTTATGTGAGGTAGCGGCGTTCTTTATAAAATAAGCACTTTAGAAATAGTTGAAGTTGCATTTATCACGACTCATGGGATAAAAATAAACCAAATTGCAAACTAAATCCAACCCTGAATATTATATTCTTATATAATTGTGAAATGAGTGTGCGAACCCGCAATTTTGTGCCTAAATGTATCAACCCACTACACCAACTGGCAGTATGGTCATTTATATCAAAGGTTCTCAAACTCACTTGCTGTTGCGGTGAATTAAAAAAGTTTTTAACAATTAGACCTGAATAGTTCACACGTTTATTGTGCTTGGACACTGGATGCTCAAGCGGTGGATTTACAGCGCCAAGCATGAGGCTTAAGGCCGCGTTTATTAAAACATTAAAATATAATAAACATTATCAATCATACTAACAATATCATGGGGGGAAATATAGAAAAGTACGCCATAATTGCCCTACAATAAGGTATTTTGATATTGCAATTAAACTTGTTCATTCATGACAAGAAAAATATTAACTAAAGGGAGTGAATGTGTGTTTTTTCCCCTATTTTCTATTTAAAAGATGTGCCGTGAGATAGCCTACCTTTGATTATACCTGTGTTTGGGAACCCCTAATTTATATCATCATAATACTGTATATGTGCTATAATGTCTGTATTCACTCAATAAAAGCGCAGAACGCAGAACATATAATCAACAGCTATAGCAGGAAAAACACCTAGAGCAGAATTAAGGGACTGCTCTGAGTTTGTCTTGACAAAGTTAGACCAACAAGATCCAAAGCTGCTTAATTTGCTGCCGTGGCAGGTTAACTTTTCTATAATTATAATTGCAGCAGAAATTGTAGCCAGGTTTTTAACAGATGAAATGCACTAAAATGCTCTGCGGATGGCACAGTCTTTGATTTCGCAAAAATGTACTGTACTGTATCGCTGCAGTTTGACTAGCACAATCTTTCTCTTTTCTCTGATATGATACCGATTTTAACAAACATCTATCGTCCGATATTGGTCAATTGCATAATACTTTGCAACACTAGCTAGTTTTTTCTACATTAAATTAATTTTACCGAACATGAATTGGATCCATTTAACATTTTAAGAGAGGCACAAGTTAATATAAAAAACAATAAGACAACATGACAATCTTCAAAGGTGATTTTTGCTATTGAATATTTCTTTTATTAACAACATAAAATCGTATGTCAACATAAGTCTGTGCTGTTTAATTATTCTGCTCTGAGAGAAGGTTGGATTATTCAGGCAGAATCTGTATACACTTCTTTGTTCTGATGAAGACAGAGAAAGATATTTGGAAGAATGCTTGTAACCAAACTGTTCTTGAGGGTTAGTAAATGAAGACCGAATTAAAATTGTTGGGTGAACTGTGGCTTTAAACCAACAAATATTGATATCTGTGCTGTATGGAAAAATACTTTTATTCATTTCGACGTTGACATTTGCATGGAATTGCCCTACTGTAAACCTGATTTGGTTCGTGAAGATGCTCCGCTCCGCCGAAAGCGTGCAAGCAAGGCAGCCTCATTCTGAATAAACTCTTGTGTTTTTCCATTTGGACGGAGAACACCAGAGATGTCAGTTATCCCCTGACTTACATGACAGACTATGACAGGGAATGAATATTTTCCCCAGAGCTGTGGTGGCAGCATGCTGAAGTTTAGTTTGACAGTAAGATTAAATGTGTTTGTGTGGGGAGTTGAGCTCTGACACGGCCCTCTTATCTTGCTGGGAATCTCTCGGCAGTTTGGGTGCATTCTGGGTCACTCACAGGATCCTGTGCATTTTAAATGCCAGGAAAAAGAGATTTCTGTGATAGGGCAAGATTAGATTTTATTTATTATTTTATTTAAAGTTAGTATTTACAATTCCATAGTAAGATTACTTTTAATAAATAACAGTAAATCATTGTCAGACAAAGACCTTATTAACAGACCAGTATAAAGGAAATCAAGATGGGACTGATAAAATTACTTTTTGTATGGCTGAATTTGATTATCATCAAAGCTTAATAAAATGTAACATCAGCCACCAGTGTGTAACAAAGCATGTGTGTGTGTTTGTTTTCTAATTGAACTCTTATTAAGCTCTAATTAAACAAATTCAATATTTTGAACCATAATAACTACCACTGAGAAAACGCCATTATTCAATACAATACTAGAATTTCAAAACACACTTTTGTGATTTTTTTTGTCATAAATGATTACTATTAGTATTATTACACCGTGTCTACACCGGACGCGACTTAATTCTTAAAAGGGTCATATGGCGCGAATACGTGTTGCCCATGCATTCTATCTAAAAGCAAATGCTCACCCAGACCTGCCCGAAACGCCTCGTGTAACCCCACCCCCACAAATCCACGTCAGTTCGTGGTATGATTTGACTAAGACCGCCCAAATGTATACGCAAGTAAGCTGGGCGTACCTGTTAGTACAATTGCTTTGGAACCAGATGTTCAAAATATGGTAAGAGGCGTTACATTTCCATCACATGCTTGCAGTTTTTGACCAATCACTACTTACTGGTTAACTGGCCAACCAAGCTTTTCAGAGCGATGAGCTTTGTAAAAATCTGCGCATTTCAGAGAGGCGGGGCAAAGAGGAGATACAAACTGTCACGAACGTGGGTGGTGAGGGACAGAGGACCCAAACGCAAGACAGCGGGTACGGGGTTCACACGACTTTAATAATAACATAAAACAAGGGATCCTGTCTGATTCCGCCTCAAGACCAAGAAATACCTGACATGGTTAGGCGGATTCATGACACAAACATGCACGGTATGTTGAAAATACAGCGTTTTTTAACCTTAAATCATGTAGACACATTGCATTACATCTAAAACAAACGATAATATTCATTTTAGCCGTGTCATATGACCCTTTTAATTCACGACTTGTTCTCAATGGGTTTGTCGAGTCGAGTCGTGTCTTATTATGGGTTTTAATGAGCGGTAGACACAGTGTTATGTTGGTCACTAGGTTTTGCAAAATTCTAACCACTAAAAGTATTAACAAGTGCTTGACAACACAGTTGTCAGATGCTGTCGGTCTGTTGATATAAATATTGTATCAATGTCTATACAGACTTTAAGTTTACTAGAACCAGGCTTACGAATACACGTGGATACTACTGAGATCACGCTGGATTGGGTTCATCACTTATTGTCTGGGTCAGGTACATAAACCACCAAACACAAGTACTCTGAGGCTTTCACACAAGAGTCACATCCTAAAAATATTTGCATTGATTCTAGATATAAGAAGCTGAAACTCTTAGTTAATTAGAGAGCTGTTTAGTTTCTGCACGTTATATAAGTCTGGATCTATTAAGACACTCGTGGGCTGGAAGGAAAGAGTCTCTTTGAAAAGTGAGTCACTGAGTACCATAAGTTTCAGTTGGTCTTTCTGGTGGCATTAGAAAGAGAGGTGAGAATTTACGGTGCCGTGGAAACCCTAAAGAAAACACAAACTCTCTTTCTCTGCTCTCATGCTCGCGAGTCCATAACTCTTGCTCTCCTTCCTTTTATTTTTCTCTTTCTCTCCCTTTAAAACGTAGAGGAAAAGCAAACAAGAAAACTTGGGCCGCGGAGCAGCTGAGAGGACAACTGTCCTCCTGTTTCGTGTTCCAGCGATGGCCAAGTAAAACAGCATCGTTCCACTAGGAAATGGCAAGCCAAACAGAGCCGGCCATGAATCTGAGCTGCATGAATGTGAGGGCTTCTCCCAGCGTTCCCCAAAGGCCCAGCTGATTATAGAAGACTTCTGTAGCTAAGGACATTTCCCAAATGGTTTTAGCAGTGCTTGGAATTAAATATTTGGTTAAATGCAATCAGTACAGTGTGTAGCGTGTTATTAATACATTATTGCTGATCTGTTACAAGCTTCCATCTGCAATCTGTTGCGAATGCACAATGTGCGAAGACGTGTTTCAGAGTCTCCAAAAAACGATTACATTCTCGGAGGTCCTTGTGTAAAGTAGCCCAAGATTAGCCGATGGGTAAATATGTAATTAAGACCAATGCTCAACCAGATAAATCCTTGAATAACTTCAGGTTGTGTAAAGAACTAGCATGTCAGCTGCACATCTGTTCGTATGCGTGCGTATGTGTTGGCAGGGAGATAAAAGGCCGTGACCAGAGCAGAGTTAGTATAGCGGGGGCGAGCAGAGAGAAGCTTGTGCATTAGTTAGTGGAATTATGTGGATAACTCCTCCGCCAGAGAAAGGTACAAACTCACAGTGGCAGGATTGGATAATGCTATTATCAGCATGATTGTAGCATTAGAGAGAGGCATTAATGTGGATCATTCAGACCATTCAGCACTAAGAATTGCCATAAAATTACAGCATTATCTGCAGAGATGGGCGCTGGGTATTAGCGAGGGGGAAATGCCCAGGAAGGCAAAGCACAGCTTTGAACTAGCAGTTGTTTCGGCTGGCAATTTGTAAACACAACCGTTATACGGCCAATTCCGCATCCACCTCAACCTTTTAACCGCTGCCACAGATTGCTCGATTTAATTGTGCATAAACAGTGAGTACAGCTACTGTACGTCCCTTTATTTACAGTCGCGCAACTGGAAGTCTAGCCGTCGGTGAGGCTGACGTTATTTCTGGGCTTTCCTAGCCCAGCAGACGCCTCCTGAGTTCAGAGCATTGCAGAAATTCAGTTCGCTGCAGATGCTTAGCACAGTAAAAAATGCTGAATGTTCTCCCTACAACGATAATAGAGTAACTTGAACAAATACATTTTAGTTAAAGGAGTCAAATTATTGTTTTGCATATACTACACAAAACTAGTCAAAGTGTTTCTATCAAAGATTCTTTTGTTGACTGGACGAATGTTGACTTGTCGAATGTGTCAAAAGGTTTGCCCAACTTGCAAAACAGTGTAATCTGAACAAACAATATTGCAAGAGTTTGAAAGTTCCCAAGATGCATTGCATCATGTTCAATTCTATGTTTTTTTATTTATTTTATAGATTAGTGTTTCAGTTCTTGCTGGCTCAATTTATGCTTTAATGCTACGTTGTTACGGTTAGTTATCGGTTGTTTTTAGAGTTGTTTTATGAATGATGGTTTTTGATTGTTACCATGGTTAAGGTTCGTCTGTTCAGTGTTGAGGTGTAAGTGCATGACACAATGGCACAACCAGTATAAATGTATTTAACACAAACTGTTTAAACAGTTATTTGATCAACGTGTTGGCCTGTCTAAGGCAGAAAACATTTACAATTGTGGCAAACGACAAATAAACTTGTATTTATTTAAATATTCAATCTATAATCTCTATTCATGTTCAGCCAACAAAAACTATTTTTTTCTGTTATTCATAAGGTAAACTTGACTATGTTGTGACAACTGATGACTTAAAAATGAGTTTTTTTAGTTGGGTGGACTTCCGTTTCTATTTGTTGAGTTAACTCAAAAACGTGCTTGCGATCGCTTGCCTTATTATTTTAAGTTGATTCAAATATTTTTTTACAGTGTAGATGTCTGACTTGGGATTTACTTCCTCATATTCACGGCCTTGTCTGTTTGTGGATACACTGTAATTTCTACCATATTTCTTTATTTGCTGCTTTCTCGCCGTTCAGTGCAACCCAAACCTTTTTTCTGTTCTGGTCTCCGTACACCTATATTTTCCTCCGCTATGCTATTTCTTCAACTTGCGAATGCCTTTGAATGAGATAAATATACATTGCGCCATTGAAGCCCTAGTGTGGGAGGTCTGAAGCTCCGCTGCGCAGGGAGGCGCAGACACCCGAGACGCGCTCGCACCGCATCCCAGGAACTCCACAAACAAAAATAGCTCAGAGATTTCCTCGTTTCAGATTTGTTGGAGGGGATATTTGAATGCAAATGAATACGGCGGAGAGTGTTTTTGTTGTGCGGAATTAGTGTTGTGAGGATGCTTTCTTCACCATTCTTCTCCATCTTTCTCTTCCACGTCCAAATGACTGTCATTAAGGAAGGACAGACTCGAGCCAAACACAGGGCTCCACTTAATGCGATTTCCTCCAGAAGAGAAAGAAACAAAGGATGGAGTGATTCATCCGGGAGAGAGGGAGACAAACCCATCCTTCTGATGCTGTCCACCTCCAAACGATGTTTAGAACAAACACACTGCCCGATCATGGGAGGTTTTATTTTTGGATATGTGCACGCACACACACAGACGCACACACATGCAGTCAGGGTGAAAATCAAAGAGTTCTGTCAGAGGGAAACATAGATCCATTCTCATAATGCTGCTCTAGAACAGCATTATATTGCAAAATAATATTCAGTTCAACAATTTATATGACACAAGACATGTTTATGGATATGATCTTACATATACTGTATGAAATCATAGGTATTATGTTAATAGAAAAGAGGCCTAGTAATCTGACAAGGCTTTGGCTAGTGTGCGAACACACGGAGGGCAAGAATATGTGTTGTGTTTTCTGCGAGCAGGAGAGAGAGAGAAACAGTAAATGAGAGAGGAGAGAAGAACTGGTTTCTCTGGCAGAGATGTTTGCAATACCAGCTTTCAGCAGCCATATCGACAGAATTGAGTTTGACAGACTTGTTGAGTGGCGTTGATTGGCCCCGCTCCAGGGACACGCTAGAGCAAAAGACTGCGTATAACACCAAAGGCTGGAGAGCAGAAGGGGAGGATGCTGCGGCCGCACAGATTCCCAACAGCAGCGGTGAGAACATGAGATAAGACGGAGAGCGAAAGGAATGAGCGAAAGAAGAAATGGCCAAAACAGAGGTGTGAGGCCGGGCTGCCATCTGAGGAGGTGATGAAAATGCGGGCTGAGGGTGTTAATGTTAGCATGTGCATGCATAGTCACACACACGCACACACACAGCCAGTCTGTATATATCAGCAACATGTGCAGAAAAGCATCAGCAATAACACATTTCAAATGCTTTGGCTTCCAGACTTACACCAGCACTTTATAATTTAATAAAAGAAACAATCTGAGCCGAGGCGTGAATTTCAGACAAATATATATTATGTCTTTTGATGAAAAATCAAAATAAACGTGTCAACTGTATTGATGAAATGTATTGTTGTTTGAATAAATATACCTTTTAATGTGTGTAATTCTGATTTGGAGGTAACAGGTCTATTTTAATTTCCCTTAAGTGTTTAATCGCTGTCGCTATGCCAAGGCATAAAGCCTCCTCTTATTGATAAACTGACCGTAAGAATATGACAGAGAGACATCATTACCAAATTGCAGGATCATCATTTTCACCAAAAATTAAAAGATCTCAAAAAAAAAAAAACACTGGCAGGTTAGTACATAAATTTGCAACAGTTAAGTAAACGTCTGTTTATAGCATTGTCAAGTGTGATTTCATATATTTGCAAGAGTTTGATTAGTGATCAGAAACATAGTTTTATTTTAGTTTTTGAGAAAAAATGTACATATTGTTGCATTGGAACTATAAAGTTCTATTAGCATTCCGAGCAGTTTTGAGATAACAAGCTTCAACCTTACACTATGTCTACACCGGATACGACCTGCGCGACGTGATACGACACACGGCACCGCATCCAGTGTGGCCAAGTTTTTTTATTATAATGGGTTCTAATGCGTTCTATTGTCTTTTGTCGCGGCGTGATGTAGACCAGTGTTGGGTAAGTTACTCTGAAAAAGTATTTAATTACTAGTTACTAGTTACAATTTTCAATAGTGTGATTAGATTACTGTGCAAATTACTCTCTCCAAAAAGTATTGAATTACTTATTACTAATTACTTTCTATATCAACCTTGATTTGTTAAGTGATTCAAGGATAGACATGTAACAACTCTTAATTAATTCAAATAAATAATATAAAACTATATCGAGTACTCGTATTAACTGACTATAGTACTACAAATGTGAGAAAGATACAATAATACATGCATGATAAAGTTAGACTTTGAATTCTAATGTCAATTCCAGTATTGTATTCATGACATGTATTTAGATCAATTACATCCAAAGTAACTGTTGTATCGTCATTTTCTTCAGGCTTTTGGCCTGCACAAGTTTTTTGAGTGACCACATGAAAAATATGGATTTTGGTCGAATGTGAGATCTACATTCTCTCGTCTCGCGATCCCAAAGCTCCAAGTCATAATTAAACATCTAAAATTATCTTAATTTGTCTATGTTTTGTGAGAGGTGCCCCTTCCTAGCTCTTTCCTAATACAAACTGGACGCATGACCAACCGAAGCAAAGCGTTTGAGCATCTGACGTTCTGGTTTTAAAACATACAGGATTGAGAAAATAAAGTGCGGGACTGATGTTAAGAGAGTTATTAGGAGAGAAAGTGGAGGACCTGATTGATGCTAGTTATAAGAACTCAAAAAAGATTAAAGAGCTTTCATAAAAAAGAAATGTCAAAACGCAGATACAAGCAAAACAAAAGTAATCCACGCGGCTCCTGACAACATATTAATGTATTATGAAGCGAATTGATCTGTCTCCAAAATAATTGTGAAATTATCATCTGTAAACTACAGCTTCTGCGACTGAAACTTCGGATGAATATCAGTCGCACCCAAGTGCCTTTATCACTAAGAAGGGCAGAGCTCTAGGAGTGGATATTCGAAAGGGAGACTGGCAACTGTCTCTCATAACATAGCCATTTCCATCACACAGGTGAACTGAATAACAAATATCAACGGCATTTTCTCTTTGACAGACACTTTGCTTTCATCCCTTTCAGCAATGCTTTTCACTGGCACAAACATGACGTTTAGAACACGTGATTCTGGTTGGCTCTAGGGGGCTCAACGACGATGCTGAGTCTGGTTGGCCCAAGGACCTTAAAGACAATGCTGTTATCTTGATTCTGGTTGGCCAAACAAATCCAGGTGCTGGACCAAAGACGCTTTAGACGCTCGGGAGGACACCCACCCCCCACGGACAAAAAAAAGCTCTTCGGATTTACACGATTCACATAAATGAATATGCCGACTAGTTCGCATGTAGAGACATGAAGCGCGGCATAATTAATACATAAAACTCGCTGTAAACTTTTGATTGTAGTACATTCACACATTTGGTATACACTTTTATCCAAAGCGACTTATAGTGCATTCAATACACTTTATTTATCAGAATGCCTGCGTCCGAAATCGCATACTCACGGAGTAGGTACTTAATTTCAGGAAGTACTTACTTAACAAGGGCTAAAATGGTACGTACTGTTTTGCATGAATAGGTGTAATACGAATGCGACCTGGGCGTCTTCCGCCATATTGACGTGGTCATGTGACGTAATTCTTCTTCTTTTCCGTTTTAGTTGCGGGTGGCAACTTACATTTGAGGTGCATATCCGCACCTGAACTGAAGTGTGGGCCAGAGATTTGCCATTTGATGTAACAACAAGGGCATCTTAAAAAATGATGGGAGACAGGTTTCATTAACACCTTATTGCATCAGTAACGCTATAACCTTACCTAGTATGGGTTTTCTCCGCATTTGCAATATTTGCAATACCTTCACAAATAACTCGCCTTAGGAGAACACTGGTGACTTTATTGTCAAGAAATGTAACACTACTTACAAATTAAGATCACCCATGAAATGCATTGCTACCCCATCCCTACACTTGCGCACAATCTTATTAATAACGCTGACCGATACTTTATTATTCTTTTGTCTGTATTCTGCCTATTGATCGATGTCTCTTATGTAGATACACCATGTTGCACTTATATGCATTCTGTTGTATTATTCAAAATAACCTGAGAAAATCTTTTCTATTATAAATTATAAAATGTACATTCTCCAAATGTAAATGAGTTATAGGCTACACAACACCCCCTCACATGTTCTTTTCTTTCCTTATCCATGAAACCACACAATTTGTACATGTTTCGTAGTTTTTCATTTGGATAAATAAACCATTTAATATTAGTGATGAGTTTATGTTTAAGACTTTGTTTTTTGTAATTATGCGTTTCTGGAAAGTGATGTATTAGAAAGTTGAATTGTGCCAAAGCGTCCGTTAAAACTACTTGATTAAATGATCTTGTGAACATTCCATTTTCATGTATCATTTAGCTGTTTTATCTGAAAGTTAAAAAACATGCAAACAAGCAATGTTTTATATAATATTTATATAATATATTTTACAAATACATATAAAACACATACGTAAATAAACTGCTGAAAATAACCATGCACAATATAAAACGCTGTCAATTTTACAACAAAACATGACCAATTTTAACATTACATTAGCTGTACATGAAAGTCGGATGTGACTGTTTTACAGGCTGTGCACGGTATTCTGTCCCGTGGGCTCATGGGATAGAGAAGTATCCTACAGTAAGTATCAGTGCTTCCAAATCTGGGCGTAACCGGTAGGCCGTCCCGAAATTTCTCGCCTACTCTTTTATGAATACTGACGATACGGACATACTGCTCTGTTCACGTATGGTTTTCTCTTACTACATAGTAGGTAAGAAGGCATATTCGGAAGCAACATTCGTATACGCACGTCCAAATCTCGCGAGAAACAGTCCACCCGCCCGGATATTTCTCGCTTACTGTTTTATGAAAACTGACGATTCGGACATACTATTGGTTCGCCTACTGCTTTTTGCCTACTATATAGCATGGAAGTATGCGATTTCGAACGCAGCCTATATGCGCTCCCTGAGGATCGAACCCATGACACATGTGATGCTATGAACTACAGAAATCCAAATACAGGGTTGATACTAATTTGCATATCAGCATCCCTGGAAGATCCCCTTACATATTAGTTGGACCTGTGGCAGTTAGTTAACTATATATAATCGTTTTATCTATACAATATTTACTTTGTTTTAAGTTGAAAATAAAGATTTGAATGTGGCCTGCATGCGTCCTCCCATACAGTCATCATCAAGTGTCAAAACGCCCCAAAACTGCTGACAACTGAATGACACAAAATGCTGCAAGAGCAGTATATAAAACAAACACCTCAGAGGGACAAAGGCCATCTGTAAAAACTGCCTGATGGAAGCAAGGGACCTGAGTTATTTTTCTGCTATGTTGGGGGTTAAGGATGGTCTTCTCTCATAGATCGGTGTTTAATGTACACAGTGGCTGCCTGGGATGGCCATAGATGAATGACGGTGTTCTGGGCCAAATCCCACTGCTGGCCGATAGAATGCGCAGTTTGGGTACTTAGCGCATACGGGCCAGAGGTTCTCAGAGTCCACGGCTCAGGCCCTGCAGCCTGCCACTCTAATGATTCCCTAGACTCCAGCTGCTGGCCCCTTTAGCCCTGACCATTCATTAGAGCAGAGAGAGAGAGAGAGAGAGAGAGAAAGAAAATGAGTGAGTGTGACAAAGAAAGAATAGAGCAGCTTACGGCAGTCTCTCGCACAACCGTTTTCTGCTGCATTTACTCTCTTCGTCCTCTGCTATCGCTGCGAGGATGCTCGCCCCCTGGGGCTGCCCACAGAGCCTGTGAAGTCCACACACACTCTATTATCTGAACAGTGCATGTGTGTGTGTCCCCAAGCATTCTGCAGGACGTTCGAGCCATTTAAACACACACACCTGCTGGTCGGCAGCAAAAACCAGACATGCTTTTATCTCTGGTGTATCGTACACAGAGGGACACAGATTAGCAGAGGGTAAGTGCGTAACCTGAATAAATACGCATACGTGAGCCCGGCCTGGACACAAGTTTCTATTAAAAAAATGGACGTCAAAAACCGAATCGGTTGGGATAGTTTGTGGTCTAATTCAAAGCCAGATTAGCCGACTTAAAGCGATGTTGAAGACCTGGTAAACTGGTGCTGCCTAGACTGGCACACCATCCTTTAGAGCCCGTCCTTAATGATTTTTAATGCGGCTAAATGCTCTGGCGCCACGAAAACCCGCTTTGCGCTGGGGACGAGCAACTCTCCCTTCGCCTGTTTCCCTTTGTTGATTTTAGCGAGACAACAACAGAGTTGGCTTATCTCAGCACCAGGCCTTCACCAGGGGGAGTCTCCCAAAAGCCAAAAGCCCCAGCGTCTTATTAGAGACGCTTATAATGTTTGTCTGTTCTTCGTTTTAGCCCCTTACACATGCACACACACATAGATACGCATCCTCTGTGCGCTCTACTCAAAGCTGTAAGCCTCTGGCCCACACACTCTTTGGAAAAAAAGAACATCAGGGGCTCGTGTACATCATAATCAAACGGTTTGTTTGTCTCTGGGAGTCGTTTTCGGACAATACATTAAGGCTTTCCACTGCAAGCACTGCAACATTTTGTCATACATTTTTCACAGGTCACTGGGGTTTTGCATGACATTCAGTCATTATTTCATGCAATCTTGTGTTGTTGCATTTTTTTTATCACAATATTTAACTCCTGTAAATTGAAAATAGGACCATTAAGTCAGCGAGATGAATCAGAAAAACAAATCTTTTTGGAAGTGATTCGGTCTGATGCGATTGCTGAGTGACACAGTGACTCGCTAAACTAATGATCCAGTTGCATTGGTCATCAAGGCCAATTTAAAGAGATTTCATTCAAAAATGAAAATTCTGTCATGATTTAATCACTCTCAAGTTGTTTCAAACCTGTATACATTTCTTTGTTCTGTTGAACAAAAAAATATAAAGTTTGAAGAATTTATGAAAGCAAACAGTTCTGGGGCACCTTTGACAACCATTTAAATTGTTTCTACTATGTCAATGGTGCTTCCGAATTGTCAGTTGCCAACATTCCTCCAAAATATTTTTCTTCTTGTTCAACCGAACAAATACATGAGGGTACTTGAGGGTAATTCATGACAAAGATTTTATATTAAGGAGCACTGTAAAAAAATATGTAATTAAAAAAAATAATAATAATAATGCGGCCAAACATTTTAAAATTACCGGAAAAGAGAGGGAAAAACATGTAATTTTACAGGAAAACTATAATTTTTATTGTACAGCCGGAAATTTCAGAGGTTTTTTACAGTCTATTTCTGAAATACGGTAAAAAACGTCAAATAACAGAAAAAGACTGCAAATTTACAAGAAAATAATGGAAACTTTTTTACTGAATATTTCAGGCGCCCCAGCTGCCAAAATGAATATAGCTTTCATGTTCCCGTTTTACATGTTACACTACATAGTTCGATTAATGGCATACGTCATTACGTCCCTAAGTGACGCCGTTCGACGTTCCCTCTATAATATCAGGTCTCAACAATCAGTTTTTGGTGTTTCATTTATTTTCTAGAGCTGTTGGCATCTTTCTTGTTTCCCGTTCGGACCAAAAACGTGCTTTCTTGCTTGAAGCCATGATGTTTGCCGTAAAACGAAATGGCTGTCCACTGCCGTGCGTTTGTGTAACCTGTCGCAAAGTGCTTCGAAAGTTCCTATGCGCCGGTAATAGTGCGATTAAACTGCGTACATGTCTATACCGCACTTCGATACTGCTACTAAAATAGGAGAATTCCAACTGTCTTAATTCGATTTGTGTTTACCATGATTATGAGTTTAGACGTATTGAACAAATCAAAAAGCTCTGTTTACATTGTCCATTCTTAATCAGAGCATTTTCTTAATCGTGTTAATATCGGATTATTGTTGTCCATGTAAACGTGGTCAGTGTGAACTATCCCTTTAAGATCAAGATTATCAGTAAATAAATCAAATTTCAGTTTAGTCTTCACACAAAGCTATCGTAAGCTTCCGAAGACTTGTAATAATGAGTCATGCAAAAAGACAAGAAAAAACTTAGTTTAGAAAATATGTCAAAATATATTTATAAAAATATGTGCTTAGTGAGGTAAGAAAAAAAAACCTGAAGTAAATTTTACCTCTTCAGTAAGTACTTAATAGAATACATTTTTTTAGACTGGAAAACAAAACTACTGTATAATTAAGAAATTCATTTTGTAGTGCAATTTTTGGGAGAACTATTACAGAACTTCAAATATATAATCCTAATCTACACAATGTTGCAACACAATGTTAGGGCAGAGATGCATTATCACAGTGACTTTGAATCTGTCTGTTGTGGAAAAGTTCCGCAGGCGTGTTTTCCGAGTCGGAGCTCTTCCTTCATCGCGTGGCCTGATTCTCGCATTCTCCCTCATTCCACCATGGACCTGCGATAAGATCAGTTCTTTCTTTTCCGTCTCTCCTCAGTGTCTCACAGGAGAGCCCTCCAGCCCTCAGCCAGCCCTGTCTTTATGAAGCCTCTGTTTATTTGTTTTTCTTTTAGTTCTGGGATTAATTATCGCCATATGTCTGTCTTAAAAAAATAAAGGATTTACCAAGCCTGGCTTGTAGTGATTCCATCTTGGTTATGTTCAAATCTATGTTTTGCATTCCTCGGTTTGTATTTTCTTGCAAAAAGGAGATCCCATGGTTCAGTCAGCACATGGATTTATAACGGTAATCAAAACTGTTTTACTTCCTGTTTTGGTTTACTTTATGTATTTAAACAATAATAAAGGCTACAGTATTAATTTATCATGCTCGCTTTTATCTGTGCAGTCTTTGACACTTGTTGTCGGAAGCTTGGATACAAATGGCGTTACATATTAACCATACCATTTAGAAGTTTGTTCGAGATATGATTTATAAATAAAATACCATTGTTCTAACATATAATTTTTTTATTATTACAAATTTGTATTTGCTATTATTTTTAAATGGACTGGATAATGAAGAAAAATAAGGAAGTTTATTAAATAGCTACAAAAATATAGTTGTTACTATATTATTATACTATATTAACTATATTATACTATTATTCTTAAATGTTGGGAAAAATAACAACGATGAGTGAGTGACCGAAAACTTTTGACGTGTATTGTAAGCACAAGCTACTATTATTTGCAAAACCTTGTCAGCCTGTTGCAACACACCCACAGCAGGCACTGTGACCTTGCTTACAGCACGAGTCAGGCTTGGGTGCAAATGTATGGGTTGTTTGCATGATGCAGCAATGAGCCGAAAGTGTATGCTGGTCTCATCAATGAGAACAGCCAATCAAGTGCTGTCGTTGAATCTGAATGCGGCTCTCTGTCGGGGGCCACTCCTCACCTCATTTTTCACTCGGCTGGCAAAGGGCCCTGGAAGTTTCTCTCGGAGCATTAATGAGTTCAAGAAAAAGTTGCGATCACCATCTCTGATATATGCTAAGTATTTTTTAAGGTCGTTCTTAGACCTTGGGTTTTTGATTAAGGCAGCCGCGAGAAGAAAATACGAGACAAACCGTTCCCTGTAAGGCTCATAGAGAGGTAACAACATGCAGTAAAATATATGATTAATGACTACAAACAGCAACCAAACTTATTCTAGGGAAAATAATGAGTTTTAACCAAGTATCTTCCTGCTTTGATACAGACCTGCAGCGAGAAAATTACAATACAGCATTACTGAACACCATAAGAAACCCTGTCATTTTTAATATTCATAACACCATTTATTACGAATATCGAACTATACAGTACAGCATTTTTATTTAACTATCCATTTGATAGTAATATATTAATTCTGAAAAAAATGCAACCAAAAAGAAGAACTGAAATATTCCGGAGACCGATTTTGATGCTGTGTAATAGTTAAAAATCATATAAACAATAATCAAGGAGAAAAAGAGAAAGAAAACGAAAGCTATTTAGGTCTTAGGTTTTACTTATAATAACGAAATGGTTGCTAAGGAGGTCTGGTTGTGTTTGACTCTGTAAGTTTAGGATTAGGTATTTGGCTCTGTTTCCTTGGTAATGACATGCCTGCCCGCACTGTTCTCTCCCCAGCTTTATTTCAATAAGAAATCATCCATTATTTAGCTCCGAGCCCCTCTGCCCGTGCCCTCCCCCCCACACATCAGGGCACCCCGCTGATCTTCTCTTCAAGGACGAACGTGGAGAAAAGAAGGAAGAAACCAACTCAGCCACCAAGAGTTCTCAGAAGCAAAAGCGTACAACAGAAAAAAAAAACATTCTTCTGGAAAAGACGCAGAGTAACGTGTGACCCAAATATACATCGCTTTGTACTCCAGTTCAAAGTACTCTGTCCTTTAGTGTGGAAAAAGTCCTGAGAAAAACAACAATGAATAAATCATACTTCAACAAGAGTTTTCTCCTTCTCTCCTCTTTAAACTGCTTTCCTGGCCTTTTTTTCAACTACACTTTGTGTTTTGACTTGAGCGTTTGATGAAGTCCATTCTTGAGCACGATCTGATGTGAACTGACAAGTGCACCAGATTCAAGTGAATGATATTTTGAAAGGATTTGACATTAGCTATACTCTGCAATCTGCCGATGACGTAACATCAAATATAATCAGGGAACAAATACAATCGGGCGGAGATAATCATGTGGTGTACACATACACAAAACAAACAAATTACAAAAAAGTAATAATAAAAAAATCCACGAATTCCATGAATTTAAAGACAAAATTAAGAAATTTAAAACCTAAATGCATCAGGATAATAGGAAATTGAATGAAATTATAACACTGCTTATGAAAGCAGTTCATTTTCTTGGCAAAGTGAACCAAGAATTAGTAACATGTAGTTTTTAAGAAGTGAGGAAAACTTTTAGACTAATATTTATGTAATCATTTGTATGAGAAATAATCTGGAGAATCTATTTCATAGTATAATACATTCTAGACCTCAATGTCTTGAAAAAAAAATCACTTTCGTGTCACAAAATAAATTTTTTGTTTTTGATTTTATTTGCCCGTAATAATTTTATTGACCTTATTAAACACAAAAAGCAAGAATGAAGTTGGGGGTGTTTCTACGTAAGTCCTCTCCTACATTTGGCAAAATTTACTTTTAGCTGATATTTGCATTCTCAGTCTTTCTCAACTGATGGTTAATTCAACACTACACATTTTAGTCCAATGTCTTGTCCTATAAAAACTTGAATGTTCATCCCTGCAATAAAACTGCCTTTGAGTAGCAATAGCAAGAATACAAATAATGTGTTATGGTTTGTAATAAACCAAAGAAAATTGTCTCTCTTAATATATAGTGTAATATTTGAGAGACAGACATTTTGTAGTGGTGTCCTAACCCATAGCGGACATAGGACACTGTGTAGGTTACCTATTGTTTACCCAAACCTATGGAATAGTAAGTAAGATTATAGGGGAGATTTTGAGAGAGCCTTGGTCTCATTCTGGACCCTGGTCTACACAAACAACCTGAATTTGCTGTTTTTCCACTGAACAGAAATCAATATAGCAGAGCCCGTCCAGAACCTGCTAGAGCTATACTAGCAGACTCAGTCCCTGGCAGTAAAGTAAATTAGAATAACAACATTCCAGAATCCCGAACTAAGCAAATAAAAACATATTAACATTATGAACAACTATCACTTCATAATCACATCATACATTCATCATGCTACACATTTTTTTACCTGGAAAATCAGTTCTACAGGAACTTTACCAATGTTGTTGATAAACTGAGAGAAAAACTCACAGGGACTTTTTAGGTATTAAAAGAAAATGTCTTTGAAAGATTCCCATTGGAATTTTGCTGAAAATAATAACACTAGTTATTACTAGGAATAAAGAATATACCAAACATGCAGTACATTCACAGCTAAAAATGCCCTGCCCTGACTGTGTGTTCCCTAGGGCCCCTCTAAATTCTTTAAATAAAAGTGACTGACGGTGATGATCTAGTAAACATGTTCAAAAACTGATGAGTAACGCCACATACAGGCAATTGAATTGAGTTCAATTCTGGTCAAACCAATATAAATATTTTTAAGAAGCAAAGTTGGTTTATCTTTCAACTTTTATTATGCGTATTCTAATTATTTAGTAATATCTATTTTACAATGTATATTACACACACACATATATATATATATATATATATATATATATATGTATAGATAGATAGATATATATCATCACAGTTGTATTTCATCTCATTTCAACGATATACACTACAGTGCAAAGTGAAACAAAACAATGTTCCCCCAGGACCAAGGTGCTATACAAATTTAATGGCTGGAATATACTACAAAACTTCTCAAATCTGAACAGATTTTTTAAAAACTAGACATCATACACTTGCAGACTTTTTAAAAGTTTCAGATAGACACTAACTGATCAAATCTGCACACTGGCACAGACTTTCTGCAACAAGTCCAGACTGAAAATCTGAGCAAAAGTCTTGTAGTGTATTTTAGACTAAAGACACACAATCACACAGACTACATAAAGTGCAAATGTGCAAATCTGTGCAAGTGCAAAAACCCCCAGACATTTAGTGCAAACGTGACACAGATAAACCACAGTACACAGCGTTTATTATGTTAACTCCATTTCTTGCTAAATTAGAAAAACAGGAGTACACAAATGTATTGCCTGTACTAAATCAAATGTAAGGTTCACAAATGTTTTAACTGTACATTTTGTCATGTTCTACACACTGCATTTTCTAATAAATCTAACTAACCGTTATTATTTGACATCTGGCACCTTCATTTCCTTTTCTGTATACTTTTAAAAATGGGCACCTTAAACAAAAAATAAGATTTTTGAAGGGTCAAGAGGGGATCGCAGATTGAAATATTATAACTACTATCACAGAGAATGATTTGTGGATTAATTATTTTTTAATGATGTAAAATGCACTGAATTAATTATACTGGATCATACAGCAATGCTACTGAAATCATCTTTGCCTCCTGGACCTAGAATTGTCCCTAACCCATTAATGATGGCTCTGGATTTGTGTCAAACAGAAAGCTTAAAGGGGCATTGTAGAAACACAAGAATAAAGTCATGCCTACATTGCAAGCATAAAACGAAGACAAAAAGTGCATTGCCTGACTGAATGCATTCAAATAAAAATAAAAAAGTTATTTCATAGAAAAAATCAGTAAAGTTCAGGCCGCAGTCACCTATTCCGTGCCGTTTTGATCAATCCCATATCTGCAAACAGTTGATCTCCTGACTATGGATCAATAATTACAAATAATAACTTAATGATGCTACTAAAAGGCTGTTCATGTAATGTCTGACTATGAAAAACTCTAATATAATAATAGTAGTATTATAATAAAATAAATAAAATAATAATAAGAAAAGTATTAATACTAAAAAATGCAAAAATGGATTAATTATTTAATTATAATAAAAAACATATTGTCCGGACCTTCGTTTGGAAGAAAATATAAAAACCTGACCTTTTGGAACTTTAATTGAATACCCCTGCTCTAGAACATAGGTCTTCAACCGGGGGTCCGCGCATTGCGATTTTAACCTGCGTGCAAACAAAATCATCCATTTAGGCAGGGGAAGCGATAGAAGAAACGTTACTTCTGCCTTATAAAAAACCGGTAGGGCCTAAATCAAGTACCTACGTCTTTCTTTCAAGACTGTGATGTTAAGAAAACGTGCATTCTCTGTCTCCCTCCCATAAGGTTAAGAGTACGCATGAAAGAAGTGCAATAAAGTGCACTCTCATATATTTCTGAACTTCTGTTAGAATTTGTTAAAGCTGTAAAGTGCTAATTTGACAGGCAAATGACACCACACCGCTTCTGCATTGTAAACTCTGACAAAACTATCTCACGTGTTTAAAATGAATGAAACGCGCACCGTGTACTGATGGTGTTCTTCAAATAAATTGCCCCAAAAATAATGCAGACTCACTGCTAGTTTAATATGATGCTCTGCAGAAAAAAGAATGACAACGGAGCTCAGATTTACAAAATAGTGGTGTGTTCTGCAACACAAAGAGAAGCGGGAAAAAAAGAAGAAAATAATAATTACACTTAATAAAACAGCCTGCTTTTACAACAGAATGCATAACATATCACGGATTTCTTTCGCATCTAGAGACAACCTCTACCTCCACTAGAATAGTCTTTGTGCCATAAACTAGGGTCAGTCATCTCATTGAAGTCTTAATAAAAAACGAATGTTCAGGACAAGTAAATGTTTAACTGTCCATCTCACAGTAAAATGCAAAGGTGCGATGCTGCAAATCCCTCAAAATAATCAAACAATCTAAATTAACATAAAAATAATACACAGAAAAGCATGTGTGTGCAACATTAACATGCATAATAGTGCTAATGTAATATCTTAACATAGCATTGCTGTGACAATAAGGATTGTTTCTATTTAAATAGCACATTTAGTATAAGGGGGTCCCTGTTCCATGCATCTCTCATCTAAGAGGTCCTTGTCCCAAAAACCACTAAGACCCCTGCTGATTGTGCTACTCATCAATTCTGTTTTAGCAGTTGGATCGCAGCGATCCAAGCACCAAAATCAAAAAAGAAACCGGCATGGTCCATAAGGATAAATGGCATGTTGTGTAGCTCCTTTGAACACTACATGATAAATAATTCCTGACATTATCATTAGAAATAACGCAACATTCTATGTAATACAGTATAAAACATGATTGTTACAAGTGATAGTGTTACTCCAGGCAAATGTTTGTGCTGAAAACAATAATTTGATGTCAAACAAAACTGTGTTGCATTTAATGTTTATAGGAACTGCTTTAACTGGATTGCAGAAGGTCAGTAGAAAAATGTATTTTTTGTTCAATATTATTATTCGTCCATATCTCACCTGAACCGAATGGTCCTTTTGAAAGCAACATGGTTGGCTTCAAACACCCTTATTAGCGCCGATCAATTGTCTTGTAATTGGTGGTGCGCAAAGAGGAGTTAAGGTGATGTTGTGGTGCAGGTCAGTCCAGGTTGGAGAGAGGCAAATATTAAGCAGAGATGATGATGTGGAGAGCACAGAAAGGTTGTGTCGTCTACGCTGTGGTTTGGCAAAACGAACGGAAAAGAGAGCTAGCTGTAGAGGGCCTCTTCACAAGTCAAACACCTCATCTCTCTCTCTCCCATTGTGTGTGTACCTGCATTAGAGTTTGAACATGGCAGTGATCGTCTCCCCTTAACTGCCTTTGAAAGCACTCAGGAACTTGCTCTCATTCAGAGGTCCTTTCCATCGCTGTTAAGCAGAGATCTGCTCGCGCACAGACTCTCCATAAAGCCATGACCCAGGCTTTTAACCGCCCGCTCTGGGAGTTATTAGCCCCCCATCCCCTCTCTTAAACACTCTGTCACCGGTGCATGGATCCACAGCAGGTGGACCCACAGCTGGAGAAGAGGAGGGAGATCACGCTGCCATTTGACCTCTGAGCCACATGTGGATTTCCAGTAGGCACAATCGCACGTGAAACTCACACAGAAGTGCTCAGCTTGGATGTATAGAGCTCTAGTGCATCTAGTGAGATGTTAGAAGAAGCTCCGGTTTAAAACAACACAACGGCGTTGCTTCGTTTTTTTTAGGCACTGGCTAAATGTTTCAAGCTTGATGTGTTGCGTACGACCACGAAAAAGAACCTTTCAACCATCTTTATCGGTCCAAGTACACTTTTTGTAATTCGTCTAGTTGGAGCATGTGTTAACCTTCATTTCGTACCCTCGCGCACTCTTCGAACGCCATCTTGTTTTATGTCCTAAAGTTGCAGTCTGTTCACCCCGAAGCTATATTTACTCATTTGCATGGAAAGTTTGGCAAACGAACAGACGAAAGATTAGCGAGGGAAGAGATAATGAAAGACGACGCCGATAAACGACAACAAACAGGACGAGGGGCCGCCGGGACGGTCCGTTTGCGACCGTGCGCGGTGAGGGTGTCATCTGTTCTCTGTTTGTTAACAAAAACCTAATTAATCACACTTTCAAAGGGGACAGGACTGTCCTCTACTCTCCTTTATTCATTCAGCCGGTCTGCAGACGAAGCACCCAGCACAGTCCTCCCATTTGAATAACAATGAAAACCAACAACTGTGCGTGCCGTTTTGCGCGCACATTTTGTGTTTCGAAGTCTAATCGGAGAGACAGGTACAACGTTTGTGTGTGCGCACGTTCGGTTGTAAGAAATGACAGCCAGGCCGTTCTGTCTCTTCCTGTATTGCTGGGCTCTAATCCACGCCCTGCGCCTCCCTCTAATTAACACCAAATTACATGCAAATTTCACCAAATAAATGAGTTTTAAGTACTTGACAACCTGTCAGCCTTCGAATATTGAGCCATCCTGACGGCTAGATAAACAATCAACAATAATCACTCTATGCAAATTTGATATTTCCTACACAATTATCAAAAGAGGAAAAAAAGCCCCTAAAAATATCCAGACACAAAGGCAGCTGGCATTTGTTCAGGTTCCGTGCAGATACGAATGCAAATGAAAAATTCTTTAGGATGTAATTGATTCAAACGACGCTCACCCCTCTGCCTTTTTTATTGTTCCCTTCTTTTTTCCTCTCTCGTGTGTGCTTTTTCTTTCACTCTCTCTTTATCTCTGCGGCTTCAATACGCCAGGATAATGGCCAGTGTGGATGAGTGAATAAACGGGGGAAGAAAAAAAACAGGCAGACAAGAAGGATGAGAGACCCTTTAGTGGTTCTCTCATTTCATCTTTCAGGCGGTGAGTGATTGGAAGAGCAATAATATGTGCTTATTAACTGCTTTTGAAATGAATATGGAGCAACGCGGACAGACTGAGTGTGTTCCCAGCTCACACCGTAGCGCTGAAGATCACAGCAAAATCCTCTTTGCCTCCGGTTTGTACTGATAACAAAAAATCTGGTTGTTTTAGGACAAACAATTCTGGGCTTTCTTGAGAGCTCAGGACTGTGAAATACTCTCTTGTCTCTGTGGCGTGCTGATGAAGGAGGGTGTTATCGGAGCGAGAGAGACGTAAGCTAGGTGGGAGGGGGGTCATCTCGACCTCTGTGCCCAGATTATAACATCCATTAGTGTGTTAAACGCTGGTCCTCGGCTGCTGGCGTTCCCCTCTTTATTTATCAATGACACCCTATTCCCAGTGCATCAACGCGGTGTCAGATGTATCTCTCTCCCATTACTGTCCCGATTTATACCCGTATATCACAGCAATTCTGTAGGCCTGTCTCTGAACATAACATGAGACAGCATTCAACACGTTTACTTATATAGAAACACGCTATGCTATCACTTCAGGCTAAAGACGTAGGTGCATTTTTATGTGGCACATCCAAAATGGCAGTCGACTCGGAGCTACTGATGTAATTGTAGAAATTCACTATTCACAGTCAGTCGTGATCCTTTTATTCTGCCAGCGGAAGTGTCTAGTTTCAGGTGGGTTATCAAGATAAAGCAGGTGGTATTCGACTGGCCTCGGGATCTCAACACGTGAGCCCCCATGAGTCGACTCACTTAAATGTAAAATAAAACGTTTATTCATGGCTAGGTAAATGTACATTGATAAACAAGTGCTGTTCATTTGTGCATTTTGTCCAAGAAATTCTTTCAGAGATAATGGAAGTCACATTTTATCTTCTTATCATTCCTTTGAACGTGTGCAGTGAAATTGAGCGCAAAAAAAAAAAAACAGCTCAGTGGTTAGAGCATTGTGTTAACAACGCAAGGTTGTAGGTTCGATCCCAGGGGATTGCAAATACCTATGTATAAATGTATAGGATAATGTAATGTAAATCGCTTTGGATTAAAGCGTCTGCCAAATGCAAAAAATGTAAATGTAAAATGTTAATATTTAACAATCACACGCCGCAATTGTTTGTTCGTGATCTTAAAGTTAGCCCGCAGGATATTTTCAAGTTCTTATCTCAGCTTAATGTGGCCTGTCAGTCTCTCTCCCTCTCTGCTCTTATTTACACATCACGTTCCCATCAACACCTCTTCCTTGCACCTGAAAACTCTTCATCACTGTCTCCTTTCCTCCTCCTCACACCTGCCTCACTCTCTTGCCGGATTTTTATTCCTCCCTCACACCTTGCAGAGTTCTCTCCATCGCCACGCACTTCACTCCACTGGGTTCAAACGACTTTTAAAGGCAGGGGATGCGGGGACCGTCGCCGTGGCGATGCGGCATCCCTAAAGGCCTATGCATAAACATGCCAGAGTGCTACTCTTAAACGAGCGAGCTTTCAAAACAGGACACACACCAGATGAGAGGGCATGGGAGGTGGAGGGAGAGAGAGAAGTCTAGGCATGGCAGATGAGGGGTATTATCAATCATGGGCTGCTCTATTAATTCCATCAAGGCCTTGGCGCCCGGTGACATTATGACACGCCATGGGCCAGGCAGCGTCCCTGAGGTGGCTACATCATGCACAGCTTTTGAAATGCTAATGGCAGCGTAACCTTAAACAGTGTGGCAAATTATCTCCTCGCCTTCAAGTCGAGCACCTTTTACCTTCTCCCCTACTCCTCTATCCCCCACACCCACCCCCCCCCCGAACGTCCCTCCCCACCCACCTCCGGCTGCCTGACCCTGCTGGCAGACAGACAGCGCTTGAGGAAGAGTGTGATAAAGGACAGGGAATATAGAGGAAATACGACAGAAGAAAAGGAGAGAGGTCGACCCTTCCTGCAGAGCTGGAGATACTGACACTGCTGATGGTGGGCAGTATGCGAGTGTGTGTTTGCCCGTACGTGCGGGTGCGATGGCGCCCTTAATGAAGGACGTGTCCGCGCGCTGGAGGTGGGTTGCCATTCCCTCTGGTCACTAGCCTGTCTGTAATTATTTTTGACTTGTGAAGGTGACTGTGACACAGGATGGTCTAACACACACACAAACCAACACACATACACACGAACGGGCATTTTACAGCCAGTTTACAAGATCTGAGTAGAGATGTAGTTACCTGAGCCCAGTTGAAATATACTCAGATGTGTGTGTGGATTTTGCCTTAAAAGTGACATAATTTATTTGCTTGAACTACGAAAGCACAATGCACTTAATTCATCAAACACTTGCAGAAGGTTTCACACCTGGTCTGGTGTGAATCTGTTGGTGTCGATTAAGAAGTGAGCACTATTAATTAAATGAGACAAATTAAACAAGATGTAAAACACGCACACGTTTACATACGGTGGGTTTTCAAAGTCTGAGGCCACATTTCAAATCTGGGACTTTTTTTGTCATGTGAACGTGCAAATAAAGTGATGATTATGGTGGAAAAGGAAGAAGAAATATTGCATTTTGTGCTATTTCCAGGTTTCGAATCCAAAAATTTGCACATTTTTGACACTGAGCATGTTACCTCAGATTTCCTTTCTTTCACTGAAGCAAACAAAAAGCACTTTGGAAAGTTCTCAGATCACGCTGGGGTAGCATGGATCATTAGGTCTTGCACAAACTTCAGGAGTCCATGCCAGCATGCTGTTTTTAAAGCAAAAGCAGACCTACTAAATCCAAAGAAATTCTGAAATTAATTAATTTTTCAACTTAATATTATATTTCAATGGCTATACTCATGATATGATTTGACGTGAAACATTTTGTATTAAATTAGAAAAGAATGCAGACTTTCAATGTTCAAACTTTTTGGCTTAAATACTCAAGGTAAGGCTGAAATGAACAAACCATTGTTTAGGTTTAATAGGTTGGAATGGGCAATATGCAGAGAAAGATCTAGATCTGTTTAAAAGTAGGAATACAGCCAAATGGATTCTCAAAAACCGCCGCCAGCAAGGATGGAGTCAGTAAATGAAGTGGAGAAGAAGACTAAAGGGGGGTTTTACGGCACGAAACAAAAGCAAGGCAAGTCTGACATTTGGACACATTTTTGGACAAAAGTGGTAATTTTGAAGAATTGTTTGTAGCCTTTCAAAAGTAAAAGTTTTATTGCTCTAATAGAAAAATGTCATGTGTCACATGTCGTCATTTGTTAAGTTATTTGTCGGGCGTGGTGCTTTACCTTCACATGAACATATTTATCGACCATAAAATGAGCTTATAATTGTTCCGTGTCTATTATTATGAACGTTAGCATACCTCAACATTGTTTAAATTCCTTAAGCTAAATTGTTCGCGGGTGCGGGTGGGAGCGAACGCACAAATTGCGGGTGCGGGCGGGAGTCAGAAATTGGTCAGAAATTCACCGGGATTATGAAATCAGTCCCGCGCAGGGCTCTAGATTCCATGTTGCAGCAAAAGTTAGTGTTTTTGGAACTTTAAGGGACGGTTTCCCAGACAAGTTTTAGATTAAACCAAGAGTAGGCCTTCAGGAAAATGTTTTTACAAACATGCATTACAAAAAATATTACAGAGACAAAACAATGACAGTGATATATTTTAAGATGCTAGTGCAAGCCATTTTCATCTAAGAAAAATCAAACAACTGTTTTAGACTGGAACTAGACTTAGGTCCTGTCTGCGAAACCACCCCATGTCCCTTGAGTTGTCGCTCTACAGCAACATTTCTGTTGAAATTTCGATTTACAGCCTAACATAACAAGGTCTACTGTGTAGGTGTTCGTAAATTGTTAACACTTGTTTGCAGTTTAATGGTCTGAATTTTTCCTGTGAACATCAACTATGTGAGTCTGGAAGAAAACAGTTAGCCTCATAAGTGGCTTCTGTTATGATCGCAGGCAGATGGAACTGATTGCAAAATCAAAAAAGCAATACCGCTCCCAATAAGTCACAACTCAGACCCCCTGTTTTTGATTGCAAACCAATCACAAAGGCCTCTAATTTCGCTCTGGCGTAGAAATCCCATCCCAACAAAGCCTCTCTCGGTATCCAAATCTAAAAGCATTGTCAGTTGAGAAAACAATTCCAAAACAAGCCACCTCAGAGCTGAAAACCCATCCCGGGAGAACATTCATCTTCAACTGTGTCTCAAGTCCAAATCTCTGTTTTGATTGCAGAATGTGACAATACATACTCTCCTTAAGAGATTTCCATCTCTTTCTCTCTCTCTGTGTCTTCTTTACTCTCCGTGTTTACAGCCACTTGGAGGAATGGTTGTGATTATCATCATCAGTGGAGATGCAAAGCCGTGTAGTGACAAGCAATCTGTCTCCCGAGCAGCCCCTCATATGAATCCTGCAGCCGTGTTGACTGAACGTGCCGTGCCACCAGTGCAGACGAGCCCACTAGAGGCGTAATAGCGTTTCAAGTGTTTCTGCCACTCAAGCCGAATCCGCCCACTGAAGAACATTAACGTCAACAGCAAACAGCTGCATGCATGCCAGACGAGCATTTAAATGCAGAAGAGAAACATTGCTTTAGCTTTAGCCTGACTAACTAATCTTCGAATTAGAGACGTGCTGATAGCTGCCGGTGTGTTGTAGTTTAAGTTTCACTTGAAGCTAGGCGGATTTTTGTCACGATAGAAGTACCGCATGACTTTTAATCTATTGAGATCAATAAAGCTGCTCAGTTTGACTCGTGGAAATAAAAACCTTCCTAATATTGAAGTATGGTAAATAGCTTTTAAATAAAATTATCAGCAACTAGGGATGACTGTGTGGAGGTTAAGCCATTTATGCCTGACACACTTGCTCTGGGGTAAACCACTGCACTATTTTTCAATAGTAAGAAGCATACATTTTAGATTAACAATAAACAACAGTAAGAAGTATTTCCATTCGTTCACAGTCAAATAATATTTAAAAATGTATTGAAAATAACAACTTATAAAATAATATTTTACAATGTGAGACACAACACAATCTTACAGCAATTCGTAACTATTTTACAAATCCGTACGTTCTGATTCGTACATTTTAATACAGTTGGCTTTTGCGCAAGTGACGGTTACGTTCAGCTGTGGGGTTCAAAATAGATTTTTCTATAATCGTACATTTTTGTATTAGTTACGTCTTACAAATCCATACGAATAAGCCACGTTGTAAAAGAGTTACAAGAGTTATGAATTCCTGCGAGATCAGGCTGCATAGGCGTACTGTGTGTATAAGCCATATAATACTCCTAACGTTTCCTAAACAAAATATATATGTGGTTAGTTGTAAACCAACATTTGATGTGTAAACCAAAAATTACAAAAATGTATGTCAGCTTGGGCATTCATATGCATACTGCAGTTTGAATGTTTTTACAATGCCCGCAGTAATAAACCAAACCTACGCCCCCGAAATGTATTGACAGACTACAGGCTAGTGCTGTCAAGTCCACATACAGTATACACTTTTTTGAACATGAAGGATACAGGAGATTTGTGAAAGAAGAAGATGTGTGCATTGTTCTGAACTTGGTCAAATACAGACTTTTTGGTGGGGGCGACATCCCTGAGCAGAATAATTAGCTTGCAAAGAACCTGAAAGTCATGGAAACCAGCTGCTTTTGATCCACGTGTCTTCCACAGTATCTCTGCTCTGTGGCCACGCTCTCAGCATCCCTTGTTAGGGCTTAGAACCGTTAATCCAGCAGTACAATCCTCTGCCATCCCTATCCTGACGCCTGGATGAAAAATTTATACATTTCACCTTGTTCTCTGAGTCTTTCCCCTCTCTCTCTCTCTCTCTCTCTCTCTTTGTCTCTCACCTTCCTTGTGATGATTATTTTAAAAGTGTGCAGAGATTTTTGTGTTTGCCTTGCCTGCTTAACCAGAACAAAGCGCCTGGAGAACTAGGAGAGAAGATCAGAGTTATTCTTCAAAGTTCCCCTCACCTGGGTGAGAACCTGCAGAGGCTCAGAGCCGACAATATTGTTGGTGTAGCTTTGAATCTGACTAGTGTTATAACTACAGATACAGTAGCATCAAGACTCTACTGCTATACCATAGTTACTATACCAGACAGCTACTATGGTTAAATTGGATAAAGGTCCAGTGTATGACATTTTGTGGCGAGGTTGCGAATTACAACCAACGGTTAACTCCACCCCTCCAGAGGTCGCGTTAACCGAAAATTCTCACGTTCACCGCTAAACTCAAACCCGCTCAGATCCCGCTCTGACATTAAATGTTTCGAGTAAGCCTAATTGTTTTCAGATTATAATACACTTCTTGAATAAATATCCCAGTTCAAGTAGTAGGCTGAAAAAGAGCAGTTATGTTTCAGTCCGACATTCTGTGACGGCAATATTTTTTGTCATTTTTTATTTAAAGAGTGCCTAAAACAAATGTATATAATAACTGATAAAGCATATTTGATTTTCAGTTACGCACAAAAGATGAAATGCACTATGAACACCTTTATTACTGAGGTTAATAAAAGAAACAGGCTCTAAAGAAAAATAGACCAAAACAAGGGGGAAATGTATTGCCTTCCCATAAGGGCAGTAAATCGGTCTCCCGCTCATTCTCATTCACAACTCCTTCCGGGTGGAACATTCTTCCTAACTCTGTCCAGTCAACCACATCTCTCACAACATTCAAAAAACTACTTAAAACCCATCTCTTCTGTGAATACTTGACAGACAAATGAAGAAAAAAAAAAAAACTTTTCTCTCAACAGGTATTGTTCTGGCTTTTGTTGAAACCAGTAACTTTGTATTGGCACCTAATGTATTATGGCTCCTGTATGACATATCGCTTATTGCTCCCTAAACTCTTTGTAAGTCGCTTTGGATAAAAGCGTCTGCTAAATGACTAAATGTAAATGTAAATGAAATGCGGTCTTAAAACGTATGAATGTACTTTTTGAAACTTGGACAAAGTAGCTGCGTCTTGGAAGGTTGCATGCGTCCTCCGGAGATCACATTTGTCAGCCTCGGCCGCATATGACATCGAGGTTTATTCAGGTTTTATTTTAGAAAAGCAACTGTTACATTGGGTAAGTGACACAATGTCTTCTTAATAAACATAAATGTTATAATGTTTTTGTAACTGAAATGAGCCTGTATCAAACCTCTTGTCGCCCGCGCAGAAATCTCTGCTCCACGAGAAATATTAACGCTCCGCTCCCCGCTATGCTCTCGCTCCGCTCACATGCTCTGCTCTGCAACCCTCCCTTTCGAAGCACTACTGTGGCTGACACAGGACTAAGATGTCATCACGTTTTCACTTCTTTGCCTACGAAATGTGCTCTGTAGAGGGTCATTTGTGCATTGCGGATCCTAGTAAGGGGACCCATGGTGTGGGACCTTTATGGACACATTGGACCATTAAGTTAAATCATCGTTTGTCATCAATGTCATCACCCTCGTGTCAATTCAAACGTGAAGAACACAAAATATATTTTGAAGAATGTTGGTAACCAAACACCACTGGGCCCCATTGACTTCAACTAAAACATTGCTCAAAATATCTTCTTTGGTGTTCCACATAAAAAAGAATACAAATTTTTGGGTGAACTATCCCTTTAAATATTTTAATGTGATCTAAACACAACGAAAAGAAGTATGCCCAGAATCGAACCCACGTCACAAGCGCCGCCCGTAAACTGCTAAACTGCTCTGACTGGAGGACCATATTTTGATAACATCATAGCACAGAACCACCACAGCGACATAATTGCTAACATCAATCCACTTTTTTACAACATAGCTTTCAGTCTGCTTTAAATTATCTCTAATGGAGGCCCACATTCCATTAGCCCATCATGCAAGTACAGCCGTTACACAATTTCTCTGCTCTTCCATCCTAAATCTCCCCGGTCTATGATCTTATTGTACCTGATAAGCCATTGGTCACAACACTGCAATTTGCTGCTATACAGAATCTTGGCTTGCCAGCATTATGGCATGCTGCTAATTTCTCATTCACAAGATCATGTTCTCACCCCGAGCGCTGTCTTTGATGTGCGCAGCTGACACAGGGCTGGCTTTGCAATCTGTGTGTGCGTGTTAAAAGAAATCCATAGCGATATTAAACGACTGCCATCTCCATATCATGCATTAGGAATCACTACTAAACGGACAACGGTTTATACAAACAAGGAAAGAGAATTCTTAATAGATTTCTGATGTATCATTACTCTGCAGTCTGCATCTGAATAAATCTGCCTCAGAAGCTAAAACTGCATTTATAGCAGTTCAAAGTTTTTGGACAAGACAAAATGCCTTCGCTAATCTAGAAAGACCACCTGAGTCCCTGCTAATTTGTGTAATTAACACGCAATTAAAACCACCGCAGATGACTTAAACAGTAATGCAAACATTCATTCTTCTTTTTCAATCCAAGTTAATGACCAATCGTAAAAGCTATCAAACAACAACGCAAAACCGGGATACACATGGAAGGTGGGGACGCAGCTATCTCTCATCCTCGCTGCCTCTGTGTACTCAAGCAGGCTGCATCAAATTAAAAGCGGAGAAGCATCTGATGAGAAGAACCGCGAGCGCGCGGAACGTTGCGTGGACGTCGCTCTCTTCGAGGAACCATTTCGACTCGTCACATCAATAGGAGAGTCTACAGAGCGGCGCAGCAATGCCTGATAAATCATTTCTGTATTGCCGGCACTCAAACGCCTGTCTGACCCTCATTCCTGTCTGCCTATATCATGAAGGGAGGAAATCTAAAAGTGTATTAGCTTTACAGCATTGTTGATACATTTGTGTAAGGGCAACACGCTAATGAGCCATGCACAAAGACAGCGGCTACCCTTCAGAGGATTCTCTATCTTTCTGGAGGGGGCGCGATAGTCAGTTAATGATATATGAATGTAAATATATCAGCGTGATGTTGTGCTTTTTTCCATATCAGAGAGATCTGAGGGCATGTGTTATAGCTACACTGGTAGGCAGATTCATGGCTCGGAACAGGGGAGCATTTCCACCACCCACATCCATCCTCACGATCGCGCTTTTATGAATCAGAGCATCTTCGTTTCCTTCAACCATGTGAAAAATGTCTGTTCATGATTTGAAGCGACACCCCTAAATGGCACAAAATCCCTGACAGTCTGGTTACCGCACAGATGGGACAGTGTCTATTTCAACATCCGTGCCGGTAACATGCCTCGCATTAAAGAAATGGCACATAATAAAAACCAGTACTATCCCAATTAGAGCTCATTGTATGTAAACAGAGGTGGTCTCAGCTAACCGGTGCACTCCAAGGGGAAGCCCATACCGGGTCATTACCCACTGCCCTTCAACTCCATGGGAAGTTAGATTTCCTCGTCTCCAGTTTCCACTAATCATTGTCCTCCAGGGCCGAGGAACCTCGCAGCGTCATCAGCTGCCCTGTCCAAATGCAATCAGCGGTGAACACAGCAATCTTTCTCCCATTAAACAATCGTCCTCACAGACAGGAGATAGGGCCGATTCCGCGTCTTACTTCATCACGGGCCTCTGAGGACCGACGGCCTATCGGCCCGCAGTAACGTTAGGAGGCTCCCGCTTACTGAGAGCCTCAAAGAGAAAAACAATGTCTACTTTGTTCTGACAGCGAGCTCTCAGCAGGGAAAATGTTTAAAGGCTACTTAATTAAGATTAAGGAGAAAGTGAGAGGTAAGGCTATCCACATATGTGAATATAGAACAAACAGGGGGAATAAAGGGAGCTCGACTGATTGTTACCCGTTTAAAATGCACTCTTAAGTACCTCTCTTTTATCCAGGGCTTAATATATAACCTCTGACACTTAAGATATGAAACACATACATTTATGGTCGTCACCCTTGGTTGTGGATGAATTACTGGAACCTCTTGTGAACTTGAAAGGGTACAAAAACAACCCCATGACACTTGTTGCATGCTCATCACATTGTCCTAAACCTGTATGACTTTCTTTCCATAGAACACAAAAGGAGATGACAGAATGTTAGTTACTAACAGACTCAGTCACCATTTACTTACAATGAAAGTGAGCAGCATCAACGTATTTAAATATTTCATGTATTTATAATGGATTTGTTTCACTTCAAAAAGCTTTAAATACTTTGTTTATACATTACATTGCATTTTATATATAGTTGACCCGAGCAATGACATTTTGACTAGATATGCAATATACACGGATAATACATTTCTCCACCGATACCGATTATTCAGAGTGATATCTGCCGATATTTATATTGAATCTATCGATTTTTTTCATATTAGATTAATATTTCTTAACTTTCTGAATGTTATCAATTCATATTAATATTGAACATCAACGTGGTTCTTAATATTTTCTATAAACAGAGTACAAATTCATTGCATTTTCCTTTCGATTGATAGGATATATAGGCCCTGACCATCGGCTGTATTTAAACTATTGGTCATAAGCTAATAGTGTGAGAAATTTGGGGGGGATGTGAACTATCCCTTTAAATTCTCAGGGTTTGTGGATGATTCCGTGTTGCAGCAAAAGATTTTACTGAATATTGGCCGATATATCGGTGCATCTCTAATTTAGACATTTATAATGTAACTCACTATATACAGAAGGAGTCCAAAAGTTTCCAAAAAACTTTTTTCGGGTCAGCGTATTTAAACGAACAAAGAAATATCAAATTGCATTGCTTTATCATTCATATTTTTCCATGAAGATATATTTTTTCCTAGTAATCCCTTTTTACACCCTGAGAGACACACAAACAGCCTGTCCAGGATGAGGAGGAGACACAAGGTTATGGCTTTTTATTCTCTAAAGGCTCATACATAAACACACCCTTAAGCTATGGATAACAACAACACACTAAGCTCTCTTTTACCCTCTCTCCCTCTCTTTCTTTCAGCAGTGAAGAAAGTGCCGTTTAGCCCAAACCTTAGTGAAAGGTATAAATTCCCCTTGTGACAAACTGCCCCCTCCCATCTTCAACAGTGCTCAATTATTAATAGATAAACAGAGCAAGTCATTTCTTACGGGTTGTCGGCAGACATATTGCAGGCGGGGATCTCTCAGGCTCTGAGAGCGCAGACTGGAGTTGACAGTGTAAAGGCAGAGGAACGGTTTGAGGTCAAACGCACTCACAGCTCCTGGAGGGTGGGAGATGGGGCGGGGCAGTGGAGAAATGTCAGGAGAGGATGAGAGGGAAAAGCGAGACAGCAAGATGCTGTGTATTACTCATCATTTGCCTAGACTGAAGGTGTATGTGTGTGTGAGTTAGTTTGAGTTTGGAGATGTCTACACTGTATATGTGAAATCTTGTGAAGGGAAATATGTTATTAATCCCGCTGTGAAATACTGTAGGGATGACAAATGCAATAAGATTTTATTGTATTTGACTCCACAGTTGAAATGAGGCAAAGAAAAACTAGAAAGTGCGGAAAAATGCAAGGTTTTGTTTAAAGGGACCAAATCCTTCCCTGAAGTCTATTTATAATGTTAGTCAAGGTTTCTTGGACAAAAAAAGTCATAATTCATGATTTTATCTGACAAGTTTTAACTATAAAACCTGCAAAAGATCTCCATTAAAAATGACCTCTGTTGTTATTGGCTAACCCTTTTGTACCTGTAAAAATGAGTTACTCACTGCATCGCAGGACTTAGGGCTGAGTGTTTTCTTTTCTTTTGATTTTCTTTTTCTTTTAAAGCCTCAGCTTTTAATAAAAACCTTTTTGTAAAAACCTGCAAGTTTATAAAAAGACTGTAAGGTCAGACTTACATGAACCGGGATCTTAAGCTAAAAAAATAAGCCATTCATTTCATATGTAGGGTTCTTTGGATATAGACACCACAAGCAATAAAAAAATCTTCATTAGGCTATTTAAATGAGTGTTCTTCTGTTAATGATGTTATGGTTGTGACCGTGACATCATAAAATTTGCATTACTTTTCAAATTAATTTAATTGAATGTCTATCATGATATGAGGTAGACATCATAGGGGTTAGAATGCAAGATTCTCAACACAATCTCACGACGAAAACTGAACTATTTTACATTGTGGCTAATTTAAGCTAATTCGTATAAAGTCATACGTTTTAGTATGTTTTGTGTCATGGTTCCACTATCATGTCATGTTTTATTCTTGGTTTTCTGTGGAGCCATGGCATAGCCTTTAGTTATGTGGTGGGAGAGACTATTTTGGCACCTATTAGGCCATACTCTCTCTCTCTCCGGTCTGCGTCATTGTTCCCGCCATCTCGTTCCTCGTCAGCCTCTCCTTAGTGCTTAATCCCCAGCACCTGTTCCTCGTTATGATCCTGTGTTTGTCACCCTTTAAAACATCCTCGTGTTCATTGTCTTGTGCTCGTTCATTGTATGAAGTCTGCTTGTACCTGTACGTGGATAGTCCTTGTATACTGCCTTGTGTTAGAGTTTCCCCATGTCAAGTAAGTGCAGTTTATTGTGAGTTTACTGTTGGTCTTGTCAAGTTTATATTTAGTGTCTGTTAGTTTAGTATAGTGTGTCTCTGTTCCAGTTTTTGCCTTTGTCTTGTTTTCCCCATCGTGGGTTTTTGCTTTGTTCCTGTTTTATGTTATCATTAAAGTCTTGTTAACCCCTCGACCATCTACGTCTGCCTGCAATTGGGTTCTTCCTAAGAGTTTCATGACAGTTTTGCCTACGCGCCAGTGCCGTTAGCGTTATGGGCGGAGTTAGGGGTGGGGCTTCTGTATTGCTTTTCTCTTGTAATTGTACGATTCACAACATACGAATTCATATGAATGATCGCTTGGTCTCCGCCCCCATCGAGTTTTTCACTGTCCGCCATTGTTTCCACGCTGGACTACTTGCAGTGAGCTACAAGAATGTTTTGTAGACAAACAAGGTCTTTTGTTGTTGGATGCTGAACATAAGTCTTCATTTTCTCCCGACCTCTGAGCCGCTGAAGACACAATAGATTAATTTGGATTTTAATGGAATGTGCAGAAGACAACAGGTGAAGTCACTTTACAGCAGGCTGCTTCACAGACGAATGTCAGTAAAAATGCTGGATTCATAAGGGGTCATGTTTTTCACTTTTTAAACATTTGTCCTGTAAACTTTCACTTGTAAAACACAACACGTTTGTCCTGTGTTCTTTCAAAAGCAATGTGCCTGATTTAAAGATGTAACGGGTTTGTCCATTCACTCAGAAACAATGTGTTCGGTTTTAAAACGAACAACGCGTTTGTCCTGTGTACTTTCACTTCTAGAAAACAATGTGTTTGGTTTTTAAAGATAAGACAGTCGTTGACATTTGCTTTATGTGACCATTCTCTTCAGTTTTGTTATTACTGAAAGCACAGGCTCAGTGGACTGCTCACTGGCCTTGTGGACTCTGGAAGAACCGATCTTGGAAGAAGCAACTATCGTAGGACTGTGCGAAATACTTCCGATTTAAAGGGGTGCTAAGTGAACACCCGTTTCTGTTAAGTTTTTGTATGTGTTTGATCGTAATAAAGCCAGTAGCAGTCCAGCCAACCTCTTCCTTCCTACCTATTGAACTTGTTACACTCCTCATTTAATAAAACATGAAGTAAACAGAATAAATAAAAATGTTTCTCATATTGGCTGCTGTCACTGAGGTGCTGCGTTCATAAGTCCGCTTGGCGTCTGCTGCATTAGCTAATAAATATATTGACGTTGTCCTAAAGTAATACGCCGTCAGAAACAAACTCGACACATCTTTCTGTTGTTTCATCTATTAGTGCACATGACACTTTCAGTTTAGTGATGCGCGGATCGTCTCATAACCCGCTGGCCCCGCGGGTAAAAAAATGGTCGCGGGTTGTAAAAACAGATACAGTGGTGGCTGGGGCGGGCAAATCATTTCATAAAAGTGGGTCCTGCGGGTTGGAAAAAACGCAGACCCGCGCATCACTATTTCAGTTGACTTGTTGTAAATGTCAGGGGAGTTTAGTCTGTACACACGCTTCAGATCTAAAGGAACGTTACGCTGCTGTGGAGATACACCTGCTGCTCTTTTACTGCATAGCCCTGCTACCATCGACCTCAGACAATAAAATATTTGTATATTAGTCTAGTTGTTGTCGCTCTTGTGTAATAGATGAACAACAGTTTATTTGTATTTGGATACTTTTTATTTAGAGGCTATTTTGCGGATGTGCCGCCATTCTCACGCTGCCCGCACGCACACACTAGTGTCTTTGCCCACACCCATCAAATCCCGTTGAAAAACATTCATTCCCTCGCTATTATTTTATTCATTAAGGACGTCATCGACGTGACTTTTATCACATAAACCGTTCAACATAGGTCGTTCAACCCCTAGTGTCCAGCAGTTCATGCTGTGGCCACAGCCGTATGACGCTGCCCTGTACAGAGCTTCAACAACGATCCGTGCATGACGTAATCCAAGAATTATAATGGTCGCATGCAAATCACGCAGACTACCCATGAGGTCATGTCTCAACTTTTTCCCTCCTGAATGTATCCTTTCAGGAAAAATGCAGTAAGGAATACATTCTAGGAGAGCCCACAGGCTTGCGAGCGTGAAGCAGTGAACGACGCCGATTCGCTGCTTCACTCAAAAGCAGCCTGTGCTCATCTCTGGCTGTTCAGTCGGTATCTGTCAACCGCTCCAGGAGTGACTCTGTGACTCTTCCACTAATTGCATCTGTACTAAATTTAGCACACACGGTGAGGAATCCTTTTGATTGGGGGAATAAAAATCTTAAAAACACACTCTGCCTGCCAGGAAACTTCACCATCGCTTCTTTATTTTTCACTCTCTACCTGCCTATCTATCACCTGGGAATAAATGAACTATTTCATGTCACAGTTGTCAATCAAAAGGAATTGTGGGAAGTCATTTGGTGATGGTGGAGACTGTTCTTTCTAGAATCAGTAATCTCTCTCTCCTTTTTATATAGCTGTTTATCTTCCCATCAACATGGGTAGTATCCTGCCACTTGTCATATAGAGACTACACAATCAATCATTTCTGAAGCTACTCGTGTCTTTTCAGTAGCCTCTGCAAACGTCTTGAAATTTGTCAGCGTTCCTTTTTTCAACATTTCTGGTTTGGAATGTATTGGGGACACTTGTTGTTGATGTATTTATGCGGCATGATAATGGGTAATATGATAATGACAATTATTTTGCTCAATATTTTAATGACGATTTCCTGTTGGTTTACAATTTTGTTTTTTAATTACATATATTTGTTACACTTTACAGCTAATGAATACATGTTATAATCTGTAAATCTGACGCTGTTGAACCTTATGACACTGTATTTCACATCGCTCTATCATCAGTACACAGCCCCCCAAAAATGAACAATTTCTGACTTTATCATAATGATGTCTTGTGCATGCTGTTAAAAAAATGATATTGCCACGATTAGTATTATTACGATTAATATACAATTAATCGTGCAGCCCAAATTATTTTAATTGGTTATAAAATTAACTTCTAAACAAAACGTAGTCAGCTGGTGAACCAAAATCTTCATGCCAATCACAAGCCAGACAAGCCAAAGTGTTACTCTTACTTTCGTTTTTTATACTGTTATTTTAACCGTACCCGAGATACCCGTTTGACCACAAATCTGAATCGAATATTCTGGGAATGAACCCCACTATGATTTTTCTTAATCCAAAATGAAAAACTCAGCACTTTATAATCTCATCCTCAGGAAACTGATTTACAAACTGAATAATTCATAACTTTCAATTTGTAGCCTCTGTTTTGTTTTTCTTTTCTTATGGGTACCACTACCTCAATAATAAAAATATGTACAGACTCAATGTACGTACTTGCTCTTTGTAGAAACCCTTCTCTAGAATGTCCCAAATGGCAGTAATAAAACGTATTTACAAATCTGTAATTTATGAAGCAATAGTTTACATTTTGTCTTCACATGCCCTTTTTTAAAATAACAAATGTATTAAACTGTACAGTCCTGTCTCAAATAGTCATTGTATTGTACTATACTGTAACACTCAGTCATTTATCACAGTGCTGAATGGCTTGTAAGTCCATCAGAGCGGACCTCATGATGTCAGGTGTATGGGTGTGGAACAGGCCATAGAATAATGAGCAGCCGAACTACCAAACAGTCCATAAATCCACTGGACCCTGCAGCAGTCAGTGCTCTGGAGGTTTACCCAGCATCCCCCAACACACTTAACCACAATTCCACTATGCGCTCACTCACAAATCATCTCTTTTGATATGTTTAAGTGACACTGTATTGTGGCTTGGCTTTCATGGTAATTAATATATTCCTCATAATCTCTGTGAATGGCTAAATAAGGAATTTGAAGGGGGGTTGATCTTCTTCAAGGAAACATCTATAAAAGGTACAAATCACACTAAAAGCATTGTCTAAATCTTCGAAACAGTGGATGGTCAGGGCCAGAGGGAGCAGGCTTGCTTTAATGATGTCACATTTGTCATGATTTTACTATGTGTAATTTAATGTTAAATTGATAGGAAATACGAGCTGCTATTTTGTAGCAACACGTCTCTTCAAGCTTTGATGAAAGCTGGTCAGAGGCTGCAAGTTCTTTACATAAAATCATTAAAAGCGGTTTCATGATGGCAAATAATCAATTATCAATCAATAAACAAAGAATCAACAAGGGCTGACATTTTAATCCAAGCTAGGAATCATAAAGTATTCTTTGTTGTGATGAAGAATTGGTAAATAATGTCCGTTTTTAAATGTTTTTTCCCAAATGTTTTTCTCACGCCAAACGTATCAATTCTAAGTCACGTATGCGACGATCATTTCCAGAGTGAGAATTCGGCTTCTAAACACACCATCCTCCCCAAAGTCTCTCTTTCGCACCCTGTCCAATTCATTCATTAAAAAATAAGTGTGAAAAGGGGAAAACATAAAAAAGAGAAAACATCAAACCCGTGTGTGTGTCAACCTCAGTGCAGACCTCTGGGGGATCACCTCTTCACTGCCTTCAGAGCGACTCTAAGGACATCAAACACTCCAATCACCAAGCAGATGAAAAAGAGTCCCACTAATCACAAAACTTGTCATTTCTCACAAGTGTCAAAATCAGGGTCCTCACTTGAAACAGCCTGCAAATAACACTGCGCTGATTTCCTAAGCGCAAAGAGAAGTGGAATTCTGTGCCACTCGGTGATGTGTCATATCAAGTCTGACACTATAATGTAAATAATGTCATGCTCTGAGACTTATATGGCTTAATTAACAATCTTCAGGAATGAAACGATGAGGCATAAAAAGATGCCTTGCTTATGGCAAAGTTGGTCTCAAAAGATGTTTGCCATATTACATTCTAAAAAACAGCTTTTGATTATGTTATAGGATACATTACGTAAATGCTTCAGATATTCCTTTGGCACAATATATGGGCGGTGTAGCCTCATGATAAAAACAAATCAACCAACACAACTTCCTTGCATCTCATCTATAGAGAAAAACCAGGTAGTAAAATTTGAAGGATTTTTGTTTTGCCTATTAAGTAGGGAAGAGCGGATGAGATAGAGAGAAACAAAAGGGAAAAGGGAGAGACAGAGAGCACTGCAGTAACCTTGCTGTTGGCTACGGACCACCCTACCCTGACACTACCTCATCCAACGCACTGCCCTTCTTGACTTCTGTGTGTGTGCAGCCACTACACTTAACCTTTATTCTTACTACGATCTGCAAAACAGATCACACACAATACACTTCAAAGCATATCCCAGGTTTCCTCTTTCTCTTGCACGCAGATGCGTGCACACACACACATTTCTGCACCCCTCACTGGCACCCTACACAAGCGAATTACAATAATCCATCAGTGGAAGCCAGTGAAGTATGAAATATGAAGATTGAGGCCCAGCCTCCCCAAATACACAAACATGTGTCTGATTATCCTCTGTGGTTGGCTACACAGACGCACCATGCTATGCACATGACATCACCGCCTCAACAGAAACTCAGTGGAGGCAAGAGACTGTAAACAAAAGAAGCTGTAGTTGTTGTGTCCATACACAAGCCAGGAAGTTTTCTAAACACTTCCCATACAACTGCTGGGTATGTGAGACGTGAGGGACGTATGATTTGTGCCCCTCAGGAGAGCAGGAAAAATTTAATTTGATATCCCAGTGTACCATTTTGCCAGAACAGTTTGAGCAGACTCTCTGGGTTGTGTAATATATTTAACCTCTTTAAGGGGGTTTATACCTAACATATGTCTCGTAAAGCATACGGGTTTGGAATAATACACGTGAGTAAAAGATGACTACAGTTCTAGTTGGGGGAAAATGTTCCCATATCCCCACTAGTGGTTTATATCTAACTGCGTTGGTCCTCGTAATTAAATCAGTAGTATGTTCGACGTGCGGCGCTGCGCGGACCAATCTGGTTGCTTCGAAGCATACGGAAAAGCGTGCTCTCCTGGTTCTCTGATATCATAAGATGATTTGTATATGCATTTTTGACTATCTGTCTCAAACAGGGTTTTCAACAAATTCATGACAATGTTTTACGATAAATGAGATCGTAACTTACGTAATTAAATTGTAACTTTTTCGAACTTCCATTTCATTAAACCATCCCTCGGATGAGGGTCTACAACCTCTTTATCTAGACATAATAAACTATTTTGTTTTGGACTAAATGCATGCACTCTGCGTGAGTTTAAATGCTGAAAGTGCCTGTATCTCAAGCGCTTTCTGCCGCCATGTTGCTTTTTTTGGTGCCGTTGCCATGTTGAATCCTCATATCTCCATTGATCATGGCTGTTTACAGTCGTGGTTCACGTTTAACCCAGGGTAAGCCTACCCAAAGTAAATTGAACTAACTCAAACCAGCTGTTCTGAAACCAAAAACTCACAGTTTCTAATTTCTAAGTAAACCAACTCGGAGTTCAAGGTTTAACCTAGAGTTGGTTGAACATCCTCATTGAAACGGGCCCGAGGAGGCTCAAATAAAAACAGAATCTAAAGCAATCTATAAGAAAACATAATTGAAAAAAAGAAAATAAATAAATAGATAAAAGAAAAATAATTCAATATTTTTAGAATAGAATTTGCGACTACCAGTTAAAATAATTCAATATTATAATGTAATTAATAATATAATGGTTTGCTCCATAATATAGTGATTTGCAGACAGTTTCAAAGTTCTTTAGAGAAAGAAAAGGTTTAACTATTGCAAAACATCGAAGAGCATAAAAACATGACTTAACAACAGAATTGATCTATTTGAGGACCTGACTTGAGACCTGAATCAAACAACACCCCTAGATTTTTCCCAAGTGGGGAAACATAAGAACTTAAGTTGCCAAGGTCGAGATCTCCCAAGTCATAAAAATCTCTTGGACCAAACAGTTCTACTTCAGTTTTATTCTCTTTTTAGGTCAGAAAATTGTGTGTAAGCCATAATTTCACTTCCTGTAAACACGCCAGCAGGACCTCTATGGAGCTTGAATCATTGTGTTTAAGGGGCAGATATAATAGGGTGTCATCAGCGTATAAGTCAAATGATACTCCATATTTTAAAAAGATGGAGCCCAATGGCAGCAGGTATAAAGAGAACAATGTTGGAGCAAGAATAGATCGCTGCGGAACACCACAGGAGAGATGTGCTGCTGAGGAAGTGTGTTTTCCAATGCACACGGAAAACTTTCTGTTAGTTAAAAAGGACTGAAACCAATTTAGAACGGTGCCCTGAATGCCTACAAGATTTTCCAGTCGGGAAAGAAGAATTGTATGATCGACCATATCGAAAGCTGAGCTAAGATCTAAGTGGACCAGAGCAACAGCACTCCCATTATCTGTAGCCGGCATAATGTTTTCAATAGAGCTGATTCGGTACTGTGAAGTTTTTTTAATCCTGACTGAAAAGTATCATAAGGTGAATAAGATCCCAGAAAATAATGTAATTGAGTAAATACAACCTTTTCCAAAAATGTTTAGATGAAAGGGAGATTAGAGATAATCAAAAGGTAATCAAATCAAACATGCTCCAAAAAGAAGAGCACCTAGTTATTTCAGGAAAAGCATGAGAAGTCCCCGATGATTTTAGTCTTGACCTTGTTGTCTTCCCAACAAAAAACGAAAACATTTTTAACATAGGAGATCAGACACATCAGGGAAAATATCAACAGCAGGATTTAAGACGGCATCTTGAAAATAAAACCCTTGGTCTACGGTGATTTTTTATACAATTTCAGAAGGAAACGTAAATTGAGCAGACTTAACAGCTTTCTGGAAAACAGAGAGAGACTCCTTTAAAATGTCATAGCATAGGACACCTGCAGCCTGTCCTTATGCCATTTGCGTTCTGCTCGTCCACAATTTTGTCGAATTGAACGTATAGAATCATTAAACCAAGCATTTTTTGTTGAATGCTTCATCTTCAGGGGAGCAATGTTGTTAACAATGTTCAGGCAGGTGTTATTAAAAAATGTAAATATGCATCAGAGCTTTCTGATAACCAGTTTGTGATTGACTAGAATTTTAATCCATTCAAACATGTATTTTTAAGACAAAAAGAAGTGATAATAGGCTACAGGATATAACTCGAGACATCTGGGCAACAGGGAAGGAAGATGATATCTACATTTCGGTTATCAAAGGTCTGTAATGCAGTTCATGATTCAGCACTGTGAAGAACAAATATGAAACGATTCTTTTTGGAGCATTCCAAACCCATCCAAACTATCATCCAACACTAGATTTTGGCTGTCGGTTGAAGTGTAAAATGAAATCAAATAAATAAAAAAGAAGTTCTGTTGATTATGTCTTTCATTCATGTTTTTCATCAGAACCATAAAAGAGTTTCCTGCCCGGAGAATCAGCCCCATTCATTGGCTGGATTGTGATGGATTGCTGCTTGTCACCTTCCAAGCTTCTGTTTTTCACGCATAGAGGAAGTCCTCGGTATACAGCCTAGCTGAGCACTGGATCATATTCTCCCTCCAGTTCATCAGAGCTCCATGCATGCGACGCAGAGTCAAAGAAACTGAGATTTTCCTCTCTCTGTCACACAGAGGTATAATTTGGTAATTTGTGTCTTTATTGAGGAAATTAAAGGTCTTTCAGAGAGTGACATTAGAGATGTGAATTCCATTACGAATGATGCTCTTTCTGCTTCACTGTACATCACTCTACAATACTCTCTCTGTGACTCCGCTGGGTGACAGTTTACAGTCTCTCTCTCGCGCTCTTCTTTCGCTTCTTACAAACACACTTGCACACATGTACTTAAAGAGGTCAGCAGTAAAACTGTGCGTGTAGGGGGGAGTGTGTGTGCCTAATTAATTTACTGTATACCTCATCCCTTGTGTCTGTGATGTAACCACATCCTTTTTATAGCATCAGGCGTTAGGAAAGATTTTATGAGGTGGAAAATCCCATAATATGCAGCGATACTGAATCAGAAGGAAAGAACCAAGCCTTACTGTATCTAGGGAGCAGGATATCACCAGGTATGGGCTATTTACACATGGGCCAGGAACAGGAAGCAACCACATAGCAACACTCTGGAAACCAACGGCTGACCCCAATACTTAAAGACTTTAACAATGAATTTTGTATGGTCTTTAAACACTGATTCTAATGAATAATACTTATGATTATTATGAAAATAGCTGTCATAATTATCAAATAAAAAACGGTTTTATTTCATACACAGGAAGTCCTGTTGTCGAACAGGTGCACCCAGAGGCTACAAATGTGCAGTGACCTTGCTTTTTTGGGGAAGTTATCCCATTCCATCACCTCGTAGATTCCCTCAAGAACAAAACTGAACAAGACTCCTCTGTTTAGGCATAAATGTCCTGGTTTATAAAAAATGCCTTAAAATCTTTAAAACAAGATACATTTCACTGGAAATCAAACAGGGCGTTTGTTTTCAGATTTTGAATCTATCAAAAGTGCATTTTGTTTTGTGGTACTACAGTAGTTTTGTCTCAGGAAACAAGTGAAAAATTCTGCCAGTGCAACATGACAAAACATAATAATATATTTAATGTCATTTATTATATACAGTATAACACTCATCAACAAAACAAAGATTCTGCTTAAGAATGTGAGTTTGTCGCTGTCTGAGACAAAGCCTAATAACGTAATAGGAGATGATGTTACTTCGTATGTCATTTATGACTATATTAATGGAATTAGATATGTCGTTTTTTAAAACATAAAATAACAGTTCATGAGATGATGTTAACAGATTCCTGCTATTTTTACTCTCCCTTTAGGATATCACTACACCACTAATACGGTCCTTCTTAATGAAATAACACCTTCTGTCACACCTCACACACATGCGCTCAAACCAGGACTCAGAATGGTTATTTTAGAATGTGTATGCATATTATTTTGGGCCTGGTGTGAAATAATGTTCATTAAAAGTGACAAATACCTGATTTCTAAGGATCTGCTTTTAGGCGGCAGGTTGGGGAGAAGGGAAGGGGATGGGGTGGACAGCTTTTCCGCTGTACCTGAGCACGGCACTTTGTTTTGACACAGATGAGAAGAGAGACATATCACACACAAACGCGCACACATCACGCCAATGCTTGGTTTATTGCTGCTGTCTTATTCTTCATGATATTTGTTCTTCCTTTTGAAGCATTGATTTAAATATAAAATAAACCTTGATTGCAAAGCTACAATGTTCCCAATGTAAAATGTTTGCATAGTGTTCCAACAGTGTTATTGCATTGTAGCAGTAATTTAAAGACAATGGGTTTGAATCCCAGAGAACAATGATGAGCAATGAACAGTTTTACATTACTTGGTTGCAAGGTTTAGTAGTACTGAATTCGGATCATCTCTTTAAACATTTCATAGACGCTTGTAGCCGTTTAATTTGTAGCTGTTTAATTCGTCTTGCAGGTTCACTGCACACTTTTCTATTTATATTGAATATAATATTAAAAACATATTTATATAATATCTGGCTTATTATTATATCTGTTCATGTAAGCTGATGCATTAACTAATGGTAATAAATTAGACCTTATTGTTAAGTGTTACAGAAGTCACATTGCTCCGAATTGTTCATGTTAGGTAATGAGACTTGAATAAAAAACATGAATTAAAAACAAAATTTTCAGTTTAATTAAAACATTTATTCTATCAATTGGTGGGTTATATTTATAATGATAAAGCTATAAAACCAAGATCTTCTAGCAATTGCACTACCAGAGTAACATTACATTAGACCTAGGGACCAGGGGCGGAGCTACAGGTGGCCCACCCAGTCAGAGCCAAGAAAATTATTTTTAATATTATGAAATATTATTTTTAACCTTAATTCTAAATTTGAACTGTATAAATTAAATGAAAACATTTGAATTGTTTATTAATAATAATATCCAAATTCTGTTTAGAATGTGTTCACGTGACGTCTAAAAAAAACACGTCTAGATAAAGGAGCTGAAGAAGCACACACTCTATTACCTGGAAATGAAGGTGAAATACACACGGCAACATCCAATGAGTCGAGTGCTAATGGCAGCATTTGTGCTTCGGCCTCCACTTATATTCTTCCGAATTAGTAAATCAAATTTGTCCACCTCCAGATCCGTCCGCGATAGAAGAACAGAAAATATCCGATTACCGTAATTGATGGAAAGCCACGCTCCTTCAGCTCTTATTGGTATGAACAGTTAAAATGGATTGAATATAGCAATACAGAAGGTGTCGTATTTTGTAAAGCATGCAGACATTTTCCTGAGGTTCACACCGAGTTTACTTTCACAAGAGACGGTTATAAAAATTGGAAACTCCTCCGACAGGCCTGTAACAAACATGAGTCTAGTAAACCGCACACAGTTGCGCTGGCTTTAGACGCATACAGGGAAAGCCATGCACTGCAAAGGCGTGGGACCATGTTAAATCAACTGCACGGTGATGCCGTTTCATTTGCAGAGCGAAGTTTAGTGAATTGCATTTGACGCCACAATGGGACAGAACACCGGTCCATTAATTTTTCATAAAAATTACTCCGGTTGAAAGGGAGATGCAAATTATTCCGGCCGACCCACAATTTTACAGGCCCACCTAACATCTACTTTCTGTATCCGCCTCTGCTAGGGACCTTAACATTATAGAAGACAGCAAATATTAAGTAAACATTATTATAACATTTGTAACATACAATCTAGGTATTTTAGATGAGACGCCTTCCAGTGAGACAACAGACGATTAAAACTAGTCACCTTTACTCTCAAAAATAAAGGTGCTTTAAAGGTTCTTCACAGCGATTCCATAGAAGAAGCATTTTGGTCCACGGAGAACCATTCAGTCAAGGTTCTTTAAAGTATCATCTCTTTCTTACCTTTTCATAATCTAAAAAACCTTTTTTCACCACAAAGAACCTTTTGTGAAAGAGAAAGTTAAAAAAAGTTATTTGTGGAACCATTTAGGCAAAAAAGGTTCTTCTATGGCATCATGAAGCACCTTTATTTTTAAGAGTGTGCAAAGAAAAAGGATAAATTGTTGTCCCATAAATAACACACGTGTCATTATATTTCCTGTTTTACTTTTATTTACAGTGAACTTTACTACAAATTTCCTGTTTAAGCCTCACACAATTCAAATCCCCAACTCTGGTACTTTTCCAATACAGAAACAGGCTAATATTGTTATTGCAACAAATAGATAATGGCTTTGCTGCACGGATACATCTAACCTGCCCCTTAAAGCAATCATACATACTATACTCTGAGAACGTGCCTATAAGAGTTATTAAATCATAAATACATATTTACTGCAGCAGTTAAATTAGAAGGACTAAAAGTGTCAAGACCTAAGTAAGCCTAACCACTAACTTAAAAAGCAACAGTATCAATACAAATTAACATAAGAAAAGTAAACAAAATCAATATTTCAAGGTAAGCCATGCAGAACAACATTAATCGAGGCAAGTAGAACACATTATACAATTTTATTAAAGTGACAAAATGAATTCAGAATAAATTCAGAAAAAAATATGTTTAATAAAAGGTAACAAAAGCAATTTAACACCAAGGCAAAACAGCAGCTATAAAAAGTATTATAAAAAGTGTATCAAAGTATGTAAACATTCTAGTGACAGTGTTGTGAGAAAGACCTCGAGCACTAAATCAAACATGAGGAATCACATTTCTGTAAAGGAAACGAAAATGTGAGCTCATGACAAAACAGAATGAGTTTGGAAATTGACATGGCACAGGCAAAATTGATAGACAGTCACCTCACAAAAGTTTCCAAAATGTTGTCACATCATGTTATTTCTCACAGAACTATATTCTACAGTCAGATACATAGCAATGCAAAAGACAGCCATGACAAGAAACTGAATAAGCACCACGATTGGACAAAATTCAGTATTTCCGTGCTGGCTTCTGTTCAATTTACGACATTGTCCACGTTGTAACAATTTTACATTTTCAAGATACTGAGATCACCCCAGAAGATAAAGCATTCCTCAAATAATTAAATTCCATTGTAATGCAATTTGAATTACATACAATTCTGCAACTCGTCCGCTACCGGAATTGAAATTCAGAAACTGAATTTAAAAGGCATGCTCAGTTCTATTCTGAATGGTGCACAACCTCAATAAACACAGAAAACCAGACGCATCGCATTAAACAACCACCAAAATACTCCCCACAGCAAGCTAATTACAGCATTTCTACAACCACCAAACCCAGCACACCAAACACAAGTAATTTGCATTCTATCAATTGCACACCACACGCAACACACCAATTACATCCGCGCACAGTACATCAAACACAGCTTAACAAGACCAATATACCAGTCGCTGATATGTCAATGTGATTATCGCTGCCCTGGAACTTGCCGGATAGCTTTTTGACCACCAACAAATAATTTGACCAGGGCTACGTTTCCCAAAAGCAACGTAACCTTAAGTTGATCTTACAACCATTGTCACCAATGGAGCTACGATCAACGTAGGCTTACGATGCTTTTGGGAAACGCAGCCCAGATTAGTTCGTTTCTGAAATCGCGTCATAAACTGCATCAAATACGCGGATGGAGCTTTTGTTCGCATGTTAATTCGTGGCATTTACTTGAGTGGTCAATGGAGAGGCTTTGTTGTGTTTCATTCAGACCTTGCTCTATTGTGTGGGTCCAGCTGTCTGAACATCATTAAGATTTAAAACAGAACTCTGTGTGCCGCCCGTCAATATTAATGACCAACCCAACTCTTAAATACCTGCCTTCTTTTAATTATCACCGCTCATGTGTTTTAAAGATTAGAATCCAGCCTTCGTGGCATGCTCATCTGTAGCTGCAAAATGTCATCACTCCTTTGCTTCCTGGTTGACCGTGACAGGCCCCATCCTTTCTTCCACCAGAAATCCCTCTGTTTTTTCCATCGCCCACCGCTGTATCGGTTTTTCACGCGTGGCAAATGATTGCCCGGGTAAAGGTATTTTCTATTTCAATCTTGCATTTTCCCAAGGGGGAACAAAAGGGACAAGCTCAGTGCAGCTGGTTTCACTGAGAAAATGGCCCAGAATTGCCTCATTCCTTGGCAGATTAGCGATTGCATACAATCCTGTGGTAAGTGCTATTGTGTGCCTCAATTTGACCATTATACTTTGTCTTTTTCCATTTAGAGCACCCCTAACCAATTAAAGTAATACAGCCTCCAATACCTGCTCCCAATTAAATCTGGGCGGTATTACCTGCCTTGATGCTGCTGACCATGGATTCTTAGCACTTAGCCACATTCATTAGGCCTATTCATAGTGAAGGGGCTGATGACAAGGATTCAAGCCTTACCCGGTTCTCCCCCCTCCTCCCTCCCTCTCTCTCTCTCTCTCTCCCTCATCCTCTCGCTCTCTCATGCTGTCATTCACTCATAGTGCACAGAGAGTTGGCTGTGGAAAAAACATGGAGAGCGTCAGATGGTGACACACATTTTATTGTCCCTTTCTTTCTTTCACGCCCGCTCTCTCGGGTGGATATTTTCCCGCCCGTTCCTGGTTTTGTTTCACAGGTAGCCAGGTTTTTTCCAGTTCATTGTGTATCTTCTTAAAGCCTTCGCCCGTGCAGCTTGCTTGGCAGCGTCCAAAAGCCGCGGCGCACAATGAGAAGGCCTCTTCAGGCCACTGAGTCGATTGACAAATCCACAGTGTTAAAAGTCGACAAAAGCCAGGCGGGGAACTCTGTCAGACGCACTTGGGGAAACTGTCAGTCTGATGGCCCTGTCATTTCAACCCAAACATTCTCGTCAGGTTCACAAAAGCCATTATTCTTCCATATTCTCAGTTTGGAAAATGACGGTTCTGGATTAAGGAAATAAACTAGTTACACTGGAAGCATTTTAAAAAGCGTGAAACTGAGAAGAAAGCTCTGCTTTTCTTTGTACTTTGTATTACATTACAGTGTATTTGAATAAATGGCTGTTTACAACTGACATTTATGCAAGCTGGTGAGTGTTATGCAGGGTTGCTCAATCTTTACAGACCTCGGGACCCTTACCCAGGCTCTCAGCCAACCCAGGGACGCCTAGTATAGAAAATGTTATTTTTCCAGTAAGAACAGTAACTAAATCTTTACTTTATAAAGTCCATTAATATTCAGAGATGTTCTGCATCTTCTTCCTGTAGTACAGTATCTTCACGCGCCCTCAGGGGTCCATGGGCCCCTGTTTAAAAACCCTAAATGTAGCGAATGTTTGATATAATTAAAAGGCAAACATATGGCAGGACCTCTTGTCTTTTATCTGAAAATCATATCTGTGATAGCGATTCTTTCTGTGTTGCTGTTGTTGTCTGTTTCCTTTCCAGTTGACCATGACTTACTTCCATAGTGTTCAGAAAAACTGTCCTGGTGGGGAATAACAGGGGGAATAAGGACGTTTCCTGCATGAGAAATGATGTCCGTGGTCTTCCAATCGCTCAATCCGACCATTGCCCCCCCCCCCTTCCTCCCCACAACAACGCCTCTAACCACTCCACAGTTCAGATGAGAGATACAATAGAGACTCTCTTTTATGAGCGAGAGGAAGGAGAGAGGGGAGATAAAGATAAAAAAGAGAGAGAAAGTAAACGCAGACCACATGTCTTCATTAGGAGAAATGCAGCTCAGGAATCTGAAAGCTGACTTTGAGCTTTATAGATCTGCAGACTGAAGCAGAAGAGATGACCATGGGCTGTGGGTAAAATGGAGGTTTGTTTACGTTGCCGCTTTCAAATTAATGCACATCCGAACAGGTCGAATCGGGGAATAGGTGGCCGGAGGGTTCAACAGTTCTTAGCGCACGGCACAGATTTTTAACCCATCGTTGCTGGAAGCTTTGTCAAATCAAAACATTTTTCTTTGAATTTGCTTGTTTACTCACTTTATAATCTGTCACTTTGCTCAGAATAAATTTAGTGCAGCTTCCCATATTTAATATTAACGTTGTACTACTTAGCATGTAACTAAAAAGTGTTGTTTTCAGAATATTTTGCATAAATTCGCATTCTTTTAACATAAAAAAGTTAACCTTTTCACATTAGCTCTACTGTAGATCATAACGTATAGCAGGTCATTATGATGCTAATCATTGGTTGGTGTTAGCATTCGCCCAACCAGTGACATGAGAAATATTTGAATTAATTTTACACATGCTGTGCAGGGCTGACCCTGCGACAACGAGACGTGAGGTATCCCCTAATCTTATGCCCTGTTACATCATCAATGGACCTGGCAACCCTCAGAAAAGTAGAGAAATGGAGGTAGTTTAGCATGGATACAAAGCGCCAATTTATCACCATAAGCAAATTCTAACCTGAGAGCATAGCCCCCAGCAGAATGAATTGGCTCACTCGCTGTCTGTGAAGTGTTTGGCCTTGTTTTAATAGGCAGACTGCCCCAGAGACGCTCTCAGACCCTACTTGTCCAAAATACAGTACCTGATTGGCTGCTGGATCGCCATTGAAACTCTGATTCATGAACCAGGAAGCAAAACCTTTTACTAGCCATCTGTGCACTATTAGTAGTTCAGTGAAGCAAGAATACAAGAAGTTTGTTCTAGTTCTGTAAAAGGCTATTCATGTGACTATGATTGTGTGTGAGCATTTTAGCTTTGTTCTTTGTTTTGCGTACATACTTTATTAATCATTGTTTTAACCTTACCTTTGCAAATTGGTGTAAGGTCATGCGATTTTATGACATGTTCAACATTTTATATACATTTTCAATAACTAAAAAGTTACGGCTTGTAGCATTAAGTAATGTGTTATGTATAAGTACTGTAAAGTAAAGTACAGTAAAGTAAAAAAAATATAATATATTATAATATTAATCGTAATTATCATAGAAAAAATAAATAATGAAAACTCTATAATATATAATATAATATAATATAATATAATATAATATAATCTTTATGATATTGATTTGATTTGATTTGAATGAAATGAATTAGGGTCTGTAAGCATTTTTTGATGGTCTTGGTCTTGTCTCGGTCTTGACTGTCTTTGGTCTCAGTCTTGTCTTGGCCTCAGACTTAGTGGTCTCGGGATTTTATTTCAAGACCGGTCAAGACCACAACTGTGGGAATTACACTAAATTCATGTGATTGGATGTAAAACTTCTGGCTTCAAAAGGATTCAGCACTTGTTTCTTACTTGATTCTTCTGTTACTTTTGTTACTTTTACTGCTGGTAAGAGAAGAATGGGGAATTGTCTTAAACAAATCTGTCAACAAAATGAATACACACAAAGGCCAGCAATATCTGTGATGTGATTGGAAAAAAGGTACTTGTATGAGATCTTGTTTTTTTTATTTTATAACATCTGATGTGATATGGATTTTGTATAATTATATATAATAATAAGTTACTTAAGTTTTAGACACAATTTAACACAAGTTTTTGTTCTATTTTGGTTAGTCCCAAACAAATCTAGAATAAATCTGAACTTTTGTGCATTTCTGAGCAACACACAGCTATTTTGCAATTGATTAGATAAAAAAGCAATGAAACTAATTACGTCACTGAATGTTTTGTTGAAGGTCACAGACTTAAATTTATCTTGAGTATTTACTTTTTTTATGTTTAGTTGTTGGAATTTTTACCTGCACAAAAAATTTAATATGTTACAGTAGGTGGGTGGTAAAGCATGGAACATAAAACATCCTACACATACATTTCTCCACAACAAATCACCCAAGTTACTTCTATTATTATTTTATTATGACTTTTTAGTGTTTTGTGAATCTTTTGAATACATTTTGGGAGTGCTGGTCTTGGTCTTGTCTTGGTCTCGGCCCCTCAAAGTCTTGGTCTTGGTCTCACACCCTCTGGTCTAGGTCTTGTCTTGGTCTCGGTTTTGGTGGTCTCGACTACAACACTACATGATGGGTATTGTAGCTCTAAAGAGTTTGTGTGTCATTCTTGTCACAACCTGACAAAGTTTTGTTTTAGCTGGTTTTCTCTTCTACTAATGAAATTGTTGGACTCAGTTGTACTCATTATTTGTAGTAGATACAACTTTAAAAGATCAAATAGATGAACGCTTAGAAGTAGCTCATGTTTCCTATGATTCTAAATTGTGTTAATTTAAAATCTGTAAATGCGCCTTTGTCTGTAAATTACATTGTCATAGTCTACTATATTTAAACAGTTCAACTTAAATACTTGGAAAACAGTATGTGGTCTCACACAGGTGACTGGCAAAAAGTGACTGAACATCTTTCTTTCTATATAGAATAACAATGCAAAATTTACAATAGAGTTTAAATCAGTAACACAACATTGTAACATTACTTTTTTAGGTACTATTCCCCATGGAGGCCAGAAGGTTCTTCATGGCAACTAAGTTTAAAGGCTGTACAGAAAGAAGAGATGTGACGCTGTTCAAGCATGCATGCGTGTGGGTGTTGTGTGTGAAAGTGAGACTAAATGTTACAGAAATGGTGAATGTGTTTGTGTGTGAGAGGCTGTGCTTAAACTTGGCTGCCCAGTCATGGTAATCAAAGTGAGCTGTGTCGTTTTTAATGGAGTTCCTGGTCACAGTGCTGCCTGCTTCCTGCCAGCTCACTCATCTGAGTGCCATGCTTGTCCGTCCATGGCCCAGCGGAACACAGCGGAACACTGTCTGCTCACGTGTGTCGCTGCTGCCAAGAAGAGTGAGGAACGATTAACATCGCTCTGGACCCCCCAATACGTCCCCCCAACAATCACTCTAGTGTGACTAAGAAAGTGTGAGGACTCTGTCGGAAGAACTTTCTAGAGCATGAGCCACAGCGGAGCCCTGAGAGAAAAAGAGAGTGTATAAGAAACAGAGCGAGCGTAAAACAGGAGGTAGGCCTAGTCTTTACTCATATTGAGTTGAGCCTATCTGTCGGTCCATCCGCAGTGTCAACTTTCGGTCAGCGCGGAGAGAGAGAATGGTAAATGTGAGAGGCCGTAAGAGATACCCCGCAGTGGCATGAGAGCTACACTCCCAGGCTTTGTGTGCGCAGTTCCACGGTGAAATAGATCCGTCTGCACTTAGCGAACGCAGCCTTTTATTCAGGAGGTTCGAGGGGAGGAGGAAGCGACATTCAGCGCGGAGAAACAACCAACACACACATAATGTACGCAAACATACACGCACAGAGCAGAGGGCACCAAGCCAGATTCACGGATCCTTGGGCCTTGCGATCTGCGGAATTTCCGTCACTTTCTCCCTCTCACTTCTGCTTCTTTATTAATCGCTTTTTTTGTTGCCCTCTGTCACTCTTAAAGTAACACACACACAGAAGGCCCAGCAGCTGAACGAGTGGGTTAAAGCTGTCACTTTTCTCACTGCCTACCTGAACAACCTGATGAGTCACATTGTATTCCGAACAAGAAGCATTTTGAAAACTCACCTACTTACACGCCTAAACATATATGGAGGGCGTGAGAGAAAGAGTAAGAGTAAGACAGAGAGAGACGGGGGTGGAGTTAACCAAAACAGCATAGTGAATCCCGAAGGCCAGGCAACAGGTGCCGTGGAGTGGCAGGTCGAATAAGTAAACCGCAGACACGCCACCTGTAATTTCAATATTCATGTGTTTGGTGGTAAATATTCAGCGTAGGTTCGCAGATTACACAGTAACCGTACATAAAGCGCTCAGAAACACACAAACAAACAGCCCATCTTATCACACTTCAGCTAGCACAGTCATTCGCTGTGTCACTCGTTGCCTGGGCAAACTGTACGACATCCTACCCTAACCGCCAATGTGCATCCGTAAGATTTTCAAACAAGTATGCCTGGGACATATCTGGGTTAGGAGACAGATGCGTGCGAGTGCGTTTATGTGTGTCCTCTCTCTCTCTCTGTCTGTCTGTAGTGTGCACTTTTCTTTAGACTTGCCTCCCCCTACTGGCTACACTTGTTCTCTCTGTCATCAATGTTTCCTGACGTCCTCTCTACCTTCAGCGGCTCTGCTATTGCTTTCATGTAGTTCTTTATTCTTTATATACTGCCAAATTCTTAGAATCTGCTTCAGAGTCTCAGATCGGCAACAGGCGATACACAACCTGCTGGTCCTCAAATTTGGACATTTTATGTTTCCACAATTATTATTTTCTTTTGAAATGATCGATTTGTACCTTGTAAATCATTGCTCACGTTCCTAAATGTATATGGTATGACTGTTCCTAATAGTAATGTAAAAATGTAAGATAACAAATAAATAAAATCCAAATAAATATTTCATTTAAAGTAAATAAACTCTCACATATCTCATTAGGATGGTAAGCACTCGGCGCTGATATAACTGTGAGGAATTCTGTTAGAAAACTTGTTGCGTTTTCTCCTTTAAAGGCCTGAAAGGAATATGCATCTAATTTTCTCAATCGCTCTTCTATATAATTTGAATAAATTACGCCTTGGATCGGAAATAAATGCTCCCTGACTTCCCCTCAAATCCTCTGATAGTTGTATCTTTAATTATTATTTAATTTAGCAGTTATGAGTGGTTTTCAGTTAAAGAGGATACTGCTGACAAATTCAATTAAATGAAAATAGAGAACTTAATGGTCCATGTTAATGATTCATTTCATACATAATATTATGCTTTTTTCTTCAGTAAATTTCTAATCAGGGCTCGCTTTAATATTGGTTACAGAGGTCTAGACACAACCAAGGTGCACACACACAGAACGACATCTACAAACACACATATGCAACATCCATTAACCCTCTGTTTCCCGTGACCTGCTTTGCAAACACTTTGACTTTTATAATTGTACGTTTCTTGCTTATTAAAAAGGTGCTAATCTAAAGGTTATGTCGAAGATTAAATGTCTAGATGGCGTTCTCTACTCTTTGAGGTACAGGGAGAGCCCAGGGTGTGGTGTCAGTGGGCGGGTCAGGAAGGCAGAGGATGCTGGGTGTGGGCTGTAGGATTGGGGGGTGTATTAGTGTTAAGAACACATGTGCGAGGACGGGGCAGAATGGGCATAGGGAGAATGGAGGGGGTCAGTGACAAGTGGCCCATGTTTGGTGTGTATATGTGTGTGCGCGCGTGTGAAGTGGGGTAGAACAAGTGCTACAGAGAGGTGTGGGGCGGTGTTTTTCCCATGGTCCACTGCCCCTGCCCCCCAACACACACACACACACAGGACTGTCAGACAGGGTCCAGCTCAGTTACAGACCCCAGGGCCAATGTGCTCTCAATAAACTGATACAGATGGAGAATTTCGGCACAATGGATGGATTACCACTGCCAGAATAGAGCTTCTCACTCTCTCACACATGTACACTCCCTCACACACACACATTTGGACGTCCAGACATTCGCATATACACATACATTAACATATCACACACAGAATCAAACCAAGTTCTCAATCTTATTTAATAGCGGTTTGTAATTAAAGAGATGCTCTAACCTTTGCTTTTATCCTTGAATAAACCTGCTTGTCTTTTATCGCATATCTTTTCAAAACCGCACTCCCATGTCTTTATGTTAGAAATGCGCGCTGGATGTCCTTAGCTGTCCGGCGTGTAAAGGCTGTGACGCATCTTTAATGGAGGATAGGCCTTATAAATCACGGCCGCAGGTCTGTTTAGACATTCACCAGCTTGGCCCACGCTCTCTCTCCGATTGAGGACGGTAGATTAATGGCAGAGGGCCTATTTAGCACAAGCCGCTGTAAAACATGACACAGTCTCTCCCCACGCTATGCTCCAGCCTGGCCCGTCAGGCAGCCAGCGAGCGGTCCCACCCCACCCAGGACAAATAGCTCATCACAAACAGCCCAGCCAATGTCAAAGAGGAATAATCCACAGTGACGAATGGAGAGAGTTTTGGCAGTTATAATAGACAGGAATGTGATTAATATAATTATTGGAAGGAAGATATGGAGGCGCAAACACACACATTCTAAAAATTGATTTGTTGTTTCAAAAATTAAGTTACCCAGCTGCCCTAAAATGTTAATTCCGCATAAAAATATTAGTTATTACGTGAATTTGGTGCAAAATTGTTATGTTAACTAACTATGTTTAAGTTGAATTAACTAAATATTTTAAGTCTTTTTTTAAAGTTAAAACAACAAATCATGTTTACAGTGCACATAAACTCACACACAAACTTGCTGGTTATAAGTTCTTCTAGAGTCGGTGTTTCAACCTGATGTCAATCAAAGTTTTGTAAAGGGTCCGTGGACTGATATGTGAACAAATTATCTCCTTACAACATGCGTTTTTAATGTGATAAATTGAGTAAATAGTTAGAGGTAGAAAATGGAAAAAGAAGGCCAGAACTACTGCGTAGCATAAGGTAGTGATGTTCTTTGTATTAACATTACATTTCTCTTTTTTTTTAAACGGACTATAATGCAAACAATAACTTGCCCTTAAACTGTATGTATCCAGCAGTGCAAATAAAAAGACAAATTAAAAAAATACAGAGATTGAGTAATTTGAAAAGATTTGGAAAAACATTTTCAAAACAAAGCATTGAAAAGCATTATATATGACTCATGTCCATTTACCAACTAGAGGCATAATTGTTTTAATATTCAAATTTCAATCTGGATTACAAGTATTCTTAAATTATACACTTACTACACGTTTGTCAATGGTACAAAAAGCTCCTATTTTGTTCGACGTGAGAAAACATGTTTACTCTTTATGTTATAATTTCGAGAAGATTTAATATCTGGCAAGATCCTGCGTTCTCTGTACTCACGACACTTGTTCATCAGGTAAAGCTGCATACATTAACACCTGATGAGGAGTGGGAAGTTAACACAATCTCAAGTAAAGCAGGTAAATATCAGAAACCCCTCGAGCTCTGTCATCTGTGCTGACTCTGCATACATTATCGATTCAGGATATTACGATCACAAAATAACTGCTAAAATTGGCACATTTGTAACGGGAAAAAAACGTTTCAGTTGGTTCCCAGTAAGCTATTATTTATTTTTCATTCTGACAGGGGCACAATATTTTCCTCCGGAACATATCTGCAGTAAGTCTAATTAACTCTTATGTACTACTATATTTGATGATCAGCATGTGTTATGCTAGATGGCTAGATAAAAGTTTGTAAAACTGAACTATCTTGACAACATGCATCCAGCACGGCCTATGATCAATGCAGTAATCTGGCTAGAAACGACATTATCCACTTGGATAATTTCAAAGAGAAAATTTCCCAAAGAAATCTCTGTATGAAAGAGAGAAAAAGCAAAAGAGACTTGTGTAACCTTACGCCAGCCCCACAGTTAACGACTACAAAGGGGAACACCACAGCCGCGGCAGAGAGTGTTTACTTGTTGAATCTTTTATCAGTTTTTCCCTGTTTTTATCTATGCTGGCTTTCCCTGCTTCTGAGCGCTTATCTATGCAGCCGAAGCCGAGCTCGTGGTTAGCCTGCGTACGCCTGATTACAGCGGTGATAGATGGAGTCAGGGATGACCTTACCTCCTCACTAAACGCAAGGTTGGACATTTGTCTCCCTGCAGTATTTGCATGTTTTTCGCCAGTTTGAAGCTATTTGTCATGTTTTTTACTTCGCCATTGGACAGGCGTCTGAGAGTGTGGATTGCTGAATCTTGCGATTAAAGCGGTCTTTAAAGATGTTGTTTATTATAAATGTTTTTAAGGAATTTTCCAGTTTTTTAATGCAGACCATTTCGGAAAATGTAAACAACGCGGGTCCAACACTGAACTTGTTTCAGTGTTTTAACTCTGCACAAACTTCTAAACAGAATTCAACCAACAGAACATTTATGACAGAATCGAAATGTTAAACGAATACATTTCAGATTTAATTCCATATGTAAGATTTATTTGTGTCTGGACCAGTACATTTTGCAAAGTGGTCTATAGTCCTGGGGCCTCATTTATAAAAAATGCGTACGCACGGATTTCATCGTAGAGTGTGTGTATGCAAAAATCCACGGCAACGTTCATATTTATAAAAACGGTCGTTGACGTGGAATAGTGCTTAGCGCCACATCAGGGTCTGAGCAGACGTGCGTACTTTTGTTTGTCCGAGTAATATGTTGTTAACATGAGTCTCTCTGTAATATGTCAATGATATTAATAAGACACGAGTTGCGCAGAGGCGTTTTCCTTGAGTCCTATGCTCTCCACGATTATGATTGGTTGAATGGTACGGCTGAATCTGATTGGCCGACCAGGATGACAACTCAAATGGTAGAGACAGCGTTGCCAAGAGAGTCTCAAAATACACACACACAAACTCAAGGCGATTCACACGTGAGTGACGATTTGCACATTTCATGATAATCTTGTACATTTTAAACTTTAGAAATATTTGTGCACTTTATTTGAAACTTATTTCATGAGACTATAATTTTTATTTCACGCGCGTGAATTGTTTTTTGTGAATGAATATATATAATTCGTGCACGTGAATTAGGTTTTATGCACGTGAAACTGGCTACGCAAGTCGTGTAATTAATGAGATCAAATCGCTCCATAATATTCCGCCGCTGATTCCGTAATATCTGAATTTATTTGTCTGAGATTGAGCATGTGTCTAAACATAATCCGGAGCCTGTTCCTAAACCTAATCCTGAGTCTGAGACTGAGCCGGTGCTTAAACTTAATCCTGAGTCTGCGCCTGAGCCTGTGCCTAAACCTAATCCTGGAGAGACCGATCCAGTCCCTGTGAGCCTGAGAGATGGTTGGGAATAGCAGAGAGGTTGTTCCATGAGGTACTTCAGCACTCCACACAGTTTTACACAGGCGTCACCACAGAGCCATACTGTGTCTTTCCATTCACTTCATTCAGCTCTAATTAGCCCCTACTCATGAGACAGTTCAGCTGTAATCAACTAGCAGCAAGATCCGTCATCTCCTCCTAATCATTTTATTACCTCTACGGAGAGGTCTGGAAATATCCCCATACAGTCTGCTGTAGACCAGGTCAGCGCTTAACTCCCATGCGTTTTGGGATGTCAGATGGACAGAGGGATTTTGTTGGCCATGGTGGAGGTTTTGTAAACCTCACGGGAAATCAGCAACTTGGAACTGAGTTCCATCAGCGTGTTGGATTTGAACGCTAATGCACCAAAGTTTAGCCCCACTGTGCCACATTACAGCTTGAAATATTTTGAAGAAAAACCCTTCTGACGTCACATCCCATTCTGACTATATTTTAAGTCGTTAAAAATGCACTTTTGGAGAAGTGTTTGGATTTGGCGTTTGTTTATGTTACTCCAATGTTTCATTTCGTTTTCTTATTGTAACGGAGACCAGCTAGTGAAGAGCTGTGCAGCGTGTAAACCCCTCTCCCGACCTCAAGTGACTGCGGTCTTTAGCCTCCTCGTTAGAGCGCCCGACTCCCATGCCGGACCGACCCGGTTCGAGGCCCGCTGAGAGCGGTGCAGTTCGTTCCGGTTACATTATCATGTCTTGCACTTGCACAGTGCCTTGCGCAAACTTGTACATACGTTCCACACTAGTTCCGGCTTCAGCCACAAGGGGCAGTTTGAAAATTCGGAAAGCAAAGAGCGCCTTCTGCAAACATAAAAGTCGACTTTTGTCGCTGCGTATTGAGCCTCAAGAAAGAAAGAAAAGAAAGGTTTTTCGTTACATGTACGAATGTTTGCGAGGAAAGAAAAAGGGACGGAGACACAGCAGACACTTCCAGGTCTCTAACGAGGTCGCTAATTAACTCTCACACTCCTGCTCGCTCGCTCTCATCAGAGGTGCACGATGCTTTTTTGACAGGAGAAAATTGCAGGCCAATTAAATCATCTGAAGACGAACACTTCAGATGCTGGAATTAACAGCTAAATGTTACATTTATCTCTCAAAATGTGATGGATGGGAACAAAATGGCGGGCCATAGAATGCTGGCTGATTTTCCAATTCTGCCACAAGAAATTATTTGTTATTGAATAATTACTGCGCCTCAGAAATTATTTTTCTTCCTTTTTGCTGCGTTTTGTCGAACCTTTGATTTCGTCGTTACTTCACAAGCCTGCCGGAGACAGTGACTTGTTTTTTGTGGCTGCTTCCCGTGTTGTGCTCCTGATTTTTCCTCCTTTGTGCCGCGCATTATTCGACAGGATGCCGTTTTTTCTCTTCTTTGAGCAGAATCCGACTGATTCTTGCGCTTTATTTTCATAACCCTTTCCTCAATTAACCTCTCGTCCTGCTCCCCACTGGCAGCTGGCTACAGGGGACATGTGTGACTGAAACACAGGCTCAATCACGCCATTATTTGTCATCTGTCCTCAGAGAAAGGGAGCGAGATAAGAGTGAGAGAGAGGAGAATTTGTCTAATTTTTGGGTCTATTCTTAATGCCCCCCCACCCCTACGGTCCTGACTGCTGGGGGCAAAGCGTTAGTGGGGGTATGGAAGAGAGCTGACAGGCTTTTTTCGCAGGCTGAGGTGGGGCAGAGGGGGGGTGAGCGGGACTTTTTTGTGTGGCCGTCAGGAGCAGCGGTGATGGCGTGAGTCTGAGGCCGCGGGGAGCCTTTGTGCTCACTCTATTCTCACTCCTCACATCGCTAACCCTCAATGCCTGGATTAGAGAATACTTTAGAGTTTTAATCTCTAATTCACGTCTCACACACACACGCAGACGCGCACGCACACACACACAAAATCACACCCATTGAGTCACAGACAAAGTGTGAAAGAAAGGCGATGAATGGTGGACTAAGAGTGTAGTGAGGTTAGACGTAAATGCAGGGTTCACATCCATGGTTAAACGTTGGAATACTATCTATAAGACTCATTAGCGTCAGCGAGTGTGAGGTAACGCGCTTCTCTGGGCCCCTGAACGCTGAGGCCCCTTTCTTTCCACAAAACCCTCCATCCTTTCCTTACAATAATGAGAGAAAAAGGTCACGTTTTCACAAGAGGGGAAATGAAGGCAGCGTTCGCAGTTGCTTTACAGTCCTAGTTCACCAACTCCAATAAATGAGCATGTACAACAAGCCAAAGGGCCTTTTATTGCAAATTTAATTCATTTCTCTAGACAACTGTGAAATTTGCCGTTGACATTAGTTATTACCCTGAGGCCAACCAAGAGATGATCTCAGTTAATAAATGATCCCTAACAAGAGACGCTTCTCTTTTTCTCTGCGCGCTGTGGAAAGCTCGCTGCACAGAGAAGCTACTGTCATTTCTTCCAGCCTGCTCTGCACCCTTACACAAACATATTCTATACTCTGCACCCCCCCAACGCACACACACACACACTAATCATTTGAAGAAAAGCTTGATCCGACAGCTGCTCCCTGTTACCCTGTTATCTCTGTTACCCAACAATGTGAGCTGTGGTTACAGGTCAAAAACACTGAGAGGATCTTTCTTAGAGTTTTTCCTCTTAGACGTGCGCACACACACACACGCGCACACATGTCTGGTTTACTATCTCCGTTGGGGACAGTCCATAGGCGTAATGTTTTTTATACCGTACAAACTGTATATTTTATCCCCTACCCTAACCCAACCCCTAAACCTAAAGATCATAGAAAACTTTTTGCATTTTTACGTTTTTTTTTAAATATTGTTCTGTATAATTTATAAGCTTTTTGCCCATGAGGACCTCAGTTTTGGTCCCCACTGTGACACGAGTCCCCATGTGTTGGTGTGCATTCAGGTTTAGGTCCCCACCGGGATATAAAAACATGCACACACACACACGCACACACACTACACAGATACAAATGCATGTTGGGTTTCATGTTTTATGAGGACATTCCATAGACATAACAAATTTTATACTGTACAAACAGAATATTTTATCACCTACCCCTAAACTCAACCCAAACCATCGCAGAAACCTATTTGTATTTATACATTTTTTTGTATTTTTACATTTTCAAATATACACAAACTTAAACAATGTCCCCACAAGGTCAAAAAGGACTGGCATTATTGTCTTTGTAGAGACATTTGGTCCACACACTGTAGGGTTTACTTCGACCATGCGCACAGTGACCTAGCTTACTATCTATTTGTATACAGCTAATTATAATCACGCTAACCAAAACCCTATCTCTAACTGAACACATTGCAACACATTGTTTCATTTTAAGAACTTCAAAAAATATATATCAATTCAACACATTTGCACAAATGAGCAAATTCTAAATGTCCCCAAAGGACAGTTTTGTCAAATTTAGCTCACTTCTGGGGACAAATGTGTCCCCAAAGGATGGTTCGACGCACACACAGACTTGTTTTGCATACAGCTCCTAACCTTAAAAACTTTGGGCACTTTTATAGACATTATGCACTTTTATAGACATTATGCACTTTTATAGACATTATTTAGTTTATTTAAACACCCTTTAAACAAATGATCCCATCCTAAAAGTCCCCAAAGGACAATTCTGCCGGATTTAGCTCACTTCTGGGTACAAATGTGTCTTGATAAATATGTTCTTGTAGACACACATACAGAGGTTGGATGAAGAATTGTTATTATTGTCTATGTACTTATTGTTCAAAACCTATTGGTATAGGGGTTAATAAAATACAATCGCACTGAAATTCGTAACTATTTTACGATGTGGCTATTCCGTATAAATCTGTTTAATCTTATACGTACGTTATAGTATGATTTGCTTTGGCACCATTGACGTTATGTAGCTTACATTTTTAAATGATTGACATTGTACAAACTCATACAAATGAACCACCTCGTGAAATAGTTTCAAATTCCCGTAAGATCAGGTTGGTTAACATTTATTGAGCAAGCTGCTGTGCATAAAACATTACAATTAGGTTACTTTGTCTATTTTTGCGCGCCTGAACAATGGTTGGAATGGTTTGTGCCGGAACATGTTGTATTCGGCATTGGTTAGTACAATACATTTTTGGAAAATTTCAAATGGGTGACCCATTTAGCAGGAGCATCTGTACCCTGAAACCATGTCAATAATGTTCGTGTTAAGTATGTTAAATATACTTAAATATTATCAGCAGGCTTTCAAGAAGAAAAAAACGTAAGAAAAATAAATGGCGGCCTGGTGCCCCAGTAGAGCTTTAGGTCTAGCAACGCACTGGTGAGAATTGGGTTTCCTGCCCCAACCGCTCTGAAGATGCTCTAAAAAACAATGTACAATGTACAACATCCTACTGGAAGCTATTCAAGAGTTGCATGTATGAATGGAAAAAGTTAAAACCTATATTAAAGGTGAATTGTGGTACAACATCTTATTAATAAAGAGATTTCATATATTTCCCTGGTGCTCACATTAATTTGTCCAACCCCTGTACATACAGACTGTCCTTCAAGTACCAATTCCTTAAAGTTTTTGACATCTTTCATTCTCACACATGTAAAGCCTAAACTCTGCACACACGTTTATGTTAGGACGCACACCGCCGTCACAATTTGAGAGAGTTGTGCACAGTTAATGATTCCATTAACCGTTCATTGCTGGTGACAGTAATTCATAGTTTAATTCACAATATCACATGTTGACTTTCTCACCGCCCTCGTCAATACATTCCACATCAACCAATCCAAATGTTTGGTTCCAAAGAAGAAAAAAAAACTCCTAATCTAAAATTATTATTTCTTGACAAATGGAATCCATTATCAACTGATTCATGAATATTTGCCAAGTCCGACGTTGACAAGCTACACTTTCTCATCTAAAGGAAATAGAATTGCTCAAATTGTGTTTGAGTCGCACACTGGAGGCGGCCCATAATGCAATACGCCAATTTTTCCCTATTTTTTGCAGTTCCAATTTATTGAGGTAACAGAGCAGAAAATGCAGTGACAGCTGTAGCACTTTATTGCGAATTAGTACATACGTTCGGCAGAGAGAGACAGAAAAATAAAGAGAGAGAGAGAGACTCATTGTATTTCTGTAATTGCCACGGGCTCGGAAAATGGGCTAGCAATAGTACTGGAGCAATTACATATTGAAGACAGAAGATGACAGGATATACTTTGAACATCAGATCACATTTACACCGGGATTTGACCCCCCTCCCCACAACAGAACTGAGAGTGTGCCAATGACAGCAGTACATGCTCGCGACTCGATGAGGCCGCTGGATGATTATAATTATTGCGTCTGACGTTTGACCTGGTATTGATGGTGTGACTGCTGGATGTTTCAACTGCAGATGTGTTTAACAGGCTGACATGGTTCCTCACAAGGTCAGTGCGGGCGTATGGAGAAATGAACGCTTGCCAAATGCTGTCAGACTTCCGCAAATGCTCATACTCTCAATTGTCACCATAACAGCTTTGTTAGGACAGATTCGTTTAGAGGTCTATTGGCATGGGTTATCAACACGGGGAAGGCAGGTGGTGCCCAAAGCTATGTTGCTAGAGATGCTAGCAATGGTCAAACAATCCTTTCCACAACCTGCGACTATCCACTTCTTTGTACAGCGGTGACACTTTTGAGGTGAACATTTTAACCATTTCAATTTAATTAAAAACTTTATCAGGTTAAATAAGAGTTCAACTAAAAGTAGTAAAAGCATTACATACATTTATACCAGTGTTACATGTTAAAGTCCCAGTGGAATTAAAAATGATATTATATTTTTTCATGAAATATGGCAGCGTTTATTGTAAATAGCTTACCAATGTGGGTCATTCTCTTTTTAAAATTCTTGTTCCCTCATAATCTTCAGTTAAAATCGGAAAATGCACTTCCGCCCTCTAGTGACCATCCCTCTCAAATGACGTAAGTTAGACAGCTAAGGCGGAGCATCCATTAACTCCTCCCCTTCAGCTGTCAGTCTGCTCCCAGCTACATTTAAAAATGCAGCAGCTTTTTTATACATCCAATCAAAACGCCTACAATTTTTTCTCTTCCAACTTCCAGTTCACGGGGACTTTAAATGAGGTTTATAATAATTGAGACATCTTGTGTAGTCCTGGTTAACTCTACAATGTGGGGACCAAATGACAGATAATGGCAAATATATAATAAATTAAAATACTATTAAATACTGATAATACTGTTTAAAAAACAAAGCTGTTAAATATGCTCTAAATATGGTTTGGTTGTCACTCTATCACACCATTGTCCATACTCGTACAACAGAACACATCATAATAACACATTGTTATTGATCACACCCCTCTATCTCATTCGCATGAGACTATGGATATAGATTGTGCATTTCGATTTACTGTGCTGCCTTCCAAAATACACGCTCATTTGCTGTTGTTATTAGTTTGTCATGTCGCGTGAATTGATAACATGACGCAGCTTGTCTGCCATCGCTCATCTACTGCATTGTGATCGGAGGTTAACGCCATGAACAACAAGTGAATAGACGAGATGTCATACAGCCATTGCAGTCAATTTTCTCTTCCTCTGAAAGAAGTGGAGAAAAAAACTAACCACATTGAAAAGAAAAGCACATGGATTTCCTTCAAGATACACCTCAATTTCTCATATATTCTTGTGTTTTGGGTTCTACCACATCATGACACAGGCATCATTCTGGAGAAGGATTTTAGCTGGTAGTAAATGATCAGTTTACTGAGGGAAGTGCAGTTGGTTTATGTGGGTTAATTATAGGATGCCTGCCCTGAAACAGTGTTAGGTGATCTGTACACTGTAAGGTTTTGTGTCCATCATGGTGGTCGGTCAGAAGTGTGTTTTACTACATCATAAAAAGAGTCTGAGGAGAACACTTATCGCATTTAACAGAGACAATAGAGTCCGCTGTCAATAAAACTTAAAGCGCTAAGCTGAGTCTGGAACTGCATGTACAAAGCTCCCCATCAAGACGTAATATGGGTAAGAAAAAGAAGACTATAAAAATGGAAATTTTGTCATCATTTATTCACCCTCAAGTTGTTTGAAATCGGTTAATTTATTTGTTCTGATGAACACATAGAAAGATATTTGGAAGACTGCATATAACCAAACAGTCCTTGGCCACCATTGACTACCACAGTAAAAAAAGAAGATATTTTGAAGAATGTAGGAAAGCAAGCCTTTAATAATGAATATTTTGCTGTGACTTATAATCCTTAATACTATTAGTAAAATTTTCTCTGAACAAAATGCACAAATGTCATTACAATGAATAGAAAAAACTAAAGCAGCATTGATTTTAAACAAAGTACAAGCACACACTTCAGGTTAAAAAACATTTTTTTCAAGGGTCACAAACTAGGGAAAATGTGAAACATGATAAAGGTCAATAATTTATAAAATAACATGTTGAAGAAAAAAGCAAAGTTAGTTCTAAAACAAGGACTAGCAATATTTTAACATTTTCAATTCATTTTTATTGAACGACTCAAGTGTCAAAATACTTTGTAAGGCCACGATGGATGTACAATATCAACAAAGGACAAAAAACTTTTTTTTACGAACATCCAAACGCGCTCGGATTCAGGAAAATCATTATAAAACTAAGGGTTGCTTAATAGCAATTACACTGTGGTATATTACTTTTAAGATAAGTGAACACGTATATGTGTGTGTGCGTATGTTCAGAGTCCCCTCTCCGTAGGGACTGACCTTCCTCACTACACGGCAGCCTCCATTAATACAGGTTTAATTAAACTGAGCCCGTCCGGGCGTCTCCCTCTGCTTGCACTGGCCCGCAGGGGAGCACACACCGTCAGCTCTGCATTACACACTAACAGGGCCAGATCCGCACACATACAGCCACACATGCTCCATTCGTGTAATTCTAACGCACTTCTTGCAGATCAGACATAGTATCCGATGAAATCTGATAGCCGTTGAAAATTCCCAGATCTCCCCTATACAGTAATATCAAGGATCATATGATGCAGGTTTACATGTGCGTTAGAAAAGTTGTTGTGCTCTCTAGCAAGTGTTGGGCAAGGCCATGCCTGTGATGGAACTCTCATTCAGTGGCCATATCTAATCAGCCATATCTAATCAACAAATTACAGTGATGTATGTGGCCTGCAAATCCTGTGGCTAATAAACTACAGTGTATTTAACATGTGTAAAGTGATCCCCGTGCACCCCTCTGTCTCCTTGATTAATGTAAATGTAATTAAGCACCATGCTAATTAAAGCATAAATAATGACAAGTTGCGCATTTATGCAAAGATAATGGCACACCTAGGTGAGGTGATACAATGGCAAAGCTTCATGACATCTCCACCAACGATGGAAACCTTTGTCATAACCTTGTGATTTGGTTATAGTCTGCACGCAGAAGGACACCAGCAAAATGGCTGAGAACTGTGAACCGATGACCTGCATCGCATCATTGTCATCATGTGCTGACATCATACTTGTGACTGTCCATAAATCATCTGTGTCGTCTTTGCTAAAATAAAAAGTGCTAAATGATGACTGCAACATTTAACATCGTGCATTGTTGGAAATTCACAAAGTGACGAGTTACAAGATTAAAACCTCAAAATGCGACCTCTGCCTCATTTCAAACGCGTATGAGTTTCTTTCTTATGCAAAACACAAAAGAAGATATTTAAAAAATGTCTGTAACAGAAAACTGTTGGTCCCCATTGACTCGCATTGGTTTTGTGTCCACACAATAGAGGTAAATGGGGAACAACAGCTTTTGGTAACCAACTTTTTTCAAAATATCTTCTGTTTTGCAGAAGAATGAACATCACACAGGTTTAAAATGACAACAAGGCAAGTAAATGATGACAGAATGAACATTTTGAAGGTGAATTATTCCTTTAAAGGAAAATACAGCTTCTCTTTGTTTTCTATGAATAACAATTTACTAAAAAGAAGAATATATACCACGGGTAAAAACATTTATCATAAATAAATATTACCATTAGATAAATATCATTTTTAGTAAATATTGAAAACGGGTCGTTTAACACCACACAAGTGTTAAAGCCATTAAGATTAACAATCCTTAGATTAACAATCCTTAGTAGGTAACTTTATATAACTTTAAGTTCTAGCTTTGTTCCATTATAATTGATGTTGCGTTATATAAATCACATGTGTGATCACATTATCAAAGGTGAGTTTGGCTATTGAATTGCTTCAAAAATGGTGAATTAGGCAAATTTATATTGTGTTTCAATTTGTTGGTCTTGACCATCCATATTGGCACTGATGCCAGAATTTTCATTATTTTTTCTAATAAATCTAAAATATTATTCCATTTTCAATATTATGAATTATAAACTGATGGCACAAAAAAGAAAATATTCAAAGATTTGAATAATAACTTAATTACGATATTAACCTCAAAACTTGACATTTATACAGTTTTATATCCCATTTAACATTTCATGTGTCCTAAGCAGAATATCATTCAGAATTCATTCCATCTTGCTCTTGGATCTAAACCACCAACAAACACACTTGTCAGCTGTTCTCTGCCTCTCTCACCACCTCCTGATATGTGAATAACGTGCATGTTTCTTTGATTAATGGCACCTGCACTGTAGCTGACGGTGCTCATGTGGCAGTGACAAATGCTGGTATCCATTGCCATAGTGATGCTATAAACACAGCCAGCCCTTGGGTAGAACTGCAGCCACAGTATGTTTATCAACATCAACAACATGAGAGATTCTGAGACTATAGAGTTTCAATCAGGTCCATTTGGTGAATCCAATAGTTTTCAAAAGCAGACTGCTTTTTGTACAACATATGTTATTATTGATTGATTCATTGATTGGTTGATTGATTCATTTCATTAATTTATTCACATTAGAACCGACAGAGTTGGAAAGATCAACCATCAAAAGTGAAGCCACAAGGCAAAGCTCATTTGAGGACCACAGGGCTCTAGATACCAGTGCAAAGTGAGTGGTCATATAGCACACAAGGAGCTGTGACTTAAATGTGCTGCATGCAGCATCTGGTAACAAGTGGAGAGAGATTAGGAGAGAGGACTCCGGGAAGACTAGCCAAGCTGCTTCAACCCCGGTGACCATGTGATGTAACAGCTCGCCGTTCTATGATACCCTCAAGGATCTACCTGAGAGGTAAGATTCAGACCAGTGGAGTGGAGTTGCAGTGATCCCCAGTGATGAGAAGCTTGCCAAGAGGATCTGATGATTAACTGTGTCAAGAGAGATCCAGCAGGATGAATATTGAGTTTTTTGCGTTGAAGTTTTCCGTTTATGAGTCAAATGAGGTCTGTGGTTATGATTTATCATCAAGGGCCATATGGAGAAAATCAACAGCATACAATGCAATTTTTACATACAGTTAATGTGTGTGAAAATAGTCAATTGGGTCCAATGTTGTTACCGACATTCTTCAAAATATCTTGTTTTGTGTTGTGCAAAGGAAAGGCGGTTACTAACAAAATTCACTTAATCAGAAGCAGCATTATTCTTCCAGGATCTTCAACGGTTTCCAGAGGCATCATACTTTGAAACTCAAAAATTCCACGCTCTCGACACTCTTTCTTTACATCTCTTTATATTTACTTAATTCAGTAATAATAGTTGGTTCAGAAGGTGAATGAAGCTTAGCGTTGACAGAGCAGATATTACAACAATTCCCTACATGAAAACTTGAAATAAGTCATGTTCAAGAGAAACTAGCAAAATCTTAAGGTGGATGCATGGAGCAATGATTATCTTTAATCACTTTTGTTTCTCTTGTGGTCTAACATGTTAGCCAGCACGTTAATTCTTTATAAAAATATCTATCTGGCTGAATGTTGAAGTGATGGAAAGACTGCAGCGAGTATGACTGGACAGGAATGCCAATAGCCTCATTACTTGGCACGGCACATTGTAACTGGAAATTGCTTCTTTCGGGTTTTGTTTGCTCTGGCAATTACAATAAACTCTCTGCTTGACACGTTGTTTGCACAGATGTAGAGCATTAATAAACATGAGCGCTAATCTGAATTATTGAACCGCTCCCCATAATTCCGACAATGGATTTCCCGACTCTGACGGACATAGGGATGAGCGCAGGAAGATGGCCCGGCTCCCCGGGACCAAACGGAGGTGCGGGGCCTTATCACACGTGAAATCCTTTTATTGAATGTGCAGCCGCGAAGCCTGCGCCCCTCAAGAATTCTCAAAGTTTCAGAGCTTTCACTAGCAAACACACATTTCCTGACATACACACACACGCTGTATCACTTGCAAACTCACTCAAGAGAGTGACATTTGTTCTCCAGTTGCCTGTCAAAAGAGAAGAGCAATGCCTCAAAGTTAACAAGGTAAAGGTTATAGAGCAGGTGAATTTTGGAGAGCAACGATTTCATTTCCGGAGAAGTTCATAAAATACACATTTATGTTTCCCACTGCCAGGAGTGACAGTTCTGGAATTTAATGACTGATGCAGTGGCCACCAGTTGTAATCAGCATGGTGCAAAATATCATTTGTGCTGTTAAATCAAATCACTTTGTTTTCATTGGTGTATAACATATGAATACAACCCTGCAACTTACACTTATGCATTCTTTTTACACACAACCACTTATTTTACAACATTAAATCGCGCACCTTTTCCAACCTCAAGAGAAAGACCGAGAGCTTCAGTGTTACATTGCACATCTGCTTTACTCTAAATTCAGCCCACCATCATTATGGTTTCTGTGACAGTCAGGTGTAGATCTGTGGCATCATTATTTTACTGTGTACCGTGCCTGTAAAACTCTTAATTTTTCTTTTTAGTTGTTATCATATCATTTGCCTAACTTGTTAAATATAAAATACTTCAGGTTGGTATAAGGGGGCCGGTTGACATACATTTTTTTACCTTTAGATAAAACATATAGGAAATATATATGATCAAATGTTTTTTTATGATCAATTATCAGTTTTCTCAACATGTCTCTTAATATTACTCTTTCATGATCTTTTAAGAGAAATATAATAATATCAGTGTTAAAAAGCTGATATTAATCTCATTATATGAGTAATTACTATTTTGTAAAAAAAATATTTGCATAATCTCATGAGGGCCTCTAAAACAAATATTGTTAAATATCCATAAAGTTTGGAAAAGGAAACTGGCTATTGAAGTTGCCAAAGGAGGGTATTTCATTAAATTAAAGTCGACAAGAAACGGAAGTTGCAATTGTCCTCTTCTTATCATGAGTAAAACAGCTTCTGAAATTAGAAAAATGTAGGGCGGGACTTGTTTTCATCCACAGAGAATTGATTGGATTGTTGCTGAGATCTTTTCCCAGGTAAAAAGGAGTCTCTGATAGCCCCGCCCACCATTACTTGTGACAGAAAGATGTCATTTCAATAATAATTTTGATATTATTTTCTTTTATCATAATTCACTCTAGGATTCAATATATTGTTCATCTTTTTATCATACTTGGTAACATTTTTATTTACAAATGCAAATTTTGGGTAAAAATCTATTATTGGCTATTTTTTGGTTGATTTGAATGCCTATGTTTTGTCCTTGGTGGACATTAAAACAAATCATTCAAAAGTCATAATTTGCTCTCAGTGTTTAATCTTGTATAATTCCCACCTCTGGTTTACGTTATTTTATTTTTGGTTTACTTGATACTTTTTGTTTGTTTTTTCTTCCTTGTATGATTATGATTTTTGTGAAGTCAAACTCTCTACATTGTTCGCAATAGTTTGTACGTTATATTGGTTTATTGGCATTAAAAAAGGATGCAATTTCAATGGAAGGAGAAGCTTAAGATTTTTTATTAAATATGAGGGCACATTCATTTTTTCAAAAATATTGATGTGCACAGATCATTTATTTATAAAAAACACTACATTATTCTATGCAAAATTGAGTTTCAATTTCACTGTGAGGGAGGTGGAAGAACTGACACCATAGTTAGATAAAGTCCTTCAGCTGTGACTATATTGTGATTATGCCTACAAAATATATACTATTGTATAACATTGCGATGGGTTATTTCTTTTCCATTGATTTTTTCACAGAAAACACTGTTTCTAACTGTCATGTGACCAGAACAGTGTCTCTTATCTGGAAGGAACCAAATAAATTCCCTCCAACTAGCAAGAATAGTCACAATATTGCATGTCTAATGACGTGCGCTCAGCGCAGCAGTCTGACTCTCTCACTTCTTCTCTCTATCGTTTCATTCCAATCTCTCGCCTGTTCTTGTGTTGTAGTAATTGTAAGAGCCTGTTCAGGAGTCACAAAACAGTAATCAAAGTACTGACAAAAGACTTCTTTCATTCTTTGCCTGGTTTTGTGTATATTATTATATGTTTCCATCTCACCAGTATGTCTTAAAGTCGAGAAGCGCCGTGCTGTAATTTCGCATTGAATAAGATACCACTGATCAAAGTCACCAGGAGTCTGTTTGATACCTTAGAATAGCCAGCCCTCCCTCTGTTATGCCTTTTGAACATCTTAGGCCTCTTAAGGAGAGAAAGAGTGAGAGAGAGTGAGCGTGAGAGACTGAGAACAGACTATTCTCTTGTAAATACTCCTACTATCCATGAAGTCTAGCTGAATCCTCAGTGTTCAGTTTTTAGAATCAAAGAGCCTCTTCACATACAGTATATTGCGATGCTACAAAATGACATAATATATATATTTTTTCATAATTTGAAACAAAAAAACACATTATATATGTAATATAAAGCATAAAAAAGCCTGGCATCCGACAAACAAATGAGCTAGTAACAAGTTATATTTGTAAGGTCTAGATTAACCTCAAGAGTCTTCTTTGACCTCTTTTGTATTGAAGGTTTATGTGATTGCGGGTCCAAAGCAATGTAATGGCTCTCTTTATTGAATCAGACACTACTGGATTCAGTTTGTCAACAGCCCTGGTGTTTACACAAGTGCAGGCAGCATGGGCTCATTACTTTCATATAGATTTTCCTTCTTTTTTTGTTTACCGTGTAACTTAGTACGTACATTAGAAGTTATTTGTTTGCACCTGGCTCAGTCATCTCTTCACCATGTGACTCTGAAAGATTCTCATTACAGTAATGAGAGAGTTTCTGCTGATGCGTAAAACATGTCACAACAGGCAAACAGGCGAATAAACAACCTGAGCAACAGTAAACAGGATGTCCGTATTTAAAAAGTAGATAATGGTTTCACCTGTTTTCAGAACAATTATGTTGCAATTACTCAGTAATTGACACAGATACACTACATAGTTTATTTTCTAGGAGTAACGGTAACATCTGTATATATCTTTAATTCAGCTGGATTTAGATCTGGTGGGGCTTGATGTAGACATTGCGTATACACAAATGGACACTGAAATGAAAAAAAAACTTTGCGTAAATACATACACACCCTATAAACGCACTCTCACTTTACAGAAGAAACCTATGTTTTAGTAAGCTACCTTGTCTGTACCTACTGCCTATTTAGGGAACTAACTTCGAGGACAATATTTTAACTTAACATTCTAAATGCTAGAATTCTAACCATCATAAAAACACACATAAATGAACAATCTGCATTGCCTCCAGACTCTCTCTCCCCACACTCCCTCTATAGAGTGCTTTAGCATGTTGCTAAATTGGCGGTACAATCCATGTTTAAAAAAGCAGCATTTGCTGGTTTTGATATGCTTTGTGCTGGTTTAAGCTGGTCCTTAGCTGGTTTAAGCTGGTCAAACCAGCATCAAAACATACCTAACCCAACATAAGCTTTGCAGCTTTCTGAAAAGTATTTCATTTGAATTACAGCGAAGTTTTTTAATCAATAGTACATTTTATAATCAACATTTATTTAACCCCAATTTATTGTTTCAACGAGTTTGTTTCAATGTGGGATTACAAAGAATTCATGTATCATGCTGCCATTGCTCGATGTGAGGAATCATTTACATGCATGCATTTAGCAGACGCTTTAGCCAAAGTGACTTAAAATGCATTCAGGGTAGACCTTTTATCAACTTGTGTGTTCCATTGTGGTCAAACCCCTGACCTTTACACTGCTAATGGGATTTCTTCACCAATTGAGATACATGAATGGCATAAAACAACTACAGTACCTTTTGGAACAGGCCTCTTAAAGGAATCCCGAAATAAAAAATCTGTCATCATTTACTCATCTTCAAGTTGTTCAAAATCTGTATAAATGTCGTTGTTGTAATGAACTTAGAGAAAGATATTTCGAGGAATGCTTATAACCAAACAGTTCTTGGACCCCATTGACTACCATAGTAGGACAAATTACTTAATCATTTTATTTTGCTCTGTTGAACAGAAAAGAAGATGTTTTGTAGAATGGAGGCACTTTTCCTACCATGGTAGTCAATGTGTTCCAATATCTGTTTGGTTACAAGCATTCTTTCAGATTACTTTTCACTATTCAACCAAAGAAAGAAATTATACAGGTTTAGAACAACTAGAGATATTATTTTTAGGGTGAACTACACATTTAATGCAGCTGCTGTTTTGAAAAACAGCACATAAGTTTTCCGACTGATCGTTGCAATTCAGCTGAATGTTTTCTTGACCAGCTTTACTCTGTTAAACCAGCGGATGATATGCAGCACACAAAAACCTGCAATTAACTGTAGGGGGAAAAAAATCAGCTGAACCGCTCCCCAAAAAAAGAGGAGATTTCCCCAATGAGCAGCGCAGAGTCTGAAGACACATAAGTCATCAGAGAGAAGGTAATTTATTTTCCCTGCGTTTAATATGTCACAGCCCAATGCCTGTGTGTCTGTGGAGTGCGAGCTGCTTGGCGCAGGCCGCTGTCGTAGCCGGCTGCCTCCTCCACTGATACCTGTGGTGTTCTTCATGGTTCAGGAGCTCCTAATTTAAATAGGAAGTTGCACATATTTCACAGAAACACTGGGAGCTGAGGAGCGAGGTGGGGTAGGGGGTGCTTTAACACAGGATGGGGCAGATGATGTACTACTCGCACGCCTGCACGCCGTTCGGATGATCCTTCTCTAGCGTGCCGGAGAGGGTCACGGATCAGAGCAGGCAGAGGTGTAGCGTGGCTGCAAATGGTAGGACATGCTGGTAGCGGCAGGAGTGTGCTGATGGGCCATAGCCTGCTCAGAGTGCTTATGGAGGCGCAGGGAAATATGGTGGTAATTCACTCACCATGCCCCCAAACGAGTTGTTCCTGTAGTTATGGCACATTCAGGACCTTCAACTGTGATCATCCCATAATATTCACGATTTAAACATGGTGGTGAGTTTTAAAATGAAAGGAGAGAAAAGTTGAAAACATAAATGAAAACATAATAAAAACAAATAAAATGTTAATATAAATTTCAGATAATAAATAGTATTTCTTTTCAGTGAAGATCAGTTAATCAAACCACAATTCAATTTAAATTTAAAAGCTGTAAAACATGTACATAAAATAGAATAAAAAATATAAAGAAATAACAAATAATAGTAGTTTGAAATAATATGTTATCCACGCTGTTTTTATAACTATTTTATTTTATATTTGTTTTAATTATTACTGTCCTTCCGAAACCTCAGATGTCCAAATTCACTGTTTTTTTAGGAAATTGAAAAAACATTGTACTTATTAAACCGTTGAAAACTATGTTGTCAAAGTTGACAAGCACTTTTAAATTTAATATTTTTATTTGTGGCAACAAAAAAATCACAAAATATGGAAATACAAGGTTCCAAAAGGACGGCAGTAATATGAAATATTGTTATTAATAGTTTGTCGTTTAATAATAACAAAACTATAGAAAAGCAAACAGCTATTTTTATTCTTGTGCATTAAGAATTCTTCCTTGATCATTTTTACCTATGATGTCAACAAATTATAAAATATGAAATGTTAAATATTATTCATATGTCATTATTTAATAATTAAAAAACTATATAGTAGCAATCACCTATTTGCATATGCACGAAGAAAGATGGCAGCAAATGACTAAATCAGATTTGTTGACAGCCTCAGAAATAGCTGACTTCCTGGTTAATAAAGATAACTAGGCCGTTGATAGAGACACTCCCAATCTAATGATGCAGCCATTAGGAGCCTAACGTCCAAATAAAAAGCTCTTATTAAAATCATCACAATATTTATTGTGCTGCATAATTTTATATCTACAGGAAAATCATTGCGAGTATATTGTGAGTGTTTCATGTATCGCCCAAGTTTAATAATGACAGTAGGCCTACTTTCTTTGCTTTTGCTCTACACTGTTTCAGAAGTAAATGAAAAAACTTGTGCAGGCCTCAGTTATCCGTTTAAACACATTCCCAGACGGATCAAAACCTTCACTTTATACACATATCAGATAGAAGCCCTAATCTAAACTGTAATTTCATTATTGGTCCCTTCTGTTGTGAGGTAATATTGCACTTTCAAGTCTAGCTGTTTCATTTGAAGGAACCGCACCTAAAATAATTTAAAGGTCCTTTACACTGGGCTAAAATAGCGCTGTAACCCAATCAATAGATTGCACCCTACCACATGTGGCAGAGATAATCTATTCAGAGCTGTTTCTCTCTAGGCTCTTTGTTCAGCCCAATATTTATCTGAGCTCAGAATCAGAATCATCTCTTATACTGAACAAATACACACACACATACAACTATACCAACTAGGCCTTACCAAACTAGCAATGACCTACGACACTTGACCTCTGACATTGTGACCTGTTGTCTGATGGCCTATCGATTATGTCTGGGCTTTACTGTGTAATTGCTGGATTGTAATTACATTACATTTTATTAAGCCTCTTTAATGGGCATTTTCCAAAGATGCTTTGATACCACTTTGTTTTCCTCTAACTCAACATTTTTCTTTTTCTTTGTATTCAGATACTGAAGCAGCTATACTAAATCTGACACAAAAGTAATCAGGCATGTCCCTGCCTTTCCCTCAAGGACCCCTTTGGTGGGACTGAGAATTTTCCATTAGGCACAGAGGGCTCGGTTTCTGTTGCTATGTTTCCGGGCTCATTGACTGCGTAACCATGGGGAAATGAGAGACAAAGCCTTGTGTCTTCTGGCGGGAGTTGTCATGGGAATCTATGGGTTCAAGTCATTGATTACGGGATTTGAAATGAACTTCTTAAAACTGGAACAAGGGTAGAGGAATCCATTCCATCATTGTATCAATTCATCTGTGAACTATGACACAATTGATTATTTAGTCATTGTATTTCAGATATTATATTATATTTATTTTAGTGCTGTGAAATCGATTAATCCTGATCGATCGATTCCAAAATAAATGTTTGTGTTTATGTAATATATGTGTGTGTGTGTGGCATGTATATTTATATGTATATATCAATATTTAAGAAATGTATACATAGTGTAAATTACATTTAAAAAATGTATACAATTTACAATTTATATATATTTATGTAAATATTTGCTAAATATACACATTTATGCGTGTGCATTTATATATACATATGCACACGCCACACACACATATTATATAATAAAAACATATACTGTGTTTTGAAATCGATTAATTGCAGTTAATCGATTTCACAGCAATTTATTTAGATTATATTTATACACTATATATATTTATACATTTTATTATGTATTCTTTATAGAACGTTTTAACTAAACAATATAGATTTACATTTTGATTATTTCAATTAAAATAGATTGTCTTTTAAGATGTATTTGTAATTCCTCTTTGTAAATTCCCGCACATCGCATCACCGTGAGAACAACTTTAAATAAAAACATTTCAACATCATTCAACATCATATAACATATAACTAAATAAACCTAAAGACATAAAACATTCTGAAAGCACTGGTAAGAAATATAAAAACAAATCTCCTAGAAGGAGAATTAGAAAAGGCTACGTATTGCCGAAACTTGACAAGAAGATACAAAACCTTTTTGCTGTGGTATTAAACCTGAAACAGCAGGTCTTTGATGTTGGCCACTGACACTGCTGCGAAAGACTTCAAAACCATAGCGCAAATTGAGTTTGTTGTGTATACAAGCACCTGCCAGATTTAATATTGAATGGATGATCCAAAATGGATTTTTGATCCCAGTAAAATGAGGAAAGATGTCTGAAACGACAGAAAAGGGAGCGAGGGCCAATCTATAGCCCTCCAAAGCTGAGATTTCAGCTCTCAGATGGAGAATCTATCTCCTTCTGTCCTGCCTTTTGATGGGCGGGTTTTCGTGTAAAGAAAAGTCCATAGGTCTGACCTTCCCACTACTTTGCCTGCAGCTATTCACAGATTGCTTGTTTTCAGTGGCTCATCCTTAGGGGGTGATCCAAATCAAACCAACATAAATATTTAAGTGAGCCTTTTTTTGCACCACTGGACCTCTTGTTAATACACTTGCCGTGCTTGCCCAATTAAACTATGTCTGTTTAGATTAGCTGCTAAATTGTCCTGCTTTTGAATACAACTTTTTGCTCTATTTAGGATATCTGATATATCCAAAGTAATATCTATTACAACAACATAAGTGTGTTTTATATGACAAAAATATGTTTAAAAAGACAAATACTTAATTTTAGATTATTGCTTTTATTAGGGTATTTCCACTAGTATAAATTTGTACATTCTCAGTGTGAGGCAGATATAAAACATCATGCAGATGAAATAAGTAATAAGTCTTTGGAGATGTCTTTGGACATCTGGTAACCATCCCAGAGTAACTGGAGCTACGCCAAGCATACTCCAAAATCAAAATGACTTCATTGTGAAGGTGTAATCAGAGTGCATGTAAGTCCACACGGCAAATTTTTACCATTCTTGAACGAAGCAATGGTTAAGATTCAGAGAAATTGCAAAGTCAAAAGGTCACATATATCGGAAACAAAGAACTGACCGTGAGCTGTAAATCTTGACACTTTAAACACTAAAAACACATAAAGGTTGAACAAGTTTACCTCAGAATTGCCCTGTTTGTGTTTTGTGATAAGTTCCCAAAGTATGAACCAATTCCAGTGTTTATTTATTTAAACGGCACGTATTATTGGCTTTTCATTAGAGAGCCACTCAGCAGAGATGAAAAAGTACTCAAAAACTCTCTTTAGTGTGTCAAAATGGACAGACCATTAGACAAATAGTATGAAGTGACTGCTTTTTTATACCAACTCAAAGGCACGTGTGTTGATGAGAGGTCCGACGATGAGCTGTATCCTCATCGTCGGGAACTTGACAAACACATTATGGGAATAAATTCTTGGACTGGATCCATTTGGTTAATTCTACTGTTGAAACAGTTCAAACAAACAGATGCTCGGAGTAAAGGAAGGTCAAACAGGTGTCGGTTCAGCTGGCTACCAGATCTGTGGATCCTCAACAAGATGCTTCAAAATCTCTCATTGTGGACAGTTTAATTGGAATAAAAAATCTGGTTATATTTATGACAGAATATTGTGTTATAACATAATTTCGTACACCAAGACCAAGGCGCGTTTAATTCATCGTATTTCTGAAAACAAATTGGTTTCGTAAATATCTATGATTTCAAAGATATTTGGAGCACCTAACCCCATCTCTGCACTAAACCTAACCACTTTTCGACCATATAAAACGTTACTTTCTCACTTAACTAACTAAATAGCGTCACGTAAACACAATTATCCTGGCTGTTAAACAAAAAATTAAACCCATGTCATCATTGCAAAATGACACCCCAATATATTATTTCATAATGACAGTACAAATCTGAGTGTTGACGCCAATGGTTTCTCGTGGAAAGCAACGGATTACCCTGCACGGAGAAAAACGACGCCAAAGGGGTACTCTGAATGTTAAAATGAGTCGGTAGTGAGAATGTGTTGAATATACAGTACCTATACTCTTGTAACATTTTAACTCCACTTTGGAGGATTCTATAAAAATGTTTTATAACACGCCCAATAACAAATTATAAATAAATTGATCTGATAATTACATGAATTAAAACATTTTCGAACACCACACAATTGAATACTGTAGACATTTTTTTTTAAATATCATTAAATGCTACAAACATTTGAAAAGCCACAACAGCGAGGATTTCAAAAGATAGCCAAGGCTTTACAGCGTTTTAGGATAACTGAGCCATCACAAAAATGTCACATGTACACAAAAAAAATGCTGTTGTTTTTTTTCAACTCAGCATTGGGCCAAAAAGGACAAATCCAACGGCTGGGTTCTAAATGAACTTTTTTGGGGTTGCTTCAGGCTAAATACTGGGTTGTTTTAATCCATTGTTGGGTCAAATATAAAACTTTTCTGGGTTAATTTAACCCAACAGTTGGGTTTAAAATAAACCAGCATGTTTAGAGTGTAAAGGTTTTGGACTGTACCAATAAAATAATGACATGTTAATGGCACTAAAAACTGCATTTTCTGAATGCTTTGCACACTTCATTGATGCTAGACTCAATGTTTCTAAAAAGACTCTAACGCTCCTGATATGATATCAAAATGGTGTGAGCAAAATGAGATCTTATTTTTAAATTGCAGTAAATAACACTTATGTGATCATAAACATTTAGAACTGTTGCTCTCATCCTGTACCTGTCCAACGATTGAAGTACAACACAAACAGCCCATTGAAGACAAAATCTCATATTTAAGTACAGAGATTGAAACAGCCGACCCGTCTGAGATATTGACAGAAAAAGAGGCCGCTGGAAACGAATGGACCTGGGAATTGTTTTTCAGTGATTGTAAACACAGTTACCATCGGCAGCCTACAAAGGAAAGTGGATACAAACAGACTGCTCAGAACAGGCTGAACAAAGATTGAAATCTTCTTTAATGAGCTGCTGTAGCAGGAATTGTCAGCTACAGATGGACCGAAAGAGGACAGAGATACAAATAAATGAAAGAAAAGAGTCTGCTGGCACACCATTGTTGCCACAATTCTGGCATGAATTTGCATAATAATCAGTCAAAGTGTAATAAAGACACATGATGCTTCACCCTAATTTGACCACGGTACTGTGGTGGTGGTACTGTACGTGGTACAGACATTTTACCATGGTACTAAAATTAGTGTGCAAAAAACAGATTCTCTTAAAAGTAATAAGAATGTGCAGTGACAGGTGTGTGTTTTCATTTTTTATGAAACTTAATTTGAGAAAACTTGACAAAAATGACAGTCAGAACTATCCATTTATTAGACAAACTGTAAAATATATCCTCTTAAAGGATATGCTTTCTGAAGGCCGAAAGCAAACTCGACTGTCACGTCCAGACATCGTAATTTTTCGGACACATCGACACCTTTCAGCACCGTGTCATTTTTCACAAGCTGGAAACAATAGTTTGTTTCGTGATGACCTACAGCTGTGATCGCTTCAATCAACCACTTTGCCTTTATTAGGAGTCCAAAGATGTCCTGAACACAACCCTGAATGATGTGTTTAGAGGGCAATTAATGGCACCTGACTGTTTCAGTGAGGGACAAGCAATTCCTGCTGCAATCCATCTCAAGTAATTATGCCACAGGGCTGAAAGAGCTATTTCTTCTCTCCCCACCCCTTACGCAGACAGAGGAGACTGCCGTGATGGAGGAGCGTAGGACAAAGCCAAGCGTCCTCTCCAAACGATCCACTATCGCGTTTAACTGCCGCTTTTCTACTTTGTAAAATTAATGAAGTTCTCCTCTTGGCATCTTCCACCTGCGCTCCAAACATCCCGGAGAGGATTAGAGGAAAAGGAAATGACATGGAGAAAAAATCACATTGTGATCCATTTTTCTTTCCAAAATATTTTGCAGGGGAAACCAGTAAATCATGGACGTACGAGCGAAGATCGAAAGCAATTACCATTAGGGCAGCGGTGCCGTGCACGAGCTCCGTGTGCCCTGTGTCTGAATCTCAATGCTCTTCAGAGTGTGTGCGTGCACTTTAAGCGCGCGATCGATACGGCCAAACGGTTGGCATCCAACAACTCCCTTCAAGTGCTTTCTTAGTGCACGGCCCTGGACCCTTCCTCCAAAAATGTCAATTCCTTTCAGCGTCGACTATTCTGAGGAAAAATTGTTCGTTTGGAACATTATTGACATGCCTAAACGCACATTTTTAGCATCCAAGAGAAGAAAAGTCCATTTTCATTTGCACAGGAGGGAGCTATTGGTGTCAATGCTATTCCCCTGTGCACTGTCCACACGGAGGTCAGGGGTCATGGGGTCAGAAGTCACAAGGCTACTGCTGGTCCAAGGTCAAGGTGACAGTGGGATATCACACAGACGCTCGTCTGCTTCGTAGCCTTGTTTCCAATCAATACCAATAAAAGTCTAACTGATCTATTGGCTCCGCCTCCTCTCCTCTCTCTCCTTAATCCATCCACATCCGCTCCTGAATTCATTCCATTCTCCGTCATTTACAGCTGTTGGTGTTCTGAAAGTGTTACAGGTCCCATAGATGCAGAAGGACAGCCGTGGAGATGCCCGTCCTGTATTGTTTGAACAATGTTTTATTAAGCCTGCGCTCGCTTTAATATTTACATTGGTGCATTTGAGGGTCTGAGACGGCATGAAGCAATTACACACATGACCAAGCCGATAGCCACAGAAATGGTGAAGGCCTTTATCGTTGCAGCAAAAAGAATATTAGCAATTCTCTGGCACGGCCACAGATGTAGTTTGCATTTCAATTAAACTGGAGGAAATACTGGTCTTTTCTTCAAACTCCATGTCAAGCGCAACAGAAGCACAAAGCAGGGAGGGCGAGTTGGGTCATGGCGCATTGTGACGGTTCTTGTAATTAAACAAGAAAGAGAGATCAGACACTGTAAATCTACATCAGTACCATTTCATTTTTTAGACAACTTCTGTTGTGTGGTGTACCTCAAATACAAATCCATTTCAGGCTACACCTGCACTGTGGTATAACCGGGCGTAGTGTCCTTACAACCACATGACACTAACAATATATGAATTACATTTAGATTTATGTATATATTCAACAAAATGTATTAATTGTATGATTTAAATATTTTTTCTATTAATTTACTGCCAATTAATAACTTGACTGTCAAATGTAGCAAAGATTTAAACAATGACACTACAATATTGTGGCAGAAGAGTAAAGCCGTACAAAAAGTGTAAATTAACTGTGCTTTCTTTATACAGTAAATATGGTTATATATATATATATATATATATATATATATATATATATAAGTATATGTCTGGCTTACAATCTCTTGACTTTTTAATGTTAAAATTAAGAATGTTAAAATAAAAAGTTAAAAGCATAAATATGTAGTTGTTTGTATTGAGGCTCTATTGCACTTTAAAGGGATAGCTAGATAGCTCACCAAAATGTTTTAATTCTGTCACCATTTACTCACCCTCAATTTGTTCCAAATCTGTATAAATGTCTTTGTTCTGTTAAACACGAAGAAAGATATTTGGAAGAATATTCAGTTTTTTTTCAGTTCTGGGACTTGATTCAGTACCATATAGGGTGACCACCACCCAACAAACCAAATGTGGGACAGGTAATCTGTTTATGTGGGAGAATGTGGAACAACATTGACAATGCTTAAAACTGAGATTTAATAACAGTATGAAAACATTTTAAATATAATTTTTAGCGCATAAAAATATTTGTATTTAGTCCATTCCAACTACAACAATAAAATGTTATATAACATTGTTCCTGCACACTGTCTCTTTACATTTTGAGCACAGAGGTCAGACGTGGGGTTATCATGCTGTACACTTTGAAGATTTTCACAAAAGAGAAAACTAAAGGTATAAAGAAAAAAAACAAATAAGGACAAAGAGATTCTCTTTTAAAATGCGGTACAACGCAAAGCGGGACAGGTGGTCTCCCTACTCCCATAGTATAATTTTTTTTGATCTGTTGAACACAAAATGAGATATTTGGAGAATTTAGGAAAGTAAATAGGTGTCAATTAAGTCCCAGAACTGAAAGTTGCTAACATTCTTCCAAAGATCTTCCTTTGTGTTCAGCAGAACAAAGAAATGTATAAAGGTTTGGAACAAGTCAGTCAGGATTTATTCCCCGAGTTTTTAGTTTCTATTGCTCTTAGGGCATTAAAAACAATATAAAAAATGTGTATACACATATTTTCCATAAACAAGAGCTTGTCACTGTGTGACAGTTTATAGAATGATGCACTAGCGTTCCCCACCCACGCAAGAAATGGCTTTTCAAAGCTGCCAACTGTAGTGACCTCTGCGTGAAATTTTGTTTACCCGAAATACGTTCAACATTTCGGTTTTTTATGTAACAAGTAACCTGGATTGATACTTTACCTTCAAAAAGAATTATGTGTGTTCACAACACATGACAGATTTCCCGACAGACAGCTAAATATTTAGCTCCCTCTTCTACGGGACTTGAGGGAGTGTTGAGGGTTGTGCGTGTGTTGCTTTGATAATCAAATTGCCATGCTCTTCCAAAACACATTAGGGAAAGTAATTGCATGAGTTTGAGGTAGAGGGAGAAGTTCGTTTCTCTGGTGTGCTGACAGCGCTTCGAGCGCAGACTGGAATCGGCCCGTGACGACAGATACAAAGTTGGCTGGATAGGGTTAATGGGTGTGTGGGGTGTGCGAGAGTATGTGTTTGTGTTGATGGTTTGTTTGACAGGAAGTTTTAGAAAACACGACATGCCTCTGAGGGATGCGACACCCTTTGTGACCCATCATTTATCAAACAATAAACACCAGGTCACGTGATCTAAACCCCTGCGTTCCTATTGGTCTCCCGAGCTCATTAGTATGCGGGCGACAGTGCGTGGCCTCACCCTCCCATGTTCACTGCATGGAGTCTCGATCACAATGAATTATCAGCCTTAGTAGTGATCAATTCCAGCAGGCCACTTCCTCAGCAGTGGACAGGGGCAAGTGGCATGAAGAACGACATTTTAGAGCGTAAAAGCATCACAGAAATGGATGGATACAGGGAATTAAAGAGAAAGACAGGCAGGATGGGTGAGAGGGTGGGGGGAAGCACCAGATGTGCTCCGTTTCAGAGCGACTCATTGGATGGCGACAGCCAAGCATTGCGTGTAGCCCGAGGTGCTAACAGTAAATATTACAATATCACAAGATTCTGCCTGCAAACACTATTTTGTGGTCTCTCAGTCAATTCCCTTTTCCCCCCTGGTGTTGCGCGTTGATGGAACTAACTCGGCGAGAGAGAAAATGTATACGGCATCCACATATTTCAAATATAAAATGCAATAAGAGCTTCTTTGCCGCACATTAGAATCGACTTAATCACGACAGAGTTGAAAGTAAATCAACAAGCTACCACTAGGACAAACATAGCACTTCTAAGGCTTTCTGAGAAATAATAGCAATGCCTGGATTCATGGGATTGCATTTGGCTTCCTGTGGCGTCAGAGTTTTTTTCGTCATTTGGCAAAGAGCAGCGATGTCCTCCCACCATGGGTGCCCAGCAGATGGGCTTCTGTGTAGAGAAATGAGCCGGGAGCAAGCGCTCTCTCTCTCACTCGTGCTCTCTCTCTGCGTCTATCTCGCTCGCTCCCAGAACACCCTCCCTCCTTCATGTCCTGGGGCTGCTGCATCTCGTCTGTGAGCTGTGACAGTGGGAGCTCTGTGGGAGGCGAGTTGGTCGAGTCGGGCCCAGATGCAGGAGCCCATCTCAGGCTTGTGCTACCGGAAAATCTGCCTCTTCACGCTCTGCCGAGTACACACGCTCGCTCTGATGAGAAAGCGCCACGGCTGAATGTGCCGGTGGAAAAACATATACCTCGTGGTGCTGCCCAGAACTTGCCAGAGGTCCTTTCGCAGCAGTGTGTGGGTTCAGTCAACAGTCTAGCCATAGGTGAGCTGCACACCCCTTGCCGACTTTCGGTTAAGCTTATCCTTGGCAATTCTCTCCCAAATATCCACTGCGAGGCTCATGTCATGCATGTACACACCGCCTAAGCCACATACAGCAACTGTACCTGATTTCCACACAAATCCATAAAACCAGAAAATCAATATACTCTTATTGTTGTTACTGTATTTGGATGACCTCGTCATCAGTGTGTGGATTAAAAAGACAGTTGTTTGGATTAAAAACACAGTTATTTGTTCTCTTCATTACACAGCATTCCGGAATAGTTGATTCTGCGTTGAATAAAATGTCAAAAAAGGCTTTAGGTTCAACGCTGAGCCTTTGCACACTTTTAAGTGTCTTCTCCACTCTTTTTCTAGCTTTTAATATGTATTTCTGTTGAAGATGAAAAGAAGTGTTAGGGGTACAATTTGTCTCAAAGTCAAACCATCCCGGCCGAGAGCCCCCAAATATTTTTTCTCCCGGATCCTTCTTAATTGATGATTCATGATGTTTTAATGTGATCAGTGTCCAAAGCAATCGCGGAGATAAGTGGTTGAGGAAGGAGGGTCTTTGGAGACAAGACAGCCAGGGTCCTGAGGTCAACCTGTTAAAATTTCATTTCGGGAAATAAATTCGGAGTCAGCAGTCTCTCTTCAGCAGTGTCAGGCGACTATGACGGCTTATCAAATTCCCACGCCTTCTGCTTTAAATTACAAATCACTCCCAGTGCAGAAACCGTCTTTATTACTTCACAAAGTGCTTAGGCTTCAATACAAATAATGCTTCGATTGCTTTGTTGTGGATAAATCTAATGAATCAAATTTAAGCAAAATTCCACTTGACTATTGTGATCAAAATGCTTCAGAGCTGCATTTAGGGGCCCATACTGTAAATGCTATTCTCTGTTCGCATTTATAAATGGATCTATCTTTGTGCGTAAATACACGATTGCCTGACAAAGAGCAGGCTTTGACAAATACAAGGACAAAACATGCATTGCTATGCAGATCCTGACTTTCATACCCATGACACGGGACTCATTATTCAACATGCAAGCACTTTCCGACTCCAGTATCTAATCTGGTGTCTAACACATATTCATGAGAGGTAACATGACGCTGTAAGCATTTACGCTAACATATGGTCATTTAAACATCATCACATCCTGATTACATTACAAAAGTGAACGTAGCCAGTGAGCAATCCGGTCTATCTTAAATTACCCAATTGAAGAACAGTGCCGCTAACAATGTTAAAGGTTTGTCGAAATTCATTGTTCAATGAAACTACACCTGGCCTCATTGCGTATGTCTATGTGCATTGGTTATATGCAAGCTAACAGGTGTTAGCTCTTTTATAACCCTTCTATAAACGTGCACACACTCCCTCTTTCTCTATTTGCCGTCTCCCTGAAAATGCCCAGGGAGATCCTATCAGGCCCACAATGGTGCGACAGCATTGAGGTGTGAAAAAGTAGCCAAAGCAGAACAATTGTGCCCCGATTAAGCCTCGGTTACAGTTCATTCCTGCCTCTCTGCCTCTATCTGGAAAATTCAATAGAGTAACCTTAAGAATTTAATTGATGCTGCCAACAGGATTACAAAGCCGGGGCTCGATGGAGGCCAGGGACAGCTGATTAGCAACAGGGTAATTGTTAATTGATTGATGTATCCCCTTACCTCTCTCCATGGGCCTTTTATAAAGTGTTTTGTTTGCAGCCAGGCGGCTCGGTACAGCTGGACAGCGCATTACCATACATCTTCCTTTCCCTGCTTCTCCAGACTCTTGGAGAGGAAAGCAGGACAAAAGACGGCTGAGAGACAGCAGTGGAGGTCGGTCATGAGGGCTGTCCAGTGCCCTACGACTCAACAGACAAAGACAACTGACACTCCACAAGGCTACTAGCACCTTCTACTCTGAGGTTCTCTGCGGAAACTCAAGTTTTGGTATTTAGCAGGTGGTTCTCTGTGTAAATAGACCGATATACCTGAATCAATTTACCTTACTCATGTTTTCTCCCATTTGCACGTTTTCTCATTGGCATGGCCATCATAGGATCAGGCATAGTGCACAAAACAATACAACAGAGAATCTGTTGTGGTTTCCATTTGTTTTACTTTCTTAATGCAGTAAAGCCCATATTGTGTCTGGAACATCTGAGCCACGAGAAAGAGAAATACTGTGGGATTCTTATACTATTCTTTGTGTTCGCATTCTCATTTCAATGGGATACAGCCTAGCTTAGACAAGTCCAGCCTATAGCTCAACATATTCCAGCACCGTCCAGGTCTAACACAAGTCGGGTAATATTTATTCCTGCAAGCTATCCAAAACACCCCCTTTGCTGGCCGTGCCTCTGGGGGATCAATGGATGCTTAATAATGAAGAATTTATTCGGGCTTCCTGCTGGAGTTATTGTATTCAGGCTTGATTAAAGGAGATGTTGCCAGAGAAGCAGTTTTCCAAATGAAAGGCTCGAAAACTTTATAACCTTGTTGAGAACGATTGTTTCAAACTCCTGGTCCCTCCCCGTCGCGCTGCGGCTCGTTTGTTAGCGCCGCGTTCTCCTCTTCAATGAAAGCGATGAGCGAAACTGAATAAAGCAATGATGGTTTTTTATTAAGTGTAACTTTTCAAAGCTGTTTGAAGTGAAACTTAAATTTCAGACTTGGACTAAAGATAGTCTTCTGTATAGCCAAACAATGATGTAATACGCTATTTTCTCGGTCATATAAATAAAACACAGCTTGTACTGTGAGCTCATGGGGGACGTGTTTTCAGTGGTGGTCTAATTGAAACAGTGGCCGCAGACAGCTTGTTTCTGCACTTGCTTTCAATAAACCATAACTGATTCGTCATTAAGTAATTATAAATGCTAATGCAAATAAAGCACCTTTCAAATGGAGAACCCCTTACGAGAAAATTAATCGCAGAAATACAAGCAACACGGCCGAGGCTCAGCCAGGCAGCTTACAGACCGCCACTCCACTATTCACATGCTGATATGAAAGAGGAGACAGATCTTAATGATCTCTGGAGGATACCAGAGAGGTTTTTTTAATTAGGCCTCTGCTTTTTCTTCTACCTTTTGCTTGCTCTCTCGTGAGCATGTTCTCTTTTGATTGCATTAATAAGAGGATGAATTGCAGGAAAGTCTCTCTTTTCAAGAACAAGCGGAGGCATTTTGTTTCAATTACGTTACGATGAAGATTTAGATATTAGAAGGTGATGGGCCATTAAAGGGTAACCGAGACCCTTCAACCTTCCATCCCTCTACCTCTGCTTTAGATCCGTTCTTAGAAATACCTGAACAAACAAAAAAGAGGAAATGATTAGCAATTGTGGCTATGACTAAAACATACCATTCTGACAACTTTCAACATATACAGTACAATCACTTTACTGCAAATGTTCAACACTGTATGTGTAGGCATAATGTAAAGCTACATTTCTTTTAGTTCTGTTCAGGTTAAGTTATGTAGTAAGATCAAAAAATTATGACCAATCCTGAAAGATACTAGATTAAGTGTGACAACTAGCCCCTGCAAGGTTTTTACAGTCTAAAGAAAACTATTCAATCTAAAACTATTTAATCTAAATAAATATACTGGACTAAATATGATTTGATTACAAGTTGATTCATATTATTAACTTGAACTAAATTAATATAAAAAAATTTTGCCACAGCAATAAACTGAAATAAGTTTAAGTTTAATTAATAAAATGATTAACTGAACATAAATAAAAAATAAATAAAATAAATTCACATTATATAATGACATCAAAAAGTAATAAATAATAAAATGGCAAAAGCACATAACCAAACAGACGAAACGTAAACTACCATTATACAGCAAAAACTTAAACGCTAAAAATAAAAGCAACAATAAAACAAAAAAAAGTAACTCATCCACAAAAAAAAGATTTTTATGTTCAAAGTCAAACTTTAAAATCTATATACACTAGAACTGATATTTGAAGTAAGTGGACTCCTGCTAATCAATATCTGTTTGTAGCAGTAGGTAAATATGTTTGAACATGAATATGTTCAATGTGTGTATAAACGTGTAATTAGGGTGACACAAACAAACATGAGCACACACACACAAACACTAAGGATGTATCGATCACACTGCATAATGACTCTTCTTATCAAGCCTAGAGCTACAAGCCACCTCTCTCTCTCTCTTTCTCACACCTATAGCATTGTCAGAAGAGCTCCACACAATCTAACAGGATTCAGCCCTCTTCTCCGTGTGATCTTGGAGTAACAAAACGTACAACTCAATTCTACCCCCTAAGTACAAATATCTCCTGTCCTGTCTTCTCCTCAGTTGGAGGAGAGGTTATAGGTTAAAGCTCTGCAGATCAATTGTGTACAGGAGCTGTCCTTCAGAGAAACCCACTGCAGTCAAGGCATGGCAGGAACTAATGGAGGCAAAAGATCTTAGTGCTGTGTTTGTGTGTGTATTGTCAGTAGGACCACAGCAGATAGCTGCAGCACAGATAATATAAAGATACTCCACAAAGTGTATCTCACTTTGTGGAGATTGTTTACCTCCGTTGATGGTGGGGCGAGGCATCAGTTATTTTTATGTTAGACAATTATCAAAACCAAAGCGGTGTGGGGTTGTGTGTCCCGAATGAATATTTATGAAAAACACACCTTATCCTTACTTTGAAAACAACAGGTTGACTGTATAATTAAGATATAACATAACATATAGCTCCAAAATATGCAACTCATTGGAGAGTGTTTATTTAGCATCGCGCAGGGGTTATTCATTTGTTGGACTACCGTATGAAAGGGAGATGGATTTGGCAGTGAAGAACAAACCCCTGCTGCTCCGGAAACATCATTTGCTGGACACATCAATTTGTTCCTCTGCTACAGAGAGCTGGGAGCAATTGGCAACGTTCCAGCTCTCTCTCTCTCTCTCGCTCGCTTTCTCTCTCTCTCTCATCTACATATCTTTGTTATCAGGTTGGTTTTTGTGCAAGTCTTCGGCAGGGTTATCGTACCATCTGGACTGAGGCTTCTCGTCGCCTCTCACAAATTAAAACCCAACCTGTAAAATCAGCAAAAGAAACAATAAGCACCTTTAATCTCGCACTCCCTTCACCTGCTTTTCAAAAGGAAAAGAAAAGCCCTTTATTAATTAGACTGGCATCAAGCGGCCGTACATAAAACAATGTCCCTCTCTTTTTATTCTCCTCTCCCATATAATGACTTCAGGACTGATGGAAAGGCCTCTTTGAAGATGACATTCAAATCCTGACATTTGAATTATTTTGTGTGTATCAGAGAGTCAGGCCTTTGTCAAGGCTGTCGCGGCGGCACGAGCACGCAATGGCAGGCTATCTCTTTGTAAACCACTGCTGACTGTGATTGTTTATCCACCTGGGGGAGTTGGGATTGTTTTGTTTGGGTTTTTAGCGTTCAAATCTTGAGATTTTTTTGACATGTGTGTTGACCATTATGTGACTATTTTAACTAAAGTCAGTGAAGTGCCAAAAACAAGTTCTTGAATATTTTTGTCATTTCAAAGTGCAAAAAAAGCATAGATACATTAAAACACATTGAAAATGTTCTCTCCTAAAATCGATTTTGCTTTACGAATTTCCAAAGCGCCCCCTCTAGTGGCCTAAAATAGAACCGATTCAACTAGGCTTCAGAATGTGACACAACACACAGAAACAGCTAAGGATAATATTTCGAGCGACAAAAAGAGTTTAGTCAGATTTCATTTTGCTTCCCATACACAACTATCATACAGCTAAACTGGGATTAAACTCTAAACTGTTACCACATCAAATTCAGCTTCAAAACCGGTAACCTTCAGGTGTCAAAACACACATATTCTCTGTAAAATATGCACCAGGAAGATTTATTGTCTATCAGCAAGTGTCTTGCAATGCTCAACACAAGCCACCTTTGTAAGATTTTCCCTTTTTTGCCTGTCAAAGTTATGATCTAAAATCAGAATAATCCATCATGTTGTCGTGTAAAGAATTATGAAATGCTCTTAGGGAGCACGTATTCCTCAAACAGAGGTAAACCGACGTTTAACAAAGGCATTTTAAAGTCACTATTAACTAGACTGCAAAGTCTGCAGAAAAGGAGAGGTGGGGAAAAATAGTAGGGGTAAGGAAGAACGCATGCTTTTCAGTGAGCGGTTCCATGCTCTATGTACTGCAAAAGCCATTGAAAATTGTAAGATTGTTTTGTTTATATTATGTGTTTATCTAGGGCATGTTTACAGTCCATAATGACCTCGTGATCTTGTTTATCCAATTTACACAATTACATAATATATACTCCCATAAGACCCATAAGGCATGATTTTCGTTATATATTGGAAATATGCATTACGCAATATAAATACACTGTTTCAGGTAAAGTCCACAAAAGGTATGTAATGACCTTTTCGTGGAAGCAAAGATGCCATATGCTAAGACGTGAAGAGGCTCGGAGAGGGAAAAGATGAGGAGAGGACAGGAAGCATAGCAGGAGAGAAAAAGGGAAGAGTGGAGAGAATGTTAGCTGTATTACTGGGAGTGCCGTGAAAAGGAACAGAAAACTAGACCACTGTGAAGAGGAGGCTTGTGTTTCCAAGTGAGGGTTCACGTCCCCTGACCTCACAGGGAAGTGGAATCAGCGTGCGCTAAGTGCAGCGTCTTGTAGGTTTCATCCACGCTTGCAGCAGGAGCCTGGGCCCATACTGTGCTGAAGCAACTCTTGTGGATCCGCCTGCGTTTGAACTCCATGGAAGAGAAAAGAACGGGAACCCTGCTAAGCTCTACAACTAGTGGAGGGGTTCTAAACAACATGTCCAGTGGCTGTACAACAAACTTAAACGATTGTTTTTTCCTAACCTTCATAGTTCTGTAAAAAATATATTTACTTCATGAAGCAGTGAAGCCACCAAGTGAAGTTTTAATATGTTAAATATATCTTATTTCTTCCAATGCAGTTAAAATTGACTAAAAATGGGCAATAGTTAGAAAAAAATATGCGGTGACACTGCAATAAGGTCTCATTAGTTCATTTTATCATTAAAAAATATTTATGTACAATATGTTTTGACATTAATTCTTAATCTGTGTTATTGTTTGTAAATACAGATATAATTGTTCATGGAAGTTCATTAACTAATGTTAATATACATAACCATTGTTTTTAAAAATGTACAAGTAAATGTTGACATTAAAGGTCCAGTGTTTGAAATTTAGCGCCACCTAGCGGTGAGGTTCGATTGTGTTAACTAATGTTCTTAATTAATGTTAGCATATGCACAATCTTAGGGGCAAATTGTATTTTGTTCAAAACCATGAACATCCGATAGCATATATGCGAAAATGTTTTGAGGCGAGAGAGAGCGAGAGGCAGAGAGCAAGAGAGATAAAGTAGTGCCGTCTTGACAAAGGTCAGGTCCTTGGCCAATCGTTCTTTGGGGACACAGTCATGGTGATGTAAGCTGTCGTCATATTAGCTTTTTGTCATGGCAACAACTGAACAGAATTGAAGTTTCATTAACAGAGTAAAGCTGGCAAGAAGCCAAACCTTTGAACACTGACTGACCTGAACCATCACTGTGGTCAACACCTTCAACAATTCATGTGAAAAAAAAGGCTGTCAGACAGTGAGTTGTTTGTTTGTTCACTCTAGAATAATGTCCTCCAAAGGAACGGTCATCTGTTGTCATTGCAGTGTCACAGAAGACATATGTTATTCATCTACAAGCTCCATCTAAACATCAGAAACTACAAAGGGACACAAAAACATAAACTATAACAATATATATACACCATATATTACATGACTTAAGTTTAAAAACAATCCAAAAACCTAAATAATTATTACTGTACTTTATATTTATCTTGATAAATCACAAATATATTCCCTTAATAAAATTGTCATGACGACATTAAACACATAAACAGAAAAGAGTAAGCATATTATAACAAATTACATTCTATTTGTTTTAGGTAATACATTTTGATTCAGAAAATGTAATATTCACACAGTTAAAGTGACTGAAAAAACTAAACTAAAAGAAACGTTAGACTATAGGTATTTATGCTTATATTGAGATGTCTAACGCATCCAAAACATTTCGCTTTACATTGTGCTAAAGGTTTATAATGTAATCTATGTAATGTAATTTAATAGAGCTATATGGGGGTTTTACTGGATATTTAAATCTGTTTGCTGAATGAAAAGTCAATGGACTTGTTTGTAACCATATTTCAAGAATTACCCAGCAAAAATGTGTATCTTTTGACCAAGATTTCGCTCTGTGCTCAGTGAAGATGGGAGAAGACCTGCAGAGGCGGCTGCTTGTTAACTTACCGCAACATGATTGTTTCCAGCATGTTTCTGCTTGCTCAGACACACATGGTGATGCTCACACGCTAATGCTTCAAGACTTCTTTCCGACCCCCCATGTGTGAGACAAATTTAACAGGTTAGATTGAATTTTCATGTTTTAAGGCAGCCAGACATGTCTGCATTTACACAGACGAGCCAGATGTGAGCTCACAACAAACAGCTGTCTTGAAATTTTGTCTAGTCGTTTCCTTAAAGCCATGCATCTGCATTAAACCAACTCTAAGCTCTCTTGAATCCCGCAAAGAGTATACAACCTGTTTTTCCAAAAGCTGTTATATTACATGTTTCCCCATCATTAAGAACTATTATGGCAAAAAGGGCTCTTGTGTGTTAACAATGTATAGCCTTAAGAATGGCTATGGTCTCACACAGAGCTGACCACTGGGATCATTACAGGCTTAGACATTCAGCACTTAAATCTCACTCTTCATCCCTGTTGCGCCACTAACTGGATAATTTGCCGTGACTGTTGAAACATAAGTGTTAGTGGTATGATTTTATGAGGCAGGTTAATCAGATAAAGATTTAAGCCTGAGCTCACTTAATCGGAAACAGTGCTAAGCTCACCGCCATCACACCGCATTCTCTTTCATTGTGACGTGGGAATCAAAAGATAAGTCAAAGGGTAAGTTTGAAATTAGCGTAGCTTGATGGGACAGCACTGACCTGCACATGTGCTTCCGACTTCCTTTCTGCAGTCCACTTCCTGTTTCAAATCTGATCCTTCCATCTAGTCTACATAGATCAGGGTCATGTGGATGCCTTAGGGGACCCCTAAACACAAGCAGGCCGATCTCAAGGGAAATCTGCGACAGGAGGTTGAATTTTTGTCTGGTGAAATCGGTGCTTACCAATTTTTGAGCTCCCTAACAGTGGTTGAAGCCAAACTATGGTTGTACTTGTAACTATTTCACGATCGTACAAAGTTGATGAAATGTGTGATTGTTAGAAAAAGCAATACTGAAGCCCCTCCACTAAAACGTACAAATAAGATTGTACAAATTTATACGAATTAGCCACCTCGTAAAATAGTTAGAATGCCCATGAACTTGTGTTGGTTGTAACAGCCTGATCTCATGGGAACTTGCAACTATTTTACAAGGTGGCTAATTTGTATTGTGAATCGTACAAAAACGTACGATTATTAGAGAAAAGCAATACAGAAGGATTTCCCCTAACCCCACCCCTGAACCTAATGAACCTAACGTCACTAGTGCGAAAGCAAATCGCCCTAAAACTTACAAATAAGATTGTACAAATTCATACGAATTGGCCATCTCGTAAAACAGTTACGAATTCCCTGGTTGGTTGTATCAGCCTGATCTCACGGAAATTTCTAACTAATTTACGAGGTGGCTAATTTGTATTGCGAATCGTACAAAATTGAACGATTTTTAGAAAAAAGCAATACGGAAGGATTTCCCCTAACCCGACCCCTAAACCTAACGTCACTGACGCGAAAGCAAATCATTCTAAAACTACTTCTTACAAGTAAGAACATACAAATTAGCCAAAATTAGCCACCTTGTAAAATAGTTACGAGGTGCAGCGGTTGTACACATTTTGCGTGACATACTGCATATGCAAAGAGATGAAAAACAATCCAAATTAAAGATTTTTTATACAAATAACATGAATATACTTGTAACCTCAAAACTGCATTTTTAACGTATTTAGGGACAACTTTTACAGTAGGGTGGCACTCGTCAGTCATCTGGGGCAGGGGCGCCAAATTTCATGGCATACAACATCAGAACCTACAAGCAGATTTTCCTACGTCATCCTAGAACACACACATACACAAAGTATAAGACTGATTCCTTTGATAGAACTTAAATTTGGCCAAACCACTGAATCAACAGCAGCCTTTTTTTAAGTCGCCACACTGTAACTTCTAATACAGCAAAGAATCGTCAAAATTTCGAGTAAAAGGAATCTCTCTCTTTTTCCCATGTTCGGGGGGATCGTATAAGTGGAGGTCTAAGGAGAGTTGGGTGTTGTTTTGTAGGCCGTTACTTCATGCCCCCCACTGCTGCGCCTGTCACATGTAATTAAACATTTGGCCTCCACAATTACTCAGCAGAGTACACATGCCAGCGTTCAGCAGCCCTGAATATGCATTTCAAAGCTTCAGCGTTCCCCTAAAGTGCTGAACTGACAGGAGCAGAGAGGAGATGCCTGAAGGGAGGGACAGAAGTGGAGAGAGAGAGGGAAAGAGAGAGAGAGACACCGCAGGAAAGGAGAACAGAGGGCATATGCTGGCAGGTTCGTAAGGAATGATTAAAAGAGGGCTGGGATCGGGAGGGCACGGTTTTTGTGATGTCAGCAGGGTCTTAGAGCGAAGCCACATGGTGCAAGGGGAGAGCAGAATCGCAACATCAAAACAATCTTTAAACTGTCACCGGGCCGCACACACATACCCATACGTCAAGATCTTTCTACGATCTCAAACGTATCTACCCACTTATAGCTCATGCATATAGATCCACACAACTCCTGCTCTAATGAGATCCACAGACATGCTGTCTTGGCTCGCCGAAGAGTTGCGCATACGTAAACATGCCGTGTCCACAGGTTATAAGGTCTTTAATTGGATGCTGCCAAAAACAGCGATGATTCGGTCGACAGTCCTCACTTTTTTTCACTAGGAGAGTTTTAGTGTCCTAAACATGGAGACTGTTCCACTAGAAATCTGTGCCGATGTTATCCGTCCTATGGTGAAATGTATTTATTTATTCATTTATTTATGTACTACCCACTTTTACAAACATTTGACTCTCTTCAGCCGTCGGTGTCACTGCACTACTCCCGCGCCAGCTGCGTCTGCTTTTCTCCAGCTTTGCTCTACGTTTTTCCCTTTTTTACATTTACAAATGCAAAACTGTCACTTCCATTCAATGCATAAGATCCAACAGAAGATTTTTTGCCACTTTCTGGCAAACACGCACAGACCTGACTGCCCTGGACAGGGAGAAAACAACAGAAATAAGAAACTTCAGAAATAAGAAAAGGGACGGGATTAAGAAAGAGAGAAAAGAGGAAATGTGGACTTTAAAGAAGAAGAATCCTCATCTACGCCTATGCTGCATTCCCAGCACCTGCCGTTTCACGGCACCGGGCCTCTTCTGTGCCATAGGGGCCCCTGGTACTTTAGAAAGCTGCTCTAGAGGAGGTATTGTGCTGTGTCGTGCCATTGCCAGTGTGTTGCCAGCTGGCGTACAGAAGAAACCAACAATGCCACGCTGTGTTCAAAACGGCCCACTCAGGACAAGGATGCCACTCAGGACACCAATGCCAAGTTGACAAATCACACACACATAATTGGCACTGCCATATGAGCATTACTTCACAACATTATTTTTGGCATAGAGGGTGCATCCATAGTAAGGTGACTTACATACATTCTAGAATCTTGGCCTATCTTGGGAAACACCCTGGACAGGTGTCCAAACCATATAAGGGCACTATTTGGTTAGATAGCAGAAGTTTCATTTTTGGTGGAACTTTCCCATGAACAATGCCCTGTTGTGTGGTAAGTGCACATCTAGCATAGTCTTTCCAAACTCTTTGAACGCTTACTGTTTCTCGTCATTCTCTCATCACTTCTCATCTTCCTCAATGTCTTCCTCCCCCGGCTTCATTTCTGCAGGCTCAGCATCTGTCCACAGCTTTGAAGTTCCACAACGCTGTAACAAAATGAATTATTCTTAAAATCAAATCTGGGTTAATTAGATAACAGAAGAGCGCCTGCTCAGATGCAACATGAATGAATAAAAGAGAAAGTGCTGAATGTGTTTACACACTTAGCTATAGTCTTTTTTTTGCTATTTTAAGGGGCTTTTGCCTTTAATTTGAAAGGACAGTGGAGAACAAATGGGAAAGCATTGGATAGAGACAGGAGAGTGGGACGGGAATCGAACTCGGGCCGGGCCGAAAGTGCACTGGCACTATATGTCGGCACGCTAACCGCATGGCTATTGATGCCAATGACTTAACTATAGTCTTGAGACAAGATTGTGATCAAAGGGCTGTTAAAAGACATTTGGGCACATTCTTATTGGGAAAAATTATCAATAAATGAAACAAATAATATTTTATATGTGAAGGGTACATGTTTGTAGTTATTTTTGTTTGTGTACATATTTTGGGGGTGGAGTTTGTGTTAGGATAACATAAAAACAACGGAAACAATAGTATGTTAATATGTAGTTTAGTATCTTTGTCAATTACTGACTACACTTGAAAAAAATGTTGCTGCCTTAAATGTTTAAGTATTATTAACTTGGCTTTACAAGTCATTTCAAATTCAAAACATTTAAAGGGATATCTCACCCAAAAATAAAAATGATGTTATCATTTACTCACCCTCTTGTCATTTCAAACACAAAAGAAGATATTATAAAGGATGTTGTAAACTAGCACCCATTCACTTGCATTGGTTTTGTGTCTTTAGAATATAAGTGAATGGATGCCGGCGCTGTTCGGTTACCAACTTTTTTATAAAATATCTTCTTTTGTGTTCTGTGGAAGAAAGAAACTCATACAGGTTGGAAATGACAAGGTGGTGAGTAAATGTTGACAGAATTTTTATTTTTGGGTGAACTATCCCTTTAAATGATTTACAATGTCAAGTTGATTGTACTAAAAAATTTAAGACAAAAATCCATCCATCCATCCATTTTCTACCGCTTGTCCGAACTACCTCGGGTCACGGGGAGCCTGCGCCTATCTCAGGAGTCATCGGGCATCAAGGCAGGATACACCCTGGATGGAGTGCCAACCCATCGCAGGGCACACACACTCACTCATTCACTCACGCACTCACACCCTACGGACAATTTTTCCAGAGATGCCAATCAACCTACCATGCATGTCTTTGGACCAGGGGAGGAAACCGGAGTACCCGGAGGAAACCCCCGATTAAATTACAATTCTTGTTGATGCTGTAAATGGTTTTAAATTGTAAACTGTACATTTACGCACACAGTAACTAAATATAACAATAACTGTATTAGCATCCACTCTTACAGACATGTTGTTATGCTTATTTATGTATCTTAAAAGCAGTTTGGCATTTTATATGGAAATTTGAATATCACATTTGTATAGATTGACTGTTAATGTTTAATCATTCATCAGGTGTAAAAAAAACTGTCCTCTTTGAAGTTATTGTTATAGAGTTGTGGGCTCTACTATTCTCCAAATTTGGAACAACTTATTATTTATATATTGGAAATTATCATTATAATGCTTAGTGTTAAATTATTTTAAAGATTATATATATATATTTTTTTCCTAAATCAGTATTTTTTATTGTTTCCATACCGTAGGTAAAAACATGACATAAACATATGCATTACAACCATTAACAAGACGATCAATTATAAAAAAACGTAGGATTCTTCCAGTGTGAAGAGAAGTTCTGTTAATTAATGAGGCCAAGCAAGAAATGTGATCTAATGGCGTGATTTTAACAGAGGGGGAAACCTGCCAAAATGTGAGGCCAGTTCCTGATGCTCAGCAGAGGCGGCAGTTTGATAAATGACATGCACTGGTAGAATTAGCATGCAAGTAATCAGGCCGTCCAAACAGGAGAGGAATATTAACTTTTTAAATTGTTTGTTTGTCTTGCCATCATGGCTGCCCATCTGAAGTGGGAAGTTTGTTAATGGTTCATAAGACCCTCCCGTGGGACCGTATTACCCAGAAGGAAGCTCTCTGTATGCACTGCGCCAGCATTCATTTCTCCCGCTGAGCAATCTACACCGTTCAAATAAATAGATGTTCGGCAGAGCATTCCACCGTGAGGAATCCAAGTTTTGCGGGAGCCGTTAAAGGATTCCATTTTATTGGTTGGAAAAACAGTGAGTTAAGTTTTTGTAGCAAACGGGATAATGAACCACACTAACTGCGGCTTCTGACCACACACTGGACAGGAAAAGGAAATCACTCTTAATCAGGTGTTGCCATTAATCTTGTTTGCTTTAGACTTTCACCCTTCATTTAACTTGACCCGGCGCGGAGGGAGAAAATGAGCCGACTGGTGACACCAGCTTGATGAATGATAGAAAAACACAGAATGCCATGTGCAGGGCGGCTAACAGCGATACCTATCAGAAAACCGGTCAAGCAAACGTGGTCCTGACAGACATCTGGCCAGTTGTGGGGGTGAATGGCGCTGAGGGTTTGCTCTTTCGGGGTCAGCGCTCAGGGCCTGTGAATGCCCCTGTGTGTGTCTCTATGGCTGAATATTTAGCTTTCGCTTTTCCTGTGCGGAGACTTTGGGGTGCTTGGGGCAGAGGCCTACACACCTGTCAGTGTTTTGTGACTGTTTATTAGCGCTGAACTACTGGGCAGCGCCATCAGAATCCGACACCTTTAGCCTTGACCTCTCCCGCAAAATATCACACTGTTTTGTAAGGTTCGACACTCTTCGGAAGTGTAACGTTGATGTAAGTCGGTGTCTTTGATTTAAGATAACAATCTGGGATAACAACGGTGAACTAAGATGTACCAGCACTTTTTGTAAAATTACACCTCCAAAAATGTTCAGTAACGTGGCACCAAAAATTCTGCTGTTGATACAAATACCGGTAACTTTTGTTACCACGGCAAAAACAAAGTAGACGTTTGAACAAAAATGTAAAATATTTTATATATATTTTATAAATACCACATAAATAAATTATATATATATATATATATACATATATATATATATATATATATATATATATATTATATATACACATGTATCAATCAAACACTTCATTTTAAAACCACATTACACATGATATACAGAATAAAAAGCTTGTAAAAACAACTGAATCAAATTTCAGTAACTTTGCTTAAACTTTTCTATTTGCTCAATTTGTTTAGCTATCGTAATTTATTTCCTTTATTTCCTATTTTCCTTTTTGTTTTCTTTTGTACTAAATAAATATATATATATATATATATATATATATATATATATATATTATATATATGTATACATCGCTCATACTTATCAAGGGTGCCACTGCCGATAATAGTGGATGGCACAGAAGGCTGTAAAAATAAATCTGCATTGTTTCTCGTTTTGATCTTTTATTCAAAAAATCTACAAAATTCCAACATTTCATTCACGTAAAACAATTTGAAGTGGGGGGAGTATCACATTTTTTTCTCTGATATACCCTGGCCAAGTATATTCACATTAATATTTAAATATTAATATCGGAGCACACCAAGGTGAAAAAAATTATGTTGTCCAGTCATTTACATTTATGCATTTGGCAGATGCTTTTATCCAAAGCGACTTACATTGCTTTATCCTATAGGTATTTACAACCCCTGGGATCGAACCCACAACCTTGCGTAGTTAGCGCAATGCTCTTACCAAAGAGCCACAGGAAAGCCACAGTCATGACTTCTTGTTTCAGAGGAGAATAATATTAAGTAACACAAAGCCCAAACCACCTTAATATTTCCTTAATGGATAAAACTAAAGAATATAGTTCTGATATGCAGCAAAAGATTGCTGAGCTACACAAAATAGAAAGTGGATTTAGAAGGAAATGGAAAGTAAGAAGTTTTAATGGACTGGAAATGTTGCAAATCTGCATGAAAGAGAATGTGTATATATTGTCTTAATACACAGCAAAAGAGAATATTTTGAAAGGCCAAAGACTTTTCAAAGATCACAGATGGAGAATTGCAGAAATTAGTTGAGTTTTAGTCTCATAAAAAATAAAATAAAAATAAAGGAAAACTGCACCTCCATCACCACGAGTTGTTTGGGGCATTGTTTAAGAAACAAATCTTCTGCTCTAATGCAAAAATAAACTCTATAAACCATATTAATCTGCCATACTGGAACTTCAAACAGGACTGGGGTCTATGGCCATATGAAATGAAAAAAAATATTTTTTTGGCAGCAATAACACATTAAATGTTTGATGCACACAGGGATTAAAATGTACCCCATGTCTACAGTTAAATATACCACCAGATCTTCATTGTTGTGGACCTACTTTTATTCCAGAGATTCTGGACATCTTGTTCAGATACATGGCATCATGTATTATATCAAATACCAACAGATATAAAAATCAAAACCTGAGTTGCTCTTATTGAAATATTATAATTGATTGTGGTTAGATCTTCCATCAGCACATTGGTTCAAAACAAACATCCAAATCAACAAAATTGGGTCACTGAACACAAAATCAAGATCCTGCTATAGCCATCCCAGTTCCCTGACCTGAACCCTATGGAAAATGAGTGGGATGAATTGAAGAAGAGGGAGCACCAACATTTGAAGGATCTGGAGAAATTCTTTATGGAGGAATGGACTTGGATGACTCTAATGTATACTCAAACCTCATCAGACTGAAAAGAAAACACTCAGAGCTGTTTTTCTTATGAATTGAGGTTGCGGAGTGTGCAAGGGTGCCAATAGTTGTGGCCAACATGTATGGAAGACATTTTGTTTACAATGTGTTATTCCCCCTACTACAAATTGTTTGCCTTCAATGAAATATTGGAATTTTGTCAAAGTTGACAAGCACTTTTTAATACTTTTTATTGGTTAAAGTAAAAAAAAAACAGGGACAAACATAAAGGTTGACTAATAATAATGATGCATGGAAAACTATGTTTAAAACATTATAATGTAATGTTTATATTTCTATGAGTTATTCCAATAAAAAGTTGAAAAAAACTACTCCAAACTCTTTGATGTATCGGCCATTTTGGAGCAGACCACATTTCAGTTGGCGAACTCATAAACATTTTCCATAATGCCACAATATTGCACAGCCTCAGTGAAAACTGCAGAAATATAAATTACTCAAAAAAAAAACATGAGATAGATGTGAGAATGTGACGTTTTATGTATTAACTTAAAATTATCCATTTTTACAGGTTTAAGAAGTAAAAAAATGTAACATTGTGTTAGCCAACATATTTGTGTTAGTTCAGCTATTTTTATATTTGGGTTTACACAAAGGCATGTTGATAGTCATACATGATGCGCATATCTAAGGTTGCAGATGCATAATCAGTTTGTTCTCAGGTGTTCACGAATGGACCACCTCAATATGGTAGACGACCTTAAGCAACCTATAGAAAGTCATTGATAAGGCATCTAAGTGCAAACATCTATGCAAACAACACAAGTTATGTCAGAAGGTGTCACAATATTACTGTGAAGTTGCTTCATTTTTTTCATCAATGACCAGAGAGCCAAACAAACGTTTTGATCTTGTGTGTCGCATTAAGCAATATGAGTTAAAGTGTGCTGCAATTGCATTGAATTGACCCAACTGGACATTTAATTCAATTGGATCAGAAGTTATAGGTTTTAAATGATATTTAAAAAAATCTGCTGTCCAGCTCTATTTACAGTTGTTCTGTTTTTGAGAAACACGTCCAGTTGGTTGGAACTTCTACTAAACTGTTTAAGTTCACTTTCATGTAAGCAGCGCACAGCATCACTGCCTTCAGGAATTCTCCCACAGATCAGCGTCCATATCAATGAACTACCAACACAAATGAAGTGCTCGTGAATTAACTATCTGCTAACCGTCCTCCAGTCACAATCACGCCGTGTGAATGAAAATCTTTAATCTCTTTGCTTCAGTTCTCCTCCCTGCGTCTCTTCATCATGCCTCCCCCTTCCCTCTCCGCGCCCTTCCAACTGACAGTCTCATTGAGAAAAAGCTCTTTTTTCTCAGAGCAAAGTGGTCCGTATGAAACGAGAGGGAGAAACGCATCCACCGGCGGCCACCCAAGACAGCAACTCTCAGTTCCTCTCGGTTCCTCTCACACTCTCTTCAGCCTCTGTTTCTGGAGCTTAAGCTTTTTTTGGCAGGTAGAAGATTAGTAAAGAGCTCTTGGCAACAAAGCATTCAATCACTTCCAAGTAGCGTGGTATCAAATGTGCCCTCCGCCCTCCTCACTTTGGAAGAGCGAGTCTTTCTTCTCCACGACGCGACTCTTTTTTCCTGGTCGAGCCAAACGGCCTTTGAAAGGAGTCTCCTCTGTTCCCGCATCTCTTGTCAATCGGAGAGGCAGGAAATGAGGCTGCTTTGTAGGATTAATTAATAACAGAGGTTGGTCAACGCATGAGAGGGGATGTAATTGCTACTCGGTGGAAGGGGAGGAAAGGAAAAGTTTGGGTTGCAGTTTTTTGAGGAAGGGGGCTTCTGAGCAGGCGAAGGAGCTTTGAACTGAAGGGTCTGTGTGCTTCTGGATTAAAGCGAGATGCGAGTGGGGGGGGGCCTTTGAAGTCTGAAGAGAGGTCTAGGAGAAGAAATAAAGTTGGGAGGTATAAATTCTGGCTTGCAACATCAAAAGCTGTTATCACCCACTCTCACCTGTTGACACCCAGGGGTGAAGACTCTAGATACAACGCTACAGCTGCAGGATGCTGCACGTGGGCTCCTCGTGTACACCTCTCATCCTCTCTCTATATCTGCCTTTTTCTTCTTTCCTTCTTTTACTTTCCATCTCTTTTACCCGATCTCTGTCCCTAAACCCCCTTATTATTAAATGACTATTATTACAAAAAAATCTATAATTACTTACTACGATCCAAATTATATAATCATTTCCAAAAAACAGCTTTGAAGACTAGGACAGATATTTCCTATAAAATCTGTGATTATTTCTGCGGTATTTGCATTCTGGGTAAAACCAGAACCGTTCCCTGACCCATAATCCCATTTATCTGGAACAACTTGTATCCCTATTTTTTTTACTATTGTGTAGCTATGATAATAATAGGGGACCATTTTATTTAATTTGTAAAATATTCTGTGTCAGACCCTTTGGATAAACTCATGTAACATTAATTAATATCCTTTGTTTCTGAATACTAGGCTCAATTAAATGTCTAGATATTGTTTTACTTTGTCATTAAGGCTGCAATGTAATTATAATACGCTAAGGTTAAAACAAAAAATGAAGAAAAGATTTTGTTTCTAAATACAAATGATCATTTTCTGTCTGATCATTTGTAATATGCTGATGTTTTGTTTCTAATTGGTTTCTAAAACTTCACGTAATTGGATATCAGTATCAGTTATTGCAGCAGGTTAAAGGTTCGGTGGTAACTAAATGGCCTCATACGCAAAGAAACTTTGAAGATTGCATTTAAAAGAGACTGTTTTGTCAATACTACACCAGTTTTTTAAAAAACTGCTGTTTGTTTTCTCTTGAAAACATATTTAAAGCATTTTAATAATAAGAATGTATTTTATAATCAATGAATATTTAATGAACTGCTTGAAATGATTACTTATCATGTTTGTTTGTTGTTTGCTCATATTAATTTGTCTTAGAAAAAGTTTAAGAAGAGCTTTAGTTTGTTTCCCAAACAACCATTTTCCTCACAAAGAAAATCGTTTCGTGAACGTTTCAAAGTATGTTACAACAGAATGAATACTTATTAAGAATAAAGTCATTTTATTGATAAAGTTATTTTTTTGAATTTTGAACTTTTATTTAAAAAAAATCCTATAACTAAAGAAACTGCTTGGAGTTCTATTGTTTAATACTTAAGTCTCATTTATGATTCCGCAAGCAGTCTTTAGATAAACCACCCCAGGTTTAATCTCAAATAACACATTTCACAATATTTCTTATAAAGTCTCTTAAGTCCTCGGCTGATAGATCATGTAGTTTTCTCATCACAAACTCACAGCTCATAGCTATGGGACGAAAGCGTCCCGGCTCTGTTATTTGTAAATGTCAGTGAGTTTCTGTGTTCCTCAAAGCCGTCATTATCCCCAGAGCGCTGAGTGCTTTTTTACCCACGTTCTCCATTTCTCAGCTTCTCTGTCTCTCTCCTGCAGGATTTACTGTACGCTGCTGTCACACTGCTCTCAGTGCTGATATGTGGAACAGTGTTAACGGCGCTTTATCACATTGATACCTAACGGACATGTGGCACAAGTGACACACTCCACAGGGCTGTCATTTGAGGGTCTGATGTTTGTTTGTGTGCGTGTGAAGTAGGCGTCTGACATATTTACAGTGGACAGAAGTCATTATGGCGCTTCGGAATGTGAAAACCACACGGCTAGCAATCATCTACCAAAGGTTGTTAGGAGAATTAGAGGGAAGTTCGTCTCCACTGTTTGTTTGGAAGAACGAATGCCCTCCGATTTCCTAGATGATGGTCCCCTCTTGGGACATCCAGGCAAATAAACTCTGGCAAAAGCAGCAAGCGAGAAAATCAAATGAACACCCCAGATAAAAACCAGGGACCAAATTAGTGCCGCAAACATACGCAGGCTAATGAATTGTAAGCGAATGAGATAAAGGGAAAAAATCAAAGCCGGGGAGCAGACGCAGCTTCCCGCACAACTATCCGAGCGAGTCGCTCGCTCACGGAGATCAGCCAGACGCTTTTTGCAACACATCTCCGCATCGCAGAAAACCTTGATTTTATGCAACGGCAGATCAAATTCGACAATCCTTGAGGCGCTCTTGTGCAACACTTTGCCCATGTCTGGAGGCCCGTAATTGTGCACACACATCAATTATGGATCGGCCTTAGCTTTCAGCTGCTCTGCCCTCCAATCAGACGCCCACCCTGCCGGTCTCCCTGGGCGCTTTTTTCAGCGGTTTGATTACAGGTGTTGTACAGGCGGCCTTGTTAGGCCCCTTTTTCGCTGGTTGAGGGAATCCTCTCTCCTGTCCGGACGAGGGGCGCGGGGAGGGGGACGTCTGGTGCTGGCGAAGTCGGCCATCACATCCAGCTAACAATTTCTGTCAGGTCCCGAGAGGCCGGCTAATGAGGCCCGTCGACACGGCCGGAGGCAAGAGCGCCGCACCGAGCCACTGGAGTGAGAAGCAAGATCGGCACCTAGCAGCCTTGCAATAATTAATCGGACCCTTCGCTCTCGCTTTTACCCTCCCTCTCTTTTTTCTCCCCCCTTCTTTCTTTCTTTCTTTCTTTCCGTCTCTTACTCATGTCTATTCATCGGCTCTCGAACGGCTCCCTCTATTCTGTAACCATTGTCAGCGGCACCTTCCTTTCAAGCCCTTGGCCTGTCTCATCCCCGATCGGCCGTACAGATGTGCTAATGAAGGCAGGAGAGCGGAGGTATGTCTGAATCCCAGCCATTCAGGGCTTTTTTAAGAGCAGAGGCCGTGACAATGGCCGCGTGCTCTCGCGCTCACCTATCACAGCCTGTTAGAGAGAAAGATGGCAGGCGCGCAAGCGGCCCGACTCAGAGCGGCTCGTGAAGGTCTCCTGAGCCCTTTTGTACGAAATGGTTGAAGATGTATCTCTTTTCCTCCCTGTTTCTTTCTCTCTTCCTTTCTGTGTAAGTGTTTCCCAGATGCTAAGTCAGCCCGAGGCAGAGTGTGACCTATGCACTGCAAAGGTGAGACACTGTTTTTTCATTGGTTTAACACAAATACGTCCAGAAGCAATATTTTTCTCTACTTACATCTGTCTCCCTACATGTTTTTGTTATTATTTTCTGTGCGAGTGTCATTCTGTTTGTTTATCAGACATCAGCTGAGTTCCATCACACTCTGGATCCGTGAGGTCAAAGTTTAGGGGTCAAGTGTGTAACCCACCTAGACAGAGCAGATGGACTTGGACCTTGAGGAAATGTATTTTCTGTGAGGTCTGTGTTTAGACCATATTAATATATCATCTTCTGACGTGCTGCTACAACACGATACTAGAAGCAGAGCTAGGGAAAAGAAACTGACAAGATGACAACAAGTTTAATAGATATGTCACGGTATAAGGGCGTGACGCGATCTACCGTCATGTCCCTCTAGGGGGTGTTCTCACATCAGCATGATTTCAGCAATTCCATTCCTTTTTCTCATTATTTATGTGCTGCTTTGATGCTTTGCTTTGGATAAAACAACAAGAATTCGAAAATATAAATTTGTATAACTTTGAAATTTTTGGACTAAAGTGGCAGCCTCCTCAAATAATGACGATGAGAGTTATTATTTGTTGTCTCAAAAATCCTGTTGCTCATAAATTCTCTAGAGCTGTAAATTATTCAACAAAATCTGTCCAGATCTGAATTGGGGTGAATGTTCGAGTTTACATTAAAATAATATTTTGTTTGTAGATCTGGCAAATCCGAGTTCAGTTTGTGAAATGGTATAGAGGAACTCTAATGGAGGTACTTGTGAGACTTTTATACAGTGCGTCTTTTTCTCAGAAAAAATATCCAGTGGTGTATAAAGTACCCATAAGCAATACTTGAGTAAAAGTATAAATATCTTGCCAGAAAATGACTTAGAAGTGAAAGTAACCTTTAATAATACGACTTGAGTAAAAGTCTTAAAGTAACAGATAAATATTGTACTTAAGTATCAAAAGCACTTTTTATATTAAATCTACTTAAGTATGTAAAGTAAAGTTGAAGCAAACGCTGTTTAGAAAAGTGGTATTTTTTAGCATAAAGATCAAAAATGGTCCTTACATAGAAATGTACAACTTTGAAAAAGCTCTGTCTTAAGCTCAGTGCCAAATTGCTAAACTATCAAAATACAAGTTCAGAAACCACATCTTTATAACTTTACTTTATTATAAAAGGATATTTCCCTCCCACCCCAACGTTATCCCTCTAAGAGAACAACTTGGAACAAAATCCGAACAAATATGTCTTGCCCTTACTTCTTTCTTTCCTTGCATTTCCATTACAGTAACAACCCAGTCATTTGATAATTCATTGAAACTGAAAAAAATGCTGTTTATCTTTAAAAGAAGGAGCACATTAAAACCTTGTGTTGAAATGAACTGCCGAGAGCACCTTTTTGCACATTGAGCTTTAACCAATGATTGGTTCAGCACTGTCATGGTGACCGGATCGCAGACTTGTCTATTTCAGGGGTGTTTCTATGCTTTTATCTTGTAGTAACGAACATGCTTAGGGGAAATAAATCAGAGTAAAAGTATACCTTTTGTTCAGGAAATGTAGTGGAGTAAAAGTACATTTTAAAGGTTCAAGTTTCCCATATAATCTCAATGGCCTCTAGGACAAATCTTAGGAGAAAATATATTGTTTTCTTAAGGTTTATGAGTTTTCAGTTTTGTGACAGATATTAAAGTGAAGAATTAAAATGATAGTATGTAAAATAAATATTTTGCAAATATAATTAAAAATGCTTAATTAAAGCTACATAATTGAACTTATTAAGATAAATTCAAAGTATTTACTAAGTGTTTTTTTAATTGTCATGATTATTATGATTAGTACCAAGAATTAGTTTATTTAATAATCATAAAAAACACAATATTTTGCTGCATTGGTAACAACAACAACAACAACAAAAACTGTAACTGTAACTTAATTAAAAAGCTAAACATGAGTCTGAGCTGAGCTGGGCAGTGCTCCCGGGTTCGATTCCCGTCTCGTGGTCCTTTCCCGAATCCACTCCCTTCTCTCTCTCCCACTTCACTTCCTGTCCCCTCTCTCACTTAACTGTACAAATAAAGCAAAAATGCCAAAACGAAATCTTAAAAAAGCTAAAAATGAAACAAGAATTTAAACCTCACGTTATGCAACGCAATAATTCCATCTGCGTGATAACATATCAATACTGTTAAATCTAAAATCAAATATTAACACTGGGATTCTTTGGCGACAGAGTGACAGCTCTATAATTGTGTTTGTTTACCATGGCATCCTAATAATAATGAGGATAGCTGCTTTTCAAACATTTAAACAGAGATAATTGAATGTTGTGTGTTTGGAGTGATACCTTCTCAGGCAGGAATAGCTTTCTGTTTTTATGCCTGTCTGCGGGAGGGACATTTAATTCACCTCTCCGAATGAGAACAAAGCACTACACCCAATACTTCTACACAGACTAGACAAAGTGACAAAGCGGCAATTCTCAGAAATAAAGGTTTATCGTCAACTGTTTAATCAAAATGAATCTTTTCTTTGAATTACTTGCATCAGGGGAAAACTTCATTTCAAAAACTTTAGATTAATGACAATAAATATGTTCTTCCGTCTTTTTAAATGATCTAATTAGATATTACTTTTGTTCATTGCTGGGTTCTGGTGTTTCTGTTATCTGTAGAATTACTTATAGCAAAAAATGTGTATATGTAAAGTGATTTTAATATGACCATCAAGCGAATGTAAAAGTGAGTTTATGGTATGTGCGTGTGTGTGTGTGTGTGTGGTAGTGAGAGAAAATATGCCAGAGAACTAGCACTGTACTTAAAGAGCAGGTTTGTGTGTGTTTACGTGTACACGCGCTCACGGTCGAGTGACATTAGCGGGGGAGGGGTGGTCCCGCTGGTCGGCCATACGCTCCTCTGTCTTTGCGTTTCAGCCTGAATGGACAGGGCTCATTTGCATGTGGCAGTGATTTGGCTGGAGGCCTGTGTCCCCTGCCGGGGCCGAACATGAGGGACACCGGAGGGGGCTGCCGGGGTAGGTGATTTTTTTCAGAGAGGATGAGTCATATTCACAAAACGCCACTAATCAGCCCGGCTCACCACATACCAAGATTCGCTACATTTACAGTTAACGTAACATTTTCAATGCGCACATGTAAGCGTGAGTCTATTTGTGCATCTCCCTTTCCAAAAAAAAATTGCCCACCCATATTAATAAACATTTCCCAATTTGGTGAGGTACTACTGACCCCTATGGGTAAGATTTGCATAGAGTGGCTCTCTTTGACTCTCAGGATTTGGTTTTTATATCAGGTGCAAGTGTTTCGCTATTAATTAAACAACAAACTGGAGGGGAACTGCAGGTAGGGGTAATAACACTGTGCTTCAGCCGGAGTGAAGTACCACCTTGGGAGACACAACCCCAGCTGACGCAGTCTGCGACCCAGACTCAGGAAGCTGTGCTACAGAGAAATGACATCAGCCGCTTTCAAAAGGACAGTGACAGCCCAAGAGAGAGAGCGAGACAGAGCGAGCGAGAGATTCAGACAGACACACTGTCAGTTCCCCATACTCTACTTCAGCCTTTACTCTCTGAGCAGTGTTTTAGCACATTCCCAGGAAGGGTGAAACAGGTACTGAGAGAAAGAGAAATAAAGTGACAGCTATAGCATCTCTGCAACAGAGCCAAGCTCCTTACTCCATCCACACAGAGGTCCCCAAAGGAGCTTCAACCTGGCAACATAATCCATTTTACTGTCCACAAACAAAAGAGGTAGAGCGAGAGCGCCGGACAGATTCGGTAACTCTCGCTGACTGCAGCAATCCCAGAGGGTTTGAGTGACAGGCACTGTTGTCAGGGCTGTGCTGACAGCTGGTGAGGTCTTTCTGTGAAAAAGAGCGGCCTGCACTCTTGTCCTCTGCTCTGGGCGCCACAGCGAAGGGCGCCGTGCCAGCTGGGCTCCACTGGCCCAAACAGGTAGCACCTCAGTGGTGTGTATGATCATCTGCTCGCTTTCACATGAAAATAAACAAAAGTCTCTGATTTGAAAATGAAGTCTGTTGCATCGACAATCATCCTTTTTCTTTTTTATACTGTATGTTCTTAAGAAATATTATTGGCAGTGCAAACATCAAGAGGGTCTGAGTGTGTGCGTGCGTGTGTGTGTAGCCCGTCTGGTCCTCCCAGTGCCTGGTGCCCATGACAGGATGTTTCCTTTTTCAGACTGGTTAACGAGGGCCAGCTCCCTGTCCCATATGTGCCCCTCATTACCACCCAATTCTCTCACACTCACACACACAGACGTCATGATACTGTCAGTGCAAACCCTTTCAAGTCTTGATCTCTTCTCTCCTCTCTCCATCCAGCAGCTCCTGGTACGAAACAGACGGGCCCTGGCATTATTAATGGCCCCTGGTGGCGGTGATGCTGCTGTTAGCTGGTCAGCTGCATGTGCAGTAGTGCCAATATCATGCTGCTGTTTCAACGGTGGGACATTTGGGGAGATATATAATGAGAAGGAAACACATTTTTTAGGAGTAAACATTCAGAGGTCAAATGGTGTTGGAGGAGGTTATAAAGGGAGGGAGTGGGGCAGGGAAGAGAGACGGCTAGAAGAGACCACCTCTCTGTTGCGCACCTGTCCATCATAAATGTCTAAAACTATCTAATAGAGCAGTGGTTCTCAAACTTTTTTGGCTTAAGTACCCTTTTTATGATTTTTTCAAGCCGAGTACCCCTTGACCAGACAACAACATTTTACCTTAAAATTCAGTGAAATGAGAGTCAAACAGTTATTATATCTGAATGTATTCATTAATTTTTTTGGAACTTTGTGTAGTCCTAATTTCATATAAAAATACTATTATCACAATTTATTGATTTTCATTATTTAATCCTAAATGTCAGTTTCTCTCACGTACCCCCTGCAGTACCCCTGCAGTACCCCTGGGGGTACGCGTACCCCCATTTGAGAACCAATTTAATAGAGGACACAGCATAAAATTATGTTGTTATTTTGTCTAAAAAAGCTTATTAGAATTGCAACAGACTAAGTCTACCAAAAATGTGTCAGACTAGCAAAATACATACAGCAAAAATCACATAATAGTACATATTTCTAGATACCTGAAACAACATTTCTCTTCCTGTAGCTCTTGCACTATAGGGCTGTGTACTAACAACTTCACAATATGGCCACGATACGATACGGGGCAAAATTTATATTATCTGTTTATTGTAAATTGAAGCAACTGTGATAACTGAATAACAATTGTGTTTTCAAAATAAAAAAAAACACAACAAGATGATCAATTATTTGTTCAGGATTACAAAACTCTAGATTCAGGTGCACTATGGATGCCGCTGGAAAAAAAGCATTCAAATTAACGTTAATGTACGTATTTCTATAATTTAATCACAGATCAAACCATAACCCTACAATTCAACTTTTTGGCATGAGAGAGTACATGAATATTATTTTATATATATTTCACATGTAGAAACCCTATCTGATATTACACCGTGCGTTTCTGAAGTCACACTGGACAGAAAACTTGTAACAAATGATCCTCTGTGCATTAAATGAATGCAAGGGCACTTCTCTCCCTCTCCCAACAACCTTAAACCCCAAATCCCACAAAAACTCATTTGCAACCGATTCGTGATCCTGTATTGCCAGTCTGAAACTACCACTTAACCAAAAGCATTATTTAAAAATCATTCATTTGTAATTCTTAATCTTCAAGTTCTCTCGTCTGCTCGCTCAACCTTGAAAAACCGACGCTGGTTTGAGCTGCACCCTTGGCAAAAGAGCCGAGTGTTTTGCATTTTTCAAACAGCAGAACACAGGGTCTTGAATAATGAGATTTACCAAATGATTTTAATAAAAGAATATTGCGAGAACACTAGCTAGAGTGCTGTTTAGCATCCAAATAAAAGTAGCCTGTCGCATCTTTGAAGGAATTTTCATTTTTCATTTTTAAAGCAGCACTGCAGAACTTTTGATCCTGGTTCCCCCATGTGGTTGATAAGCGCAATTGTCTGTTACCAGTGTCGTAAATGTCCCTGTATAAGCTTCCCTGTGGCGAGCGCAATACACATGAATTTGTTTACTACGCTGATGAAACCAGCAAATGCAGAAACGTCGTTTGGAAACAATAACGCACTCCTCCGCAGACAGGGGATGGGCGGGGCTCTGTGTATCGACCCGAACACAGAACTTACAGAGTGGTGGTAGCCTCTAGGATGCTGCTCAAGTACCAGTGGCAGTAGAAATCGTCCGGTAATGGGTTGTTCTACCACTGAAATCATTTTTGAGACACTATTTTAAGATCGAAAAAACTACAAAGTGTTGCTTTAATGTCCTAAATCGATCTTCACTAAAACCTTTCAATAAATGAATCCTTCACCTCAAAAAAGAGAGCGAGAGTGTGTGGTTAATTAAAGAACAAGGTTTGATCGGCATGCGCGCATTAATAAACTCTATCGGACGCCTGTGTAAGGTACTAGGTGAGCGTTTGCAGTGCAAACAAGTAGCTGTTCTGGTTTGCCGTGTGTAAGGTTCAGATTGATCCTGACAGCTCTTCAGGTTTCTGGGCTTTAATTAGAGAGCCTGGGGCAGTGGTAAAAGAGAGAGAGAGAGAGAGAGTAGCCGCCACAACTCTGCACAGCACCACACGTTTCTTCTCTGGTGTAGTAATTGCTAGCAGGTGCGTTGCAACATATATAATGGAGAATGTTGCCTCTCGCTCTTTTTGTGATCAGCATGTGGAAATACATACTGTTGCTATTACTGACAGATTCCAAACACCTTTCTGACTGGACTGACGGTCACACAGACCTCAGTTTTTTGTAACAATTCCTTCTCTGTGGCAGTACTGTAACCATTTGTAACAGTGGATACACTGTTTAGTCTACTCTTCTCAAGCAAAAACGAAAAACTTTGCAGTTTTTTGTATGTTTTATTTGTTATTTGAATGTTTTTTTGTGCCGGATGCTGTTAGTATATCTTGTGTACATTGTGTATGTACTGTCCATATGTGAATAATGTATTTTTTTTGTACAGTCTGTCTATTTATGCTTTGCACTGTTCGTGTGCATTACATGCTGTCACTTGTCTGTCAGTACAGTTGTTTGTCATACAGTTAGTTGTCCGTTCAACTGCATTCTACTTTGTAGGGAGTACGCACCCAAGACTTTCACTCACCACACGTGGTGATGTGACAATAAAAATGAGGCGAGTTATAAGCAGTATGATGAAGCATTATTTCACAAAACCCTTCACCTCCATCCCCAACACCACAGGCCTAGATATGTGACATTGCAGCAGCATCACATTCATGTCATAACATTCTAGAATTTATACAGAGAGTTGACATGACTAAAATGTTGCCTGATGTTTTGTTTGTTTTGATTTAAGAATTGTTTGATGCTTGTATTGCAAATAAAGACTACAATTCTAAGAAATGTGTTGCAGTGTATTAACTAGGCCTATTAGAAGCCTACCGTAGAATGTTTACAAATGAGGACATACCAAATGTCTAGGGAAACAAACAATTTAACTGACTGGAGGGAACACGTTTGTCCCTACATAATGAAGTATACAAAAAACAAAACAAACACACATAGACTATGGTGAGCAGGCCTGTCCTTGCATATTATTTTTAGACAAATGAATAAAGTGTCATTCCACGGTGAGATATGATCCAAATCTCCCTTTCTGACATGTAGACTTCATTAATTGTCTGTGCACAAAGCAGAAAGCCCTTACTGGTCTGCAGGATTATTTCTCCCCTGATTTAAACTGAATGGAGTGTCTCTACCATTTAAATTAGCATTATATTCTCAGCTCAATATTAGTGTCTATGAGAGAAGTCTGTGACTCTGAGTTTACAGGCACAAAGTACAGAGAAATCACACTGTCTGTCAGTGAGAGAAAGACAGAGAACGTGAGAGAGAGAGAGAGAAAAAGCCAGATGAACATGGTTGTAATTACAGCCAACAATTGCAGTCAGACATGTCTATAGATTCATTACCTTTAACAACCTTTCCATCTCTTTCTCTGTTCATCACAATTCTCCACTTCTCTACACATGTAAGACCCTCCGCTCCCCCTCAAAACTGCTGCTAGATATGAACACAAACACACCAATAAAGAGGGAGAAAGAGTGAGGAGAAGGGTGTAGGTTATGGGTAACTAAATATAGTGTATATCAAATGTACGTAAGTTACAGGTCAGCCAAGGTTTGGCATAAACAGGCACTCACCTTACAAACTAAAGGTTGTTTTAAAAGATAAAGCCACTTTAAATGTTTTAATAAGGAATATCAGTTGAAATAAACAAAAAAGGAAATGAAGCACTTTACAATTAGGTTGTATTTGTTAACATAAATGCATCAGCTAACATGAACTAAAAACATGAACAACAAAGTGTTTTAGCATTTATTATTATTAGTTCATATATTAGTTCAATGAATTAAAGTGATACTCCACCCAAAAACGAAAATTCTGTCATGAATTACTCACCATCAAATTGTTCCACAATAGGTAAGACCTTAGTTCATCTTTGGAATAAAATTAGGATAGAGATCCAAAGCCTTTCTCGTCGCCATAGACAGCAACGTAACGTATACGCAAAGCGCAGAAAGTTAGTAAAGACATCATTAAAATAGCCCATGTGACTCCAGTGGTTCAGCCTTCATTTTATGACCCGACAAGAATACTTTAAGCACAATAAAACAAAAAGAACTACTTTATTTAACAATTTCCTCCCTTCCGTGTCAGTAGTAACTTTGGGACTATTCTTGATAAGATATTTTTGTTAATGTTAATGTAGGGTGACCATATGAGCCATTTCTTGCCAGGATTTGGGTGCGTCTTCCAGGAGTCGCATTTGTCAAATGCACACGTCATCGTGGTTCCCACATTTCAGTAAAAAAAGAATCCTAAAATTAGCATTTAACATCGCTTAAGACGTATAATCATTGTAGTCATTTTTACCTTGAAATATAACTGCTGCCTTTATCAAATAAAACCTGAAATAATAAACCTCGATGACGTATGCGGTCGACAAATGCGACTCCCGGAAGACGCATCCGAATCCTGGCAACGACGCGAAAATAAATAGGCTGATATGGTCACACTAGTTAATGTGTATTGTTTACTGCAAACTTCTTGGCTTTTCACAGTTTAATTGAAGTATTTACTCTAGTATCACTGAATTCCAACCCTGCAACCTTGTCACTAACTTTGATAAGTTGTCTTGTTTCCATCCCTCCAGAGCTAAAAGCTCAAGGAACTCTGACACTCTCTGCTATAGCTGTGAAGCCACATGCTGCTCCACTAGCGCTATGCTAATGTATAATCACCACCCACTGCATGTTACAGAATTAACATCATTTCTATCAGCCAATCAGATGTAAAGGTCCTGCGTAGGGCAGACCAACCACAGTTTGGTTTGGGTTTGTGTGGCTTTAGAGCTTCCTAGACTTGATCATACCACAACAATAACCAGCAAACAAATAATGATTTTTACAATGCTGTGAGAGTCTCAAACTTTAAGATCATCATTTCTAAATATTGAGTTTACAGAAACTGCAAAGATTTGATGCCACCAACGTTACCAACTCTGACAAATACTAAAGATCTCCCTAAAAAGTACTCACTCTTTCAACCAGCAACATATTCTAATATCACCTTTGTCTTCTAGATGGACTGGTAAAAGCATTTTTATTTTAAAGATGCAAAAAGCCAACCAATCAGATTCATTTTTGCAATATTTATGAGGCATTAGCAAACAATCTATCTATGGAAGTGGATGGCCCTGTCATTTGAAGTTGAGACATGGGTGAGGAATCTTAGACATTTAATTCATATATTGGAATTTTTGTATTTATATATTGGGATTTTTTATACATTTTTATAATTTTCCTCTTTTTATATATTTTTTTCTCTCCCGCTGTCTACTGTTTTTGCAACACAATCTTACAGGAATTCTTAACTATTTTGTAAGGTGGCAAATTCCTATAAATTCATACAATCTTATCTATAGGTTTTTGATAAATTGGCTTTTACGCCAAATGTGTTAGGTTTAGGGGAGGGGCTTCAGTAGTGCTTTCCCCAATTGTCAGTTTTTGTTTGATTCACAAAGTACAAATTCATACGAATTAGCCACCTTGTAAAACAGGAATTATTTCCTGTTATTAAAGGAGCAATGTTGAAATTTTAGGGACATCTAGAGGTAAGGTTGCGAATTGTCACCAACTGCTCACCCCTCCCTTTCGAAGCACTACAGTGGATGACACAAGAAAAATATGCCGTCACGTTTTTGCTTCTTCCCTTCCTACTGTAGAGCAGTTTGTCCGTTTAGGGCTACTGTACAGTCGTGGCCAAAAGTTTTGAGAATTACATAAATATTCGTTTTCAAAAAGTTTGCTGCTAAACTGCTTTTAGATCTTTGTTTCAGTTGTTTCTGTGATGTACTGAAATATAATTACAAGCACTTCATACGTTTCAAAGGCTTTTATCGACAATTACATGACATTTATGCAAAGAGTCAGTATTTGCAGTGTTGGCCCTTCTTTTTCAGGACCTCTGCAATTCGACTGGGCATGCTCTCAATCAACTTCTGGGCCAAATCCTGACTGATAGCAACCCATTCTTTCATAATAACTTCTTGGAGTTTGTCAGAATTGGTGGGTTTTTGTTTGTCCACCCGCCTCGAGGATTGACCACAAGTTCTCAATGGGATTAAGATCTGGGGAGTTTCCAGGCCATGGACCCAAAATTTCAACATTCTGGTCCCCGAGCCACTTAGTTATCACTTTTGCCTTATGGCACGGTGCTCCATCGTGCTGGAAAATGCATTGTTCTTCACCAAACTGTTGTTGGATTGTTGGAAGAAGTTGCTGTTGGAGGGTGTTTTGGTACCATTCTTTATTCATGGCTGTGTTTTTGGGCAGAATTGTGAGTGAGCCCACTCCCTTGGATGAGAAGCAACCCCACACATGAATGGTGTTAGGATGCTTTACTGTTGGCATGACAGGACTGATGGTAGCGCTCACCTTTTCTTCTCCGGACAAGCCTTTTTCCAGATGCCCCAACAATCGGAAAGGGGCTTCATCGGAGAATATGACTTTGCCCCAGTCCTCAGCAGTCCATTCACTATACTTTCTGCAGAAGATCAATCTGTCCCTGATGTTTTTTTGGAGAGAAGTGGCTTCTTTGCTGCCCTTCTTGACACCAGGCCATCTTCCAAAAGTCTTCGCCTCACTGTGCGTGCAGATGCGCTCACACCTGCCTGCTGCCATTCCTGAGCAAGCTCTGCACTGGTGGCACTCCGATCCCGCAGCTGAATCCTCTTTAGGAGACAATCCTGGCGCTTGCTGGACTTTCTTGGACGCCCTGAAGCCTTCTTTACAAGAATTGAACCTCTTTCCTTGAAGTTCTTGATGAACCTATAAATTGTTGATTTAGGTGCAATCTTAGTAGCCACAATATCCTTGCCTGTGAAGCCATTTTTATGCAACGCAATGATGGCTGCACGCGTTTCTTTGCAGGTCACCATGGTTAACAATGGAAGAACAATGATTTCAAGCATCACCCTCCTTTTAACATGTCAAGTCTGCCATTCTAACCCAATCAGCCTGACATAATGATCTCCAGCCTTGTGCTTGTCAACATTCTCACCTGAGTTAACAAGATGATTACTGAAATGATCTCAGCAGGTCCTTTAATGACAGCAATGAAATGCAGTGGAAAGGTTTTTTTGGGATTAAGTTCATTTTCATGGCAAAGAAGGACTATGCAATTCATCTGATCACTCTTCATAACATTCTGGAGTATATGCAAATTGCAATTATAAAAACTTAAGCAGCAACTTTTCCAATTTCCAATATTTATGTAATTCTCAAAACTTTTGGCCACGACTGTAGAAACAAAATGGCGAATTTCATGTAAGGGGACCCGCAGTGCATGTAGACAGAAATAGCTCATTCCAAGGTAATTAAAACAACGCTTTTATGTAAGATCATTATACATCTCTGAAGATATAGTTATGTACATTTCATTTCTGTCAATAGATCCTCCTAAATATCCTACACAGCACCTTTAAGGGAAGTCCATAACTTGTGTAAGTTGTGTGTGCGTACTGGTGAAAAATATCCCAAATAATCAGTTCCCTCATACACTCAGCACACACACACACACATTTTCTGTCTATTTCGCAACGATAAACAAACACGCACATCGACTTCTCAGAGTTGTCAGTCGTTCCTATGTCTTTATCTTCACACACACCTCTCGTTCCTTTTCCTCCACCCATCTTACCATCTGTCAGTCTGTCACTCTCCGGGTTTTATATTGTGTTCCTGCCACTCGGCACCGTGAGTAGATCACTGTTACTGTGATTGTTTCCAGTGTCATATCACCTGACGCTCTGAGGTAATTTAGCCACATCTGCTGTGACACGCTCGCTATTCCACCGACGCCTTCTCATGCTACGGTACACATATAAACACGCCGCACATCCACACACACAAACACTCCGACACTCCATGCGTCAAACCTAGCTGTCAAATAGCTGTAATTTAAACACTATGTCAAGAAATAATTCATTACACACACCAGTCTCATTTGAAAGCTCTCGAAAACTGAGGTCATCCCGAGCACACAAGCGTGAGCATCAGGATATACAACAGCGGAGAGAAGGACGCTCGCGCAGGGGCGAGAATATACACCCATTGATTTTGCGTCACTGGTTGGCTCTCGTGTATATCTGTGTGGGAGTGCTATTGAAATGCGGTACGTAAAGAAATTGCATTAGACACCCCCTAACACGACGTTATACACATAATGAGCGTGTAATCAGCCTGGGTGGCAGAGGGGGCCGAGTGCTGAGTCATGATTATCGTGTATGATCTCACGTCTGGAGGAGGAAGGGACCGTGGAGGCTTGAGACAGAGGTGCTAATGCTAAATAGTGCGTACAGTTGTTGTCAAAACACACTGAATTTACATTTTGCTTAAATGTATATAATGAAGATTAAAAGAAGGCAAGCAAGCGCATGACGCATAAGCACTTGTATACAGTGTGTGAGTCATTATTGTTTTAATTTTGAACATTGAGGGGGGAAATGTTGAGAAAAACTTTTTGGAGCATCAAATTCTTGGGTCCTGTTTAAGAAAGGAAGTCGTATACATCTGAGATGGTATGATGGTGAGTAAACTCTAATAGACTTTTCATTTTTGACAGCCTGTGCACACTTTTTCTTTTGGAAATGCTGTTTGGAACGACCATATAACATGACTGCCGTGACTGTATTACGAGAATCCATTTTGTTACATGCAAGAATAACCCAGACTATTTGCACTTCACTTTGTCTTCGATTCAAATTTGGGCCTCTGCCTAAAAGCCACAGGGAACGCAAGAAGCAAAGTGAAGGATGCCCTCAAGGTTCTCTAAAATAAATCAGTCAGCAAATCCTCATTCTGAAGCCGCAAGAATGAATAAAGTATGCAAACGTGTATGTGCGTATGTGTCTAAAGGTGCTGTAGAGCTGAGCTGACCTGCTCCCCAGGGTGGGCTGGGCTAGACTGGACTGACTGGTGGGGGTCCCAGCTGATGCCAGGTGTGATGGGATGCCCCCCTGCAGAGCGACAGGGGTCAGCGGTCTGCAGTATGGGGCAAAAGCTCAGGAGCCAAAAGAGGGCATGAGACAGAAAAATGTGTGTGTTTGGTTGATGGCCTGAATTTCGTGCAACCGGAGTCAGTAGTGTGGGACATTAAAGGAGAGGTCAGGGCCAGTGAACCTTTAAACACAAGTCCTTAAATAAAGGCTTTCAACTTCTGCTTCACCAAACACAAACCCTGCATTCACGGACCATTGAAATGAAGGGATATTGCAGCTGTTTTAGCTCTCTGCTCACCAGCACCAAGAGATCATGCTTTATAACAAAAAAATGAAACGAAAACGATACAAAAAGAAAGAAATACCTAAAGAAAAGACGAAAGAAAAGCTTATTTCATTAAACAGTTCAAAAAGTGCGCACAAAATTGTCCCAAATAAAAGGCCCCAACTAAACTTAAATACCTACACTGTACAAAACTGTCATTTTACAGTTTTATTTGATAGATTTTTTCACAAATTTCCTAAAAAATCAGACTACAGAAATAAAAGTAAGACAGTCACCATCTTAAAAATCTATTATATGTCTTTAAGAGAAATTATAATGGAAAGGAAGCCACGACAAAAGGATAAGTAAATGATGATGGCATTTTCATTTTTGTGTGAACTATCACTTTTAATCTACAGTATAAGAATTAAAGGTCATCGCTGAAAAGTAATAGTTTGTACACGGAATTTGCCACAAAAGCTGAGAAATGTAAATCCCATGATCTTTATATTCTCTTTTAGTTGATACATTCAATGACTGCCAGCATCCAGCTGTTACTGCTGATGTAATCTCACATTGCCAGACTTTTGACTCAAAACTCTATTTTTTTTAAAGATAACTGACAAATCCACGAACTCACCAAAAAGCATTCACTGTATCCTTTTTTCTGTGAGATATGCATCAGACGATCACTGAACGGGTTGTGGGCGTACAATCTGAAACTGTGACCGAGGCTGACACCATCATTAGAAGCCACTGAGAATCTGACTCCTCCGCATCCACTAATTAATCACTGGCGCAGGTACAGAGTTAAAGAGGAAAGCTGGCGATAGAGGTGACTTTTCATGTTTGAAATACACAATCGCCTTTTTGGAGAGAAACGCTTGAGCCACTACAATATCGAGGCGATGGAATATTGTTATCTGTAGGCTCAAAGAAAATGTGATTTTGCATTTCTTTGATGGTTGTCATGATTTGTCCTTTGGGCAATCACACACACACACACACACACTTGCTCTCTCTTTCACACACTCTCACTAAGTAGAATTAATCAAAACCGCATCCTACCTGTTTGCCTTGATGAGAGGTGACAACGTAAAGATTTGGCAGCTTTAATCAAGGTTGTAATAATGCACGCTCCCTGATTAAAAGGACAGTCTCCTCGCCTTTTAATCACAAAGACAAACAACCGTGTCTCTATCGCTCAGATCTAAATGCTGCTCGTGGAGAAAAAAGAATGAATGCTTACAAAACTGGTTAGTGACAAATTTACTGTACACATTAGTAGATTACACAAGCCTGTGACCGTGACCATAAAGGTCAATTCACAAAAGGAGGACAAATGAGGTGGCAAAATGTGCCCCAAATTCTCTCCTTTAAAATGTCATTCATTAGAATTTATAAACAAGTCTCCATTTGCAGGTGCACTCTGTATCTTTTTGGTTTTCACACCCACACCATGTGGCATTGTAATTGTTTGAATTGATCAACTGATCAGATCAGAGTGCTCAGAATATCCGTTTTATATACAGACTTGATCTCCAAGTTCCTATTTATTATTGAAAGGTAATTTGCTTGTAATCTACGTAAACATACAACTGGTTTGATGTTGCATTCCCTACGTTTTTATTGTCATGACCTGTATGTTCGTTCACCTATGACCAGGGGTTAAATTGGGCCTGGGCCGTCCGGGGCGGAGCCCCGACACAGGCTGTCGGTCTCGCTCTGCTCCCCACCAGTGTGTGGCTCTTTTGGTGTTATGGAGCGGCACTCTGTCGTGCCCCAGCATAAATCTGCTGTGCCCCAGTATAAATCTCAAGTTTATAAGTAATAATTTACCTTTTTTTGTCAGTGTATCCACTTACATTGATAATATGGAAAAATGATCTATTTGCAACAGTAACCCAATCCTCAGTCACACATTAACCGCGTCCGTGCAGAAATCTGTGTCTGCGTGCGCTTGTGTTTCCTTTCTGCAGTGCCCAGCCGTGCACTGCCTATTGCGAGGTGTAGACATGAAGCTTGGCGCTGCTTCTCGTCTGGTGAGCACTGTTGTTTTAATGTTTCTGATGAGCTGTTTGTGAAGAAAGCTTGAAGAAATTGTAATCTAATTCAAGCATTAAAAGCGGTTTTGTTCATGGTGTGTGCGGCAGCAATGATGAATGCACAAATGAATGGGTCATCTCAATCATTGTGAATGTTGTATGAAGTTTTGACAGACATTTTGTGGAAATACACAGGTCATACATAAAATTCTGTGGACGTTAATAAATGTTAATAAATAGGACACTGGCCTATAAAGAAAGATTTTATTCTTATCACATGCTTTGTAAACTGCTGGCATCTAGAATGATTTTGATCACAGTTTTATTGTAATAGAGGGATCAACTTATATTTTACAGTTTGTCAATTAATAAGGGTATAAGCTTTGTATATGCATTCCACAAAATCCCCCACAGAGCCCCGCCACATAAAAATCCCAATTTTAACCCCTGCCTTTGACGTACTAACAAACAACCATGAAAATAATTTACTCGGGTGTTGTTAAGCACATACAAATTAACCAGAGGAATAGAGTTCTTATATCACTTGAAAAGTCTGTAAATAAATATTTTTTACTTTTTTCAATTTGGTGGCTCCTCACTTTGTGAGATTGAAAAGTGAACGTCTTGGCATAATCTGGGAATATCTAATATACATTTCTGCATACTGTGGAAATAATATTGATTTCGTATATTAATTAGTATGGAATTTGGTCGTTTTAGACGCAGGGAAAATTGAACTTTCTGTCGGTCTCTTGACGTTGTGTCAAACCGACAGAGGGGGTTCGACTTGAGAACCTATCATCTTCTGACTAGTTTTAAAAAGGCCAATGAAATTCTCCCCGCATATCGGGTATAAAAGGGAGACGGCATGCTGCATTCATTCACCTTTTGTTCTTCGGAGCCTTCGCATCTAATAACAAGACTCACTCAAAATTGCTGGATTCTTACGACGTGGTGAAGCGGATTGTTCATCGTGAGTGACTTCCCCTGGGTATCTCGGCAGTTCCAGAGGTGTACATTTTCTAAAAGAGCTAATTTCTCCAGTGTGGCATGTCCCGCTGATCTCGTGGCTGCAACACTCTCATAGAGGAGGGGGACGGACACGATGTCTGTCTCAAGTGCTTCGGCACGCTGAGGCAACATTTGTGGATACGTTCTGCCCGCACTGCGAGCGGATGACGATCCAGACGTTGCAGTCACGGGTGGCTGTGTTCTTATGGACCCAGCCACCACCTCGTCTGCTTCCCTGCCCCGTGATAGCAGCAGCTTCGGCCCTGCCGTCCGCAACGGCAATCGGCAAAGTTGAAATGGGGATTATCGTGAGTGTTGATCTGTTGGGTCTGTTGGTTCCCACGTCTCACTTATCTGACCATTCTCCAAGCGACCGTCCCGTCTTGTTCCTCGTATTCAGAAACGGTGCGTGATGAAGATGAGATGTCGATTGCAGCATCGGAGGGTGACCTACTGGCATCCGACCCTGTTGATTCCGTGGAGCTCCTTCCCTCGGGAGGTCGACCCCAGGAAGAGATGCTCTCCTGGGCCGTCGTGAGCATTGGGTTGCAGTGCACCTCACCGCCTACCCCAACGCTCGCGGTTGGACACTTGCTGGCTCGGGTCTGCCGAAATCTGCCGACCGTCCAAGACGTGTAAGCTTTCGGCATATCTGGTGTCAAAGGCTTATTATGCCGCGGGCCAAGCTGCCTCCGCTCTACACGCCCAAGAGAGACACCTCCAGCTCAACCTTGAACAGATGCGTGACGTTGAGAGAGTTCACTTTCTCGACACACCCAACTCAAAAGGGGGGCTGTTTGGTGATAGTGTCGAGAGTTCTCGGCAGTGAAGAAGCAGATGTCCTACCTAGCCGTGACCCTGCCGCCTTCTGGCCATTGAGGTCCCATGCGGTGTCTGCTCCCCAGCAGCCCCGGCCCTCTTCAATGCCGGCGCCCCCTACCCAAGGGCGAGCCCGGGACGAGCCCAGGGAGATCGGGCCCAACCCCAGTCATTCCATCGCTGGTCGGTCGGTCTGGGGCGGCCCCTGCCCCATCCCAGTAACTGCTGGGCCCCTTCACTACTGCCCGTATATCATCGTCCCCCAAAGAAGGCGGGGGTTGCACCCCATTTAGATCTGCGTACCCTGAACGGGCACATACACAAGCTGCCGTTCAGGATGCTCATGCAGAAGCGCATCCTGACATCTGTTAGATCTAAGGCGTACTGGTCCCAATATCCCGTGCCCGCTGGCAGTGAGGGCACACCCCACCAGGGTGTAACGTCCTCGTGGGCACCGTCTCAGAGCGCCTCTCTGGCAGACATCTGCAGAGCTGCAGGTTGGGCTACGCCCAATACCTTCACGAGGTACTACAGCCTCCGCGTGGAACCGGTGTCAGCCCGAGTCTTGCATGGTACCAACAGGTGAGACCGGCGACCGGAAGGGCGTATGCCAGCGAAAGCGCCTTCCCCCCTCCTAGGTGGATCAGTGTGCTATTTATGCCTCCCTTCTTCCCCCACCGGGTGAAGAATAGGCATTCCATCCATCACTAAGCATTTCCTGGTGGCGGGCTGGGCAGAGCAGCCCTGCCTCCTAAGGCCGGGTATCAGATGAGTTATCTAGCGCATAGCTCTAACCGTACCTAATGCCCCACACGAAGTAACCCCCCCCCCAACAGGGTGATTCCGTCTGATGTATCCTCATGATCTGGTTCCCATCTTAGTAACCCATGACCTCCCCTAGGTGGGCCCCCACCTCGCGGTACTCTTTTCAGTCCACACATTCCTCCCATGAGTTCTCCCCTGCCGGCGAGACCATGTTGGTGCCAAAGCTCCTAAACTCCTCCCTACGGTAGGAAGTGGTCTCCGTAGCGCGTTTCCTCAATGAGGAAATAGCGCTTCCCCAGTGACCCTTACGGTACCGATCGGCTTCTCACCATTAGAGAAACAAGTCTGACACGCCCAGGCCAGTCAGCGTCTCTTCGCTAGAGACCTGATGAAGGGAACGAGACGTTGTGTCCTTCATGCCACAACGCTTGCCGCCCGGTGCAGCAGTCGAGAGATGCTCACAGGCACCTCAGCACAAAAGGTGAATGAATGCAGCACGCCGTCTCCCTTTTATACCTGGATATCTGGGGCGGAGTCCGGCATGCAAATTTTATTCGCCAATTTCATTGGCCTTTTCAAAACTAGTCAGAAGATGATAGGTTCTCAAGTCAAACCCCATCTGTCTGTTCAACACAACGTCTCGTTCGCTCCATCAGGAAACAGAGGTTACATACATAACCGAGACGATTTGGGTCCACCCCTAGAATAGTGTTTCCACTGGCTAAAATAAGTTTAATGGGTACTTTGTTCAGCTCCTAATTACAAACACAAATTTTTTTATTTTAATGATGAATAATAAACATATTGTTCCAAAATATATTTTAGCATTTTATCAAGGAAAAATTACTGTACATGAAGTGAAAAATTATATTTTGTCTCAAAGTCTCAAAACTCAACTCAGATATCCTGCTAAACTCTGCCAATGAAATTCAAGATTATTTATTAATCTATTTCCTCATTCATTTATTCTTACATTCGTCATTTATTTCATTAATTTGTTCGTTTTTTGCCACATCAAACCGAAGCCGATTGTTACATGTGGGCGGGACCAGATCAGATGAATAATGGCGCACAGTAGCACAACTTGTCTGGGAGTCTGTCCTTCAACACCAGGCTGGCATAGAAGCAATCGTCCTGAGACTGCAGAGGGGTCAGACATGAGCATATTGATGACCCCATCATCCATCACTATCCTCCCCTGGATTCATTTGCTACAGAACTGACTCACTCTACCCAGACAACGGCCACACTGATTATAGAAATATTATTTAGTAGACCAAGAGGAGAGAGTGTCTCTTCAGTGCAATAAGAAGCCTTAATGCACAGGGTTTATCCGGAGAAAATTTAGATCCATAGATACTTAAAAACGTTGCATGGTTGTTTAGATTTTATTTACTGAAAATGATAATGTCAAAAAGTGACCACTCTATATGGTTTTGGGATCAATGAGGATTCTGCTGATAAGTCTTTCTCCGTTGCCAGGACTTGGTTAGTGTTTTCTCTCTCTTGCTCTCTCTGAACTGTCTCTCCTTGTTATGTATTCTCTTTGAGATGCCGTAGCTGACAGTCGGCTCCTATTTGATATGTGGTGCACGCATTAATTTAGTCGTTGGGTTCCTGCAGATGTCAGCACAGTGGTTCATTAACAGTGTTTGTTTTATCAGAAAACTTCCACACACACAAACAGCGCGCAAACACGCATGCAAATACAAAATATAGATGAAACTCAGCAAAGAGAGCGGAATCAGTCAGTGCCGCCCAAGGGTGAAAGAAAATGACCGCATGGGCAGATGCAGATTAATATTTTTCTGTTTTCTGAGGGTGAGTAATAAAAAACAGCCAGGATGAAGCAGCCGGATTATGGAAGGAAGAAGAGGAACAAGTGACTCCCAATAGAGGTGGCAGAAACAAGTGAGAGATGGCAGAAAAGAAATGGCAGAGGAGCGGGACGAGAAAGCGACCCACGAGAGAAGGTGTTGAAAGCGAGTGAGAGGAAAGGAATGAAGCTGAGAGAGAATACGGTCTCATTCCTGAAGATATCATGCTGTCTGGCCAGGCGCTGGTGCTGCCGCCTCCTCTGTACCCTGTGCGCCATGTGTGCCAACCTTGTGCCAACCCCTTGCCAACAGCCAGGCCGGCCCTTTCCCTTTACCCAGCAGATGCCACTTGATCTAGTCTAACAGACAGCTTTCCTAGTGCCAGCGCACACCCGCCGTGTGAACATGGGGTTGCGGGGCCAGATACAAGGGGCAGAAGCACACATAAAGATGCCAAATATAGAGACAATTTTCAACACCCCTGTGTAACTTACCCCCACCCCCAACTCTCGGGAAAACAGACACACTTTCCTCTCCTGCACTAACACCCCCGCAGGCTTCTGAAATATTCTAATTCTGCTTCCTGACTCCCATTATCCTGCGAGTGTGAGATGTGAATTGTAATTAGTATCTGTGGGGTGAGCAAGGAGCGAGCCCTCCGCACTCTGGGGGGCTATACGCAAACTCCAAGAGGCTTCGGTCCCATTCCAAATAAACCATCCGATCCAGCTCGCCACACCCTGTGATGCTTTTCGTTAAAAAAAACTCTGACTGTTCCACAGCTCAGGCCAGAACTGGGCCAGGCCAGATCTAGGCCAGGGCGCCTGGGCGAGGGTGCCCACATCTGCACTAAAGGGGTTAAGTTAGAGTGCATGCGTGCAAGCAAGTTTGCAGACTGCACCGGTAAGGTGTGTGCGCTCCGTAGCGCAGGGGATAATGGGATGGCGCTGGTACTTAAATTTCAGTGAACCACGACAGCACAAGTAATTAGCGCCGCGGATCCATACTGGAGGTGCTAATCAGAGCTAATGTAAGGGTGCTCGCAGTCACGGCCGACCATCAGAGCAGGGAATCCGTCCGCAATCCTTTCCTCAGCGTAGCTCGGGCAACGGCAAAGCGGCTAGGACGCGCTCATCTCCCAGTTGCCCTCCAGAAACAGAAAGAGAGGGAGGGAAAAGAAGAAAGAAAGGAATTCTAATTTAGCAGTGGTGTCGAAGGACAAAGATGGGGCTGTGTCCTGTCATTGAAGGTTCATTAGAGGAACAATGGTGTCCTAGCGATTTCATTAGGAGAGGTTAATAAGCAGGAGCGGGGCAATTCATTTCCCAGAATGCACTCTGTTGTGGGTAGAAAGGGCCAAGAGGTCTGGGGATCAGTTGGTTGGCGTTTTACCACCTGCATTACGTACGACGGGAAAGATCAGCACCAAAGGAAGCAGAAAAGCTTGCGTTAGCGATACCTATCTCTTTAGCTGAGCGAGGTGTACGGAATTAAGGAGAATGGAAATGCACTTATTTTGTTTGTTTGTATGTTCAGGTTTAGAAAACAACAACTACAAAGCCAGGGCGGATTTGCAAGAGGGCAGTGATGTACAAAAAACAGAACAGACACTTTTTTGGTGCATTTGTTAATGACCAATAAAACCCCACATAATACACAGGCAAATAGTCATCTTGTTTTATAGACAACAGGACTATAATCTGCACAAGGCAGGCCATAATCTCAGCATCATTTCCAGACCCACTACACAATTCCTGCTAATTCACAGGGTTACAGACATATTTTGCCTAAACCATTACGGAAAGCAGTAATGGGCCGAAATAGTTCTGTTTTAGCAGAGGTCTGTCAGGTACCAATTGATGAAGCAGCATTAGCAGTCCGCGTTCCGTTCGACGCTACCATTTATGCGCGAAATCCGGCACATTAGCACACCCAAAACAGGTTTGGCTACAGTCACAGGGGGAGCATATTTTAAGGTAACTACCTGTAAAAAGCCTGTTTCATGGATCCAGGCTCACCTTAAGCAGAGATAATGATTGACTGATTCAGCACCTCGGCACCATGGGAAATCAAATAGCAGAAAGGTGCAGGAGTGCACGCTTGACAGGCCTGTTGTAGAAAAGAGAAATTATTAATGCTTTCAAAAAATAACAGGCAGATTACACCCATTTAGGTTTAGCTTATAAAACCTCCACGACAACCATCAGTCTCGTCGTAATACACCCTCGGCACGTTGTAGTAATGGAATTTATTGTGTACGTTATGAAAAGCGAGCGATCAAAACATTTACGCGTTGTACGGGCGGAACACAGACGAGGCCTCTTTAAACGCACTCGCATTAATGCAGAAACAATGAGGATTTTCATCTGTCACAAACGTCGACGAGAGAAAAAAGTAAATATTCTTAACATGTGCGTCTCAACAGGAAAATAAGCAGCACTTTAATAAAAGGAGTAGAGTCATTTCCTTGTGTCACAGATGCATGCTGAAAGCTCATTGTTATACCTCGGTTGTGTTTTCTACTTTCTCTCCTGAAATGTGCGCGTATAATGGACTGTCATTACCGCCTCTCTTGCCGTGTGCTTCTGGCCCCTGCATTCATACTTTGAAGAGAGCGGTTGTGCGCGCGTGTTATGTGATTTTCACAGTAGCCTCTGATGGCTGAGGTAATTTAGTTGTTTTAAAACTACAGAGCGGCAGGACATTAGTATTCTCCTGATCTGGGCATGCAAAGGTTACTACTTTATTCTCCGAATATCAGTGATGGACATGTACACACACATATAGGGAAAGAGGTAGAGCACTAATGCTCACAGGAAGCCTTGTTTAATAAAGAAAATGGCAGTTGAGGCTTTGACAGGCCTTTATGCAACTGAGAATACACGACCCTTATCAAAGCAAACAAAAAGGAAAAAGCAAGCAACTCATTTTGAGCATTATCAAATATTTAGCGTCCCTGCTTTTTTTTCCCTTAAAGTTACAGCGCACCCGAGCCGAACATAAACACTTTTCTCGTCGTAAATAGACAACTCACTTTTGATTTAGTGTTTACAAGAACAAAAAACATTTTCGAGCTCTCGAATGCTTAAAGACAGGTTCAGCTGGCCCATGAAGAGGAAGCCGGTAACTGACACCGACGAGATGATGCTAATCAAACAAGCTCCCCTCTTCTCTTCTCCTAACCAAACATGCCGAGGTAACTTCCCAGTCACGTCAAAGTGACAGCCCAACAAAACACGGACCGATTCAGTCTCCATTTTCATTCTGCTGGCGTTGGCACGCTACTTTGTTGTGCATCGACATCAGAAGTCGGGAGGAAATGATGGTGTTTTGTCTGTCTTTGCGGGCTTTGGTTTGATATGCTGTGCATTCCTTTCAACCTATTTGTTAGAGTCAATTTCCCCCCAGTCTCTCCTCTCCGTGCATTTTATGCCCCGATCTTGCAAACAGAGAACGGAGCATCAGAACATTAGAAAGCGATGAGGGGAGCGAGAAAAGCCAAAAGAAAGGAGAGGAAAAAACAAGAAAGGGGGAGAGAAGATGAGTTGAATACATAAGTGAAATTGGGAGCATTTGAAAATAGAAAAAGTAATTTTTTTTTAATATATTCTTGTTTGTTCAATGGAAAATAGAATTACTTAACTGACATTTGTCGCAGTGAATGATGACAGGATTTTCTTTTCTTTTTTGGGGTGAACTATCCCTTTAAACTCTGTTTTAAGTGAGATCATTCTAGTCCATTTCAAGTTGTCTCCCTCACAGCTCCTTTGTCGGTTCTAGGGGAGGTGAAAGGCAGAAAAAGAAACAGATAAAGAGAGAGGGTGAAAGAGAACAGGGGCTTTGTGTCAGGTGCTGCTGGAGTGGGCAGCTGCACTGTACACTCCTCCTCTGTACTCATTCATTCTGACATTGGGATGATTACTGTAATCAAGACTCACTTCTTCCAGTGAGGGCTGTCAGACGCACAACTCTGAAACGCCGGACTGGACACAGCGTGTGTTGAAGAGAAACTCGAAGCCCAAACAAAAGAGTTAACAATAAAACAGGGAATTTACGTTAATGCCGATATTGACTGGGGAGTGCTCAAAACTTGCAAGAGAGCTCTGAAAATTGATTTGATTGGTGTGCGTTGCTTAATAGTATATGTAAATAGTGGCAAATCAAAAGCACATGTCTTGTTTTGTCTCGGAGGCATTTCTATGCGTCTCCGCACCTAGTGCCAAAGAGAACAAGTTAATTCTACACCCCCAAAAAACAATGAACAGCACAAACCTACACCGCCATCTAGTGGATTTAAAGAAACTATGTTTTCTGGCCTTTACATCTCCAGAACTTGAACATTATGACCAAAACCATATATGCTATTGCTATGTTTTACATTTCAATTCATGATTTTAAAAGATTTGCATGCTTTAAATATCATTATGAAGGCTATGCAATAAAAGTATAAAGTTGTTTGTGTGTATGTGCGTGTTGGTGCTGGTTAGTCCGTGTCTGCTTATCTTCCTTTGTATGTGTCCATGTGTGAAGTGGCACATATTTGCGTATGTACTGTAACTGTCTGTTTGTGTTTGTGGGTTATGCATGTCAGTGTGACCCCTTCCACATGGCATCTTAGGCTTACAGCACTGTAGCCCATTCACGTATGTGTGTCTCTCACCTCTTAGTAATGAAATCATACGGGTCATTGGGAGCAGGCAAGCACGCCACCGAGCCAGGTCGTGCAGTGGCTCGGAACTAAGCTGGTTTGACCCAGCCTGGTACTGCCTGCCAAACACACATACATTGATACACATACCCACACAAGCACAGGGGAGCAAACTCACTAAATACAACAACGGTCTAATTTTACAGAAAAGAGTAAACAGCACTGGACACGGTCAGTAATGTCCTATACAACACTTGGAATATCACATATAGGCCCGGTTTCACAGACACAGTTTAGCTTAAGCCAGGACTATGCCTTAGTTTAATTTAGATATTTATGTCGCTTTTATAAAATGCTTTAGAAGAAAACATTACTAGAGCGCATCTCGAAACAAAACAATGGCAGATATATTTTAAGACATTTCTGGGGAAGTAATATTCAGTTAAGACAGGTCACACATTCATTTTAGTCTGGGACTAGCCTTAAGTTTTGTCTGTGAAACCGGGCCATAGTGTCTGTATTTGGATTTATCAATTAAATTAATAATTGATATATAAACAGGTAGATTACATTGATTGTAATAGATGTGTTGCAAAATGTGGTAGCTATTACTTTTCATAAAATAAATGTTTAGTTGTGTCTCTGTAAGGTCCAAATGTACCAAAATTTAACAGCACTGCAGCAGAAGTATTTTTCTAATTATTTTAAATATTCTGTTATAAACAGTGGAAAAAAATATGAGGTTAAAATACTTTCAGAAAATCGTAGCTTTATTATTAGAATGAAGGAAAAGAACAGTAATAATTATAATTATTTATAATTATTAATAACAAGTATGTATACATTATTCTTATAATAATCATTATAAAATAACAATAATAACAGTGATAATAGTGATAATAACTGTTTACTGCTATTAATATCAGTTTTTTGTTATTAATAACTGTTTATTATTATTATTATTTATTCTTATTATAGTAGTAATAGAACCAGTAATACATTTTACACATAGTTGTCATTATAAAGGTTAGAAGAGCATGTGTACTTTTCTACATTGTAGAGTGTTTCTTAAAGATGTGACGCTTTAAATACCATAATCATCACTTATAAACACATTCATTTTTTATCGGCACATCGGTATCAATCGAGTCTGTCTGGATGACAGTGAGCGACAAGCTCCGGAGTTAAAGTCATTAATAAATGCTGGAGCTGGTCTGATGGGTGTCTCTGTAATGTAAACACACTCTATTTCTCTTTTGTAAGACTGTGGGTGGGACTCAGAAGCGAAACATAGATTACGCATACAAATATTACAAATGCAATTGTCTCCAGAACACGGTCAGGCAGCGGCTTGGAAATTGACTTTTTGATTATTCAGTTAGTACGATAATTAAATATTCCATGCCCAGGGTTCTGTAAAGCACTGAACCATGCCAACAATATTTAACAGGTCTTGACAGATGTTTTAAATAATGTTTATTTATCAATACAAATATAAAATGCCTCGAACTGAAACTCCACACCCACCATCGACCCCCATGTTACTTATTCTCTCTAGTGTTGCGTAGAGAAGTTTTGAAGTCTGAATTCAGCTATTACAGTTAAAAAACACACAACTGAGGTATATTTACAATATCAAATGTAGAAACTTTGCCTAAGTAGTGTTGATCATGTCTATATATGGATCTTTTGGGAAACTGATTATATTTAAACTATATAATAAGTATAAAATGTTCTGCATACTTTTTTTTATTTGAAAAATAAAGTCAGTACCTTAAAATATAGTTCAAATAATACATTAATAAAGTTTTGTTACTGCAGAGCAATATTATTTTGATATTGAACACTGATGGCCTACCGCTGTCGAACCTTCTTTCCAAAAATATATACATTTATAAATGATCATATCCAGCAAAATATCTATTCGAATTTATGAATCAATGCAGGGCTATATTTATTCACAGTTACCATAGCAACCTAAAATTATCCAAGAGGAATATTCTGTTATTCTAATTAGAAAAAACTTGACATTGCCCACCATCAAAACAAGCTATTTTCTTTATCGCCATCTAAAACTGCCAATGCCGTTCAAGATCAACACATTATTTGCAAGTCCAACAAAACCGCAGTGAATATAAGAGCAAAGGCAGTGCATGAAACTTTCATCCATGGAAAGGCTCTCTGGAATTACCCTTACAAACATCTGAAGATCAGAGGAAAACACATCTCGCTGGACCTGTACAGCACTAAAGAATCTGTACGCATGAGGCACAACAAGAAACTTGATGACTTGATCTGTCTGCTTATCTGGATAGGGAACTGAGACCACCGTGTGTGAGTATCCCTAGAATATGTAGATTTCCTATTTGGCCAAACCTTCCATTCCTACAAGGAAATGTTTTTAATCTTAGAAACAACTTGTTTGGTTATACTTCATTTAAGCATTGAGTTCACACAAGAACAGCTTCAGCGACTCAATCCCACTTGTGTTTGTGAAAGAGAGTGTTTGTGCCGTCATATGTCGAACGCAGGACCGGTGGCGTGTTTGGTGGAGCGTTTTGAAAAACAAACAGATCAGAAACTATTAACAAAGAGCTCATAAAATATTCATAACCACTCGGTTAGCCTTGTGTGACAAGCCATCACGGAACCCACGGTACATTCTCCATCCGACTGCCTATGTCCTCAACACATGAATTCTTGGCTGCCACGTAAATCAAATTAGTAATTAGCAAATTGAATCAACAATTAGAGCAAAAGAGCTACATGGAATTAATGTCAGCGTGGTCATTTTTGTCAGGCTGTCACCTAAAGTCCAAAAAAGCTTTTCCTGTGGTGGTACGCGGTGCTCCCTTTTTGTAGTCCCTCAGAGCCACACTGCTTCAGTTCACCGCCAATGTCGAATAAGCCTCTGTTTTCTCTGAGACAAACTTGTGTGAGTGTGTGTGTGTGTGTTCAGCTCAGCGTGCCCTCCACACACACACACAAAGTGCCCGCTGCTCTCCTTCACTCTTTTCTCTCCTCATCCCTATCGACGTTTTTTCCTTTGCTCGAGCGCGGCTCCAAGTTGGAGATGTCAAAAATATTGCTAGCAGAAATGGAAGTCTACCCATTATGCAGATTGGGGCTTCACTGATGGGCATATTCTGTTTTAGGAATTACATCCCCTTGTCACGAGTCAGATTGCATTCGAGTAACTTTCAGGAAATTGTCACCAAGATTTGAAAGCGGATGTCCTCTATGCCATTCCCAATTTTATCAAGAAGTAAAAATAGACATATGTTTAGCTTTCCAAAAATAGAAGACTTTTAATTGTGTCGAAATCGTATTTAATGAAGTGGACCGCTGTTGGTTGTTGTGCCGTGTGCATATGAATAATAGAACAGGAATGTGTAGAATTTAAATACATGCATTTCAATTGAACTATTTGTTATAAAATATGGTAAAGAGCATGATTTACTGTATATTTTAAATTCATTTTCCACCATCTCACGTGTTCAGCGCAGAGAAACATGACAGCTGCAAGGGAACATTAATAATCATGTTCCATTAGAAGTCTAAGTAATACAGAGCCCACAGTAGTGTCAAAATGAAAGGAAAATTCATCCATTCGAGATCTTCTTCCTCTACTATCCAGTTCTTTTGTTTCCAGAACTTTGTTAGATTTCTAGATTATCACAACTGAGAATAACCTTGACATGTGGGTGCAGACTTTGTCAGCTTGCTTAATCATTAAAGCATGTCTTTGGCCTAAGAAGTCAAAACTATTTGAAAATGAAATCCTCTTGGATCATTCTATAGCACACTGTTTGATACTTCACCTCAAGAAGATGTGCGGCTGCAGGCACTTCCAGATACTTGTCAAACTAAAGAATAGGTGGGATTGTTTTTTTTTCATTATTCAATGGGCATTTCTGGTTAGATGTATTGATACCGCATTATCAGAAACATTGAATCCTGTGGCATTTGCAGAAAAGAAGCGCAGCCAAAATTCCCAAAATTTGTTCAGGCTTATTTCAATATTCATTACATTTTCTATGATGTTCAGTTGAGCAGTTTTGATTAAGCATTAATTAGCAGCCAGAGGGGAAACCAAACAAAATAAGCAGCTGAATTCTTAATGAATGTTATTTGGATGTGGTACCGACCCCACGTCTAGAGTTCAGAAGTTCTGCAGCCACCCTCTCTTTATCTTTAAAACTATTGTTCTCATCTCTATAACACCGTCACATCTTGGATTTATAGTCCATGCACCAGCTAACTAAGCATGTACTTTCAATTAGATTTTATACAACAATACATATTTCACATTATTTTAAAACATTATTTTAACATATTAGTACTGTAGGTTGATATTTTTATATTGCAATTTTAAGAAATTATGATTAATTTAACTAGCTTTGTCAATAAATGTCCATGTGGCCACCACAAAATTTAAGATGTTTGATATTTAAAACAAATCAGCACTGTCCATCTCAACATTTTTTTATAAATAAATTAATGACCATGTCAGAACATATTTAAAATGGCTTTACACTTATATAAATTAATAATAATTATTATTATTATTATTGGAGATAGGATGCCTGTAACCTTTCAATCATACACAAATTTATTTTACGTTTTATTGTGATGCCCATTACCAGCATTATATGTAATATAATTATATAATAATAATAAATTAATAATTAATATAATACTAAATTGTTCAATACTAAATTCAATTTTCAAATTTTTTTCTAAAAGTCTTAATTTAATTGACTTATGTCATAATCACACACAAATTATTATACTTTATCATTTTTATTGTAGATACATTGTGCATTTCTCAGGGAATTTGTAATTGCACAGAAAAACGTTTTGTTAGATTTGTATATATGCAAGTTATATTTATATTTCATCAATTATATAATTTATTGAAATGTCTGTTTAAAAAAGTTTATTTAAAAATAAGTCTATTTTATATATAAAAAATACATAATAATAATAAAGATTACTTTGGTCTCAGCTGTAAAACTAAGTAACAATGGAATGGCATTATTTGATCTGTTTCTGTTTGGTGAAGGGTTTAGGGGCTCACAGCCCAGTAAGACACGGATAAAGACTACAGGCAAAAAATAAATGATACTGTTACCGCGGCATTAGCCCTAAGCCAGGCTACGATATTTGAATTGTATTGGTGAATTGTAATCAGGTATTTTAGCTTAGTCAAGCTCAACCTACGCATCAGCCATCTGGTTTGGGTAGACGGGTTGACAGAGTGTGTGACGGTGTGTGTGTGTTTGTATATGCATGTGGAGAAGGGGTGAGGGGGATGTCTCTATTCTCCTGCTCTGAGCCCCACAACTTCCTTTAAAATCTCTAAATCTGCGTATTGTGATGTGAATCCACGAAACCAAAATCCATGGTAAACAACAAATGCCAGACTGACCACAGAGCCTGAATACCTGCATCTGTGGTGAAGATGTTTTTATTTTGTGTGTTATGAAAACATTGCATATATACGAGTTTTTTTCCATTTTAATCTTAATGTTATTTTTCTTACATATATTTTACCAGGACTGACACTGTGACAAGTATTAAAAAGTTGTTTGCCCAGCAGTCTCAAATCTCCTCCTTAACAATTGAAAAGATAAGGAAAAGTGTGCGTGTGTGTGTGTATGGGTTTGTCTGTGTTTGTGTTGACCCTGTTGACCTACAGCATCTGCTCTTGCCCCGTGTGCATTAAAAGTGTTTCCTCCACCCCCATAACACCATTCCAAAGAAAATTCTGTGTTTCACATTATTCCCAAAAACATTTTCCCATTTTAGAACCCCAGTCATCACGCCAGCATTCCTGAATTTTAAAATTAATATCTATCTCCAAAACAATTACAATCTGCACCGTCTTTTTAACTGCCCTTCAACTTTAGTTTGAAGAACTTTTCTTCCGTTAGGTCCGAGATGATGCTACATACATCTTGAAAAAAAAACCTACAGTTTAGCTCAAACACGCGCTTATTCTCCCACACGTTCTCTCGCGCTTTTTTTCTCTAGCTATCCCCTTACACCCTATCACAATCCATTACCACAAATTAGGGTTCAATAAAATTGCTATTCAGAGATAATTAGTGGCTGGTTTTGTGTAGCGAGGTCGGGAGGTGGGTGTTAGGCGCTCTGCGGCTTGGGGGAAGTGAGGTGTGACACAGTCAACCGTGGAAGCCCGTCCCTGGCCCCGCAGTCCAGCCTAGGCCCCGGAGCTCCCATACAGACCGGTCTCACCTGCTGAGCCACTAAGCAGCTCCAAATTAAACAAATTATTTCAATCTCTCTTCACTTGTCTTCTGTTTTTTTCTTCCATCTGAAACCCCAAGCAGCAAACTGCCACACAATGAACTCAGTAGCACCGCTGATTAACAAGGAGAAGATCTGCACTTAATTAGGGAAAGCTCGTCTTTCATTAATTATCACTTTTTAGCAAACACAAGTCTCTTTTCATGTTTGCTCAGAATATTTTCCAGGGTGACGAGGTTTGTTCTCTGTGATGTTGTATTTAATTTCAGACAATTCAATATCTGGTTAATGACCACATAGACTATACATTTTATTTTATTTTATATTTATATGAATATTTTGTGTTGAAAAATGTAATTGAAAAAAGGATAGATTTTAATGTTTAACATAACTAGTTACATGCGAGCTAGTATATATAAAGTTATAGTTCACCCAAAAAAGATTCGTCATCATTTACTTTTTCTACCGCAGCACACAAAAGAAGATATTTGGAAAAATATTGTTAACTGGACCCCATTCACTTGCATTGGTTTTGTGTCCATACAATAGAAGCGCTGTTCGGTTCCCAACTTTCTTCAAACTTTCTTCTTTTGTGTTCTTCGGAAGATAGAAAGTCGTAAAGGTTTGAAATGACAAGAGGGTGAGTAAATGATGACAGAATGAGTCGTGTGTTTTTATATTATCGACAAACAAATTGTATTCTTTATCATTGTTTTTGTCATTGTGTCATTGAATTAATGTCATATGATTATAATGTTATCCTATGATTATCATATTCATTAATGGAATTGATGCATCACATCTAAATAGCTTATTGTTCAGTGCATTTGAGCTTTTGACAGACCGAGCAATCATACATTTATGGCCTTTTGATCTTTTCAACTTTTTTGTTCAATCTTTTTTTTACATGATTATTCTGTTAACCACTACTTTTTAGCAAATGTAGCAATCATTTGAGTTTGAGTATGGTGAGTGTAAATTCAAGTCCACATAAGGTTGGGTCTGAGACAAAACCAAAAAAAATCTTTAAGAACCAACATAAGCCACAGCAAATAATAAACTGTACACTGTAAAGAAAACTGTAATTTTACTGTTTTATTTTTCAAATTTTCAGATATTTTTTAAATGGGGTAAATTACAGAAATACACTGCAAATTTAATTTGACTTTAGACGGTTTCAGAGGAACAGCATAAAAAAACGTTACTGTGCATGCCCATTCCTTTTGGCACACACTACAACACATTTAATAAAATTAACATACATCAAAATTTAACAAAACATTTATTTAATACAATTATTATACAATTATATAAATTAATATTTACATAAATTAGATCAAATATAAATAGTTATATTATTAGACAGTAGCCAGGCCGATGAACAAACATAGACCGGAAGTCCAGAAACGGTCTATAGATTTTTTTTTTAATGTTTTTCTGGCACCCTAGCTGCCGGAATATTACAGTTTTTCTACAGAGTACACATAGTATATTTGATGTATAAGCTCGGTGCAAGTGTCATTGGATTCACCAAACATTACAAATATTCTTGAAGATTTCTTTAGGTTTTGTCCCAGACCCAACCTCGTGTGGACTTGACTCAGATTCGAATGAGCTGCTCTCGACTACAACACTGGTCTTATAAAAATATGATACACAACCAGCTCATCATAAATGTTAAAACTACTGGTACTGAACATTGTATTGTTATCCAAGACACAGTGTTAAGCTTAGACAAGCTGTGTGAATGTAGACTATAATAGATTTCTGTATCCAGTAATTCATAGTTTTGAGCCCGAAGGCTCTGGACAGAGCGGTCACTATGCATCAGCAATCAAAACAAATCTTTACCCAGGTCACAGACAGTCAGACAGAAGGTGAAGGTGGTCCGTCTGAAAAAGGGCAGAGTGCCACCTTCACCCCTGTACCCAGCGGACACAAACACAAAAGCCTGTGGGTTGCCCATCCGAGAGGTCACAGAAAACGCTGTTATGCCATGCGAGAAAGAGACTGTCTGCTGCAGCCAACAAAAACAATGGTACATCAACTAAGCAATCCAAACCAAACACAAACTACATTGCTCTCATCCGGGGCAAAATTATCATCGAAGTACAGGATGTGACTTTTATTCCTTCACTTACACGGTGAACAGAGCACCGTAAGCACCCCGATCACCAATTATGCACTTACGAAATCTCACATATTGCAGAAAGGACCGAATTCTCCAGAGAGACAAAAAAGTCCAGGAATGCATTTCCCTCTATATGAACCGAAACAGTGTCAAGCCATTTACGCACATTAGTCATACATTAAATACAAGTCAAACAATTTACATGCCACATAGAAGCATTAAAGCTTGCCCTCTGACTGACTTCACAGGTCACTGGTACCTTTAAAAAAATCGGCTTTCAGGGCTGTACTTTTTGTATTTGGAAATGTGCAAGTTTCTCCTGTCTTCACCTGAGCGAGGGTCAACCAATTTCTGCTACTTATTTTGGCACACCGTGTTGATTATTCTGCCAAATTAAAGCACATTAGATTTTAGCTAATTATGAGACCACTCCACAGTTCAAAATATGCAAATTGCTATTCATCTCTTTCAGTGATGTGCTAATTTACTGCTTTTTAAAAATGTATATTAATGTGGGCAAAAACTCTGCAAATGGCTACGTGGACTGAGAACGGGTCAAAAACATTTTTACAAAATCAAGATTCGTGTGTACACGTCACGTCAACTTTCAAAATAATTCATTTGCATGTAATGTGCAGAAGACCTGTCTAGAACATTTCTCTTACATAAACCCAAGCAAGATAAACAAGAATGTATTTGATGAGCAACAGTTATCCAGTTGAATTATTTCTTGAATTGCAGGGTTCTTATATTGTACAAAGGACAGCACGGACAATTTAAAGGGATAGTTCACCCAAATATAAACATTCCGTTATCATTTACTCGCCCTCAAGTTTTTCCAAATCTGTATAAATTTCTTTGTTCTGATGAACACAAAAGAATATATTTTGAAGAATGTAGACCAGTTCTGGGGCACCTTTGACTACCAATATCATTTTTCCTGTTATGGTAGTCAATGGTGGCCAAGTATTCGTCCAAATAGCTTTCTCTGTGTCCAACCAAACAAAGACATTTATACAGGTTTGGAACAACTAGAGATTGAGTAATTCAAAACTTACTCCTTTTAAAACTTTTTTCCTTTTTGGGTGAACAGTCGCTTTAAAAGTCTGTCAATAACTATAACATGGAAAATCAAATTGTATATTTTAAAGAGAAATCACACAGGGAGGAAATCCTGTGTTATTACAACTAGAATTATGTTCTCAATTTACTCTGTCATATATCGGTTTTCACATTTATAAGCAGGGATACATTACAAATGTCTTGTAGACAATGCTTTTTTAAAAACCCATTCTATGCCTCCTTTTTTAGAATTGTCCCAAGGGTTCCTCAACCTAAACTTCAATAATTGGCCCAGAAATATAGACTGGGTCATGTTCACCTGAACGAGTGCATATCTTTGTGCTTTCTGAATGCATGTTTGTAGTTGACACATATCCAATATCGAATGGTATAACTATATTCAACAATTTTTCTATTTTCCCTTTTTTACAGATTTATTTTAAATAGTCTTAAGGCCTCTTTAATATACATATTCTATCCCCTTTCAAATTTTTACATGTAAAATAATAATTATAAAAGCTGTTGCAAAATACTTCTTAGAAGTTGGACTACAGCATGTCAGACCACAAACAGTATCTTCTAAAAACATTTTTGTCAGCTACTTGCTTGCTTTTATTCTCCATTCACTTTAAGAAAAAAAATATGATATTTCGATTTAAGGAAAAGAGAGACTTTGTGATGGACAGTGCAGGTTTGATTACATTCGTGTTTCGTGCACAGGGCCAGTAAACAATTTTTTTACAATAAATAAAAATGCAAATGACAATAATCGTAACCCCTTCTCTGTTTAGGAAAAAATAAAATATATTGAAAATATAAGAAAATTTCCATTAACCCTAAAACACAGTGTAATGCAGTTCAAAATTTAAAATACAGGTGAATAAAGGAAATCTATACAGAAAATGACTTTATATAATATAGTACACTCAGTCGTATTTTTATAGATCTTTCTAATGTAGGGCACTGTAACATGCAATACAACTCTAACAGCCATTAGTTATATTCCATGAGTCTATGATATAAACTACAAAACAAACAAAACATTGAGGCAAATCACGTTATACTGAAAAAACGATTACCTATTCATTAATACAAGAATGTAACCAGATACATTCTTACTTGTGCAATGGATTGAGCTGGAGTGCATTTGGTACAATCATATAAAACTACATAATTTGTCCCTTGGAGTACTCTTATAAAGCATTTCATAATAAATTCCTCAAATAGTCCTTTTATCACTGACTGTAAATGAGACCATGTTTATCTAAAAGTCCCAAACACAGAACATGGAAACACGGGCACTCTGACCTCTCCAAAAAACTACTCCAGCACACGTTCAGTAACCCGGGGCACCATCAGTCAAAAGACGGAGAGAAGACAGGGAGTTGAGTGACAGCAGACAATTGCTGTACACTGCAGCAGACTGTAGTGTCAAAAACACCTGTCAAAAAATCATTCAACTGCCATTATCAAACAAACACCTCGCCCAGTCGTATCACTAGCAAAGTGCCAAAGATGCCCAGAGTGCTGCTGCACAGGGTCTGTCTCTGTCTCAAAGCTCTTCCCGACAGTCTGTGTGCCAGGGCCTGCTCGTATTTACATAGCAAAAGGTCACAAATAGCTCCGGGGCCGAACGTTAATTAGACGTCGCATTGAAAAAGAACGAGAGACGACAAAAATGATAAAAGAATAAAAGCAGTTATATAAGACGTTTCTTGTGCAGCTGATGAAGATGCATGGGATTCTTTGGAGGGAGAACGTGTCATGTTCATCTGAGGGGGTGGTAGGCGTCGAACAGAATGGCAGGGTTTGGGCGAGCGTGTGACGTTAACACAAGGCCAAGTCAGGCTGTGAAACATCCCCAGATTTTACAGATTTTTTCTTTTGTTTCTTTGCGCTTGTGGAGGGGTTATTTCACGGCGTCTGTTCAACAGCACCTTCCGCAAAGTGTCTTTTGACGTTCTCCTTTACTCCCTCTGAAGACGTTGACCATGCGATGATATTCAGATGACCGGACTCGTATGATCTCACTTAGCCATTTAAGCGAATCAACCTTTATAATTCAATGTGACAAGCTGACAAGAAAAATGAGTGTAAAATTTTATACTTATATGAATTTTTGTGTCACATCGCCGTCTGTGCACTTGTTTATCTCCGAGTCCATAGCCGAGGGCTTCTTTGTGCCCGGTTCGAGCGCACTTTGTTTCCAGGCCTTCAAACAGATCGCCCTTCGCACTAGTGAATTTGTTGATTAATTTCGGATGCTCCCCTTAATTAGCACCCCAAAGGAAGAGTGTGTTTCCTCTCTCGTGTTTGGTGGAAAAAAAGTGAGTCGAAGGAAAAATGACCCTGAGGAGACAGACGTGCTCATGTCCGAAATGACATTACAGGAGTCACCTCTCGCCTTCGCTCTCCCTCTCCGAGGATGCGTAGACCTGGATCTAGGCGATGCCCGAGGAACTCCTAGGCCTTTTAATCAGTGGCTGGAAACAAGCCTCCTATTAGTCTAATTTCATTCTCGTTCCCGCTGACAAAGACCAAGCCACACAAGATGCCACCCGACGCCTGAAACATGCTGCGCTTGTGCCAGAGCTAGCGCCGCTGGGCAGTAATTGGTGGCACTTTAACTTCCAGTGAAATTGGCAGATGACGGATGGAGAGAAATAAAAATGTGATTCGTTTTGGAAATCAGAGAGAATTTCGCTAATTGGGTTTGTAAAGTAACCATCACTTCCTCTGACAGCCAACTCAACTGCACGCTGGGTTCCAGGCGAGGTCTTCAGCCTCACGCCAACTTGGTGAAACGGTGACACGGTAAAATATCAAATGGGGACGGAACAAAACGAGACAAAGGACAGATTGACCATCAGCTTTACATGGGGGACCATTAAGATAGCAGTAGTTTGTCGACTGGCCTGAGGCTGACAAAGTCAGTGGTGCTCAGATGCCCACCCACTTCGACTTTGCCGAAACATTGACGATCTTTAAGTGAAGCTCTACAATTAAGCTGATGAAATACTATTAACATTTTGTGCTCTTTTTGAGAGTAAGGGTTGCCAATCTTCAATTAAATGTACTTGTAGTTGTAGCAGTGTGAATGGTGTAGTGCAAGAACACAAGAAATAGAGCAATACTAGTACAAGACTAAGGAGAACTACTTGGCAGACTGGGTCAGAAAGAACCCAATAACTAGCGTATTTTCACAATGCAAACAGATAATGATCTTGCCGCATGTCCTGCCACAAAAATTTATTCAAGCCGTTATCTATGCGATTTTATGTGTGACTCTGTAAAGGGTGCTGGTAAAACATCTGTTTACGTAACTCCAAGTTTGTAACAGATCTCCACTCTGGCCATTGAATAATTTCTGCAGTTGTACACACATGTGATCTGGTAGCTTCCTGTAAAACAGACATGCATGTTTGGGCCATTGCCTAAAGTACAATCAGCCCCTTTGTGCTACATAGTGGAAAGTAAAAGAAATCCTGATACAAAAGGACACGAAACGCTGGTGTAATTGGGATATTTGGGGGCGTCCTGTTTCAGGCCAACGGTAAGCAGTCTTGAAATGAAGCTGGTAAGAGTAGAGGGATGGCTCGCCTGGGTTACTCGCACCCCCCACAACCCCGTCGAAGCGACCCATCACCTTGCCGTCACGGTGACACGGCGGGACCATCCGTGACGGGTCGGCAGTGATAGCGGCCTGATCGGGAGGTATAAGTAACAAATAAGATCAATTAAAGACACAGAGAGGGGCACCTGCCCGGAGCTCCGGTTGCACTAAAACGATCCCACCATCTTTGTTTCCTCCAGCAGGATTCCATTTGCAATCTCATCACCTCCACGGCTAACAATGGCAGTGATTGTTCCTTAATGGAGAGGGAGCTCCAGAAGGATAGCCTCTTCCCCAGACCTCAGGGTATCGCTAGCATCGGGGCCCCAGGCCAGAGATGAGGGGCAAGCTAAGCTACACTCATCCAAACTACTTCAAGCCCTTCTTTGGCCCCGCTCAACTTTTCAGGATCTCAACAAGCTTAATTTGTAACAAATTTGTAACTCCGGCTCTCCTTAATTGAGTGAAAGAGGCCCAAACAAGGGAATGATTGAGATGGATAATGGTACCTCTGAAGATAAAAGAGTAGCGCAGTTACTGCAGAGAAACTGCAGACTGACCTGTACCTCTCGGACTAAAAACGGCCCAACAGGAGGGCCGACATATGTCAATGTTACATTTTGTTGTGTAATCCTGCTCAAAAATTGTCCTAAAATGTTATCAATGTAAACTTGTTAGCTTGTTTCAATACGAGTATGCAATAAGATACATTTCAAAACTCAAGGGAATATGCGAGGGAAGATGCATCTAAATGCGATCAAAAATCGAAACATCACAATGTTAGTTTTGATTCTTGTCTGTCACACAACATTCAGTCTCAAATGGGGTCAAAGGAGATGGCGTCGACGTTTTACCCTACAATTACACTGCCTGTCATGTCAAGGAAACACAATGTGTTCCCCCCCACAAAATCGCTAAAGTTGAATACACAATTATGAGGATTCGGCGTAACCGTGATGGCCTCGCCGCACTGAGTGCGTCTGCCCAAACTGCCGGGTGATTGTGATGGCCTATCTGTTCTTTTCCTCAATTCATCCACCGCCGTCTGACGGCTCTGTTTACCATAACCTTGCAATCAGCCCACCTGACAGTGTACCATTACCCATGGTAACAAGCCTGGCGTAATTTCAGGCACGGAGCAGGCCACGGCGGAGACCGGGCTGATGGTGTATTGATGGTGCGCAGCTCTGTTATCTTTCCCCTTAATTTGTTTTCAAGAACTGTGATTTACATTTCAGTTGGATTAAACCTTTTAATGTATCGCCAGCGTGAAGAGGCCCTCTCTGAACATCGCCTCCCCCCCCCCCCATCTTCCGTCCAGATTTCAAACGGCACATTTTCAGCCCTCAAGTGGAGAGGATTACAATTACAATTAAAAATCAAAAGCCCGAGTGTCCACCTAACGACTGCCCATCACCCTTTGTGATGCTCCAAACAGCGTGCAGTGGGAGAGGAGAGGCAGGCAGATGTACCTCTGTACCGGAGGATCAGTAGGTATTTCTGACACAGTTCATCTTGTTATTACGCAATGAGTGTTATTTTAGATGAAAGTAGGGGCGGCAAATGACATGCAAATGTAAGTCATTTGGCAGCAGGTAAAAGAACATTCAGACAGGCCTTTTAAAACAATGGTGTGCGGTTTAATATAGAGTTCAATTATCAGCCTTGATGTTCTTACAGAACATGTTCTGTAGGCTGAGATCCAGCCAGTCAACAACATCAGATTATTAATTCATCTGTACGTATAACTTGCGCCTGTAACTCTCCATTCGTTAGAAAGTTTATATTTAATGAAAAAAGTATTTGATGACTTTAAATTGTGGTTATTGTAAAGTGTCGACTTTGTCATGTTAAAACAACGTCACTAATTTTTTTACTTCCTACCTTGCATTAAAAGAAATGTAATCCAATAATTATTTGCTTAATTTGCTTCTACGTTTCTAGGTTGTTTTAATGTCACCAAAAAAAGAAAAATGTTAGAAACAAAGGAACTGTAAACTTCAAAATCAACCCTAACATCACACAAGCCAGCCATATACTGCAATAATGTAAATTATGATATTTAGGCACATCTTATCTGTTGTTATTCATTATCATTATGCGTGTTTTTTTTTTGGAAAAACAAAATGTCAATAGAAGAGAAGAATCATTTGTGCATAATATTATTCAAATAAATTCAGTTTCTCTAGGGCAACGATATCAATAAATTTTGCTTGTGTGCTACTTTTTGTTAATTTCTGCAATCATTTATACTCGGTGTTAATACATAATTGAGTATTATTAAACATATTTAATCTCTTCAGTAAGATGATTGTAGAAGTTTACAATGATTATGATTACAAAGTGTTGTATTTTTTATCTGATTACAAACCGTGCAGTATTAACTGCTTAACATAAGTCAACAAAATATCTACTTTATCATTCCAAGAGTCGTTTCAGAATAAATCTATCCACACATTTTTGGCCCGGAACACCTAAAAGCATTTTAAGAGCAAATGGTAAATTCACAGTCAAAGTTCTGCACTTTACAGTGGCCTTAATGCTATTTCAATGCATGCTGTATAATGCCTTTTAATTCTAGGAGGCTTAAACGCATCTGTTGAAAGATGTTTTACTTTGTTCAATGTTAATGTTCTTTATCCAAAAATGTCAAATGAAGGCAAAGTAAATCTTTCAGTGTGAGATTACAAGTCTTTCAGTTTACATTTATATAAATTGGATTGTTTGTTTCTCTTATGTTTCATATGAGTAAAAATAAAAAGCAGGTTTATTACCGCATGGCTGTTTTATAAAAGGCTGTATTTTTGTTGTGTTTTCAGCTCACCAGGGGGCGCCCTATTAATTTTACACGGAGATCCCATCGTGCCTAATATTCTCCAGATTTCGTCCGTTTGTAATGTCTTTGCTTTACCTTCTAAGCTAAAATTAATAATATTTCTCAGTTTTGACTATTACTGACCCATTCGAGTATTTTAGTTGTAATATATTTATATCGGAAAGTAAATGTTCAAAGGTGTTGTACCTGCTGCGGATTTAGGAAAGATCAGATTTGTCGGTGGGGTTGCATGTAGATTTGTTCAGTAACCATAGATGGTAAACACACCAACCGCATGTTTCACAATGTTATCAAATACTTTAGCGACATCTAGTGGACAGAAATGTCACTGCATATAAGGACTAAATTAGTAATTGGGTGCCATCTAGATCTGTACACAACACTTATACTCTTTTAAATCAGTTTCATTTCTCTTAATAATAAATCTCACTCTGTTATTAAATTCGTGAAACACCTGCCATACATTTTCCCTTACCTTGTGCAGCCGTTTTATGCATTATTAGTGATACATTAGTGATCACATTAGTGAATAACTGCAAACGATATTGTGACACAAAGCGTTGAGGGGGTAGCGCAGCATGGTGTGCCGTTTATTCATTGAGTCTTTGTCGTATGATACTAGATGAGGTTCAAAGAATAGTGTTGTGACAACATTGTTTCATTAGGGGTCCGGCGCTTTTGATGTCCGCCACTTGTGTAGCACCTGTAGCTTTGATAGTTAATCTCTGGACCACACTGAAGAGACAACACGGGTTATAATATACATCATGTTAGAGCTCCATCTTCCATCTTCATCCAGGCGTGGAGAGTCTCCCCTGTTAGCCACCCTCAATAGACAGCACTTAAATACAATAAAGTTTTGTTTGTGTTAAATCTCAATCCAGAGATATTTCATCAAGATATTTTTCCCATCTACACTACAAATAAACAAACCGTTATAACCTTAAAAAGTAAATGGTTATCTTTCAACTTTAATCTTCAGGCTTTGTAATTTAAAGATCCATTGGATATCACATTGAAAGACAAAAGATTTGCTGATGTCTATTTTAAAGTAACAGACAGCGACCATCTAAAAGAGATGATAAGATCAGACAGAGATCGACACAGGATACTCTGCTCTTTGTTGGTGCTGTGACCTAGTATTAGCGTATATTACCTGCGACGCAAAATCAAAGCAGACTTCTGGCATTGTTCTTAATGTCAAGTCTCACTAATTCACACTGTCCTTTCTGTTTCTTAGCTTTTGTTCTGAGAAATCAAACAGAGAGGCTCTGCAGAGGGAAAGAATGATCTGGAATAAAGTGCAAATCAATGACTTGTCAGGACATTCAGAAAGAGATGAAAACTCCTGTCGGTGGTGCAAAACCTGTACAGCAAAACTCAGGGAAACTTAAATGTAATGTGAAGGCTGCCTACAGTTAAAATCAAGTTTTTGTTGCATGGTGAATTAAGGGTCATGAAAAATTTGATGCCCCAAAAGCAGGATTTGTTGTAACTTAGACGAGAACGTAAAAAAGAAAGAATATATTACTCATTGGGAACATTTATGAAGGAAATATGGGAACAACTGGTTTTACAATGAAACGGTTTTGGGGCACCACTAATTTCCATAAGTTATTTCCTACTATGGTAGTCAATAGTGCCCCAGAACTATTTGGTTACAAACATTCATCCAAATATCTTTCATTGTGTTCAGCAGAACAAAAAAACTTGTATAGCTTTAAACAACTTGAGGGTGAGTAAATGATGACCACATTTTGACGAATTATCCCTTTAAAGATAAATTTACATTTATGCATTTGGCAGACGCTTTTATCCAAAGCATTATCCTATACATGTATACATAGGTATGTGCAATCCCCTGGGATCGAACCCACAACCTTGCATTGTTAACGCAATGCTCTTACCACTGAGCTACAGGAAAGCGTCATATAGTGTCATATAGGGACAATACAGGGTCATATAGGGTCAATGTGCTCATTGTGACCCGAGTTTGATTGCCGTTTTGGATGGTCCTTTGCAAATCCAGCTCCCCTATCTCCACCCAACGCTTTCCTATCAGGTCACTACTATCGTAAAACTACAAAGGCAAAAAAATGACTTGAGCGATGACAAACTTGTGAATTTTCACAAGGTTCACAGGGATTCGAAAAACACCAACAAACTATTCCAAATCCCGCAGCCAACTTCGGTAGAACTTCTGCGTTTGTTGGATTCGTGTGAATTAGCCTTAAGACAACAGGCAGCGATGAGACCCTGATACTCACAGATTTGTCTAAGTTTGGAAGTACTAAGTGATTGCAAAAGCCTGACATTACAGTACTTTTTGCATGTGCCTGTAGACAACGCACGAATGTGATGTGCGTGTTACGCTATGCGATCTTGCCGGAAAGAAGGTGTTTGGCATAATTAGGGCAATATCAGCGATGTCGCCTTTCTCCCTCCTCTCTGTGATGATGAGCCGTACTGCCGGGTCTGTTGTTGCCTAATTCCTGCTAACAGCAGCCGGTGTAATCACACACCCCAATTAGCCACCCCTGCGCCCTGCTTCCCCCAACCACTTCCTCTGCGTGCCTCTCCTCACCACGCTGCGTAATGAGCTCTACAGTCCTCAGAACAGAAAAGAGCACCTCACAGTACAATCAGTCATTCGCGACATCAGCCTTACATTTACTCAGCTTGATTTGTGTCGCTTATTATTATTATATTATTATGTGTTGATATATTACGTCACTGGGGCCTTAAGATCATTCTGACTGCAGCACTGCATTACCGTGTACAGTAATGTGTCCATATTCTGAGTTTCACTCTCAAGGAGGGATAAATCTAAAGAGGGATCGATATCAGCATGCTCATCTGTATTCTAGCACCTCCTCCCTTTTCACTATCTGTTTGTCCTCTTATCTCAGAACGTCCCCAACAAATCAATGAGGTATAGTCGCTAGTACTGGCCTGTCTGTTCAGCATTGGGAAATGTCCCGTATTAGAAACCTGATGCATTTTTATGATTGAATAATACAGTGGATAATGGATCACGGAAAGGAATTGAGAATCTCCTTAAGAATTTATCTTTTGAATATATACTAGAGCGCCGTTTTTGTTACCAACTGATCCCCAACAGATTACTGTGTATTTTTGTCTGTTACCACCTCAAGCTTCTTTTTCACTCTTGCTGTGCTGTGAATCAGGTTGTTTAAAGTGATGTTTAATGTTGTTACTTATAAAACCCCTGGCACTGACAGGTTCTGCACATGAACAAAAAATAATTGTTTCTTTTCTCAACAGAGTTAAACTGAACTTCATCGGATACAAGCAAAGATGGAGTAAGGCACCGGGGCGCCAGTCTCTTGGAGTGGCCCAAAAAATGGCCCATGCACACACCTATATTGCACACAGAGACTGACTTGCAACAAAAGGGCCTTTAAAAAACAGGGGAGTTCATATTTGTCTTTTGGTTATTTTGGTACGGACCAAAAAATAATAAAATACATTTTGTCCTGGTTCGCTGACTGGCATTTTAACAGTGAACCTTAAGATATCGAACCTAACAGCTTACGTGTATAGTCTCAACATGATTGGACAGCTTTTCTGATTAGATTTTAAAATGGAACTTACCAGACATCCAAAATAATGCTGTGTGCTTGGTTATACATGCTCAGTGTATGCCTGTGCATATGATGGTATTTTTAGAAAGTCGGTCACTCGCAAAGACCTCAAGAAGTGTTTAAAGCAGTCAAAACGGCGCCAGGAATTCCTCTGTTACATGCACATGCACAGATCTAATAAACACTCCTTTTATATTACCAAATCACTTGATAGTGGGCTGAGACCGCTGAAAAATGGGTCTCGGTCTACTTTCAAACTAACTCTGGCGTTCACACTACACATATAAACAGAGTTCGTTTAAATTGAACCAAACATGCCATATGTGAACACACCCTTAAACTAATTAAAAGAGCTGTTTAAGACATTCTGTGAGAAATTACAAAGAAAAACTATTTACATGACCACTTTTACAATGTAAATAAAAAAAGTCCATTGTATGAAATTTAGCAGCATTTAGTTGTGAGGTTGCGAATCGCAAACAATGGCTCACTCCACCTCTCCCTTTCGAAGCACTACGGTGGCTGACACAGAACTTAAATGTGGTCACGTTTTGGCTTCTTTGCCGAAGGAGATAATGTATTTACGAAACGCGCTCTGTAGAGCAGTTTGTCTTTTTAGGACTACTTTAGAAACAACATGGTGAATTTCATGCAAGGGGGACCTGTAGTTATATAGATTAAAATAGCTCATTCTATGGTAATAAAAACATACCACTTCCTTATGTAAGGTCTTCATACACCTCTGAACACATAGTTATGTATACTATAGTGCATTTCTGTCAAAAGATCCTCCAAAAAAATGACACATCGGACCTTTAAGTTACTGTCAGAGCAATAAAAAGTCTTAGCCTCATGGTTTTTGTGTGCTTGTAGAAGTAGAATACAGTACAGGCAAAACCACACAAACCCTTGAAAAGGGTTTTTAAAGGGCTCATCGGACGAAAATCAGACTTTTAAACCGTGTTTAAGTGCTATAATCGGGTCCCCGGTGCATCTACCAACTCTTAAAACGTGAAAATCAAGAACCCAGTAAGTTTATTTTGGTGTGCCTTTCCCTGCAAGCATGTGAGAAATCGAGTCGTTCAGATTTCGCCCCTGTTGTGATGTAGAGGGAGGCTCTTATTATAATAATGTTACCAACCCCTTAATCTACACAATTCCACCCACGGCGCTGCAACCATTGTTGTTTTCACAAGCGACAGCGGTGTATGTGACACCATGGCTAAAGTTTGTGAACAACATGCAAAATGTAATGTAGTTGGCTGGACAGATGAACACAAGTCTTTGTTTAGAGTCGCAACCTCAGAAGAGACGAGACAGGAGTGGATTTATTTTATTTTCAGTGGAAAGTCCTCAGAAACCATAAGTAAAAACCTGCCTGTTTCCGCAAATCACTTCAAGCCGGAGTGCTTTATTTACAGTACGAGCAGGATTAGCTTTAAAGTTGTTCCTCAAGAGGGATAAAGCTGCCGATGTAAGTAAAATATATCAACAGTCTGAATTGACGTAAATGTACCGTATATTGGAGGATAACGTTAGCATATGATAGTGAAGGGAGCTAAGTCGCTCACGGCTAAATAGAACATTCAAAACAAGTGTTAAACTTACTCTTATTTATATGGTATTTTGCAAATGTGCACTCGAAGTTTAGCTGTATGTATGTTAATGCATTATGTGCGTTAATATGTTTAGCTGCAGCAAGTTGTCACTATTGTTTTGCTAATGAACAGGTGCGAACACTGTGGTTAGTTTCGTTTTAAATGTCTCAAATCATTCGTCTTGAGGCTAAAAAAATCTCTCACAGCAAACAGAGCATACGAGTTATGCTCTCACGTTGTGTGTATAATTTTCATTCCGTGGATTTTAGGCAAGCATACACTCACAACATGAGCGCATTACTAGCATGCGCTGTTTGCTGTGACATATTTTTTTGTCTCAGGACGAATGATTTGAGACGTTTAAAACGAAACTACCCGCGGAGGAGTTCAGGAGATATAATTTAGCTAAAGATTGCCATAGCAGTACTACATGTGTGTTGTCTTGACACGCCGGACGAAGGGGGGTGGGGTGCGCAGTTACTCATTATCATTTAAAGAGACATACACCAAAACAGGTTGCTTTGAGCATAGCTGTTTTTGAGAAGGCAAAAAGGGTTTTCTTTAAACAGCCATTGAGTGTTTTTAAGCAAAATATGTTACAGACATTTCATGAAAAATAACAGACATTTCATGAAGACCCTAATAAATCATACCTACTTGTTGAAAGTGCTCATACGATGAGCCCTTTAAGGGAAATCCCGAAGTTTACAATGACTAACCTTATCTACCCAGTGTTTTAAAAACTCTTACAGCACAAGCTGTTGAAAAAACTTAAGGCAAAGGACAAAAACGTGTATGTGTTTATGTACACAAAGCAACAATCAAAAAAACATTAAAAACTTAATCGGAACTCAAACACAGGTAACCTCTCATCTAATACCGCTAAACTAACTAAATTGATACAATTTACTTTGTATATTTAGTAAGTTGATTATAATACAGTATAGCCTATTACTATACATCTTTGAATTGCTTATGTATTGTTTATGTATTTCTATCAAATTTGCATTCACAGGGTCTGTTTTAAAGTAGCCTATGGGTAGTCAAAGACTGTGAGACATTGGCCCCATCAGCCTGAGCCATAATCCATCTTTGGATACAAGCTGCACAAGTCCTGCGATAGTATACTAGTGACATAAGTCTTCCAACATAACATCTTAAAGTCTAAATGCGCAACAAATGTTCATATTAAAATGATATGCAAATATTAGATGCTGAGGGCTGGGTTTTGTCATTTGTGCGAAGATTGGGTGAAATGATGCAGGAATCATTTCTCTTTGATTCAGATACCATGAATATGTATTTTCTGAAAACATTATTAATGACTGCTTGTTTACACATTCACGGTCGTTTAAACGCGGTCTCACTAATAATGTGTGAAAAAAGTTTCTCTGTTAACTTTGAGTCTATGTTGTCTGTCAAGGGTAATGATGGTTAACGGATATGGATGAGAAATAAAAAAGCAATAGAATTAATCTTGGAGAACGGTTTTGGCTATTTCTACAGAGACTTCAGTGTTCAATGAGTTGTTTGAGCTAGACACAAATGTAAATATCTGGAATAACAACTTTTTAGTGAGTATAACTCATCTCACACCACCCTTTATTTGTCAATCACTTGGCAGAGACCTAGCCCTATCACCAAATGACTACAGGCCTATTTACTCTCTTTGCCACTGCATTGATGAAATTAACAGCTGAATGTGTCAAAACTTCCTTTAGTTGTCCAACACTTGTTTAGCTGTGCATTTACAACCTGAGCACTGTGCTGGTTTACATCAACTGCACTTCTATTTATAATATTTTTTTGTTCTTATTCTTTTTATATATACACTCATTTTTAATCAATTTTATTGCTGTTTTATTGTTTCTTAAAAATCTAAAGTATTTGTGATCTTAAATCATTTGTATTTTAAAGGTACGTCTTATTTCTCTCTGTCAATAATTTTATGTAAAGCACTTTGAATTGCCCTTGTGTATGAAATGTGCTATATTAATAAACTTGCCTTGCTTTGAAACAACAATACATTTTAATACAATTGCTATTTTCTGAGATTTAAAGGGATAATCCAACCAGAATAAAAATTACACTAATGTTGCTCAAAACATGTATGACATTCTTTCTTCTGTGAAAGGAAGAAAGAAAGAAATAGGTTTTGAGAAATGTCTGTATTCAACGGGAAATGTGGTTTTGATCCATACAATGGAAGTCAATAGGAGACAAGATTATTTGGTTACCAATGTACTTAAAAATATATTTTTAATCATTTAAATTTTTGGGTGAACTATGCCTTTAAGTCTCATTATTGTCAGAATACACACCCCAGGTAAAATACAGTTCAATTACACTTACACTTTCATAAGTGTACTTAAAGTGCTCTATTTTCATACATTTAGTTTGTACTTAATATATTAAAAAATATAGTATTTCTATTAATGGGGTCTCAAAATAGTACAATAGTGTTCATCTTAAAGGCTTGTCCACACCGGGACAATAATCGCGCGAGCATATTGCCAGTATTTTTCGTGACGTTTTTCGCCGTTGAGTTTTTCACTGGCGATGAGCCGAGTGAACGTGCAAATTCACTCCCCGACATTAGAAGGCACTTCATGAAAAGCAGAAATACCCCGGTGGCGCTGCACAACTTTAGACATAGAAGTAGAATTCAAGTTGCCTTGATGCATCTCTACTTACTTCCTCTTCGTCATTGGTAACAATGTGTGCTTGGGCAAGACCGTTTTGTGCTTGAGCGCCACCAAGTCGTGTTTTACTGTAACTTCAGCAGCTCAGGCACGTAAACAATAACGCCAATGTCATTGGTTGGCCAGTTTTTCCGAAAATGTTTTGCCTGGGGCGTTTTTCTCTTTAATCACCTTTTTATGCCTGCGTCTGTGTGCATACTCACGTTGGTGGCACCCTTTGTTTAGTCACGAGGCGTTAAACGACGGCGATAAGCAGGGTGCACACTATTATCGCCCCAGTGTGGACAAGCCTTAAGCTTATCTTAAAAGTACTAAGGAAAAACCTTTGTACAAAGTGAGTGTGTGTTTTAATTTTTTCACCTGGGACACTAAGCTCAGTTTCGTTCTACTCAGAGTTTACCCCTTCATGCATTAAATATTCTTTATTTATAGATGAACAATCACGTTTTTTTATACTGTACTATTTATCCATCCTGTCAATACAGTCTTTTCTCTCTGTTAGAACTCAAGTTTTACATCACCAAACAATTTTGCTTTGCAAATTTTTCATGTCACACCAAAGCCAAAGCTATAGTACCATGGCATCCACCGGCACTGCTCACCAAACACTGCACCTAAACCTTGTACACACATAATCACATACATACACACACACAGCACACTCACCTCCCAGCCCTCTGCTGAGCTGTTTGTTTAGGAATCTTGGCCTGAAAATTGTATTCCATCGACCATGCTCGCTATCAACACACAATTATCTGGGTTAATCATGTGGAACAGTGGCAAATTCACCTGGGGCTTAGGAACTAATGACATTCGCGTCTGGCCTGCTTTAGTGAAATAGCCCCACACCTGCAGCGGGAGAAACGAGATTGCCAAAGAAAATTTGGTCTCATTTTGTCCCCCTCCCATCTACGGCTGCACCCTCGCCTCTTTTTCTCTCTCTCTTTCTTTCCCCATCTTTCTTCCTCCCCATTCTAAAGCACGCTCTTTCGCTCCTACACCCCGACCGTTTACTTTCTTTGCTCGTTTCCATTCTCTTCTTTCTCACGTTTTCCCTTTTCTATGTTTTCATCCTGTCAACTTATCATCTTGTGTTATTTCCTTTTCACTCTTTCCATCTCCTGCTATCACAATACCCATTCCTTTCCTTCAGGTGTCACCCCTCCTTCCATTTTTAAACAATGAGTCCGCTACAATACATCAGCAAAAGCCATCAGAGTGTCATCGTCGATCGGGGGAATTTTGATCTGCGAATCAAAACTCATCAGATGAGAAATGCATGAAACACCAGACAGCATCTCCCTACCAGACCCGAGATGCTCACATGCACGCTGGACGCCAAGATGTGCTCGCGCTGCATAATCACGGTGTGATTGCGAGCAGGCAGAATGATGCTGTCACGACATCACCTCTCCCACAATTCCCCAGCTTTATGAAGTCATTTCAGCCAACTTCCAATACAGGAAGAGGGTCTCATCGCTCATAATTATTTATCGATACAGTGACATACTTTTCTCATCACATGCCGCATCCATGTGTGAAATAGCAGCGTGCAACTGGGAGATTATTACCTGTGTGATTGTGATATGCTCCCTGTGTGCTTGGGATAATCAGCAAGGCACTGCCACAGACAAGGCTGCCAATCAATGCACCACTGAATCAACTAAACTCTTTCCTCCAATCACATGGGTGTTGAATCTAGATCTGGGTAAGCTGGCATACCCATCACATTCACAAAAGAACACGTCCCTTTATGAACATGATTATGTTACATGCCAATTAAATGGCATATAGTGCAAGATTTGAGGGCACTCTGTTGTATTCTTTACCCAGTATGGCTATTCAGTCCAAGGGTGCAGTGTTTGAGTCAATGCCAACATATCACACGAAAGGCCAGACCATTTTACACACTCTACATAAATATCTCACACAAAGACGCCCGCAAGTAGACTCCTCCACATGGGGCCAAGATACTCAGAGTTAATTGAAAACTAAAATAAATAATCAAATTTAAGGCTTAAAGGTGCATTTCAGCTCATGCGAAGGAAGCACGTGCATGAGAGGAACGTGGTGTTATCCTCCAAAGTCCATGACATGGTTTAACAGTCTCACAGAATTTATAAAACGCCCCTGAAGGCCCACATAATCTCTCCTTTTTTCCAGCTTAATGGGAGATAATACAGGAGCGTACCCTGATGAATCAACACGCAACCGCAGCTTTAGTTTGATAATTAATACCGACGTTGGAAATAGATTTGTGATTTGGCAACGCAGGTCTCTCGGTCTGATACGGCAAACGTCCCTGCGCAAGCCAAGCCCTCCGTTCCAGCCGGATCTACATCCATTCAGCTAATCTCATTTTTTCAATAGTGTTAATTCTTTGACTAAAGCCTGTTATCTCATTAAGAGCCTTGCCATGGGATCCGATGGCACCCTGACATCTGTATTCATTTGCCTCAAAATTAGTCCTGACACAAATTTAATGAAAAAATATTCTCCAAACACAGGAGATTAGAAGACGGGCCAGGAATATTGGAAAAAAATCCTTTCTATAGAAAAAAGGTTGTTTTTCTATTTTTTTTTCAACAGAGGTGGTTTAATAACATTTCCATGCTGCCTCTTCGGTTGTTTCATTAAACCTTATGTGTATTGAGGTCAAACACAAATCCCTCCTAAGATTCTTAAATCTTGAAGCTGAAATGGTCTTTTCTACTGCGAGCTCAAGGTTCTGTATGTCACGTTCCAATTTAATGATCAATGACATGTCGGTATATCGGTAGATTTTTTTATTAATCTACTGACCAAAACAATTCAAAACAAAAGCGGACAGCAAGGTAAATCCTTCCTCATCAAGCACCTTCTTCACACCTCCTTCTTCTATCAGTGCTGACTGCACGAGTACCATCACTGATAATTCTCTCCTCGAAAAAAGACATGAAAGCACTCATGGATGAAAAATACTTGGATTTAATCTTTCTCTCATTCTCGCACACACTTCCAGTACACTGTGTCGATAATTTTTTCTCAGGAAGAGTGTGGTGCGGAAGGGATGTGAACGGGGGAGGAAAGAAGAAAAGTGAAAGTGGGACCAAACTCATAATCATTGTTCATTTCCTAATGTACAAACTGACCCAATACCACCACTGATCCTTTTTCCCTGACATTTGCAACATCAAGGCCACAGGTTTGATTCCCAGGGAATCCACGTACCATTAAAGCATATAGCTTGAATGCACTGCACTGTAAAAAAAATATTATACAAAATTTTTCAGAGTTTTCCCACATATAATGTCAAGAAAACAGTCCTTCTACAGAACTTTACTGTTATTTTTACAGATTTTTCATGTATTTTATACAATCATAAAATTACGGAAAAAGACCACAAGGGAAAAACAGGTGAAACGTAATTTTACAGGGGGAAAAAAACGTATTTAAATGATTATCCATAGCGCACCCAGCTGCCGGAAAACTTCAGTTCATACAGGACTTTTTGTTAGTTAATTTTTTGGAAATACGGTCAAAAAACTTAAAATTACAGAAAAGACCGCAAATTTACAAGAAAACCGGGAAAAACTTAAATTTACAGGAAAACAAATATTTTACAGTTTACTTCTAACCCCAGCTGCCAGAAAATGTCTGTTTTAATAGGGGATTTTGATTAGGTGTGTGTTACACTATATACTATTTTTCAGCCATTGGGTTGGGAAACAGAAAATGATACAACAATGGGTTGGGTCAAAAACAACCCAGCATAGGTTAATTTACAAACCAATGGCTAGGTTCATCCCTTTTGACCCATAGCTTAATTTTTTTAGACTGTCTGTACAGTACGCCAACCATACATTCTCCCTTAAAACTGGAGAGCAGCAAGCAGCCCTGGCAGGGTTGAACAAGAAAAGGCCTGCCAGGCTCAGTGCCAAAAATGGACAGGGGTTTGTTCAACACCACAGCGTGTGTGACATGTCTAACAGAAGCATGCTGATCTCTCCGATCCTCATTAACCTGCCGCAGAGCAGAGAGGGGATTCACAGGGCACAGGGGCGCACAGCAATCACAGAACTCATTATGGACCCTAAAAGAGTTGGCCAGAGTGAGAGAGCAAGAGAGAGGTAGACAGAGAGAGAGACAGAGAGAGAGAGATGGCTGGCATCGCTGAAATTAAAGGACAGCCGTTTGCCGAAGCAAATGAGATTTAAGTGCGATTCTCACCATACAGAAGACGTTCACAGTACCACTGCAGTTTGATACAGACTGTGGCCGCTGAATCTGATTTAAATCAACTGAACTTTTACTTTCTGATCAAATAAAAGCAGCCATCCGATGCCCTCTCCAGGGACAACATGACAGGCCCCAGGCCTATTGAGCAAAAGCCCAGACAACGCATCATCTCAATATGACCTCCGGAGGGCCCACTCATAAACAGACAGCGCACAAAAGGAGGGAGCGTAATTGTGGAGGGGACAGTGGTCCAACACCAGGTCCCCTGGTTGAGAGGTCTTGTAATTTTCTCTTCTTGGCCAGCAAGTTTGGAAGGTAATTGTGCCTCCTGGGTGTGTCTTTTAGATGAATAGTATGATCCTAAACTATAAAGGCCATGTATACAAGCAGTCTGTGGTGAAGAACACCTTACATCTCATATAGCCTACATGGTAGGCTATATGAGAGCAGTTTTTTTATGATTTTGCACTTATGCTTTTTGTGTCCTCATGTTGTTCCAATTGCTTCCATTGTTTACCTCATCTGTAAGTCGCTTTGGATAAAAGCGTCTGCTAAATGACTAAATGTATATCTGTGAACTTGGGCCTGCATTTCATAAAAATGTATGGAGTGCACTTGGTAACTGTCAAGTTACTTTCAACTTTAAAAGTCACAATCTTAGTGTATGTGCACAACACTACACCATTCTGAGTGGACAGTTAACATTTTATTGACACACACACACACACGCGCACACGCACACACACGCACACACACACACACACGCACGCACACACACGCACACACACACACACACACACACTACTTTATCCAAATGGTTGGTAATTGTTCATCTTCTTTAGGATAAATCATAGCCACAAAAATGCAAAAACGAGCTATCCTTACTGCATTTTGCTTGCTTTGCTAAACTCAAATTTAGTAGTTTTTTAGGCTATTTATTGACGTTACGTGAGTGTACCGTGTCAGATATTTGTGTCTAGCCACCTCTTTTAACCGCATCCTTATGATCCTACCTCGAGAAACTGTGGAGATTAAAATGCTTTGGTTGGTGATGTTAAAGCTCCTGAGGTAATTGTTCTGGACAGTTCTATCTCTTTGGGACAAAGCCCCTCGGTGATGAGGGGGACGAACAACTGCGCGAGCCGCTAGGCCAGGCTGACAGTCAAGCAGGGGGAAAAGATCGAGTGAGGGGGGGGTGAGCAAACGCCAGTAATGAATCTGCCAACACGCGCGACGGAAGAAAGAAAAAAATTGAATGCGAGTCTAAATAACCGAATGTGACTCCCCCTTATTCATTAAAACCTACCTTAAAACATCAATTCTTCGCGGTGGTTTGACGAGCTTCGCGACTGACAGAGATGTTTAAGTTGGTCGCGGCGGCGGAAGCGGATGTGACAGGTCCAGGTGTAATTATACGCGCCAAGCTCGCGACTCAGAAAACAATGTGGCGAGCAGCGTCAAATATTAAAGACAGATCTGCGCTGATGAGGCGCGCTTCGCTTCATCTAAAAGTTCACCATCTCGGCGAATATCTCAGGGGTCTGTTTGCCTTTTCCAATTATAAAGGTGTGACAATAGACTCGACGAATGTATTGTGATTCGTTCATGCGAGAATGCCTCTAAAGCAAAACGGCGAACATCGAGGTTCGGATTAAATGTGATTCGTGTTTATTTCAAATGTACAGTTATTATCTGAGCTCCCGCGTCTTATTCATAAAACAGTGATTTATTTTCAATCTCAGCACTGTTGTTCCAGCTATCTAGGATGAGCTTCTTGGAACAGTCCCACAGATCCCCAGAGTGAGCGCTTATTGCGTCGTGTGACAGTTAAGACTTGAAGCAACACTGCCCTCTAGTGGATACTTTATATAAACAGACACCATTTAGGTAGATGTATACTGCAGCTTGCTATACATTCTGTGCAGGTAAGAGAAACTCCGATTTGAATGTCACTAATTTGCACAGACATGACATACAGAGGTGTGACTAGACTAATTTAAAACCATGATCCATATAGTCCGTTTAATTATCAGACGTCATAAATCAGGCATGTGTTGGATTAATGTATTCTGGTTCATTTATGCACAGAACCCAGTTCTACATGCGTTACCCCTTTGCTAATGTAGGTGTTTCCTATTTGGCTATAATCGACTGAAATGATTGCCAAATGTGTAAATTCATAAAAATGTAATCATTGTTTCCCAAATAACGTTAATGTACCTTAATTCACATGAAAGGTACATTGTAACAGTCACCCTGGGTTTCAAATATAGGTTGGCCATTTATTTTACATTGTATTTTACATAGATTTGTTGTATCCCTTCATGGTAAATAATATCTGTAATATCTCACAGTAAAAGGTCGATTTACAGTCTCAGGTTTGCACACTCAATCCATTTATTTAATTCTTAAAATTTTCTATTAAAGTGACAGCATCAACATTATTTTTTTACTGACAGAGGCGAGCTATTTATGCAATTGTTCAGCTTGAATTCCTGCAGTTATTTTTGCAGTTTAAAATGGTAAAATGTTGTTAAAATATAACTTTATTGCTGTACAAAAAAGATGTTGTTTTAAATGAGAGGATGGCTGATATGTTGAAACATTTGGCCTCCATAACAGCCATATGTAGAGACACCTCAGGGCACCTCAAATACATAACCATATAGCAATAAAATTGTTTACAAAACAAACAAAAATAAATAAAATAATGCAACATATAGACAGAGTTCATTTGATATGGCATACAGTACATTTGCTTGTAAGTACATAATAGCAAAAAAGCAAGTGCCGATCCTAGACGTCTGGGGGCCCTAAGCAAACTTGTGAGGGGCCCTTGTACAAGTAATTCATATTTGATAAAGGCCTAAACATAATTGTAAACTAAGAAATAAAAATAATAACTCAATAAACACACTGAAATGAATGAAGACTGAAAAAACGAAGCATTAAACATTAAACTGGGGTTTAATTTTATACTTTAACAATTAAGTATAAAATTAATTTAAAATTTTGATTGACCTAACACATGGCTCTGGATCAATCTAGCTGTTAAAAAAACGATAACACGCAAACACCTTGTTTTAACTACCAAAAGAGGGATTTACTAACAACAATAAAGCATGATAAATACAGTTTTGTCAAAAAAGCTAAACGTATTAAAACACATCAATAATTCTCTAAATGTGATGGCACAAACAAAAAATTACATATTATCCTATCATGGGCAAACGAAAAATAGTGGACAAATACTGAATTTGTAAATCTGTACTGGAGAATTGTTTTGTAAGTAAATCATTGCATAATTTGGCAAAACTAAATAAGTACAAAAACATATCCCTACTTCTTCTTGCCATTTTCTTCTCCGCCCAGACGGATAGCTCCATTTTAAAGCCATGATCATATGAAAAGACGCATATCAGCACATCATGCGCATGTCATTTGGCGACCTGCCACCCACTGCATGACATCCGAGTATGTAACAGTAATTCAATAAATGAAGTATTAAAAAGGACATTCCCAAATGATTACTCTAAGTTGAATCTGCAAGTAATAAAAATAGTGTCTTGTTTACAATAGTGTTTTTAATTTGGTACTCAAGGGGTGGTGCAGGTGCCCTACACAACCTGCGTAGTCTGCATATTATAAGGATTGGCTCTTTGAAAAACAAATGTATACTGTTGTAAAATTACCAATTTGTAGCTATTTTGTATTAAACACTGCTATTATAAACATGTATTCAGTTCTTCTGTATCCTCCTAACTATGCGAGCTAGGATAGTGATATGGGGTACCCAGAATGTCCTGTCTCACTAAGGACCAGAAAGTCCGATTAAGATCATGTACAAAGTGCTGTGCTTAGATAAGCATAAGAGTATTTAGCATTTTTAATGAGCTTTAACTGAAACTAAATAGTTATTATTTCAACAGTGGCAAATGCAACACAATTTCTTTTGGACGAATAGACTTACTCCTGTTTTAACACAACAGTACTACACACATTCCTCTCGTAGTGAGCACATTATCTTCTCCGTGATCCTAGTTGATGCCCTACTAACGGATGGAATGAGCAGAAGGAACAGTCCAGTCAGAAGGCTGAGGAAGGCAGCGGTGGGAGCCAGCATGAAGGATGGACCATAGTGCACACTGAGCTGCAGACTGGAACACACTAACCGCCTTCGCTGGAGGCCGTACCTCTCTAAAGAGTCTGACACCTGCATCCACACAGCAAACATCAGCACTACAAACAGAATTAAGACACCTGAAAGGAAAAGGAAGAGTAAAAGAGTTTGGAAGAATAAAAGAACTATGAATGGAGAAAAGAAAGAGTACAAAAAACTTAGTACATAAAATTGAACCATGGAGCTCCCGCAACATCATCATGTAAAAACTGTCAGTGAGGCATGAGCAGATACCAAAATGTATGAATGAAATTTCATCAAATGTTAAAATAGTTTAAAATGTTATACTTTCCTTACCCCCGGTTATAAAGAGAGCCCCTGCAGCCTCATACAGGCGATGGCTGGTCCTTGTGGTCGCACAGATAGTGACAAATCCTCCAATCAACACAGACGTGGCTCCCATCACAAAAATGGCACACCAAAATGCCCTTTGCACTAGAATTAAGAAATAATGTTAGTTAAGAACTCTAGTCAAACATCATTTTGTGGAGGAAATTGTTGCTCGGGTTCTGACCTGTGGCATAGTTTGAAGTTGAAGGGTTATTGGTAAATTCAGAGACAGGAGCGTGGGACAGGTAGCCTGGTATACAAACCTTCTGGGATGGCTGATTGGCTGAAAAAAATGGAATCGTATAAAAATAATTGTCAGCAAAAATTTAGAATAAATCTAAAACAATCTAGGAAGCGAAGAGCAAATGTGCTCGGTTTTTAATGTAGGCCTATACATATATTAATGCAAAGTATAAGGTTTTATAATAAATTACAACAGAAATAGTTGACTTACTAATCCAAAAAGCCAACATGCTTTCCTGCTCTCCGTCTGAACTCTTCCGGTAAGAACATCTCCAAAAGAGCCCTTCATGATAGAGCAAAAGTGTATTCTCAGACTGGTGCCTTCCATCTGGTTGTATATCCTGCATAGTCTCATCAAACATAAATGAATGAGTCAAAAAATATATATTTTATTATGACTTCTCTAACACAACTAAAGTGGCAAGTTCTGTAGGAGTACATTTGCTCAGTATGTGTGAACAAATATGCCCAACACTTACCTCTGTGACTCTCCGTAGTCTGAAAACAGTTGCATCATCTTTGTCACAGGATTCAGATACCAAAAGCCAGTAATCAGAACCAAGAGACCCCAACAAAAACATTGAAGTTAGAGCTCCAAAGAACCCAGCCAAGAACTGTAACACTACCAGATGCATAGCCTCTGGGTCGCCTTCCTGTCAGTTTTAAATCCTCACATTACTTTTTGGTCGGTTTTATCCAAATTGTCCAGCTGCGTTGTCCACATTATTTCTTGTCCTTCCATCTATATGTGAGTTCTGTCTTAGTGTTGCCACTGTGCAATGACCAATGATAAAAAAAGAGCAGACCTCACTATTCTTAGAGTCTAGCTGTAGGGACCTATTTTAATACAGACGTCTGTCTGTAGTAACAAGTAGTAAAATTCATCTGTCTGCATTATTCAAGAGAGCTACAGTTTGTATCTGAGAGTCATAATTTAATGATTGTATCAATATTTATATTAAGTTACACTTTGCAATCAGAGCATTTTCTTGAACTGAAGTTACAGTATGTACTGGTGAGGTAATGGTATAGAAAATAGAATCTGTCATCATGTGTTACTGGAGTCAGTGTTAAGTTACCTTATTTAATAAAAATAGCTGTGCCAGTGTAAAAAGTTTATTTAACTAGAAACTGATCTACCAGAGTCTCAATACATTTATGTCCTAATTAATTGCTACAAATTTAATTTTAATGTTATATGTAAGTAAACATGTAACACACAATTTCACAAAAATGACCAAATGACTTTTAACATAACAGACTTTTACCTTAACCTACAAGTATGAAGTATTATTCTGATGATTTTTCATAAACACTATGGAGGGTTAACCGGTAATGAAAATTAAACTATTTTACAGATAACAAAGGCAATATTTGAACATTTTAACAATATATAAACAAAAAACAAAAAACAAAGGAAAAGCACAAATCACAACACAAAAACCAAGACAAATACAAATACAAAACTCAAGACATGGCTTCTCTGTTTAGGGTGCATAAAGCAGCATTTAACAGCAAACCAAATCAGTACAGCAGACACAAGACAAGAGGAACTTAGAAGGGTTAACAAAGGGAAACAGATGAGCGCGTGGATGTATCATTGAATGATTAATGAAGAAACAAGAGGGTGGGGTCGAGACTCGCAAAGGGATAACACATGGCTCATAGAAAACAAACAATGGCCATGTGCTTCCATCCACAGAATGGAGGACAGAAGGGCACATGGCAGATGAAAATCATGAGAACACAATAACACACAGAGCAGGAGTTTAGATGCTGAAACCAAGAACGAAGACTAAAAACTGGGAGTCAGGTTTCGTAATAAGAATCGATAGAAAGAAGGAACTTGTCTGATTGTTTTCTTTTTGTTGAACGTACGGTATTCTTTAGAGCATGATTTTATTTTGCATTTTGGGAGAGAGTGGAATCCTTTTCTCATTTTGAATTCAGGCAACTGTAAAGTAATTTGAAAGATTTGTATGAAAGTTGAGACCATCCACAATGAAGGGCCAATAAAGAGACTTGCACACTAAACGGAAAGCATGGGCATTTTTTATCGGTAGAATCAGTCCCAATCACTATGTTTTTGTAGCATTTTATCTTTCTAGTCAAAGTGGCTGTATGGATTTGGATTTCCTACATTTCGTATTATATATACTGTACTTACAATGCCCCGGAACGAAGAAACAGAAGATAAGACATAGGTTGTGATTGGCATGAAAACACGAAACGTTTCACTATCTCTTCTTGTCTGTGTGGCGGTAGTATATGTGTGTATGTTTCTGAACTAACCTCACTGAACATCCGCTTTTTTTGTCAATGTGTATCAGATCATACTCAGACATAACAAGACCATATTTAAACAGAGAAATCTGACATTAAGGGATTTGATGATCAAATATGGGCCTGTACAACTAGGGATATACGTCACCTCAAACACAAATCTATGTAAATGCACAGCTTATGACCTAATTTATAGGCTATAGTTATTGCTAAAATGAGGCTGATGTTCACCTCTTTTATTTCCTTCATAGAAAAAGCTGTTCACTCACTTCATACACTTCATCAACTTCCAGGTCTTTTTATATGATAATTATAACATCTTTACAAAATGATCTCTTACATTTTTGGTTAAAAAAAAACACACAGTATATTTCAGTATTAATATAGGTGTATGTTCATACAATTTTTATTCATAGTTTATGTTAAAGGGATACTTTACCCAAAAATATAAATTCTGTCGTCATTTACTCCCCTTCGAGTTGTTCCAAATCTGTTTACATTTCTTTGACTCCCATAGTAGGAAATTGCTTTATCATTTTTTTTGTTCTGTTGAAAATGTTTTCCTACTATGGTTGTCAATGGGTGTTGAGATCTGTTTGGTTATAAGCATTATTCCAAATATCTTTCTCCGTGTTCATTAGAACAAAGAAATGTATACAGATTGTGAACAACTCGAAGGTGAGTAAATGATGGCAGAATTTTATTTTTGGTTGAAGTATCCCTTTAATGCACATTTCTATTATACTTTATTAATTTTATATGAAGACATATCGCATTTTATAACACTTAACTTTTCTCTGAACTTATTTTTGAAACTCAATTTATAAACCCATTTGCATGGCTCTTACAGTAGGATATAGTTTATGCTTATGTTTGATGTTTTTGACCCGCAGGACATATTTTTAGATGAGAACTTCTATGCATATTTACAAACAGCCACAAGATGGCAGAATAGAACAATAAATATATTTTGCTACTGCAATGTATACGTAAACAACGAAACTGAAACTTATCGAGACTTGATTTCACAAGTAAAGGGGCAGTTACGATACAAAATATTAATTGAAAGGTTTATATAATATTGTTGAGCATTGAGAATGTTCCCATTTTCTGTCAAGTTTTTGACCACACATTTTTGGATGAGAACTACGATGCATATTTACAATCATCCACAAGATGGTAGCACAATAGTCTGGTAATCCACAATAATGCCTAGAACGATCAAAATATATGCAATAATGTTTGTATACGTAAAAACATTGAAACAGAAAATTATCGAGACCTAATTTTACAAATAAAGGGGCAATAATGATAAGATATTAATGTATAGGTTTATATAATACTGTAAGAATGTACCCATTTTCTGTCAAGGACCATCTCAAAAACACCCTCATTGAAAGATCATGCAAATATATTTTATATTAAAACCAAACAAAACAAACCAGCGAGTTAAACAAACACACGTTTATAATCTGTGATTCATTTCTGATTGGATTGTCTCTTCACAACAGACAATTTGGTTCAGGTGCACAAGTGAGCGCGCTTGCACGTGTAGTTGCGGAGAGAGCGCGTGGAAAGGGCGGGACCGGACATGAAAACGTCACTCACAGGGCGGGGCCACGCGCTGCAGCAGCGCAGAGAAGCGCAGGAGGCAGAGCGGTGGAATTTGGCAACAAAGATTCGAAAGCATCACCAACTCTCCCAATGGCGATATGGATTGACACATCACCCCACTGACGTGTGAGTAGACATCCAGAAGAGTTTTGAGGCTCTTTGATGATTACCCAACCACAAGAAAGGCAGTAGCACTGTTTCTGTGCTCCGTGGTGCGCAAGACGGCCGAACTAAAAATAAGTTACGTTTGTTTTGATCCACTCCGTCATGACATGGACGTGTTGTTATTGTGGATTACCCGATTTGCTTGCCGAAGCGAAAGCCACTAACGATTGTTTGTGACGATAAACCTGAAAATGTGTTTTGTCGGTGACGAACTGCGGAAGGAAGGTTAAAGTATGAATGCAGTATGACTTGAAGGGCCAGTGTTTTCTTAGCTTTATTTCTTTGATATTTAATGTGAAGTGATTCGGGGTTTCCAGTTCCCAGAACCGTCAAAATCCACGTTATTATCTTAAACTTGTAAGTTACACATTGTATGCCTTATAACTTAATGGGGATGTTGTCTTAATAATCAAGTGTGCTATTGTTTATGGAGTTGGTTGTACAAACCAGCAATATTGGTGAGGGTCGTTTTGTTTGCACGAGTTAGAAATAGCTGGTCTGTTTATTCAAACGTTAAATGTATGTGCCAATGTAAAAAGGTCTCCTACAGACCATGTGCCAAAGCTGATCAGACATTCTCTAAGGTGGTGTCTGGTTTACCTTGTTTGATTTTGATTTATTAAAGGTCAGACGTTGTTGCATAAATGCTGTTTGGTGCTTGGTTTGGTGATTTGTGGCAGTCACTCGGCTGAGAGGAAAACATGGGCACATGGCAGTCTCTCCACATAATTGCTACATTAAATAAAGTCTGACATAAAGGGACAAGGCAGTTAGAAAATACAATTTCTCCTCACTTTCATCTCCTTGAGTCTTCTTCGCCTGTATGAGTTTATCTCTTTTATGCAAAACACAAAGAATATATTTTGGAAGTGGCCTCTCTTTTGTTTTTGGTTCATACAATGGAAGTTAATGAAGGACCTATTTGACTGTTGTTATGAAAAAAACTAAAATATATTTTTCGTGATTTAAATTGAAAAGTCATACAGTTTAGGATGACAAACAGTAATGCATGTGGGCAATTCCAGCGTTATGGACGTGACATTTTGCGTTATGGATGTGGCATAAAAATGCTCAGAGACTGAATTTGTTACGAATAAATTGAACCATCTGTTTATATTTGACTAAATCCTTGTTGATAGAGTCTAAACATCAAAAAATGTCAGTCTATGAACACATTTTCTATTTTAAAAAAGGGAAATAAACATGCGTTATGGATGTGACTTTGTAGGATTTCTGTGATATAAAATGTACAATCCTGAAGCAATAATACCCAATGAATGGAGAAGGGATGCCTCTTTATAGAACATAAAATAGTTTCTTTATTTTAATTTCCATGTGTCCATTTATGAGGAATATGTAGCGTTATGGATGTGACAATCCTGAAAATGGCACTTTCCTGACTATGAAAAATCATGCACTAAAAATAAAACAAATGCTTTACAAATATGAAGAGAGATCTCACATGGGTATTTGAACCACCAAATGTTAAAATCTGTGCTGTTACCATAGTAAAAACCTTTGTTAAATTTTTTCACGGCAAGGTTGACATTTTCATGGAATTGCCCATGTGTAAATGATGACAGAATTTTCCGGCTGAACTATCCCATTTTAACTTAATAAAGTGATGTACCAGGGTCTACCCAACTGAATGCAAGATGGATATCTTTGCATGTTACATAATTGTAGTTTATCCTATAAAAGCTGTCTTGTTTTGACTCATACATTAGCATTAAATTCATCTGAAAGCCAGACAAAGACAGCGCACTGTAGTGCTGTTCTGTTGTGTTTCAGCCACTAGCCAGTCGATAAAAACAACTCTTTTCATCCTCAGCCCGAGTCATATTTAGCTCTGCTGAGATCAGTGTTTCAGTCTCATGTCACAGTCATTTAAAGGGACAGTTCACGGTCAAAAATTGTATTAACCTTTCAGTTATTTACCTGGGATATAAGGTACTACAAGTCCACATGGAGCTGAAATAAGAGTATGTCTGTTTATGTTTCTGCCCCAGAAAGCACTTTAGTGATGGTTGTAAACATTGCACGTGGTCCTCAACCATATGCTGTGCTAATGGAAGGGTGTTATGTAATTGTGGTCCTGATGCAGACCATTCAATGATATGTTCCTTCAACAGTCACTTAGATGATAGAGTCCTGAAAGCAATGGTAGATGATAAAGCAATAAGCCCCAAGAAGCAGTCGTGCCACAACGCCCTTAGCTGCACTGTATCCCACTGCTTCGTGGGGCTTATTGCTTTTATAAAACAGTTACTCCATATGCTTAGCAAGGTTTCATAAAATAAAGTAAATAAAATGATATTTAGGCTATGTGGTGCGGTCAGCCGTTATATATCGGGGTATTTTATAACGGCTTAGAACTCCGCTCAGCCAATCAGAATCAAGGACCAGAACTGACCGTTTTATAAAATATAATATAACATACTATTCTAGGATACCAGCATAAATGCTGTTGTATTTATTTTAAATGTAAGCCATACTTCTGTATGTCATATAACATTGTGCTGTTGTTAACTATTGACTTTGTGTTGCTTTGTAAAAAATACAGTTTTAAAAGCTAAAAAGCCCAACTTCTATGAACACCTAAACACCAAATGATTTCGGATTTTGCTTTGGGAAAGTTTTACAACGAACATTATAAAGCATATACCTTACCTTTAATCCCACTACACTTTCAGTGTGTTTTTTTACCTTTTAAAACTAAAGTGCATAAAAAGAAACATCAACATTGTTTATGAAATTTAATGGAGTTAAAAGGTACAATATATTAAATCTAGCGGTGAGGTTGCAAATTGCAAGCCATGGCTTCCCCCCGTCCACTCACCCCTCATTTTTTGGGGGGTCATACGAATACAGGTATTTTCAAAACTGCAGTTTTTTTCTATGCGGTTTGGCAAATCGTCCACACGCGAACGCTGTACTCGGTCACTGAAACAGAACTTTTTTGAAAACTCCTGCCAGGGTGAAGATTTTTAGAAACGGAGATTTGGGGTATGACTGAGAATGAGTGCCGCTATCTCCTTTGTCTGACTTCAGATTCCAGGCTTCTGATTGGCCAACATGGCTTTATGGTCAGGGTTATATCGCCACCTGTTGGTTTGGCATGCATTTGACAGCGCTTTAAAGCGTGTTTTTGCGTATTGTTTTTTTTTTTCACTGTGCTGTTAAATCTGTTGTCCCGTGAGTGTTTTTGGGGCTGTTAAGACAGAACTCATTGAGTCATTGTCCATCACCCTTGTTCAGTACATTGATTCAAATTCATCTACTTCCTCAAGTTGACGCTTTGCTACAAGTGGTGATACTTGCATCAAACCACTTCCCTTAAGACCACTTAGCCTGTGCAAAACAGTCGTCTTCTCTCCAACTGCACGTATACATGCATAAGCACTCATTCATTTGCCTGTATCTTTGTAAACACTCCTACACTCTGAATTATTGTCTGTTCAACATTGATACAAAATGTTTCTCTTTATCAGACGTTGTTGAGCTTTTGGGTTTTTAAAGAAATCTCAAGATTTGTTTGAAGGTAATGTTTATGCCTGTGGCTTCTTCAGCAGATGTTTCACAGGAAATAGAAGTTAAAGTGATAGTTTACCCCAAAGTCACAATTCTTTCATAATTCACTCACTTTCATGTCATTCCAAACATGTATGACTTCCTTTCTTCTGCAGAACACAAAATATATTTTGAGGAACGTTGGTTCCGGACAACACTGGACCCCATCGACTTCCATTGTATGGACGTTAAACCACATTTTCACAAAAGATTTTTAATTTATTTTTATTATACATTTTTTATTAATCTTAGTACTGTTTACAGTACTATAATGTATAGCTCTAAGGTTTTCCTCCACATTTCTATAAACATGCACAGTATAGAGCAGTGGTTCTCAAACTGGTACTTGAAGAGACCCCTGGTGGCACGTGATACGACAGAAAATGTATTAAAATTAAATTAAACTAAATACAAAATATTGTGTGACGTGAGACTTATCTCACGAGAGGAGAAGAGACACGAGACTGGGTTCACGAGAACGAGAAGAGACGAGTTGTGGTTGTTTTCTCTATATGCTTTTGCATCATGCTCGTGTTAGCAGAGGTGGAGATCATATCACACTGTCAACCCTCCTTCCTCCTAAACCCTCACAGCCTTCAGAGAGACAGTTAGAACTACATAAAACACATCATGTTTTATGCTTACATTGCACATATACAGTATAAGAGACAGATGATCCGTTTTCAAAGAAGTTTGCCTGTGAATGTATTTAAAATAACGCAATGTGAACTTGTCAGCTCAGCTGCTGTCCCAAAGTGCTGCTGGCAGGCAGCGGGAACTGTGTTTACATTGAAAAACGGTGGGAAAGTAGCACTGGGGGATGGAAAATCACATAGTCTATGAATGCCGGGCCGGTCACTGTAGCTCACATCACTCACATACTTTCCGCAGTTATTAGCGTGTTTTTTACGGTACTGAAACGGTTCGCACCACAACAAAATGTGCACTCGCACAAATGCTCCCAAATATATTTTGAGGTCGCACAGGTTAAATTAAGGGAGCATATGCGACTAAAATAGTCGCAATCTTGAGTCCTGCACTCCGTCATGCCAATTGCGTAAGGAGATTGTGTTCTCGCCACAAGATCTCGTCACACCCCTACCTTACGTGTTTTAAATCCAATTTCAAATGTTTAATACATGATACATTTACATTTTACATGTATTACTTTGGCAGACGCTTTTATTCAAAACGACTTACAAGTAGGAGAGCATATAAACATTTTGTCAACACGCTAAACAGTACCGTTAGTTTACAAATAGATAAATATGGATTACATCTCAGCATATGTGGAATTTTAATATAGTTGTATGAATTATTGTTTATTTATCATTGGTCGGTGTAACTCAGACAGCTAGCTCAAACACAGAGCGGGAGTAGACAAATGCTTGTGTCTCTCACTCTCTCTTACGATTAAGCTTTAAATTATGCTTCTCATGTATATCTGCAATTGAACTGCTGTGTAAAACTGTTGTTATTGCTGTAATGTGTTAATTCAACAGTCAACACGTGTCTGCAGCATCTACTCGAGGTTTAATCAATGTGCCTGTTGCGATTTAGTTTTGACGCGCACTTTGACAAGAGCCGCTCTTTTGAGTCAAGAGAGTAAAGAGTCTGCTTGTTATATACAGCTGTTGTCTTGATGTTTAAGTAAACGTATATTTATTTATCTTTTGTGTTAAATATTCTTTCCACATTGTTTGTCTTTACTAAAGGTTTTTAGTCCTACTGCAAGTCCCCACAAAGTTATTCAATCCTCTATAAAAGTCATTTACAGAGCCCAATTTTCAGTGCGCTAAAGAAAAGTGATGTGTGTCCACTATTACTGCAGACTAACTTGAAAAACATGGAAAAAATCTTCTTTAGTTTGAAAACCGCTAGTAAAGTAAAGTTTGTATTATTAATAATTAGGGATGCGACAATAACGATAACCGATAATTCTTTAACATTGGAAGCCGATTACCGATATATTGGCCGATATACAGTTTCTAAATATTAAAATAGAATTCCATAAGACTGAAACAAAAGGCAAAAAGTAGACAACTGCTTTTATTTGAAAACATTCACCGCTGAAAACAAGTTAACTATTAGTTCTCTTTTTTACCCTGGAAATCATGTACCAAGCCAATTTTACACTAGTTAACGATTCTTTAACCTTCAAATTTTCTGGTGTATTTAAATGGGTCATATGGCGCGAATATGTGTTTTTCTGTGTCTTTGGTGTGTTATAAATTGCCCATGCATGTATTAGACACGTAAAATTGCAAAAATTGAATTGTCGGAATAAAAGATGCATTCTATCTAAAAGCAAATGCTCACCCAGACCTGTCTGAAACGCCTCGTGTAACCACACCCCGGCGAATGTACGTCACTTCGTAACATGACTTCACCAAGACCGCCCAAATCTAAGTGCAAGTAAGGTGGGCGTACTTGTAAATCTCATTGTATCATCACCGCCGCAGCCATGTTGCAGAGACGCTGTGTGTTTCGTTGTGAAAAGAAAGACTCTTTGTTTGCCCTGTCAAAAGATGAGACGACTGAAAACAAATGGTTACATTTTATTTACAACACTGCTCCAGAAAAGCACAATCCGAATGTTCAAGTTTGTGCAGCGCATTTCACCGAAGATTGCTTTTCGAACCTGGGAGAGATCAAGACCGGCTATGCACGAAAGCTTTGGTTAAAAATTGGGGCCATTCCAACCATTAAAACCTTGCAAAATCAGATTCGCAGCCTGTAAGTATATTTTCATCGTAAAAGACTTTGCTACGGACTAACACGGGTTGAATTTGTCGTGTGTTTGTGATCTGCAAATGCAGACACGCGCAACGTGGAAAAAAGACAACATAAGTCCTAATAATCAGTAATAATGTTCCAACTAGAGGCAATCATTTCGTGTTTATAATGGGGTTTATTGTCTTTGTTGAGTCGCGACGAGACGTTGCGTAACACTGGTGGATCAAGAAGGCTCAAAAGCGCTCGCGTATTTATTTTTTTACCATTCCCTGCTGTAATGCGAGCTTGTTTCTATCTCACACAAACTCTGTATGATGTATATGGTTGTTTGTTTATAGTCTTTATAACATCGTATATAAAAGGTAAAACAGTTAGCTATAGTTTTGAACTATTTATCATCATTTATTTTTATAAAACCTTACCAATCCTTTACATCCGTATCAGATTCGGGCTCTAATTGATATAAGGAAGTACCGCTGACATTTTATCACCTGTCACTACAATTGCTTTGGAACCTGATCTTCAGAATATTGTTGTTACATTTCCTTGACACGCTTGCAGTATTCGACCAATCACTACGCACTGGTTAACTGGCCAATCATAGCACACCTCGCTTTTCAGAGCGATGAGCTTTGTAAAAAATCGGCACATTTCAGAGAGGCGCGGCAAAGAGGAGATACAAACATGCGCGGTATGTGGAAAATAACTAAATGTGGTATGTGGTAAAAAATAAGTTTTTTAATCTTAAATCATGTATACACATTACATTACATCTAAATCAAACGATAATATTCGTTTTAGCCGTGTCATTTGACCCCTTTTATAAACAAATGATAAATGTTTTCAGTAGTAACATGCCAAACTGGTTTCAAGACCGAAAGCATTCAGACAGCAGTCTAATTCAAACAAAATGCTTTTCTTCCTATAATTTACACATTCATAAACAATTAGGGATGTAACGATACACTTGGCTCACGATTCGATTCATATCTCGATGCTGGGTTCATGATACGATACACAAAAATGAAACTGAAATTCAAATAACATTTATTTTCAAAATATTGACAATTAAGTAACTTTTTTTTGTTGAACATACAACTTAATAAAGAATTTTTATTATGTGAAATTATAATAAAGATCATTGTCAATTTTGACAGCAAAGTTTGATTTAGTTTTAGTCGAAGTCTTTTGTTTTGACTAAAATCCAATTTAGTTTTAGTCATCCCCATTTATCACAGTTTTAGTCGACGAAATCTACATTATATTAGTCTACTAAAATCTATCTGGATTAACTAATTATATTGGTGTAATTAAATGTTCCATACAAAGATTTAACTGTTTTGACATAATTTACTTCAATTAAACCAGGTCATAACCTTTATTTTTCAGAAAAGTTCAGTATTACTGGATATGCATTGTCGCAACACAGAGAATATTTGACCATGAACCGCATGTACCAGTTCATTCAGTCTCATTTTGACTCAATTGACTCGTTCTTTCAGTGAAGGGCATTTTCATTCAGTACATTCAACCAATGAAAAGTTCTGACAAAAATCACACTCAAACACCATTGGCTAATGTCTCTTTGAAGCTGCATGGTCTTTGCTTGAGACTGTAATGAATGAGAAATATATAATTTTTCAAACAGACAAATGACATAAACTGTAGCCTATTACATTTCTTCAATCATACAAATTGCATACTTTTTTTTTAGCATGTCATTCAATCTATATACAGTACGACTCACTTCATCACTTCTCTGATCGGAACAGCGCTGGTTTCTTTTGGCGTACTTTATGTTGAACATCACGTTATGCAGCAGCTCACATTAGCGGATAAATTAACATTGGCATATAAAGCCGTTTGTGTTGCCTTTGTAATGAGTTTCGTGGTGACTCGCCTGCAGTCAGGCTTCAAGATTGCTGTGTTTTATCGGCGATTTTGAAGGAAAATAAGACGCTCTTTAAACCACTTGAAGACACAGATTGTGTCTTGTGCTTACCCTTTTCCCAGAGACAGCTCTCTCTACCGCATATGTGAGTTAAGCACGCGTGACACGCTGGCCCAGAGTATGTAGCGTCTTGACCGCTCAACGAATAGAATTAAACCTCATATTGTAAAATATCCCGTCTCTCTACGATGCGAATCGTAACATTTGTGCATCGCGAAGTATCGAAATACGAAGTATCATTAAACCCCTATAAATAATTGACCTACATACTATACCTACATCAGCAATGTTTTGCTAATAGCAGTAAGTTAATGATCACGACAGAAAGACTGTACTGTACTGTATTTTAACTGCGAGCAGCGTACAGTTGAAGTAGTTTAACCAGAGGAAATGATTTAAGATTTATCAGCTAAAATATATCGGCATACATATTATTATCGGCCGATAACATTCAAAATGACCATTTATCGGCCGATAATTTATTGTGCATCCATATTAATAATACATTAAAATTGGAGGACCAGGTGTAAAGAAAAGTTTCACAGCTCTACCGTTAATTTGAGTGTTTATTCATATGAGTTTCTATGGCGGTCATTAGTTGGTACTTTGAACAAATAGTTTTATTAAAGGTGGTAATGGCCGGTATGGTATTTTGACGGTACGATAACCTTCCCTATGCGACGTGGGGATGCTCGTGGCTAAATGAAAATGGGCAAACAAAAAACAACAAAACTGGTTATTAACAACATTCATAGAACATATATAAAAAAACCCAAAAATAATAAAAAAAATAAAGTAAATATGGTAAAATCAAAATGAAGTTATGAATTTTTGTGTTAACACAGCTCGTACCTTGGTATGCCTTGAATCCGGTATTCGGCCCATGCCTAGTGGTACTTGATCTGAAAAGTTTGAGAACCACTGGTATAGAGGGTATGCATTGACATCACTTTCCCACGCTCCTCTTGGTGGCAAAGCAACCAGCAAAATGGCCGAGGAGAATAGGAGAAACAAAGAAACCGGGACTAATACTGCCTTCGCGTGCTCTCTGAAATTTGATAATTCTCACTTCCGATGTCATGATTCTGAGCTGGTTGCGTTCAGGTGCTTTGTTGTCGGAAAGAATGGAGGACGTCAGATTCATGCTTGCGTGTGTCTTGGGAAAATGTTACATGTGTAGTTTTCAACCATACATCCTACTGTATAGTTTTACTAGTCAGTTTGCTGACTATTCTGGAATATTGGTGAAATACGTGCTATTTTTACAGTGTACAAAACATACAGTATCCTTCAAATGGTTATTCATAATATGTACATATGTATTAATTTAATGACAAGATACGGCAATGAAGCTGTTGCAGAAAAAACACAAAATATTACAAGCAGCTGGACTCGACGTGATCATTACGACTTTCAAAGGAATCAGGTGTTCCTGGACACTGAAATGTTGTGTGTTGTAAGCAGTCATTTTGCTCCGGCGTGCTCACATAGTCTTCACATGGTAAAGTGACGACACGTCCATACCCACTATAAAAGCTTGTTAATTGTGTGGCCACACAAAAATAAAACAAGAATACTGTTGTGTGTTACGAGCCCATGCTGGGTGAAAGATGGCTGATGCTCATTTTCATCTCAAAGGGGAACATCTGTGGTTGTCCTCTAAAGAAATTATGCAAACTCGGATTGGATGAACAGGCCATGTAAATGGATGGTTAGATGGGTTTTGTTCTTTCACAAAAACGACCCATACACGCTTACACAAGGCGTCTCTCTGTCACTCCCTTGCTCACACACGGAATACACACACGGTTCTTAGTGCAGTGTTGGCTGGAGCAGCTCATACATCAGTGTCTCCCTGATGCTTAAAAGGCCATCTGGAGATAGTGGAAGGCAAGCTATGTGCGTCACTTTAACAAACACTAAGAGTAATGTTCCTTTTAAGCCATGGGATACAGACTGCATGAGTCCACCTACTTGTGGTAGACTAGTCAATGTATGGACATTTAAAATGGTTTGTTTGGCATTATAAACAGCACTTCGGTTAAACAACTGAGAAAGTTTTACCTGAATGTGTGTGGGAGGAAGTGATGCAGCTGTAAATGAGATGGGTGTGTGGGCCGTGGAAAAGAGAGACTTCTGGATCACGTTAACTGTTTGTGTGGGATGTTCCAACCAGAGATACAGAAGAGCATTTGAGGAGGTTTCAGGCCACTCGCCTTCTTAACTCTCTTCACCGTGTTGCCATGTCATTTGTGTGTGTGTGTGTGTGTGTGTGTGAGAGAGAAGAAGAAGAAGACTAGAGTTTTGAGGTCTGGCAATCATACAAAAAAACTGTGAAACTGGGTTTACCCTTTTACGGTCTTCAGTCTCTGCCCTCTGCTTCACTCGATAAGAAACACTCTCACTTTTTTCTTGTGACTGTAAGAGCAAAACCCTAAATTCTGAGTGCCTTTGGTGTCAGGATTTACACCCGATGCATGTGCCTGACTTGGTATGTTTACATTTACTAAACTTAGTGTGTTTACATAACAAAAGTTTTTCTTTTGCATTTTTGAGAAGGTTTGTGTACATTGTTGACAAAAACATTGTCAAAACACAAAAATTCTGTCATCGTTTACTCACCATCAGGTTGTTTCAAACCTGTATACTTTTCTTTGTTCTGTTGAACACAAAGAAAGAGATTTAGGGGAAGAATTCAGTTCTGGGACATCATCCACTGCCATAGTAGAAAGTGTATTTTGTACTCAAAATTTGGTATTTTGATGAATTTCTGGAGCACCTTTGACTATTTTTCCTACTATGGTAGTCAATGATGTTCCAGAACGGAAAACTACTGACATTTTTCCAAATACCTTTCTCTGTGTCCATCAGAACAAAGTCATTTAAACAGGTATTATAAATTACAGGAGGGTGAGTAAATTATTTTTGGGTGAACTATCCCTTTAAAGCAACACAACGTAAAAGGTGCTAAAGAATTCATGGAGACAATATGTTTAATTGTTTTCTGATATCTACATAGAAGGTATGTGGCTTTATTAAGTGCAAAAAGGATCCAGAAACGTTTTTACATGTCCATCTACAACCCTAGGATTTGTCCCTATGAAAAGGTCTGTTAATACCTTATTTGGAAGGTTCATGCATATTTATGTTGAGCTCGGATCTGATTGGCTAGATAGTCGTAATTGCCCCCTTCTTGAATCAGTATCAAAGCGCTGAGCGAAGTCTGCTTGATATTGTCCCAGGTTCGAAAAACTGTCCCTTTCACTTTCGGCACGTGACTCTTGCTGCTCTGTGCTTCAAATTGCAATGTAAACAAATATAAAAAAGGCTAAAGGGGCATATTAACTCGCACGATACAGATCAGATGGGTCAGACTTTATAACTGTGCAGCTCGGGCTGTATAAAGAAGACGCGTGTCTGCGCAGCTTGCGTTTTATAAAGAAGATGCGCATGAGTTTATAACTGAGAAGCTTGCACTAGACCGATGACACACGCCTGACTTGATAACTCCCCAGCTCGCGCTATATAAAGAAGACGTGTCTCTGCTCAGCTCTAACGCCTCGGCTTGTTTAAAGAAGACAACGATGGCATCGTCCATCGCGAGGTTTCACTGTAGACATCGTCTAATACCAATTTGGTAGACATTGCCAAACCCAATTCACAATACCTGTAGAACTTCCGATGATTCGGCTGTGCATGTCCGGCTGGCCTAGAACATGGGGGGTATATGCAACGCTGGGGGCGTACATCTGGACTGTAACGTCACAGTCGATGTTATGTTGGGATTGGCCTCTTTTTCAATGGTCTTTTGCATGCTCAAGATTTACACAAGAAGTAGGGCACAATAGTGTTTGAGGCTCACGATATGTCATTTCCATGTCCAGACCTCTTATTTTTAATCTATGCCTAGGTAAATACAGTTTTCCATTCTATGGCACCTTTAATGAATTAGTGACTCATTCAGAAAAAAATATGTGGCACATTGAATTAGTTCCCATGTGAAAATGTATGTAATTTTGAACATATAATACAGTATTTGCTCAAGTGTATGCAATTACTGTAGTTGATACTACAAAATACCGTAGTTTACATTAAGTGTACTGTAATTTATTACAGTATGCTTCAGTTTACTATTAAAGGGATAGTTCACCCAAAAATGAAAATTTGGTCATCATTGACCTCAAGTTGTTCCAAATCTGTATAATTTTATAAAAAAGAAAGCTATTTGGAAGAATGTTAGCAATTTTCAGTTCTTAGACATCACTACTGTAGTAGAAAAAATATATTGTATATTAGTTTTTGTTTTTGTTCTGTTGAGCACAAAATTAGATATTCTGAAGAATTTAGGAAAGCAAACGGTACTGGGGCACCTTTATCCACCCTTTTAATTTTTCTACTATGATAGTAAATGATATCCCTGTTTGCTAACATTCTTCCAAATATCTTCCTCTGTGTTCAGCAGGACAAAGTAATGTATAAAGGTTTGGAACAACTTGAGGGTGTGTAAATGATGACAGAATTTTAATTTCTGGGTAAACTGGCATACTGGTTAGAGAGTCGGACTCGTGACCAGAAGGTTGCCGGTTCGATACTCAGGGCAGGCGGGGAACGACTGAGCTGCCCTTGAGCAAGGCACCGTACCCCTACATGCTCCCCGGGAGCTGCAGTGATAGCTGCCCACTGCTCTGGGTGTACTTGTGTTCACGACTTGCTGTGCGTGTGTTCACTACTCTCTGGATGGGTTAAAAGCAGAGGTCACATTTCGGGTATGGGTAACCATAACTGACTAATAGGTCACTTTCACTTTCCACTATCCTTATACAAAGGTACACAGTATTTGCCATGTGGGTAGCTTCATGCCCTTTGTTTGATTGGTCTTGTGTTTTTATTTATTCTCATGAATAAAGTATTATTTTTTTAGATTTAAATGGGTCATATGGCGCGAATATGTGTTTTTCTGTGTCTTTGGTGTGTTATAAGTTGCCCATGCATGTATTGGACACGTACAATTGCAAAAATTAAGGTGTCGGAACAAAACATGCATTCTGTCTAAAAGAGAATGCTCACCTAGACCTGGCTTAAACGACTTGTGTAACCCCACCCCCACAAATCCACGTCAGTTCGTGGTATGATTTGAATAAGACCACCCAAAAGTATACGCAAGTAGGGTGGGCGTACCTGTCAGTACAATTGCTTTAGAACCTGATGTTCCGAATATGCTAAGAGGCGTTACATTTCAGTCGCACGCTTGCAGTATTCGACCAATCACTACGCACTGGTTAACTGGCCAATCATAGCACCCCTCGCTTTTCAGAGTGGCGGGGGAAAGAAACATGCACGGTATGTGAGAAATACAGCGTTTTTAAAACTTAAATCATGTATACACTTTGCTTTACATCTAAAACAAACGATAATATTGGTTTTAGCCATGTCATTGACCCCTTTAAAATATGAATTACCACTACACTGCACAATATTATGACACTACTGGTAGATATGTGGTGATTGATATGTTTATAGAGTATCATGACAACCCTAAAAGCAATATAATGGATGTCTTTTACCATTGAGAGCCTTCCTCTGTAGCTGGTAGCATAATGTTGCATATCTTTGACTTAGACACTGTGATCTCACTCATGTGAAGCCTCTTAGGCTTGTGGAAATTATTCATCACACTGGACATTTGATCAATTAAAGTCTGTAATCATCAGGGCTGGACGGCTGTCGCCGCAGGTGGATCGAACAAAGACAAAAATATCTTTGACCATTTAGGGTGGTTTCAGGGCACATAACTGCATCTTGTATTGAGTTCCTCTTTATTGCTCTTGAGAAAAGAAGAAGCAGAAGAGAAGAAGTGAAAAATGCTTTCACTTCAGCTCTCACTACCCTCTACACAGAATGAAGACACACAGAGAAGACAAACCACTGCTTGTCAAAGTGGTTCTTGCTGCTTGAAAGACATTGGACTCTGGTTTTACTCTCGCTTGGAGAAGGCCATTAGAATTTGTGTGCCATTTTCAGCAGGGCACATGAAGAAAAAGTGTGTCAGGTAGTCTTTGGGGATTATCTGAAAAAGATCTCCCTGTCTTCCTGTTCCAGTTCATCTCACTCATATAACTGGTGGGGTCTCCAGGAGCTATATATGGTGCTCAATGTTGGTCTCTTTTTGACCCACTGAGATAATATCAAGAAGTTTCACTTCAGATATGTAGAGAGAGAGAACTGTCTGCAATTGTAATAAACTTTTTTCTACAAATGTTGCATAATCAGGCAGATTTAGTAAGATTAGCTGGTTTCATCCAACCTCAAGATGAACCTTTTTCCATTCCCCTAACTTTGTGAAAAGTATTATCTTCCCAGATTGCTTTTTCTAAACTTTTTCTTTTAATAGGTTTGAGTCCGTAAAGGTCATACTATATATTGCATCAGTGGCAAATTATTTAGTTTAAGATCTAACCTTTACAGAGATAATATGCAATAGAACAGAGATTTCAGTACAGGCTTATTAAAGCCGTGGAAGAGAATTTACTATTTATAGGTGCGTGTTGAAAAGATCATTTTTGTTTCATTCTGTGACCTTGTGACAACGAAAGCATGCCATGTTATAAAAAACAGGACACATTCTTATTCATGTTTTGACCTTATTAGTCTGAAAAATGTTCTTCTGCTTGGTTGGGAGTGATGAGCTTTCTCAGTTTGACGGCTTGGACTAAACATCTGTTAACCCATCCTTCCAACTGCCAGTCTGCTGTTCGTTTCATTTCCAAATGAAATACTTTTATAGCTCCAACCAATTGCCATTATTATTGAAGCTGCAGCAATAGATCATGTAGGTCAGGGGTCTTCAACTACTTTTCTTTGAGGGCCAGATTCCAAAAGATTAAATTGGATACGGGCCAGTTTTTTTTACCATATCCTCATTTCTTCCATTATTTTGTATACACGAATATAGGCAAAAACATGCATTCAGAGTACATGGTTTAAAATCACCACGGAAATGGCAAGGAGAGCAGACTGGACATTTTAATTGTCATTCGTTTGTAAAGTGTTATCAAATTGAAATCCATGACATTTACCAAAAAACTAAGTCTAATTCTCACCTCACATTTTACTGATGGTTTTTAATATAGGGATGCACAAGAAAAGCATAAAAAATGAAGACAGCGAGTTGAAGAGGGCAACCTCTCTCTCTGTTGCTCACTCTTTTTTTTCTCTCCTCATGTGTAAACGGCACAGACACGTGCTTGCAGCTCAACATGCAGTTAACAAGCTGCCACAACATACTGCATCCAAACTCACACTTCTCACACACACATACAGGCACACACACTTTATACACACAGTGTTTAGTCATCACTGTTGTTTATTTTGCAGTCTATGGCTGAGATGCAGTATTGTGTATATGTGAATGCAGATATGTAAGAACACAGATAGAGATGGGATTCAAAGTAGCTGCTCTTGTTTATTCCTGACTCAAAGAGGATGATGTGGGCAGGCTAGGGTCTGTCATACATATCTATTAATATGTTATCTTCATTCTCAATCTCTTGATGATTATGAGGTGTCTGTTTTTTTATATATTTATTTTTATATTATTGTCCATACTGTTCAGCACTTTGGTCAGCCTGGTTGCTGATTTGAAATGTCCTTTAGAAATAAAAGTAAACTTGAAACTTGGTCCTGCGCCAGTTTCTATGTGTAAGGGTTTTTTTTTGTATCCTTTCTTATCTAATAGATTTAAAATTGCATATTCAGATTGATGGGAGATGACAGGGGGGAGTTTTTTTGGACATGATTCTTCAGAGCAAAGCCATCTGGTCCCCTGATTTGATCTGTTCTGAATGTCTGTTTCTGCTCTGCTACTTTCCAATTAATATGACAAAATTATAGTCTTTTGGCTTTGTTCTGTGTGTATTTAATAAACCAAGAAGGGGATGCTTAAACAAACTGCTAGGATTTTTTATTTATTTTAGACGTCATATTTGGAGGTTGTGGTGCTGTGCAATGTTTTTAAACTGAAGAATTTACTAAGCTCACGATGCGATTCACGATATTGATCTCACGATACGATTTATTCAGAATGCAGGAAATTCTTTTCATAAATAACATTCTGTACATAAATGTTATTTTTACCCCTCTCTCTCTCTCTCTCTTTCTCTCAGATCAGAGAGGAGGGAATAGCCACACACAGGAGTGTATGCTAGGCTGTGTGTGTGGGATTCCACCACTCCTGTTACTCTAACCACAACACACTCTCCCAACCACCCTGCCACAATGTCACGGAGGGAACGGCCGTGGTCGGTGTATAGAGCGGACACACAGGAGCTTTCCTCAGAGATGCTTGGCCTAGCATTAGCAGGTATACAATGGTACCTATTAGGGGTGCCCTCGACTAAGGATTTACATAGTCAATTTCAGAATTGTCATGTCTTGCCTATAGTCGACTGATAGTCATATCGCGTGTGCGATGTGTGTGTGTGTGCTTGCGTGCGTGTGTGTGCGCGCATGTGGGGAAGACACCAGGTGGATAACAAGGGTACAGTGCAACATTGATGCACCAAAAACAATCAAACATTAATTTACAGAATTTGTTTAGAACAGAATATACCTTCATAATAAATAAAAAAATAATAAGCCAGACTGAAGTCGCAGTATGCAAAATAAATGTGTTTAGGTAAAATGTCTGAAATGCAGGGGATTTCAAAACATAAGCCCCAAATAATAAAATCAATGGACATTTTCCTTAAGGGGGTCAAATGACACGGCTAAAACGAATATTATCGTTTGTTTTAGATGTAATGTAATGTGTATACACAAGCGTGGTGTGCTATGATTGGCCAGTTAACCAGTGCGTAGTGGTTGGTCGAATACTGCAAGCGTGTGACGGAAATGTAATGCCTCTTACCATATTCGGACATCAGTTCCAAAGCAATTGTACTGACAGGTGATAAAATGTAATCGGTTCTTCTCTATATCAATTCGAGCCCGAATCTGATACGGAAAATGATAAATGATACATCAACTTTGCCAGCGCGACTTGAGCAGGATGTAAAGGATTGGTAAGGTTTTATTAAAAAAATATTATGTTAAATAGTTCAAAACTATAGCTAACTGTTTTACCTTTTATATACGACATTATAAAGACTATAAACAAACAACCATTTACATCATACAGAGTTTGTGTGAGATAGAAATAAGTTCGCATTACAGCAGGGAATGGTAACATAATAAATAACGCGAGCACTTTGGCCCTTCTTGATCAACCATGTTTCGCAGCACAAACTTGAACATTCGGATTGCACTTTTCTGGAACAGTGTTGTAAATAAGATGTAACCATTCGTTTTTAGTTGTCTCATCTTTGGCAGGGCAAACAAAGAGTCTTTCTTTACGCAACGAAACACACAGCGTCTCCGCGACATGGCTGCGTCGGTGACGATACGATGAGATTTACAAGTACGCCCACCTTACTTGCGTTTAGATTTGGGCGGTCTTAGTCAAATCATGTTACGAAGTGACGTACATTGTGGTTACACAAGGTGGTTTAGGCAGGTCTGGGTGAGCATGCTATATACGGTGATTTTGGTTATAATACTTAAATATTTTTCTGTATCACGTAGAGTAAAGTTCAGTCCAAGTAACGAACTATGTGCATTTACAGACAAAGTGTTAATTCATATTTATATGCCCAAACATTCAGTAAGTGACAAATGTTTATAAACGGTGTACACATTCATTTGCGAGTCATCGGCGGGAGTGTGCAGAACGAGCTGCTTCTCTTTACCGGTCTCACAGAACACAAAACATGAAGAGATGCGATCCTATCCAAGCATCGAATCTTCGACTATTCGGGCCGCTAGTACCTATGTAGTGCAGTTGTATGAGATTGCTTTAATGTTGAATATTTTGTGATTTGCATTTGAGTAAAATCAAGTTTAAATATCTTTCTTTTCTGTGTAGGAAACAGCCAAGACCCGGATGAGCCAGTATTGGAGTTCAGTCTTGGTCAGTTTAGTTTTTTCTCATTTTAAAGTCACACACACAGAAATTTGTTAAATAAACAATCTACCCCCAAATAAGCTGTTCAATTAATTTTCCTTCAAATGTTTCTGGGTACATAGGAGTTTGCAATCAGGTCAGATCTTTAGACTGTAAATGACATTAAACAGGCATGTAAATATTTCTACGAGATCTCTGTGTCCTACTGTACTGCTTACGTGAAGATAACTGCTAAAGAATTTGCGTTTGGATTTCGTGACTGCCTCAATCTCTCATCAGTTGTAAATAAAGTGGTTTAACTGCAGCGGTCTGATTATATCTGTGAGAAACAGGGGTCTTTAGCACATAACACTTGAGGCTCACTGCATCTCCCTCATATAAACACAGCTTCTTGTGGAAAATCCTCACACCATCATGACCTTCTGTGTATATGTGGCTGTGTAGTCTGCAGCGAGCTGACCACGCCGTCCCTGGACCGAAAACCCAACTGTTTTGTCGCTGTGAGCTGTACCACACCTCCTCAGGCTTTTTGGACCAAACATGCACAGACGGAGATCATTGAGGTAAGACGGACACGAGCATTCCTGTCAATGCCATACTGTAGTATGTTCTTATTGTTCAAAGGCCAGGTAGGCGATTCTTTCTGGAAACATTGTTTGTTATACTGTTTAAAAGTCTCTTTACATCCTCTTAGCAACCACTAAGTAAAGTGGTCTAAATATATTTGTAGATCTTTATATCTTGTATGGAAGGTGCAGGGCCATAAAATATTCGTGCTTTGCATCTACTGAAAGCCATGCTAAATTCTTCGGAAAGATATTGATTTCTAAACATTTTCGCTCCATTTTGCAGGGCACAAATAACCCCATGTTCCTCAGCAGCGTGGCTTTCTTCCAAGACTCCAACATTAACCAGCATACACAGGTCAAACTTTCTGTGTATGACGTGAAGGATCGCTCGCAAGGAACGGTGAGACGCGCACTCAACGAATAAGTAGTGTTCTGGTTCAAAAATAAAAACGTTATGACTGGGATTTCTTTTAACCGTCTCAGATGTACCTTCTTGGCTCAGCGATGTTCCCGGTGAAGGAACTTCTGCTGGAAAAGAACCACAGACTTAAATTACCTCTCAGGTGATCCAACTCGCATTTGTTTAAAACTAGAGGGGTGTTCCTTTGTCGGAGAGGAGCACAGGTTTATTAGCCCTAAGTTTTGAGATTTGTTCTCCTTTTCTCTTAGGTCAGCAGAAAACGATCATGTAGGAAGTATTTTAGTTATCGCCTGGCAGCTCGAAGAGAAGAGAGATCAGCAGACACCCATCAAACTACTTCAAGAAACCATTAACGGCAGGGTGAGCCCGACTACACCCATATGCTTCCAACCAACATCTTGTTCAGGGATGATGTGAGTGTTTTTGATTGTTTCCGCAGACCGTCCTTCCTGTAGACGAGAGTCTGACAGAGTCAGTGGGAGTTCGAACAAAATACGCTTCACTGTGGAAAGATAACTTTCTACGATCTGGTACATTTACATTTATGTATTGGAATAAATGCATTTGACTACAGCGTTTGGGATGAATACATTTGAACAGTTCTTGCCTTCCTGGGATTCAAACCCATAACCTTGACATGTCTAGCGCCAAACTTTACAACTTAAGCCACAGGAAAGTCTAGAGATGTCAACCAGTAGGAGAATGGCTTCTTCACAGTTTTTGTGTTATTTGAGGTGAAGTTAATGTGTTTGTGATTGGAAGTATTAAACACAGAGAACACTTCCAACCCTTACAGTAGAGCTGCCTGCTGCTGGTTATTATATTTGCCTGACATGGCAGTAGCGCATTACACAGTGGACAGATTTATTATCGCAATAAACATGAATAATGTTACTGTGGGCTGTTGATGGATTGTAGTATTAGATTATGATTCTAATAATGATCGGACTGTCTAGAAGCAGTGTTATAAACTTAAAACATGGTTGAAACTTAACTACATGTGTCATTGTTTAATACGATGTTTGATGCCTGCCCTTTTAATGGTTTGAGCATGTAGTGACAGATGCTATATATGTCCCTTTCAAGCAGAATTTCTGGTACAAAGAAAAAATAATTATGTTTTATATTGGCTTACTCGAGCTCAAGGGCACTTAGCTCTATTTTTATTGACAGAGTGAACCGAGGGCCTGGCCTTGGTACCATAAATATCCAGAAATTAAATTTCAGAGCAACAGGTTCTTCGACGTCGGATGGAAAAGAACAGCAAGGCACAATTGATTTCTCTTTACGGTTATATTTTGTCTGTCTGTGTCTCAGTGTTTGGGGGCACCATGTCTCGCATGTACCGTTTTCCATCGACCGACGGGAATCATTTACGCATCCTGGAACAGATGGCCGAAAGCGTCTTATCGCTCAACATCCCACGTCAGTTCATCAAACTCTTGCTGGAAGAGGATTCTGCCAGGTGTCCATTATCTCACGCATACATAGAGAGCCACGGTTAACATGACGTTTTGTAAATATCTTAATGTGCTTTTAACATGCAGGTGTTTTGCTTTGCCTTTAGAGTATCTGAGCTGGAGGAGTTGGGAGAGTTGTCTCCATGTTGGGAGAATCTTAGGCGACAGATCGTGACGCAGTACCAGAGCATTCTTCTGACTTATCAGGATACCCTCACTGACCTGCAGGACTATAAAGGTCAGCCTTATCCTTGATATTTCAGGTCATGGTCATTTTATTGTGTTTGACACGAAGAATTCCATTATTTTCTTAACTTGGTCTTTGCAAACATTTGACCATCTTTTTTTGTCAAACACTATGAAGAAAGCATGCAAACGCACCGTTAAAGTTAAGTGCTATATTTCAAGTCTTCCGCAGTCGCAATAGCTTTGCTCTGATAAGAGAATCTTCCTTTTTGGGTGAACTATTCCTCAGTGTTGACACAACTTTAACTGACTAAAACCATATCCAGATGACTCCGAGCTCTGTCTGAAATGTTTCAAAGATTAAACGTTTTCTTTCTCTGTCACAGGTCCATCATTTAAAGCCAGTAATCTAAAAGCTGAGAGGAAGCTGGAATTTATGGCCACCAACCTCCACGTGCAGAGAATGAGAGTTCTGGACGAGTCGGTCTTTGGTTAGAGCCTGATTTCTTTCCTTTGTTCTGTCTGTCTAGTTAATAAACCTGAAAAGATGTTTGTGTCAGAATAGGTGGAGGCCCAAATTCACACCCACCTATCATTATCATAAACCAGTTTAAAGATGTTTAAAGCAACATTAGATAACTTTTGCTTATGGTTCCCCCATGTGGTTGATAAGCGTAATTGTCTGTTACCAGTGTCGTAAATATTATGTCGCTATATAAGATTCCCCGTAGGCAGCGCAATACACGTGAATTTGTTGACTAAGCAGAAACCACTGTTACATCATGTCACATCATAAACTGTGCATGGACTAAAGCACTCTTTTGGCTCCTGTGGGGTATACTACTGGGCTATACTAATAGCTCAAACTAGATTCTGAGGTAGCAGCTGATTGTTAGCCGTTAGCACATAGCGTGCTAGCTACATAGCAGATTTGCAGTCACCCAAAAGACTACACATGTGAATGATTTTCCAACGAAAAAACGCGCCGGGCGTTTGTGTAATAGAAGCAATCACTAATTTACACTCAACTCGCTTTGGGAATAGTGCCTAGAATAGTAACTATAGATACAGATAACATTAGTCTACGTGCATGAACTAAGGAATCAGCCACTTTTGACTATAAAACATTTATTGTGGTTTAGTAGTCATCGTTTACAAGCATAAAACTAAATTTGTGACGAAGCATGATCAGTCTACGTAAGCTATAAGACCTGGCAACATCACATTATCTCTAGTCTACCTTACGGTTATAAATTGTGAACCAGTAATGTTAGTGCGCCATAAACATCCTGAGCACAGCCTAATAACTAATATGCTCAAAAGTACGGGACAGTAAGAAAAAGTACATATAAGACTTTCAAATCCAGTAGCAGGAAGGCTAGGTCTCCATCCGTTTTGCAACCCGTTGCCCCTTGCAGCTCGCAGCACTGAGTGTAAGTCCGTCAGATATTGATTCGTGTTCGGGCTTGTGTCTGATCACTCTCTCTTTTCCTCTTTGTTTTTGCTGGCTCTGCCATGGGGATGGTTTGGAGACTTGCATTGAACTAGATCAATTCGTCTTATTGTCAGCTGTTGGCTAACTTCTCCCGGTACGAGTAAAACATGTAAAGCAGGGGATGGGCGGGGCTTGTGAACCTACCCTGCACACCAAAGTTACAAGTGTGATTTTAGCCGATAGAGGGCTGAAATCACACATGGAGGTAGCAGCGGCAGTAAAATTCGTCCAGTTAAGAGTTGTCCTACCACTAAAATAATTTTAGAGAGATTATTTTAAGGTCGAAAAACTTTCTAGTGTTGCTTTAACTACCAGTATTAGATCATGCTGGCAAGCTGTTTTGAATCACCAAAACAAACTTAAAAACTCTTTGTCTTGGCCATATTTTGTTCATAATGAGAACTGTTATATCAAATCTTAAATTCACACCATTATGTCCTTTAATTAAAAAAGAAAAAATAAGTATGGGTTGTAGCATTTCATATGTCCAAATCACTGAATATTGGCTGTGAAATAGTATGTAGTATTAGTCATTAATGGAACTAAGTGAAGGCGGGTGGTGAGTCATAATGATAAATTCATCACTGCAATGAAAAGTATGTTTGAGGTATGTGATCTTTGCGAAGTACGTTTGAAACACTTCCTGTCTCTACATCCACACAAACCCAGAGCTTTCCCAATTCAATCTTTTTTCCTTTTTACGCGTCGTCTCAAGAAATATCTACGTACACATGAAACCGCTAAACAGACTCAAAACGATGTAGTATACACGTGGCGTGGTAATTCAGCCACAGAGATGCACTAAAAACAGAGAAAAAGATTTTGAGCATGCGCATAAACTTTATGCGCTGAGGTGATGACATCATCGTTTCAAAATATATACCGATAGTGAACACCCAAACGTAAGGGTGGCGTTTTCAGATGTATCCACTCCTGGACCCTGTTTAAAAAAATAGCTGTTTCAGGCTCCCAAAATGGTGGATCCGTGCGGACGAAACGGCGAGATGACACAAACTATTTACATATACAAAATATGACACACTTGTTTACTCGGTACTTATTTCAATTACAGAGCAAAACAGTCATGTTTATGGACATTGTGATGGGTGTGTCTGTGTTTCTAGATCACACTTATGATGTGGTGACGATCGGCGCCCCTGCGGCTCACTGCCAAGGCTTCAAAAGTGGCGGTCTGCGGAAACTCCTACAAAAATTTGAGGAGGCCAAAAAACTGTAAGTTTAGGTCAAGTTTTAAAGATGCAGGCTAAACTGCGAGTGCATGTAAATGAGAAGCTAACATGTGACTGTGGCTAAGATCTCAGGCACAGGTGGCTGTTAGATTTACATCCTTCTAGTATTTGTATCAGCCATCTGGTGTTTTAGCTTTAAGTTGGTCTGTTTCCTTTGTTTTTCTTAATATGTGTTTTTGAAAGTATCTCCATGAGAGAGCATTTGAATAAACACACAACCAATGCTTTGCCAAAGCTTCATTTATAATAGCTATTTTTTGTATGTTGATCATTTTGAACATTTTTGAACCATTTGCTCTTATTGCTTATATGCTCTTTTCATTCTGGGCTGCTTTTGTGTGCTGCTTTGCTTCTGTTTTCAGTTGAAATTCTCATAGGATAAGTTAAGTTTAAGCTAGGTTCCTTTTTCTTACGTTTTAATTGCTTGTTTTGCTTTTATTGCTTGTTCAGCATTTGTGAGGAGGAATGGTGAGTTTTTTTGGACTTATTTTTGTTTGTTTGTTTTGGTGGTTTGTTTACATTTTCTGCACGGAGTGTTCATACCATGTGATGTTCATTGATCTATGATTCCATCATCCCTTCACTGTTCTTTCTACAAGAGTGATAAAGTGTATGATTATGTATGTCTATCTAAAGTACCCACACATTTATATCTGTAGTTCCGGTTTGATGTTTCTGTGTCTTATGAAATCTCTGCCCAGTTATTATTGTAATAGATTAAACTAGTACAACAACTCACACATGCACTAGTGACCAAAAGTAAAGTCCAGATATTTAAAATACAGTATGAGGTATGTTGTATATATGGAGAAAGCTAAAGTTGATTGATGTATTTGTTTGACAAATTATTTGGTTATTAATATTTTGTTGATCCTGTCTTATATAGACTGTTTCTCCATCAACAAACAAAAGTTTGTTTCCCGTAGACCTCCGCACAGAATCTATAATTGTTGAATAATTTTAATTTAATTTAATACATGTAATATACAATAAAGAATGAATATAAATTAAACATAAAATAAATTGTTATATAACCAAACACAGCCCCAGTTAACCTGGGGCCAGGTGTGTGTGTCTGATGAAACCAAATGTAAAAAATGATCAAAATTCTAAAAAAATTCTCAAAGCTGAGCTTTAGTTTTTACTTCAAACACAACTACACAGCATTACATTTTACATTTACATTTTATGCAATTGGCAGACTCTTTTATCCAAAGCGACTTACATTGCATAATCCTATACATTTATACATAGGTATTTGCAATCCCCTGGGATCGAACCCACAACCTTGAGTTGTTTAAGCAATGCTCTTACCACTGAGCTACAGGAAAGTATATTTACTTTTACTACACAAAAAATAATTTCTAATAGTAAAGCACATTGCACATCGAGTCTGAAATTTGCGTTCGAAATCTTTGCACTTGCACTTGCAAAATAAATACGACCTCACGTTGTGTCAATCACATATACACACTGCCTCCAATATTTTCGTCCGTCATAAAAAAATTCGGACCGGGTTCGATTTTATCCGTTTTTCGCATCCGTCAAGCATTTTGAGTGGCTTTTTTTAACAATTCAGAGACACACAATTCAGAAAAAGCTGTATGTGCAAAGAACTTAAGGATGAAGACATCACTATTGGGCACCACTGCACTATATACACTCTAAAAACAGTTGTGTTAAAAATAACACTTTTTGTGTTCAGTTAAGGACAACACATTAATGTTTGTCCTTTGCTAAACACATCTCTGTGTTATTTCTTGGGACAACACAACTTTCAATCAACACGATGTGTGTTGAAAGTAACACACAATGTGTTCAATAAATAAATTAAATTAACGCATCCATTTTATGAGTGTATATAAATTGGATAAATAATAATGTCGACTATGGTAAATATGGTGACTAGTTTAACCTTACAGTTAAACAAGAGCGTTAGCTGGGCAAGTCCTGGTCTTTCTTTTGTGTGATTTCTGCTAATGAAAACACGATTGTGTAATCAATCTGTTTTTGATTCAGGTAGAACAGCAGCTTTATTTTTCTGGAAAGGACTGAAAAATGCTGCCCAGGTTTACTCCAAATATAGCCTTAAAGGTGTCATGAACTGGCCTTTTTTATGGTTTTATACTGTTGTATGAGGTCTACTTATGACGTTTGCGTGGTTTTTATGTTCAAAAACATCAAAATCAATACATTTTCTACCCGGGTTTTGAGTCCGGCTCGACATACGCTCACGTCACCCGTAGGTTTGTGAAGAGCAATTTTGAAGCATAAAGTGGGCGGAGCCGGTCGTCGCCATCTTGGCAGCATGTCACAGCGAGTCACTCCTGGATAAACAAAAATGGGCAAAAAGGCGGGGCGTGGGTGGAGCTGAGCTTAATTATGCAGAATTTTAAGGCTTAATTTAAACGGATGAGTAAAAAAATCACCCCCCCTTACAGTTGTCATGAACGACAAAATTAGCTATAGAGACCAAAATATTTTTTTGTACCAGGCTGCAAACATGTATTTTCTAATATAAAGTTGGGCATTTTAACATGGGGATCAATGAGCGGCTAGTCAACGAATTGCAATTTAAGTCACTTCAGTGTTTGTTTCACGAGAGAGACCGGAAGGTTGCCGCTTGGTTCAGCCATAATAGACTCTTTAGTGTTGATCCGCTGTCTATCATTCAGAGAGCTGATGGGACCATTCTCCAGGAGCACCTATTTTCCTCTGTAACTTAGAAATAGGAACATTGAGGACCCAAAGTGTTTGGTGCCTCTCAAAACTGTGGCATATCAATGTCTAAATGAATTCTACTGTCATTATGTCTGTTGCTCTCTTTGTGCGTGTGTATTCTTCTATTATGGTGTGTTTAAGTAATCAAGTTCTCTCTGGCTCTGCAGCAGTGCTCTGTCCAGCTCCCAATCCATCGTCTACATCCCTCAGGATATCATCCATGCCAAAGAGATCATCTCCCACATCAACACGCTCAAGACTCAGGTCAGCTACTATGCGGAACGTCTGTCGCGTGCCGCTAAGGACCGTTCCGCTAATGGCATGGAGAGAACTCTCGCCATCCTGGCAGATAAGGTGGGTGCCAGAGTAAATATAACTAATCGCCCCTTTAGATTAAAATCAATGGTGCATTTTGTAATGTGTCCGTTTCCACAAATGAATGTACTGTACAGACAAAACCACCTTTTTCTAGTTTGTAGTAAGTGAATGAAATGTTTCTCTTGACCTTACAGACCTTTTGGTTTAAATCTGTATGCTTAAGTGGTCCACTATGAATGCCTGAATGAGGGTGGGAAGGTTTGGTGACGGTGTGTGACTGTAAGCTCCTGGCGTCTGCGGTGCAGGCCCTGAACGCAGCCAGACCGGAGTACATCGCCTCAAAAAACTCCCCCTCGGCTGACTTGGAGCAGGTGGTGCTGAGGAACGATCAGGACACACTGTTGGCCAAGTGGAGCGGCAGGAACAGTCGCTCGTCCCTCCACGTCGATTGGCATGAGGAAGAATGGGTAAGTGAGCTGCCTTTTAAAGACCAATAATCTCCAATGGCATATAACTATAACTTTTTATACTCCATTTTTCCCACAGAGGAACAAAAGTTAGACAGATTGGAATGGGTCAACTTAACCCAGAAGAAATTCAGCATGCCTTGCATTTTTAGTCTCCGGCTAATTTGTTTTTGCTTGTTTGTTGCAGGAAAAAGTGTGGGTGAATGTTGACAAAAGTCTGGAGTGTATAATCCAGCGAGTGGACAAACTGCTGCAGAGGGACCGAATGCACAGCAGCAGCAGCGAGGACATGTTCCAGGCTGACCAGCAGGGCGGCGCCACTAAGAAAGGTAACAGGCGAAAAAAAGCCTTCTGGATCAATCCTGTCTGCATGGAGGAGTCTTCCTCAGCCCCTGAACCAGAGCGGCAGTCACCCTCACCACCACCATCATCACCACCTCGCTCATCCTCACCACCTGATCTGAACCCTGCATGTCCTGCTAATGCAGACACATATGCCTGTAGGTGCCTTTCTCTCCTCTCTCTCTCTCTCTCTCTCTCTCTCTCTCTCTCTCTCTAGGTCTCTCTCTAGGTCTCTACTAGTCTAGTTTTTCACTTTATACTTTCTTTTGTTTTGAATTTTTTTAAGAACAGCATGAAGTCATTTAAGTGAGCACAGTTTTGTCAAATATGGATGTTATGTCACCAATTTATGTCCATTTTGTCTGCATGTCTATAACAGTTCACACACATCCTTGTACTAACCTGTTCTTTTTTCATTGTGTCTTTACCGTGTCTTTACCCTCTCTTTCACACATGCACATACACACACACACCATCACCTGTTTGTCTCCAAGCAGATTGCATGTGGCTATAGCAACCAGATTTTATACAGTTTTTTTTATGGCTTGAAATTCTCCTGCCACTTCTCATTACATCTATTCATTTGTTGAACCTAGGCATCTATTGTATGTCATATGCTGTGTGTCTCTTATTAGAGTCTAATATGTTTGTGTTTGTTTATCTGCCTATTGTATGTCATATTCTGTGTGTCTCTTATTAGAGTCTAATATGTTTGTGTTTGTTTATCCGCTTATATTTGGCTGTGCCAGAGCAGCAGAACAATATTAATCTGTAAAAGATCGAAGTGACTTTAATGCCATATTGTATGTATATCGTATGTTGACTCTATGTGGGTCTCTTCTTGGCTCTGTGTTTCTGGAACATTCTGTTGTTTGACCCAGCATATTTGCCTACTGTAAGCATGTGACCGGGTGCTCTCATTTGATTGGCTAGCTGGTTAGCATGCTCACAGGCTGTCTGGTGCTGAATGTCTGTGCCAGTTCCTCACTTGGCAATACCAGCCAGAGCCATTGAGAGAGAGAGTCGTGTCAACGGATGTTCACAATTTTCGTGTGTCACGTGATTCATGGAGCCTTCAGATAGTTCCATGAAGTAATGTTTTCTCTTTAAATGCTTTATTTCTTTCATTTTTTATTCTTTTAAATGGGTTAAAAGTTCACCACAATCGGTCTGTTTAAGCGCACATTTTTTGAGGTGGGGCTGTGGCTAGGGTGACCACCACCCAACAAACTAAATGTGGGACAGGTAATCAGATTGTCTGGGTCACCATTGAAAAGCACGAAACCGTTATAAAATAACTGAATGAGAACATTTGTATATAATTTTTTGCTTATAAAAATAATTGGTTACTTAGTCCATCCAACTACAACATAATTAAGACATAATTAATAAAATAATTTTAATGGCGATTTCAATTTAAGGGTCACTGTCTCTTTAAATTTTGAGCACAGATCAGGTCAGTTATCATGTTGTACACTTTGAAGATCTTCTCAAAATGAGAAAACTAAAGGAATAGCGAACAAACAAATAATGACAAAGAGTTTCTGTTTTAAAATGTATTATTGTTAAGTAATGCATTTCATGATTTGCTAATAATTTTTATTTTAATACGCTTACCACAACCTATAGGCTAAACACACACAAAAAAAAAACACACAGTTTACGGTGTTTTGGCTAGACTGCTGAAAATGTGGGACATTTTTCTCAATATGCGACGTGTGGGACAAGGCTTGAAAATGCTGTGCGGTACAACGCAAAGCAGGACGGGTGGTCACCCTATCTGTGGCACACTGGCCCAGCAAACAATTTCAGCAAGCAACAAAGTTAAAGAACATCTAGTTACCCGTTTATTCACTAAATCATATCTGATCTGTTAATGTATGTCTTACCAATTTATCTTACTTTCTCGGACAGGTTCATATCCCTCACTCCCGTAACTGTCCATGCTGGATCTGTCCCAGTTGCTTTAAACAACAGGCAGGGAAAGCAAAATAAGGCTTTAGCAGAAAAGCACCCACATAGCCAGGCCTTTCGGTGTACCAACGGGAAGAGAAGCTTCTTTTTTTGCTTGTCTGTTGTCTGATAAAGAGGTCAGGCTGATCTGGAACCATCTCCTTTACCTTCAGTTTTTTCTGCCAAAGTTTTCTTCTCAAACGTCTCGCCTCCTCTGGGCGAATTATTTGAAAATGAGACGTGCAGAGAGGCCATATTGTGGTGATGAAAACATATTTTCCACAGATGATTATCTATAACATTAAATTACGCATATATACATTAAAAAGATTATATGATAATTATTTTGTGTGTGTAGTTCAGGGAGGGCGGCCTAGCACCCTCTTTTGGCCAGCCGCCACTGCTAGTAACTTACGGGAACTATTGAGAGCCTCCATGAACCTTCTTTGCTGTGAAAAAACTGTTCCATGGGAGTAATCGGAGTTGAGGCAACTCTCTCTCTCAATGGCTCTGATGCCAGCATGCTGCAATGTACAGTGGTCTATAGCGTTTTTTAAATGTCCTATTTTGACATTACACACTATTTATTACTAGGAAAACATTCCACTTTGCACTTTAGTAGAAACATCTTTAAAATGAGCTTGTCTTCATCAGTGTGTTGTATGTTTCATTGAATTAAATCAAGATGGCCTAACGTCCACGTGAGCTCTGTCTGCTATGCTTTACGCACTTTAACTGTTGCATGTCGCACCTCCGTCCCTCTAGATGGCAGCAGCAGTAGTGGAGAGGAGAGTTACCCAGGTAAGAACCCCTCCCCCTCCCATAAGCTTACGCGCGGATGCTAAATAAGTGTTTATTTTTATGTTATCTGTTGTCTTTCGTCTTGTTATTGGTGTTACTTTATGTTAATCTTCTATCATTAATAATGTGTGCAAATGTTGGTGTTTCTCCCATATCTGTGAAACGGCGTATATTTTACTGAACTGCAATGTTTTTATTGCAAGACATGTTTATCTAACAAGGATTATCCTTAATGTATTAAAACTTAAAGCTAGGCTAGGGTATGAGGCAGTGTTGCAGTGGCTAGCAATAAAAAGCTATCTTAGACAGCATAAAAGGGGAAATATCCCGCCCTCTCGTCTGATCTTTCTCCATAGCCACGCCTCCTCGTGTTAATTACCTCATCTCTCATTCACCCGTGAGATAACATTTCAGTGCGGAACACGTAAACATGTAACAATAATAATGAACCGAAAATACTTATTTTGATTTTGTTAGAACTTTCACATCCTGTCATTGCATTTATACATGGTTTCATGTATAAATATGCGTTTGATAGATATACATGGCAGATTGTGTGTGTGTCATAGGTGAGTGGAGTGAGGCTCTGTATCCCCTGTTGACTACTTTAACGGAGTGTGTGGCCATGATGAGTGACAAGGCCAAGAGGTCCATGGTTTTCCTGCTTATGCAAGACAGCGCCCCCACCATCGCGATGGACCTCAGTCTGCAGTATCGGCGAGACGTGGTCTTCTGCCAGACAGTACGTTTTTTACAAACATGGCAAAAACCTAGAAAGTAGGTTTTTAAAGCTGCAGTCTGTACGTTTTTAGGTTGAAAATAAAGAAACATACACTTTTCGAGTTTCAATTTAGCTAAATGAGATTTTATCTCATTTTTGGCATTTATTCCACAGGCATTTCATCAACAGGAGTCATTTGTACTTTTTTTATTTTAGATGCATTTGCATAGATTTTAGGAGCTATAAATGTATATGAAGTAAACATAAGCAGTAAGATATAAAAAAGCAAACAAACAAAATTCAGTTCAGTTAAAGAAAGGTGATCATATACACTGACAGTCAAAAGTTTGGAAACACTTACTGTTCATTTATGTTTTTTCACATTTTGGAATAGTAGTTAACTCATCAAAACCATGGAATAATACAATTGTAACACTACTTCAACTATATTTATTTATATAGCACATTAAGTTCAAAGTTTTGCCCAAAGTGCTTCACAAAAATGAAAACCAATAGTACAATAAAAACACATACAACCAAAATATAAGAGGGACAGCCATAAAAACAGATGACAGCCAAAATAAAAATCACGCAATCCCTACTTCGAAGGCCAGGCTGAAAAAATAAGTTTTCAGCTGAGATTTAAAAAGGCGATATAGGTTGTGAAAAATAAATAATAATAAATTAAATTAAATTAATAATAATTAAGTTAATACATTTTTACTGTAGCTTTAAATAAAGCTTTACTGTAGCTCAGTTCTTAGAGCATGGCACTAGCAATGCCAAGGTCATGGGTTCAATGTATAGTATAATGCAATGTAAGTCGCTTTGGATAAAAGCTTATGCCAAATTCATAAATGCAAATGTAATATTTTAGCTTCTTCAAAGTTGTGACCCTTTGACTAGAATTTGCTAAATCGTTCTCTTGGCATTTCTCATCCAGCTTCTTAAGGTTTCAACCTGGGTAACTTTTAAAAAGTATTGAAAGAACTTCCATCTATGCTGGACTTTTATTGGCTCATTTTTATTTATTATTTGGTCTAGGTGATCCATTAAAAAATGTTAAATACAATTTTTGAAAGAAATGTATATGTTGGAACAATTATATATATTTGTCTACAAAAGTAATTCCAAACTTTAAAATACACACCTTCATATTAAAAGATGTTTAAAATCATGAGAAACATTTTTGTTGAGTGTGCCTAAACTTTTGACTAGTAGTTTACATTTGGGATGGCAGTAAATTATTAGAGAATTTTTTTCATTTTTGGGTGACTCGTTTTACTGCAAAATTACAATTTTGTCATATTTTCTTGCCCCCATGTTCTGTAATATTTGTTTCCATGGAACACAAAAGTAGATCACTCTAGTTTTAATAATATAGTTTTAATCGTTTTTGTATAAAATTGAATTTGATTCAGCATGAACAAGAAATGCTATGTAAGCCTTTGACTTGTAAATGATCTTATGCACTGTAAGTCACACAATAGAGCAAAATATGACTTTCAAATTGTTTCATAAAAGCATGCAACTTTATGCAATCATTTTTTAGAATCTTTCGATTAATGTCATTGTTTTTTGCACAGATTTGGGCTAGACACAAGTAAACATTATTAGTATAAATAATACATTTATAGCAAAAGTTCTGTTCAGATTTAAAAAAAATATTTTGGTTTGTGTTCCATGAAAATATAAGTTTGAAACAACATAAGTTAACTATAATATTTGCTATGCACCACTCCTTTAAACCCTTTTCCCAGCTTATCTCACCTGTCTTTCTGTTCTGTTTTTCTGTCTTCCCCACTCTCTTAAGCTCACAGCACTAATTTGTGGCTTTATCATCAAGCTGAGAAACTGTCTCCGTGACGACGGCTACCTAAGACAACTGTACACCATTGGTCTGCTCGCTCAGTTTGAATGTCTATTAAGTACTTACGGTAAACACACACTTGCTTACTGAGTTGAAATCCCAGAAAACACATGAAACATAAAAGTGTGTTGCGTTGTATTCTGTTTTAAATCACGTTGCATATGTTTGCCCTCTCGTTTGCATGTCACAGGAGAGGAGTTGGCTATGTTAGAGGACATGAGTGTGGGAATAATGGACCTTCGGAACGTGACGTTCAAGGTGACGCAGGCCGTCTCTACCTCTTCTCCCGACATGCTCCCGGTAATCACCGGAAATCGAGACGGGTTCAACGTTCGGATCCCTCTCCCAGGGTGCATGTTTGATGCATTGCCGAGAGAGATTCAGAATGGCATGCTGCTGCGGGTACAGCCGGTGCTGTTCAACGTGGGCATCAACGAGCAGCAAACACTTGCCGAGAAGTGAGTCCTGATTATATAAAACAGTCCTGAGAGTGGTTACGTAACGTAGCCAATAGTGTTAAATCGTAATGTTTGTTTCTGATATAATATTGTTTGGCATACTGTCACATTTTGCATGCTCTGTGTTTCCTTAAATCGTCTTTGGATTGTTGATTTAAATTGTTGGCCCATAATCCAGAACACCCCCCATGTTGTGCACATATCTATTGTGAGTTTTTCTGTGTTGAAGGTTTGGAGACACGTCACTTCAGGAGGTCATCAATCTGGAGAGTCTGGCACGAATGAATTCCTACTACCAGCAGTTCAAGGAGGTTTTACCTGATGACTGTAAATCAAAAATCTATCTTTCTCCTCTCTGAAAACCGAGATTGTTGCATGGGACTCTGGTTCACTTTCATTTGTCTTTTCCCTCAGGTCTCCCTCAATCTCGTAGTCAAACGTGTCTCCCAGAACTACTGCGGTTCCTCGGCCAGAACGTTCATGCTAGGAAAAATAAAAATGTAGATATCTTGTGGCAGGCTGCTGAGGTAACCTATCAATTCATTTTAAAATGTAAATTTAAAACCTTAAAATGTAGGAATTTCAAAACAGTAAATACAGAATATCGATCCAAAGGCCATCTGCAGACTTGTAATGGTAGACTTTGGAATAAGTTATACCCTGTTGGTCTCAGGTTGTTTTTTATTTCCACTTTATTGATTTAGTTTGGCCTGTGCATTTAAATATGCTGAAAGTCCATTATGCAAATATATAATGTAACAGCTACTGTAAATAATATTTTATGAGTGCTTTTACAGTAGTGCCATTTTTGTTGCACTTAACTGTAGGGTTGCCAGGTCTGCGGTTACAGGCTGTTGCCAAGTGTTTTCTTATTTCACTGGTTTGAGATGCAGAGGCTTTGTTCAGTCAATCATTGTGGATAGATTTTGAAATAACATTCTTAAAGCAATTTATGAAAACCGTATGTTAATTTACTGTAGAGGGATTTCCAAGAAAACATAATTGTGTATAATGCATAACAGTGACTATTAATTGACATTCTATTTATGAGGGTGACATATGTTTTGAGACCTGGTATTTGTTCTGGGCTCATTGGTTTAATTGGGTGAGATCTGGCAACCCATTTATCACATGATTGAGGGCAGAATGTGACTGATTGTAGCAAATTCCAGTAGACAATTGACAAATTGCACAGCCTGTATCTGTACTTTGTTCCTTCTCAGATTTGCCGGCGACTGAACGGAGTTCGCTTCACCAGCTGCAAAAGTGCAAAGGACCGCACTGCAATGTCGGTGACACTGGAGCAGTGCCTCATCCTGCAGCACGAGCACGGCATGGCCCCCGCAGGTCTTCACGCAGGCCCTCGACTGCATGCGCAGGTAAGACACGTGAGCGCCTGCCTAGACTGCAATTCATATGCACTGCATGCTTTGGATGTGTCCAGAGCCATTGAGAGAGAGAGTCACATCAACTCCGTAGACTCCAATGGAACGTTTATTTTACAGCAATGGCGGTTCATGGAGCCCCTCAATAAGTTACTAGCAACCAGAAGTTACTAGCAACGCATGGAAACAGACCGATTGAGGTGAAATTTTGACCCAATCATTTAATGAATAAAAAATCGAAAGAAAAAAAGAATGAAAAGAAAAAACGCAACTTTCTGGAACTATATGAAGGCTCCATGAATCAGGTGACTTTTGTTGTCGGTACTCTCTCTCCAAGGCTCTGGATGTGTCTTTCTCTTTTTCTCTCGAGTTAGCATGGCTTCCCCTTTAGGACACCCTGCTATCTGTGCGTTTTGGCTTCTTGGTGTTTTGAATGATACAGTTTGTAACAAATGCGTGGTTATTTAATAGCCTGCACTGGATCAAATAGTTGTTTTGAATTTTCGCTTTTGTTTAGCGAAATACAGACAAAAGTATTTGTTGCTTTTCACCTTCGCCATCTCATTCTCCCATCTTGCATCCTCCCTCAAACTCTACGAGAGAACCAGACAGTAATAAAAATGACTTCTGAAGAGTGTGATGGGACTTCACATCACACCTGAATCTGCTAGTTTGTTCAGCTTTTGTGCTTTTAAAATAAAGATAAGTTTGAATAAATTTTGTAATTGCAGTTGGAGGCAAGATAAGCACAGGACTTTGGCTTTGTCGCTGTTATATATCAAAATACGCTTTGTTGCACTGTGCATGATTTGCCGCTGTGCTGCTGTACCAGTGTGTTCGATATTCTAAACTTGTATTACAGTATCTCACAGAAGTGACTACACCCCTCCCATTTTTGTAAGTATTTGATTATATCTTTCCATGTGACAACACTGAAGAAATGACACTTTGCTACAATGTAAAGTAGTGAGTGTACAGCTTGTATAACAGTGTACATTTACTGTCCTCTCAAAATAACTCAACACAGAGCCAATAATGTCTAAACCGCTGGCAACTAAAGTGAGTAAAGTCCAAATAGCCAAGACCTTGAAACTGAGCTGCAGCACGGTGGCCAAGACCATACAGCGGTTTAACAGGGCAGGTTCCACTCAGAAAAGCCCTCGCCATAGTCAACCAAAGAAGTTGAGTGCACGTGCTCAGCGTCATATCCAGAGGTTGTCTTTGGGAAATTGACGTATGAGTGCTGCCAGCATTGCTGCAGAGGTTGAAGGGTTGGCATGATCCCCTCCCTTCGGATAGTGGGCCGCAGGGCAGTATTCCAACATGAAAACGACCCCATAAGAAGCTGAGGGTAAAGGTGATGGACTGGCCAAGCATCGCTCCAGACTTAAACCCTATTGAGCATCTGTGGGGTATCCTTAAACGGAAGGTGGAGGAGCGCAAGGTCTATAACATCCACCAGCTTTGTGATGTCATCATGGAGGAGTGGAAGAGGACTCCAGTGGCAACCTGTGTGGCTCTGGTGAACTCCATGCCCAAGAGGGTTAAGGCAGTGCTGTAAAATAATGGTGACCACACAAAATATTGACACTTTGGGCCCAATTTGGACATTTTCACTTAGGGATGTACTCACTTTTGTTGCCATCGGTTTAGACATGATGGCTGTGTGTTGAGTTATTTTAAGGGGACTGCAAATTTACACTGTTATACAAGCTGTACACTCACTACTTTACATTGTAGCAAAGTGTCATTTCTTCAGTGTTGTCACATGAAAAGATATACTAAAATATTTACACAAATGTGAGGGGTGTAGTCACTTTTGTGAGAAACTGTATGTCACATTGGCCAATAATGAGTAAAATGAGAATATTTACCCACCATAAATATTATTTAGCACCTGTAAGAACTACGTTTTGAATTAGGTACTGTATTTAACGTAATGAGAGATCACTGTTTTCAGTGATGAACAACTTTGTTGTGTTGTTTCTTTAAGCCTATGACGTAATGAAAGTATAAAAATACGTTATACAGCTTATGTAGCAGAAATCAATGCAAAGTCAAACGTGTTTGGGTGATCCAAACGAAAGCCAGCTGTGTATTTGTATGTGACAAGGTTTCTTTTATAAACTTTGCAGCATAAAACACTTCACAAGCTGGATCCACTCGCGGCTTACTGTCTCACTCTTTCAAACTCTGAAACAGAGACACTGTTTATTTTGCGGTCGATTTGTTAGATGTGGCTCTTTTGGCCTGTTGCATGCTGGGAAAACAGCTTGCATTGCATGGCCCAGTGATGGCTGCTGCAACAAACTACGCCCCCTTCTGTCCAACATGGAAAACGCATCTCTCTTGCTTTTCTTTAGACGCCTAAGATGCAGAACACTGCTTTTAATTTTCTTTCTTTATTCTCTCTTTCTCTTCTCTTTTATTGTTTGTTGTTCATACTTTCCTGTTTATGTATTTTGCTTTAATGTCTTTTGTCTTATTCTTATTTTGTCATTTTATTAACCTCATTAATGTTGGATCCACCTCACTGGCCACGTTACCCCACATCCTGTGCATGTCGCCACACATAACCCACGTTATGTCTGTCCCCATTGGACCCTGCTCTGTCCCCGTCCCTGACCCTCTCTGCAGCATTGGGACCAGGGAGGGGGTAATTCAGAAGAACCTGAGCGGCTTATTGCCCATACGTGACTTCAGGCTGGACCCCAGTCTGCTCTACTCTCTGCCCCTTCTGGCCCTGAGCCCAAACCTGCTCATCGTCTGGGTGTTCCTCAGCATAGCCTACCTGCTGGCCAAACTCCGCTGCAGCTGAACTAGATTTCCTTATTTCCCAAGCTCTCTCTCCCTTGCTCCAGCTCCCTCAGCACTTTTTCTCTGTTCCTCCACTCAGTCACTTCTGTGTTGAGGAGACTATGCTGATTTCTCTTTGGCTGATAGCAGCTCTTTCCGCTAACAGCCAGCCAAAAGGTCTTGGTCTTTCCTCCTGCCTTACCTATATGTATTTCCCTATCCCTCTCTCCTTTGGTAAAGTAATTTTGGGTGATATTAATAGAAACCTGATGGATTTGTACATTTAATTGTGACATTACAAGTAATATGAATTATTTTAGAGGGTGCATTGAAAATAGATATTCATATATAAATATATATATATATATATTTAAGACATTAATTTATCGATTCAATATTCTTATAATATCAAATGTATTTGTGTTAAATACCTAATTTCTCATATATGCAATATATGAGACTGTTTCTGTAAAAATATCCTTAAATTCCTGTGATTTTGTTTATTTTTACGTCTTCCATGTGTTTCTATTTAAATGCAATGCTAAGGCCCGGCCAAAGCTAATCTAAAGCATCATCGCGCTTTAAAAACGTACTGCACTTTAGGGTGTTATGTGTGCCCATGTCTTCCCACGTTTAGCACGTGATTTGCTCTTTTATTGCACACCAAATGAGACAATTAAATCTGGCCATACAAGATTGTATATTATATCAGGGAAATCTAAATATGCAGTTGAGCTAAAACGATTGCTTTTTTACATTTATGTTTATTTGAAAGATGTTTTCAATGCCGGCTGACAGGAGATGATTGGCAGTAAATTTATTTGATATATTTGTCAGATTTTTGTGTGTTTTGGTTTAAAGCAATGTTGAAATACGTTTTAGAGTGTATGTGAGGCAAGCTGTGGATTAATTCAGACAAGGGAAGTAACAATTCACTTAGCCCACGATGCAATTCACGATACTGATCTCATCTCACGATATGGGACTTTCACGTATTCTTTTTTTTCTGGGACAAATTAGAAATTATAAGTGCTCTTTTATTATTTCTCAAATGCTGCACATTTGTAAAATAAACATCAAATAACAAAACTAAACTGCAATTTTAAAACAAAATATCCGAATTTGATCCGAATCAAATAAAAACTGAATTATACAAAAGTCTCTTTAATATAAACAAACTAAGACTTCTATGCTTTTCTTGGATTTTGATCAATATCAGCATATCCAGTTTTACCAAGTTTGCAATGAACACAGTGGCCCCTGCTGTTCAAATCATGTATTCAATTACATGCGGTTCAATTAAAATCTCAACAATTTTCAACCGGCTCATGGTGAATTGTTATATCCCTACTGCAGACAACCATTTCCACACTAACACGTTGGTTGTAAAACTTGTGGTGCGATGCATTGCATCTTGTGTTAACATAGAACAAGTGAACATGTTTGGTCATTAAACCTGTTCATTTTCTCAATTGTGCAAAGGGTAAGGAATGTGATGTAAGAAAGGATGCAAACTGCATACTATATCGTAGATACATAGATAAGATCTCTGTAATCCAACATTTCATAGTCATCAATGAGATGATTAAATTGAGACCAAATGGGAACTTTTGCTTCTGAAGGCACTTTTGTCTCAGATGTTTCTCCTGGGAGTAAGACATAGACTTTTATTGTAAGTGCCAGGATTATTGTCAGTTTGAAAGTGTTGCCGTTTATTTTGTTGTTTGGTTGTTTTACATCTACACGTAAGATTCAGTCTAACTAAAGTTTACAGTCTGTGTAACTTCATTTTTACAAACCCCATTTTTTATTTATTTACTTATTTTTAATATTTTTACTTCTTCAGACCTTCATAATGCTTGTAGCTCATATTAACCTTAATATGAACATTGCAAAAACATATGTTTTATTTGTTTTCAGATTATTGCCTGGGGTAATTGACAGCATGCATCAAATTCTGTGTTTGATCCTTAAATAAGATTTGATCTGTTTAGATGTGTTGTTCAAGAATGATGAATAGAATGTATCTGCTTTTGCCAAAATTACAGTCATCGCTATTCATGATGTGTAGGCTATAAAGCTTCAACTTTCTTCCCTTTTTTAAATGTAAATATTTACAAATATAATTGGACTGTTTTTTTTCCTGTTTCCTTTGTGCCAAAATGAAAATGGCCTCCATGTGCTTTGTAAAGTTGTCTGGCCAACTGCCCCGGTACTATAGCCATTTACATGCTATCTTTAGCAGGCTGCAAACATTTTTAAACAAACAACTTAATGACCCACTTAAGAAATTGACCATCTCATTCTCTATTTGAGTCATATTTGGGGATGAAGGGGTTAATGTATAGTACTTTGTCAGGGTGACTCTGTGAGTCTGTTTTTGTGATCAAAGCAAGGTCAGGAAACTGCTTAATTTTGTTTTCCAAAGTTATGTTTTCTAGATGTTTCGTAGGAAATGGAGGTTTTAAAGGTGCAGTTTGTAACAATTTTGCAGTAAAATATCCAAAAACCACTAGGCTAGTGTTATATATTTTGTTCAGCTGAGTACTTACAATATCTCAAAGGTTTCCAAATACTTGTAAATCGTGAGAAAATCCCCATTCTAAACAGTGACATGGGGCTGTTCAGTCGCCTGTCAATGGCGTCATATCAGTGTTACCCTTTGTTACCCCCTTTACTGACATAGAAACCGCATGGCAATAGTGTCTTAGACAAATGCGGAAATGGTGTTTAGCGTCTAGCAAGCCACTATCTTGTTTCGAAAAGTCACTTTTTATGGACCACAACTATTCGCAACATTTATAAAACTTTACCTCATCCGCTAACATGATTTCTCCTTCCCTTCTGATTGATGGCCATCATTGGTTGAGTTGAACACAACATATCCCATCATTCCACGCTCCTTCACAGCGTCATCAAGCTACGGCATTGTTGTTTTGATCGTGCGCCCTCTAGCATTGGTTTTTTCAAACTGTAGCTTTAATGACTATGTTGAGTTAGTAGCATAATTTATTGGTTAATAACAGTCTAAGATACTGCCTCTGAATTGTCCCTGGTAGATTAAAGATTAGAAAGAATGAAAGTACAGCTATTAATTTAGGGTTTTAAGCATTGATAAATGGTTTTGCATGATAGGTTTGAATCATGAATATGTTTTTAACAAGTTGTGTTTAAAGAAGGACATGAAATGTTTCTGTGGACTGGTTAGATTTGATGGATAGACAGATAGCTTAATATATTTTAGAATGATAATATACAATATGCAGCATTGTTCGTGTGCTTCCTCTTACAGCATTTCAGATTTTTCATACGGTACATAGTTTTGATATATTAATTTAAATTATAACCTTGTATCATAGAGCAAATAAATCAATAACGATCAATGCTATGTCATTTTACACCTGAACACATAAAAGGTTCATTAAATATCACATATTTAAAGGTTTGTATTACAAGCAGCTTTGATGTGGATTATGTTAAATGGAAATTTATACTTTATCATCAACGAAAATGTCATCATACACTCACCCTCATGTCTTAAGAAACCGTCATGACTTGATTCTGTAAAACACAAAAGGAATTAATCAAAATTTCGCACTGCTCTTTTCTATATAATATAAGGCCAATTGTGACCAAAACAAAGCTGTAATATGGCTTCAGACTAATATGTGAGCACATTTTACCAACCATTAATATGTCAACAAAAGCAGTGAATAATGAAAGTACATGAAGAAATCTCAATAAGACAGGGACATGTACAAAAGCTTGCATTTATCAATCTATTTGTTTACCATGGATACGCATTCATACACAGTCAATGCTGCCTGCACAGATCTTCAAGATTTAACTTGTACCCATTTTTTTCTTAAGTACAGAGCACTGACTGCCTGTGTCTTAACGTCTTTAAAGTTGAGGGCTCATTGGCATGTCTGGTTATTTGTGATGTGTTTGTGTACTTATCGCATACCCATAATGCACCTGCTTTACACTGCTTACAGTTACACTGCTGTCTTTTGTGGCTGTGATCATTTTTGCTTGTCATTTTAAACATGACTTTACGTTTTGTTTGTTTTTTGTACTTGTGTTTACACACCTTAACCCCGCCCCTTTTCCCCGCCAGTGAGGGCTGCCGCCGTGAGAATACTGTGAAGAACATTGGATGTCGCAAGTATGCCTTTAACTGCCTGCAGCTCAAGGCATTTCCTAAGTATTACAGACCTCCTGATGGCACTTTTGGAAAAGTGGAGACCTAATGTGATGACATGTCGTAAATGCCGGAAGAACATCATTCATGGTGTAGCTAAGAAGTCGAAGTAGAAATGTAGGACCTCTAATTGAAAAACAAAGCAAGTATCACGTACTGTCACCATGTCAAATCGTTTGTAAGCTAAGCTATAGTAAAAGAGCAAAATCTGCTTTATGCTCTCATAGTTACCACGTATTTACATTTCAGAGATGTGCTAGAAGGAAACCGTTGACCGATTTACTGGTAGATACAGACCAAATCAAGTAGGAAATATTTATCGTATAAAACGAAGACAAATCACTAAACGCCACATATGTACTATTATACCTGGTAATAGTGTTTTTTATTGAGGCTTTCTGTAGTGGGTTTGCTCATTGATGATGTATTTCATAATCTTGGCCATCTTTAGCACACCGTATGTAGCGTTTTGCTCTTCTACAGCATTACAGTACACTTTTCCTCATGGCTTAAAGTTCTCACGTATCCTGCCTGTGTTATCCCTCCTGTGTTATGTTTATATTTGGGTCAACAGCAAAGAATTTAGCAGCGTTTCTTAACATGGCATGACTGATGGGACATTTCTTATCATTTTTAAACCTCATACATCTAGTATCGATCGTGCATAGTCCATCCTCCAGGTAGCTTCAATTTTGGCTAGTCCTAAATAAACAAAAAGGTCATGTCTTTCAAGACTGTCTTCAAGACAAGTATCTGCCAATATAGAACAAACCGAGATGATGTAAGGTCAGTACATCACTGTGTTTTGCTGGCAGTAAAGATTATGAGAATGTTATAGCATCACAGAGTTTCCAGCCACAGTTGTCATGAATGTAAACTGACTGCATCTATTGGACAACACTGTTGTTTTGTGCTCATTTTAGATATGTTTTTTTTCTCATTAAAAGTGTATTGCTTGTGTATATCGCCTTAAGCTGGCACTCACCACGTCAACTGTGTGGAATATGAATCTGTTACCAATTGTGCACTCTTCATTTTTTTGGTTTATTTTTTTAATTGTCGTGTGCATATCACTGTTGTAATTTTTCCTTTTTGGCATTGCCATCGTTTTAATGATTTGATGTTTATATAACTTATTTAAGAGAAATATGCTCACAGATATTTAGATTGATTTTGTATTTATTTGTTTTTATGGTTCTGACCTTGTGTCTTTTATGATGCCCTTGGATTATTATTATGTCTAGAACAGAGTTCTGCTGTATCAAAATACTGTCATCAATACCTGATGCCATTAAAGAGAGAATAAGATCGTTGACACCTGTTGTGATGTGTTTATGATCTTGAAGAAAACGTGTTTTCTGTTTTTTTAGGCACATAAAAGCAAATAATGAAAAATAGTGTTGCATTCATTGTGTATTGATTTTGGATAAATATTTCTTTAAGAAAGATTGACATTTATGAAAATCTCTTGTTGCAAGAAATAAATTAAATATGTGTAACCTGTGGAAGTTGTGCTACGGTTATGCCATACGTTTCTCAAACCAGTAAAACCAATGGATTGCTGATAATGTAAAATGAGCCCATACAACTATGAAGCCATTAACATAAATAATGGTCATGTTAGGTTAAAACAAAGACAAAATATTATACTGTTATGTTCTTTACAGTCAGTTGTAAATGCAACCAGCAGAAACATCACTGGAAAAAAACAAAGCATGTGTTTGGCAGACAAAAGTAACTTCAGGACAGGCCCAGCTCCACGGGGCTGCCACCCTATCAGAAGCTTTGCCCACCCTGCCTCCACCCAGAGCCGTTGAGAGAGAGGATCCGTGATTGAGTTTACTAAAATAAAAAAAACGTTTCTGTTTATAAAAATAAAATGAAATATTGACCTACAAATTATTGGAAAAACTTATCTAAAGAAAAAAATGTAAAAATAAGCTGAAATAAGTTTAAAGCACTAAAATTCTAATAAAAAGCAAAACACGTCTAAATAAAATGCACAAACCTGAAGAACTTGTGTGATCCCATCATCATTGAATATATAACTGATAAATATACTTTATAAGAAAATAAAACCATGACTAAATTGGAAACAAGTCTGCAAATTTAGCTTAATTATAGGTGTGGTTTGTTAGTGATTGACTATTCCTTATTGAAAAACGTAATGTTTGGATACACTCATATTTTGGTTTAGGGAAAATATTTAGGATAATTTTATTAGAACTTGAGTTAACCCCTTCTTAAGTTCAAATGCTTTCAACAGTAATAAATGTGAACAAAATTAGACGGTGTTTCCATTTTAAGGATTTTTGGATGGGGAAGAACAGGCGTGCATGCAAAAACTTGAATACAATAAATGTATATGCAGTGTTGCAACAATAATGGTTCCAGTGACTAAAAAGAGTAGGCGAGTGGAAACAAATTCCTATAAAACGTATTGTGCTCAGCTTCCGAATGATTTGATAGCTTTGCGTGTCATTTTAAGACCATGCTTTCATCGCAATGCAAGAGGCTTTCCTTTCACGGTTCGTTCGAGAACGCGCAGCGCTGTCGTGCGCGCGCGCCCCTGTCACACTGACGAGTTTCTGCCTCATCTGATGCGCTACAGCAGAGCGGAGTTTCACGCGCGAGAGGAAACACGCACTCACATCACCGAAGCTGGATCAAGCAGTCCGAAACCCGCCAAACTTCCACTGGGCCGGACCAGGAGGCCAGCAACCCCCGATCTGGACCGATGTGCTGGCCGAGATGTCGCGACATATTTATATTAGGAATAAGATCGGCGAGGGCATCCAAGCGCCAATATTCCAGGTAACGAACATGAAGACTTAATATGTTAACTTATGAAAATACATTCATTTCTGTGATAACTGATATCCATGTATGCTAATGGTTTTGGCTCTATAGTGTTTTTTTAGAATTCTTCGTTAAACTGTTTTGTAGGACAAGTAACACAAAAGTAGTTGCACTTTGATGTTACACTTGTGTTGAATGCGATCTCCATCTGTTTTTTTCCAATGCAACTTTAATAACTTAACTTGCTATCTTTACTGCTTCATAATTTACAAACATTGTTGTTTGAGTATATGGGAATCCTCTTGTTTTGACAGAAAATGAAGGAAACTCACCTGGAGTACCTGACTAAATAAAGAGAACAACCCAATGCTGTGAAATGAGCACATTGACCCACTTTTAGGTGGCCCTATTAAACAAACTTTAAAAGGAACAAGCTCTCCGTCTACACTCAAGGTAGTAAAGAGCTCTAGAGACCACTGAAATAGAAACAAATCAGACCCGGCTAATTACTTTGTCCCTGAAGGCACTAAATTCTGTCAGTTCCCACACACTCCCACCCCAGGCTGTCTTAGTCTTTCTCTCTTTTTTAAACTTCTGTTATATTGTTTAATTTTTAATGAGGATAGAGGCAAAGGAAGCCCAATGTCTCTTTACTAACCAAAGGACTCTTGTGTTTTTACTCTTTTACTTTGAAATCTCTTCATTTCTCAAGAACACACATAACTTAGTATAATAGGAATATATGGACCATAAATGGGCTAAATGCATGCTTGACTTCCCTGTTTAACAGGAAGAACCTTAGGCATTTTCATGAGACTTAAAGGGGTCAATTGGGCCAAACATATGTTTTTCTGTGTCTTTGGTGTGTTATAAGTTGCCCATGCATGTATTAGACACGTAAAATTGCAAAAATTATAGTGTTGGAACAACACATGCATTCGATCTAAAAGCGAATGCTCACCCAGACCTGCCTGAAACGCTTTGTGTAACCCCACCACCACAAATCCACATCAGTTCGTGGTATGAGTTGACTAAGACTGCCCAAATGTATAAGTCAGTACTGTCAGTACAATTGCTTTGGAACATGATGTTCCAAATATGGTAAGAAGCGTTAGATTTTCGTCACACGCTTGCAGTATTCAACCAATCACTACGCACTGGTTAACTGGCCAGTAATAGCACACCTCGCTTTTCAGAGCGATGAACTTTGTAAAAAATCCTCACGTTTCAGAGAGCCTTAAATCGTGTTTACACATTGCATTACATCTAAAACAAACAATAATATTCGTTTTAGCCATGTCCTATGACCCCTTTAAAGCAGAGAGAAATGAGAAAATCGTTAAATTTAGCAGATACTGTACATAGAAGTGCTGTTCTACCGTATTTTAAATGATATTTCATAAGTTAACATTTCGTTATAACAATCAAATAGGGTAGAACGCCACTTCTATATACCACTGCTGTGTGCCGCAATGTACAGCATCTGCTAAAGTTAACAATTGCCTGCTTTAGGCAAACCCGTCTAAATGAATAATCTTCATTTATGAACTTCCACTGAATTTTATGTATGATCTATGTATTTCCATTTTTTTGTCAAAACATCATACAACATTGGCTTTCCTCAAAATTGATATTAATAAGCATTTAAATTAGCCTTTCAGTTTCATTGTCTTTCATACAGCATGCTTTAGATCAGTTCAATGTATTAGCTTTACAAATAGCTATGCGAAATATGCAATGCTGTCTTCGAAATGGACATTTAGAATTGTTAAACTTGAGACTACAAAACGGCAGTACGCACCAGACGAGAAGCACAGGGCCACTCGCAGGTATTGCTCACCAGGAGCAAGATTAAGCATGTCCAAACTCAAGTTCAAAGTCTACCCCTGATGGACGATGAGCAGGATTTAGGTTATTTTTAACTCAGTGTTGTAATTAAAAAAACGTTAATCAATGAATAGTCGGGCTGTGTATTGGCAAGTGCCTCCCGATACGTTACATATATTGCTATCTATTTCGATACAATACACGTTTGCGATATATTGCAATACTTTAAATAGAAAATGTAAAAAGCAAGGCTAAAAATACAACATGCTGTGCAACACCTGCACCATCCTTACCTTTTCTGTAAGAAAAAGTGTAAAAACATCCCTAACCTCTGCAGAGTGGCCATGATGTGCGATGAATGGACCTTTAGATCAGAGGTTTGGGTTCCCAAACTGTGGATTGCGCCTCTCAAGTGGGTAGCACAGGGGAATGAGGTGGGTCACCCAAGTCACTTGGCTGTTGTGGTGCATTACAGTTAAAACAATGACCATGGGCAATCCCCTGGTTTATCCGTGCTGTATAAATGCACTTGTATCACATCTGTGAAAGCACAATAAATGTCATTGTTACTTTTTGGAATAAACTTTTTGTTTAATGTACTGCAGCCAAGTGAGTTGGTGGGTCATGACTTGCGAAGCTTACAAACAGCATTTATTTTATATAACTCATTACTGCATGACTTATTTTAAAGGGGTCATATGGCACGAATACGTGTTTTTATGTGTCTTTGGTGTATTATAAGTTGCCCATGCATGTAATAGACGCATAAAATTGCTAAAAATTAAGTGTCGGAACAAAAGATACATTCTATCTAAACGCGGATGCCTAACCTTAAATCCTGTAAACACAATGCATTTCATCTAAAACAAACAGTAGCGTGTGTCATATGACCTCTTTAAAACCAAAGCACAACCACACAGCAGCTCTGAAAGCTCGAAGCGTTCTTATATTTTTCGCCATGCTCGCTTTAATTTACTTTTGCCCGTATGTATATGACATGATTTTTTTTTTATTATACCATGAGGCTGTTGAATGCTTCAATCTGATTGGTTGACAAATGCACACCTATGAAGGTGTTCCAGGTCTGCTGACCTCATTACAGTTCCATATCACTTCGCCAAGTTTACACAACAGGAAGTGTTGCCAAAAAGCCATCACCGCACACGGCAACCTGCTCCTTATCTGACGTTTATAATGTCAAAGTTTACTGTTAATAGAAACGTGTGCAGTTTCGTTTCAATAAAATAAGCATTTCAAAAACAAGAAATGCATGTACTGAAATTGAATAAATGAATAACTAAATAGAAAAACAAAATGCACTGATAAACACTGATAGCCTACTGGTTCGTTTTCCTCTTCATGCTGCTTATAACTGATAGCAAATATATTTTGATAGACCTGCTATTTTAATAGTTATATAATCATGCGTGATTTTTTTTACTGCTGAAGAAACAATACGAGGAATACATAATTTATTATCACTGGCTTTTCTGTCACATTACTGCAAAAACACAGGTATGTGCGCGGTCTCTCACACACACACACCACGTGGCTGAAGCTTCCGAGTCCAATGAATAGGCAGTGTTCAAATGACACATGCAGAGATGGATTTCTTTGCACATTAAATGTGCGAATGTGTCGCTTTTACAAGCATGATTTGTTACCATGTTGCATATAGATCAGTTTTCTGCAATTAACAATGTAAATAAAAACACTGATAACAAAGTAAATTGTTTAAACAATACTGGGGAACGATGTGCCGTGCCTCGGATGGCACCGGCCCATTTTAAACCCTTGCCCCACACTAAACATCACTTTCTGCGCCCTGTCGTCGACTCTGAATATTGGTTTATCCGGACTTAAAAAAAACAAGGGCTACCCATAATTAGGTAAATTTGCGACAGGGCCCATCGAAGGGGCGGGAACCCCACGCACAGCGGGGGCTGCAGGGGGGTCCCGTACGCCGTTGATTATACACAAACTCACACTGACACACACAGCAATTTGTTATAGTGTAAATGTTCGTCAGTTTAAATTGTTCCCATTTTTCATTTCAATAAAGTTCTTGCATTAACTGGATAGTGTGGATATTTTTCAACCAAATAACCTCTTACTGTTACATCTATCCCCAGCTAGTGTCACAACTGAAATTGTATTTGACCTTAACTCACATAATCTGTGATTATGTAATACAAGTTTAACTGAGATTTATTTGCAGTAGACAGATGTGGCTACAATGTATCAAAGTTTGAGAGATCTACCATGAACAAGCACTAAATTACTGACACTCAAAAAAAAGTGTAACTATCATCCCGGTCTCCCCATATATAATAAATAGCACAGACAATTTTAATTCATTTAAACATAGAACTGTCTTAAATGACTAAATTACATATAAGTTGGTTCAACTTATAAATGGTTGCCTTCAAAATGTAAGTTAAATCAACTTTAAAATATTACTCAATTCATTTCTCATTGAGTTTACTAAACTCAAAATTTTAAGGCAACTAGGTAACTTATTTTTTTAAGTTGAACCAACATTTTTACTCTGTAGCTTTATTAATAACAGCCAGTAATGCACTGTAATTTTGGGCGCCTCACATCCCAACACCCACATTTTTGCCAATTACCATGTTTCTGTAAAACTCTGTATAGAATCAGCATATTTTATTTATTCTGTTTTTTCCCTATATATATATATATCAAGCTTATTCAACACATCTTAACTCTTTGTGTTGTTTGTTAATCTTTTTTTGTTTGTTTAATTCTTTTTTTTGTCTCTAAAATACAGTGCTGTGAAAAAGTATTTGCCCTCTTTCGGGTTTTTATTTTTTGCCATATTTCCCATGCTTTAATGATTCAGATCATAAAACAAATTTTTATATTACTCAAAGAAAACCTGAGTAAATACAAAAAGCAGTTTTTAAATGATGGTTTTATTTATTAAGGGAAAAAACAATCCAAACATTTCTGACCATATGTGAAAAAGTTATTGCCCCCCTTGGTAAATCATGAATGAACTGTGATGAATTGAATTGAATTAATAATAATACAAATAAAATTGTAAAATTTCACTAGCCAAACTCAAGCCTAATTACTGCCAGACCTGTTGAATCAAGAAATCACTTAAGTAGAATCTGTCTGACAAACTGAAGTAGTGTAAAAAATCTCAAATAGCAACACATCATGCCGCGATCTAAAGAAATTCAAGAACAGATGAGAAACAAAGTAATTGAAATGTATCAGTTTAGAAAGGGTTACAAAGCCCTTTCTAAGGCTTTGGAACTCCAGCGAACCACAATGAGAGCCATTATCCACAAAGGGAGAAAGCATGGAACAGTGGTAAACCGTCCCAGGAGTGGCCGACCTACCAAAATTACTCCAAGAGCACAACGATGACTCGTCCAGGAGGACATAAAAGATTCCAGAACAACATCTAAAGAACTGCTGGCCTCTCTTGCTTCAGTTAAGCTCAGTGTTCATGATTCTACAATAAGAAAGAGACTGAGAATGGCATACATGGGAGAGTTCCAAGGCGAAAACCACTGATGCCCAAAAAGTACACAAAGGCTCGTCTCACATTTGCTAAAAAACATCTTGATGAACTCCAAAACTTTTGGGCAAATATTCTGTGGACTGATGAGACAAAGGTTGAACTTTTTGGAATGTGTGTCCCCATTACATCTGGCGTAAAACTAACACATTATTCATAAAAAGAACATTATACCAACAGTCAAACATGGTGGAGGTAGTGTGATGGTCTGGGGCTGCTTTGCAGGACCGGGACGACTGGCCATAATTGATGGAACCATGAATTCTGCGCCCTACCAGAAAATCCTAAAAGAGATTGTCCGGCCATCGGTTTGTTACCTTATGCTTAAACGCACTTGGGTTATGCACAAGGACAATGATCCAAAACACACCAGCAATTCCACCTCTGAATGGCTAAAAAAATCAAAATAAAGGTTTTGGAGAGGCGTAGTCAAAGTCCAGACTTAAATCCAATTGAAATGCAGTGGCATGACCTTAAAAGGGCTGTTCGTGCTCGAAGACCCTCCAATGTGGCTGAATTAAAACAATTCTGCAAAGAAGAGTGGGCCAAAATTCCTCCACAGCGATGTGAAAGACTCAGTGTGAGCTATCGGCCAAGGGTGGCACAGCTAGTTATTAGGTTTAGGGGGAAATTACTTTTTCACATAGGGTCAGAAATGTTTGGATTGTTTTTTCCCTTAATAAATAAAACCATCATTTAAAAACTGCATTTTGTATTTACTCTGGTTTTATTTGTGTAATATTAAAATTTGTTTGATGATCTGGATCATTTAAGCATGACAAATATGCAAAATATCAGGAAGGGGGCAAATACTTTTTCACACCACTGTATATACTTTTAAATGGCTGACAAATGAAAACCAACACTCAAAATTTGATCATCATTTACTCACCCTCAAGTTGTTCTAAACCTGGATAAATGTTGTTGTTCTGCTGAACACAAAGGCAGCTATTTGGGAGAATGTTTTGTAACCAAACAGATCTGGGGCACCATTAAACTCATAGTAAGGAAACAACTACTAGTAGTCAATAGTGTCCCAGAACTGTTTGGTTCACCACATTCTTTAAATTATAACAAAATTTCGTGTTTACCAGAGAAATTAAATTTATACAGGTTTGGGACAACTTGAGAGTTAGTAAATGATGACAGAATTTGAATTTTTTGGTGAACTATCCCTTCAAGTGTCATTCTAACACATTATGTGTCATTTTGTGTTAAATGAATAAAACACAGCAGACAGAGGTGTGTTAAGAAAAAAACAAAGTTTGTGTTGTTTTTAACCCAACCATTTTTAGAGCGAACCATGTCTAAACGATTCATTCATGTTTTCCCTCATTGCCCCCTCTACAGGTGAACAGGGGAACATACTCCCGGCGCAGTCGACTGAAAAGGTCTGATGGCAGTACCACCTCCACCAGTTTTATCCTGAGACAGGTAAAGACATTGTCCGTTTGTGGAAGAGAGGAAATCCAGATCAGTAGATTTTTGCTTGTCTAATATATAAACCTGTTCTGTAAAGCTGAAACATTTTTGGGCTGAAGGGAATCGTTACCTACATACAATAGCCAGGCAAAATAAATGTAGCAAGCATGTTCTACAACCCTTCTTTGTTTTTTATTTTGATAATAATGGAGAAGAAAAAATTACCCGAATTTACATTAAAAAAGATCATTTACAAATAAAGAAATCTGAGAAAAACAGTACATTCAAATGAAATAACAGAATGGGCGAATGAAAGAAAAAGCAGAGAGAGCCTCTCTCTCTCTCTCTCTCTCTCTCTCTCGCTCTCTCTTTCATCACTGCTCACAGTCAAGGAGAACACACGTCAGCAGCTGCTCTGACTGGAAGGCTGCTCGGCCAATCAGCATACAGCTGGTCAACTGTGTCATCAGGCTGAGATTGAGGAAGGGTTCTCTCTCTCCCTCTCTTTCTCTCCCTCCCTCTCTCTCTCTCTGATGCGGGGAGCCGTGCCTAGCCGCGTATGCGTTTGTGAGCGTGTGTGCCGAGAGATGATGAAACGTTCGCGTCAGTGAGCCGTTGGGAAGCTTCTCCCTGCCTAAGGATGTGAGAAAATTGGAGGCTGAACGAGGGATCCACTCCATCCTGCAGGCCGAGCCGTCTGCACAGGCCTGCTTTCCCTCTCTCTCTCTCTCTCTCTCTCTCTCTCTCTCTCTCTGTGTCTCCATCCTCTTTCGTGAGGCATCTCTCACCCTCCATTCTTGTTCTTCCTCTTTGGAGCACGGGGATCGTCATCCCCCATCGATTCGTTTTTTTTGTGGTGGTGGTGGTGGTGGCTGCCTCCTCCCCCTCTTTCTACATCTTCACCACCTTCTGCTCTCTTTTTTTCTATTCTTCAAGAAGACCTATTTGGAATAATAAACCTCCATGTATGACAATTTGTACCTGCATGGATTTGAAGACTCGGAGGCGGTGAGTTATTTTTCTCTCAATTAGAATTGACTACAGCTATATATAGTGTTTTCCCACTGGCTATATGCGTGTGCGTGAGCGCGCTCGAGTGTGTGTGTGTGCCGAACACTGGCTCAGCTGTGCTGCACATACACGGCCTGTGAGACTCAGTGTACCATGGTTTTCTAAGATGCAGCCCACCGATCTCCGTGGGTGTACTATGGGGAGATGTTCATCAGAGGGTTTTGTGTGTTTCTGTACGTGTTCTTAATAGCACACAATTCCCATGAGCATTCACTCCTATTCCATACAGCGGATTTTAGGAACGCTGCTGTAAAAAAAAGAAAGAAAGAAACCATCTTTCATTCATTCTTCAATTGGAGTTTGTTTAGGATTACGCTTGAGAAACATTACGTGTCTCTATGTGGGGCCTGACAGCTTTCTCCTCAAGCTGTTTAATGTATTATCATATAGAATTGTTAAGAGGGAGAGCGATTTCTTGCTGATGTGTAGAGTGGAATGAGTCACATGGTTTTGTTGGCCCACTTGAATGCCTTAGAATGAGATCAAGCCAAGCGTCTGGAAAAGCCATTAGGGACTACATGTGTATGTTATAGACCCATATAGCCTACTCTAATTTTCATCAGCTGTGTTTATGTTTTGCTGTTCTGTACGTATGGAAACCATCGATTTGAGACAGGATAAACGGTGTGAGGTTTAATGATTATATCCATGTGTTCTCATATTCATGTAATGAATATAGTGTATGGGTACAGTATAGAGTGCTGTGTGTACAACTAGAACAAATCAAATCAATAATATCAAAAATATACATGAGACAAGGTATACACAATATAGAATATATAGAATATAGACAAAAATGTTAACAATACATAACTGAACAGTAGTACATACATTATAAACACAAAAAGGCATATGCACAGTATATACACACAGAACACAAACATACACAATGTGTGTAAGATTCATAAAATCTTATGGTCCCTTTCTGTTCAATATTTATTTTTCAATGACCCATAGTATTAAAATACACACACTGTGGTGTGCAGAAGCCAGTTTGTTACTGTTTGATTCAAGTTCAGGTGAAAGGTTTTGCAAATCCAGCATTAAGCTGCTATATTTTATTGTTAAAATAATGAAAGAAGTTAATGAAGACACATTTGATTTTTACCGAGACATTGAGAATATTGTTTGTATATCTAAAAAAGACTATAGACCACTTCGCAAGAGGTTAACACTGGTCCAGAAGCACTTCCAGTTCATTTTATTTTTGAAATCTTACATATAAATCTAAAGAAGAGGAAAATATCCGCACACTTTCAAGATAAGGCTTGTACAAATCTTTTGGCCAAAATTATCGAAAAATTTGGAGCACATTTTTGCACTTTGGTGTAAATATTATTATAAAAAGAGCCTTGTTTTACGAGCCTTTTTGGCCAGTCTTGTAATCTTTTTCTATTCTTTGGATGTATTATGTTTTGGATTTATGCACCTAAAGAAGATTGAGATATTTCGATTGTTTGGATTGGTGTTTGGGGCTACAACCTTCTCTGTTGGTCATTAGATCTTACATACAGCCGCGGAAAAATTAAGAGAACATTTCAGAGACCATTTTATGTGTTATGTGTGTAGGTAAAATGATCATTTGTGTTTCATTCTCTGAACTACTAACAATATTTCTCCCAAATTTCAAATAAAAATTGTGTCTCAGAAAATGAAAACTGTAGAAACAGGTGAATATAACAGAAAAGATGCTCTTTCATACCTCAAATTCTGCAAAGAGAACAAGTTCGTATTTTAAGCAACACAACAGTAATATTTGTTCAACATTAAAAATAATTGGCGATAACCTTTATTTTTTTTTGTCTTGTCATGCTGTTCATCTTTCCCATTGCTGTTGGATGGCCTGATGTTTGATTTTGTTGAAATTACCACAATACATCTACAAATTATGATTTGAAATAAATATTTGGATTGGTCTCTTAATATTTCCACGGCTGTATAATTCAATCTTAAAGATATTTGTGTAACATCTTGATTCAGTTCTGTAAAAAAACTGAAATAGGAAGTTCTCCTGGACCATCATTGGTGCAACATTGTTTACCAAAGTGGTCTATATGTGTATGAGAAAAGACTATTTGCTCATTGATATAATAATTTTATGTTGAAATAGCAAACCCAGTGGAAACGTCTAGATACAACGTCTAAGCGTAATAAAAGTTAAATTTATTTGATGAGAAGCACCTTCCCATTCAGATTTGTCTTATTTTGCTACATTGTATTGCGTATGATGTTATAATCTCTACAGGCACTAAAGTCTCTCTTCAGCAAAAAGAGTGTTATCTCATCAAAATCGAGGATGAAAGCCATTCATTAGAATTTTCAGGGTTTGCTCCGAATCATCACTTCTGCGACGAAAGATAAGCAAACTTGTGCATTTTTTGTTTCTCGAATCAGGCGTTTTGTGATTGGACTCACCGGCCTCAATTGGGTCCCTGCTGAAGTAAGCTTGTGTGGAGTGGCTGTCTTCGGGGAGCGAACGTTTCGCCACAGGCAGCGCGCTGAGATTTTTTAGCCGACTGCAAGGCTTTTTTTTGCTCTCCCTCTGCCTTTCTCTCTATTGCGATATTGACCCGATCATTCTTTTCACTGACTTGAGCTAATGTTGTTTCCAAATTGGATTAACAGAATACAGCTTCCTAGCTTCACTTCACTTCGCTTTGGCCAGTATCTCTTATTAATTAGACGCTGGCGGGACCTTCCTTGTTATCTTGAAGGGAATACATGTGCATATCATAAGAGGTGTGGGTTTTTACTTTTCGTTAAGTGCTGATAGGGATCAGGTGATGCTCTCATGGAACCTTCAGAAGACTTTTTCGTGATTGCAGGGGGAAATGTTCAGATTATGTATTGTGAAGTGTCTCATGGTCCTGAGAAGGGAACGGTAAAGGTATGTATACGTGGATGTGTAGAATATGTGATTTTGTTGAAATGCTAAGAAAAAACTTCTAAAGACCTACTACTAAAAACTTTCCAAGCTTTTCAATGCATCTTTGAAGCAGCATTTATTTATGAAAGGAAGAATAGGGTGTTGAAACAAATTTGGTAGATTAAATCTGATAGAGGAAAACTCTTAAGACGAATAGAAGTAACAGTATGACACAATAAGGTGTTGAAAGCCTAAAGGCACAATTATTTATAGTTTCTGTTGTATACATAACAGCTTCTTGTCCAGCTGGAGATTCGAGAATATAAAGTTCGGTACCCTAGAATTCAATGTTTTTATATTCGTCTTAAACTGTGACAGATGCCTCAAGATGAGAATTACAGCCCAGATCATTTTTATGTGTACTGTGTTGGTTACTCTGTTGTGAATAATCCAACTAATTGTTAATATATATGATTATTTGTGGTAACTGATGTTAAAATAAATATTGAGAAACATTTTACATTACCATATCCATGTTGCATCATATTTGTGTAAATATAAATACAAAATTTGCCAAAAAATACATTAATACATAAAATTTTTCACTAGTTAGATTTACAAGTAATGTGTATGTTATCATACAGGACACTGTACCGTATGACGTGAACAAATGAAGCTTACCTGAAGTCACCTTCAGCTCACAGGTGTTGTTTTCTGTTTGCTTAAGGAGCATGTATTCCTATGGGTTGACAGCTCTGTCTAGCAGTACAGGTACAGGTGGGGCTTTTGCTGATCTGTGTTTGCAGAAGTCTAAATTGGCAACTGTGAGAGTCACAAGCGTAATTAAAATCCAGCAGACTTGACTTTTGTGTGTAAGGACCAAGCTGCTACACTTGAAAGTCATCTGCTTGATCAAATGCTGTACATTGTATTTCTGGCCAAGTCATTGCCAATATTATAGATTTGAATCCCAAGGAACACGCAAAACTGATCAAATGTGCTTTGGTATCTGTCCATAGACATAATAAATACCTAGATGTTGGCCACTTTGTCTCGCTGCTGCGATACGTCAACGGCGCCGCCATATTAGTGAGGGCAACAGTGCACTAAAAGCCCACTGAACCCGATGGGAAAGCTGTGCGTTTTCGGCATTAAAAGCACAATCACGTTTACATCCAAAACAATGCGTCTTTACTTTATGACTATATACTGCTATTTCATACGTATAATGCATGCCAGTGTTATTTATTTTACTATATCACATACATCCGGTTTTACTGCTGTAACGGTTTTACCGGATTAATAAAAGAATATCTTTTATCTTTGAAAATGTCTAAAATTACTACAGATAAAGCCATTTCCACAGTGAAAAACATTGTTTTTATATAATACGTAAATTAAACTATATTACCTTGGGTGTTTGTTTGATGATTCAAATAAAACTCAGTAACAATGTCTAAATGTCAGTTTTTTATTCTCGACTACTGCAACATGGTTATTTATTCTGTTGCCTGTGTTGTCTTTTACATATCACTGAACATAATGCCATCTAGTGGATTCTCACGAATAACAGGCACAAATAATGGATTTCACATTTCACTATGACAACCATTAACTTTAAAGTAGGCTATAACTATCGAGATATGATGCAACTGAAGTTGTACTCTACGTATATCGTAAACCATTATTATATGTTTAGAAATGTAAACTTGATTGAATTTTTGTGCCGAAAACGCGCAGCTTTCCCATTGGGTTCCGTGGGCTTTTAGTGCACTGTTGCCCTCACTAATATGGCGGCACCGTTGATGTATCGTATCATTTTGGGACAAAATTGCCAACGCGGCATCTAGTTATTTATTATGTCTATGAAAAGATCCTCATAAGCATTTCCTGGAACTACTAAGTCTACTGTGGAGCTTAATTGGAGTTTCTGCGCGAGAGCGCCCTCTGGCTTGCAGGTGCAGCAGAATTGTACTGTGCTTCAACTGCGCAAAAATCGCCTAATCGATTTCTCTTATCGACTCTTATTTTGTCATTTTGTTGAAAGTAGTGAAAACACTATTGTTGAGTCTTTCTTTTGCTATCTGAACAAATGAGAATGCAAAAAATATATTTGTGGTAGTCTCCCATTCACCGCTATAGACGTTTACCCAACTATGACGACTTTTGTGCTTAGAAACCTGGAAAGGTGAAAAAGGTCCATTGGCAAACCAACAATATCAAGTCGCTCTCGCTGTACTTTGATGTCATATGCTGATTGTTCGAAATCCCCTACTTCCATACTATGTAGTAAGCAAAAATGAGTATGAGTCATGAATAGTATGTCCGGAACCTAAGTATGCAAAAAACAGTAGGCGTGAAATACCCGGATGGTCTACAACTTCCGCCGTGATTCGTGAGTGTGGATCGGATGGACACTTCTCTATCCCATGATGCCACGGGAGATGAGCAACGGTCAAATTTCAAAAGTAAATCAAATAAATATTGCGGAAAACATTAAGGCGGACGTCCGTACGTGCCAATAAATTAATTTCCCGTGACTAAATTATGTTTTTATCAAAGCTCACGTATAGGTTGTTGTTAATACGTCATAGTTCAAAGAGCATACAGGTCACATGACCATAAAAGATGGCAGACGCGGTATTTTCCAAATGTATTCATACTACTCCCACTCATACTATATAGAACGTACTGTTTTAACAGCCGATAGGTAGGTACTAATTCAAATTCAGTACGTACTGTCACAGTATGCGATTTCAGACGCAGCAATTGAGTCTCATGAAAAAAATGCAGAGGTAGTCGTCACGCCACTCAGTTGTTGTGTCTATCAAGCCACTCTGTTGGCTTGCGTTATAATATAATGGTTAAAAAAATGATTTCATTACATCATCCGTGAACATGAATTCTGAGTCCTGTTGGATTTAGTCTCATCATTTCATTCTTATTCAGAGCGTCATCAAGCTACTGTTTTGCATCCTCTAGCGGCGAAAATTACATATTGTGCCTTTAAGAAACAAAATTCATGAAACACTTGATGTTCTTGTTTCAGAAAATAAACGTTTTATTTTGACTTTATCCAGCAAATTTACAGACATCTGTCTGATGAATTCCCTGAAGGAGGCCAAGTTGCTGAATAGACATGGCAGCTTAGTTTCCATTAATAATCTGGTAGTTTTGAGGATGGGGTTTTGAGTTGTTACCTGTATGTACGTGTGTATGTAATATAAGATCTGCTGTGTGTTGGCAGGGCTCAGCTGATTCCTACACTAGCAGGCCATCTGACTCAGATGTGTCGTTGGAGGAGGAGAGGCCGGAGGGGGGCAGTCAGGGCCAGCAGGAGCGAGAACAGCAGGCTGCACAGCAGCTGGAGAGGGCAAAGGTCACACTCACTACATATTAATATTAATGAAGAATAATGGAATGTCATGTATCACATTCAACACATTCTTCATGCGGCAATATTATACACTTGTGTTTGGCTGTGCTAAATTTTATTTATAAATTGCAAGATGCATCTATGAAACGTATTCTTAGAAACACATGAACATATGCACAACATTACTATCTTTACATTAAATCTCAAATTTCAGGCCAAAGCGGTGGCTTTTGCCGTGAAGACAAACGTCTGTTACTGTGGTGCTCTTGACGAAGATGTTCCCGTGCCTGGAACCGCCATCTCATTTGACGCAAAAGACTTCCTGCACATCAAAGAGGTACAGAGGCCTGGCGACCTTTAGCGTCAGGGTCACCGCTGGGGAAAGCCTCCTTTAAAATTGAAAACGTGGAAGAAAAGAAATTGCTAAAACTGCTTTCACAAACACTGACATTGTTTGCTAAAGTTTGTCTGAGCGTTCATTTCTTTTGTCCTTTCTTTGCTCCATATGCAGAAGTTTAATAATGACTGGTGGATTGGTAGGCTGGTGAAGGAAGGCTGTGAGATTGGTTTTATCCCCAGTCCTCTGAAGCTGGAGCACATCAGAGCGCAGCTGGAACTGAAGAAAAGCCGTGTACAAGGGTAAGCAGACAGAGAAGTTTTCAAGCTAGTTGATGGAGCATTTGATTTTCCATGAGCTAATGGCCCTGAATATTCATAACAACAAAAGCCCTGTTCATCGATCTAACTAACCTTGCAATGAAATCTTTCCTAGTTTTCCCCAAAATGTGCGCCACATGCATTTAATCATTTAAGTGTCCTATGCCATCTGTGATTTGAATTGTAAAAAAAACTAGTTATTTTGGGTGCCACTCCCAATCTGCTGAAAACCAAATGCTCTTTAGTGTCCTTATTATAAACTGTAGTATTTAGCTTGTTGTTATAGAAACATAATGCAAAATTTTAAGAATGTTTCAGCAGTGTTCAAGTCACGTGATCGATGTTCAGGAAATGCAAATAGTGTATAACTTGAATACACTAAATCGTTTGCACAAATGTGTATAAAGTTAAATATTAAGTCACCGCATGTTTATTTGTTTATTTATTTGAATCTGACAGGATAGACGTTTCGAAAAAAGTTTCTGATAGATTTCCATAATGTCTATAAACATCGCCATTAAATAAGGGTGAGATGGCCATTCAAAGAATCATCTTCTGACTTTGTAAAGTAGGAACATGGCACCGTTTGTCATATTTTAAAGTAGATGAGCACTCAGAATAAACCCAGAGGATCTGCATTTCAATGGCACATCAGGTCTGAATATTCCTGTTCTTTCGTTGTTGCTCATCGTAACTATCATGTTTTAACTAGTTGACAGATATGATCAATAGTGTTGCAGACTTGTTACTTTTGACAAGCAAGTAACGTGCTTGAAATTAATTCTGTGAAATTACAGCAGTGTCAACACAAAATGGTAGCGCATTGATATAATAGTGGAGCCGTGTTCACAAATTGTAATGGAAAGAAATCAGAGAAAAATCTGTGCAGACTTTTTGGCAAGAATTTCTGCCTATTAAAAAGTATTCCGGTTCAGATTATTTTGTAGCTATAAATATAGTAGCATGACTAGTTCAAAATAAAATTAAAATAAAAAAATCACACCATCTGTAATGCGGTACTAAATGTATCTGGTAAACAGTCATTTGACAGGTTATCTAACCTGATGTATCAGTGTCACTTTGCTAAAAATGTTTACTTTACTAAATGCTACTTTATAAGTCTTATAAAAATAATTTTTTTTGTGCACCCACATCAGATTAAAGGTCTTTATATACAATATGCATTAGATCAGTGATGCTCAACTGACAAGGGAGTGTCCCAAAAGTTTCACATCTGTAAATAATATCCATGCAAGCCATATATTTAAAAACATGGAGCACAAGGTAAATGAAAACCCCACTATAAATTTTTTTTTGGGTTAACTTAAAAAAAACGCTGCCTTAAAATGTTGAGTTCGTTCAACTTAAAAATATTAGTTAACTAATGAATTTCATGCAAACTCGTTGTGTTATCATTTAAGTATTGTAATTAATAAAATATAATTAATTCAAATTTTTAAAGCAGCCAGGTTTCTTATATTTTAGCTGAGCCAACATTGTTTTACAGTGTACTTACAACAGTAATAAACACTGGGCAAACCGCAATGAGATTTGTGTGGTGATTATTAAAAACAATATTAAATTTCAGTGTTTTATTTTGAAAACATTGGAATTTATATTTAAGTCACAATTTGAAGTCCAATGTAAAATCTGAGTCCATAATCAAAACCAGTTGAGAGACTGAGCGTGTTACTTTGACTTTCTAGCAGCCAGTTTACCGGAAAACTGATTGAAAATTCTCCCAAATCGTTTTCGAGATTGCTTAACATTTGATTTGTTAAAAACTGGGTATGAGACTCTGGTTAGATGACACCGCGTGCAGTTTGATATCGGATGACTGACCCTCAGACCCAGGTGACCATTAAAACATACATCCAGCCTCAGTTCTAGAGATATGAACATAGAGGCAGTGTGGGTCTGGCCAGGTTTTCTGCATTAGCAATTAGAAACTAGTTTTTATAGTGTAGTGATAAACGTAGAGCCTTAGGGAGTCTACTCATGCGTTGGGACAGACTTAAAATTAATTTTTCTGTTTTTGTTTGTCTGCTCATTTCAATAGTAAGTCCAGTGGAAGCTCCTCCTCCAGTTTGGGGGATGTGATGTCATCAGGTGAGCCAATGATCCGTAGGGGGTGGGATTTTATGAAACGGGGTGGGGTTACAGGTATCTCCCCGAAAAAAGGAATCGTAGGCAATTCGTCAGTGGATGATTTTACTTCAACACTGTCCTGCGTAAGGCTAAAGATCAAACGGGCAGCTTCTTGTGAGCATGGGACAGTGAATCATGAATGCCTTGAATTGCTTTCAGCACACATTTGCCGAACGTAACGACGACAATTCTGACTTTCCTTCTTTTCCCTCTCTTTGTACAGGCAAGCAGAAACAGAAAGTGGTAAGTGTGTCCGAAGGATGGAAGACCCTCACCAAGAAGATGCATTTCTGTCAATTCACTCCTAACACAGATCGCTGTCAAGCTGACAGTTATTCCTGATTAAAACTCATTGTGCTAAATAATTCAATGCCTAATGGTGTTGATCTTTGATAAATATAAGCATTGGCGTTTGCACAAGTGCGCCTTTGTTATTGACCTATCATCTCTTGTGCAGACTGAACATGTGGCCCCCTATGATGTCGTGCCTTCCATGAGGCCTGTGGTGCTGGTTGGTCCATCTCTAAAAGGATATGAGGTGGGTTTGGAAACAATTAATTTCTTTACTGTCATAATGCGTATATCTTGTCTTACGGAGGTGTGAGGGTGTTTTTACAAGCGAATTCGTCGAAAAATAATGAAGGAACTGTAAATTCTTGCGTCAAGGCCATAGAGATGGCGTTCTGTTTATGACTGGCTGCATATCTGCGTGTGCGCATTTGGGTTATTGATACCAGAAAAAATATAATATCTATTCCAGTCTCTCCATCTCTTCACACAGAGAAAACAAAAACATACTCCTCCTCTCCACCGCTCTGTTACCACGGCAACAACCTTCCGGGGTCCAGGAGACGTCAGTGCTAGAAAGTAGAGCACGGTTTGAAATTAGAAAGAGACAAAAAAGAATGAGATGAACAGGAACGATGGAGAGAGAGAGAGACTGAAAGGAGGCGTGTGTGAGACAGAAAAGAAGCATGAATAAGGAAAACAAGCCCCTTTGGTTAGCGATTTATAAGACCAAATTAGATGCAGACTTAGTGTTGGGGATTTGTTAAGAGCTGCTTGCCGTTCAAATCACAATGAGGTTTGTTTTATTGAGTAAGTTTATGACTTCATGAGCAAGTAGCGGCGTTCATAAAACAAAATTGAATCAGTACGTCCTTTATTACCAGCCAACGGCTCACTCCCCCCCAATCCCCCCCTTTCAAAGCGCTACGGGGGCTTAAACAAGACTAAGATGTCGTCACGTTTTCGCTTCTTTGCCGGTGAAGATAACGCGCTGTGTGGAGCAGTTTGTCCTTTTAAGGCTTCTGTAGAAACAACATGGTGTATGCAGATAGAAATAGCTCATTCTAATGTAACAAAAACATAACGCTTCGCTATTAAAGGTCTTTATACACCTCTGAAGACATAGTTATGTATGTTGTATTGTATTTCTGTCAATAGATCCTTACAAAAAATGACACATTGCATCTATAATGTCAATCTTAATATCAGTAGTTAATTCAACTCAAATATATTTTGTACAGGTAACTGATATGATGCAGAAAGCTCTTTTTGACTTCCTAAAACACCGGTTTGATGGCAGGTAAGTATAGTAGCGTAAAGGGTTTTTACATAATCACATGTGATGATCTTGGACACCTCTTAGAAGACTATTTTTGCACTTAAAAGACTGTTGCAAATGTTATAAGTAAAGCTTTTATGTTGGAATCACAGAGTTTATTGCCGTTAACTACAAATGTTTTTATTGCCGTAGGATAACAATCACACGTGTGACGGCAGACATCTCGCTGGCAAAGAGATCAGTGCTCAACAATCCCAGCAAAAGAGCCATTATTGAGCGCTCAAATACCAGATCGAGCCTTGGTAAGAGAGTAAAAACACACCTGACAAAGTGTTATCAAACGAATGTATCGTATCGACAGCAAATTGACATTTGAGCTAATATTTATTTTATGTATTTATTTATTTGTATACGTTTTAATCATTTATATTTGAATCATTTGTTTTCATTTATATTTGATTAATATATATACAGTAATTTATATTTAAATATTTAAGTTGATTATTTGTGGGAGTTTTTTTTTTTTGTACATGTGACAATATTGCACACCATGATAAAGGACCAGCAATTATCACGATATGAAAATAGTGTCTATAGAGCGTTCGTTGCATTAAACTCAGAATACTCCTTTAAACCACCATATATTGCAATATAATGGACAATAGGTCATTACTAGTGTGAGAGATTTCCATAAGGTCTATAAACAGCACCATTCATTATGAACAAGATGGCCTTCCATCACGAATATCTGTCCCTGTGTGTGGTGTACGTGTGTAGCTGAGGTCCAGAGCGAGATTGAGCGCATATTTGAACTTGCCCGCTCGCTCCAGCTGGTTGTGCTGGACGCAGACACCATCAACCATCCTGCTCAACTGATGAAGACTTCACTAGCACCCATCATCGTCCATGTCAAAGTGTCCTCTCCGAAGGTACCAACATTCACAGACACTCTTGTCTCACTGTTTCAGTGTTTTATTTAGAGAAACACAATTTTAATCCCAAAGCTATGGGTTGTTCATTTAAAAACATACTTGTTTATATAATATTCCATTATGTTTTGAGGTGGAAATTAATTATGTCTGTATCTGCACTGTAGGTCCTCCAGAGGCTCATCAAGTCGAGAGGAAAGTCTCAGAGTAAACACCTCAATGTACAGCTCGTAGCAGCAGATAAACTAGCACAGTGTCCTCCGGTGCGTCATCTCTTACATACAAACACCCACACACACATACACAAGGAAAGATGTTAAAGAAACAGTACAACCAAAATACAATTCCCGTAATGAAAATGTACCATTCCAGTGAAAAATACTGCATTTTTGAGATTTGATTTCTCAGTTATGTTTTGTTCGAATAGCTTAGTCTCACATGTTTCTCCTAAATGTGCTTGGGAAAATGCTTAACTAAGCAGTTTTTGGATTCTTTTCACTGCAAACTTGTCAAATCTAAGCTGTTTGTGACATTGATGAGATTTCTTCTTGCACTCAGGAGAAAAATCTAATGTGGAAACTTAAGCAAAATTGAATTCAATCTTATTGATGTCTATAAAGAATAATGGGTAAATGTTACCCTGTCTGTGAAATCCACACTGTAAAAAAATCCATGAAAATAGTGCACAATATACTCAGGGGCGGATTATGACTTTGATGTGCCCTGGGCAAAGACCTTTCAAAGCCCCCTGGCATCACAAATTTTATAAGAACAGTGTCGAACCTATGCCAAAATACACAGGACTTAGGAGTGAGACAGAACGCATCATTGCGTCTAAAAATGCATGACATGGCGCTCAAAAAAGCGCAGCACAAACCGCGAGGGTCTCGTGGCACTCTTTTGATAACAGAAATTGCCATATGCCAAGTTGCTATTGCAAACAAAAGCTTACGACACTTGTCCTGCCTTCAGGGTCTTCTGATTGGTCAACCGCTGTGGAACTGACATTGATGAGCTGCGCTGTGTGTAAAAATTGTACGTGACTTCTGCACGCTTATATTACACAGGGTTTTTTTATTCGCCTCTAGATGTCCCTCTCCACAGTGCGCCAATGCATTAGGATTATTTATTTGATTTATTCGCTACAGTTAATACTTCACCACTGCAAAAAGAATCCCTTTATTCCAAAGTATTCAGCGCTTCTTTATTGATAAAATAAAATAAATTAATAATGTACACATATTAAATTTGCCAGGGCTCCCTGCTGGTCTAGTGCCCTGGGCATGTGCCCGGGAGGCCCGTGCGTTAATCCGAACATACTGTATTAATATGAATGAATTTTCTGTTTCAGGTGGTTTGCCTGTACTTAAAATGTTGCACTGCATTGAATTACATTTTAGCATTAACGGAAATGTCTCTAAAATGAATGGATAAAGTACTGGCAGAAAATTACCAGTACATTTTCCGTAATTTTTTTACAGTGCACATATACAAATTATGAGATTAGAAGCATCAAGTAATAGCCCTAAAATGATGAAAATATGTGTGTTTTCCGCTTTAAATTATTGATTATATGAGATTTCGAGATATAGTATGCAAAGTTTCAGTTAAAATATTTACATTAAGGATTTTATTGACATTTTGTTTTACTATTTTTCAGGAAAAAATCTGTTTCAGTTCATGGTCTTACTCAGCCAATATCAAAGATATCACAGAAAGTTCTTTACACCCCATGCATAGTTATTTTATGTAAAAACATAATTTTATTTACTTATTTATAAGTAAATTAAAGAAGACTTTCGCTGGAATTTCACAGACACGGTCACAAATGAGGCTGGAATTTTTACTTTGGCTTACCTGTCCCTTTTTTACAGAAAAAACATAAATCATATAATAAAATATATAATAGTTTACCACATCATTTTAAATATCCTAATATTAAAAAACATGTTAGATTATACTTAAAATGCTATAGTATCATATTTAATCAATATTATTATCACTGAAAATATTTAATGAACGTCTGTTTCAAACGTGTGCGCATATGTGTTCACCTTTATTAGGAAATGTTTGATGTCATCTTGGATGAGAATCAGTTGGAAGATGCATGTGAGCACTTGGCTGAGTATCTTGAGGCTTACTGGAAGGCCACCCACACCTCCAGCAGCACCCCACTCAATCCTCTGCTGGGCAGAAACCTCGGCCCTGCTGCCCTGGCTCCATACACTACATCCGCCATCTCTGGCTTGCAGGTGAACAAACACAGTCAACACACATATATACATAAGCTTACCCTTCTTATAAGCACTTGTCACTCTGCACATTTTGGTCCTTTTTTAGTTCATATCGGTATTGCAGAAGGTTATTTTATTTAGAGGATTTAGTCCACGGTTTGTCACAAAAGTATAGCTTAATTTGAGCTATTCATTTATTATGCGCTGTTAACGCTCATAATACTTACCACGAGGTCTGGCTCTGACTTTATTCGATGCTTGTACATCAGAATCAGCAGGGTCAAAAAACACGGCACGCTAACCACACCGGGGACCACTCGACCCCCAACGAACGGCGCAACCTGATGACCTCAGACGAGAACTACCACAACGAACGAGCGCACAAGGGACGAAACAGGACCTCCACTGGCTCACAGCACGGCAGCGGCGGTCGAGACCACCATTACATGGAAGAGCAGCAGGGCTACCAGGACCCCTACCAGGACACCTACAAGCCCCACCGCAACCGCAGTTCGCCAGGCAGCTACAGCCAGGACTCACGACATCGGCTCTGAGCCACCCTGCCCCTATTTGTCCTCCAAGCCTGAGCCACAGAGCCACCAAGCCAAGATGGCCTCTGTCCAGAATTGTATACATCTTCCATTGTTTTTTCTTCTTTGTTAATATCTCTTGAGCTACAGAGCAGAATTTCTTAACCCCTCCTAAACCTTCGTCAGCTGACCAAAGCCTGTATTTCCATCTGCTTAAAAAAAGCGTCCGCCAGGGGGAAAAGAGACCTTGCGCAATGGAGCAGAAACGGGACAGTTGTTATGCTTTTAAATGTTATGCTTGTTGACTTTTCGTTCGTCTATTCTCTTGCAAAAGGGCAGGTTGTACTTCAGCCGAACCAAGCAACCATTTACCCTTAAAATGTAATGGAGGGATTGGTTTGCCCTCAGAAGCAAAAATTCAGTGAAGCTAGCAATAGCAGAGAATCTTCCAGTAGAAGGAGAGATAAAGGATCTCTGAAAACAATGAGCTCAGTTAGTATTTGTTATACCATTATTGGCAGCATGTTACCTGACCGCATGCTTCCCCAGTCATTAATAGACAGACTACAGGTTGATCTCCAGATCTTTGCTCGTAGGTGGCTGACAAATCGAAACGTTTCCATAATGTAACACAAACCTACTGCCAGCTCTCTTTTGTTACAAAGATGGGATCCCATGACCTTGGAGTTTTCCAGATGTTAGGGCAAACGGCTGCTGTAAACAGCAGGACACCCGGATTCAGCCACACAATACAAACGTCGAAGACATTCATCTGTGCAGTTCAGCATGATGCTAACATTAGCCATTCTTTTCTAGTTAGGAAGACAGCTTAAAGAGACGCATAACATAGGAATGCTGAACAAAATTGTCGCTGTGATCTAGTCCTTAGTAGAGTTAGCAAACATAAACTTTTTAGAATTCATTTTCTTAATTTAACTGCTAAAATGATGGCACCTTGGTACGTTGTAATTTAAATAGATCCATCTTTTCTCAAGGTTGCTTGGTGTCTATAAAAAATATCAAAGATTACTTTCTTTAATACTAAATGTAACTCTAGAATAAATGGCTCACAATGGCACCCAGTGTCCAATTGGAGCAGCTGCTGTCCAGGTGAAAAACAGCGATCTCTCGCCACATCTCAGTGCTGCAGAATATACCTGTATGCACCTGCTCTTATGTTTTCAATGTGAAAGGCACTGGCAGCGGACGCACGTCCTCAGCTTATGACACTTACAGACCCAAGGCCCTGGCAAACCATGGATGTCCTCGCCTGCATATCTTCGCCTTATTGATTTATGCTAGTTTGTGCATTTTCAAAAAAAATACAAACTTTTTTGAGGAAAAACTCTAAAGGACCGCAAGACGTTCAATCGAGTACATTCTGTATGCATTTGTCTATGAGCATGCTTCTCTGTTAATGTTATAATAAGGATGAATGAACACAAGGAATTTGGCAGTCGATGCCCATTTGACAAAACAGAAGATTCATCTCTGAATTCGCTGCCTGAGACAATCAGACGGAACTTCTCTGTAAAACCGGACAAACGTTTATTCCTTCCCATCATTACGCTCTCTCTCCAGTTTCACAGCTTCATCTGAGCTCCAGATAAAAGAAATGTGTCCATTTTTCCTTTTTTTGTGAAAGTTGAGAAAATAAAGATGGAAATGCAAAATTGCATGCATATCATTTTAATTTATAACAAATTTGAAAGAAAAAAATGTTTTATGGAATATAATTGTGTAAAAGGCAAATCTAGCAGTATTTAAGTTCTTTTACAAAAAAGAAAAGAAGAAAAAATAAATGGTCATTTTGAAACTGTGTTTGAAACTTTATTTATTGAAACATACATTTTTGTGCGATCTGTTTAATGGTGAGGTTGCAATGAGACCATTGAAATATACGGTACGTGACTATGAAACTGGGCTATTTCTCCATTTTGATCAGTTCCTTTAATTTCCTCTCATTACAGTTCATTATGCTATTAATAGCATTGTGTTCAAGACATTAGAGAAAAACAACTGGTAAATGGTAGAATAAGCGCTGATATTTCTAAAACAGCTATTGTTTACTTATTTGAAGATTTGGCAGCTTGCCCCTTATTGACAAACTTAACAAAATGGTAAAGATTTTTGTTTATTTGCTTAGAAAAAAATCAATGTACTGGCACGGTATCAACTAAAAAACAACTAAATGTAAAAAAATGATATATATTTTATACACTTTAATGAAAGAGATGCTCCTGTTTAACAAAATTACCAGTTGTTTTAACTATATCAGCTGGCAAGCTTTAAAATCAATATTTTTTGATAAATTGTAGGATATTTTAATCTGAACTGTTAACTGGTACAAAACGATGTCTCTAAACCTGATTTGTTTTTGCTTACTTTATCTATCTCTAGATTCGTGTTTCTGGCGCCCACTAGAGGGCATCAACAAACTTGACAGGGCATCGAGATGATACGAGACGAAATGTTCATTTAAAAAAAAAAAAATGTACCGTCACTGCTGGTACAGGATACTGAACAAATAAACTTAATTGTCTTGAGAACCAAAAATATTCGATATATAATATTATATTATATTTGGGTATAACTTTAAGTTTTATATAGTTTTGGTTGCTACATAATTCCCTAGAGTGTTGTGTTGTGTTGTGTTTGTTATAGTTATGACTATTTTTAATATTAATCAGAAATATGGAATATATAAATGAATGAGGCCAAGTATGATTTGCACATACATCACTGGCTTTCTATCACCCCAAAATCTTCTCAAACGCCAGCGCTTGTTTCTGACAGTAGGGGGCAGTATTGTCTTAAATCCACGTACCAAGTTGACCCTCATTTCTCATCCCCTTTCTCGTGCTTTTCTCCGCCCCCTCGATTCTCCCTCTTCTTCCTCTTAAATCTAGATTAAAGGCACTTTGTATTGTAGGATGCTTCAAAGATGCTGTTGTACACAATGTTCCCTTTCCTGTACGTAGGAAGTGTGGTGATTGGGACAGACGGAACATTTCTAAAAACAGGTGATGACAAAACACTGCTGCAGTTCACCTTGAAAAAAAAAAGGCAAAAACTTATGAATACCCTGATGAAGATCTTAAATGGTTAAAGAACAGATTGGTGACTGATCTGACTATGACATTCAAATACGACAGCGGCCTCTCAGTCTCTGTTTTAGTAGGCCTACCTGTTTCTTTATTAAGTCTGTGGTTTTTAAACTGACACTGAGTATTTTGGCACCCATCGTTGTGAAATGAGTATTAAAACAAGTGCAATAGATTGTTCAATAGCCCTACTACACTGAAAAGCTAATCTGCTGTTTCACGTACAGCCCTTTTGAAATAAGTGCTTTTGGCTTTGCTGATTACATCAACACCTACTTTTTAAGTAAAGTGCAGTGAATGGGCTCTTTGTGGTTGCCAGGCAACATTCAATATTCTCTCTTCATTGAACGAGATGGTAAGTGCTCATTTTAGAAATGGCCAAAAGGATACAGCTGTATCATAAAAGATTATTGGACCGTCGGGACACATTATTGTGTAACATTATAAAACATTATTAAAGTGAACTGAGAAATGTAGCCTACATGTTGTCCCACTTATTCCTTTCATTGGAAACACACAAACATGAATGCAATAACAGAAAGTCAACTATTCCTGTATAATGTACATCACAGGTGCTTTTGAGCATTCAAGAACAAAACCTTGACCGTTCTTTGCCCATAAACATTATGTTCTCTCACTTTAGAGCTGGCGAGTGAACGCTCATCCATTATCAAAACAAAAACAAGCCTTAGTCAGTGCAGACTAGAACATAATCTGCATAAATCCATCCAGATTTGATATTTTTAGCACAGAGGTTTTTTTAAATTAAGTTAAAAGCATTAAATCAATAGGGTTGCACGTGAAGCAGTTTTCAAACACAATATACAGTATGTGCTGTTATGAATGGAATCCATACAGGCCCTGATAGAGAGACGATAGTATAGCAGCAGAAGCACAGATGGTCACACATTTGGGTTTCACGATGAGTCCAGTCAGCTCATCATGAGTGTGAAGAAGCGAAGCCTGTTACCACACGTTCAGCCTTTCTCTCTCTAATTTCTTTCCATATCGATTTGCTCAGGCTCACCAATGCATGTGGCCCCACAAATAAGGTGAGGATAGTGAAACGTGACCAAAAACGGTATAGTGTAATTGATCTGAGATAGGAACAGAAAGTAAAAAAATGACGTTTGAGTTCATTTCCACTTTAAAGGTCCAGTGTATAAATTTAGCAGCATCTAGCGGCGAGGTTGGGAAGTGCATCGGCTCACTCCACTCCTCCCTTTTGAAACACCATGGTGACTGACACAGGATTTGACACGTTTTTGCCGAAAGAGATAACGTATTTACAAAATGCGTTCTGTTTGTCTGTTTAAGGCTAGTGCAGAAACAACCTGGTGAATTCCACTCAAGGGGACCCTTGTATGTAGTAGGGCTGGGCAAAAAAAAATATTTTTCGATTAATCGATTTTTTTAATGCGGTCGATTCGATATCGATTCTCAAAAGTCATGAATCTAATTTTTCCCTTCATTTTTCCGCGAGCATTGAACTTTATCGAGATCATTAAAGTGAATCTTTGCTGCTACTAGTCTTCTAGATGTCCCGTTCGTTTTTACAACAGGGAGCCTATCCTTCATTTATAGTTTAATTAACATGGTGGCTGCAAGTATGTCGTGTTTTGTTCAGACGAAGTACATCATGACAAACCTTTTTGGATCAAACTTATTTTTCATTCAGTTGGAAAATGTCGCCAGAACTGCCCCACGAGGCGTGGGCGCAAGGTCTTGCATTCCAGGGCACAGGGCTCGTATCTCTCGCAGCGTGATTCTATGCAGTGAGCAGCAGGGAGAAGCAGCACATTCAATTCACTGTACCGCGGCCGATTCGTTAATAAAAGAATACATACAGGCGTTTCCAAACACATGTCACTGTTATGTTGACTGTTTGGATATACAAACATGAACACAGTTCGTCTGTAAATTACCGCATGATTACATAGATAGAGGCACAACAGAAACAGACAAAATGTAAATGAGAAGGGATTTTCTGGGCAACAAGCTGTATTAAAATACAGAATTTTCAGAGAGTAGAAGCGATACGCGTATGAAATTGCAACTCCAAAACTATGAATGACGATGACCTCAGAAATATGTTAATTTAGCATGTGACATCACCAAACGCTACAGTTCCACAAAATCCTATAGCGGAAACACTGCAGGTTTGTGGCTTTTCATTTCATTAATTCACCATTGTAATCTGATGTTTACGGTTTTGGGACATTCTACCAGAAACGTTATTCTTGAACTGTTACAGTAAATATTTCATCCAAAAAGTATTTCATCCAAAAAATGTCTAAAACTGACTGATGTTTGATTTCTGTGAGTTGTTCTGAAAAGAAAAATGTCATTCGTTAGGTTACTTAGATATTTTTTTCTTTATTTTATCTGTAAGCATGCATTGAACCGAATCGAGAATCGAATCGAAAGCTTGAGAAATGTAAAAAAAAATAGCTCATTCTAAGGTAATAAAAACATAACGCTTCATTATGTAAGGTCTTTATACACCTCTGAAGACATAGTTATGTATATTTTTTATGGACAGGCTCGTAAAAAATCCGTCATTATCTATTATTACCCGTCACTATGGTGCAAGGTGGCGTAACGTGGTAATTAGCATGTTCGTGACGTCATCGCAGTGGGTAGTAGCCTTCGATCACGCTCTTATGAAGGGAAATGACAAAACGGGCAGTTACAAATTGCCCTTATTGTAATCCGTCAAAATGACAGACGGCCTTCACATTTTTCCGTCACTGGTAAAAAAATCTGTCAATGACTGAGAATTTTCGGTTAACTCGACCTCTGTATTATATTGCATTTCAGTCAATAGATCCTCCAATAAATGGCACATTGGACCTTTAAAATGATCATAAACACATGAAACCTTCTAGCAAAGCGAATTTTAAAGACTGTGCTAATGCTAAAGCATGCAAAAATGATTTCATCAGACAAGATTCCTGTCATATCACAGTTAAAATAATGGACCGTATAAAATACACACTTATGAATGACTCATGCACTCATACAACTACGCTGCAGGACGCTACACTTGGTGGGCGTATTTCTTCTTGTATTTGAGTACACTGTCAACCCATAATTTTCTTTATCTCTAATGGCAGCAGGTGATGGGATTACTGACCTTTCGCCGCAAGCCATCACAGTGATTAAATATTCAATGATAAATGTGCTGTGCTCACCAAGTCAAGTCAAAATGACTACCTGATCAGCAGGATTACTGTAATGTGTGTGTGTGTGCGTGCGTGCTTGTACGTGCATGCATGTGTGTGTCTGAGGCTATGGTCTAAAGGTCAGTGGAAATTTGACAGAATGTTGATGGCTGTCTATTTTTTTAGTACAGGATGTCGATTTTAATTGTCTCCTTTTATTGTCAATCATGTTTTCTTAAATCTTCATTTACAGTGTTTGCGAACTCCATATAAACAATGCCTGTTAAGACACAAAGCACTAATTCAAGCAATAATACGTCCTTTTGTGAAAAGAAATCTGTTCTAAAAACACGGAACGCATCATTTCCCAGCATTGTTTAATAACTTCACAGGCGACTGTAACATCACCGCAACTTCTTGCCTCTATTCTGAAGGTCACTAAACTTTAGACACTGTTCTTTTTTAACCTTCATCCACATCGGTTCCTTCTTCCTGACCCACATCTCCATTTTTCTTGTTCTCCTTGTTGCCCAGAAAGTCATGCGGAGTTGACATTTTCGACGGCCTGCTCTGTTTTTTCCACCACGTTGTAAAAAAGATCAAATAGCAACATCAAAACAACTTTGCGTCACTGGAGTACTGGCAGGTTATTGTGAAATGCCATCCGGCATCGGGGGCACGCTGGTAAGTGTGGCGGGGAGCTCGTAAAAGGTGCCCTGTGCCAAGTGAAGAGTCCTAACAGAAAGACAGTAGGCTGACGTCTCCATTTTTTTATTTTCTCACCAGACTTTGTGATCCAGCTGACAAAGTGGGATAAAAGTACTCCTAGGGACACAATGACGTTTTGTTAGTACAAGTTCATATAAATGAATGTTAGACCTTCAGAGAATGAGTTTCAGTGAAACACACAGGAGACAATCCCAGTTGAGGCAAAGCATTCAATGTGTTTACTATAAAGGTACACTGTATGTTAATTAAAAAAAGATACAGGTTTAAATGGTGCGTAGTTTAGTGGCCATAGTAAACACTCTTTATCTGCAGCAGACATGCTTAACTACACCGAGTGCTGATATGCAGTCTAGCATCACACGTTACACGCTCTTTGGCTTAATAATTGTCCTGCTGGTAGCTCTCAGCGGTTTAGTTTTGTGGCTTTGTTTACATGAGACAGAGAGTGAGAGAGAAAGGCGTGTGACAATTTTTCTACAAATTCAGATTGGTGTCGTCGGTGTCCATGTTTATGCAATCACTGTCAATTATATGTTAATATCGCTGCTGTCCTTCTGTAACCCCATATCAAATCAATATTATAAGTCACACTTTATGTTTGTCACTGGGTTTTTGCAAATATCTAACAAATAAAAAGTATTAACAAGTGCTTGTCAACTTGGACAACTGAGTATTTATTTGTTAATTTAAGAGAACAGTGTTTTTTCCATTTCCTAAAAACAGTAGATTTGGACATTGGAGGTTTTGGAAGGACAGTGACAATATATAACATGAAAAGTAGTTAGCTGTGTAAAACTTGTGTATTGTCCCTATTGAATCCATCTATCAAATTAATCAAAATTCCATTGTTAAAGGGAAACTTTCACCCAAAAATGAAAGTTCTGTCATCATTTACTTACTCTCATGTAATTCCAAACCTATATGACTTCTTTCTTCTGCAGAACACAAAAGAAGATATTTTGAAGAACATGGGTAATCAAATACCAAAGGACCTAAGTGAAAACATTGAAATGAGACATTTCTCAAAATATTTTCTTTTGTGTTTCACAGTTTCGAAAAACATGGGGGTGAATAAGTGCTAACACAATTTTTCTGAACCTTCCAAAAAGGTTGTGGAACAAGGAGATGACATCATTTAAACTTTTGTACATTCGCTATTTTCACGTAAATTGTTACACCGTGTCTACACCGGCGGGATGCGACACGACAAAGGACATTAGAAACGTACTAGAACCCATTATAATTTAAAAAATTGTCCACACTGGATGCGGCACGACATAGCCATTAAGAACAAGCAGGTTGTCGCCTTTCACGTCCGGTGCAGACACGATGTTAGTTGTGACTGCATTCGGCACAAACCAGTTACCAAAGCTGTTAGAAAAATGAGCAAGCAAATACTATTCCCCATATAAAATAATCATGTCCTTTCTGATTTATTGCTTTCAGTGAATTCAAATGTGGGATTTGTTACCCAAAAAAGCTATTTTAGAATTAATATTTTTTTTTACTTTAAAGGTCCAGTGTAATTTTTAGAGAACCTATAGGCAGAAATGCAACATAATATGCATAACTATGTCTTCAGAGGTCTATATAGACCTTACATAAAGAAGCGTTATGTTTTTATTACCTTAGAATGAGCTCTCTACACACACCGCGGGTCCCCCTGCATGAAATTCGCAATGCAGTTTCTACAGTAGCCCTAAATGGACAAACTTCTCTAAGGAGCATGTTTCGTAAATGCGTTATCAAAGCAAATGTAAGCAAAAATGTGACGACATCTTAGTGCTGTGTCAGCAGCCGTAGTGCATCGAAAGGGAGGGGTGGAGTGAGCTAAATTTCATTCACTGGACCTTTAATGTTCATTGCTAGAAAATAATGAAATCACACAAATTACATTTTTTAACCGCATTTCCTAAATCTTGATAACAGGGTTGCACAAATCCTTATTGACCTTTTGAGGTGAACAAACAGTATTATCTGAAAGTAAGGCGACTCCTTTAACTGACACCTTGTAATTGAACACAATTTTGTTTTATTTGTGTGCACTTCATCCGTCTACACGCGTCCCGTCTCCCTTACGCTCCGGTTACCCGGAAGCTCACTTAAAGCAAGCGGGCACACCAGCCGTTTAGACACACCAGCACTATAGCTGGCCTACTTTGGTCAGTCTATTAGCTAAATCGGAATCCCCACACACTCAATCAGCTTTCGGCTGCATTTGGGACAAATGTTTGGGAGAAGGTGTTGATGTTTCTAACAGAGGCTTTAACTCTTTTGGGTAGCTGTTGGCCCTACTGAGCCTCCTGATCTCACCCTAAACACGGCTGGAGCCGTGTGGGCTTAATGTGTTTGCTTGCATTTCCTACACCTACCTCATACTCCTCCCCCAGGCTGCCAACAGTCTCCCGCTCCAGCCAACACGGTCCCCCCCAGCTTCATCAGCATGCGTGAAAACCGGCAGCCTGAACACAGGACCATTGGTGAGGGTGTAAATGGATTCCAATAGAGGAATAACAATGGGGAGGGTGTGAAAAGACCGCCTCTGAATAACCAGGAGAGAAACAGAGATGGAGTGATAGACAGACAAATTAATATTAGAGAGGTTATGCCTGTACTGTGAAACAAAACAAAAAATTAATCAAAATAAATTCACCTACATCTGACTGTTCTTTGTTTTTTCAACAATAACCCCACCACCCTGAAAAAGCAGTCATCCATATAATACTTTTCTATCTGGTGATATTTTGAGCTAGGCAGGTTTTTTAGATGGTGACACAACTAGGGCATGTCTCATAGAGTTTATTTTAGTGGCCACAGCCACAAGAGAACTTCACCAGAAAGTGAGAGCCCACACACCAATGTTACATGAACTGACTATTAAAATAAAAAACTTTATTTAAGGTCTCTCAATTAACCGGACGACTCCACTCCTCTCTATGCTCTATATATGACATGCGTAGTCAATGGTTTTTAATTTTTTCCATTGTTATATAGTCGGACAGGTTAAAATACAATCGCTTAGAAAAATGACACACACCTCTCCTTCTGTCCTTCTGAATCCTCGTATCTTCCCCTCGCTCACCCACTTTCGCTTCCTGTCCTCACTCTCCTACTGCGCTAATAAAGGCAAAAAATATATATTTAAAAAAAAGAAAAGCACGGATCTTCTGGTTGACATAGCTTGCTTGCTATTTTAGCCTTAAATACACTTAGAATAATGGTTCCAAATGGTCCAAAAATGAAAGTTCATTCATCATTTACTCCCACTCATGTCATTACAAACATGTATGACTTTCTTTCTTCTGCAGAACTCAAAAGACAACGTTTTGACCAACGTCGGTAACCAAACTAAATTGGCCCCCATTGACTTCCATTGGATACAAAACTCAAAATATATTTTGAGGAACAGTCATATACATGTTTTAACAACAAAAGGGTGAATAAACAAAGACAGAGTTTTTAGTTTTGAGGGGGAATATTATTTAAGGTCTTATTTCAGAATCAAGGCAGTCTTTGAGGATGCTCAACCCTGCATACATCAGCAGAGAAGAAGAGGAATCGTGACATTTTGATCAAAGAGTAAAAACATATACATGCATGAATTGATCATTCACAATAAAACCAGCAACATGCACTTTTGAGAAAATCAGCAGAGTTCTTGTCGATTCCTAAAACTACTGTTTCTATTTTCCATATGAATATTTCTATTGCTTTGTTGGTCACTGTGCCTTGCAAAAAACCTAAAGTTCAGTGAGTCAGCTCTTTTCTTTTCTCTCTCTCCAGCTCTTTCTCTGGTACTCTCTCGTTCTCTCTCTCATGACCAAGGTATCTCCATGGCTACAAGATCCTCTGAGGTTCAGGTTGCAGAGGTGTGTGTGGGGGTAAGTGTTAGCTGTAGCTGTGCTAAATGAGCCCAAACAGAAACGTTGAATCTGCAAAAGAACATAGAAAAGTGAAGGTAGTTTTGTTTGATTCAAGCCCTATAGCAACTGCATTTAACCCTGCTGCTATTTAAATTGACATGATAGGAATGTTCAGATATAAATACAGGGAAAATAAATGATGCTTGGACTAATCTGAATAGACAGAAACGTAAGTCTAAAATGGCTTGACATGTTGCCTGTTCAACCTTCAACCGCTCTATGTATTACAGTATTTGGATTTCAACGGCAAAAAACTTAAATGTCAACATATTCACTTTATTCAGACACTTGCAAAGAAATTTCACCTCCATTCGATGAAATGCTCTCATATCAGGAGTGTTCCTTTACACACATTCACTTAACCACGCTCGTCTATTATTTATCAAACTGAGATTGAGAAAATTACAGCCTTGAATGAACGAGAATCGTTTCCCTCAATTACAGAGAGCATCAGGCAATCACAGGTTTGTGTTCTGATGTATCCTGTACAGCACGACACACCAGAGACCGTGCAATGAATTTAGCTCTTCCCGAACAAGCAAAACAAACACTGTGACTCACACCGGCACAGCACATAGAGGCTCTGCAACATATTAACAATCAATTAATAACATGCTGCTGTTTTGATCTCCGAGATGAAGCTCAAACTTAGCATGAGTCAGAGAGAGACGAATGACAGTCAACAGAATGTCTGTGACTCAACAGAAAACTACATTTTAAGGCAAGAAGATGAGTTCAGTACTGGAGCATGGTGCCATTTCGCTTGAATTTAGAGCGTGGCGTTATATAATAGAGGCATTCGGGTGCTATATTTAGAGCGGCCTGCAGTAAAAGCGTGTCGCGTGGAGTGCTGATGAAAGCTATGGCAACCTGTTTCAGGTTATGAGAATCATCATTGCTTAATGAAGTCGTGCAGCAGGTTTATAGTCATTTATAGTGCCTCGTAAGCACAAGAACAATATTTCAGAATACTTATTAAAAATCACATTTTTGATGCAACTAATGAATGAGAATGCATATGGAATTGTCTGACTATAACTTTAACCGTACTTCCAATGACTTACTAAATAAAGAAACGTACAGTAGTGTTTAAAAGTTTGACTTTTTTAAAGGCTAGAGAGTTCTGCTTTTGTTTGTTTATGTGTTTTGGTTTGACCTACAATATGGGGATAAAAATAGCCACACAATGTACGAAAAACAGACATTTGCTACATAGTGGGGACACCCTAACTTTCCATGAAATCCCAATGGCATAACGTACAACATGCAAAATAATACTAAATACTGTTTAATGACTCTGTGGAAGTACATAAATGTTTCTGTGAGGGTTAGAGGATATAATGTCATTAGCTAGGTATGAAAACAGTGTAAAATGGAAAGTCCATGTAATTATAGGAGTACCAACATATATGTGTTTGTTTGAGAGATGACTGAAAGGTGACTCACCTCATTTACAGCGGGTCTTTATTGTTGCCATCCGCACAACAGGACTTCACCCAGCTTGTTAATTCTAGCACACATATCTTGTCTCATTAGTGACCATGTTAAATCAAAGTCTCATATATTTTATGTAGGTGCTCTTTTGAAGATTACACGGATCTATTTAATTTATTCTGTGACTTATTTATATTATATGATGTTTTTTTCTTTACGTTGTGTACATTCTGGTGCCTTCTGGTGTTCTTCCAAAAATTGAAAAGCTTAATATCTCAGAACTGCTCAGAATGCAGATAGACCCTTATAATATTAAGGTGGTGATTTGGGATAAAAATCCTAATTATTTAGAAATTTCTAATTTTGAAAGAAATAACGATAAACAAATAAGCCTTCCTTTTGTCAACCGAGGTAGTTCCCAAGATAGTTCCCAAGACTTTTTATGAATCCTAAAATGAGTAGGAATACTTAATAGCATGAACACTCATCTTCAAATGTAATTTATTCTTAACCGCTCTAATACATTACATTTTGCATAGCACGTAAGAAAACGTGATTTATTCTCTGTTCTTCTTGGACCAAATTAAATGCTCTTGAGAGTCAATTACTCTAATGCATAGCTGCTCATTTATGATATGACATGATGATTTTTTTGTGCCGTGTTCCATTATCCATTCTTTTTTAGCAGAATAGGGAAGAGTATTGCACATGTTGGCATGGAGATTTTAAGGTTGCAACCGGGAAAACCAAAGATCAGACATTACTGTCTGATGTGCAGATCTCTTTGAGGGACAGTCTTGAATAATAGATCAGATCGGACAACAAAGTGCTCTCTCACAGTGTTTCCCAGCACACAGTAACACTGCCATGGCAGTAACACATTTTATACACTTGCTAATGATTTGACTGGTTAACGAATATTTAAAACTATTTGTATTGTGTGTAAAAAATCTTTTTGACAATTAGATTATCAAAAGATGTCAGTAATTGTTCAAAATGACACAAACACTCCTCTGTCACAGAGGTCAGTGGTTTCCAAAACTCAGTCAATAAATGACACACCTAGGCACATAGTGTTTCTTTTTTTTGTATTAAATTATTTGACATTTTTCGGTTTCAAAGGCGTGTAAAAAGTACATGTTTCTCAGATTTTTATAAAATTGATGTATTACCCTGGCAAAAAAAATGATATTCAAATGTCACTTTTCAAACGGAACCAAAAATGAGAGCCGTCTGCAACAGCAGCCTCGTTCACTCTTTTCAGTTGCTTCTGGCCCTTTAAATCGAGTCTTTTGCGGCGGAGAAACATCTGGTTGTTGAATGAAACTCAGCCATTCATAAAAACAGGACAGGGCTCTGCTCTGATTGGCTCGCACTGCGGTCTAACGAGTCCTTTGGTAACGCGGAAACACCCATTGGCCAAGCTCTTGACGGGCATGGAAAACCAGCCAATCGGCGTGCGTTCCAGCGTTAAGCCGATGCTCTTGGAAAAGCAGGCGATCCCATTGAGAAAATTTCAGTCGCGTCAAGCTTGAGGCGAGTGTAAAACCCAGTGGAGCTCACAAAGGCAGCTTGTTTTTTCTTTGGGATTTACCGAGCTGTCTTTTTTATTCCAACGAAGGATTTCATCACCGTCGGGTGAGTTTATTTTGCATGCTGCTCTAGTTTTGTATTGCTTTACGATCTAATTTTAAGTTCAACCCTCCGAATTTGTTTTCGTAAAGTTGCATTTACTTGCAACACCACGCTCATTCGCTGGCTCACACGCCATTTTCTTTGTGCGTATATTTGGCAACCGTTTCTTCGTTGTTTGTTTTTTTCAGTACTTTGTGTAGTTTATATTAAACTCCACTTTAATTGTTGTTTGGCAACCGCACAATACATATGTGGTTTGACGAAGTGCCTCTCGCGCCTTTGGTATTTTTATGAATGGAACGGCTGGGCTTTTCTGTCGCGCGCACGAAGGATCAAATTTCACTTCATTGAGAAAAACAAGCGTCCGATGGAAGGGAGGGGGGCCGCGACGCGATGATGGGCGCTGGGGGGAGGGGATTGAACTTCTTGAACTCGCTCTGCTGTAACGCTATAATCTTCGTTTACTTCTTCAACTTTTCCTTCCGTTGACTGCCTTTTATTATCGGCAATAAATATCTTTAGGATCACAAGCTCGACTTTTGCAGCACGAAATGTGCAGACGCACATCTCCTCTGTTTTATAAAGGTCTGATAAGTCTCAGGAAGCAATAATGTTAAGCGCTGGTTGTTTAATTTATTCTTGCCCCAGAGATGCTGTGAGGTGTTTTCTTGGCCTCGCGACTGTAATACGATTTTATGGCCTGAACACTTGCGTCAGGGAAAATAAACACGTGTGTGACGAAGCATGAAGACTTGTTTAGGCTTCGGTTTGTTTAACTCCTAGGAGTGCATTTTAAAACAAAATAAAACATTCAAGCTAAGCAATGGCTTTGATGTACAATTTGATATTTTTTGGAGTCTAATGCGGAGCCTTGGATACTCCCTTGGGCAACAGATGGCACTGTATGGTTATGTAAGGACCTCCATCTGTACCATGAGCCTTAAATGGTTTGTGTGAGCTAGAGGGAGTGCAAGTGTTCCTGCTCTAGTGTAGCACACTTCATCTGAGCAGGAGCTGAGAGTGAGTGTTACACAAACAAACTGAATTGCTAAAGTTTTCACAGATCAAAGGGACAGTTGGCCCTTTGCTGTCAAGGCCTGGGACAATCATTGACAGCTGCATCAGATTCTGACACAGCACCCGTCTTTCTCTAAGTGCCACTTTTCTCGGCTCTTCTTTCGACAGGCGAGGACATCATCCGTGTGATTTTTGGTGGGCCCACCCCCTTTATCCCCTGTTATTTCCATTTTACCAGCCCGCTGCAGCCTCTTGGGCCGCAGTGACAAGCAAGTGACATGGACAGGTTTTACGACCAGCAGGTCCCTTTGATGGTGCCTTCTAATGTAAGTCCACTTCTCAACTCCACATACCTTCGTTTTCTTTATTTTTGTTACTATCATTTACATTTCTATGTATGTTGCATTAGGCCCCTTTTTGATTCTTTGGGTGGAGGGCAGATGATCACGAAATGTTGATATAAAAAAAGTCAACGTTATCTTATTTTGCAGAAGTCTCACATGCAGGAACCGACATACAGGCCTTTCAGTGAGCGAAAGAGGAAGTTTGTTGACACAGAGCTGGCACAGGATACAGAGGGTAAACAAATGAACATGCAATCAATCTATCCGAATCTGGCCATTTAGCCAAGACCCACCAACAAAGCGGCCCTATTTAAACACAACTTAATCTCTTTTTCTTTACAGACCTCTTTCAAGATCTGAGCCAGTTACAAGAGATCTGGATTGCAGAAGGTAAAGTCTGGTGCATATGCTTTAACAATCATCTTGGTTATGGAATACATTTCATAAGTGCGGTTAAAACGCAACTGGGGTTAATGATAATTTGCTGTATGTGGTTAATGCATCATCCCAGTGCGTTTATTTTAAACACAGTGAATATGTCATGCCCCTGTCAGTTTGTGTAATATGTTTTCTTCTCCATCTGTAGCTCAGGTACCAGATGACGAACAGTTTGTTCCAGATTTCCAGTCGGATAACTGTAAGTACCTTTTCCTGGAAAATTCATACAGCAGGGAAGTTGAACTGGTTGTAAAATAGCCTGTGGTTTTAATCTGTTTCTTATGAATTATAGCGGTTCAGTTTGTTTTTGAGCTACTGAAAACCATGGCATGGGGTGATTTACATGAATTTTTAATACCATAGTTTTACATTTTTTCCCATTCTTTTTTCTGATTTCGATCTCTGTGTCCGACACAATGAGGAAGCACAGATTTAAGATATTAGCTTGGTGCGTAAAAGAGTGAGGCCCAGCCAGGTTGCCGTTGCAGTGCTGTAACTCACTGCGGCCTCCAGCCCGGTGACATTTTAATGGATCCTGGGTGCGCACACACTCTGGTTATTCTGCGCTGGTTGAACAGTGCCGTGGCTGTTTCCCTTGTTGGTTTTTCTTGCCATTTATCAGTCTGAATAAGTCTGATTGTGTGCATTTTCTAAGGCGTCAATGGTGTTTATTGTAGAATGTGAATGCACATGGATGTTTGCATAGAAATTGTGTGTGAGAGGGTATGTGTGTTTGTCTGGCACAATCCCTCTTATCTGGCGTTGTGCCGGTCGCTCTCACAGGCCCCTCTTTCACCACAGCTGGGCAATGGGGCCCTTTTTCCATAAGCATCACGTGGTAGTCTACAAGTTCCAACTTGATGCCTCCTTTTTAGAGGGAAAAGTTTTTCTCTCCCACTCAATTTCAGTAGTAAATATTTATAAAACACACGCTACACGTCAGAACCTACTGGCGAATGTTTCAAATTGACCTTAAAGTCTAGCTCGGTTGTTTATTACACTAAGAATATACAGCATTTTTTGGTGATTTTAATACATATTTTGGTTTTTGTGTCTTTCTATAGTGATGTTTCATGGACCCCCTCACACAAAAGTGAAGAGGGAACTGAGTCCAGGCAGGGAGTTTTCCCAATGTGGACAAGAGCAAAGACTCTCTCCCTATGGAGAGAAGTGCCATTATAACTACAGGTACATCTTTTTCTCGCCCTCGTATGTAGCTCGCTGTGTATTTATTTTGTTCTAAAACATCAATCTCACTCTGTCATCTCTATTGTAGTGCCTTTGACAGGAAGCCATTTTCTTTTAACAAGCCCTTGACGCCCCCCTCCACTCCGGCATCGCCCTTTGGCTCCTCCGCCAGTGCAGCGACACACCCTCTGCCAAAAAGAGTGATGCCTCCAGCACAAACCCAGTCACATGGGCCGCCACTATTGTCTGGCTCCTCCCACCGCTCCACCCCAACCCATCAGAGAGCACAGACTCCTCTCCACAGTCAAAGCCCACCTTTTGCTGTGCCCTGCCCACCTGGCAAACACCCAGAAGCCTCATACAACACAGAACACAGGTATGAATATGTGATGCCTTTCTTGTAACCTTGTTTCTATCTTTGCCATCTGCGTGGCTTGCTTTTGCGTGTTAAAGGTGCCGTAATTGGCTCAGGTTGTGGCCTGTTTTGGGTATTATCTTGTTAATGGTGCCACGCTCACCTGGAAAGCAGTGCTATGTTTATACCATTCAAGTCTCCAGGGTTAACTAACGGAAAGTAGGGATTGAGACCAGGGCTTATCCTTGGAGGTGAAACTGATGATCTTGGTTTCCTTCAATCTTCTGGATAAAGTTAATTCTAACGTCATCTCTCTTTGGCGTTCTTAGGTTCCACCGGCAACTTTCTGAGCCCTGTCTGCCCTTCCCGCAATCAGATGGCCGTTGTCAGACACCTTACCCCCCACAGAGCCCTAACCACTTTCCCCGGAATAGCCGACCCCCTTATCACCGGCAGATGTCTGAACCAATGGTGCCCATGCCTCCCCACGGCTTCAAAAAGGAGATTGTGGATCCTCGCTACAATGACCAGTGTGAACAGAGGATGGGTCCTCCACGCGCCCCGCTGTTCCACCAGATGTCAATCAAACAAGAGCCCAGAGACTTCGGCTTTGACTCAGGTGAGTTTCACTAAGAAAAGCAGTGTGATTTGTCTGGTTTTTGGACTGTTTCAAGAGTCATGCAGTAACACTTGGCATTATAAACCGTGGTTTAAATTCCTCTTAATTTTCTTGAAGAAGTACAAAACTGCCAGTCATCTTTTGGCAAATCAGGAAACTTCTATGGAGCAAATAATGAGGGTGAGTTTTCATTCGACCACTTCCGATACTCCTATACACAGTCTACCAAATAATGAAATGTTGCAGATCTTTTTCAGGCTGTCTGTATTTATTCCACATTTTAACCCTGGTTGTGTTTGCAGGTTTTGCGTATGAAGGAGAGTCCCACCTCTTTTACGACGATACCTGTGTGGTTCCAGACAGGCTGGAAGGAAAGCTAAAGCAGGAAGGTGGGATGTTCAGGGAGGGTCCGCCGTATCAACGGAGGGGATCTTTGCAACTCTGGCAGTTTTTGGTCACTCTGCTGGACGACCCAGCCAACAGCCCCTTCATCGCTTGGACCGGGCGTGGACTTGAGTTTAAACTCATAGAACCAGAGGAGGTCAGTGTTGTATGAAGAATGAATTCAACAGGCTTTTATTTCAGCAGACATGTGGAGTAAACGTCATCTTGCACGCTTTTGCTACAGGTTGCTCGACGTTGGGGGATCCAGAAGAACAGGCCTGCGATGAACTATGACAAGCTGAGCCGCTCGCTGCGTTACTATTATGAGAAGGGCATCATGCAGAAGGTAAAGGCACGTTCCCGTTCCAATGTCTTTTTTTCTTTACGTCAAAAATATCTGATTTCCCAATCAAGACTTGAATGTATGCCTTAATATTTGTCTTTCTCTTGCTCATGTGCAGGTTGCTGGAGAACGGTACGTTTATAAGTTTGTGTGTGATCCAGATGCCCTCTTCTCCATGGCGTTCCCTGACAACCAGAGGCCCAGTCTGAAGGCCGATCCCGAAAGTCTGCAAGTTCCAGAGGACGATACTGTTCCACTCTCTCACTTTGAAGAGACTAACGGTGTCGCCTATCCAGGAGAAGCCCGGGAACAGTGCTTAGCGGGGCCGTCTTTTCCTGACAATTACGCATACTGAACTGTCACGACCCCCTCTAAACTACCGCTGAGCGGATCAGAAGAACTCTTAGATGCATTCTCGCACTCCAAAAGCAGCTCACGTCAAATTGTAATCACTGAGGAATCTGTAGCGCCTGCCTACGAGTCTTTAGACTTGCTTGCCACACTAACTGTTTGTTTTACTACACAGGTTCCATGTTGAAAACGCATGGTGCCTTTTTTATAAGTAAACAAAAAGGGACACAACAGTATTTTTCAGTATAATCTCTGATTTTATATGTATAAATACATGTATATTTTAAAATATGGCTTTTGTGCACTGCTTTCTTTGTGTATTGGGCATGGTGTCTTTCAATGCTCCATTTCAAGTGAGTTTTGTAGAATACTTCTGACAATGCATAATGATGAACCTTGGGTGATGTTGCCATTATCAAGGTACATGGTTTTTATTATAAGCTAAAATAAATTCTCCACCTGGCCAAGTAAAATGCTTTATAACAGTTCATAAATGCTTATTTACACTGCTCTGCTTTTGTAATGTGATTTTTATGGATTTGTGGGAGGGTGGTACGGGTACTGAAAAGTGGAAGCTATGTATATTATGAGTATATTTTTGCAAAGGCTGTATTGAATTGCATTGTATAAGCTGTACAACAGACGTTTGTTCAAATATGTTCTTTTTGTACGGCGACTTGTGCGAATTTGCAAACCAACTCTTGATATAGAGAAAAATCAAAGCTGAAAAGCCTCTACTGATTTAGGATCAGTCAAGCCTGTGCACGCATATATGTTTACCAAAGGATCATGGCAAGGCAGTCTGATCTCTGTTCAGTAGTAAACTGAAAGCATGGCAAGCAGACTTTCAGCTCTTTCCACCTTCACTGTCAAACTTATTTGTCTGGGTACAACAGACCCCTAGTTCTGTTTCACAGTGGATACAACTGTTGTCACGTTGTCTTTTGAAGACCATTTCTATCGTTATAAAGTTTCAAGTACAGTTTTGGTGTACAATTACAGATCTGTATTTTCTAAACTATCATATGGTACAGGATAAATAATAAAACCTACATAAACCGTTATGATTGTGATTATTTTGGTGTTTTATAATTAAATTCAGACCAGTGGTACACTACACTGAGTTAAGATTTGTTAACATTGATAAATGTATTAGCTATGTCAATACACCTGTTTGTGTTCATTGTGCAGTAATAAATGTTAACAATTACAACGTTGGATTTAAAAAAACGTATTAGTAAATGTTAACAAACTAATATTAATAAATTCGGAAAAGATTGTTGAGGTGTTACTGAAAAAGCAAACAAAGAGGAAAAGTAAACTAAGAGTAAGAGCCATTATTAAACTTGGACTAAAGATGGTGGTGTACACGTGGCACACTGAGGTATCACATTTACATTTGTTTGTGTTTTTAAAGGCTTCTCAGTTCAACCCAGCAAAGCCAATGTGACAAGGCGATGTGAAGTAACAATATATTACATAACCATTCTAGTGACCCTCATTCTTTTCTCCTCTAGCACTTATTTGCTCATGTAGCAGTCTTAATCCTCCTAGTGACCTTGTTTTTCTGCGTCAGACAACAGAAGGGTGATTATGTGATCATATACTCTTATCATTATAAATAACCCCCTGCTTGAGGAATATTTCATTTCCATGTGCTACATTTTGGGGCATGGTCATGATATGTTTTAAAAAATGTCCAATAAGTTAAAGGCATGTTCACCCAAAAATGTAAATTCTATCCTCATTTACTCACCCCAAACCTGTATAAGGTCTTTGTTCTGCTAAACACAAAGGGAGATATTTGGAAGAATGCCAGTAACCAAAGAGATCTCATCCCCTATTGACTCCCATACTATTTATTTTCCCTACTATGGCAGTAATTGGGGGATGAGATCAATTTGGTTACTGACATTCTTCCAAATATCTTCCTTTGTGTTTAGCAGAACAATGACATTTATAAAGGTTTGGAACAATCTGAGGGTGAGTTAATGATTATAGAATTTTTATTTTTGGGTGAAGTATCCCTTTAATAGTCATGACAACATCGTATATTTATAATTTTAACCGAACAAAGTACTAGTTAAAGGCAAGCATAGGTGTCGTATTTCATATAGGCTATTGAAACAAAGTCAGAAAACGCCCAAATATCTCTTTTGAGTAAATAGTGGAAATGATTCAGGGCAGTTTACAATTCTCATTTTTTTATTTTTAATGAAAGCTTAAAAGACCACAACAAGAAACCTCAGGGGGTCTGAATTCCTAGATGCGGCCTTCCATGTGTGTATGTAAGCGTTCTACATTCTACATTGGCTGTCCAAAAACCGTCCCCAGGTCAGGGGAAAAAGTGGAGCCGAGACTTTAAGGGTTAGAGCGCCTACCGGTGGTTTTTTACGTAACTACAAGTTGACGTTATATTACCTCGCTATTGCCCTTGATCGAATTAAAAAAGAACATAAATTAATCTACAAAAATACTGCTATAGGTTATCAGTCAACTGCCCATACAATTTCCGTGCTTCTTCCGTCAACAGATTGCTTGACATCGTGCGACGCTGCGCATACACATCGACGAATGACATCACGTGCCGCGAGAGAACATAAGTCTCAAAGCGGTCTCGCGTTATTTTAAAGTCGTACTCCGATCGGTTTGCGCAGCGCCGCACGATGTCGAACCCACCCAGCGAGTAACTTAGACATTTGGAACCGATCCAAAATCAGCTTCCGGAGAATTGTCATGACGTAAATTTAAACTAAACCTGATCAGCGACCGAGCGCTGCCTGCCACACGGTTCCCAACGAATGACGTCATCCAATCACTTCCCGTCAGTGAAAGTACGGAAGAGATTCGCAGCGGCCGGAAACTTGTATTGTAACGCGATTCTTAGTCGGTTTCTGTTCCCTCTATCTATCGTTACTATCAGAAAGAATGGCGTACCCAGGATATAACAGTGTGAGTACGACTTATGTTTTTACCTTAAACTAGTTTAGAAAAAAGTTGGTCATTAGCTGAAGGGGAGACATATCATCGGGGAAATCAGATGCATCGACCACATTCTGGGGCATCCTACATAACGTTAATTGCATTAAATACGACGGAAAACGTAGCAACTCGTGTTAGTTGAGTGTCTTTATATATAAAATCCTGTCTGCTTTAAAACATGCAGTTAAATACGGTAGGTTTATAGTACAAAATCGTTCGACCATGACAACAGGGTCTTTTCCACGGAAAGCACGCCTATAAAAGCTTCACCCTCTTGACTGTAAATAGGTTGTGGGCTGGAGCTTTATTTAGGCCAAAGATCGATTCCCATACGTAGCGTTTAGAAAACATGTAATCAGTTTATCGCGATTATGATGTGTGCTTTGGAATAAATCCTGATAGAGTAATAGATAATAGAGTAATAGATATTTAAACCAATGTATTAAACAATTGGTTGGTGCATTGCTCAAAGTGACAAGATATTAATAAACACGTGGTACTGTATATTCAGTGTCTTTTTACAGCCATGGTACTTTGAACTGAACCCAAAGGTTCCTTGGAAATGCTCTATTCACACTTGTTGCAACACGCCTTACAAGTATTTCACTCACTCACTTGCAGTATGGTGGCCCAATGCCAGGGGTCCCAGCTCAAGGTATGCCAATGCCAGGGGTGCCAGCTGGAATTCCTCCTGGGGGTGGATACCCAGGACAACCATATGGGGGATACCCTGGGAACTTTCCTGCTCCCCCTGTGCAAGATCCAATGTGGGGATATTTTACAGCCATAGCCGGACAGGTGGGAGCAACACAATTCTAGTGAAGATTCTGTGGGATGGGACGGTATTAACAGTGGTGACATGAATGTATACATTTCAGGATGGTGAAGTTGATGCTGAAGAACTTCAAAGGTGCCTCACCCAGACTGGAATCAGTGGTACCTACAATCGTAAGTACCCGCTTATAAACACTCTTGTGTGTGGTTAGGATTTGTTCACAATTGTGTATTTTAGGATTATATGTAAAAGCAGATCAATTATTCAAAGTGTGATACAAAGTAAGTGGTCATTCTCATTATAATGCGTTTTCTTTGCAGCCTTTAGTTTGGAAACTTGCAGGATTATGATCGCCATGCTGGATGTATCCTTCACAGAAACATAGACCACATACTTTTTTTGTAGTTCTCCTAACCGTTGTGGCTTTTTATACCTCGAGCTGTTTGCTCTCTATTGGTCACAATCCCCTGTTTGCTCTATTTAAAGATGTTGTGCGGTTGTTTCTTTAACCGCATATCTGCAGAGAGATTACACTGGAAAGATGGGCTTCAATGAGTTTAAAGAACTCTTTGCAGTGCTAAATGGCTGGAAGCAGAACTTTGTTATGGTGGATAGGGACGGCAGTGGAACCGTGGAAGCTCACGAGTTGTCCCAGTGTATTGCCAACATGGGTGAGACAGTTTGCACACCTTTCCAAAATTTTGAAATCAAGTTTTATTTGAACGTGCTTAAAAGTAACTAGTGCGAAGGGCAAAATGTATGTTTAAAAACGTCACTATTTGCTAGAGCAGTGGTTCTCAACCTTTCATGGTCGCGTCCCCCTGTAAACCCATTTTAACAACTGGATCCCCCCCAAACTGTACATTGAGGATAGATAAGATAATGTATAAAATATGTTATATATATAAACTATATATAAAGAAGCAAAAAATACCTGTATGTGACAGATTGATTAAAAAAAACATCACAGAAATTAACGCTTTCCATTAAAATACCACTGTGAACCATTAGCTTTTAGCATTTAAGTCATTACAAAATGTAAGTGTTTTGGGCATTATTCCAAAAGGATTAATCTGCCAGATCACGAGAACGGTGCGCGTTTCGTGATTTTAACACGAGCGAAAGTTTATTCGCAGTTTATAAAATAGACGCGGTGTGGGAAAATAGCGTTTTACATCTTAAATAACTGTCAACAGCTTTAAACAGCCGTCCAAGTTCAGAAATACATGAAAATGCACTTTATTTACACGCCACTCCCTTCACGCGCACTCTGAACTCATCGGGAGAGAGAGAGTCTTCTAAAATGACAGTCTGAAAGACAAACATATTTATACGATCTACCTGTTTCTTAAGATGACGTAGATGTTATTGCTGCTGCTTCCTGATTGGACGTTTGCCTACTTTGTAGATATTAAGCTTTTGTGCGCAGCCTAAAATGGCACTGAGGACCTACAATGAGTCTGCGCGACCGCTCACGCGTGCAGCTTCAGGAACATTTCCCCTCCGTCAAATTGCAATCGCGTTCTTCCGTGCATTCGCGATCGACTTCCAGAGGTTGGGGTTTCGGGGAACTGTCACGCCCCGCTCCCCTGGTTGAGAACCACTTTGCTAGTGTAGACACAATGTTTGTTTTCGCAAAGGAAAGATTGATTACAATTGCCCTAAGACAGGTGGCCAAAGAGAGTACGATGTAACTGTAATGTTGTGTCATGTATGCACAGGATACAGAATTACCCCACAAGCACTGAATTGCATCATCAAACGTTATAGCAGGTCAGGGAAGATCTACTTTGATGACTTTGTGGCGTGTTGTGTGAAGCTAAGATCACTCACAGGTGAGCCTGTACTAATTATTTAAGTACCAATTTATTTAAATACTTACAAAATGCAGATTTGTATGGTCATTGACAATATACTTTTACAAATTGTAATACCATATATATTAAATGCGCCAATTGTTTTCTTTTTCTAGACAACTTCAGGAGGAGAGACACGATGCATCAGGGCATGGTGAACTTTCAGTATGATGATGTGAGTCATAATGAAACCCATTTTTCATCGTTTGATTTAATCTGTCTTGCTCTTCTTATAAATCTGAGACTATTCATTGTGACTTTGCTGGCTTTATTTCAAGTTAGTTTTAGGAAGAATTTTTGATTCTTTCATATACAGGAAGCTGTTGCAACATGTTCTAACGACTTAATTTTGCTCTTGCAGTTCATCCTGTGTACCATGTCTGTCTGAGGGAATTTCCTTACAGGCATGCACTCCAGAAGTACTAACTGTGTCCAGCAAGACATTTCGAGATATTTATACTAATGTGTCTGGGCACTTAAACACATTTGCTAAAGCAAATTATTATGCCAGTATGATTTATATGTGAACATGAGAGCTAACCATATATTGCTCAAAATACATATTTGTACCTTGGTTTATTTTAAATAGTTTCATATTCATACTTTGTGACATTTTAACTGTGTATTATGCTAAAACTAAATATAACCAGTTCACGTGCATTTTGCAAATAAAACACGCTATATATTGGAAGAGTTTTGGCTTTAGAATGTTTGCAGTCTTTGTTCACCTGATTCACCAGCTGTTATTTTTAAGAATGCCAAATAATAACTGACAGTTTGGTCTTGTTGATACTGATTTATTTTTTAAATCTTTTAAAATGGGTCTGGTATTTAATAAAAAAAATCATGTTAAGGCACATTCGCTAGGGAAAAAAATTACCCCATAATTTATGTATGAGTAAAGAAAGATGATGATGTAGCCTGCCCTGCACTCCATCATTTGTTTTGTTATTACAGGAAAACTTTTCTCTATTGCAGTATTCTTAGACATTTTTTGTAATATTTTCTCAAATAACTGGCCATCTATTCACAGTGAATCCTGCTTGAGGACCTGTATGCTGAATTTAAGCCCCTTTAACAGTAGGCGTGTCACCTAAATGAGACGGATAGATACAAACAATATCAATCACTATTAAAAGTTACATCACTAAATCTAATCTAAAATGAATGCTGCCTGTAGGTCGGGCCTGTCAAAAGCAGCAGTGCTCTGGAACCTTCCGTTCAATGATCAGCTGTTAGCATGGGCCAGGACTGAAGACCACCTCCTCGATAAGCAGCCTCAGCATCTCTACGTAGTCTATAATAAAAAAAAAATACAATAAACACAAAGAAAAATTAGTACCACAGTACCATTGGTTGTAAATCTAAAACTACGGTCAATCAAACAGCATTTACCATATTCGATTTTGTATTCAACATCATACATGATAGAATGTTAACTGAGTTAATTATCTTGTCAGATCAACATCTTTTTTATGTTTAATTGGAAGTTTAATTGTAATAAGGAACTTACTGCAGGATGGCGCTGTTTTATATGAAAGAGGAAATGTTCCTTATTTTGGCCTTCTGACTTTGTTCACCCAACTAGTTGCATGCATATTCATGACTGTAGTAGAGAGCAGCAAGTAGCAACCTACAAAGTTAAATTAAGGGATGAAAAGGAAAAAATGGTTAGAGGGGGTTCAGTGAAGTGTGAAACTATGCATTTGCACAGACAACAACATTTCATCATTTTTTTTTTTATAAAATAGCACTTCAGTAGTCACATCTGCTCAACATTCCTACAAGGGAATGCCACACTGTTTGGATGAAAGCATTTAATGCTGAGGGCTTGGTTTTACTGTAGGCTGTCGTTTGAACAGGGCCCAGTTGCGTAAACCTAACCGCTAAGTTAAGACTGCGTCTTAACAACTAGTCTCACTAACTAGCAATTAGTTAGGGCTAATCAGTCTTACTTTTCATATTTCAATGAGCCCAACCTACATTTTTATATGACTGATTTAAAGAAGTTACGACCAGTTTTGAAAAAAAATTGGTGAGAAGTAGACTTCTAAGACTAGTCTAAGCAGTTTGTGCATCCGGGTCCAGTTCTTACTGGTTCTATTGCACCAGTCTCAGCTACTAGCCAGGTTTCGATTACAGATTTACACTATACTTTCTAATTGTCGATTAAAAAAGTTATGTGGAATGACTGCGTTCCCATTAAACAGTGTTATGCGATTAAAGTGCATTAAGTTTCTTCTCGTGATAAGTCATTCTGGCCATACTACTTCTTTGTACGTTTTATGGCAGGTTGCAACCAACTTTAGTGCATAGTGCCACCTACTGTGATGAAACAGTGAAGAGAAATTTCTATATTTCCTTCTATATTTTCCTATTACCTCAATGTTCCTTATAAATCTCCATACTGCACTCACTCGTTTTCCTGCATTTGGGCCATATAAGATATTCATTCATGTGAATTCCTTACATCCTACCTTTCCAAATGTTCTGCCCAAACGATGGTCATGTGACTTTTTTGAACGCCACGTGACTTGTAAATACAACAAAACTTGCCTTTCGTATTGCCTGAAAAAACACTTGCCAGCGATTTTCCGATACATGGAAGTTTTTGCGAAATTAACATGTTTCCATTATCGGGCGTATTTTCAATGCGCTTTCAATTTGCGCATTTTGAAGGGTAATGGAAATGCCGCTACTGATGGTATCAGCAGGGGTGGGCTAAGGGGGCTGAAGCCCTGAGCGTTTTCAATAAAGCCCCGAATGTTTTATTACCATCCTGCGTACGAAACACTCAGGGGCCATTTACATTTTGCGTCTTTTGCATTTCTACCCATGGGCAAATGTGAGTGGGTCCTTCTCCATAAAAACAATGTGTGTGTAAAAACAAGACCTCTTTCCCAGCAGCTTCTGTAGTAGTGAGTAGTGAGTAAGATGCATCCGATGTGAAAAGTACTACTGACGCTATGTATGTGTGCAAGATCGAATCCACCTTTTGCCGAACTGTATTCACATCTCAAATCAGGTCATACAGGCATTTACTTTATTCAACAAGATGAAATAAATATTTGAAAATGGCTATTATTAAACACATGTTAAAGTGTAGGGTGAGGTTAAGGGTAATAGAGAGGTCTTTATTGTCCCAATTAGTTGTCATCTATTTAATAATTTGAATACATATAATCATGTATACTTGTATTATTATTGTACAATGTATAATGTACAACATTACTTGTTTACCTTGCCGTGTCTAAACAGAATGAAGTTTAAGACTCTGAATGAGCTCGTCAATATCAACCTAAATGAGGTGGCCAAACAAATGAAAGAAGGCGGTATTCGCTATGAACAGTAGCCGAGGTTAAGGTCTGCTTTAACTGTGAAAGAGTCAGCGCTGTGTACGTAACTTAATGTTTGATAACTGTTTTATCATAGAAATGTTGGGCCGTTCACATGTTGCGTGTAACAACAAGTGCAAAATGCTGGCTGCGTCGCTTTCCCCTCTTTCTGGCGCTTGGGAGTTTTGTGCTCCCTTGGGGTCTGCCGTTACTATTTGAGCACGATTGACGCACATTAACATTTAAATAACAAACTGAGTAAACAACCAATGTCAGTGCGCAAAGTTGTGTCGAACATTCGGAGGTTGCCCGTTAAGAGTTTCAAAAGTGTCTATAGCCTGCCAAGGGGACACTTTTTGCACTAGCACCGCCTACCAATATGCGAGTGGAATATAGAAAGTGTAAGAACGACATCAATTCAAACAGCGACTCCAGTGGCGTTAGGTGTAAAGTCTGTATGGTTTGGGACTGGAGACCCGGGTTCTAATCGCTAAAAATGCTCTTTTATTCTTTCTAATACATTACAGATCATACAGGAATGTGTATAATAGAATAGAAATAGAATATCGCTAAGAAATGCTGCTATTTTCACTTAGTATACATAGCATCTATAGCCGCTGCCAAAAAGTTTTGCATATGGGCCAGGACCTGACTTGCTACACCACTGTATTCAAACACATATGTGGAGTTCTCTGGGCTAAGCCCCGGATATCCACTCACCTTAGAACCGCCCCTGAGTATCAGCACGGAAACCCCTTCACCATTTTGCAGCTGAGCAATTCACAGCTGTTACAGTAGGTGGCAGTATGCACTTGAACAAGTTGGTTGCGACCCACCATATACACAGAGAGAGTTAGAGAAAGAACTTGTAAACTCATGTTTACATTAAAAAACGATGAAAAGTGCCTCAGTGTAATGAACAAATCGTGCATTCTTGCTGTCTTGCTTGACATATACACACATTCAATTTATACATTTTTCAACTGGCTAGGAATGGCAGCATGTTGGACATTTTATAACTGTATCAAACTGTCTTCATGTAACATGTAGAGTGGTTGGCAACCCCTGTCTCCTCTATACTGATACAGCTTTCGAAGTCACATACTTTCCAATGAGACGTATTGTTCGAACGTCATCAGCTCTAAATGCTGACATTTTTTCAACGCGTCTAAAGTTTTAGTTATAACATGTGTATATGCATTCATATAAATCTCAATCTCACACATACACTTACTTTTTACTGCCCTTTTAAATTATTACAGTCTCATACATGTCATCTGACAATTCCTGTGATGTGCCCCTTGAGCTGTCGTTGGATGTGGTGTCCTCTATGCAGGGCCTTTTAACTGGTGTTGATGAAAAACATGAAGCGTCATGATTACTGGACCAAGACATGTCAGAGTGCTCCCAGGGTAACACCTGAGTCCCTAAAAATGTTCACACACGACAATGAAACTCACAAAAAACAACACAACAAACTATTCCCAGCTAACTCAACTATACTAGTAGCCCATAACGTTACCTTGACTCAATCTTTTCGGGTTTTGTTGTACTGTCTGGATAGACACACTCTTTAAAGATGGCGCATTACATTGACAGGCTACATCTCTTGTTAGTGGCTGTAAAACAGGGATACAAAAGTTATTCAGTCAGGAACAACGACAGGAAAGATATATTGAAGTTGACTAGTTGCAACTTTTGTTTATCTTTAGTTCAAACATCAATCGATTAAAAACGGACGATTCTGCCCAAACGGGGGCTCTGTAATATTGCGTGGTAACGTTACTTGCGGTATTTGCGCATGCAGTGTTGTTATAAGATATCCGTTTCCCCCATTCAAGCAGACAGGACTTAGGTCTGGCTGACTAGGTCGCAGTTCTATTAACATTTTCTATTAACTGTCATGAACGAGCGGAGTTATATCATTGAGCCTTGAGAATTTCGCTTACCTGCGAACTCTGTGAGGTACCAACGGTGTACACTGACGGGACAGCTGTATCTGTTAATGCCAGATATTTCACAAACCCCATTTCGTGTTGTGTCCAGTTCTTGAAGCATTCGCGGGTGAAGTGCTTTGAGCACAACCGCGATCTTTCTGATATCGCTCCTTCCTCGAAATGCAAAAATTCGAGCCATCGGGACCGCAACCAAGGTATTTTGGGGAATGGGAAAAGGGTGTCAGAAAGGCTACTACAACCTAAAACGCACCTCCTCGACATATCTGTTTAATCTTTCTTCTTCTTCTTCTTCGAGGGTTAGATGGCTGTTCGCAAACCAACTAAAAAGGCGCATTGCCGCCACCTACTGGAAATGAGTGTGGAGCTCCTGATGGATAAGAAATTCAGAAACAAAAGGTGCTAGAATAAGAAAAAGAATGTGTACTAAATATATTTATATATATATAAAAATATATCAAATAATTCCACGATAAATTCTCGCTTGATCAGTCCCATCTCCCAACAGAATCTGGCGTGACAATTAATTTATTTCCACACATCTTAAGGCTTGACTAACCTGAAACCTTGCTCTTTCATAAGCTTCACATTTTAAAAGCATATGGTCTACTGTTTCTAATAATCCACTTTTATCACGTTTTCAATTTTTATGTTTTCCTATTCTATATAAACATTAATAAGCAATACCTATACGCATTCTTCCTTGTTGGCATTCCAAACAAAGCTCAATAACTTTTTTATTCATATTCCCAACAGTCCTTCAACACCATTTTAACTGGATGACTGTCCGAGTGTCCTTTTATACTAATCCAGAATCTCATTTTTTATTTGAGCCTTCAAAACTTTTCAGGCATCTCTCCCATCTCTACTGGAACTGCTTATTGGGGATGATCTAAAAGCTCCACAACAAATATGAGTTGCTTGAGATTGAAGTTGTGTTTTAGATGCAGAGCTATACACCAAAATGCCATAATCAATAGCCACTCTTATCAGAGCATGTTAAATCTTTCTTCTTTTGATTTTATGGTGGGTTGCAAACCATCTTGACTTGGGATGTGCATACTGCCACCCACGGTGATGGAGTGTGGCGAAAATGATGTCTCTCTATTCAATATTTGAAATAGGTGTTTCTTATAAGTCCTTAGTGCACTCATTTATTTTCCTGCGTTTGGACCGTCATAAAAATTCATTGCATTCTAATTTTTCAAATTCTTCTTTTTCTTTCAGGACATGCCAACAAAACTTTACAATCTCTCTGTGCAGACTGTCAAAGAGGTTAACGGATGTTCTGCTCAGATTTTGATTAAAGTTTTTTTCTTTGCGGAAATGAAATATCGCAGCGTTTATTGTATCAATGTGGGTCATTCTCTCTCTAAAATTTTTGCACCCTCAAAATCTTTAAGTAAAATCTGAAAATGTACTTCCTTCCTGTAATGATCCAGCTTTATTAAATATGTTAGACGGCTTGGGCGGAGCCAGAGCCATTGAGGGAGAGAGTAGTGTCAACCCTTTTGACTCCAATGGAACAGTTTTCTTCACGGTCTGTTTAGTCGCAGCTCCATGCGTTACTAGTAACGTCCGGGAACTATTGAGAGCCTCCATGAACCGCCATTGCTTGACTCGACTCTATCTCTCAATGGCTCTGTCTGCTTCCAGTTCCATTCCAAAATGTAACGGCTGTTTTTATCAAATCGCAGAGAAAGACGAAACCCAAGCCCACAATTTCCACTCGGAAATGCGTCAAAATACGAAAGTAAAAACTATCGCAACTTCCGGTTCATGGGGACTTTAAAAATAAAAATGGTTAAATGGTCTCGATTGTGTCTTTCATTTTTTAATGAAACTCAAATCTGTAATTTTACCCCTTGGATGTATAAACAATCTTTTTATTAAGATTTGATTTCAATGTAATATTATATAATTTTATCCTATTACTGAACTATTTGTTAGCAAAGTTATTGTATCACACTGAATCATATTTTATTCTGCAATTTAATATGTAAAATAACAAATTATTTAATATATATATATACAGTATATATATATTGACAAAAAAAATGGAAACGTTCCCAGTAATTTCCCAATAATAAACCGTACTGTACATCTGAATTATGTAGTAAATGTGGAATAGATAAATAATGAATTTACAATTTCACTAAGAAAAAAGACACATATACACTGTGATGCTGCTGCATCACTTCACAAGTTTTATTAATCATCACAAGATACAAAATAAGCTTTTTAATATTTCAATAACTTTTTCTTTTTTTCTTTTTATTGTTTTGCAGAAAGAATAGAACAGTTAAGTTGACCACAATAAAGTACAGAAAGAGAGATTTAAACAAGAGAAGAAAGAGAGGGAATTCAACCTGCCTTCAGCATACCTCACACAATTTAGCATTTCTCCCAAAATCTGCCTTGAAATTCTGTGAAATTAAATTCTTCACAATTGATTCTATGGAGAAAAAGGTCATATGAACTAAATATATATTTTTCCCATTTTTTGTGGAAAAAGAATGCGGAAATATATGTGGATAAACATTTGTGGAATGAGTTGAAACACAGTTAACTAAACAGGGAATACTATTCTACAAATGGTTTTAAAAGCTTTCTCAATTTAGCCCAAATGCACACAAATAAAAATGTGGTGGGAAATTTCTTGAGACTTCAGCAAAATGTCGGTGCATTCCATTCAGGTCTATACAAGACCACGCTGTATACGCATTCTCTGTTTCCCCTCTCTTCAGCTACCACCACACCAAACAACAGTTTTATGAAGAAAATACACATAACACAGATTAATTGCACATAACAGGGATGTCATCACCATGGTGAAATTGAGGGCAGCATCCAAGAGTGCACAGAGAAACAGACTTCAGCTAATTAGATGTTTCTAATAGAAGACAAGGAATAGTTAGATCCTGAATATTCTAAATAAGTCCAAGTAGTACGTTTGTGTTTGAATGTGAAAGAGATTTGATATTACATGCTGAGGGAAAGATTAGGCAGCACTGGTTAGAATCAGTGTGTGTTTTGGAAAAGTTAATAAAGGGAACAATATAATTAGGGACGCACATTTAGAGTAATTTATAGTCGAGTACTCTGATGCTTAAACAAGTAAATTTGACACATGTGAAAATATATTTTATAACAAAATATATTGGTCTGTTATAACATATCACCCTTACAACAGTTGCAAAAAATCTGTCACAATATGCTTTGAAAAAAATAACAATATGCATTAATAAAGCATTAGGATGAATAAAAAACACAACTGGAGCTTACACAGAAAACGGCAACCATTTTAGTATAGGAAAACTATATGAAGGCTATAATATTTTTTCTTTTAACATGTTCAATGTGATCTGATGACACAGGTTGCAATGACACCTCATGGCACTATTAAACTTTATTTCCACCATAAAAGAGGATCTTCATCCAGCAGGAAGCATGACTTTAACAACAACCAAATACCAATAAGAAATACTGCCATATTTCTTTATTTTTCTTTAATCATCTCCAACTTAAATAAATTACAAAACACGCACTTGTAACAATAAGACTTGTTATTTGTGGAACGAGTACTCGACTAGTCGATTACTCATGCATATCCCTAATACTAACCTTAGTGGCCACACAAGGCATGTATGCTCACATGCAGGTATTTGCTAGGAATTTTGCAAGTGTGTTTGAATGTGTGCGTCGTGCCAGTGTTTCTGATATTTAGGCAGAAATAGGCATTCGTCTCACTGGGGTAGAGCTTTGAGAATAGCATTAACCTCTTCAGCCACAGCAGTCAGTGCGAACTCAAACTGATCCTGAGGAAGAAGACAAAGCATAGGTAAGCATTTCTTTTTTACAATTCACCACTTCATCTGTCCAGCTCTCATTTAATAATACCATCTGCACCGATGAAAATGATATACAGTGGTTACTGTAGCAGGAGGGAATAGGAGAGATTGCTGATGCTGTGGTGTTTTATGAGTACAATAGTGCTTTCATTTCTGATATGGGGCTCTATGGTGTTACTGAGGTTCTTCATTACCTTGGTGCGCACCATTCCTGGTCTCTGGTCTCGGATGTGTTCCAGGGTTGCGGCGATATCAATTTCCTTAACTCCTATGGTGAAACAAAACAACAAACTCAGCATGCTTTACTTACTTTGTGATATCTGCTTTTTACAAGTAAACATTACATGTTTAAAATGTGCACACCTTTAGCCATGCGGTTTAGAACCATATCAATCAGGATGTATGTTCCGGTTCGACCTGTACCATCACTGCACAAAAAAAAGCATTATTTAGTAACACACCCTGCACAAATGCCACCAAAGCACCAATTGTGAACGATTTTTGTAAAATCCTTATTGTATGCTTACACAGTGATAAAATACTAGCTCAAAAAAATTTTTTTTTGTTTATTGCTGATGAACAGTAGTGTAAACCATGAGTGCATGATTTACCTGCAGTGCACAATAATGGGGCAGGAGCGGCCACGGTAGCATTTGTTGACTTTCCTGAGGAGAAGACAGAGATATCAGAGATAACCAGATATGCATTTCCACAAAAAATGATCCACAATAAGTGTGAAAGGGGTCTATGTATTTAATGTTTTATGCTTAATTTGTTGCGTATAAAGAAAAAAATGCAGTTATCGTCTTGCAAGTTCTGTACATATTTAGGCTAATGCAGTGTAGACACCCACAGAATTCAGAGGAAAACATCAGGACCACTGCACAGTAGAGAATCAGAAAGATCAAACACAAAGCAAGTGGTGAGAAACAAGAAATGACATCAATTCAACAACCAAAAAACATTTCATTATATTAGAAGCTAGAAGCTGAGCTGTGATTTAAAAACTTGATCAAAGAGGGGAACGAGACACAGAAACGACGAATAAGACGAGATGGATAGAAAACTCTCTATAGAGAGAGAGAGAGTTGGAGCAGCGATGGAGCGTTACGTCAGCGTTGCTGCAGCCACACCTGTCTGTGCTCATTTTTGTGACTATGCAACTGGAACCAGACTACTAGCTGCAAACCACAAAAATGACACAGACAGCTGTGCAATACCTCGCTACTGCGCTCCATCGCTCACAGAGAGAGAGCGAGAAATAACAGTTCTTGAAAATACAAGTAAAGCCATGATGGAATGACAAAATGTGATGGAAATTGAGAGAGAAGTGAAAGAAAACAAATGGAGAACATGATGTGGAACATGTGAGCACAGTAAATAGTAATGTATACGATTTAAAAGAAATGCAGTACCTGCGGAAGTCCAGCAGAGGGCGTGTGGAGGTGGGTATTCCTTTCGCGGGCCAGCTCAGGAAGTGGAACTGAGTGAGGGTACGGGTTTCCTGGGTTTGGACATTCTTCAGGTAGAAACTACGCACCAGGAAGTCATTACACCAGATGTGTTCAGACACCAGGTTCACCTGAGTAGGATAACTGAAGGTTCTCATCACATATAACAAACATTGACAAGGCAAACAAATCCGGGCATCACTTGAGAAACACATTTTCACACAAACCTCATATATGTGGTAGAGAGAAGAGCCTTCGTCGGGCCAGTAACGATCGCACTGCTTTTCTCCGTCCTCAACTAGAGCAGTCATCATCACTATAACTGTACAGCCACTTTCCCAAACCATCTGCACAACACACACGCATACGGCGTACAGAATGCACCATGCATGCTGTATTTATAATCACACATAGACATCGATGTATATCTGTGGTTCTAATTATTTAGTTCATTGTCCACTTAGCATTTACACTGACATATAAACACATAGAGGCAAAAAATAGGGTCACAACTTGAGACTCGACATAACTTTGAGTCACTGACCTGCCAAAAATCAGAGATGGTGTGTGAGAGAGGTCCTTGGGTGGCGATATACGCTGGCATCCGGGGGTCATGCTCGATCTGAAGGGTCAACGGGAGACAAAAGGTCAGGGGTCATTGCTTTAGCCCTCTTAACCCCAGACTGCCCATCACCATGACAACAAGTCATTAATGTGATCCCAGCACCAAGGCGTAATCGATGATCCCCCGCTCTTGACTACAACAGAGCAGCGGGAGATTCCAGACCTACACATCCTGAATAAGATCAATACAGTGTATCCATGGCAACGCTAAGAGGGGGATTCCGGAACCAGTGGTAGCCTTGCACGTCTATGAGGAATAAATGGATTATCACCTTGGTAACTGAGTGGGACGCAGGCAAAGAAGGGATTTCTTGCGTAGTTGTTTCAGTAACACAGAAAGGGAAGTGAACCATCATTTAAATCCTTCAATCTGTGAAGCGTGTTCAGAAAGGTGATGGTATTCAGGGTGGTTTGATTGACCAAAAAGTCCACATGCTGACAAAAGTGATCTACTTTAATCTTACAATGGTGCTGGCGTTGATATAGTCAATCCTGGAGGGGTTAATCTCAGCCTTCAGCTTCACTCGGGAATGATCGTCTGCATAAAACAATAACAGTTAACAAAACAGTTATACATTTAATAAAGAGAAGATCAACCCACCCAAAGCATGTGGACTGGTACTTATGACTAGAAAGTGAAAGACAGGTTGAGAGAAAAAACTTAAAGCACAAAACATGGATATTTTGAGGTACGATGGAGCAAGGGGGCTTCACTCACAGGGCACGGCGTCAGAGCAGCGATTCTTTTTCATGTTATTTTCGCTATGGGCTGCTGATACGGTGCTTGGTTCTGCCTGGTAGGAGCACAGGGCCTCCCACTCTTTTAGCAAACGGTCTTTATTTTTCAGATGATCTTCCATATATGCCTACGAGGCAAAAGAGAGACGTGTCGTGATTTCTGAGAAATGTTGTTCATTCACATGATGCTCAATAACGTGATGTTAGATTCAGATAATATTAATAAATGTTTAAAATCAAGGAAAACAAAACATTCTTTGTATGAACAAATAAACATGACAATGAGAGAACAAAATGGTTGGAGGGCTAAGTGTAAACCATGGGTAAATGAATTACATTTTTTGTGTCTGTAAATAGGGGCGTGTGTTTACCAGTATCATGTGTCCTGTAGAGATGTCCATGTTGGACTGCGCCGGCTCCTCACACCAGGAGGGGGTGCTGCTGTGTGAACTAGGGCTTGGCTGGGGAGCATCGCTGAACTGCGATGAAACGCTGCTAACCCGCGATGTATCCGTTCCTCCCCCACCTCCCCCTCCTGCCGAACCGGCACCACCTGCGGCTCCGACCCCACAGTCCTGCCTGCCCAGAGAGGACTTAGCAGCCATGTGCTGCCGACAAAGATCCTGAGGGGAAAACAATGGAAAGAAATAGAACAAGCTTGTCAATCCGTGCTTTCAAAACTATGTCTATGATTGTGTAACTCAAAAATAGACCAAAAATGTTTTGTTTCACTAAAAGCTGGATCTGCAAGTCTGAGCAAATTGTTCGATATGCAGGTTTTCAAAGATTCGTACTGGGGAAATATGATGCAGCGCATATTCTGAATACTTGTTCCTACCTGGTACTCATAATGCGTCACGTTTCCAGCTTCAGGTCCCAACCCCAGTTTCCCTGAAGCCAACTGACGGGCATGTGTGCGCAGGCAGGCGATGGTCAGCGCCCCCACCAGGAGTCCACCCACACAAGCCACACCCACAAACATGAGAAACACCCACTGGGTGTTGTCGTGTACACGTGTTGCCACTGGCAACGCATGGCCATCTTTTCTCTGCAAAAACAGATAGATCAATGAAAGATAAAGATATATATATTTTTTTATTATAATTTCTTTCTTTCCCGTAAACCCAATAATTTGGAGCAAAAAACATGCAGGGCAGTGCTTTATCTAACTAGGAAGCTTACTATATAAGGTAAAACAACAATCACTTTAACAGGACAGAATGAGTGTTTAAAGGATGACTGCACATCCCACTCTATGTGGAGCTTTGATCTCAGTGGGGTCACCGGTTGCCATAGCAACATCAGAATGCTCGATATAAGCACAGTGGGCATATAAATGACCAACGACTGTACAATCGAGCATATAGAGAATGTGAAGCTGACGTCATGCCCTATGTTGCATGTTGCAGCGGTGCCGCCATCTTGGGAGGATATTTCACTGCTATTTTTGTTTAGATATGTACCGTTACTTGTTTTGTTTAATATATGGAGAAATCAAAAGTAAAAGAATGCTATTGCCGTTTTTAACACGGCAAGACCGACCTACCATAGTTATATTTCCAAATCAAACAAGAAAAACAAAACACTGCACTGAACGCACTAGCAGCCATCCTCCCAAGATGGCGCAACATTCAACGCGGCGTGACGTCGATTCACAAGCTCCGTAATGATGAAACTAATATAGGCAAAAAGAGGGAAAGCTATATATATTAAATTAGACCTCAGTTCACCCTCAAATATCACAGAGTATTCCCCAGTGCTATTTATCTGCTGGAATGATGCAGACCACACAGGCGCCAAGGCATTACATCATCACTCCTGTGCACACTGCACTGACCTTGTCGCCACAGCAACCATCTTTACCTGACATCACTGTCTGCGTGGAGATTCTGAGCGCAAATCATTCTGATTGGTCATTTTCCAGTACGTGCGCTTTATTTCAACAAATCGCTCAGCGGTTAAAGAAAACACTTAAATGACTTCAGCAGGTAAATAAAAGCAGTCTAGTCTGCCAAGACCGATAAACTCAGGTATTGCCGTTTTAACAAGTAAAACAGGACAAATTAAGTTCACATTATATTTACGATCTGAAGAGTGTTTTCCCGCCAGTGGTGGTTTGTATGAGATTTAAGCGTAAAACGTTGTTAGAAGAGAAAATTAAATCAGCTGCAATCACAACGTGAGGTAGGCGGACCACACATCTGACGAAAGCATATTTTTTTGCAGTATTACTGCTTCATACATAAAAAATGAATTGTTTAATTAATCGGCATAGTACAATGTAACAGTACATTAATATGACATTTAATAGGGCGTAATTTTTAACATAAAAAGTCAAACTCACCAAAAAAACAATCACATTAATACACAATGTTGTAGGAACGGCTCCCGCCCGGTGGTCCGACAAACATGAGCAGACATCTGTACGTGCGGTAACCGTTGCGCTTCTCCGCCGGTTTGTGAATTCCGTGAAACAACCGGAAGGCTCGATAACTTCAGAAATGAAGAGCGAGCGCACAACTCCAGCGAAAGAACGTGCATCGTGTTCTTTTGAGGGAATATTGCGCTTTGCGCGCGTAGATGCGTGTGGGATGCCAATCGGCAGCGAGCTCAGAATCGTGAACGCGCCTGACAGTTTGACACGTATGATGTCGTTGTCATAGCAACAAAGCAAATGAGACGGGGGTGGGCGTCAGGGGGTCTTGTGAGACATCCCCTTCTCAAGCATTGACAAAGACAAAAATTAATTTGGAAAGGACTAAACAGTGGGCACAAAATACAATATGTTAATAGGACATTCTTACCTCCCCGACACCTGCCTGGAGCACCTTTAGCTCAGTCTCTGATTCTAGAGAGTTCTTTTGAGCCACTGCATGAAATAAAATATATTGATCTTGTTATATTAAAGGTTTCTTGGTATAATATTGTACGCTTAGATGAGATATATGTTGCATTATTTGTACAACACACATTTATACACGAAACGATGCAATTTGACAGACATCACTCTTAATAACATTATTAGGCCTATTAGAGTATTTTATTAGGCCTAGTAGAGTACTCACAGGCCTTTTCCGACACATCGTTGGCTGTAAAATTCTGGCTGTTCGGGAGGACACGGAAAGTGACTACTGGACCAACCACGCTGTGAAATGGAGGATACAAGCATCCCACATCAACAATTGTGTAGTGGTCCAGGTGTTGATGTACAGGTAATGTAGTAACATTTTATGGTCTTTTCTTACATTCACTTCTCTCTTATCCAACCCCCTCCGTCTTCTAGGGATTATGGATTAAGGCTCCATTTCACCACAGTTTGATTTAGGGTTAGTGATATTAGCATTTGCTTGCAAACCAACGCCATTACGCCGGTTCAAGTTGATTGCATAATATTAAATTAGTTAAGCACTGTTTAACTTAAGCTTTTATTTAAATGCTAATTTCAAATAATTTGCAAATGAATTAAAACTAGCAGTAAATGCTTTCGAGAAATAAAGTACATTAGGTCCACCACCACAAAGCAAAATTTGGGATTCATCTCTATTACTTCAGTCTCCCTGGCAAATACAGGAGAGCCTCTCCCTGCACTGGACCTGAGCCTACCTGATATTGATGAAAGAGCCAGTGGTGAGATGGATCCTCTCTGCGAGAGTCTTCAGTAGATGAACCCCATCGGAAAGACTGAGGGGACTGTAGAGAGACATACACATTCATGCACACAAATTTCACAAACACAGACAACACAGAACTCACAAAACAAGGACACACTTTCCACTAATAGCGAGTTTAACATGTGCCTCCAGTCCAGGTCCATTAAGAGTGAAGTGTTTTGAGAACAAAGACCACATGACCACTGTATTTCCGAACAAAAGAAGCACCCACATAGACAAACCTCTGATTGGTGACAATGTAACCAAACTCCTCTTTTGACTTAGTTCCAGTCTTTCCTGGTTTTACACTCGGGGCTCCCTTTCCAAGCTTTCCTCCCTCGTGTTTGAGAGCCGCAGTGCTTAGTATACCGGTACCCACAGGGACAGAGTTATCCCCGGAGGTCCCCGGAGAGGCTTGGGACCCAGGGATGTTTGGAGAAGGTAAAGAGGAATTTTTTGCAGGGACAGAAGCCTGCTCCACCACACGGGTCATCTCGCCCTCTGTTATCTTCATCTAATATCGAGACAGCACACAAGAAATGACCTGTTTGATGGACCATATGTGTTTTTTATCTCTCTTTTTCGTTCTTATGTCTGTTCTCTTATTAAGCAGTTGCTGTTTATTTTTCAACCATTCATGATTGTTGACATAGAGAATGTGAAGCTGACGTCACGCCCTATGTTGCATGTTGCAGCGGTGCCGCCATCTTGGGAGGATAATACTCCACTGCTATTATTGTTTTGATATGTACCGTTACTTGTTTTAATTGATATATGGAGAAATCGAAAGTGAAATCACCATGGGCTTTTCCTGAACGACTCTGCGTAATGCTATTGCAGTTTTTAACACAGCAAGACTGGCCTACCATAGTTATATTTCCTAATCAAACTAGAAAATCAAAACACCGCATTGAACGCATTAGCAGCCATCCTCCCAAGATGGCGCAACATTCAACGTGGTGTGACGTCGATTAACAATCTCTATAGGCAGACTATCATAGGTATCATGTTGCACCAGAAACAAAGCACCTAAAATGCTGCATACGTATGCGCTGGACAGATATTGGATAAAATATAACAGACACAAACCACACAAAATTGCTCAAGTTGCCCAAATGTTAGAATCCATTTTCTTTGGAAGTTGCAGAATTAAATGCTGAACCAATGCTGCCCCCTGTAGGTAATATAACACATTGCAAAATGATTCCAGCCCTGGATAGCAGAAACGTTAACACTCACCACTTTTTGAGGCACAGAATCCATTTTCTCAGCTGAAAGAAGGAAAACAAGATGACTTGACATATTTTTGGTCACTCATTTTGAATGAATACTGCTATCCAGTTCACAAATATCAGGCACAAAATAAGTTCCAGGGAAATGGATGCTCACGTTTTCTCTGGGTGTTTGTGGGCTCATTTTGTAGGAGCTGAAGGACAGTAAAGAGACGTTCCGTCTCCTCTGGGTTCAGATGGTTCAGATCAAACCCATGCTGAAGAAGCAGCTCGTGTAGGCTCTCTTGGGTCGGCCCTATAGGGTCAAAGGTCAGGGTTCATTGTGTGTGGTTTTATAAAAAAAGCAGTTTGCCTGTGCTTCAGATCCGTCTTTTTAAATGTATAAAACACATACTCACCCCTATGCCCAACAAATGCTTTATACTTCTGGGACCCCTCCTTTTGCTGCTGCTGGTTGTTGATGTCCTGGCCTAAAAAGTCTTTGTTGTAGTCTTTATAGTCAAGGGGGAAGTCCAGATCCTGGAAAAAAGATGAGGCGTGATGAGGTGCTGCCACCCGATGGCGTACAGTGGGCTGTGCGGGTGAGGAGAGAAGGAGTGTCATCAGATCCTGCAGAAGCTGATCATCTTTATCCAGAGATGCAGAAAGGGGTGAGTTGCCCCTGATCCGAGAGGAGTCCGGTTGGGACCTCCCCCCATCCACCAGGTTCAGAGAGCGCTCCTCTTCATCTTGGTAGCCGTACTGTAGAACACACAGAAAACTGTCATTAATAAAAGATATATCTATATTTAGCATGAAATTATATACAATGGTGTGGGTTATCTCACTCTTGGGTAAGTGTAAGGGTCCAGACTTTGCATATGGAGAGATGACTGAGGGGGGTCAACAATCATGTAGTCCACATGGGGCTTGATCAGTTTGGGTTTGAGCTGGTTTGTAGGGCCACCCAGTGACCTTTATTAGTGGAGAGATACAGAGAAACATAAATGCGGTGGAAGATGAAATAAAGAAAAACGTAAAATGTTTCAAAAATGTCCGTTTTACTCAGATGGGCCATTATTCTTTCCAGGTGATGCTGGGATCTTTGGAACTTTTCTAAGTTCCTTTTTAATCACTGATTGGGTAACATCATCCTGCCAAGTTAATCCTGCAAAATAACAAAAAATCCAGTCAGAGCAAACATACAGGTATCTTAATATGTGACTTGTATTTATGTACTCTACATGCGTATGTATATTTACCTGACCTTGGTTACTGTGGTAACACAGGCCATTTTCAAGCACACGCTTGTGGCTTATTAATCACTTTGCCTATTGTGTTTATATTGTGTTGTTTCTATGGCAACCAATCGAACTGTTTTTATTTTAGAAGATGCAAGTGGAACTCACCTTCCCTCATAAGCATTTGCAACACGGACTGCAGTCTGTCTAGTAGGACAGCCGATACTTTGTATCGAAACCTTTCCTGCTTCTGTGTGAGACACTGACCAAACAGCTCATCTGGAACACAAATATGAACACATTTTGCTGTGTCTCTGACATGTACGCAGCGGACCTTAAATAGAATGTGTTGTGTTTTGTGTCAGCAACACACACACTTCATGTTACAGATGTTTCTCCAAGGATCCCGCTTTTTATTATTTACCTTCTCACCCGGCTTTCCACATCTTTTTCACATAAACAGACACTAGGTTGATAGTGAAGCTGCGTGATGTCATAGTTGCCATGGCAATGGTTGAAGACCAGGTGATGGTACAAGTGTTTACTGTGCAGTCAATGATTTCTTTTTTAACACACTCTCTCTCTCACACACACTTCCAAAATTGAACATGATCTCACAATCGGCTCAATATTTGCAGACGACTACACAAAACAGCTATAAAACAAACAGAGATCTAATACACAGTCAAAAACACAATTGTTCCAATAAACTGTGAACTATGTTTTTTCAAACACAGTACAAATCTGACAAAGAAGGCAATTGCACATGCATAAAAACAGCTAAGGTTGACGCATTGAAACCAAGCCAGATCAAACGTACAGACACACAGATACAGACTGATATGGAAAAGATGAGGCCGGTATTATTATGAAGTACTAGTTACGCAACTGATGTAACATTGTACAAAGGTCAAAAACACAGACTGTAAAGTATGGCAGCACTCACCATCCCAGCAAACCTGATCACTGGAGCATATGCCTTCATCAAACAGGCAACCTTAGCAGAAAAATATGGAGAAAAAAGAACAGGGAGTACACTCAGACAGTTTTTATTAAAGAGCTAGAGTCTGTAGGTTCAGATTGTTCTCTGACAATTTCAGCACCAGTACAATTAATTACTTATCAGACACTGCCAATCAGTCAATGCCATAGCAACAGACAAGAAACCACCAGCCACCATCATGTGCACTAATTAAAATTTACAAGAATGCGGTGAGAAATAACAAGAGCTCCAGCTGTCTTCCAAACTATCTTCAAAACAACAGGAATTACAATTAAAGGAAACAAAATAGCATTCATGCAATTGAATGGCACACAGCAATTTTTCATGCTTGTTTTAAAATAAAAATACTTCACACTCCACCCGCATTTTGATTCCCTACAGCACCCTTCTCAAAACATATGCACAAACCAGAGAGCAAGGCAGACACACTCGCCATTGTATTATTAAAGTATGGGTTGAAAAAGTTGGTTGTTACTGGGAGCTCCGGCGCTAATCCTTCCCTGACAATGTAAACAATGTAAAGGCTTCCCTCACAAAAATGTGAAAGATTGAGGCTGATTAGGAAAAGGTTGCATTTAGGGGGATAGTTCACCCAAAAATAAAACCCTGTCATCATTCACTCATCTTCGAGTTGTTGTAAATCCAACTACAATTTCTTTGATTGATGAACACAGAGAAAGATATTTGTAAGAACGCTTATAACCTAACCGTTCTTGGCCACCATTGACTACCATAGTAGGAAAAATGACTTCACAAAAGAAGATATTTTGAAGAATACAGGTTTAAAGAATGTTCTGGACACTTTTTGACCACCATGTTTCCTACTAAGGTAATCAATGGGGTCCAAGAACTGCTTGGCATCCGTCCAAGTATCTTTATCCTTCTTATAAAAGAACATTTTTGGGTGAACTATACCTTTAAAGTATGACTCCTAGTGTCTGAAATTCAACACATTCGTGCACAGATCAGTCGGACTGGCAGAATCACTTCAGAAGACTTGCGCAAGCAAAAATACTGCCCGTGTCTTTTTTAATGGCGCACTATCCACCTCAACACGAACAAATCTGTCCACGATTTTGTTTGCAGTTCAGAACTTCAGCTATATTCACTCATGCTCATTCACACATGAACATTCTCATGGAGTTTTGCATTTGTCTGAGGGACGCGTGCCCCCACAATGACGGTTGTTAGAAGAATGACGTGGGTTGGGTCGTCAGTGGTGAGTCAGCCTGCTGAAGAAAAGCGAATACAGATGCAGTGCACAGGCGCACAATAGCTGTGTAAGATGCATGCGTTTCTTGAAATGAACTGTAGCAAGCGCTTAGCAATGCGCGCGATTAGATGTTGGCTACTCTCACTGTCCATGGTGCTGAAATTTTAGACCCCTGCGCTTTACAACAGAGATAAAAACCTTAATACGAACTAATATAATAGTACGAGAAAGTCGAAAATGCATTGAAGGGTTAAAAAAGCAGCAAAAGAAAATAAATAACTATCTTTATAAAAAAAACAGTGCCAACTGTTTCCAACACAGCAGTACCTCGGGTCGATGGAGCTGCCTTGCTGGTAGACTGATGTGTTATTGCGGGGTCTATGAATCATGTCATTATCTGATGTTGCCAGGTCGACAAGCGCTGCCATTTAGCCAAGACACGCTTTATTTAATCGGCGTCAGCATTGTAACGTCAAGTACGCATATCTTTTCTTTTACATTTTTATTAGCAAAAAACTAAATTACTGACAACACTTTTCAACACGTTTTACACTTCTTTAAGCAGCTGGTAAGCAGAATAATTCACGCGATGGATGACCAAATGTAACCGGTTTTATCAAGTTCTATAACTGTTTAAATACGATTTCACATCGTTAAAACCATCCAAAATTAAATGTAATCATTCAACAACTAATTTATAATGTAGACAAGGATGGATACAACACTATGCATTCATGTTTTAAACGTAATACAGACATATCAACAGCTGAGTCGTGCATCATTCAGTCATCCAAAGTTAACCTGTGGCTCATTCATGTTCCCGTCATACCGTATTTATCAGCGGTGCCAAGCTGACAACACGCAGTCGCCATACAGATAAGCATCCACAGACACGAGGATTTCATCTTTCCTCGGCTTCTCGCACCTCCAGTCCCGTTTATACCAGCATATTTAGGTGACACAGCGATCGGCGTGATGTTGTGCGCGTGCCAAACTCTAGAAACACGAGACTTGGGGAAGAGTGTTATGAAGATGAGTGTTTGAGGGAAGGAGCGCCAGCGCACTCCGGCAGGGAGGGGTGGAGAGGACCGGGCAGACAGAAAACCCGGAAAGTGGGCACGACAGTCAGATAATGCAGTTACTTTGAGAAGTACACAAATTACTCCTAATGGTCAGTACGTCTGGGATTTAGATTTTGTAATTCAAGGCATGCTTACAGATAGGAAGCCACGTGACATACTAAAAAACACCAGTCAATAAGTCATGACAATGAAAGGTTTATTGATTTTATTGACAAGTTATCCAAGTACAGTACATGGTCATACTGTTGAAGTGCTAAAAGTTTACAAAAGAACCAACTCCTGTTCCACCATGTGCTACAGACTATGGTAAATGGACAGATGATAATGCTGAGAAAATGAATGAGAATGTAAAAGACTGGTATTGATTTCCCTATTAACAACGTCCATTAATCCATCCGTGCGGTTGTAGCTAGTCCATCCACAGTCTAGTCAACAGATACCAGGCTTTGTACAAAGGGGAAGTGGTCAAAGAAAGCCTGCATTTCACAACAGACAAAACAACCCAAACAGAGAAACGGTTAAACATATATTAGACAACTCTTCTAATTATAAGCATTGTCCTACTATTGCCAAATTCAAGTTCGAATCGCCCTTTTTTCACTTTTGTTCTCTTTTAAACTGAGCAGTAACATAGCCCATTTATTATTTAAAAGTTTAGCTGGGGTCTACCTTAAAGAGTGTGGTGGTCTGAAGAACTCCAGAAGTGCAGCACATCTCTCGAATGGAGTGCATGGCGAGCTGTGGAGCTCCGAGATCCAGAACTGCCATTCCTAACCGAGCAGCTAAAATTGGCCCGATTGTTGATCCACAAGGACTGTCATTCCTTACCATCACATCCTGGTAAAAACATGAAGCTATGCATGAAATAATTTAGTCCCAGCATCTCATGCGTGTAATAGTGTACGACTACCCATTCCACGCTATCCGTTTTAACTGTGTATACAAACAGAGATCATGGTGTCCCTGGTAACCAAGGACCAATTTTTCTGTATATCCTACTCTTCTTTTTCCTCGGCTGCACTCTTTTGTTTATAAATCCCACACGGTCAGCCTTTTGCTATGCACACTGTTCATGTGTTCATGTAGAGAGACATCACACTTACAACCATCAGTAAACACTCTCAATATCTACCTAAAGTACAAACAGATACAGGACATTAACATTGGAGTTGTGTTGCTTACTCCACTTCCTTGCGGGGGTTATGCTACAAATAAACATTTAGTCACTTTGAAGAAATGAGAAACATCTGGCAAGATCCATTTTCATCCGTCACGTTTGAATAATTTTCCTAATAATCATACAATTACAGAGACTCAGGGAGCAAAATACTTCCAATTTCATTGTGGCCATTGGAGGGATAGATGATGAAGCAGAATATAATAAAATAAAACATGGCATGTATTCTACTCACCTGTAAAGGTACGCCCACTTTTCCAGCGATCTCTCGTAATATGGCAGCGGTTACAGCAGTGGTGGCGTAGCGCTGGTTACTGTTAAACTTTATGACTGGACCCTGATCCAGGACACAGAGTGAGATCGATTGAGAGGACTGGATTTTACTGCGGCTTTCATGAATATGTAAAGGAAGGGCTTTGTGACTAGTACCTTATGAAAAGCAGGTCTGTGGTTCTCCTCGTGTTTCTCTCTGTAAGACGAACAATCATGTCACTTATCAAACTTGAACACACCGAAAACACTATGTGATGTGGATAATAGTAAGGTTAAGTGTCACCATAGAAACAAAAAAGGTTGCCATAGAAACGGACTGACTGGTAGTTAGGGTGTGCGGCATGGGCCATGTCTGCACTGATCATGTAGGACAGCGACACGGCCTGCTGAAAGGCAGTCAGGTTGTCAGGCGTTGAAGCCAAGCGTCGCAGAATCAACTCGGTAAGGTTCGACTGGGCTCCCTGAGCGCTCTCCGAGCCCACCTACGGATCAATCCAGAATCCGAAAATATTTAAGTGGAAAGGCTAAGAAAATAAAGATTAAGAATCTAGATTTGATTATAGAGTCACACCTCTTCGTTGTCATAAAGGGTCACTACACGGATGTTTGTGTCTTTAGCTAGAGAATCAGGTGTGCTGGAATCCATTAGAGCCTGGTGGAGGAGACACAGTTATGCATTAATTATTCATCATCACTTTTTTAAGTGTATGTGGCAGCATGAGCGGTTGAATATTTAATAACATGTTGTTTTCTGTGTTGGATCCTACCGTGAGGGCACAGAAACAGCTGTGCAGGTTGTCCAGACGAGGAGAGAAGATAAATTCCTCAAAGACACCTCCTAGTGCCTGCACAACACAATGACATATCAAAACTGACAACTTCATGAATAATGGGCAGAAATTACTGGCGGGAAACCACCTGACAGATATTTTGTTTGTAAATTATATGGAAATTAGGGCCATGCGAGCTCTCAGCCTAATCCCTTTGAGATTCTCTAAAGTAATGTTTTATTCTGCAAATGGCCCGCACTTATTCCTAGTCTTGCTGTTTCATTTATAGGTGGCCTTTTCTTCACTTCAGTAAAAATATTCAAGCAATCCTCTTTGCTGAGCACGTACAATGCATACTAATTCACTTTATGTCAGCACGATTTAGTACAAAAACCAGAAAGCAAAAACTAGACAAAGGAACTTACACCAGGCTGTGTGTCAGCCAGACAGAGTTCAAAGTCCAGCAGAGCATCCGGCTCGACCCCAAGCTGTGCACACAGCATCTGGATCAAAGCAGGCTGATGCTTCTCTGCCTGAAAACATGCACAAAACAGCAGAGTCAAATGCTTATACATACAGTATCTCACAGAAGTGACTACACCGCTCACATTTCTGCAAGTATTTTATTATATATTTTTATGTGACAACACTGAAGAAATGACACTTTGCTACAATGTAAAGTAGTGAGTGTACAGCTTGAATAACAGAGTAAATTTGCAGTCCCCTTAAAATAACAACACACAGCCATTAATGTCTAAACCGCTGGCAACAAAAGTGAGTACACCCTAAGTGAAAATGTCCAAATTGGGCCCAATTAGCCATTTTCCCTCCGCGGGGTCATGTGATTCGTTAGTGTTACAAGGTCTCAGGTGTGAATGGTGAGCAGGTGTGTTAAATCTTGTGTTATCGCTCTCACTCTCTTATACTTGTCACAGGAAGTTCAACATGGCACCTCATGGCAAAGAACCCTCTGAGGATCTGAAAAAAAGAATTGTTGCTCTACATAAAGATGGCCTGGGCTATAAGAAGATTGCCAAGACCTTGAAACTGAGCTGCAGCACGGTGGCCAAGACCATAAAGTAGTTTAACAGGACAGGTTCCACTCAGAACAGGCCTTGCCATGGTTGACCATTAAAGTTGAGTGCAAGTGCTCAGCGTCATATCTAGAGGTTGTCTTTGGGAAATAGACGTATGAGTGCTGCCAGCATTGCTGCAGAGGTTGAAGGGGTGGGGGTTCAGCCAGTCAGTGCTCAGACAATTTGCCGCACACTGCATCATATTGGTCTGCATGGCTGTCATCCCAGTAGGAAGCCTCTTCTAAAGATGATGCACAAGAAAGCCCGCAAACAGTTTGCTGAAGACAAGCAGACTAAGGACATGGATTACTGGAACCTTGGTCTGATGAGACCAAGATAAACTTATTTGGTTCAGATGGTGTCAAGCGTGTGTGGCGGCAACCAGGTGAGGAGTACAAATACAAGTGTGTCTTGCCTACAGTCAAGCATGGTGGTGTCATGGTCTGGGGCTGCATGAGTGCTGCCGGCACTGGGGAGCTACAGTTCATTGAGGGAACCATGAATGCCAACATGTTCTTTGACATACTGAAGCAGAGCATGATCCCCTCCCTTCGGAGACTGGGCCACAGGGTAGTATTCCAACATGATAATGACCCCAAACACACCTCCAAGACGACCACTGGCTTGCTAAAGAAGCTGAGGGTAAAGGTGAAAACCTTAATCCCTATTGAGCATCTGTGGGGCATCCTCAAACGGAAGGTGGAGGAACGCAAGGTCTATAACATCCACCAGCTCCGTGATGTCATCATGGAGGAGTGGAAGAGGACTCCAGTGGCAACCTGTGTGGCTCTGGTGAACTCCATGCCCAAGAGGGTTAAGGCAGTGCTGGAAGATAATGGTGACCACACAAAATATTGACACATGAATAAGTCTGTATGTATTAGCGGCTCTTACTGTGGTTGTTGCATTACAGGCATCTCCAGAGGCAGCACATCCTGTTTCCAGCTCCTCCTGTATGGCAGTGGCCAGTAAAGGTGTTCTTGAAAAAACAAATGTTGAAGCAGAGTCAAAATGTGTTCTAATTTCTTGTAATTTCTATGCCTCTAAATGAGGTTTTCAACCTCTTTAAAGCCAAGGAAACAGACAGGGAACTCTCTGTTGCACACTGTGTGGCTTTTTAGGTCTGGCCTATAATCACAAGCCCATAGACCACTTCACAAAATGTAAACTGGTCCATACGCAATTCCGTTTTTATTTTTTAAATCCTACATTTATAATGAAATCTTAAAGATATTTAATTGACATTTTAATTTGGTTGTATATGTTCTGCTGGTTGCATTTCAAAGGTTTTTGCAGTGCTTGAGCAACGTATGTGCATTTAGCTGAACTTTAGCTCAGATTGTAATTAACATAACATTGGGTTTTGGCAGAACTGACTTAAGACCAAGTGAGGAAATTCGATGGGTCACAGATCCCCTACTGAAAACCATCAAATGATTCCTCTTTTAGTGCTTACAGGTGGTTTTCCTTGTTAGGTCCAAAAGAGTCATTAATGTCCCTCTGCAGGTGAATGGCCAGGTGAGGGATCCTGAGGATGGGGCGAGGAACGTGAACCAGACGCTGCACCAGCTTGCCCTCACTCTGTACAAAGACACACAAAACATTAGTGAAGCTACAGCCAATTAACTGAACTAAACCTGGCTTGGTATTATGTTGCTTTTAAATCACTTTCGGACCACCGAGTAAAGTACATGACATAGGTTTACCTTAACCATGACACGTCCTGCAATGGTCAGATCCCGATCAAACCACGTGTTCCAGATGCCACCTCCATAACACTCCACTCCTACCTGCAGGAAGCCTAACTTTGTCTTCTTAGAGCGTGGCTTGACCTTAAGACACAAATATTTAGAGCTACTGTTTGACAATTGTACCACCAATTCTGTATTTGTACTGTTGTGTTGTTAATATACTACAGTATACAGTTGGTATTCAACCAGAATGCGTTTCTCACCGCTGCGGCGGGGAGATTTTAATTCCTGCTCTTGATCGCTAAAACCATAGATTTAGCAGCGAACATGTGTCACGTGAGTGTTTAAGAAGAATTCAAACATAACATACTCCGTCTGCACTTTTTCCCAGACTGTGCTTTCGGATGTGACTTTTGTGCAAAACTTATATGAGAATAATACGTAAGGTAATATATCAGTTAAATCTGTATATTTATAACTTCCATGTATAACTATGATATACTGTGAAAATTTAGATTTTATTTTTGTCAAAGCCCTTCTTAGGGTATAAAGTTGCTCTCACCCTCAAACATGGACTATCCGTATGAGCCCCGATCATGGAAAAACCATTCCCAGGTTTGTAGACGCCGCCTACAGCAAAGGCAATAATGGTCGAGTAATTCCTGGTCACAAAATACTGTGTGATAAAAAGATTATAGTGAATTTAAAGTAAGATATGATGCATTTATATTTTTGTTCATTCTGTGTAAAAATAACACAATGTATCTCTCAAGTTCTTAAAAAAAGTTGTAATATAAATGAATAAAATGTTTAAAATAAAACATTGTGATGAATATTGCAACACTTCTGACTATTCATAATTTAGACAATTTCTATTGCATTTATGAATGCTATTACAAATACTCAATCCAATAACCTTGAACTTATTTTCTTTTCTGTGTTATCATGTCAGTGGTATAAAACTGGTCCCAAAACACACACGCACGCACCTTGTTTGCAGGTTTAATTTCCCAGTGTTCAGCCTCCTTAAGCTCCTTAAAACCAGCATTCAGCAGGCGAGATTTACATTCCTCCACCACTGCAGAGTACAGATAACATAAAAGAACATTAAATAACATACAGAAGGATGAGATGAAAACAATAAAACTCTTGCTTGATAAATGTGATCCAGGGCAAAGGTGAACATTTATCAGTTATGAAGCTATCTACTGTGTCTAGAAGTCTATTAGCCTGTAAGGAACAATGTCCACGACACCCATATCTTGTCTGACACGTGTATAAAGTTACCCATATTATCAACAAAGTGTTTAACCAACATGCAAGCGCAACTAATGCACTGGGGCTGTGCATTAACTTAATAAAGATTTTGTGTATCTCACACGATATGACTAGGTTTATGGATTTCTGAATTCAAACCGATTCTATGTCAACCCGGACAGTTCAAGAATAGGAAAGGCTTGCAGTGCAGTCCTGTGTCATTCTTACCGTGATATGGTGAGACTCCTTTATTGACAAATTTCAGAAACTCTTTGGCAGCTGCCTGCACGGCTTCTTTGGAGCTTTGCATGATTAAAGATAAAGACTGCGAGAAACAAAAGAGGACCAGTAAATATAACACACGAGACAGCACAGCAGTCATATTCACATACATTCGTTATAGCAAGAAAAAGTTTTGCAGACGTAACGTTATATCAAAGTGCATAACTGCTGGAATGACAAACTTAATATATTAATGATAAACAAGACTTACTGGATGAAGAAAACACACAACCGGTAACTATAATATAATATAAACTCTCATAGAGCACAAGCTAATACCAAAACTCACTCGAGGGCAATGAAAATCTTTGCACAGTGTCACAGCAGCACTTGTCAAGTGACTTGACAACCTTCTCGTTTCTCTTCTTCTTCTTCTAATGGTGTTTTATGGCGGTTGGCAAACTCACTTTCGGTGCATTACCGCCACCAGCTGGACTGGAGTGTGAAGCACTAATAAGCGTCTAGAAATTAACGACTTAAAAAAAAAAAACTTTTATTTAAACCTATTACTTTAAATTCTCCTGTCTACTCCAATAGCTTTAAAATATTTAATAATAACACTATATATTTTTTCTTGTTCTGCATGTATTTTCAATAGACTTTCCATATTAAATGATACAACACCCAATTTACTTACTTCCTTCATAAGTTCTATTCTTTCCTTTACATATTTTATGCATTTTATTAAAACATGTTCTATTGTTTCTGCCTGATCACAATAATTACATTTACCCGTTTTATGTTTTCCTATTTTGAACCTTCTCGTTTCTTCTTCTTCTTTTTGCTTTAATGGCGGTTGGCAAACTAGCTTAGCGGTGCATTACTGCCCGCCACTGGACTGATAGTAAATTCTTTCACTTAAGAACATTCATTTGTTTATTGTTGCTCACTAGAAGATTAAGAAACTTGAGCTGTGCTGCAGCTCCTCTCACAAATGCCTCTAACTATCTACTGTACATACACTGCATTGGGACATATCATTTTACACACACGTTTCTATCAATAAACACATTCCGATATAATATAACACCCTTTTTTAAATGAGGTAATTTCAAATGTTTCCAATTTAGACACATACAGAAGCAAATGCCAGCTCGGGCTGAAGGTAAAAATCAATATTACAAATCAATGTTAACATTTGAAATTAAACTACTGCATATTTTCATGTTTATTTATTTTGTTTGCCCAGTCAAAATCGGAACCAAACAAGCATGAAACTGCTAGATTTGAACCTAAGTGATATGTGGAATCAACATGTTCCTGACTTTTTATAGTGTGCCGTGTTTTCTTTCAGTCATGGAACACGAGTGAAATGTCATCGCTTCTGCATGAATAATTATGGGGCAACATCTGATAGTGAAAGGTCAAGCTCTCTAATTAAAGCAATTTCCTTTAACTTCTTCTGTTGCCATGGATTTAAAGACACATCTGCTCTGAGCTTTAAAACATGATGCTTTCATTTTGGCTATAGTAGTCCAATCACTGGTCATGAATCTTTAGCTTGTACTTTGTTTAAATTTCATGATGACGTTTGAGGTAAACAGGTTAAATAAAAATGTCTAAAATATTTTTTCTAAAATAGAAAAAAATGACAAATGAATCCATTCCAAATAAATGTTTGTGTTTATGCAATATGTGTGGCATTTATATTTATGTGTATGAATACACAAACATACATGTATACATTTAAGAAATATGTGTAATATATATTTATACTTACTTATAATATTAATTATATTAAAATAAAATTGTTTATATATTTACAGTCAAACCTAAATTTATTCAGACACCTTCGACATTTCTCACATGATCACAGTTCATTCATTATAGTTTAGAAAATGGTAATTAGTTAAACTCTTAAACTTGACAATGTCAGATAACTTTGATAGAAATAATACATGTAATAAATGTAATAACCTGTAATAAATTAGGTTGAATAGCTGTCCGCTGTTAAATTTAAGTACACAATTATAATACCAGTTTAGGCAACCAATTACCAAGGTGCATTACCAATTGTAGAAAAAACACTTAGCAAAAAATGGTTAGGTCAAAGTGTCTGAATCATTTTTGGTCCCAAATTTTTCATCAGTTTTAATGGTAGTCACTGTATGAATAATTATTGTGTATAGCCTAATATGTCACAGTTCACTTTATTTTGCTATCCTCACTTAAGTAAGTGAAACTAGTGTGTGTGCATTTATATATATACTATACATATAAATATACACAACACATATTTTATATAAACACATTTATTTAAGGGAAATGATTAACCGCGATTAAGTAGTTTGACAACACTAAAAATAACATTATATAACATAATGTTCATATTATTTACAATCACCATGTAGTAAATATTTCTTAAAAACTAAAATCTAACCAAACAAAACAAAACAAAATCATCTCTATTTATTATAAAAATAAATAATATTTGATGTCTTGCTCTGGGACTTTATTTAGACCTTATTTAGAGCTGAGAGAGAGAGGGGGGATGACTAAACAGAACAAAAAGTGGTAGAGCAGAAGAAGAGAAGTGTTTATATCTTCTGTCACCTGTGGTCTCCCTCTTCCACCAGTTGAGGACTTCCAGAGAAGCTTTTGTGATGACAGAATTCCAGAACTCTTACACTTCCTATAAAAAGCTTTGACATAAACCTTCAGCAGCCACTGGAGACAAACCATTTAAAAATGTATTTGCCTTTTTTGATCACAGGGCTGATAAAGAGCTTCTAGAAACAAAATTTGCTGTATACTCGCATTATACACTATACATTCATTACCCCTCTACTCTCTCTATAAACGATATTTTTATGAATGTGCACCTTCACAACTGTGTTTGTTTGTGCAATCACCTAACACTAAATTATGTAAAAATAGAACATTGTTCTTCTGCATGCTCAGAATTTGTTGTAAAGATCTCCAACAGCTGGGCTACTTCAATAGTGACATATTTATGACATGACATATTCTATTATCAATAATGAGGCCATGAGTTTACCAGAAGAAGCACAGCATGATCTCCCCTCCTTTCCAGAGATACTAAAGTAACACATTCATACCCTACCTCCTCCAATGTTCGTGCCTTTCCTTTTTAAGGCAGATTAGACAAACCATCTCTGCCGGTCTGTTCATTAGCCACAAGTGCCGCTCATGTTACATTTACATTTTCTCATGCTATTGTCAGCGTATTTACAAATCGCAGAGCAATGCAATGACATCATTGTGGTAATATAGGAAAACAGAGAGCGAATGCGCTTCAAATTTGGATTTAATAAACTTTAAGGATTTGTTGTTTCCAAAGTGGCCCTTGGTTTCTTGAGCTTTAAGAGATCACTAAAAAATAAAAAAAATTGCCATAATTGACTTAGTCACATTCAAATCTGTTTGACTTTCACGTCTTTCATACATAAAACACAAAACGGTTATGCAGAAAATTAGGGATCAAATTAGAAAAAAATGAGAAAAACTATTCACATCGCCCAGGCTTACAGTTCAATTTGACTGTCAATTTGAAGAAATCTTATAAAATCTGTCATCTTGTATCAAGAATTAAGACAGCTTAGGTGTGAGTTACAGAGAAAAGATGGGAGAATTGATTTCAGATGGGGGTGGGTTGGACAAGATGGCATGAGTGGAGCTATAGAAGTTTGGGGTAGTTTGAGAGGGAGGGAACAAGAGGGATTAATCTACAAATAGCCACACACGTCCATGCCCTTCGCTCCCTTCTATCTCTGTCTTCTCCGCAGGGTCTGTGCTTGTGCTCTGTGGTCCACCATGAGCCACTCTTACGCCTCCTCAGCATCCTCTTCATACCGCCGAGCATTCGGCAGTGGTCCAGTTTACCACACACCACCCATGTCCCGTGCCGTCTTCGGCCGAGCTTCTGCCGGAGGGTCCGGCGGCTCTCGGGTCAGCTCCAGAGTCTACGAAGTTAAATCCAGCTCTTCGTCTCCGGGATTCTCCAATTATCGAGCTTCTTCCTACAGTATGCCCAACCTGTCTGTGGGCTATACCCGCTCCGGTGGAATGGGAGAGACACTGGACTTCAGCCTGGCCGACGCGATCAACCAAGAGTTTCTCCAAACACGCACCAATGAGAAAGTTGAGCTGCAGCACCTAAACGATCGCTTTGCCAGCTACATCGAGAAGGTTCGCATGCTGGAGCAGCAGAACCAGACTCTGGTGGTCGAGGTGGAGCGGTTGAAGGGGCGGGAGCCCACGCGCATCGCCGACCTGTACGAGGACGAGATGAGGGAAATGAGGAGAGAGATTGAAGTGGTGACCAATCAGAGATCACGTTTTGAGGTTGAACGGGACAACCTGGCTGATGACCTGCAGAAGTTGAAAATGAGGTAAAACTGTAACACAAAACAACGAGAAATGCATGAGAAAGGAGAGAGAAATGGTTTGAAAATATTTGCATTTGTTTAAAACATGAACATATTTGTATTGTGTTTTGGAAGCTGCATCCCACTCTTGATTTTCATACTGTATGTGGTACAAACACACACTTTACATAACCATTCTGAGTCATTCAGAGGCAGCAGGGGAATGAACGTGATCCCTCTCTCTGTCGCAAACATCTCACAAACAAAAATAGACTGTAAAAACCTTAAAAAAAAGGAATTTCTCGCAGCTGGGGCACCAGAAATATACTGTAAAAAAATTCCCTGTACTTGTTTCCATTCAAAATGTATAAATATTCTTTTTTCTTTTCATAAACATTAGAAAACAAGATTTGTGGCTAAAACAAACAAACAACAACAATAAACGTAGGGGAAAAAATATAAGTGTGTAAAACACATTCATATATATGCTCTTAAAAAAAATGTATGTTTACAATATATTTTATGTTAAAATCAATTCAGTTTAAATATTTACTTGGAAAACCAGCCAAAAACACAAAGAAAATGATTTGCTCTTAACTATTTAATATTTGAAGGAAGAAAAACCACCCATTCAAATGAATCTCCTGAACATTTGTGTATGCACATTCCCAGCTAAATAAATTTGGAAGATCAATATGTATTTTTATCTTTGATTTGATTTGATTTTTTATTCAGGTGATGATGCTATATGAGACCATGTCCTTTATTTCCTGAATAAAGGGTAAATGTAATTTCAGTATTTAAAAAATACAAGTAAAAACTTGTAAGAGCATTAATATTGATTTGAAATGACTCATATATGAGAATATATATTACAGAAAATATATTACAGGTTACTGGAGAGGTTTAATGTGTTTTACCAATTTGAGGGAGGATTTAAACTATTAACTATTATGAACTAAAATTTGCTCCATTGCTGTCTTTCCAAATACATTTGTTACAAAAGAGTAGCTCTGCTTCCCTTTCAGGAGTTAGTCAGCCTAAATGAATTTGGCCGCACTCCACCTTCTAGCAAGAAAAGTATGCGTGTAAGTGTCAGAGGTTGCTGTACACCTCTTGTCTAAAAAAGGGAAGGAAAGAGGTTGGCTGTAACAATATATATCTATGTCTAACCCATCTCCATTATTTGCTGCAGGCTTCAGGAGGAGTTCGCACTCAGGGAGGAAGCAGAGAATAATCTGACCGCTTTCAGAGCAGTAAGTTTCCCAACCTTTGTTGCCTTATGTACCAGAGTAAACTTAGTTAGTTAAAAACTAATTAAAAGTTCAAGTGGGATATTAAAAAGTACAGTTATCTGTACTCTTGGATAGATTTTAAATAACATGGCTTAACATTAAAATTAGCACCCATGTGAACTGTAAAAATGGTTATGGGGAGTTACCCACTAAAACCTGCTTAAACCAACACTTTGTAGTTTTCGACCTTAAAATAATGTCTCTAAAATGATTTCAGTGGTAGAACAAGTCTTAACCGGACTTATTCTACTCCCGCTGCTACCTGAGCATCCTTGTAGCGGCTACAACCACACTTTGTAAGTTCTGTCTTTGGGTCGGTGCACAAAGCCCCGCCCATCCTGGGCCTGCCGAATAGTGCCACATGGTTTCCAAATAACGTTTCTGTATGCACCGGTTCCATTAGCTTAGTAAACAAATTCACGTGTATTGCGCTGCCCATGGGGAAGCTTATACAGCGACATTATTTTATAACACTTGTAAATACTCCTTCACAACTCCTTCCTGGTGGAACATTCTTGCTAACTCGGTCCGGTCAACCACATCTCTCACAACATTCAAAAAACTACTTAAAACCCATCTCTTCTGTGAATACATAACAGACAAATGAAAAAAAACTCTCTCTTTCTCAGGTAGTGGTCTAGCTTTTGTTGAAACTAGTAACTTTGTATTAGCACCTATTGTATTATTGCTCCTGTATGACATATCGCTTATTGCTCCCTAAACTCTTTGTAAGTCGCTTTGGACAAAAGCGTCTGCTAAATGACTAAATGTAACACTGGTAACAGACAATTGCGCTTATCAACCACACGGGGGAACCGTGAGCAAAAGTTCTATGGTGTTGCTTTAAGTCCCTCAGACTGTACTAGATTTTTCTCATGAATTATGACCATTACAAAACTATGTCGTTTTATTATATGGTACCACTTTCCTTTTCACTCTCAGGATGTGGATGCTGCCACCCTGGCCCGCCTGGATCTAGAAAGACGTATTGAGACCCTCCAGGAAGAGATTGCGTTCCTCAAGAAGATCCATGAGGAGGTCAACAAATTCAGCTAACACTTTCATTTTGCATGCGATGTTACATTATCTGCCTGTTAGTACCCTCGCACATAAACCCTTCACAACTTGTGATCAGCTTGTGTTGAAAGCTGCATCCATTCTTTGAGATTACACAGCTATTTAAGCTAAAATACAGTTCTGCCTATAGACCTATTTCTATCATTAAAGCTGTGCTGCTTTGTTATAAACAAGCCACATGCACACAAGACTTCTCTTCATGTGCAGGAAATCCGGGAATTGCAGGCACAGATTCAAGAGACCCAAGTCCAGATCCAGATGGACATGTCTAAACCAGATCTGACAGCTGCCCTAAGAGACATTCGGGCTCAATATGAGGGCATCGCTGCAAAAGAATATAGCGGAGGCTGAGGACTGGTACAAGTCAAAGGTGTGAAAAATAGGAAATAAATCAGATGACTGACGCAAAAGTTGAATCTGCTTTTGAATAAATTCAGAATGATAATGCATAGCTTTGCAGGTAAACTTGCCAATCTTTGTCCATCTTTTCACCAGGTGTCAGACCTAAACCAAGCAGTGAGCAAGAACAACGATGCTCTGAAACAGGCCAAGCTGGAGTCCATGGAGTACAGACACCAGATTCAGTCCTACACGTGTGAGATCGACTCCCTCAAGGGCACTGTGCGTTCTTATGTTGGGTCTATCTGATGATGTGAATATACCTGCTTGTTTTTGTGTGGGCTTCAACTCTATCTCTCCTCTATAGAACGAGTCTCTCATGAGGCAGATGAGAGATATGGAGGACCGTCACGGTCGGGAGGCAGCCACTTTTCAGGATAACATCGCCAGGCTGGAGGCGGAGATTGCCAACATGAAGGACGAGATGGCGCGTCACCTACGAGAATACCAGGATCTGCTCAACGTTAAGATGGCCCTGGATGTGGAGATTGCCACCTACAGGAAGCTGCTGGAGGGAGAGGAGAGCAGGTACAAATATGGAATGCAATAAAAGGATATGAACTGGGTGTTCAGTTATTCACGGATGCAGACTGATGTTTAAAAGTTGTGTCCCTTTTTAAGTGATAGTCCATGTTGTAGTAGTATGCAGATAAACGTGTTACTCTGTAAAATATCCTTCCTTCTTTCTTCCACTCTGTTCTTAAAGGATTGTGATGCCCATGCAGGCCTTTTCTACAATAAGCTTTAGAGGTAAGTGGAAAACATTGCGTTTACCCAAAGTGGCCACAGGGGGACGTTTCGGCACACAAATCGATCGATTCTCTGTGCTTATCTTGTGATGGCGTGTATATGCTTTTTTAAATAGTTTTGTCTTCAGGTAAATGTCAAGATTTTATTAATATAATTGTAATTTATTTTTAATAAACAAATATAAAACACGAGGGCGAGTGAATTATAAGAGAATTAATTTCATGTTTGAATGACCTAACACTTTACCGCAGTTCAATGTCATTTTAGGCGTTTTATCGTCATCAAATAATATGTTTTATCTTTTTTTTTTAAAGAAACGAGTCCAGAGCACCATCAGAGAGCCTCTGAAATGCACTCGAAGAAATCCGTCCTCATCAAAACCATTGAGACACGTGACGGAGAGGTGTGATGCACGCGAATGGGTTTGATTTTTATAAGTGTTTTACTAGATTTGTCTAAAATATAACTTTTCAATTAATTCACTATATTTGTAAAAACATTTCAACATTCGCTGCAAAATCGTATTTTTTGCAAAAGTTTCATGTTTGTTTTTTAATATGTTTACTGCCCCCTACAGGTGGTGAGCGAGTCTACGCAGCACCAGCAAGACATCATGTAAACGCCTTAACTTCTGCAAGCCAAAGAATCAAGACAAAATAAAAGCTTTAGGACAGTTAATCATTCTGTACTTTTCTCATTTTTCACATCTTAGTAATAAGAGCACATTTGCATGAGTGGGATGAAAGGAAGTCACTTTCCTCTCAAATCTGTATTTGTAATGAGCTCAATTTCCTGTCTAGTTGGAATGATGCAAGATAGATTTCTCTAAAGAAGTAAAGACCGAAGTTAGAAAATATGCAAGAAGGTAAAGATTGGGAGGTTGGTGTGGGGAGAACAGAGGCAGAAAACAGAGCAAGCTGACATAAAGGGAGTAAAGTTTAAAGATGGTTGCAAGCATAACAAAGAATAAACTAGACACCTTAAAGTGTCACATTCTGTCAACGCCTGTTCTCTTTGTGTGTGTATGTCCTCACCTACACAAGTGATCATGTGAAAAACTGACTGGAAAAAAGAGCCACAGAGCACAAGAGACAAAGTGAATTCACAATGTTTACCATAATAACCAGGCCCATACAAACACATGCTGTTGTACAGTGTCAGAAGAAAAACAAAAACTGTTTATGTCAGATTGTCAAAAGGTTTCATTGCATGATTGGAACGACTTTTGTCTTTTTGACCACACTCTGTAATCAGACAGAAAGTAGAAAACATGACTCGTTATGTAAAACAAACAAAACTAATAAATATAACCATTCATTAACATGTCAGGGCTCAGCACCCTTGAACAATTAGTAAGAAATAAACTAATATCTAATAAATATGAGAGGCCATGTGGAAATGGATACACTTAATGTGCATTTTATGTACATAACATAAATGTTTCTGCTTTGCAGATAAAAAAAGAGAGAACATGATCTGCTTTCAATTGTTCAGACAGGTGCGATAATGCATCATGAAAACAAAGTGGGGGCGTTATATCATGCAGTTTGCCCCAAGGGATTATGGGGTTCTTTTTAAAAGAAAGTTTGCTCCTTTCAGGGGCAGCCTCCACTACCATGCCCCCGAGGACACTACAAATGTTCCCTTGGATGGCACTGCAAACTAGTTTTATTCTCAGCGGTAACTGAACAGTCATGGTGAGATCCCTGTACGTACGCTTGGCACAAAGGGGGAAACCATTATGTCATTGTCCTTGTAGGTTTTCCCCCACTGCAGCTCATTTTCTTTTGTTGACTCTCCATAACATTCATATCATCCCTGAGTATTTTCACTCTCATTCCTCCGTATCTTGCTTGTTCTTAATTCGATTCTTCACCAGACGTTCATCTCCGCATCCCAGAGTGGACCTGGTGGCTCTGATCAGCAGTATTATGGCTCTTTGCCCTACAGCCTTCCTGAATAAAGGCTAAGGAGTTTTTTTTACTGGAGTCTCAAAGCAAGGCACCCCTGCTCACTGGTATTTGGTACAGTCCTGGGCCGGAATGTGGGATCTTACAGTACAGACACTTGACTGGTGAAATCCACGAACTTTACTGAGGGGCGTGGGGGGGCTGTCAGCCTTGTAATACAAAGACAAGATTCAGCACCGACTGATGAATTCCTCACAAGAAGAAACGCAGTTTCGTGAAACAATGACGACGAACAGGCAACACACTTTTATACAACAGTTAACGTTATTAAAAAATATTTTGACAGAATGGAGCCCAGCATGATTTGTCACTACTGACCTCATAATATTACGCAAACACACGTTCAGCAAAATGTTATCGTGTGCTAGTATGCTAGTATGCTTGCATGTATGTTAGAAAACAGCTCAGGGATGCAACTATGGTCCAATGGTAGAGTTGCATCTTTTCTTTTTAAGTGCTATAACAGTTTTGATCTGGAGGAGCTGCTGGATGTCTGAGAGTGTGAGTGCATGGGACAGTGAGTCAGGGTCAGGTCAGCACCAGTAGCATAATGTGTTTTTGTTGATCAGTGTCTGTTTGTTTGCGATTATGTGAGTGAGGTCAGACCCGAACATGTGGTCCGACCCCAGCAGTGAGGGGGACGGTAGACCCACAGTCATAGTCTATATCGACAGTCGTGTGACCCGCAGCCCCAAGCCCGCCCACTGGATAACCCCGCCCTTCCACCTGTCTCTCTCGAAAACTCTGGATATAACTCTGGAAAAGAGAAAAGACAGAGATTAATTGATTACATTCATATAAATATGATCAATATTACAATAAAAGATCATTTAGATTATGAAACATTCATTAGATTTGTCAGGACTAATCAAAGTCTTTTATAGACAGATAGATAGTTTGTGCGGGTGTGCATGTGTGTACTCACAGGTGAAAGCACATCCCCATCAAAGCGGCGTACAGGGTTTGGTTTCCTGCGGTAGGCGGGCTCCGGGTGAAGGGCTTTGGCAGCATGTGTGTTGTGCGAGTTCTGCTGTTGCTTCCGCTTTTTCCTTCTGCCACACTCCCTCCTCTCATCCTTCTGCCGAATACGCATGAGCTGCACTCGCCGCTGCTGACGACTGATCATAACTGAGAGAGAGACATTTAATAAAGTAACAGTTCTTCTAAAAACAAAATCTAAAATTCAAAAAATCTAACATTTTCTTATATTTCTCGTATACCATCCTCGATGTTATTTATGAAAAAATCCATCACAAATTAAAGGGATATTTCAGAGGCAAAACAAAATTTTTCCATGTTTTACTCACCCTCAAGGCATCCTGACTGAATTATGACTTTCTTCTTGAAGAATAATGCAGTCGGAGTTATAATACCACGTATCATTTTTTTTCTAGCGGTAGAATGGGAGGCAATTTTTTGAAGCAATATTTCTCGTAAACAAACACATGGATTCGCTTCAGAAGACCATAGAGCCGTTTCGAGCAGTTCTTGTTGAATGATGCACTTTTTGGAGCTTCAAAAAATGTGCCCCAATTCACTCCCATTCTACTGCTTGTAAGAAAAATGATACGTGGTATTATAACTCCGAATGCATTATTCTTCAAGAAGAAAGTCATATTTCAGTCAGGATGCCTTGAGGCTGAGTAAAACATGGGGAAATTTTGCTTTACCTCTGAAGTATCGCTTTAATATGCACACTGTATATAGGATCTAAAATTATGAAGCAAATACATCCACCATAGAAGTAATTCAGTGGGTGGATAAACATGTTAACAAAAGTAAAAAATGTTTTAATAATTTGAGCTTATTTAGCAAAAATAAGCATATCCTAATGTTAATTAAAATATGGTGACATAACAATAACTTCAAATCTCAATTGTCCCGAAACACGCAAGAACCAATGAGATCTGAAGTTATCCCAGTTTTGCCATATTTAAATTTAGTGCTCGGATACGCTAGCTTTTCTTTCATTTTCTCACAAATATATTGTTATGCTTCATACATTTTTTACTCGCTGGATTACTTTTAAGATGCCGTTAATGATGATGTTGCTCAACACTCGCTCGCAGGGACATGTTTATCATTTTGGCGGCCCTAAGCAAAGTCAAGACCTAAGCCCCCCCCCCACACATGCATACTAACATTTTTTCGTTGAATTGCACAACAGTAATATTGAGTATATATAACCTGGATTTATTTTACCTTGAACCACATAACAGTACACAAATTATTTTACAGTTTAATCCAAAACTACTGCAAAAAGTGTGGGGCTTTAAAATGTAATAAAATTTGAGCTATCAATAATAATTTAAACTAAATACAGTAGAATGAACACAAATCAAGTAAATATTACTGAAATTATTTTATTAAATGGTCAAGAACCCTAGCGAAATATAATTCACAGTATCAGTGACTTATCTCCACCACGACTTACTTTATATAATATAAAGAAAGTGAACTGTGTTAATCCACGTCCTAGCTGAATTAGAAGTTTTGATAGGTTTTTCCACCAACCTTATTAGATGCGTTAGACTAATTCGGTGCAGCACACGCAGGCCGATCAGGCGTCAAAAATATCAAAATGATTGTACCACTTTTGGCCACTACGGGGCCCCCTAAGCAAGCGGGGCCCTACGCATTTGCGGGGCAGTTAACACCGCTACTGCTTGCTCGTCGAGTTGACTTGAGACTTTGGAGGCTGGACAAAAGCAGATTTCTCCGCTCCTTTGTTTGGTCACTTTTAACATGCAGTTCACCTATAGACTACGACATGTATCTTACCTAATGATTAGTGTATTACCTTGCCATAGCTATGTGTTAGTATTTTAACACTTGACATTTTGATTTCTTACATCTGTCAACAGAATTTGTGCTATATATTATAGTTAAACTTACATTTCATGTATGACCTCTAAAAAAATTCTATAATAATAGAATGAAATGTCCTGTAGACATGTAATTTAAGTTATCTAATCAAATTGGTGATGCCTACTGGTATAACCCGTTTTGATATTTTCAAAACAAATAAAGCAAAATATAAAATATTTAAATTACATTTTAGAGAATACATCATATTGAAATTTAAACTAACTTGTGCTTTGAGATGAACTGTTGTAGCAGTTTATTAATGCCCATTTTTATAACAATGTAACAATACTACACATTACCAAACTATTTCATTTTTAACGTCCGCAAAATATTTAGATCCATAAAGCCAAGGGCTTACATAGCACTGTAATTCAATTTTAAAAATGGATAAAAGTATCATGTTATGCCAAATGTGGACGTTTCTGTAGGGGTTAGATCCAGGTCGGATACTGAAGGTGAATGCCTGTTAAAACTGACCAATCAAAGGAGCGGATAAATCTTTCATTGTCCAGCCTCCAAAGTCTCAAAAGTCAACTGACCATTGAGAGGATTGTGTGCGCGTTCGTCTAAGCCTCTGCTCGCGGACTGCGTTTTAGCACGCGGAGCAGAAATGCACTCTAGCAAGGATTCTTTTTCAAACTATCAAAAGTTTGTTAACAACTGTTATGTAGTGCCCAATCTTGAAAACACTGGCACAAAAGTGCCTCTTTTCAAGAAAAACGTTAAACATTTCAACCCTTCTGAATGAATTCCCTGAATGGACAGTCAGACACATAGTTTATTGAGACGAACAGAGAGAGCCTGAACCACACACTATGAAATGACGCTCTACACCACAATGTTTTTGTGATCATTACTCACAGCCCGACAGCACACCGACAGACAGGAACCATCTGCCGTGCTGCACATGCATACGTACAACCTTCTCCTCGTCATATATTCCACCCGCTCTGTCCCTGACTCACCCTTTGTGTGGGAGTATCCCTCCGCCGTCACTCTCCACTGCACCAGTACGCCCAGCAGGGCGAGAGCAGGCCAGGCTCCCAGGACCACCCACGTCATCCAGCATACCGGCTCCCGGGGGCCCGTTTTCACCCTATCATATATGTACCTCACCAGCGCGAACAGCTCCACGAAATAATCTGTGGCCACGACTATCACGGCAGCCCCGAACACGGCTGTTGAGAGCGTTGTGAAGCACCTTTGCCACTGTAGGGTGAGGACGGCGAACAGCATGCCCAGCCCCAGCAGCACGCCAAGGGGCACCCACACAGAGCGCGGGGGATTGGCCGACAGCTCCTCCATGCCAATCAGGGTCCCGATAGCCACCAGCAGGCCCAGGAGCAGCCCCACCATGAACAGCCCCACGCTGCGTACCAGCATGGTCACCAGGCCGCACAGGGTTCCGATACCCAGGCCGATGCCCACGCTGGCCTCAATGCTCAGCTGCGTGTCTAATACACGCTCCTTGTAACAGAGCAAGAATATGATGACGGAGCCAAACATCAGACCCGTGAGAAACAGTACAGCTTTAAAACAGCGGTAACCTGTGAATGACAGAGTGTGAACAGAATATGTTAAAAGATGCGTGAAGGAGGGAGAAGAGATAAAAATAGCTTAATACGGAGAGGCTGGAAATCAGAGTGGTGGATTTCACAGCTCAAGAACACTGCAACAGTGAGAGAAAACAACTTATTTTAGCAGCAAATTAACACTAACGTCAGGTGCAAAAAAAATAAAAGCGATTCATTCTCAGTCAGATTTAATGTATGTTACACATAAAAAATGTACCTCAGTTAACTTTGGATAAAAGCACCAAATGTGTAAATGTAAATATTTCAACTTTACACCATAGTAAGGCTTGATCTTGAGGAAGTATGGCTTAAAGGGATACTTCACCCAAAATGTTTAATTCTGTCATCATTTACTCACCTTCGAGTTGTTCCAAATCTGTATAAATTGCTTTGTTCTGATGAACACAGAGAAAGATATTTGGAAGAATGCTTATAACCAGACAGATATTGCCCCCCTGTGACAACACAATGGTTGTCAGAAGAGCCCAGAACTGTTTGCTGTCCTACGTTCTTAAAAATGTCTTCTTTTGTGTTCAACAGAACAAAAAAAATGCTAAAAGTAATTTTTCCTACTATGGGAGTCAATGGGGGGGCAAGATCCGTTTGGTTATAAGCATTCCTACAAATATCTTTCTCTGTGTTCATCAATGTATACAAATTTGGAACAACTCGAAGGTGGGTAAATATGACAGAATTAAAAATTTTTGGTGAAGTATCCCTTTAAAAGGATTGTTCACCCAAAAATTACAGTTCTATTATTATTTATTACACCTCAAGGTTTTTAAAACCCTTTACATGACTCTTTCGTCTGAGGAACACAAAAGACATTTTAAGAAATGTCTCCGTGGTTTGGGGTTCATATAATGGAAATCAATGGGGGACAACGTTGTATGGTTCCCAACGTTCTTCAAAATATCTTCTTTTGTGTTTTGCAGCAGGAGAAAAGTCATCCTGGTTTGGAAACATTCAAAGAATTCTTATTTTGAGTAAACTACAACTTTCAGAGAAAAAAGGAAAATATGCCCTCTATTAAGTGGAGTGCAATACAGTTATACAAGCTACGACCTTATTCAGATCCTCAACAATATTGATATATAAAGCAAGAAAAAACACAGGCTTAAGCATTAAACCACGAGTCCACCACAATAACCTTCTCTAATGACAAACTTCATCGACAGGCTGTTAAAACAAAATACATTGTAAATTGGTATTGGTAACTCATTTATAAACACTGTAACCAGAAAATGTACAAGTTTTCAAACATAAAGTCCAGACTCACCAAAGAAGCAATAGATGATTCCAAAAAGGCAGCACATCGAGCAGACAACTGAGGGGACCACCTCGTAACGTTGTCCCACGCCATCATTACAGGTGTCCAATTGCTCTTTTCCGGCCTCTCTCGAGGGAGGGGCCAGCTTAAACGCTAGGGTCTGCAAGGTAGACGTCATGGTGACTGTAAAGTGCAGGACGGAGCGAGGTTATAGGGAGGGAAGTGGCTCCAGGAAGTGGGAGGTGTCGGGATGCACCCACAATCAGGGCACACCTCCCGTCCACATGAATCTACCTGTAAGAGAGAATATATCAAATAAATCAATAAAAAAAAACATGCATCGTCAGAAATGAAACTTCATTTGCACGCGATAATAGACAACAAGACATTTTAAAATCAACACAGAATCGCCCCGACAAACTAACCCTACAGAAGAATCTTTGTCTAGTCCTTCACTTGCAGAATAGACCTACATCTAAGATTCAAGTTTACGGGTTCAGAATTATAATGACACAAACGAGGCTCAGTCTCTTCTCTTTGCGGCATTCTTCCCTTCGCTTTATTCCCACTTCCTTCTCCTCCTCCTCCACTGCTTGTTCAGTCATGCCCCTGTTTTTTTCTTTTACATCTGTGGTTCATTCAGTACTAAAGGATATTGAAAAACTGTACTGTGGTTAGATATTCATTCAGTCTAATCAATGGCAACTTGTTTTGACAGAAGATTAGACAATCAGCATGTTTTGACCATGTTTATTACAGAATGCAGGTGTATTCAGATGTATTCAGCTCATTTATTTGCTTGTTCCTTACCAAGCCCTCTAATTTATGAGAATGCACTTCTACCCTGCAGCCAAAACATCAAATGTCAGTTGAAAATGAGAATAGAATTCACTGGTACAGGCAGGACTGTACTAACAAAAAAAGGACACACCACATACCTAAACAAACATTAAGGGTTGGACTTTATAGACAATTTCCATTTTACCGTGAATGCCCTTAAAAAAAAACGTATGAAACTTCAGTAAGGTTTAATAAATGTACATTGTGCTAAGATTCACTTAATAGGACTCTAGGTGTTATAATCCCACTATGTCAGCACAGTTGAATTGCCCAATATGACGTTTCTCACGCTTTATGCATGACAGGGGGAGCAGTCAAGAATATGAATAGAGGAATGGGGGTTTTTGGAAACTGGCTGTCTCTTGCCGGAGTTGTTACACCTGTTCGGCGTCTTTAAGGTCCGCGGTGTACCACCGTCCAAGGCTTTTGATGGGCTTTTCCATGACCGTTGGTATGGGCTCACCCTTTATACAGAACCGGTCATTGGTAACCCCTTGACAAAAGAAATGCTTCGGGATTTGCTAAGTTTGACCTCCATTTGTGGCCAACTAATGTTCTCCAGGAGCTTATCCAGCAGCCACTTTGTACATGCTTTGATTGTTGTCATGTCATCCATGTATGCCCTGATCGGAGGTAGGTGCAAACCATTTTTCAAACGCTCTACTCCTACCACCCAACGCGGTACCCAGATTATTATTTCATTTGCAATAGTGAAAGTCAGTGGTGAAATTGTGCAACCTGCCATTATTTTAACCTCCAGCTGTTGCCACGTGGGGGTACTATCCTGTGTGGTAATACAGAATTGGAGATCCTGAATATAATATGCCTAAATCAGCCTTGTTATCTGCTCTAGAACGTGGAAGAAGTCCAAAGGCATTGGCAAGATCTAGAAAAACCACGTGCAGGTCTTTCTTCTACTTTTTTGCCATTTGCAACTGGGGCCTGATGATGTTAGCATGTTCCAAACATCCGGAAACATCCGGAGAAACCCCCTATGCCCGCCTTCTGCACTGAAGTGTCGATGAAGTTCTTACTCTTCAAAAAGGCTGAGAGTCTATTGGCCACAACGCTGAAGAAAATCTTACCTGCCACATTCAAGAGACTAATTTAGCAAAACTGGTCAACAGTTGAGGAGTTTTTCTACTTGGGGATCAGTATGCCTCCTGCCCTTCTCCAGACATTTGGTATCACCTGCTTTTTTCATGCCACAGCCATTCATTTCCAAAGGTACCTCAACACTCCAGGAGCCTGTATGGTATACCTATGGTCCAGGAGCTGAATCTGATCTTGCCCGTTTCACTGCACTCTAAACTTCACTGCATTTAGGGGGCCTTGTGTCCATCTGGTGTTCTGGTTGGTGGCATGTCCTCTGGGGGCATGCCTCTGATTGTCGGAATATGTTTTCCGTAGGTGTTCCTCAAGATCTGTTATAGTTACTTTAAGGGTCCCAGTTTTCTCCTTGCTAAAGATGCTACTGACGAACTTGTAAGCATCTTTGTAGAAAGTGGTCCTGTTTCGCTCCTTTTTCTTATGACGCTTTCTCAAGCTCTCTGCTCTTCACAGCAAGGCCAGGCGACTTTTAATAATCGCCTTGTAGTGCCTCTAGGCCCTTCCTTTCATCTTCAGTGTCCTTCCTCCACTGTTTCTTCAGGCTCCTCCTTTCTCTCACAAGTCAGTCAAACTCTTTTTGCTTCCTGGACTTAGGTCGGCCCGTTGTCTCCTTCTGTGACCTTGGGTTCTTGCTTTTCACTCCAAATCTCTCCACCCCATAGGTGTAGATGATCTCCCCCATCTTCTCCAGCTTTCTTTCGTCATCTCCTTTTTGGCCTGCTAAAAGCTGGACGAGATTTGAGTCAAACTCTTTGTTGCAGGATTTAGGCCAATGTATCTGAGGTCTTCTTCCATCTATTTTCCTTTCTACTGCTTGCTGCGGCTGGGTAGTCTCAGGGTTACTGATTGCTGGTAAATTTATGCCTGGTTGGGCTTCGTCTGGGGTTCGGATACCCTGTGGTGCTTGTCCTGCCACTCGGCTTCACCTGACTGATTTGTATTGGTGTCTACTTTATTTTTTTTTTAATTATATCTATTTACTACAGTAACTACTGGCTAAATGTGTGTATAGCTGCTTTGCAACAACGCACAATTGCAAAAAGGGCTATATAGACACCTTTTTTATTAGTAAACTTTGTGACAAGTTTTTGTGGGAGGGGCTTAGGTGGAGGCCCCTGACCACGTTACTAAGGTTAGCTGGCACGCTTTGTCAGCTTGTTTTTTGACAATGACTGGAAAATGTATACATTTATTTAATTTGAATATGTAAGGTCACTCACTGTCTGGAACCGCAAAAGTTTTGGAAAAAGTTAACTTTAACGGAAGGAACCACATTGGCCGACTTGTACACGCTCACTCAATGGATGGACAAACTGACAGGATTACCTCCAGTTAAGAGGCCTGGCATAAACCCATCAGATTGAGAAACCAAGCATGTTTAGAAAAGAGAACCTGAAAGCGTTTAAATCTTTAGATGCCCCTGTACTACTGTAACAGTGGCAAACATTAGCAATTTGGGTCGCATGTGAAAATCATCTGTCACATCTGGCCATGATATGGCATGGCATATACAGCTAACTAACACAATAGAACACAATAAAAACATGATAAAATAAAAAAACATGATTTTTTTCTTCATTTGCTAACTGTGAACTACTTGAACACACACCTGAGTCCTGACACATAACATGAGCCTTTTCTCCCTTTCTATTAATGCAATTATGGCCACTGAAGGAAAAGGGATGACAAACATTTTCCTTTATGTTAAGTCTCTAGTTAGCACTAGTTAACTGCTAGTTGTATAACTAACAACGTTAGCTAACACAGCATAAAACGTTTTTTCAAATACATATTTTTAGACACGGACCCAAATAATAATCCATACTGACAAAAGACAATTGTTTATTTAATCTTAAATGATATGAAGTGTGCGAAGAAATCGAACAATTTTGACAAATGCAAAATTTTTGTATGGTCGTTTCTGTCCAGTCGTTTCTGTTTTATTGCTAATGCTGTTGTTGGTTTTTTGTTTGTCAATGGAAGCAGGTATGTGTTCAAATTTAAATTTGAGCCTGCCCTGTATTCCATCGATTCTGGCACTCAACAACACAATAAGATGATATTTGCATATTTATGTAGCCGACTCGGTGCTGGTTTTATTGACCAGCCTCAGGTTTTCGTTATGTTTTGCCTCCAGCTAATGCCGTGACGTTGACAAAAACACCGTAGCCTTGTTTGACTTGATGCGGCGCCCAAAGATCCGACAGGCGGATGACATCGAAGTACCTTTTGAGGTACTTTGATGTCATCCGTCTGTCGGATTTTGCAGCGCCGCATCAAGTCAAACAAGCCTTGTGTCTAAACCGGACAAGGCACGCCGCAATCAGTGTGGAAAATTTTGACAATTATAGTGCGTTCTAATTGGTCCTATTGTCTCTTGTGGCAACACGCCGCACCGTTCGGTATGGACATGGTGATAGAGGGTCTATAAATTAAATTGAATTAAATGTAGACATTTAAATAGACAATGTTGCAAGACGTTAACAAAAGGTCACTCCCTAAAGTACTTTTTAAGATTTTATTTTATATATACAGTAAGTCTTTCAATTCAGTTCTTAATCTGTTGGTTGTCTTTTTATCTCATGTTTGAGTAGTGATAAAAAACTTGAACAAGAAGTGCTTTTTGATCTTTGGTGGTTTATATCTTGTAAAATGGCCAGCATATTATTACTATATAGCCTTTATTAATTGTCACTTTAAATGAAAAGCCTCAGGAAGGACCTTGTGGAATTTAATACATTAATACCACATTATTTACCTGAAAAGCTGCGTTGACATGTATTTTGATGTGCATTGTGAACAGCCCAACATAAATAACTAACTTCCTTTCTATTTTCTTTGGGATACAAATCTTGAGATTAGCTTTGCTCACGACAACCCCCTTTGAAACAAGACACACACATTTTCTGCCAGTGTCCAAGAGACAGAAAGAGAAAGAAAGATCCATATGGAGGGACAACCTTGTTCATTATACATCGACCCAACAGTAATGATGACCTTCCACTTCCTGTCTGTGAGCATAACAATGAAAAGATTCGACCCATATCAGCTTTCAGCCAGACTGTATAGTGGCCAATAGGAACACATAGCAACAGACCAGGAGCCAATCAGAACTGTTCTGGCTGGTGGGGCTCATTTAAGTGTTGCTGCAGCATCATCACCCCCTGCAACCTGAGGAATGAAAACAAACTAAATACACATACCCATAAATTATAAAAAAATCCCTTGTGTTGATGCACGGAATGCAGCTAGTTTAGTTAAGCAATAGGCATCATATAGCCTATGGTCACATACATTGACATGTAAAAAGCATGACAGTCAATGTGTGTGCATAACAAAATGTGCTTAGGATAGTGAGGGTTAGCTGACTGTATAATAATCAGAGAACTGATATTGAGGTTTTTCATCTCCCCGTGTGGAGCTGTTAATGTGGCAGTATGACTAAACAACACTTTTTCAACTCATTTAGAAGGGCCCTTTCAAAATGACTGTCTCAGAAAGTGTAGGATATGACTTATTCCAGGAAGAGTCTTCAAATAAACCGACAACATGCATGAAAATTAAGACAACGCTTAAAAATTGACAGATCAATGATGTAAAATTGTGTTCGTGTTCACTATGTAAAATACAGAACACAATGAACATTGCGAAGCGACAACTTTAAAGACATATTATAGAGGTATTTCTTATGTTGCCACATTTCAACAAGCTGATATGATGGGGGCGGCCCCGATTGTTTTCTGCGCTGATGGGGATAATCTGGACCCGAACATCAGACCCGATCGAGGCCATGGATACCATTTTTTCAAAGATTCTAAGGAGGGGAAATTGGGGTGAAATCTGGCCGAGAATCCTGTAATCTGAGACAGGCTTCAGACTACAGGATTCTCGGCCAGATTTTTTATTTCTTAAATCCATTTTTAATGTGGCATCTGTTGATTTTTATTTAAATAAAATAAACAAATTTGTTATTGAGCAAGTAGAATTAAAAAGTGTCTAAATTACCATGATTCACAAAGGTAACCTTATTTTTAATTTATTAACGCCATATCAGCAGTAAAGGCTAATAATGGTAAACTCAGTATAGAAAGCTTATAAAATCGATTTATGATTTGAGTTACTGTATCAGGTATGATATAGCAGTTTGACATCATTTACAGAACCCCACATAAGGTGTGCATGTAAAGGAACCTGCAATTTATGTTTTAAACAAAGATGGCAATATAGAGCCAAAGTACAGATTGGAACTTTTAAAAACAGATTAATTCTAAAACTGGATTGACAACGTCCTAATTTGTTCCATATGGCTCGACCATGACAAAATATTATTTCCAAAAATATTTCAAGATGTAATTACGTATATTTGCTAATAGCCTTTATTTATGACATGGCACTAATGGTCACAGATGTCAATTATGTCAGGTGACTGCTTATAAGGAAAGTATAAAATTCAGCACTGAATTTTAGAAGTGAACAAATTGCATCATAAAACATCTTCCAGTGAGGTTTTATACCGCTGAGATTTGTGACCCACTCTGAAATAATCACTTTACAGATGGTAACCTGACACAGACATGACCACATTCAAATCGACCACACCCTATCTTTACCGGTCGTGCTGATATTTTGACTTCATGCCTCGCCTGTTATTTGCCAGTGGGACGGACCCATGTAACCACGGTAACCTAATCTGACACAGCTGTTTGGGATGTCTGCCTTCAATTTATGCCATTGTTTGTGTTTGACTTCCCTTTTCCCTGGACTCTCGTTTTATTTCAATCTCTCTTCCCGTTCTTCTGCAAATCGTTTTTCCTCTCCAGCTTGTTAATTACTTCCATCTTGACATCCCTTTACTTTACACTTCTTTCCATTTACTCAGAGAAGCTTTACTTTACTCCTCTTCAGTCCCTTGACGCCTTTTAGTGATGTCCTCTTAAAGTCATTCACAGCGCTGATGGACACCTGCGCTGCCATTTCACACCCAAATGCACCGTGAGTCGCCACCTTGTCATGCCTCTGTCCTTCAGAGCAACAACATAATCAGATTACTGACAAACAATACAGTTTATGATTCATTGGCTGCTGGGTCCACGATTAACCCTGTTCTGCTCACCTGCATGCGCGCAGACACAAAATGCGTGAACAGGAACAGGGTAACATGTTGTTGAATTTGTGAACACACACATAATTTATGCTCAAAATCTGAGATAAATACTTTACCTACATGTGTGCCGTTTTAAGCCCTTTCAACAGTCCCCACTCCTCAAAATCAATCCGTGTTTCTACTTTGCTCCAATAAGAGACAGAAAGATCAATAGTTTAACTATGGTGTTTGCAGTAAAGTACAGTAAACACACAATTTTACCATAGTTTCATTATAGGAACTATAGTTCGACCATGATAATACAAATGGCACTGAAGGGATTGAGTGAAAGAAAGAATAGAAAATAATCTTTTTAATGTGAATTAAGAAGTATACTTCGGATTAAGTGTACAGTACTGTGTGTCCCCTTAAGTTTTAATAAGCAACTGACTCCAGATTTTCATGTATGAATAACTATGAGCATAGTCAGGTGTTTGTACTGTATGTGATTAATAAAGAACTTAATGAGTGGCACTTCGTGTGGTATTTGGCCACAGAAACAGACCCAGCACCACCTGCTACACCCCGTACAAGCTGTCCAGTCATACTCATCAGCGGGACCTTGTCTGTGGGCTACGTTCTCTCACGACTCCCTTATTCACCCACACCCAGCACCAAACATCTGAGGTAACCCACCTACAGAACTGTCAGCAAGCGTTGGCTGCAGATTACATTGTGTGAATGTGTTTTAGGCAGTGTCGTGATTAGAATACAGCCAGTTCCTGAACATTCTGGCTGATGACTTGAACAGCGTGTATGTGATCCGTTTCAGGATGTATCATAATGTTCCCTTCGCTGGTCCAAATTTCAGCCTTATGTTGTGTTCAGACCAAACGCGAATGGCGCGAATGATTCGCGCTATTCGCGTGTAGTTGGACGCTTGAACATTTTGAGTTTACTCGCTTCATTCGCGCGTCAAATTCGCTTCATTCGCGTCATGGGAGGGGCTTCTGGCAGGCGGCTCCCGTGTCATTTCGAAATGGTGGACATGTTTTTTGTTGAGAGGGTAGCTGCGCTTTATGTGCTATGGAAGGCTGAAAAACGGCGTAAACTCGTATATATATATATAGTTCAAATTGAGTAAAGAGCGTTTTTACAATTTACCAGATTCTCCGACCTCCTCACTCACTTTCTTCCAAACAAGATCCTTTTTATTACTGTTCACGGGTGTCCCCAAACAGTAACGATCAATTTGTCCTCCATTTTGTCCTCCAGTTTCGGATTTCTGCCTCCGCTCGCTACGTCGTCTAATCACGTCACTACTAGAGCAAGCTCCTGATTGGTTAACGCGGCGCGAATTTTCGCCAAAGTTCTTCAACTCGCGCGTATCGCGTCAGCCGCCTCATCGCGCAATTCGCGCCGCAAATAGGTCAATCGCGTCTTTGCATTGACTTAACATGTAAATCACTCGCGCTTGACGCGCCATTCGCGTTTGGTCTGAACACAACATTAGTCTTATTGTACTCGGTTTATCTTATCCGACCTTTCTCTTTTCCAGTGCTGCCCATGAAATGTATATTTTCCTCACGCTCTTTGTTTCATCCAAGAACTGTGTACTGTCGAAAACGTCAGAAAACACGTCCAGCTATAATCTCAATCATGTCCTCTCAAAGGTGCCAAATACTACACTATACGTTATCTCTCCTTTAAACAAACAAAAATAAATTTTCTCCATCCCAGTCTATCCAGAACACACATACAAACTTAGACATTCAAGCACAATTGTTGACATTTTCTAGATAGCCCTGAATGCACAAACATCCTATTGATAAATTTTCCACTAGCAGATTTTCATGAATTGGAAGGTACTCTGCGACACAGACTGCTTCTAAAATAGTCTTCCGCCTCGGCCAAACTCTGCTGGGTCTGTTTGTCCCGCATCCCAAATCCCAGCGTGGAGTTACAGAATTCCATTCCGGAAAAGATCAGTGTGAATGTGTGTGTGGGATGAACCTGGAACGTTGCCCGCTGAAGAACACTACAGCAATGAGCAAAATGAGAGAGAGACCCAGAGACAAACAGAGAGAGTGTGTGTGTGGGGGACAAAGATGGGACCGTTACTTGCATAACTGCATCATAATGAATCAGTCATGCCCTTCTCTTCATCCCCGCATATCTGCTGATGTACGGTGAAGAGGAAACGCGGGCTGTTGTGCAGAGAACTACAAAATATAGTCGGTTTAAACATTTTTTAAACACTTCAGACAAATAGGACTGAAATTGAAAATCTGGGCGAATGATATCTGAATGACACATAAATTAATCTTTTGTACTTCTGTTACAAAATGGCAAACTGTGGGCCTCCCGGGGAGAGAAAAAAGGGAGAAGGCGAGAGTGAGATCATACATTTGACATCACATGGTTTGGTGCACAGGAAACACATTGTTTTAAGCAACAAAAAACTTCAAAGCAGAAACAGCATTTGGGACACAGCTGAAATGCTAGAAAGGGTTGTTTTCAAGCATACAGGCAATTCGTCAAGGTCACAGGCAATGGATATAGTTAGTCAGCAAAGCTTCTACATGAATACTGTTTAACCTGTGCAGGGTAAAACACCAATTAAACAACATTAAAGTCCCCGTGAACCAAAAAATTGCTACAGTTTATAGTTCCATATTCGGACCCTTTTCCGAGTTAAACAGAATTACATTTTTGAAAAAGAAAATGTGTGGCTTGCATTTTCTGCTGTGAATTGATTGAATGTATAAAAACAGTCGTTACATTTTTAAATGGAACTGGCAGCAGACTGACAGTTGAAGGGGAGGAGTTAACGGATGCTCCGCCCAAGGCGACTAACTTGCATCTCTAGTGGGTGGATGTGCATTTTCAGATTTAATTTCAGATTATCAGGGCACATGAATGAAAAAAAAAGAGAATGACCCACACTGATAAGCTATTTAAAATAAACGCTACAACATTTCATGGAAAATGGGAATGTATTTTTTTTATTTCATTGGGACTTTAAACACCCTCATGTCGATGACTCGTCACAAGAAAGAAGAAACATGATTATTTACATGAGATGTCAACAAATGTAATGAGTCACACAGGGAATTATGCAAGTCCATTTTTTTAAGTTTAAATTTCACAGCGATTTATATTTAAATTACAAAAAACTATTTTAACAATTTCTTACTTTAAAATGCTCAACAAGATTACATATGTACTTTTGAAGATTTTCAAAATATATCGTAATTCATACATTTTACTTTCAAGAATAGAAAATTTCATATTTTTACACTAAGATTATTTGTAATGTTTCGATAAATATTTCATAAAATAAGTATTTTGTGTAAAAAAATATTGTATAATATATTTAGTTAATATATTGAGTTAACCAGCTTGGAGGTGTCACTGCAGCATTTTACAATGTATTGCTTTTAAAGTTTTACAGGGTGGAGCTCTGCATAAGAATGACCGAAAGAGGCCAAGCTCTAGTTTTACAGAAACTCATCACTTCAATCACTGATCTGGTAATGTAAATGTCTTGGTTGCTATAGAAACATCCGGAATTAGGTTCCTTTGGTATCACCCCTGTAATCCTGCCCAAGGAGAAGACTGTCGGGAGTGTTCAGGTCAATTTAAAACAACAGACGCACACACATACAGGTGTAACTAGCCCTGCCTTTAGCCTACAAGAATGAACTTAAACATTCTTAAACTTAACAGTGTCATTAGTATTACACACTGTTTCACAATCTAGTCACTGTGAATGACACACATAGCATAAGACAGATGTTTAACACTAAACATCCAGGTGCTGGAACAAAGACATTTCAGACACTCGAGAGTAGATGCCTAAGACCCCCCCAGTAATATATATATATGAATATATGAATATAATGCTGGATTTGCAGGTAGTTTGAAATTGATCCATAGAGCGGTCCCAGCGCTAAAAGATGCCGGACATGAACCGCACACGGTAAGTGAAACCAAGTCATATGCCTGTGTTTTGTTTGCAATCGGCGCATACGTGCATAATGTAAAAACACAAACTTATAGTGAATCAAAACAGTTATGCAGGGATAATGCAATGATGTATTGTGTGCTTTTTAATTTACCTGACAAAAAAAAAAACAGAGACTTTCCTCAGATTACCACAACAGATTTCATTGCTTGGCTCCATCCAACAGCTGAACACAAGCTTTTCAAGCTGTGCTACTACTGCTTAAAACAAACAAGTTATGGCACTGCTCACACCAGTGAGTATCACAGCCAGCTAGGGAAGAGTTTTCTAGTAAACAGACTTGATCAGAGATGACAGGCCTTAGATGGGCAAGCTACTGGTTTAACAAACACAGACATCAAATCCCTGGTGCATATAGTTTTAGTGTTTCATTTATTCTGTAATAGATTTTAAACTGATATTCAGATGATACACCCTACGAATGCCAAAAATAAACACATTACAGGCAATAAGATATGAAATATTTGTTCTCTCTATGAACCTTAGGCAGGGTAGACACAACATTTAATTTGACATCTAATTGTAATACTTTGTCCTGCTGAATATTATGGAAAAGACATAATTTTGCTTTTACACCCTCATTGAGCAAGTGTTCCAGGCATAAATATAAAAACTAGATGCCGCATTAGCAACGGTTTCTATGGGCTGCTATTCGTAGGTCGTCCGCCATATTGGAATGGTGGGGAGCCGGTCCGTTAACACTCAAGAGCAAGCAGACTATGTATGATTATGAAGATATATTTATTGTTGTGTAAACTCAAAAATGATTTCTCAACACTTACACATGACAACAGTGAAAGGTTATCCCATTTTTCGGGAATTTAAATCCGCGTGGTTTTAGCAGCAATGGCTGTGCAAAGTGTTGGGCCATTGTAGCAAATTGTGACTGACGTCAGTGGACCATTCCAAGATGGCGGACACGTCTACGTGCTTGGAGCACTTGAATGTGGCATCTAGTTATAAGTGTCTATGGTTCCAGGAGCTTAACAGGTAGCGAATGGCACATGTAACGCAAAGGTCACGGGTTCAACACCCAGGCATCAAACATACTGCCAAAATGTATGATGGTACACGTACAATGATACTGGTTTCAAAAATGTCCTGTTCAATAGCATCAACTGTTTCAGTTTTTCAGAAATACAATGCGATTACTAGTTCAACAAGTGTGTGTTTGTTCATGCTGTTATTTAATGAGATTTCGCACCACATGTGGCTTGAGTTTAGTGGATTAATAGCATTATGACCTCACCCCCCTCCTCCTTCTCTGTACGACTTTGTCTTTTCTCTTGCGCCAACTCCGTAATACTGAACGACCATTGCACAACCAAGCTCAAAAATCTCAACTCTGCAATCAATACAACTGTTGTATAACACAAGAAAGACTGTAAACAACAGACTGTTCGTGACTTTTCAAAACAAAGGCGTTTCCTGAGTTTGCGTGTGTGCACGTGTTTTCATGTTTAAACATGTCCACAGCATATATAGAGATAAGTTATGGGTTAATATTCCTGTGAAATGACATCTGACTCACTATGTAACTCATATTTATAGGTGTATCAGGTGTTTCCCTTGTAGAAAGTACTGTTAGCCAAAATATATGTTAGTACTGATTCATCACTGATTTATTTAAAAAATTTGACGTCAAGCTGATATCAAAGGAATAGTTCACCCCAAAATTGTCAGCATTTACTCACCCACTTGTCATTTAAAGCTTGTATGACTTGCTTTCTTCCGCAGAACACAAAAGAAGATATTTTGAAGAAAGTGAACAGAACAATGGCGCTAACCATTCACTTCTATTGTATAGACACAAAAACAATGCAAGTCAATGGGTACCTTCGTTGTATGGTTACCAACATTCTTCAAAATATCTTCTATTTTGTCCTGCAGAAGCGAGAAAGTCATACATGTTTGAAATGACAAGATAGTGAGTAAATGACGACAGAATTTTCCGTTTCGGGTGAACTATCACTTTAAAAACAAATGCACTGGTTGAAATGCCAAATGCATCAATGCTGCTTCCCTAGATGTGACCCCTATTGAATCAATACAAATGAACCATTTATTAATTGACCTAAGCATATAGTCAATAATATAACCACGGACCTGAAATTATATTAATCTAGACAAATCATCCACCCTATCAAAAAACTCGTGCACACAGTTGTGAGTCATAATGGTAAGTTACTGCTTAATGTGATGCTGTGTCAACAGGAATGTACCACTGCACTCAACTGGGTGACATGTGTCACTACTCAATACCAAGTGCTCCAGGCCATCGTTCACACAAGTTGAAGGCCAAAAGGACCATCAGATGAATAAAACTGGTAGCGCACGTGCTGCACACCATGGCCACACATCGTGGTTAAATATCAGATGCATGACACACACACAATTCACTACAATGAAAACAGACATTCTCACCACATCCAGTGTGATATACCAGGTGACGTGCGGTGATGTCTATCTGTTGCATGAGAACGCGTTATCTCCCATCAAAGTACGCACTCTGTAACAAAACAAAAAAATAAGATCCTACTTGTAGTCATAACACAATGAAATGACCACATCAAATTCGTCTTTTAATAAAGTGAACACACAGCGACAGAGAGCCGGTTCGCGTGCATGCGGCTATTCCCGTCAACTTCGTTTGTTTAGTGCACTTGAACATAGCGAGTCGTTTCTCGTCTGGCACGTCAACATCCCGCTGCTGCATGTAAACAGAAGTCACGATCACTTTAACCCGCAGGCATTAGCACACAAGCAGCTCAAGTGGGCAGAATCAACGATACAATGTAAATGTACCTTAACATATCTATTTGCACCGGTGGCAGGCTAGATATCGTGCGCGAAGTAGGCCACGGTATCAAATCCACGGTACGGCCGCATTTAAAACCCACACGCATATCATATGCTACTGACATACAAGATGACTGCACATTTACGACAGCAGAGATGTCATCCGCACGAACGCGTTGTCATGGAGTTCAACTAGACGTACGGAACGAAAACGTTCATGTGAAGAAAGAGTGAAGACGTGGCCGTAGGCGCTCACCCTAATCGCGCTTCAGCATCCTGCTTCTGCCTGATCCCAGACCTGCGTCCGACAGTCTGATCTACACAGCCACATTCCAGTCGTATCGCTCCAGGCCAGCTCACTTGAGCCCGGTTCGGACTAAAGCTCACTTGACTTGTTTGTCAGCTCCGGTGATGTTGCCGAGGTTGCCACGACTCCCGATCGGCTTCTCGTTGGTCGTGGGTGCTGCCAATTAGTCCGCGCATTGATTATTGCAGATTATTATCCTACGCGATACTGTGAAAGCACAATGGCCAAACATCCATATAACAGCGACTGCGGTGGGATGCCAGTCGCTGTTCAGAAGGATCTCAAAAACACACACATAAATACGGTTGTTACCTACTCACTGGGTCTGGGCGGACCGTACTTGGCCCGCGCACGAGCAGGCGGGGTCAGAAAGATGTAGGGCACTCGACTGCTGCTAGTGGAGGATAGTGTTTTTAAATGAAAACTATGCAGAGACAAATCTGTGGGATTTATTTCGATTAATAGAGTCTTTAAATCTTTTGGCATTATCTCATAAAAAAAATCTCATTTCATGTTTGGGTAATCCGTGTCTGTAAGCAACATTTCCTCATCCCTAGAGGACTACATCTCTTACATCCAAAACCCAAAACTTCGATTTCCCCTTAAACATTTCTTTTTGGATGTTATCTGCTTTCATTTGTGCAATCGATCTTTGTTATGTTATGGAGTTCATTGGCCGCTGGCTTAATGCATAGTAGATCCCAAATGTATTTAAACTATTAAATTACTTTATCAAGAATAATCAAGATAAAGGACAAGCATCAGTATTACATTTGTGAGCATTGGGTTAATCTTCCATTAATGACATACTCAAACATTCCAGCAGACAGTGACGTGACCTTGTCATGGATCAACGCAGATGTACTATACCGCCGTCGCCATCTAGTGGACAGAAGGTTTATAGCATGCAGCGAAAGATATACATTTTGAGAGAAAATAAATATATTTTAAATGTTTGCATGAACAAATAAACAAATTATTGAGACTGCAACCTTTGTGTCAGCAGCCTGAATACCATTTAAGTACCACCATTCTATAATGTTTCAGAGATGCTTGTGCTTGTATTTCCTTTCTTTGATTGCTTAAGTAAACATAGTAAACGTTCTTGGTTTACTGTAACGTTCTGTACAGTTATGTTGCCCAGTTTAGTTAACAACATAAATACACAGTGTGTTTTATTTACAGTCTCTTAATTTGCATATAATAATCCACTTTACATGTGCACAATAATGTATGATTATACCTTTCTCTATTATATGTATAATGTATAATTATACCTTTTTAAATGTTTTACCTTTCAAATTAAATGACAAAAAACGTACACTTTTTCACAATATTCTATTTTTCTATTCTTAGCTTTTTTTACACACGACACCATGCAAAGTTCTTTCACCTGCTTATTTTATGCAAATCACCTTACGGCACTGAAATCCACGTCATTTCATGAATTATCCACATGATGGCACCATAGTCCTTCTACTAGATTGTAAATATTAGATAGGCCTACGTATCGCATTCGGAAAGTACTTAGGCTGTGTAGTTCAATTATATTTTAAGCATATTTAAACATCTCATTTTAGTGAGACCAGTAACTTGGATGAACTTACTCATAAAAGTACTGCTGTACTCAGAACAGGTGACACAGGTAAACCTTATATTTTTCTCTTCATTATCAGTTTTTCAAAATAATGTTAAAGTAATAGTAGATATCGTATAGGCGACTCTTTTATTTCAGGCGCCTGACCTGAATCAGGAAAGGAGAGACATTTGCAAGTGTCATGTAAATTTGATGCAAATCAAACCAGCCCTGCGTGAAGCAGAGAACAACCTTCCTTTTAGTCGTATTTGTCATTTGTAATGTTTAGTTGATTCGAAAACCATTACGATTCTTCAGAAATATCCGTATAACAGATCTGGGATCCGAAATTTGCATCTACAGCCTTGGAGGCCCAAACATCACTAAAAGCAGGACGAACCATCATACCCCGCCCCTCGGTCAACATTGACCTGCTCTAAAGTGCGACAGGTGCGTGGAGAGCCATCAGCACCTTTACATTTGCAGGAAAAGGAGAGGGGGGCATGATTTTTGCCGACTATAAAAACCCGTAACCGGCAGAGTTTATTCACTGGACCTGTAGGTGCGGAAAGGAGCATTTCTGCTGTGGCAATTCTTTGGATCCACCTTGATAAGAAACTACAACGGTAAGCCAGACAGGTAAAAACAGTCTTTAGTGTGTTTTTATTACACTGCAATGCATTAGAAAAACAGTTCAACCAATATTACTAGCATTTTGCTAAATATAAATAATATTATGCTAAAAAGTCTCTTGGAAAAACATATTTTTAATTTGACTTTTCTTTCTCAGGTGAAAGGCCCCGTCTCATATAAAAATAAAGCAAACAAAAGGCATTGAAAAATGTTTTTGGATTTTCCAACAGTGTACCCTACAGAACCTTGATGGATAAAACTGTACTTGCTCTACGTTGAGCCACACGCACAATACATGTGTATTCAGTTTTGTTCGTTCGGCTCGCGTTAAGCAAGTGCAGAACTTCTGCAGCACCAAAGTTCTTTAGCATCGTTGGATTCAAATGGATTTTGAATGGAAATACCTCGAACACTTTGGATGAGGAAGCATATTGCACATGAATGAATGAATGCTTGCATTTATTGCTTATAAATGAAACTCACAAAATTAAATGTTGGTTTAATTTTGATTGCTGAACACTGTGAATGCAGAATGGGAAAATGAGAGCCCAAACCACCTGTGGCTCTTTAATGTAAGACATTCATAGACAAATGAGCGTAAAATGAATAAGCCCTTAGCTGTAACTGATCAGCCGGAAATATTTGTTATGTTATGATTTACAACCTGTTCTACCACTCAATTTTTATCAGGTAAAGCAAATATGTACTTCCCCTTTTGAGCTGGTTTAAACGAATGCATACTTATCATAAACTAGTGATGTCTGCTGCAATAAATTGCAATATTTATGTAGCCTACTTTAATGTAATAACAAAAGCCAAATAAAATGCTTCTTAACACTTAACTTGAGTTGAGTTATCACTCTTAAGCTAGTAACAGCGGAGGCATATGGTTACTATGGGAACCTAGAAGTTAGTAGAGAGTTTGATGTGCAGTGGGGGTAATGGGTAATCTGTACTAATAGGTAACAGGTTAAACATTAACTATATGAGCCTAGAGTCTCTCTTCCCTCTCCATCTCCTGACCATCTGTTCCTGGCTGCTTCACAGCCAGTCACAGTAGACTCTATATCTCTCAAGTCAAATTCATTCAAATACATTGCCTTTCACTACCCACTTTCTGGATAACACACACATGAAGCCATTCAACATCAGTGGCTGTTCTCAGGACAGCAGCACACCTTTATATCATTTCTCCAGGTCAGGTTTGTGTAGTTAACTCAACTGTTGTGATGTAAGGTAGACTACATAACGTTCGATAAACACAACTGATTTACAGTACTACGTATCTTTTTATTTTATATGCACTGCTTATTATATACCTCACAGAATATATACAATAATAATAAAGCAGTTTAATGAAAAGAGAGCATCACTGTTTGTAGCAGATGTTAAATCAGAGGACCGTTATTAGATCAGAATTTTATGTTCTGCTCTGATGATGTTGAACGTTACTTCAACTAGGTGCTTCAGGGGCCATGTGTTTCAGCCAAAGATCTTTACAATACCACTAATGAAATATGCAAGTGCCTTTAGGCCGTCTCAAAGCCTGATTGGTCGAAAATAACCCTAATATCACAAATTAGTATGAGCAATACCGAAGTCAACGTTCAATACACAATACTCTTTTGTTCGGGTTAAGTATTGATTGTGTGTGACAAACAAATATTAACACACACGTACATGAGTTTTAGATTATAAACATTGTAGTATATATATTTTTTATACTATAGCATATACGTACACACCTGCACTCATACCCAGAAATGCACACACACAGTGCATAGTAAAACAAACACAAATGCAAAACAAACACAAACCACACAAAGAGGGAGAGAGTCAAAGCAAATTTGATAGTGATGCAGATGTCTGAGTTCGAGCTGTCAGGACCCGTTTTTCACACACAGTGGAGGATTAGTTTCCATGGTGCCAGTGAACATGTGGCAGGTGGTTTTTGGCCCTCAGCATTGTACCACCAGCAGAAACAAGCACCACAGACTACATGTAAAATTAACTTTGACGGTCAATACTTAAAATAAAAAATTGACGGAAGGACATACTGAAACTAGTAAAGAAAACCGCAAAAAGCTTATTTATATGAAGAAAAAAGATTCCAATCCACATATCTACATTGCGACTTCCCTGTCTGTTGCATTTACATGAAAGATAGAATCTTTAAAATGAATGCAAATTCAAAATTTGGCAGTGAAATTGATGTAACTGTTGTGTGCTTGTATGGCAAGCATTACGTGAAGACCTCACCATCTTCAGATGCACAGACGAATATAGAACCAAGGCCAGGTGACTGGTTAACAGCCCTGGATGTGTGCGTCATCCGGGCGGCTCTTGTTTTCCAGAGCTTACCTGACAACATGAGGATGTTAATGCCGTTTCACAGAGACGCAGAACGAGCAAAGGATCGAGAGTGTTACCATGGAACAGATGGATTTATGAAAAACACACACACCTACACACGCGCTCAGCGCTTGCATACTAAACCGACACACATGGAATGGGAGGCACTAATAAACATTCATCACACACACACGGGTATATGGTGTAGCACACAGACAGCAGGAGTGGGGGCAGATGTGTAAACACTACCTGTTTGTTCTATGTGATGCCTGAATGGATAGAGAAGTGAGAAGCAGGTGATGGTCTTGTTGGAACACTGAGCAGGGCTCCATGTATTACCATGTATGTAATGCCGAGTGAGCTTCTGCGGGTGTTTATGTACTTTTACACAGTAATGTTGAATAACCACATTTTTACTTCAAGAAGTGAGCAGGAACTTATTTGTCTTAAACTGGTTTACAGGGCTGACTCATTGTTCTACTTTGAATTGTTATCTGTGTGTCAGTGAGAGTAGGCTGGGCTGTGATGTAAATGGACTAATTTCACTGTGAAATGAAGGTCGTAGTTATACAGTACAGGGTGAGATGTGATCAGCCTGCGGCCTTCTCTGAGCTCACTGGCTCCCCCGTCACACGGCCATTAAAGAGAATGGCACCCATAAAGACTACATTTATTTATTTCTGTAAATACGACATCCATTAATAAAAACATACTTGTCTGAGTTTAATCACAACATATTACAACATAAGTTCTGATGTTTCACCCATTTAAAAACGATATATATGTATAATTTCCCTTTATGTACTTAACAAATCAATTGATTTATACATTACACCAATTTGTGCTATAATTTATATTCAAATCACGCAGGTGATTGTGTAATATAATAATGATAATGTGTGGCTGGTAAGTGGAATAATATTTAAATGATGTTTGAGGGGCTAATTTAATTGGGGCTATAAAGTTATTATAGTTTTGTTTCAGTTTGCAGAATTGTATTGATATTATGAATTAGCCTATTTTTCCTATTTTTTGTCTTCATGTTAATTTTAGTTCAGTTTTAGCAAATGTGTTATGTGTTTTGGTTCGTTATTATTTATTTGATTTTATTTGCTATATAAGTAGAATTTATTTTCACTTTAGGTCCAATCACAATTTTTGTGCATCAGCTTAAATTTACTTCAGTTTATTCCTGAGACAACATTTTAAAATGTTGTTTAGTTTAAGTATTTCGAATAATATTTAGGCCAATAGAAAAGTTTAAAAGGTTAAATGTATAATTTCTGGAGGATCGATTGACAGAAATTCAAAATAATATACATAAGTTCTTCAGAGGTGTATAAAGACCTTACATGATAAAGCGTTATGTTTTTATTACCTCAGAATGAGCTATTTCTATCTACATGCACCGGGAGTGCCCTAATATGGAATTCGTCATGTTTCTACAGTAGCCCTAAATGGACAAACTGCTCAACAGAGCGCGTTTCATAAACACGTTATCTCCTTCGGTAAAGGAGTAAAAATTTACGACAGTTAGTCCTGTCACTGTGTCAGCCCCTTTAGTGCATCAAAAGGGAGGGAGGAGGGGTGGAGTGTACCATTGGTCGGTACACTGTAGATTTAACATTTACATTTAGTCATTTAGCAGAGGCTTTTATCCAAAGCAATGAGGTAAACAATAGAAGCAACTGGAACAACATAAGAACAACAAAAAGCATAAGTGCAGTAAAATCGGTCTCATATAGCCCACCACAGTATACAATGGTAAGTTTTTTTTAAGGATATAAAGAGTAGAAAAGAATTAGAAGTCAGTACTTATCGGTCAGGTGTTGAGGGTAGACGTGTGTTTGCAGACGATTCTTAAAAATGGCTACAGAATCTGCTGATCTTGTAGCAGCGGGCAGATTATTCCACAAATGTGGAACAGATCCAGAGAAGGTACGTGAGAGTGATTTTTTCCCTTTTTGGGATGGCACCACAAGATGTTGTTCGTTTGCAGAGCGTAGGGATCTGGCGGGTACATAAGTCAGTATTAGCTAGTGAAGATATGGGGGTGCCGAACCAGTGGTGGTCTTGTAGGCCAAGAGCAGAGCTTTGAATTTGATGCGAGCGACTAAAGGGAGCAAATAAAGAGAGGAGTGACATATGCTCTCTTTGGGTCATTGAAGACCACTCTAACCGTTTAATCCTGGATCATCTATAGAGGTTTGGTTGTGCAAGTTGTAGTACCAGTAGCGCATTGCCAGTGGCGCATTGCAATAGTCCAGTCTGTATAGGACAATAGCCACGACTAGGACTTGTGTGGCATGCTCAGACAGGAAAGGTCTTCAAAAGTTTAAAAGGTCTTAAAAGTTTTATTTGAGTAAACTATAATATCCTAGATTGTGTTATGTAACATTGTATGTAACATACTGTATTTATGTCATTCCCACTCAACAAAGAAATACTGTTTTATTAACAAAGTACGGGAGGAGCCGGAGCATATAATCAAGCCCGTCTGGCTTGTCACGGCTTCTACCCTATCAGCTCAAGCAAGCTATTCAATAAATAAGGCAGCCATCTTACCTGCGTCATCTCCACGACTTTTAACATGTCATAGACTCCGACCTCTGTCTACAACGACAGCCCCACCACTCAGGATATTGTGGCGCATCATCACATCCAAGCTTTTCTCAGCGCTCCAGGCCATACCTGGACACAGCAGCTGAGCCCCCGGCTCCGTTGCGAGGCCGCCAACCTTGCCGCTCTACTCCCTCGCCTCCAAGCACTGACTTCTGCCGTCCCCTAGCCCTGCCGGGCATCATCTTCCTTCTCCAGTATCATCTTATGCTTTGGTACCCCTACCGTACCAGCCAACGAGAAGTGGCCATCGGCAAGCCCTAAGCAACCAGGACGTCCACTTTAGCCGGCGGCTGAACAAGGTGGAACTTTACGGCCTCTATACCTCTATACAGACCATTGATCCTCTACCAAGGTATTCCCGCGGCCAAAAGCCGCCGACAAACTGGGCCCAGCACCCGGATCTCCATTCGCCTGGACCGACCGGGTTGACCACCACCGCTGCGGTGCTCTACTCCGGCAGACCGCCACTGCAACTTCATCTCCGGCGCCCTCTACCGCCAGCTCAATCTGCTGAAAAAACTACCCGTCCAGTACGAAGTCCAGTCAATTTTAGGATGACCTTAAAGTAGACACAAGATCAGTTACAGATAAAGACTGATCTCCTTACAAGTGGGTGCCTATCATCACGAAGAAATCTACATTCTTATCCTGGAGCAGGCTACCACCACAGTCATCGTGGGTCGCCCATGGCTCATATAACACCAAGTAGAGATACAGTGGAGCTCCGGGGACATCCTCAAGTGGGGTCATCAGTGTCAATCCTCCTGCTTTCCATCTCTGATCAAGATCCACACCCAAAAACCCCAACGTGTCGAGATGAACTCCACGTCCATTGAAAGCACATCTGAGAACCTGTCCATTGCCATACCCGAATATTACAAACAGTTTCAAGACCTATTCTATCCTGCCCGGATTACCCAGTTACCTCCTCTTAAACCATGGGACTGTGCGATCGACCTCAAGGAGTGCCCCATGGAAAAATCTATCAACTCTCCATAGCCGAACAGAAGGCCACGGAGGAGTACATCGCCAAAGCCCTCAAACAGGGATACATCCGTCCCTCTTGGTCCCCTGCCGCTTCAAGCTTCAAGGAGGATTAAGGCCCTGTATAGATTGCCGAGCACTTAGCAAAATAACTTTTTAACTAGTTAAGTTTCGCTATCCACTTCCCCTCGTCCCAGCGGCACTGGAACAGCTGAGAGGTGCGTGCATCTTTACCAAGTTGGACCTCCGCAGTGCATACAATCTGATGCAAATAAGGAAAGGTGACGAGTGGAAAACGGCTTTTGTGACTCCCACCGGTTATTATGAGTACCTTGTAATGCCAAATGGACTTGTTCATGCCCCTTCCGTGTTTCAAGATTTCATGCACAAGGTTCTCAAGAGACTTTTTGCATCCAACCGTGCTTGTAAATATTGATGATATCCTGATCTTTTCTTCAAATCCCTACGATCATCAGCGCCACGTTGCGGAGATCCTTCAACGCCTATGAGAGCACCACCTCTACCTTAAAGCAGAGACATGAATTTTCCATCAGATCATCAGTTTCTTGGATACAGCATCTCAAAAGAAGGCATTTCGGTGGAAAAGAACTACGACATCGGCGACAGGGAACTACTCGCCATCAAGCTAGCGCTGGAGGAATGGAGGCATTGGCTGGAGGGGGCTCAACATCCATTTCTAATCTACACAGATCACAAGAATTTACATACTTCAAAGAAGCAAAATGCCTTAACCCACGCCAAGCCCGCTAGGTCATGTTCTTTACCTGGTTCCAGTTTCTGATCTCAGGTACCCAAAACTCTCGTGCTGAAGCCCTCTCATGTATTTTTACTTCCCTGGAAGAAAACTCACTCGATGAACCAGTTCTTTCCGAATCCCTCTTCGTCAATCCCGTCTGGTGGACCTTCAATGAAGCCATCACCAGAAAATGCCACCAACAACCGAACGCTGGGGTGCCCTCCAAAGCGGATATACGTACCACGCTCTGAACGTACCAACATCATCAACTCTGTTAACTGGGCACTGGCCACCCAGGGACCAATGGAACTCTATCGCTTCCCAAGGAGGACAGCTTTAACCTCCTGGGTGTGACTGTGAGATTGTCCTCAGGGTATCCTCCACAGTCGAATGGGCAAACCGAGAAAGATCAAGGAAATTGTTTAATTCCTCAGAACATTCTGCCATGACCGCCAGGAGTCTTGGAGCCAGTACCTCTGAGTGCGCTCAAAACTCCCTTCGTCAACCAGCCACTGGATTAACCCCATTCCAGTGGGTACTCGGTTACCAGCCACCCCTGTCTGCGGTACCTGCCGTCAACCACTAGTTCCGGGTGAAAAGATGCTCACCACCACCTTCAGAGAGCCATCCAGGCTGACGCTAGATGAAAGGAGACGCAGCACCGACCTGGACAGATGGTGTGGCTCTCTACGAAGTTAAGTCCCAGATTCAGTGGCCCCTTACCCATAGTCCGGCAAATCAATCCAGTCACTAACCTCCTCAAGCTCCCTCCCTCCTACTGTATTCACCCATCATTTCACTTATCACTACAAAAACCAAACCAAATTGACCAAATTGACCAAACTGACCAAATGACCAAATTCTGACCACTGAATTCAAGTGTGAATTCACCACTGACCAAATTCCACTGACCAAATTCGGATCTCTCCACAGAGCCTGGCCAGTCAGAAGAGCCCCCTCACAGCTGGACTTGAAGGATGGCACCATATACTTAGTCAAGGAAATCATGGACTCCCGCCGCCGGGGTGGTAAAAGGAATTTTTCGTTGACTGGGAGGGCTATGCACCAGAGGAACGCTCCTGGGTCTCGAGGGATGACATACTGGATCCCGCTCTCCTCACCAACTTCCACCACACTCATCCCAGTCGACCCACACCATGAGGCAGAGGCAGCCCACTGCGACGGGAGCGGGCTGTGGAGGGGGGGTACTGTGACGGAGACGCGAGTCTCTCTCACCACATCTCCATCACGCTCACACTCACCGGAGTGACCTCTCATCAACCCACTCATCCGCACCAGTATAAAGACACTCACTCTGCACTCAGTCATGGTCTGGTCTCGTTTGGATATACAGACTCTAAACCTGCCAAACTCACCTGGTTATTTAGGTGGATTATCTTCTATGTCAAGTCTTCAGTCTGATCGTCTTCATCCTTCTTTCTCTTTGTCGGTGTTGTCATCTGAGTGTTTGCCTGTTCAAGTCATCCTCACCTCAAGTCACCATCTTCACCCTCTTCACTCCCGGATTCACCAGCCCTGCGTTCACGATCTCCTGCAACCATCAAGGACAGTATAAATATCCACAGCCTTTCATTCAACTATTACTCACTGCATTCAGTTTTGTGTGTGTCAATAAAGGATTGCACAGAAACTTACCATCTGCCTTCAGAGTGTTCTGTTACACCATTTTTATTACAGATCTTTCCATGTATTGTTTAAATACGATCAAAAACCGTCAAATTACAGAAAAGACTGCAAATTTACGAGAAAATCAAGAACTTTTACGGGATTTTTTATAATTATTACAGTGTATTTCTGGCGCCCCCGCTGCCAGAAAATAAAAAAATGTATGGGTTCTTACGGGTTAAATATGGTCAAAAATCATTAAGTTACAGAAAAAGATTGCACATTTACAAGATAAACAGGGAAAAAATATATTTTACAGGAACATTTTTTTCAATTTCTTGCACCCCATGAAGAGCCATCCCTTGTCCACCTGTTGGTTATTATTGCTTAATTCAAAGAAATCATACAGTACATACTGTCAATAAAAAAACTTTTTTGTCACATCCCAAACACATGTTTATTTCTCTTTAGTAGATCTTCACACGTGCACCAAATAATGTAGTGAGCCATACACAAGACACTATAGGCTTAGTGAGTTTGATCACACGTCACAAGTGTGTGTGTGTCAGATGACCACTCCCTCCATCTAAATCGGGGCATCAGCTAGGGTTACAGTAATTATGATCCAAATAGATATGTAAAATGGAGGAAGTAAATCATCTGGTTTATCTGTAGGATTTTGTGAGATTCATCTGTATTATCAACACAAGGAAGATACAGATGTAATAAATATATAATTTATTGACAAAGGATATACAAGAAAACTAACAACTACTAAATGGTACTAAAATGCTAAAGGATACTAAGGTTGAAAGGTAAAGTGCAGAGAATAGAAAATATAGGTGACTGATGAATGTTCTGTGTTTCTAATAAGGTGAAGACCTTGTTTCTACGTAAAACAAATAATTAAAGAATTATCAGATTTTCAGCAATGCAATATCAAAGGCAACTAAAACACAAACAGATGCCAAGGTCTCTGTTAAGAGGTTTGGTTAGTGATATCTATATTCCTCTGTGGTCATGAGAAGTCCGGTGTTGGCAACTTCTTCCACCAGTTAGGCTGTGCTGCGGTGGGGAAGGAGATTGATTCCGTTTAGCAGCCTTGAACACGAAGTGCTGTGGAATGCTGATCTCCTGAAGCACCATAGGGTCCTACTCATCTGGAACGCGCAGACGAGGCCCAGAAGCAAGTGCAGAAAGGTCCTTAACAATCTGGAATGTTCAGATGAAGGTACCTTGAAGTAAAGGTTTGCTCTCCTGAGCTCAACCTTGTTGCAGACGTTTGTTGCTGTCTTACTGGACGGTAGACTTGGGACGTAGTTGATCTGTTGCAGTCTCTGGGTGCATGGGCTGGAGACCCAGAACTTTGGTCGTTCTGTTAATGCCTCTCTGGAATGCAGACTCAGAACTTGGATCGATTTGTTATCCTTCCTGGCTCAAAGGCCGGGAAAAGACTCAGAACTTTGCTGATGGGTTGCTCTGTTATTGCCTCTCCAAAGGGGAGCCTCAGAACTTTTGGTGTATCTGTTATGCCACTCGAAAGGGTAGACTTAAAACAAAGAGTTTCTGCTGAAAAGGTACTTTTATCCCTTTCAAAAAAGGAGGATATTGCATTTGGCGCTTTTCCATTCCACTGTACTGTGATTGGCTGCTGAAGTCAGAGGAGGCTCACTCACCATTCCTTCTCTGTATGGAACTCATTTGCATAGATACAGTATTCAACTGCGAATTTGAAGCTTAATCTATGCACATCTCACATCCCAAACCACTTTCAAAATACCTTTGGCATTTTCCTGAACACATAGAGTGCAAACACGACAGCAAAATGTTAAATTATCATGCATGCATTCAAATATTTGTTTATCACTGCCATTTGGTGTGAACAGTAAATAACACATTGCTGTAATGAATAAAAACATGTATCTAACAAGTATTGAATCAATATGTGATAGATTGTCCATGTTGTGCATAAAAGAATGCAAAGATTTGTTCTATGTTTTAGCCAATGCTGCCGCATTGCCAGTTTAATACATGCCACATCTGGAGGTCCTGAGGAGTTTTTTGGCTGCTCTGGCCTGAAGCTTAGGGTGAGAGAAGAGGGGGTTTGGTGATAAGGCCAAATCCTGGAAAAGACTGAGGTCCTCACTTTGGGCATTTGTTATGTTAGCCCACCAAAATCCAGACCCAATGTAACAAACCTTTCTCCATCATGGCAGTTAGAGAGGCACGGCCATAAAACACTTTTTTAAAATTGAAAACTTATATTGATGGACACTACAGAAAAATTTGTAAAACGTATTGTTAATAAATAAATTCTCTGAGACTTTATACTGCCCTTTATATTGCCAACACTAACCCTCTCTCTTTCTCTCAACAGGTATTGGTCTAGCTTTTGCTGAAAAAAGTTACTTTGTATTAGCACCTATTGTATAATTGCTCCTGTATGACATATCGCTTATTGCTCCCTGAACTCTCTGTAAGTCGCTTTGCATAAAAGTGTCTGCTAAATGACTAAATGTAAATGTAAATGTTTCCCCCCACTTTTAGAAAACACATTACAATTATATAGGCCTATGTAACTATGGGAATTATGTTTTGCCTAGAATTTGCAGGAAAACAAAAACTCTTCTTTTGAATACAGGACGTCATTAATGGCAATGTTTAATATGATGAATGTTGTTGTAAATACCTGAGATTAATTACTTGGTTGGAATTCTTTACTTTTTTTTTTTTTCCCCAAATCATTCCACTGGTAAGCGGGAACAATAATCTGCATTCATCTCACTCTGAAAAATCTGCGATTTTCAAGAAGCCATTTTGCTATTTCTGGAAAGGTCTCTTTGGATCTGGCCTTAGGGACATTGTGAGGGCATTCAAATTGTACAATTGGTGTGTGTGTTAGAAGTTATTGGGGAAACATTGTTTTTTGATGAGTCAGAAAAATGAAGCTCTTTGCACAATAGCAGGACCTAAGCTCTCTTTTGAAACATGCTGCTGAGCTGGCAGTCCTGCTGCACATTCTGCAGTAACAGCGGCTATATAAACCCCCGACAGCGGACCGACCCCCAATGTTGACTACGCTAAATCTCTCCCGCTTTAGCATGTGAGTATGGCTCGCCTCTACGCTATCAAAATCAGCATCATGTGTACCTTCATGACAGGCAAAAGTGGATTTACTATGAGAATGGATAACCCGATGCGTAACCGTGTTGACTCTCTAGAGATGGAGAGAAAGGTAGAAACTAGGTGAATTATGTAAAATAGAGGCCTTGTGAATCATTCCATGGACTGTATAGTGAAACATTTCTGGACAGTGAGGTTATTAAATGGCTTTGCGGTGTATGGTTGGAACTTGGAACGGAGTGAATTTAGCCATCACTGGATTCATTGGGCCCCTATTATCCAAGATTGCTATTAATATCCTCTGGCTTTTTAGTGGAGTGCAAAACAGCCTCAGTATGTAAATATCACATCAGAACAAGAACACTTTACCTTTGCAGTCGGACTTAAGAGTCCTAACACAATGTATTTAGCAACTACATGGTGCTCAATTGGTGCAGCCTGAGGTCATAGGTTAGATTATGAGTTCTGCTGATGGAGCCTGAGATCTGTCAGGTGAGGCCAGGTGAGGTTATATTGTTAACCATGTCTTTTAATGTCGTCTGGTAGCTGGAGAGGGCAGACAGGTGGCCATCATGAATCAGCGAGAGCAGATGGAGCAGAGGAGGGGGCAGTGGAGGATCACAGTGTGGGAAGAAGAGAACTTCCAAGGCAAGCGCTGTGAGTTTATGATGGAGTGCCCGAACATTTTGGAAAGGGATTTCCAAAAGATCCGCTCTATCAAGGTGGACAACGGCCCGTAAGTGTTAAGTGTTAGAGTAACAGCTGAGAATAAAAAAATAGATGTGTGTGTGTGTGCATATTTCAGTGTAATCTGCTCTTCACTATTTTTTATCTCAATGAAGATAAAATCACCATTGATGTTCAGTAAACTGATTTATCTCTGCAGCTGGGTGGCTTATGAGTACCCAGAGTTTCAGGGTCAGCAGTTCATCTTGGAGAAGGGAGATTACCCCTGCTACCAGGCCTGGAGTGGAAACAGCAGCTACCGCACTGAGCACCTGCTTTCCTTTAGACCCATCAAATGTGCCGTAAGTAAAATGCATCAAAGTGCCCCATTTAATTGAATTTTATTTATAGGGCATGCTATAAAGAGTGATAGAGTGCAATTGTTACCTTAAGGACCAATAACCTTTCGTTTGGGAAACCAATATTTGCCCTCTGGATATGATTTTCAGACATGATATTTTTCCTGTGCTCCCTGTAATGTCTGACTCTGACTTAAACAAATATCTTGGGGAAAAAAGAAATAACCTTACAAACCTATATTAGAATGTATTCATTTATAAGGTAATGAAGTGACAAAGGCCTACAGTCCACCTTTTGAAATGCAATGCTCCCTTATAACATTTAAACAATTAAAATGAGTGAAATGTGTACCTGATCGCTCTACCTATACTTCTAATTAATAAATGTAATATTTTTTAATAAAGAGATCTATATACTGTTCATCTGGACAATATTAAAGACAATTCTTTGCGTCCTCTTTCAACATCAGAACCACAGTGACAGTAAAATTACCCTGTACGAGTGTCAGGACATGATGGGACGTAAGTTCGAGATGTGCGATGACTACCCCTCTCTTCAAGCCATGGGCTGGTGCAGTAAGGAGGTTCCTTCTATTAAAGTCAACTCTGGAGCGTAAGTCTTCCTCCGTTTGTCGTCATATTAGTTATTCATGTCTGCACACAGCTTTAATAATTTCTCCATAATAACATGCGCTTCTTCGTCTCACCTTTGCACCTACGGCAGCTGGGTGGGCTACCAGTTTCCAGGTTACCGTGGATACCAGTATATCTTTGAGAGAGACAGACGTCAGGGAGAATTCAGGAACTATAATGAGTTCGGCACCCAGGCCCACAGCAATCAGATCCAATCAATCCGACGAATTCAGCACTAAGCCCGCCCTCACTGTTATCCTATTGGCTGCGGTTTATCTAGCGACAGAATGAGATTACATGAACCAAAGTAGGCAATAAACGTTTTTCATACTCCAGAAAATGAGTGTGCTTGTGGCCATTCCTTTGATTTATCAAATCTACCCCCAGGAAATTTAACGTTAGAGTTTTAGCTTAATATTTTAGAACATCTTAATTGACGTCAGCTTGAGGCTTTCTGAGCCTATGAACTCAAAGACGAAATTATGATGAACTTTTAGGAGTAGACATCATTAGATTCCTATTTAGGGTTTTGTCAGAAATAAACGTCAGACACAGAATGTATATTGTTCTTGTCGGATTGTATTTTATTTTCAATAAAGAAAAGCAATAAATTACGGTTGTTAGTGTTTCATCTGTTTTTTCGTTCGCTGGTTAATAGACATGTTATCATGATTATAATTTAACATTTGGTCAGAAAGTTCACTTTGAGTTTTACATTTGCTCTTTGATCAGATAAAATATGACTGGTACTGACAGCCATCGAGAGCTGTCCGCGGTCATGATAAACTACAGGGATCAAGGTTATATCAAAATATAGTTATGGTGTTCATCTCTACATACATTTTCATTCAATTAAACTATACATGAAAATAAAAGACTATGCAAATTAACCTACACGGTTGAATAAAAAAGTGCAACAGGCATCGAAACAACACATCAACACTGCCAGTTACATGTTCTCTGATACAAAAGGTCTGACTGTCAAATGCAGTATTTTGATAAGCGTGACGCTTTTAACTGTCGCGAGATGGCTGCAGCAAATATGAGTATTTAGCGCCTCTGCTGGTTGACTTTAAAAGTCACGGTGACCATAATTTTACATTATAAATACATATTTACATAGTATCATGCCATTTTCTATTAGTTGCAGAGTGTATATATTAAGTAGGCCTATACATTTTCCTGTAAATTATAAAACTAAAATCGTGCTTGTATGTAATTTCTTTAAAAGCAAAGATAAGTTCAATTAACAATCAACTAACAAATCGATAAATTAATAAAAACAGACAAATTCGCATATTAACTAAGAAATATCATCATTCAGAAACTTATTTTTATAAAATAATTTGCATATTCCAGTGCAAGGTTTTATAAGATTGACATTTTCTATTTAAAAATGTTGCCTCAAGATGGCGCCCAAACTCTAGCATTTGTGGTTGTTCTACATTCTGCGTTATAAAGAAACGATCTTATAAAATACATTGTCTGACTAATCTCATTCTATATGTTTCATAATGTCTTATTTTACATTTGCCTCTTGTATCTGTATTACTATGAATTTACTGTAAAGCTATTTTGCAACAATGCAAATTTGTGTAATAGAAACATTGTATCTGCAACTAAGGTCAACACATGAAGCAAGAGTTCAATAAACGAAGGACTTTTGTTGTCACTGCAATGACTTGGATAGTCCAACACATCTATTAGAATGGGGTGTCCAAATACTTGTGGCCACATGTAGCTTATTAAACCTTTGCACTACCCAGAGCCAACACTGCACCTGTTATGATGCTAAAAAGCCTATACCAGTCATTTCACAATTTCTTTCATTAAGAGAGTTTCATCGAGCGTAAACAACTCAAATCACTCTCGAACCATCTACCCTATCATGCCTACCTCCCACCACCCTCCACACACGCTTACAAACACAAACACAAACACCTCTGAATCTGTGTTCTCTCTGTATGCATCTATCATTAAAATGTCCTCGCTCACATCCTAAGATCGCCCCCTGTTCTATTCTCTTCTCAGGTTTTGAACAGTACCAGACGTTCCCCCTTCCTTATGTTCCTTCCCTGCTGCCAATTTATCTCACTCTTTCTCACTCTGCTGTTAGATCCACCGCTGGCTACCATGGCAACACTCAGGCAATTGTGCTAGAAGGCAGAGACAGTGATGACCCCACATGAATCATTCCTTGTTGATATGTGTTTTTCTGCCATTTACTTCTTTATTTAATTTCCATTAATTGTCACTGGTTACTGATTCTTAACTGGGACTGGTCACTTACTGCACTCCTTTTAATAATACAGTACACCTATTTACATTTCTCACAAACCTGCATAGTGTTCTAATTTTATTTTGTAGGGCACATTCTGTTTTGAAATGTTTTGTAACGTAACCGATCATCATGTGACATTGCTCTGCCCTGACTTGCCCCTTACGTACAAGTTGAATCCTGAAGATGCTGATAGAGCTTGTATTCAGGGCTTATATAATCATATCTCTCAGCTCTGAGACTTTATTCATAATTGCGCCAGGTGGGTGGAACAAACTCTAATCCCCTCTGAATCTCTTGAGCATCAGGAATGTTCCACTTGGTTCCGGAAGGCCACAAGGGGAGATAAAACACATAGATATGATCACATAAGTAACGGGGACACATATCAAGGTATTGGGTGCAACAAAAATTGGTTCAGAACAGTAGCTTCCATCCTTGCACCAGAGTCACCTGTACCAGGTGAGATGCAGTAGACTCACTTAGGCAGCTGTTGTCAAATGGGTCTTGATATCACAAATGTGATTAATATCACTACACCTACAAAAAATCTAAAGCTGCTGATTTATAATGATATCTCTTGATCCAAGTCTATTTTTCCTTATCATTATTTTGTATGAAAAAAATCAAAGCTGCATTGATGACGCCCCCTCTTTCAAATTATCTAACCGCTGTGTAGGCGAGTTGTTTTTGTTGGAAAAGTTTCATTAAAGATGTGTCAAGGGAAAAAATACTGTTGCAAGGAAATGGCATTATTTCATATATGCCTAAATGTTTAGTTTCATGGACACATCATAACAATCGCTTATTAATGACTTGAATAGATCTCAGCTCAGATAGTTCTCTTAAATGGGCTCAGCACAGCTCAAAAAAGTTCAGATCCGTCTATGAAGCTTTTGGCAATGCTTTTTTTTGGTATATTTAATGTATAAAAAGTTTGAAAGCAATCATTTCATACATGTACGACTAAATTCTGTTGTCAGTGCATCTGACAGTGTATGGTTTAGATCCATTAACGTACTGAAAATGGAGTATGTATTGACCCATATGTTATTTTTATAAAGGAATGGATTATCTCCTCCACATTTAGCTGAGTATCTCAGATGGGCAAGATGCATGCACAGAGAGTGTAAAATAATCTTCTAGCCAAGATTATCCCACACTATAGCCTGCAGTACACTGAAGATCTCATCCATATATTAAACAGTGGAATTAATAACAGAGCATATAAAGTGCAATAGTATATGGTAAACATACAAAACAAGACTAATTAAACTCTGATGGATTTAAAGGGATAGTTCCACCAATAATAAAAATGCAGTCATCATTTACTCACCTTCGAGTTGTTCCAATTTTGTTTATGTTGTGATGAACACAGAGAAAGATATTTGGAAAAATGCTTAACCAAACAGGTCTTGGATCCCATTTACTACCATAGTAGGAAAATTTAAGAAGATATTTTGAAGAATGTAGGACAGCAAACAGTTCTGGGGCACTTTTGACTACCATTGTAATTTTTTTCTACTACAATGGGGTCCAAGATCTGTTTGGTTACAAGCATTCGTCCCAATTTCTGTTTTCTGTTTTCAACCAAACAAAGACATTTTTACAGGTTTGGAGTGAATATTTTATGACAGAATTTTCATTTTTGGGTAGACTGTCCCTTTAAAACCCTAAATGAATATTATCCCAGTCAAAGATACAGTTTATACAGTTAAAGTAACACTCTTGAAATTATTACTTATGCAGTCCTAAAAATAAAGGTGCTTCCCGATCCCATAGAAGAACAAACCATTTGTCTAAATGGTTCCATAAAGAACCTTTAACATCCAAAGAACTTTTCTGTTTCACAAAAAGTTCTTTGTGGCAAAAATGTTTTACTATGGCATTGCTGTGAAGAACCCTTAAAGCACCTATATTTTTGATAGTGTATATGCAAGCTTTGTGATTGTGTATTATTGTGATTTGTATCTTTTTTACACTAACCTTGATACATTTTCCAAAGGTTTCTACCAAAAACTGTAGATATTGCATACAGAATGTAATATAGCCTAATACACTATGTTGCCTTTATGGTGTGTGTTTGTTTGTCCAAAAAATGAATGGTTGGAAAAATACAACCGAGTTCTCCAGAGACTGTTCCTACCTAACAGTTCGCAGTCATCTCTGGTAAAAATAGAAACAGAAAGGAAAAATGTAAATTATTGATTTTTGGCTTCATCCTTTCTGTCTATGGTCCCTGGATCTTGCTTCCTGCTGCTGGCGTTTCCGTGGCAACCGCATTCCTACAGCTGCATCTGTCTGGGGTTGCTATGGCTCCCAGCACACAAGTCTAAACCTACATAAACGACTTACTTAACAAGACAGAGGGTTTTACCGAGCTTCATTCACAAATAACGTTTCCTAATTTATATTCCGTGATGCATGAATATCGCCCGGGGCGATACGGTTCACACAATTTATTAAAATCCCTCCTACATCATTGTCAAGGACATCGGTTTAATAAGAAGGGTGGTTTACGCAGAAATGATACGTGCAAAACATATTTGCATAAAAGGTATTTACATTTAGGCTACACACTTTGTTTTGTTGTTAATGTTTTAGGTTTGGTGTGGACAGTGGTCAACAAACCGCGTTGTGCGACAGACCCCCGCATCTGTCTATACGTTTTTCAGCCTACGCTCGATCTGGACCGTACCCTTTTACTAATATAGCCGTTACCATAGAGACGGAGCGGAATGCGCCCGCAGAATTCCTGTGGCCCGGCAAGCGGCCGGTTCTGCAGCCCTCCGTCACAATGACACTTCTATCAGACTGCACCAAAATCCAGCCAATCAAATGTTTGAGTTCCCGACCCACGTGTTTTATTCACAAATTCTGGGGGCTCTCTCGTTTCAAACTTACTTCTTACTCGCCCAATGACTCATGCACCCCCTAGGCCATTTTCACACTGCCAAAACGTGTCTCTTGAGGACTACCTGCACTGAACAGTGTCAGTGTCCTATGAACAGAGCATAGTAAGAGTTTTTTTCGATACCAGAAAGAGTTGTTTTATTCATTGATCCATTTTAGAACGAACCATCTTATTAGTGCTATGAAAATACATTTAAATACATTACAACATGTCGATTTAAACAAATAAATTGTGCACTTAAATAATCAAACCATCTATTTACTTACGTCTGTTCTTTTATTTGACAGCCTCATTTTGCATTAAAGAAGAGCATATCTATTACTAATTTGTGTTTATCCTTTGAAACGTGATGTGTGAGTCGTGTCGTGGTTCGTTAGGCAATCGACCAAGATCAAGGTTCCCCCATATATTTCACAGAGATGGACTTACTTGATAGTTTCCATAGATACATAACCAGTGTCTTCGACGGATTATGATAGGCCTACATTACGAAACAATGCAGAATCCGGAGGCGACGTTCAGCACCACGGATAGCAACCGCTGACGAGCAAAGCAGACTGCTATTAGTTAAAAAGGCCTTTATATTCACAGAACGATGTAATCGCATTTTTAATGGACAGTTTTATCACGTATCTAAATACTGATGTATGTCTGCCAGCCCTCTTTGTCCTATGGTGACTCCTCACTGGGTAGCACAATGTAATTAGCAATTAATTATCCCGTTTTTTCTCCTCTTTTTGTGTTAGGGGTGTTTACATATTGTGTGTTGTTATATGTCAGTAGAGTATTGTTATGTAATATGGACTAATGTTTTGTGTGTCAATGTTATCTATATTCTATACCAAGAAAGTATATGATATATCATATTTTAATGATAAATACTGATGCATAAAATCGATTGAATATATCGGGAATAATTAACAACAAGGAATTCAGGGACTGGATCTGTTACAGTGCTCCTTATCCAGATTATCTTACATATGAAATCCTTTGAGTGCTCAGGAATGACACTCAGGCGAACGATCCCTACACTGTTGCTTGTAGTACTTAATACACTTCAGTGTGTAGAACTGTCAAAGAAAAACACAAGTTTAATAAATACATCCACAACGTCTACGTCTACGTGGTCGTTATCTACATGCAGTTTATGTCTTGCGGACGCCTGGCAATGTCAGCAAAATCAAGATAGGTAATGTTTTCGTGAAATAAATCAATAAAGAGGTCACGAACCGATGCATTGACCGCCCTTGCTTTTCCAATTCATAAACAAAAAAGAAGTGGCAAAGAGTCTATGAGTATTTGTAGTCATATATTTTCAAATATACAATATAAAACATTACGTTTTATACTATGACAATTGGCACATATTGACTTAAGAAAGTCGTTTTGCTGTAAAACAGTACATTCAACGTTCAGATAGACAGCATCAGGCGCCACAGGAGACAAGAGAAGAGTGTCTGTTGCAGGCCAGCACCCTGGACAGCGCAGCGTTGGTAACTACATCGTTTCTGAAACTGATAGAAAAATAAGACCCGAAAACTGACGCACAAGCTAATCATTTACATCTCTCACTGTAGCCTGGCCTCAGATAGCGTTATTTTTCTTCAAAAACCACAATGATGATACGAGTAGAATAGTTTGTAAGCATGCATTAAGTAAACTATGAAGAAACCCCAGATCGCGCTCGTGACATTCACTGCGTCTTGAAGGTTTTACTATACACATGTGATATCTTAAACCCCCTCTCATGGAGGTGAGGCGAAAACCCCCTGTCCGTTGCCATAAGCCAGCGATATAGAGTGCAACACTCTTCACACCGTCGGGCCTTACATTCATTTCACCCTCTGAGCAAGGGCATGGATATTTACCAGAGAGCTTCTCTCTCCCTTCGAAAATTTAGCGGTCCAGGTTATTATTCCATTTTCCGTTCGTGTCACTCGAGCCGCCCTCGTTCTTGAGGTCCTGGAAAACGTCGGTGAAGAAATGCGGATCGGAGTTGATCTGAAGCATCTTGGCACTCATTTTGTCAATGATCCGCAGGGAGCGCTCCCAAAACACCTCCTTGTTGGTCTCCACCAGGAAGGGCTTGAGCGGGTATGAGATCTCGTTGCCCATATAAGAGTAAGCCAAGTACAGGCAGGTGAGAAATGTGGCCTGCAGATCATACTCGCTGGAAATATCCTCGGTCACTGCTTCCCTGCAGAGCAGGTACACGAACACCAAGTTGGCAGGAGTGATAAAACCCTGGTCTTGCCAGCCTTGGATGAGAAGTGACCGATCGACGTTGCGGAACCACAGGATGATCTCATTCGGGCTGAGCTCTTTGAGTTTGTAGCACCTCCTGCACATGAACTCACTCAGGCAGCGGAGGAGCTCTCCAGTCGAGGCTTGGACGATAACTCGTCTAGGGGAGATGATCGAGCGACTGCTAGGTTGTCTTTGTACCGAGATGAGCTGTTTTCCGTTCTGGGGCGCATTCTGGGTTTGATTGGATCGAAAGCTTTTATCCGGTACGGTTGGGACAGGTACGGCGAGTGGTCCAGCCTTGGTCTTGCGCTCGGAGCCTGATTGAGACTTCTTGAGATTTTCGGTGTTTAGCTGGTCCACGGGGTTAATAATCTGTGAGACGGGTGGGTTCGGGTTTACTTTCTTGGCACTCTTTTTCTTGGCCGAGGCAGCGACTAACCGCTTCCACGTCAGAGCAGATATGAGCACCGAATGGCGCTTTAGACTCTTCTCCGTCTTCCCGCTCGCCCCGTGCCCACCGTCCGTTTTCTCATCCAGAATCCCACCCTTTCTAGATGTGGGAGAAATAGAGAGGACTGTACCCATCTTTTCAGCTGACGACCAACACCCACCGGCCTTTCGGAATGCGCTGTCTCGCCTTTCGTCCCGTTAACTGCCTCGGGAAGGTGCGACTCAAGAGTCACAGGTTTACGTCCATTTATCTTTCACTTGACCACTGAGTATACAGTGGGGAAAACAGCTGTTGAGTTGAATAGGTTACCTATGTAATAGGAGAAGCTTGCTTCAGTCACACGCGCGCGCTCCGCCACTCCTTCTGCATCCCACTGTGCGCGCAGCCTCAGACAGCGGGAGCAATGGGCAGGACTTGTAGTGTAGCCGGGCAACAAATAAAACTAAAGGTACAGATCTGTAAACCGGGATAAGCCTCCACAATCTGCCAATCCTGATGCGATGTGAAAGAACTGATGGCTGGTTTCGCCAACAAGAGAAGCTCAAAAAACACTTGTCCACACATTCTATGAGTGTGTGTATTTGGGTTAGACAGTCTCTTTCAGAATTCTATTTTTACCTACAGGTTGAGAGTATATTTTTGGATTTTGCCCAATAAAATTATGTATCTACAATTAAAATGCTTAACGTGTTTTAACAGTTGATAGCAATGATCCATATTACCACTTCTGTCTTCTCTAATTCACACCCCCAGAAAGAGAAGAAAGGAGAAAAATAAAATCACATAACATAACATAAACAATACATTGTTTTTCACACTCAATTTTTAAAACATCCCATTTCCATGATTTACATCACCCAGCCTGTTTCTTATTATTTAAGCACACCATATTAAAATAAGAAGGTCATTTAAATCCTTGATGGTACAGGTGAATCACAGTAGCATTAAACGCATTTGCAGCATTAAAGAGCCATGCTCATGCTCCACCTTGTGGACATTCATTTGTATACAAGCATTAGATAAAACACACGTTTGTAGCATCAACAGGGTGGGCAGGGCCACTGAATTACAGTTTAGAGAATATTCCCCTGTTTATCCTAATTGCTACAAAAACAGATAACGCAGAATATGTGCAGGTGCAAATGTTTTTACAGATACCATAAAATAATTCCTAGAAAATGTAACAGCAATCGTTTGTGTAATGACGCCATTCTCGGAGCTTGGTTTGAGAAGCAACTAACAGTTCAGCACCTTGGACAGTACAGATGACTGTTGGTCTCCAGAGACAAAACGAAAGTTCTAAAATCTTCAGGGTTTGTGTTTTTGTCTTAGATTTCATTCACATTGCCAGATTAGTTTTAAATGTTTTCAATTAAAATTGAGGGGGAAAATCTTTTTTTAGGCATATTTGTAACAGTCGTCACACACCAGCAGGTGGCAGTGTGAAGTATGAGCAAATCATTCGAACTGGCCCTGTCTCCCACTTGATTAATGGGATAATTAACTCTATATTTTTTGCAGTAGGACCAGTGGACCATTTAATTCTGTAGGATGAAATAAACACCTGTTTTAAAATGCCACTGTTTTAGAATGCCCAAAAGAAGCTTGTATAAAAATAGAATGCAATGCTTTCCCAGCAAGCTCCACTAGTGGCGCTATACTAATGTTTTAATCCTCCAGATTTCCCATTTATAGTTTCCATGTAACCCTGAAGACTTGTTCGGGTGTGTTTGGTTTAATTTGGAACAAAACTTTGCAGGATAGTGGTTCTCCAGGAGCTGGACATAAAACCCTTGCCACAGGTGTGCTTTAAAGACAGACGGGGTCATCCTTTCTCACAGAACATCTTTGGCACTGAACCACGCAGCACCAGTGAAATTGACACAGACAGTTTTCTTCATATTCCACAGTGTATTCTGCAAATCCTCTACCGCAGCACAGTGTGTCACAGCCTCCTGGCCCTGTCTCTGTGCTGTTACACAGACGACCCTGTGTGCCCTCTGCCCCTGTCCTCTGATTGGGCTGGCAGAAGTCAGGTGACTCGACTGAATAGATGAGACCGTTTGCATCCAGGGCTGGAGCATCCAGATCGACGGAAACAAGGGATTTACCATCATTCCCTCCCATCACTTGGACGGCTGTATAGAATTTTTGCATGATGTGGTCACCGACCTGACGGAAGAGAGGCATCTTGTTCCAGCAGCTGTGAAGAGTGCAGGAACCAGAAAGGCCATGACATTTACATTCTGCACGCATCTGTATCCGTACGGCCTGTATCCACACAGACATGCAAGACAAAAGAGCAAGAAAAGTGTTTCACAAACAGAAATCTAAATTAAATAAAAAATTAAATCATTTACTCCGATTCTTGTCATTTCAAACCTGTATGACTTTCTTTTTCTGCAGAACACAAGAGGACATATTTTGAAGAATAGAACTTAACATTGGCTGGACCCGTTCACTTTTGTACAATCTTAAAAATAAAGGTGAAGGTTCTTCACCGTGATGCCATAGAATAACCTTTTTTGTTTCCACAAAGAACCATTAAGTCAAAGGTTCTTTAAAGAATCTTACTTTTTTGTAATCTAAAGAACTTTTTGTGAAACAGAAAGGCTCTTCAGATGTTAAAGGTTCTTTATGGAACCAAAAGGTTCTTCTAAGGCATCGAAGAACCTTTTGAAGCACTTTTTGAAGTCAATGGGCAATGCCTTTATCTACTAACATTCTTCTAAATATCTTCTTTTGTGTTCGGCAGAAGCAAGAGAGTAATACAGGTTTGAAATGACAAGAGGGTGAGTAAACTATCCCTATATAATATAAATAGGTTTGAATGAGATCGTTTTAAAAGGTTCATTTGAGCTAGCAGTGCATACGTTGGATTGAAGTGACAGCCAAATGCATACATGTAAAAGCAAAAATAAGTAAAAATCGGTGTACATTTTGGATTCATGTATACTTCAGATTTAGAGACAAAAGATGGGTTAGATGATCGGAAAAAAATCTTCGATATTTTACTAATATAGTGAAACAAACGTGAGAGTGCATGCGTAATACATTGCTATGCATGGCTCATTGGATTTAAAAAAAGTCTCAATTCTAAATGAATAACTGCAGATCTGAACACAAATCTCAACATAATAATCTAAACCAGAGGTTGGGTTGAGAATTATAGTAGACAAAAACCCATAGGGCATATTTGAACAATTTTTACTTTTAATGACCCCTCAGGTTTAAAATAAAACATCAAAATAAGAGTGTATAGAACAAAATGGCACAAAACACTAAACTTGGTTATGGTATTTATATGTTACTAAATTATTAAAAGCTAATTACAACGTATCATATTTGTGCAAAGAAACAACCTTAATATACCTCACAGTAAATTAACCATATCATACAATTTTAGAAGCTACAAATTGACAAAAATATTTTGTATATATTTTCTGCATAGTCTACGCCCCCTAAACTCTTCTCAAACATACATAAAGCTTATTTTAACCTCTAAGCACAACTATGCAACATGCACACATTTTAATTGCTTTGATAAAATGTTTGAAAAAATATCACATCAGTATATATTTGTAAAACAGCTAGTACAAAAAGGTTTTTATTCATACCTGCCTTCCTGCCTCATTGTTGTGCCGGTCAATAAGTGTCCTGATGTCATTTTTGCTTTTACGCTTCATGGCGTCCATGAACAGACAAGACTTCTCATAACCAAAGTCTGCATCATCTCCACATCCTCCCCATTCCCAGCGCCCGTATCTGGCAGGTGAAGTCTGGTTGTATGTCTCCTCTGCCAGACGAGATTTAGTGGAACCCTGAAGGGTCACACAGCCACACTGTGGCAGCTCTCCCTGACTGCAGGCTTGTGTTACTGCATGCATTATCCCAGCAGCTGTGATGGCGTACATGAACGCAGTTTCTCGGATATCTAGGAACAAATAAAATATGTATATGTATAAGTATTTTTCGTAAGGGCTTTGTCTGGGACCAACTTTGTAGAATTATAATCTTTATACCTGACATCTTATTTCAGTGCAAATCCCTTCTCCCATTTCTAGAGCACCTTAATATCTAAAGAACACATTCCTCACACATCTTTGTTGTCCAGACCTGCTTACCTTGAACTGCCAAAATTTTTTTCCTATTACTGTAAAGGATTCCTTCAAGACACACATTCTTGGCATCAAATTTACATGTACACATTCACAACTGACAAATTACTGAGCTTTAGCTTGTCACATTCGGTTATAAAACTATGTACTCGAATGACAGATAAAATTACTTTCATGATGAGAAGCTTTATCTCAGGTGTTATTCCGACACATGCACTACAAGGTATAAACCTACTAATAAAAGCAAACAAGCACAAGCTTTGCCTCACACTATCATCTACATCCTGAACTAGATTTCAAGTAAATAGGCCCCGGGTCAAATTGACATAGAACACAATAGCCCTCTGATGGCCATGTGGATTACTACATATTGTAAACAAGTTTATTTACGCTTTGTTTTTTATGATGCCATCATTGTTTATTACATCGGTAGTTCCAAGAATCCTAACAATAGTATAACAGCCTTAACTAACTCAACATGTCCTTAACAAACTAGTAATGACTTATCTCAATACAGGCCAAGCATCATCTGACATGTCAAAAAGACCCAGCCAAAAAACAAAAAGCACACGGTTTTTCTGGGAAAAAGGCAGATCTGATTACTGGGATCTTAGTAAGCATCTTAGCCATTGAGGGTTCTGTAATGTTCTAAGGAATGATGACTCCAAGATATTTGAAAATAATTTAAATGAGCTAAGGCTGAAGGTCTAAGGAATCGCCTTCATCCACATTCAAAATCAGTTGAGTTTCACATGTGTAAATGGATTGTAGCAATACTCACCTTGTTGGAGGATTCTGGCCAGGTTTCTGCTCTTGCTGGTGCAGTTCCAGCGATTATTTTGGAACTGATGTTGGCATTCTCGCATGCCGAGCCTGGCACCTTTTGCCACTTCCTGAATGATCTCAGGGTGAGACTGGCACAGGTCAGCATGTCTGCCTAGGAGAGGTCTAGACCTACGACAAATGCTGTTGGGGTCCATTACTAAAGGGTTGCCAATCACCCTGTGGTTCAAGAGAAAGGCATAAACAGCATAGGCAAGCAAATACATGCATGTTTTTCTTTTTTCAGGAAGACAATCTTGACAAATATCAAGGCCACCCCAAACTTAACAAACATGAGTCCATACGCAAGTTACATGGAGAATAATACTAATGATTAATTAAAATAATTATTATATGACTTAATCTTTGTTCACACTAAAAAACGATAAGGAATATACAACATCAAATGTAATGTTTTTAATTCGACAAAAGTATGGTGAAACTTTGTTCGGTTCGAGATAAAAAATATGCCATTGTGTTAGTTTATGATGACAGCCTCCAGAAATGAACATATCTGCACGCAAGCAGGCGATTTTCTCCTGATTTCTCCCCAGCTTTGATCCCTTGGGAACTTTTCACACAAGAACCGTGCCCAGTCTCTTAAAAAATGTGCGTCTTTCACAAACCAGTTCTATCACATCTTTCTTTTGTTATTATTTAAGAGGCCCGTTGAACCTGCTACAAAGTCATAAATTATTGTAGTAAATTCTTTGCTGAAGCAAGATGTAATCATCTGTATGGGTCGCGCCCTCTCTTACTGACTAAGAACTACAATTTGAATTCGAATGAACTTATTCCATTTTAAACTCGTTTATGACCTCCAGAAATACTGCATTAGTATTCAGATATTTTTTTTGTGCAGATAGCCTAAATTAGACATAAAGCCAATGACATTAAGAACTTACCTCAGCAGAGATGTAAGGGCCGCGTTTAAGACAAAAAGTACCAAAAGAATGTATTTTTGCTCTATGTGCATCATCCAGGGATTGAGATCCGATAAAATCTACCTGAAACTATCCCACTGAGGAGTCCGGTTGCCGTCGAACCTTAGAATTGGCGTCATATCCTGACGGAGAACATGAAAGCGCGTAATTGACACCTGTACGCAACTAAAAGTAATGAAATATGAATTTTGCACGAGACGCGAGGGTTTAATCCTGGTATTAATTCCTCCTGAATTACAAAACAACTGTCATTACCATAATCACGCGCAGTGTCAGTGCGCTCGCCTTCACAGCGTAGAACCCACATTTCCAAACAGGGAGTCTATCGTATCTTATTATCTATTGGCACGCGCGCATCCCACCCCACTGACGTAATGTCAGAAACATCCCCTGTCCAAAAAGTTCAGGGGGTTGTAAACAATCAGTGCAGAAACCCTACCTGACACTTATTCAGTTTGTGTTAACCCCTCAAGCCACAATTTGATTTAAACATTGAAATTATTCCCATTTAAACTTGTTTTGTTTGTTTTATTTTTCGATTTCATCAGGTCTCAAATTTATATTAGTGTTATGATATCCAGCTGTCCTGTTCTCCGGCGTGTGTTGTCTTTGGCAATCATTGTGGCCCCACAGCTAAATATGCTATCAGTCAGAATCTGTAATGAATTGCAAAAGCCCATGCCAAATCTCAATCATTCTCAACAGGGTAAAGCAGAATTAATCTCAAATTGACTTTGCTGTATCATCTTCTTGTTAAAGAAACTTGTTTATAACATAAAACGTACATAAAAATAGGAAATTCTCATGTGTCTGTAAATGTAATTTTAGCAACATCATTTATTCATCAAGATTTATCAAGATACAGAGGTCATAAAACATGGTGCTACAAATCATTATATACATTTACTAATTTCGAACAAACTCAGCATTGCTTATTGTCCTAATCAATGACATGTTGGTCACCATCTAATGCATGACTGGCTGTTGTTCTAAAAGATTTTTGTTTAGTTAAAAGGAAACGCCATAATAAATAACATTGTGTCAATAAATCAATCAATGTTTTGAATAATTAATTTGTTCAATTCATTGTATGAAATTTTTACAGCAAAACACAACACAGCCTTATGTAATTATTACACACAAATCTCAGGAAGGAAGCCTACAATAAAAGCTTCTGTCGCTTCTCGGGGTCCAGAAAATAACTGTGGGTGTGTTGAGGGGGCAGTGGCCTTTGTGACACATGTGATCTGGGCTTTCCATAGGAGGCGGTGACATTGTGATATTATTTGGTAAACAAAAATTCCTTGCGTTTATTTCAAAAAGAGTAAACAGCCTCAGTGTTCAGATGAAAACTGGAAGATGTGAATGGACAATATCTGGCTCAGGGCCTGTATGGCTTACAGTGAATACAGTATCTGTGGCACAAGACAAATATCTCTGTCCACTCTGACCTACAAATTTAGCCCTGTTGTTTCTCTCATTAGCCATATTTGGCTGAAAAACTGACTTGGGAGAAAACTGTGTATCCTTGATGTATTAATAAGGGATCACATTTGTTCATTTGGTTCCTTGATACCTTGAAATTACACCTCAAAGTAGGTTATTTTAAATAAAATATCACATTTCATATACAGTATATGACTTTTGTACATGCAAAACATATTTCCAAATTATCTCTCAGTATGAATCTGTGTTTATTCTACATCTTGAAAATTACAGAATGTTGAAAACCATCAATTCACCTTTACAAATAGCATTCATAGACCTTAAACGCAAACATATTTGCATCTATGAAATAAATATCATTATAATTTTGATAAAAAGAGTTTTTTTTTGAGTTACTATTTACTACCACCTAGTGGACAAAGAGAGGCGTTACAAGTTTCAGTTTTGACATTTTTTCATTTATAATTAAAGTAATACAGTTTTATTATGTTAATCTTAGTTTAACATATTAGATGATAGCAGATGAGATGTCAGGTCAAGTGAGTAAGGGTCAGATAATTCCCAGTACAAGAAGACAATCCTGTACTGGAACAACCACTGGAAGATAGGCCCTGTTTCTTTAAAGTAGGCCTGCTAGTAAAATGGGTACTGTCCCCGATTTTTTTGAATTTGGAAGAATTATTCATATTTGCTTTTACAGAAAGTCACGTATTCTATAAACAATCATGTGTGTTTAAACGTCAGAATCTTACCAGCCAGAGGAGGGCGCCATTTTCCGCGTTTGTCTTGTTAGTATTCTGGATGATTTGACAATCAGGTGCCCACCAATGATGTGCGATTCTGTTGTTTAGACCTTATAGATCAAAGTTATGTAAGTAGTTCATTCCCTTTTTTAAAGAAACCACACAGTACTGAGAAATATTGTCTCCTTTCTGACAACCATGAGAAGAAAGCTCACAACTTTCCTCAAGTTAACTTCAGGCATGCGGTACAAGGAACAGCTGTGACGCTCCAGTGGAGGCATAATGACAGAGAGAGACTTAAGAGAGCTGTGATTTTGTGTAGTACCGTGTGTGTGCATGTTTAAAGTCTGAGTGAATCATGGTTATTTTCTTTACGGCCTGTCGGCTGCTAAATTAGTACAATTATACCCACTGAATTTTATTTTTGTGACTGATTTACCTGTTTGTGCCCCATCCTGGCATCGTGTTATCCTGTGGTAGGCTACAGCTTCACACTTACCGTTTAAAACGAATGATCGCCCTCTAGTGTGACAAAGAAAATTATTCTGAAGTCAAAAGCTGTTTCTATGCAATATTTTAGGGCTAACGACCAAATTCACTTTTTACACCTAAATTATAGCTGCCACTAATAATAGGTTACAACTGCCCGGGTTGCGGTTTTGCTTATGGCCCCTCCTCCTGGCACGCATCTATCCAATTGCAGTAATCAGCGCTTCGGATTCTGCTTTGACTGACGTCTGGTTGGTACAGGGCGGAGTCTGAAGCTCTGACACGTCAGAAGGCAACAGACTCTGTCACGTCTCCCGAAATCATAGGTGTGTGGAGAGAGCGGCATTATTGACGAGTTTGCAAGCCTCAGTTGCCCAAAAGCATCCCGGTTAAGGAGCAGACAATTCACTGTTTAAAGGCGCCGACTGAAAGAATGAGACTTTCAATGCTGATGTCTCTCATCAGGCCGACCGGGCCGATTATTGTGGGCATCTCTCTGGGATTCACTTTGAGTCTTCTCAGCGTCACCTGGGTGGATGAGTCGTGCGACTCTAACTGGACAGGAGCCACCGCCGAGATGCTCCTAGCGCAGCCCCCGGGCAGCTTGAAGGGGGCCCGTAAACCTAGTTCGATATCCACCGGCACCACCGACAACGGAAATATCGAAGGCGAATTTAATCCCAGAATAGTGCCTTACAACAAGCCTGCCCAACAAGATCCTCCGAAAAAAGTTTTTAGGTAGGTGGCAGTGGTTTTATACGAAACACACCCCAAGTGTAGTCATTTGCACGTAGCCTTTTTTAAGCGTGCGTAGAGATTGTAAGTGATTTGCAAATGCAATGACCTGCTTTTTATAAAAACATTGTTTAGCATATAGGGTCGTTTATTGCAAGAGGGCTTATTGCATTTTTCCCCCGTCATATTATAAACACGGACACGTGAGTTATTCCGGTTGCTCTGTTCATATTCTGGGGGTTTTAATAGCAGGTGATTTAATGCTAGCGGTCTAGAATAGAGCCTTGGCCTCTCGACGTGATGCTGTGATGTCACCAGGTCACATAAAGGGAGCTGTCAATCACGGATCAGCTTCAGTAATCTGAATTACGAGCAACTGCCTCAACATGTCAACAACCACAAAAAACGACAGATTTAATTGATTTATGTTTAATTTCCCATTATATCTGACAACATTTTTACATTTTTTATGTAGTTTTATCTAGGCTTTGTCGTTCCCATATGCTGATATTTTTTTTCGCAAGCATGGAAACATTTTGTGTAGTCTCTTTAAATATCATAGTGACCACCTCGGTCAAGCTCCAGGCTGTATAAAATATGAATCATACACTATTCCAGGTCGAACCAAACAGCTTTTGTATGGAACAGAAAGGAAATTAAAGGGGTTTTATGGCGCGAATACGCATTTTTCTGTGTCTTTGTTGTGTTATAAGTTGCCCATGCATGTATTAGACATGTTAAATTGCCAAAATTAAAGTGTCGGAACAAAAGATACATTCTATCCAAAAGCGAATGCTCACCCAGACCTGCCTGAAACGCCTCGTGTAACCACACCCCCATGAATCTACGTCAGTTCGTGGTATGATTTGACTAAGACCGCCCAAATGTATACGCAATAAAGTGGCCGTACCTGTCAGTACAATTGCTTTGGAACCCAAATATGATAAGAGGCGTTACACTTCCGTCACACGCTTGCCGTATTCGACCAATCACTACGCACTGGTTAACTGGCCAATCATAGCACACCTCGCTTTTCAGAGCGATGAACTTTGTAAAAAATCAGCGTGTTTCAGAGAGGCGGGGCAAAGAGGAGATACAAACATGAAAGGTTTGTGGAAAATACAGCGTTTTTAAACCTTAAATCGTGTATACACATTGCATTACATCTAAAACAAACAATAATATTCGTTTTAGCCATGTCATATGACCCCTTTAAATTATTTAAAAAAAATAATGTGAATCATACTTGTTAAGATGTAAAATCACCTCAAGTTTGACTTCATGAAGGCCTAAATTTCAATCTGCTCCTCAGGCAAAGCTATTTTATGGCTTCAGAAGACTCTGACTACCATATAAGTTGTGGTTCTTTATAATCTACTTTTTTATATAATACTGCCTGTACTTTCTCCACTATATGAACTGTTACTTTATAGAAATGCTTGTGTGAAGATTCTTCAAAAAAGCGAGTAACTGTACTCATCTTTTCTCTTAGAGCCAGGTATGCCAGCACAGAGCTTGGAATACGTGAGCGTCTCTTTGTTGCCGTATTTACCTCCAAAACCACCCTGGGCACATTAGCTGTGGCCATCAACCGGACCCTCAAAAACCACCTGGATGGTCGCCTCATCTTCTTCACACCCACACGCAACCGCAAACTCCCTCACGGAATGTTTGTGGTTGCCCATGAAGAGGAAAGTCCAGTGCCGAACATGTTCCAGTCCATCCGATATCTTCTAGAACACCACATTGCTGAATATGATTGGTTCTACCTTGCTCAAGATGATACCTATACGCAGCCCGAAAGGCTGAAGACCCTAGTGAGCCATCTTAGTATGGACCTTCTGCTTTACATGGGACTCCCAGGAGAGTTTATCGGAGGTGAGACGAAAGGCAAGTACTGCCATGGTGGACCAGGATTTCTGCTGTCCCGTGCATTGCTTCTTAAGCTGCAGCCTTTTTTGGACCATTGTAGGACTGATATCATAAGTGTGAGACCTGATGAGTGGCTCGGTCGGTGTATCATTGATTATGCTGGCACCAGCTGTGTGGACGAATATGAGGTAAGTGGTAATGATTAGTTTTATAAAAAAAATCATCACCTTTTTTTCCCCAAATGCAGAAATTGCATCACTGATGCAGGGAAGAATCATAATTGTCAGTTAAATTTGTCAGATCCTGAGATTCCAAAATGGCCACAAGTTAAAATAGTTTTGCAGGGTAAATGTGGCTGAGAGAGCTGTTTGCTTAAGTAAGATGGGGGGGGGGGGGTGATGGTGGTGTTAGTGGGGGGGATTGCAGGGGGTTCTGGGCCTCAACTATATACAGATGATCCTAGAAAACTCTCAAAACAAGCCTGTGTTGATAAAGTAAACTTTTCACGTAGCTGGTTTCCCTTAGTTGCCTATATTTATGCTAGTCACAAATGACTGTATTTTCCACCCGGGGTCTCTAGTTTCGACAGGAAACCACATTACTCAAGAGTCCATGCTTTATTGAGAGGGCAGGCTGTTTCTTATTGGGGGCCTCAATGCAACGGGGAGCCCGAATGATCAATAGTTCACAGTATTTTTCGAGCTATGAGGCAGGTACACTTACACACTGCAACAAGCTCACAGTCATGGGAAAATGTTCTGCATATGTTCAAAACATGTATTTCTTATACTCTGGCCCAGAGACAGGATGAAATGTATAGTGTGTGCTATTTAATGTGTCATGATTGTGATAAGCAAGTGCATGCAAGTATAGCATTTGTGAGAGTTAAAGGGACTGTTCACCCAAAAATTCTGCCATGATTTACTCACTCACTAGTTGTTCCAAACCTGTATAAATGTATTTGTTTGGTTGAACACAGAGAAAAGATATTTGGACGAATGCTTGTAACCAAACAGCTCTTGGACCCCATTGACTACCATAGTAGGAAAAATGACAGTGGTAGTCAAAAGTGCCCAAGAACTGTTTGCTGCCCTACATTCTTCAAAATATCTTCTTTTGTGTTCAACAAAGTTCAACATTTTTTCCTACAAATGGTAGTCAATGGGGTCCAAGAACTGTTTGGTTATAAGTATTCTTCCAAATATTTTTCTCTGTGTTCATCAGAACAAAGAAATGATCCCTTTAAAGGGTTGGTGCATTTAAATTTTTTTAATTCTGTCATTATTTATTCATCCTCATGTTGTTCAAAACCTAAATATGAGTTTGTTTCTTCTGTGGAAACTTAAGAGAAGATATTTTGAGAAACGTCTTTTGTTTTTTCATGTCCACAATGGAAGTCAAAGGGGCGAATGTTTTTAGATTTTCAGCGTTCTTCAAGTGTGTCTTCTTTTGTGTTTTGCAAAGGAAGGAAATGTATTAATTATTATTATTATTACAGTGAATAAATAATGACAGAATTTTTATTTGGGGGTAATCCATCCCTTTAAATGAGATTAAATGGGGTCTCATTAGGGGAGTCATGGCATTTCAGTGAAGACCTTTGGATCCCAAATAGTCGGATCTAATTGGATTCAGGATTAAAATATTCGATCTATCTGTCCAACCACGTGCGTCCTACATTTTTAAACAGAATGAAGTACTTGATGGTTAATTCATCACTGATAAATTTACAGGAAGAACATAATGAATGCTGCAAACATCCTTAAAGAAACGAAAATCACTGACTCTTTAAGTGAGCTGTCAGTCTTGAGCGGGGTAACATATCATTAAAATAGTTTGCAGATGTTTCAGAGAGGTACGGAAACGCAGTGACCTGAACATAAAACATCATTATTTCACACAGACCTTTGCATGCTGTTTAGATCCAACATGAGGCAAGTGACCGTCCAAACACCAGGGTTAAGTTCTACCACTGCTGAGCCAAAAAGTAAATACCTTCCTGTTCTCGGCAGGCCAGCTGCAGACCTGCTGAGATCTGTTAAGTTAATAGGCATGAATACAACAAGACATTAAACAGCATTACTGCAAACGTTGCAGGGGTCTCCCAAACAAAATGAACCCAGAAGAGTCGTCCACCGGTGGTGGGTGAGGAGAGAGCCCCCTCTTTATTGTGTACAGCAATACACAATAAAGCGCTATATAAATGCCTCCTTCATTCATATGAAGAATATGGATAAAAACTTGCGATGGGCCAAATGTTGCTAAAGCAAGTATAAAACACAATAATGTAAATATATTGAAGTACATTTAATATACAATATTTATTTACAGGGGCTAAATTATCATTCTTTTTCATCACTTAAATTGGACCTTCTCACGGTGGAGAATGATGGATTTCAGAATGCTATTACCGTTCATCCTGTGACCAGTGCAGAACTTATGTATCGTCTTCACAAACAATTCTCAGAAATAGAACTGCAGAGGACCTATGAAGAGATTGAGAAACTGCAGGTTAGTACATATTACATTATTTACAAATGCATACACATTGTGCACAAGTTACAAATACTTACTAGCCTTGTGGCTAATAATCTTAGCTTTTTTACTCAATATCATAAATAAATAATTATCTAGTTAAAGTTATGTTTACTTATAAAAGTATGATTAACCATGCAGTCCCACTACATATACAGCCACAGAAAAAAACCTTTTTGTTTTCTGTGAACTACTAACAATATTTCTCCCAAGTTTAAAATAAAAATATTGTTTCTATTTGCATGTTTTTGCAGACAATGAAAACTGGAGAAACAGGTTAAAATAACAGAAAAGATGCTTTGTATTCTTTCTGACCTTAAATACTGAAAGAAAACAAGTTCATATTCACTTTAGAGCAACAGTTATATTTGTACTTAATGTATGTGTTTCTGAAAATTCAAAAATCACTTTTTTACATGATAACCTCGATCTTATCAGTTTCCATGTGTCTTGTCATTCTGTCAGTCTTTCACATTGCTGTTGGATGATTTTTTGGCACTCCTGAGTTTTGATTTAGTTGAAATTCAACAGACACTGGACTGGAATGGCCATAATATACCAATTAAAATGCTGATTTAAAATAAAATATAAATATTTTTCGCAGCTGTATATTGATTTTGCAGTTATAACTACATGTGCAGTTTTCATGTCTCTTACCTTTGCCCCATAGTCAGAGATCAAGAATGTCAGCGAAATGGCTGTGGATGGAAACAGAAGTGCTTTGTGGCCCATCGGCATCCCACCGCCCTTTGAACCCAAGAGCCGCTTTGAAGTACTACGTTGGGACTACTTCACGGAAGAGCATCTTTTCTCCTGCCTGGATGGTGCCCCCAAATGCCAGCTCATTGGCGCTGATCGTGATGATGTGTCTGACGTCCTCAGGGTTGCATTGGAGGAGCTCAATAAGAAATACAACCCTACTGTACAAATGAGCGCTCCCCGTCTGGTGAATGGCTACCGACGCTTCGATCACACACGGGGGATGGAGTACACCCTAGACCTTCAGCTCCAAGCCACGTCAGAGTCTGGCCACCAGAAATCTATTGCGCATCGCGTACACCTTGTGCGCCCCCTCAGCCAGTTAGAGATCATCCCCATGCCCTACGTCACTGAGGCTACACGAGTACACGTTCTCCTTCCTCTTAACAGTTATGAGTCTCAAGTAGCGCTGCGATTCTTAGATCACTGTTCCTCCAACTTGTTTGAGACCGGTGAGAACGCTGTTCTCAACCTCCTGTTTATTTACGAACCAGCTGAGGCTCAAAAAGTAAGCGCGGATGATGTTTTTGCAGATGTCAAAGCTAAGGTCGCCGCCATAGAGAACAGGTATCCCAGCGTGAAGGTGTCATGGATAAGCATTAAAACAGAAAGTTCTGATGTCCTGCGAATCCTAGACATCGTATCTAGGAAGCACCCGGTGGACACGCTCTTCCTCCTCGTCACTGCTGACACAATACTCAATTCGGAGTTCTTGAATCGCTGCCGCATGAACGCCATCAGCGGCCGGCAGGCTTTCTTTCCCATCCACTTCCAAGATTTCGACCCCCGTGTTGCTAACCCGGATCAGGCGCCCCCTGTGTCGCAAGACCTGGTTAGGGAGGCAGGTCACTTTGACCGCAACGTCTTCGAGGAAGCGTGCTTTTACAATTCCGACTACATGTCGTCACGCACACAGATGGCTGGGGACTTGCAGGAGAACGAGGAGCTGCTGGAGAATTTGGACTTGTACGACATGTTTGTGCAGTACTCGGGACTGCACGTGTTCCGTGCCGTCGAGCCTGCTTTGCGTCAGGGATACCGCAACCGGACCTGCGATCCGCGGCTAAATGAGGACGTGTTCCACCGATGTCTCCAGAGCACTGTGGAGGCTCGGGGGTCGCGTTCTCAGCTGGCCATGCTAATATTTGAACAGGAGCAAAGCAACAGCACCTGAGGAGCTACCCAGAATGTAACAGGGGTGTATTTGTGGAGTGGATAAATGCGAGTAGCACTAATACTGCTATTCAACATCTTCAAATCAAGTTTTCTATTAAAAGACTTCTGATTCCCACTCCGGCTGTGTTTAAATGTAAGGTGAGATCTTGCTTTTGTGGATTCAGTATCTTACTAAATCTAAGCAGAAGGAAACTTCAAGAAACGTTTAAAGACACACCTCTTCCGTGAGCACTTGAATTACAACTATTAATGCACTAAAAACATTCTAAAAAACTGTTATCATCTCACTTTGATCTCTCCTTTGACCTTGTGCTTGGAGAAACGTTGCATTTTAACTACTTGGAACGAATGGCTTTTGGAGTCGGGATTGAGAATGTGAATAGATTTCTTCGCAAATGACTTGCTCTGCATGTTTTATTGTTGCAGCGGCTTGAGGAACAGCAGATGTTTTCAGCAGAACTGGACATTTCAGAAAGGGACATTGTTTGAAACTGTTCCCACGAATTATTTTGTGCATTATTTCAGTTTTCTGAATCCGCCCATGTCAGAAATGCATTCCAGTCTTCCACCCACACGTCCTTTCCTCTCTTAGCTGTGGCTGTCTGGGGCAGCGTAGCTATACAGTCCATGTGCAAATCTGTGCCTTTAAATCTGAAATGGATCTCACTTATGCAACCAACCTATAAAACGCACCCTTTTTGCACATAAACCAAAGTACTTTTATAAAGTCGTTCTTTCACTTTTTTTGTGTTTGTTTTGCTTTTTTTTGTTTAGCAAAAGATGTTTGGGAGAAGAGTTCTCACGTGCTGTAATGAGATTAAATTATGTTTACAGTACGCACCATGCTGCCGCTAACAGAAATGTGATCAGAAGAGAGGAGATCAAAGCAACACAGAATAATATTCGGAAGAATTCTTGTAAACAAACATTTGTTGGCCACCGTTGACTACCATAGTAGGAACATTTTTGTTGTCAATTTCTTTGTTCTCTTAAGGTAGGAAAGCAAACAGTTCTTGGGCACATTTGACCATTGTACATTTTCTTACTATGGTTGTCAATGGTGGCCAGGAACTGTTTGGTTGCAAGCATTCTTCCAAATATCTTTCTCTGTGTTTATCAGAACAAATAAATGTATACAGATTTGGAACAACTGGAGGGTTGATATATGTAAAGTAAATGATGAAAGAATTCTTATTTTTGGGTGAACTGTCCCTTTAAGAGGCTCTAATTAGGGTGACCATATGAGCCATTTCTCCAGGACGCGTCATTGCCAGGATTCGGATGCGTCTTCCGGGAGTCACATTTGTCGACCGCATACGTCATCGAAGTTTATTATTTCAGGTTTTATTTGATAAGGGAAGCCGTTTTATTTCAAGGTAAGAATGACTACAATGAACTACAAAGATTTTACGTCTTAAGCGATGTTAAATGTTAATTCGATAATGCTTTTTTTACTGAAATATGAGAACCTTAATGACGTATGAGGTTGACAAATGCGACGGAAGACGCACCCAAATCCTGCCAAGGACGCCTCCGGGAGAAATAATTCCATATTTGTTGAGGGTCTGTCAATGAACATTAGGTGATTTTAATTGAATAATGGTTTGTCATGTGTGATCACATAGTGCTCCACAGTCTCTACATTATTTGTTCTTAAATTGCATGAACTTGATGCATGAATTTTGTGTTTATTTTTAGATAGGCTGGTTTTTATAATTCATGTGTTGTTTTAGTTGTGTCCACTAGATGGCAGTTAAACCATCTTTTTGTCATTGTCCTCATGTGGAAATTCAACATATTCATTCAGAAGAATCTGACATATGACCAGTTACCAATAGGTTATTCAAGAAAATTATGTAAAAAATTTTAGTTTTATTTATTTGGACAGCTTTTTATATGCAGTGAGTATTATTGTGTTCCAGACTGAATTTTCTCAGTCAGATTTGTGACAGGGTTGAATTGATGGTAAAGGACATTCGTAAACGTCATTAAAAGTTTCACTGTATTTGTATTTGAATGTGCTTGTATTTAAATAAAAAAAATTGATCTCTCACTCGTGAACACTGATTTTCATTCAAAAGGAATTATTGAAAGTTTTTATTTTATTTTGACCGAGAGATGATTTCAGCGAACGTTGTGCTCCAGCTTGGTGTTTCAAACCCAGAGACAGACTGTTCCATTATAAGAACTACAGCACAATGCAAAAAGTTACATAAGTCTGAACAGAACAGAACACCTACTCACAAAGAGACGAGTGGCATATTTTAGCTATTCACCTCCAGGGAAGTCTCATTACGTTCTTAAGAAATGAAAGAGGTGAAATGGTGCGTGCGCTGTACAGAACATTACCACAGAAAAATCTCTTAACATTTGCGCTTTCTTGTCGATTCTGTTTGACCTCATGACTTTCATTCAGTTCCTGTTTGGAGGGAATATTGGATTTACATTTGGAAATGAGGTCATTTATGTGTGATCTCTGAGTTCTTAAAATCCATGCTAGGTCCACACCCAGAATAAAAGAGCCTAAATGGATATGGAGCAAAAGACAGAGAATAAAATCTGATGGAACAAAAGCACACGTGTGGCTTCTTCATATTGGAACAATGAGAACAGTTTGCTCTGATACATTGCGACCATTTCCGAGGTCTTGGATCAGACTTTGGCTGTAGCTTGTATAAGTGAAAAAATAAATTAAATGTATCAGATGAAGAAGGTCCGTTCAGGAGCCCAGTTTCAAGTTCATTGGTATGAAGAATAAACACAGAGAAACAGACTCTTAGCAAGCAAAGTCCTGCTGTTCCTCAGGCTGTGCGTTGTGATGGTTTGGTAATATTGATGTTCGATGTGCACTGTGTGGTTGTACCATTGCTACATCATTGGCTGCCTGTAACAAATCACATGAAACAATTGTGTTTCAGCCATCAAAAATATGTTTACTACATCACTTTTCATTTGACTCACCTTGACTTTTACTTCTTCGAATTGGACTGTAGCTACAGTTCCCGTAGTCTGCTGGGCTCTCTGATTCTTTTCTCGTAGGTTTTTTGTTCTCTGGATCTGCTCTTGGATCAAACTCCGTTGATTCTGTTGTTTCTGATCCGTCTTCGGTTTCAAGAGGCGCTTGATTTTGCATTTGACCACCTACAGACAGAAATTAACAAGGAGTCAACAGGACTACAGACAGTGTACATGTGTATTTGTCTCCTCATACAGTGACATACCTCGTAGATATAATCGAGTATTTCTAGTATAGTTAGAATGCTGGCGCCAATGAAAAGCCCCATCTGTCCACCAATATCTCCTGGAAATGGAAACCAAACCGAGACATCATAAAAAAGAGAGAAAAGTCTGTGTTTCACAGACTGTAAATTAATTTACAGAAGCTAAATATTGTTTCTATCACTTTTATAAATAACCATAATACTTTTCTGAGAAGGCACATATGTTCTGCCCCTAGGAATTGTGTTGATATTTGTAATAATTGTGGTGTGAGGTGACTACAAACCTACCCAACAGTCCTGCGATGTCATACGCTTTCTTTGTTCTATTGTCTCATAGTTAAGGGCCTCAAAGAAAATATCCAAGATGAGAAAGTTGTCTCTGTGAATTTATTGATATGTTATAATGAAAAGTGTGTTACAGTATAATTTTTTTTTAATACAAATCGCCACCTTGAATTTTTAAGGTGCTACACGTATCTGCATTCATTTTTTTTTGTTCAAAACTTTTTAGTTTTCTAAAAAAGTCCCGAAATTTACATAACGTAATGAAAAAAACATCATAAACATAAATGATCACAGAATAAGATTGGTAAAGAAAATGCAGAATGTCATTTATGAGCGGTCTTTAAAAACCACTTTCTATTATCTTGAGACAATGGAGGACCACAATTACATTTCGTATCCCTTTATATAACTGACCTGTTAGTCATAAGAAAAGCCTGACAGAACATGTGAGAGAAGTCTACTTTGCAAGTAACTTTACAGAAGCATCCCTTTTGCTTCTCATGAAAAAGCACTTGGTTTATTTGGCCTTCAGAGAGTATAAACAGAGCAGAACTGTAGCAAACCTGTGCTTAATGCTGTGAAAACATGTGCACATTTATGCACCAACCTGATGTCTTCCTCGGATTTCTGGTATTTGCGAGAAAGATAGCGCGCAGATCCCCTGCTGGGGATTTTCACCATGGAGAGCTCTTTACCGTACCGAGTCATATTGCATGGCGTCTCACAGGGACATGAGTCACCTGTGCTCTTCTGGAGTAAAGCTGTGGATGAGTACAGGAAATAGACAGTCACGGCTCTATCCAAGTGAAATGAATGCTGATGTTGTTATCAATCAGCTCTCAAAGTCGTTCTATAGTTTGAAATGCATTAGGCTGCTTTTGAAACTTCAGTCACTTGAAATCAATAGAGCCATCACTGATCATCATGTGAGAAAACTTCATTTATTCACTCTCTTGTCATTTCAAACCTTTATGACTTTCTCCTTCCGCACAAAAGAAGATATTTTGAAGAAACTTGTCAACCGAATAGCACTGGACCCAATTCAATTCTATTGTATGAACGTAAAACCAATGCAAGTGAATGGGGTCCAGTTAACAACATTTTTCAAAATATCTTCTTTAGTGTTCTGCAGAAGAAAGACAGTCATTCAGGTTTGACATGACAAGAAGGTACGTAAATGATGACAGAATTTTTGAGTGAACTATCAATTTAAAATGTCAATTGAGCACAGTTGGTAAATCAGCATCTGTATTACGGTTATGAGTCGAAATGGTCTCTGACGTTCTTACCCAATGCCTTGTCAACGCACTTGATTTTACTGGGTGTGCAGATATCGGCATCGCCTGTAGAGAGATGTGACGTGCGAAAATTCAACCAACACATCATCATGCGAGATTATTTATAAAACTCCAGTCCAAAACGGGTGAGAATGCTCATTTCAAAGAAATCCACACAAGTGAAGAAAGGAATGATGGGATACAGCTGATTGATGACATAACACCTCAACAAGCAGCTTTACAGATAAGCCCTACAGTGGTGCGGCAGTACAAACACAGCACATTTGTTTTTAATGATCCAGACTGTTTTGATGACAACACGCACCTGGCATATGCACCATCCTGCAGTTACACTCTCTCAGCACCTGTGTGCTTTCACAGTGAAGCCTGCACGCGCTGATGCTGTAGGTGTCGTATCCTGGGATCACAGGCTCGGACGAAGCCCGACAGTTTCCCCACGGCTGTGGCAGGTACGTAAGCTAGAAAGATGTCAGACGTTTAAAGAGACAGTCTGTATGGCTTTGCTTCTGCCCGAGTGCACCCTACAGCACTTAGTGAATCAGTCTAATGCATTCAGTCTAAAAAATGAATGATTCGTTGAAATAGCTCCAAAACTAGGGTTTAAAAAACGTTGGTGTTGAATTTTGAACTGTAACAGCTGTTTGGCATGCGAGTATGAAGTGAGTGTGATTTTTATCACAGTTTATCCTACCCTCTGTTCCTGACAGGAAACAAATGTTTGGAATCCCGGGGAGACCCCGAAGCCCAGCTGGTGGATGTACGGGGGTTCATCCTGACTGTGGATCTGAACCCGAATTCCTGCTTCCAGAGTCGTCTCATCTGAGTAAAAATGATTTATGAAAGATCCATTTAAACTTTTGAAGGTATTCTTTTATATACGTCACTCACTTGTTTCTCTCCAGATGGGCAGGTACTCATCCTGCTCTATGTCCAGCATCAGCTCCAAGCCATTTCCAGTGCCGCCCTGCCTCACCCGCTTCGGCGACGTCTTATTTCCATTAAAAGTGTAGCACTTTCCATACCGTGTGTAAACCTGTAGACCGCACACACAAACTTGTTTAAGAAGACTGCACTTTTCTTATCTCAGGACACCAATTGGTACCTGAAATAGTTTTTACAAAACGCTGCCCATCACTCAGACAAGCTGCAGTTTTGTCAATGACATGTCAAACATGTCCCACTGAGAAACACATATTTCATGTAAAGTAGATGCCCAAGGAGGTCATGAAAGAGAGAGACAATGAGGTGTGTAAAAAAATCCTGATGTGACTCAAGAATGTTCAATAAACAGATGTTACTCATGGAGGAGACAATAATATGTTAATGTACACACACAGCAAGACCAACTAAACTTGATTTTTTTTTGCCTAAAAGGTTGTGTCATTTATTTTTCACTACGGAAGAAATAGGTCAACAGATTTCACATTCCTGTTCTTTCGCTTCTAGAAAGGTTTTATTCTCAGTTTCTGACTAAAGTCCTACTTGAACGATTAGAAATAATTAAAAAGCAAAGACCTGGCTGTACTTTAGTGTTAGATGACTGTTATTATTAAAGGTTTTATTATAACTCTTATAAGTGAAACATTGAATATTCAAAGAATTTCCTGGAAATACAGAAAAGCTTGAAGGTTCACTTAAAAGGCACGAGAGAACAATTTTCCGAATATGTTTTGTTTCGTTGCTTGAAAGTCTCTTCACATCCAGATAACAATCGCCAAGTAGAGTGGTCTAAATAAATGTATATAATAGATATATTATGTGGAAGGTGCAGGACCATTAAATGTTTGTCCAATCTTTGCATTCAGTTGAAATGCAATCATTGGACGACCCACTTGTCTGTCAACCCTGCTGGAAAAAAAACAAGAGAATTCTGCCCAAAACAAAATAGCAAACGTAATGGATTTAAAGGTTATAATGGGGATACTATTTGTTTAAATTAAACAGCTACCCCCTGCTGAGAAAAACACATAAACCCAATAGAAACCATCACAGAAAGTTCAATTTAAAGTGTACTGCACCACTTTCCATACCACGTGTAAACTCGTAGACCGCAAACACAAATAAAAAATTCATTTTTTGGGCATTATTCCAATAGGATTTAACATCCCAGCAAGAAATCCATCACATACCAGTACAACCATACAGTTTCCATTAAAGCCAGTACAAATCCCTTTAAAACCATTATAACTTCTTTAATGGTTTCTATTGTTTTTTTCAGCAGGGTAATGGTGTCTCAGGTATGTGAGGTAAAGGAACTACAAAAGGAATTTTTAATGGTTTTAATGGAAAAAACGAATACTATTATCGTTCATAAAGGTATTTTAATCTAAACCATTATAATTTCTTTGATGGTTTCTTTGGTTTCTATAGTTTTTTTTTTTAATATGGTGTTTTATTGTTTAGTTTCCAACCCTAAACCTGAGATTTTGCGAGATTTTATAAAAACACATAACATTTACATTTATGCATTTGGCAGACGCTTTTATCCAAATATTAATATATATTATCCTATACATTTGTTTCTAAGTATGTGCAATTCCCTGGGATTGAACCCACGACCTTGGTGTTGTTAATGCCATGCTCTTACAACTGAGCTACAGGAAAGCATAAACATAAACATAACTTGTGTATAAACATCCACACATCTATGTTTCTTCAATTGCCCACAAAAGAGATTGTCCTGTACTTGTGTTACAAGTGTCTAACACGTACAGTATGTGTATGACTTTCTGTCTGGTAAAATGTACATCTAATCCACAGTGAGATGGGGATTAAAACTCAGCAGGCCACTTCCTAGAGATTGCAAGACAGAATATCAACCTAGACACATCAATCTTCAACCCTTCTCTGATGCAGAAATAAAAGTTATTCTGTGGTCAAATCCAGACTATGTAATATACAGTTTCTATCGAAAATTTGTCCGTGTTGATTTTCTTTGCCAAGACAACTACAGCTGGCTTTCACTACACTCCTCAGGAGTTAGTTAAAGGATAGGAAAGGGAAGCGTATCGTAATATTTAATGGGAAAAGTCGTCTATGCACAATACTGTATAAACCTAACTTTAAACCCATGATGACTCATTTTAGACATACATATAGACACTGGTTAAGCTTGCATGGCTGCAAAAGTGTGGGTATAATAAACAATGCCGGGCATAAAATGCATATTTCATGAGTAATCTGCTTACAGCGCAGAGGTTATGTGAGAATTTGTTCAACTGAGATAAAGTTTAAGGTAGAAATGGGGAGAGAGAGGGTATATAGTCAGAAAGAAACAGAATAATAGGCTGTGTTTTGTTATTACGGTAAATGTTTAAGTAACCTATAATCCATATGTATATGTTGATAATTTTGTATTTCATTTATATTCAATGAAAGTGCAGTATTGTTCCAAAGTAGCATCTAGGTACCATCTAGACTAGTATACCTAGAATAACATGAAAATGCTAATAACATGAAAACTGCACCGTGGGTATTTTTGTGAAAGACTGTGCACCAATATGATATCAAGATTGAAGAAAACCATGTTAAACGAATGGTTACACTAATTCGTCTTGTGAATTTACATTTATAAGCAAATAAGGAAACCAAAGCTTAAAATGGCAACTTCATTTAACACTAGTCCACACAGATAAACACACACAAGGATATACACATAGTCTATCCACAAGCATACAGTCTCGCCTCAAGGTTTCTGCTCCGGTGATCTGAATAATAATGAAACAGTATTTCCAATCCATGTTCTCGAAATCCCTCCACAGATCCTGATATGCCTACCAGCTGCAAGTCTGCCCACTATTTGTGGAGTGAAGGAATTGATCCCTGCGGTCCTGTACAGAGCATTCCTCTTTCTCGCTTTTCATTTTATGCAACATGTATGAGTCAAAATGTGTATTTATACAGTTATCTGCAATTTACAGTCCAACCAGGATGTTTTCTACTGAATATTTGTACTATGACTTGCATTGCCTTGGAATCAAATCCAAAACCTTAACCCAGAAGAACATGTCAGAAGACCCAGAACAAAAACAATAACATATACTGGAACTCCACACACACACAAACTGAAGAAAATGAAATGGCTTTTTTGTTTGGTTAGAAGCAAATTATATTCCACAAGTATGAGAAATAGTTTAGTTGTTTTTCATTAACCGCAGAAGTTACAGATGTCACATCACATTTGGTTGCTAATTTGAATTACAGCAACTCACTAGACAAAAAGGAAAATATTAAGTTGAACTGTCTTGAACAGCTAATCTGATTAAATGTTAAAAAAGTGTCTAAATTTGTGACTACGTGCTACTGTAAAAAAAGCCGTAATTTTACGGATTTTTTTCAGATTTTCCACCTATAATGTAAAAAATTCCACGTAAAATAATTGTTTTTGCTATGTATTTTTTAAATACGGTCAAAAAAACATATTTTTAAAAAAAAATTATTAAAATGTAAAAATGTACTTCTAGGGTTTTTCTAAATAATTTCATTCGATTAAAAGAAAGGTCTGAAGTAAAGAATAAATACAGTATAATTTGAGAAACATTAAATAATTGTTTGTAACAAATTATTATTTTTGTTTGTCCAAAAGTTTGTCCAAAGTATAGTTTTTTTTTTCATTGCAATTGCAATAAGTAATGCACACTTAGATACAGACCTTTCCTTAATGAAAATAAAAACACGGGTGGCAATTAAAGTGTTGATTTGTGAGTGTTCATGGCCATGCTGTGGGTGTAATTTTAGGAATGTTTGTCTTGTTGTTGTGTATGTTTGCTTGATTTGGATCCCACTGAGAATCAAGTAGAACTCTGCAGACCTAACTAGGCCTGACTAATTAAAGACTGTTTTAATTAAAGAAAACCATACAACCAAAGGATGAACGTGTCTCTCATATGAGCGGTAGAGAGGGTGGCGATGCAAACCTTGGTAGAAAAACCTTGAGATTCTGTGTCAGGTAAAAAAATCTGTACATACTGTACACACATTTGATCCCACCCACATGCTTACTCTCTGCTATGTAAACACACAGTATGACCACTTACCCACACACAAACCTTCAAAAATTCCTCCAAAAATAGATTCATCCAAACAGTTCTGTATATCCTACAAACAGCATGTTTAAACCAATTCTTCAGGCTGTAATTTATGGATGTATAATAACTATGTAGCCTACCATGTTATATCTACTATTCAGCCATGATATAAGACATGTATCAATAATTATTCAAAAATAATCTGCAATACGTCTCAGTTTAGAGATGTATTTATTTTCATTTTAAAATGTATTTTTATTGTATTTTGTTCCAATATTTTTGATTATATTTTATTTTTATAAAAAAATATTTTATTATCCCCCCTGTTCCTCTGTTTTTATCACCCTTGATTATGAGTGGTCCTGACAAGCAATACACTCAGTGCAGTTCTTCAAAATAGAACTTTCTATTTAAAGCTATAACTCCTCAAAGCGTGCACGCAAACATAACCAAAAATCATTTGCAGTAAACCTTCTAGCCCCATTCCGCCTGACTGAGTCATCCATCACTCATATATGTCCATCACACACAACAAGCGTGATGTGTGTGTGAGTACCTGTACATGCGTTTATGCATTACTTCCATTTAGCGTGGCATGTGTCTTTTTTCGCAAGTGTGTGTGTGTAAAGCTGAAGGTTATATAGAATGTGTTCCATCACCCTCTGAACCTCACGCTGGGGTAAATCAATGCAACATCACACTTAATGATCGCTTGATTGATCCCCTGCTGGGGTTAGAACCTCTCCGTCTCTCTGCCATCCTGCCACACATCACGCGTCTAGCTCTGCGTCTGCTTGCCTTACATACAATATCTTATTTCCTCTATGTGTAAAGCCATCTCGGCAATTCTCCAGTTTATTTAAGCTGAAGCCTGTCATGAAATCAAATCAAGATGATTCTCTCACTCAATATTTATATTGACAGACTTCAGTTCTCAAAGCCCAGCAGAGAACTCATAGCTGACTTTCTTGCAGTACTAGCAGGCAAAAGTGATGTTCAACTTTGTAACACTGACATTTTCACACTTTATTCAAACATATCGATACAAATAGGGCCGTCACAATATAAAATATTGACTTTGCGGTTATTGTGGCCAAAATCATTTACGGTATCGATATTATCACAGTATCTATTTCATTGGATTTTTCAAATATAACTAAATAGATATTGAGAAAATACTATTTTAAACAACAAATGTTGCTACCAGTTAAATTCATCTTTAATTTGATTTATTTTGTGTTTCTCCTTTTTGGCCAACAGATCACACATCAAATTCGAGTGTAGGGATTAGAGAGAGAGTTTGTAAGCGCTGTGGCTTTTAAAGGTGCTGTGTGTACATTTTTGGAGGATCTATTGACAGAAATGCAATATTATGTACATCAATATGTGTTAAGAGGTGTATAAAGACCTTACAAAATGAGGTGTTTTTCTTACCTTAAAATGAAACATTTCTATATAAATACACTGCAGGTCCCCTTACATTGAATTCGTCATGTTGTTTCTACAGTAGCCCTAAACGGACAAACTGCTCTACAGAGCGCGTTTCGTAAAAACAAGTTATCTCATTTAGGAAATCAGTAAAAACGTGACAACATCTTAGTTCTCTCTTAGCCTCCATAGTGCTTCAAAAGGGTGGAGTGAGCCGTTAGATCACCGCTAGATGCCGCTTAAAATCACACAATGATCCTTTAATGCAAAACTTTAAACGGGTGCTGAAATATCTACGATATAATCATATGCATAAAATTTACAGGGTATCGATAATCGATAATCATGATTATTTTCAATACAGTATTTTGTGACACTTCTTAAAAATGTATTAAAACTTTACATGCATGTTCTGTAGTTGTGCTTGAGTGTAAACTGAAATCCAGCTACAAGAATTTAAATGACCTAAGTCAAGGCCTAAGAAAATAGTTGTTACAGTCAAAAACAAGAGAGGATCAGCAAAAATAACTAAATCATAGTCAATGAATGCTTTATTTCTAATAAGCTTTTTGCCTGTGCATTTTTTTTATTAGAATAAAACCAATATTCCTTGACCTTTTCCTGTTTTGCTAAATTTTAATTTAGTAATAAGTTTAGTATTGTATATTTTGTCCGACATACCTCATATTTTGATCAAATCCAAGGGGTCATTAAACGCAAATATTGTGCTTATATTGTTATTTTAAAAGAACATGCTGTAGCTATATGCTGTGTGTGTGTGTGTTCTGTCTGTGCAGACTGTTTTGAAAGTGTATTCTCATTTTGCCTTGGGCAGTGTGAGACATTCTGAAACTTAGAAGCAGATGTTCGATCGGAGCTGGAGGGCTTGTCTTCATTTCATTTCACCTCTCCAAAACAGAAACATGAATGGTGCTGACAAAAACGCTATTGCTTGAACTTCAATCCAAACAAGAGAAAAATCTGCCGACAGAATCTTTGCAGACACTGTTTGACCTGTATTGTTTTATTTACGGCACGCTCTATTTGTTTTTGCCATCTGAAAGACGCTCAGCGGTTTGTAATGCAGCTGGAGAGAGACAGCTAGATGTACAAAATGCACTTCGCTGTTCCATTTTTATTGCATCTGGATCTGATTCTCTCTCTTTCATCTTGTCATGCTCTCTCTCTCTCTTTCTCTCTGCATGTCCTCATTATGACCTCTCACAGGGACAGCTTGCTATTACACATCCATCTCCGTTTGTTGTTTATTTTTTTACAGAGTCATGTTTTCCTAGGCTCTTAGATCAACTATCATCTTGTCTGCCAGTCTTTTTAGCAAACCTTTCATTAAAAACATAATGTCCCATCAATTGACGCAAAGGTTAGACAAAGGATTCTGTGTGTTACATCCTAATGTTTACGTAAATAAGTTGTTGTTGCTGTATAGTATATGATGCCGCTGACATCATGATGTCCAATGTCATGATTCTGCCTCAACGTGTCATGTCTTTCTTGGTCTTGTGGCAGAATCATGGCAGGGCCTCTTGTTTTATGTGGAGAGAGGCATTGCAGCCCTTTTGGCCTTCCATATGCTCTCTACGGTGTCGTCTCTGTTCCCGCCCTCTCGTCTATTCATTATTGATTGTTAATTATTTCATGCTCCGCACCTGTTCCCTCTTGATTTGGTCCCCTTTAAAATGCCTATTGTCCTGTGCTCGTTCGTTTTGGTTGTTTGGCTGTTTGAGTGTTAGCCTGTTTACTCATCTGCCAAATTGTTCATGCCTACGTCCTACTGGATTACCTTGCCCCTTGGATGTTTATTGTTTATCTGGTCGTGTCTTAGTTGTAATATTTTAGTATCCTGTCTCTTTTGTTTTTGCCCCCTTGAGGGAAGTCTTTGTTTTGGAGTTTATATTGTCTCAGTTCGTTTCCCACCATTGTGGGTGTTTTGTTTATTATTTTAATAAAAGTCTTTGTGTTCCCTAACGCTGCCTGCAATTGGGTTCGCTCCACGTGTTTCATGACAGTCCAATTATATGCATGTTGGGTTCTGAATATACTGTACATGGTCTGAAAAATTGCCCCGCTATGCTGATATAGAGTTTATGCTGATCGTCACATGACCAAAGCGGAAAACAGGTCTTGTTGTATCCGCTTGTCAGAGAAAGTGTTAACAGTCTTATGAAATAACTATATATGTTTTTTTAGGTAATTGGCTAACCTAGGTAGTTTTTTTTTCATTTTTTGCATCTTCAATTTTTATTTAAACTTTCAAATAAACTTTTATATATCATTCTCCAAATATTATGGACCACACACATGCGTTGCGTGGTCTCATGGACACGTACTGGAGACTGACCCTGTTGAAAACATCAAAACTGTGTGTTTCCCAGATGAAAAAATGTCTTACGGTTGTGGGATGACGCCAGTAATTAATGACAGAATTTCAATTTTTTGGTGAACTAACCCTTTCAGTCCAACGTGAAATACGTAATGTTTGCTGTTGTTTCCCACTTACAGCACTTGCAGTAGTTCCAGCTTTTGCCACTGGGGGCAGTTGTTTGAAATCCAGAAAGCAGAAACCAAGTTCAGTCAACAAAATATTCAACCTCCTGTCACCGAATTGATGCACTCAAGCTGGTTGCTGACCAGGAAGAGTAAAAATAACATTTCTCTCTGTTGGGACCAACCGTTTGGAGCGCAACAGAAATCAGCTTAGGGTCATAAGGAAATAGTCAGCACTTCTGTCCTGTTTTTGAAAGGAGGGAGAGCGAGTTATAGACTGAGTGTATGAATCACAACAGGGACATTAAAGAGATGCTCTACAGAGCTTTAAAAAATATAGGGCTATAAAAATCCCACATTCACAGTTGTATGCAAAGATGCCATCATAAATTCTCATCCGGTTCCTTTGAGTGAATCGCATTCACGTGTCCCACGTCTCCTCCGGTTTTGAGAACTCCGACCATTAAAACTGCCTAAATTTGTTTTGCTCTGAAAATGATTTCTTTCATCAATTTAAAACCTGTCTGAACAAGAGCATTTTCCTCCACATATCACGAAACAGATCAAAGCACCCGGTGACAGTAAAAGAATCTTTCGCGTTCGCGTCGTGCATAATGCATCTGCTCGGTGACAGGTCATTTCTGTGTAATTATGACAGCTGCGGTTGGTTACGGCCATTTGGGTGACGGAGGATGTCAGCGTGGCGCGGTACCCGAACTGTCATATCTGTGATTTAATGGGTTATTTACACTGCTATCTCACAGGGGGGAAAAAAGAGAAAATAGAAGCATTAAAGAGAAATTGAAGGCGTTGAAAAAGAAGAATAAGGTAAATAATCGACTGCGCAATGGTAGGTTGGTCTCAATATCGTTATTCTCAGGAAAATGTATTTTTAACTGTGAATCACAAACATACCAGTGCTGTCTGGCTTATCAGACCAAACAAATATGGAGACGTTGAAGATAAAAGGTTTAAGTGAAGGTCACAAAAATAATCCGACAGATTGTACATTATAACATGCAGGCAAATTAACTCATTTTAAAGCCTCGATCATGTTAGTTTCATCTCTTCTCTGACAGTTTTGATGTTGACAACTTTGTAGAACAAACAGACATTTATCTAACAAGCTCGATATATCCTTGTGTTCATTTCCAGTGTGTGGTTTGAACGCTTGCACATGCCTCATCAAACAAACAATCAAAATTGAGAAGAAAATGTGTGCTTTCAGCCAGTTAGTTTGTGCATTCACACTGTTTACACAACAAATGTCAATACACCGCAAACGGATTTGAATTCATGGATGAGTCTCAAATTAATACAGCATCACATATTCCTCTCCTTCGATATATAATCAAAAGTGACAAAAAAGATAGAGAAGAGCCACATTTCTGGACACCTCATGTACTGAAACAGACGTTAATGAGATGCCATTTGGAAGTTGCGTTAAGAGAAGTGCTGTGATTTTCTTTTATCTCATGCTGCCAATGATAATTATGGGATTTAAAAGCAGTTGTAGTTCATAAACTAGTTCTCTCTCACACTCTTTATTATCTTTCCATCTCTCTCTCCTCCTCTCATCATCTTGATGCCCCTCGATTTGCATGTTGCTGAGTAATCTGAACCGTTCCATACATACTAAAGCAACTTCAAACACAATTGATTTCAGTGCAAGCCCCGAAATGTAATCCCTAAATCCTGATCTTGGCTTTGAAGTCTTCAGGAACGGAGAACACAACGGAGCGGACATCATCGTAATTCCTAAATCCAAGACAGAATGGTAGATGGGATTGGGGATTCACTGTTTCCCTGTTCTGCTCTAAGACAGGGATACAAAATAAAATAATGTTTTCACATTTTGTAACAGAGCTATAATCATTTCGTGCTGTAGTTGTGTGCATTGTAATGATAGCTGTATTTCCACAATCACATTCGTATGAGATGAAATGACAATGACCATTATATGATCTCAATTATGTTTCTATTAAAGTTATACCACGGGCGTTTTGCAAACTGACTGGTGTTTAACCTCTCATGGATTTGCACTTTATTGCTCCATTTCTCTGAATAGGTTTTCAATGACCGTCTTGCTCAAATGTAAATCTTTCTTTATGAAGAGAGAGATGGTGTGCATGGTAACTAAATAAAATCTCCCTAGAAGAATGGCGCCTTACCAAACCCTGCAGCTATAGCGTGCATTATTTCTGTGCGCATTTTTTAACCTACAGATCGAATTATCTTACATGTTTAGTATGAATTCAGTAATATAACTTTTGGTGTCACATTGCTAAGGTGAGAAGGATAGGGTACTGAACACCAGTTGAGATCACTGACCCCCCACAGGTGCAATGCAGAAATAACTTTCTGCACGTCTTAGGGACTTACTAGACACTAATTCTATCACAATCCTGCTGAACCAATCAGAGACACAATGAGTCAAAGCACCAATCACCTTCCAAATTCATGTTTCGCTCTGCTTTGTTTGGTGCCGACTATGAGAATCGATGGAGATATAGACCGCTCATTGTGCATAAACAATGTATAGATTATTGTACACACCACACTGGGTGTAAATCATCAATTTACAACCGGGAAAAAAAGAGATTTCAACAAAACACCTGAAAGCTAGTTATTTTTGCTCTATTTTTGTTTTAAATTAACCAAAAGAGTGGGATCGACTGGTCCTGTCCTGTACTAATGTACTGAGATAAAACTATGTTAGTTAAATTCATTTCCAGATGGAAGTAGGTTGTGAAAAAAACACAAAATGATAAAAAGAAAACTTGTCAAAATAAAGAGGCGTCGCATCAATGAAATTGTAATTTATGTAAGGGAACGTCGCAGAAGTTTGAAGTGACATTTAACTTCAGTCCCTCCATCAAACTGCAAACAAAACTCCTATTAGCAGTCTGAAAATAATGAGGAATTCACAGGCTTGTAAACACATTCACGCTTCAGTACAGGAGCTGAACAACGTAAACAATAATTTAAAGTTAAAAAATTAAGTTTGGAACATGGTTGCAAAATGAACATGGGGATTTACAGTAGATATGATCTTTAGACAGTTTAGTGTACGTAATAATACGTGTAAAAAAAACACATAGAATGCAATGCATAGTCCAACTGTAAAATCATGTTTTACTTTAAATTCGATTTTATGAGAATATGAAATAGAAAATATATGACCCCTGCCTGTGAAAACCAGGCTAAAATTTTATAATCTCATTTCATTTGAACCATTAACTTCACCATTTTAATCTTTAAAAATGTCTTTGGTCAGTCAATATTAAACATATCAAGATATTATATTTTCACAGAATGTTCTTTACAGTACATCACAAAAAAATACCTCAGAACGTATATTTAGTTGGCTTTTAAAATAATGGCATTATGTCTTTAATAAATGTTTGTGCATTTGATGCTGCAAAGAAATTGTACACACACAAACACTAACATACCTGTATTCTTAATTTCAATATTTAATACAACAACTTTTTTGTGGTGAACTCGCCATAATGTATTCATAATGCGATTGTTTTATTTGAAATTTTGCCCTTTAGTTTGCCCTTGAAAAAACTGCCCTTTGTCATGACATCAACATGACAAGTACACTGCAGGTATATAGGTTGACTCATGTGAAATGTCTGTGAGTGAAATGGTAGGGTTCTGGCCCCCAGAACATTCTTGTTCACCTCCGCAGTAAAAAACAACAACAAAATACCAAAAGAATGAAATTAAAAGCAGTACAACTCTTTCACTGTTGTGACGTCAATCTAAAAAATGATTCACTTGATTTCCTTGAGGCAGACCAGAAGCCCCCTGGATTATACGCAAAGAATGTACGCAAGAGAGTTAATCTAGTATAATTTGTTTCTGAGGCACCATATAAAATTAAAATCTAAAAAATTCAATAAAGGGAAATCTCTTGCTCCTTGAATTAAACATAGTACTAAATGAAACCTTATCTCAGTTTGGTGTTTCAAATGTTTGAACTGACTAATGTAATTGTAAGGCTTTATACAGAAGTTTTTAACATCACCAACTGCGTATACAGAAGTTTTTAACATCACCAACTGCGTACACATTAGTCATCCACAGTATGAAACTCCTTCTGACATATCACTGCTGAGGGGATTTTATTTTCTATTTAAAATTTTTTTAAGAACGACATTAAATATGTAACCACACGTAAAGAGAGACAGAGAAGGGGAAAAGAGAGAGAGGGAGTGTGTGTTGTTTTAAAAGTGTGACAGTGGATCTGATGTCTAAAAAATTTTGTTTATTTAAAAAAATAAAGTGTTTCTTTGCATGTTACATTTAGATTTTGTGTAAAGTCAGATTTGTGTAGATCTCTCTTTGCATCAGTTTATGGTGAGCAGATGTGTTTGCAGTGCAACTATGTGTAAGTGATTAGCCAAATCCCTTGAGTGACAGAACAGACCAATCCTCTCCCATCCCAGTGCCACCGAGCTCTGATTAATGTCTTATGTGAGTTTCGCTAATCTATGCCACTTTATTGCGGAACATCAAGCATACAAAATCATTACTGAACTACAGGATCGAGGCAAAGAGGAGCTGATCCATTGACCTCCACTTGTTTGTTTATTCTTGTTCCCCAAAGGTCGTGGCTTGGTCATTATTTACAGAAATGATTACTGCTGTCTTGCCGGTATACCAAAAATAGTAAATACATTTATCTCTGACAAACAGGATGGTGCAACCTTCGCACCTGAACTGCTGGCTGAGTCAAAACTTTCGCTCTGATTTGATTGGAAACGGAGGTTTAAATTGGAGTGCTTAATTATAAGCAAACTTGTTTACATATAATATATTTTGATTATGGAATGAATAATATAATATCATTGTAATGCATCTAATTATTGTTGAGTGCATGAAAATGGGTTGAAATTACTCAATAAAATGGGTAATTGCAGGAAGCGCAGGGCTAGACAATAACACACAACAGTGGCTGTACATACATATATGGGAACATTCAGTATAAAGGAGTATTTCAGGGGTGAAGTGCGGTTTATTCAGGTTCAAAAGACCAAACTGCCCAAAAGCGTCATTGTAGAAATGATGTAGCACTAGAACTCATTCAAATACAAGAACATAAACGTGCAGCATAAATAAGCAAAAAATACAGTTGCGCTTAAGGATACCCTGTTTGTTTCAACTGAATGATTTTAGCAAAATAATTTCATGCTCGAAAGAACCACGCTATAATCTTCTCACGTAGACAATAATTAAAGCAGGGCGTGTTGATTCATATGTCCTTCTCCATTTTGTTGTTTTTTGTTTTCAATTCAATTTACAGACGCTAGAATCAGTTTTGACAGACAATGCATTTCTGCCCAAAGCATATTTTTTTATATAAAACAATAACTCCTCTTCTTCTGTGTGGGACCAAACATCTAAAATCCATTATTATGTAAGAAACCAATACTATCAACTACATAAATTAATGCTACTAACTCATTAATGCATTTACTGTAGCATACATTTATATTTAGACCCTTATGTGAGGTATATGTTTTATTACTTGTATGCTCTGCCGGATTCAAACCAACGATCTTGGCATTGCTACCAGCAGCAGATGTCACCTAACGTAAACTTCAGAACATGGCAAGTGGCCTTAAAATCCTGCAGGTATATAGACTATGAGTCATTACAGTGAATAACAATTGTTAGCATTACATTTACTGTAAAAATGGTGATTCGGTACTGCTACTTGACCTGTTGAAAAAAATCATAATAAAGCCACAAAATAATTAATGATGATGATGAACAGATCTGAAAACATACCAACATCACAGCTGCTATGAAGACGGCTAACATACAGTAAATCTGTCGTTCATCTCTAAGATCAATAAGAACTTAAATAAAATTGTGCTCCATACACCTCGGATTTAGGATATTTAATCAATTCTGAAATGGGAATGTTTTAATGTTACTAAATGTTTTTGATGTCCAGACATTTTTCCAAGTTTTAGGTGGAAAATATCCTAATTCCGAGGTGTCTGAAAGGCAGCATTAATAGAATCTTAAAACAAAATAAACACCTAATATATGTAGGAAATAGTAAGAGAATAAATATTTTCAGCACCCAGATATAAATGCATGTAAAAACTGGCTTTAATGAATAAATAAAGTGAATCACTGAACAGGTAGCTTGTAACACTGTGCTTTTTCCTGACAAAATCCGTGTGGTTGAATCAAGTCAAACCGTTACAAATGCTCTGCAAAAGTCTAAATTCACAACCACAGTAAATCACATTATCACCATCAGAAGTTTATCAGGGATTTTTAAAGAGTCTAAACGACTCTTTCTAAAGGTTTGCAAAATGCAAGGATATATTGACAGTAATTTGTTGTGCAGGTTCTTTACTGTAGCTCTACTAAATGCATCTGGGAAAATACAAGTCAGGTTACATATCAATCACTGATAAACAGTCTGTCAGCAATATGCACAAGACTGCAGCGGTTTGCATAAAACTACATAGCAAAAGAGACTACAGAAACTCCACAGAACCAAAAGCACTTACATTTCTGAAAATTAATAGACCATGGGGCACAATAAACATTTATAACATGCACACTAGCAATGGACTTTGTAAACGAGTAAATCACCCAACAAAAATCTTATAAATCATATAAAACCAGTGTATTAATAATTATTTGAACACCTCTGTGTGAGAAACTGAGATTAAAGGGATAGTCCACACAAAAATGAAAATTATATCATGAATTACTCATCCTCATTCCAAATCTAACTCAGACAGTCTCTGCATATCTCATGTTAATCTTGCGTACTTACAGAATAGTATTGCATCCTTCAAATATCCGTAGAGTCTTTAGTTTGATTACATTTATAAAAGACAGAAACAGCTGTACGATTATTTCCGAAAACATACGACGCGTGCGGGGAGTGGGGCGGAACTAAAGCTCGTGCTCACCCATTGCCAACAAAGCACAGACATACGACTCAGTTTCACTTACGGTTCATGTCCGGCATCTTTTAGCGCTGGGACCGCTCCATCTATCAGTTTCAAACGATCTCCAAATCCAGAGTTATATACACCATTTATATAACATTCCTCACCGAAATGCCTTGAACAAACAAACACAGTTGAACTTCTCGAACACAGTGCTCTCTCTCTCTGACTCCAGCTGGTTAATGTGTGCACATGCTCCTTCTCCCGCTCTCCTTGGTTGACGCGTGGGTGTGCTCTTTGTTCTCGCTCTGGCGTGTTGACGCGTGGGCGTGCTTTTCCGGGAGAATTGTCCAATAAGGGACTATGAAAGTTGTTACAAAACTGATTTTCATTTTCAAAAAACTTTCCTACGAACGCTGGGGGAGTGTGGGGGAGAGCACAGAAATACTACGTAATACGTCCAACTCGTTTTTTGACAAGTTGACCATGTCAAGCATGAGAAGACGGCACGGTTAATATTAAAGAAGTCAGAATGCATAAAACACCGTCGCACATCCCTTTAAATATATGTCCTTGTGTTCAACAGAACAAGGACATTAACACAGGTTTGGAACTACTTTAGGGTTAGTAATTCATGACAGAATTTTGATTTTAGTGTGGAGGATCCCTTTAAAAAGTCATCCACAGACCAAAACGAGACAATGAGTCATAAGGCACGAATTTGAAAGATAACGTTTAAGATGAAGAGATGATATTTTTCATTTCAAGTCTCGTGGTCCTTTCCCACAACATCTGTTTCATCTAACCCTCCTAAGACTGATAGGACCAACTCTAAGAGGAAATTGCAGACTGAAATGACACCGTCGACTGCAAATCTAAGCGTTATCGTGCCTAGGTTTAACTTTCTTTGTATCATCTCAGCATGACTGTGACGTAGCGGGAAGAGAAAATGGTGGAGAGAGAATAGTGACAGGTCTAGAAGGCTGAAATTGAGATGGCTGGATTTTTCTGTAGTCTGTTGCTCCTGCGTGGTTTAGACACAGATGAATGGGTCTTAATTTCCTTTCCCTCACAAACCTTTTAGCTGCCTCTCATACAATAGGGGTCATCAAACACAAAGAGCCTAGCAATCATGGACTAAAACAAATGATGTTATTATGACCTCACAATCTCTAGCCAATCATATTGGACTAACGCCCTTGACAGCCACCCACAGCCTGCTCTACTCACCACGCTGAAGTCTTCGGCTGAGCAGTTCTGCCCGCTGAAGTTGCAGCTCTTAAGCATGTCTTCTATCTGGTGGCCAGTCCGCTGGAAAATGTCTAGCATGTCAGGAGGTGGGTACTTCAGCTCACTCGGACGGTGTCCTTTGCGACTCTTGGGTGGCAGGCCGGTGAGATTAGCCAAGTGGTAGATGTCCGCGTCAGTGAGGGCAGAGAAACGGAACCGGTTGACGTTACAGAGGGTGATGGCAGGGAAGGTGAGTTCGCGGCGAGTCTCTTCCCGTAGCGCCGCCACGTGGGGACGCTCTAGATAGGTCGCCGTGCTCCATGTGGCTTGGTACAGGAACAGACTGAGAGAGACCAACAGGGCCAGTGCCCAGAGGGTCTGTCTCAAACCCAAGCGTCCAGAGCTGCCCAATACCCGTGCCAGGCCATGTAAAGAGGAGGTGCTAGCGAAGGACGTTAGATCCACCATGCTCCCTCTTTGCCGCTGAAGGCCTTCATCTAGCATCCCGGTCCTGCCGCCTTCTGTTGTGCCCCCCTTGGCTTCGTCGCCCTCAGCAAACTTGACTTTACAGACAAATTCGATAGGCATGTGGGTGGCCAGGGCTGCGTGTGGAGAGCCCTTTACAAATGACTCTTGATCTCTCCTGCTGAGGGTTTGCTCTTTTCCTTTCCACCAGCTGGCAATCTCACTGGAGCTGTTAGAACATATTGATAGAGCGCTTAATATCCTTTTTCCTTAACCTTCATACGCTGTGCTTGATATTGTCTCGCAGACCCAGCCGTGTCCTATTTATATAAAGTGTGTCCGAGTTACAAAATCTTCTTCAGCCTGCTTGTTTCATACCTTCAGTACAATTTTTTCCACAGTTTTTATCTTCTTCTCTCCGTCCATCTATATACTTTCCTGGTTCTTTCCCAACAGTTCTCCTACCTCCAGATCTCCGAACTTTCTGCTCAGATGTTCTTTTCCGTTTCGCTCTTCTTGTGCTCTTTCATGCTTTGCTTCCACAATTTCCTTCTTCTTGGTTTGTGTTGCTGTTGGAGAAGAGTGCAGATGGTGAGAGGAGAGGGAGGAGATGCTTCCTTCAGCGTGTTAGTGCCCCGGGATGTGCCACACAGCCAGAGAATCCAGGGAGAGTAAAGGAATGAGACTGTGCGAGATGGAGCGAGCGAGAGAGAGAGAGACAAACACATGTGAGTTCCACAGCTCCGTTCGCTGCCGGCTGACGTAGCTACTGCCCGAACTCTTTTCGCAGGCTCAGGGAGGGAGAGAGAGAGTGAAAGAGAGAGAGAGCTGATTTGAAAGACGTCAGGGGGTTAGGATGCTGCCCTCTCCGCATGCCCTACAAGAAAGTGGAGGGAAGGAGAGAGGAGTGGTAGGAGATGTATTTAATATTACATGAGAGGAGAAGGCAGGGGTTATTTCCCCTTCAGTGGAGAAGAGCCGCCCAAACCCACACTAGAGCTTTCATTTCTCTCAGCAGCAGGTTGTTACATCCACTTACAGCGGCCACTCAAAGTCTCCACCACTGCCACACACACTTTCTCTCTCCCTCACTCGCTCTTTTCCCCTCTCTCAAGTTCTCTTTACCCTTCACAAGCAGGTGTGCAAAAAATACAGGGAACTACATGTACAGTGGCATCAAGAAATCCAAGTGCTTTCTTATTTTAACATGAAATAACAGAATTGTTTAGGATTTTGGAAACAAATAAGACAAAGGGGAAATGTTTAATGTAATGAATTATTTTGCAGACGATACATTTACATTTAGACATTTGACATACGCTTTTATCCAAAGCGACTTACAGGGCATTCAAATATTCCAGCAAAGAAATTCAAGTTAAGTCGAATTTGAGATGTATACATCATCTGAAAGCTGAATAAATACACTTTCAATCGATGTATGGTTTGTTAGGATAGGATAATATTTGGCCGAGATACAACTACTTGAGAATCTGGAATATGAAAGTTGCAAAAATCTAAATATTGAGAAAATCGTCCATCAGAGGCGCTGCACCAGGCTGTTGCTAAGAAGAAACAGGTTTGTTTTAACGCTAGGAAATTTACAAAATATCTTCATGGAACATGATTTTACTTAATATCCTATTGATTTTTGGCATAGAAGAAAAATCAATCATTTTGACCCATACAATGTATTGTTGGCTATACAAATATACCCGTGCTACTTCTGATTGGTTTTGTGGTCCAGGGTCACATATAAACATCTTCACCAAATGTCTGTTAACCAAGTCAGACTCTGTTGCTCGTTCTTGGTTTCTCCACACAAGGTGCAGCCAACACGTGAGTGCTGTGCGCGAGTAGCAATGTGAGACTAATGACAGTGATAATTAAGACTGAGAGCACAGTAGCGCGTGTGGGGCGACTCCTGAAGATCAATCTCTCTCCCTGTCACAGAGACAGACGGACCATTCATTAAATAGATGCTTGAACAAGTGATTTAGGAGTAATGGGACAACACACAAACAAACATGAACATACTAATGCTCCCTTTGGAGACAGCCCTGAGCATTGTGAATACATGTTCCCTTGTTCCTTCTATGAAGTGAAGAACATTTAATAACATGCATAGTACAATGATAAATGCAATATTCATCAATACAATAGTCTTCTTTCGAGGCCATCTGACAGAAACAGAGAGAACATGGGGGTCCTGTATTCTGTGTATGCAGTTCAATATTATGTCCTGTTTGGAAAAGTGCTATCAAACAGGGTCAGCGCTATCATGTTGGTCACATCGATCACCTATAAAAAATTCTTCAGAAAATATTTCAATGTCATATGTATTAGGGTATTTTACTATTAAAAAAAAACCCATGTCCCATTCATGCAAAAGCGTGAGCAAAGAAAGGTGGAGGATGCTTTCTCATTTATTTCAAAAGCTTGAATATTCCGTGAATCATAAAATCATTCAGTCTTTCATTTAAGAAACATTAAGGTGGATCTCAAAGGTGAACGTCTAAGGACATTTCGACCTCTCCCATTGCTCTGACTTTGAAAATCAACTCGGTCAACTCAACTAAACCTTGTCAACTTTTTCTGAGCTGTCCCTCATCTCTTCCGGCCCATGTATCACATGAGATGATCTAAAGCTTCAGTCATGACAGACCAGAAGACAGAATACACATCTCATATTCATGAGAACTCCATCATTTGTCCTCATCGCGTTTGGGACTGTTACACGGTGGACAACGGCATCAAAAAACGCAATGGCATGTAACAAAGTGTTGACACGCTGAGAGCATCTTTGATTCTCACGTACCATTTCATAAATTATTCATATCCCCCCAGGTAGCGACGCTGACAGTGATCCAGCCAACAACCCCGCCAACAAACACACATTCATGCGCACATGCAGCTTGAGAAAGATTAAAGGTGAAAGTAAGTGCTGCTCGACTTCTCCTTCAAGCGGCTCTGATAACGCCTCACTTCTGACTTTTTTCCACGCATCAGCCGCTTGAAGCCACTCTGAGCGACAGAGAAGTTTTAAATGCCTCTTAAACATGATTTACTTTGCGATGACTGTCCCTGAATGGCTGTTCTCAAACATGTTGGCCGAGTTCGCAGTGGGAACTTTGGTGTGTGTTCTGCTTTTCGTCCTCATTTTCCAATTGAAGTATACTTTCTTTGTAAAACATTTACATGATCCATTGGAATATTTTTATGGGAATTTAAAAAAGTAAACAATTCAAAATAATCTGTACGATGTGAATTGTACAAGAACGTATGATTATAAGAAAAAGCAACACAGAAGCCCCCCCAACCCCCCCCCCAAACCTTATATCGCCACCTATGAAATCTACAGTATCATGTTGTCTGTAATCTGAATATGACATGATTTCACTCTTTTCCCTTATTTGCATCTTTGCCTTTTTTGTCAAGCAGAACAGCAAGATGAGTCAGAAGGAAGAAGCAAAAGAAAGGAGATGAGTGGGAGAGAAACTAAAAGAGTGGATTATGAATGCAATGAATGAGTGTTGGGAAGCACATAATGATGTTTACGTGGTCTATGAGTGGATGGTGGCCCAACCTATTAAAAGCAACTCAAAAACACATACCAAGGCTAGTGTACAGATGGTTTAGATGTAAAAACCAAATTGACTTTCTTATTGCATCATCAGGGGTATTTTAGGTGGTCATATCACTTTGATCAACTGACACCGCTCACACAGTAAACCCATTAAGCTTTGGCCTGGTTTTGATCAATGAATGTGCAATTCGAAGGTAAGACGCTTCTCGTGTCTCCTGGAAAATAATTTCAGTTGCTATCAATCACAACACACGTACAGGAAGGCAGCTCTACGGAAAGCCTCCTCTGAAACTCGTACTCTGAAACTCGTACAAAATCGCTAATACGCCACCCCTAAAATACTTTCGACAGGGATTACATTTTCTAGTCTAGCCAAAGGTTTGGAAGGCTTCTTCCAGATTAAATAAATGATAAAGACCTAAGGCTGCTTGAGAAAAATCGATATATTACACGCTCTTAAGAAACATTCTATGTGACAGTTTCCGTCAGACTGACGGAGAACAACCTGTCGGTCTAATTTTGGAATCAATCTCCTTCCTTTCTCATACAGAAGAAAAAGGGTTCATTAGATCACCCCATGCCACTCCAAAATAGAGGTGTTTCATATTTATGCAAATGCCTTCTGTTTATCGGACTGCCTCAGGCACCATGTCTAAATGAGGAGATGAATGCCATTATTGATGCTCGCAACGCAGGAAAAAATAAAGAGGTGCGGAAAAAACGCATGAATATATTAACTGGGGAAATATTTGTGGACAATTTAGCTCTAAACAAACACCTTTCAGCCGTTTCTGTCAGTGTTGTAGCTCACTGGTGAGGTGCTTTTTTTATTAAACGTAGGCATGTTCGTACAGATTTTGCAATAAAAAGTAGTGAAACCGTAGTAATAATCATCAAATGAAATAAAAAGAACAGTTCATTTTTGTTAACTTTCTATCCTTTATGTATCCCTTCAGATTTTCTCACTCTGCAATTGAAATCTGATTGAAACGTCGGCATTCATTTAATTACAGAAATAGACTTGAATACAGAGAACACAAGGACAGCTGACCGAACATGCCTTTTACATTTTGAAATATTTGCTCACACTCATCAAAATAGGTCGGCAACTGTATATCTGCCTGTGGAACCCCCTGTATCTTTCAGCACCATCGCATCCTCTTATTTTAGGTTGCAGAAGGTGATGTGAAAGATGGCTTGGCCACACAAAGCCAGCTTTGATTTATACAAGCCTGTGCAGGGCCGAACCTGGAGATTTTCCCTGGGGTGTAGTGTCAGTTAATGCATTCTATCTGTCTGTCTGTCAAATGTGTGGACTTGTTTGCGTGGACACAACAGCCACAGAGAAACTACTTGACTTTGGTATCGTGAAATTGCACGTTCCTTATTTAGGTGTATCTAAGGCCTTGGGCATAATGCTCGCATTGTGTTGAATCTGTTAAACTTAATAAGACTTGAATTTTGAGAAACGGCAGCCTAACATCATTATTGCCCAGGGAAAAATGTTATTACTGCTCAGAGGTTGCTTTCATACCTCAGGGGATTTGAAGGAGCTTTCAGTTTTATTTACGTCTCAGCCTAGGCCGTTTCTCAATATGCGTCTTCAGTGGTCTTGTGTCCTCTTGTTCTAGCTCTATGTCATCAATAACCGTCAAAGTCCGGTTCCAATACTCAAGAACACAAGAATAGAAAATGCATGAAAGTACCTGGATGTGTTCTTGATATCAAGGGTGCATCGAATGCAGTCCTGCGCACATATGGAACCCGCTTGAAGTCTCAGAAGTTACTGTGGCGCATCCATCCAAGTTGGAGGCTGCCTCGCAAGACCGGTCTCCACGAGAACACAAGTCCGTTCTTTGCGTTCTTGGAATTGAGAAACGGCTCTAGTCTTGGATTTTCTCCTTATATTTCGAAGGAGAAATAAAAATCAAACAAATGAGACATGATGTGTATGGAAGATTGAGATATTCAATAACATTAACTTGCCAAAAAGCTCAGTTTGTGAGACATTTGTGAGATCCTGGCTCTTTTCCTCAGGAGAAAAATACAGCAAACTAAAGCAAAAGTTTCCATTTGCTCTCTATTTAATCTCACTGATATATCTAGGCGAAATAACTAATATACGAGATATTAAAGAGATCTTACTTGTGAATTAATACGGGTGAAATTGATACAGAGTCCGTAGTGTACTCTAAAAAAATGCTGGGTTATTTTCAACCCAACGTTGGGCAAAAGGGAACAAACCCAACCATTGGGTTGTAAATAACCCTTTGCTGGGTTATTTCAACCCAAAATGTTGAAAATACCCAGCATTTTAAGAGTAAACTCTTGATTCAAGACAAGTGGTTACTATTGAATTAACCCAAACAATGGCCATGATCACAATGACCTTGATCGCATGACAGCACAACATATTTTCTGCCTTCAGAACACAAGTTGAACCATTCAGAGCAGTTTTTGTGATACGTACCGTAAAACCAACATAACGCAAAGAACATTCTATGAATGTTAACTGAGTAAGGCCATCTCAAAGATTGAAATCAAAGTGAAATTAATGGTTGAAATCAAACTTGGATGATTATCATCTATTAAGTAGATATTGAGCCTGATTTGAACAGACTGGGTCACAAGCAAGCTTGTCAATATCATTGCTATTTATTTACTTTAGAGTCTATGTTATATTTGCCTGTGATAAATAAAGCTGTTATTAGCACTGCCATTTTGGATGTCTAAACTGGCTAAGAACCACCAATTTAGAAAGAACGAGCATTGATCAATCACAATTGAAATTCAAATTGTGCCATTTAGCAGCAGGGCTATCGGAGAAGAATAGACTGCCATGACACTCTATGTGAAGGATGGTCCATAAACAACAAAAACACACCTAACAATCAACTGGATTCATGCTTATATTATTTTTTTCCCTATTTGTGTCTAAAATGCATCAGGACTGTGTGCCTTCTATACAGCAGATCGGTTCTGTCTGGGTAATGAAGCACAAAGAATGTAATATATTGAAACATGCATGCACATAAACAAGCCCCTGAGGTGTTAACTTCTTCCATATTCTTAACATCCATCTCTACTTCTCTAACTACTGTACTGCAGGCATCTTGTGGCGTAAACTGTACATTTTACAGAGTCATCATTCTGCTCCATCTCACGGACTTGAAATCACTCCACGGTTTCTGGAGCATGTGTCTAGAAAGACTGATTCCAGATCTGTGACCTCTGAAAACCTATGTGGGTGGGATTCTTGCAGCAAACCCCCAGATACTCCCAGCGTCCTCTCTGGTAATGACTTTGACACCGGGTCAGAGACACAAAGAGGACCTGACATAACACAAGCTCCAGCACTTAATCTCCATCAAACACCTATAAAATCAAACCATGTACAGCAGTTGTGGAGAGTGCATGCTATAAACAGTAAAGAGGGGGTCGACTTCAATACAACGATGGTAAAAGCAAGTGAATCGAACAAGCAGCTCTAAACTAAAGGTTTTGGAACAATGGCATGTTTCTTTTAAAAGTCTTCTCAGACGTGTCCATGTTATAGCCTAACATCATTTTTCAGAAAAAGACAGCTGTTGTCCTGAACTGTTATTAAGATAAAAGTGGAGTGTGAAAGATGTCATTAAGTTGTTGTGTTATATTGAAAAGAATAAGCTTTACTCGTTCATTTTTATACTTACAGCACTTTGTACTGCATTTCAGTTTGTCAAGATGTCAGATGTGGTTGAAAGGTTCTAACTAGTGTATTGAAAATAACTTTTTTGAGGAAAATCAAGGTAGAAAGTAAAGTTAGAACAATCTTTCCACATACATAGACACAGCATTGGCCTCTGAATTGTATGTCAAACAATTATTTACCAAGAAAAAAGCCAAATGAATGCTCGAGAAGAGCGAATTTTCATAATGTTCACTTACGATGACAAAGAACTTTCGATGTTACAGAAGTATAGCCACAGAAAAAATTAAGAGAGCATTTAAATTAATTTTCAGTTTTTCTGAATTTACTATATATGGGGTATGTGTTTAAAAAGATCGTTTTTGTTTCCTCCTGTAAACTACAAACAATATTTCTCCCAAATTTCACATAAAAATATTGTTTCTATTTGCATTTATTTGCAGCCAATGAAAACTGGTGAAACTGGTCGCTCTGATTTTTTTTCAGACCTCAAATACTGCAAAGAAAATAAGTTCCTATTCACATTTAAGCAAAACAACAGTAATATTTGTAGATGTACAGTATTTAGGAAAAGTTCAAAAATTACTTTGTGATAACCTAAATTTGTATCACAGTTTTCATGTGTCTTGTCATGCTGTCAATCTTTCACATTGCTGTTGGATTACTTTATGTCACTGAGGTTTTGTTGAAATTCAACAGACACTTCACTGGAATGACCACAATACATCTTAAATTGCTGATCAAATGAAAATATAATATATCTAAATATAAGTAACTGAGTAAAGACAACTCAATTTTATAATTTTATATAAACATGGAAAAGAACAATAGGCTACACTTCTTTGTGTAATCTATATACAATCTCCATCAATATAGATCTATTGGCTTTGACCTCTTCTCTCACTTTGTAGGAACGCTATGTATCTCAGTACTGGGTCACTGACTAAAATACACGCCTACTTTTCACAGTATCTGCTCTGACTATTAAACAGTCACTGTGGGGAGAACACAATTGATTTTCTGTCACAGAAACACACAAACAGCATCATCTCAATGCCCAGATGACTGATGGACACTCTCATGTGCCCAAAGGCTGGGGTGTAAAATCATACACCTGTGCACACACACGGGTAACACAGAAACGTGTGTGTATTGCTATACGCAGTCATTTGATGCCCCCGGTATTTTGATTTTTGATATACCATTTTTCCCTGTTACTGCAAACTGGAGAAAGTAGGCAATCTAGAGAAAGATTTCTTTGTCTACTGAGAAGCCCTGAATCACCAAACATATGATAATTTGACATTTCACGCAAACTGATCTATATTGACATTTGCCATCAAATGTTACGCAAATATGGGCACAGCCAGGAGATCCATATCAATTGAAGATTAAGTAGTTTCAATTAATACATTTTCAGAATATGATCTTAACCTGAGATAACATGTAGCTGTATTGCATGTTCCTTATTTAATATTTTTGAATATATTATATATGTTTTTATTATACATATCTACAGTATATATTAACAAAATATTATATTGTTATATATAGTGTTCATTAAATACACATCACATCCATAACGCTGCAATTGTGCAATTTTGTTCTTTCAAGCATTTCATGATTTTTTTTCTTCAAAATAGCATTTTTTTACTTTGCTGAAAAACCTAACAATCTGTTTAGTGATAGGTTCAAATGAGATCAGATACATTTACAAACCATAAATCACTTGTGACAACATGCCCTACTGTAAATGATCAACCTTCCCTCTAGGCCATAACAGTGGAACTGTTCAATAGCTTCTTTAAGAGAATGGGTTTGGCTATGCTAAAATTGACTTTCAAAAAATAAGGCCAGACTGTATTCACTGGAATAAAAAGAGCCAGTTTATAAACCAGACCTGGTCTAGGGGCCTCTGAGCAAGCCTGATATTCTTTTGTCCTCTTTAGACAAAATGTTGAACACTCTCTCATTTGTAAATCACTTTGGAAAAGCATCTGCTAAATGAATGAATGCAAATGTAAATCCTCCAATCCAGTTTTTGGTATTTTTAATAAGTATTTATTCTTAAAGGCACAGTTCACCCAAACATAAAAAATTATTTGTTTATTCACTCTCATATGATTTAACACATGTAGACGACTCTCATACAGTTTCAATAGGGTCCAATGTTGTTTTGTTACCAGCGTTCTACAAAATATCTTCTTTTGTGTTGAGCAGAAGAAAGTTTGGAACTACATTTTCGGGTGAACTATTCCTTTAAGTGCTGTGTAAATGTGCCACATTTTGGCCTCTGGTCTTCCTTTGTGTGCCATGCTGCAGTCAATCCATCCAGTATTAGTCTCGTTTTAACCCCTTCTGTAAACACAAGATCAAGTTAAGAGAAACCACAAGGACTTTAGGTTTTTGAGGTGACTACTCAAGAGTTGGAGAATCACATTTGTTCCCATTAGTGCTGTTGCTCACCCGGAAACCCCTTATGATTATCTTGCTTTCCATGGCTGCGGCTCCTCCAGGCCTTCACAAACACTAAAGATGCTGTAGATATACTGGTGCGACACACTCCTAATCCAATTGCACGTTGTAATCCTCGCCCAAGGCAAATAATTACTGAACTCACAATCAGGTGTTATTTTTTAAAACAACAGACGCCGGTCTAGGGATTTGGTTTCTGCTATAAAACAACCGGACCAGAAGCGATTAGGGTTTAATCTTAAGCCTTACGCAAAAACATGAGCTGTTTCCGTCTTGAAAAGTATGACGTTATAAGTTTGAATCATACTTTTTACTGTGATTTTTCAGTTTTTGTTAGTTTGGCTGGGGGGGTGTGCTGATGCTCTGGATACCACAGTACAGAGGCTGAACATACAGGACTTAATTAAAGTGATAGTTCACCAAAAAATGAAAATTCTGTTATCATTTACTCACCCTCAGACTGTTCCAAACCTGTAGGAATTTTCTTTGTTCTGCTAAACACAAAGGAAGATATTTGTAAGAATGTCAGTAACCGAGCAGATCTTGTCTCGGGGGGGGGGGGGGTTGGGTTGAGATCTGCTCGGTTACTATTCTTCCAAATATCTTCCTTTGTGTTTAGCAAAACAAAGGAATGCATGCAGGTTTGGAACAGTCTGAGGGTGAGTGAATGATGACAGAATTGTCATTTTTGGGTGAACTTTCCCTTTAACTTCATTAGTAAGTTTGGGAGGGAAACCACTTCAAAATGACTTTGGTACAATGCAATCCAAATAAACTTGAGAATTAAAACAAAAAGTCAAAAGAACATAATCATGTCACAATAAGCAGCAAATTGCAGAAAGAACATGGGCGTTTAATTAATGATTATGATTGCAGGGGGGACGAAGGCCAAACACCAGCAGTTAATTAAAGAGAGAAACAAGGAGTCCTGCTGCACTGCTCAACACGAGAGATGCACAAAAACACAGAGATAATAAGAAAAATAATATGCAGATTACAAAGAGATTACGTTCATTAAAAGTGATTAGTTCTTTTGTATGTTTTTCAGTTTAAAGAAATAAATGTCAGTTAAAAAAATGTTATTGACAATTTTGGGTCAGTTCGTTTGTCAGCGTTATTTTCAGCCGACACAGCATTCACAAATGGCAAAGGATAGCTTCTATCTGATTGAATAGTGGTTCATTATAAATCATTAAAAATATGCTTCGCATGCATACTGTAACAGAGCACAAGTGTTTCATTTTCGATTGGTCATCTCACTCGGGTCGAAGTTCATTGCCGCTTACTAAAATCAATACAGATTAACTCCACATATGTTTCCAATCTATCAATTTTCAAACAAAACAATACAGGTCTTTCCACTAAAGGCAAATGATGAGGTACAAAAACAGTATATAAAACACACTTCCTTTTGTCCGTATAATGTACACTATATATAAAAAGTTCATCTGCAAAGAAAGATCATTCAAAAATCATGTTTTTTTATGGTGCATTCTTATCAATCAAACTACAGTTGCGTTGTTTAAAGTTGTTATAACTAAATAACAAAGCTAACTAACACAATAAAAACATGATAACACAATAAAAAACGTGATTTTTGATCCATGGAAACATACAATTCATGGACAAATGTATTGAGAATAAACAATGTACAGTATTATAGTCATTTCAGTCAACACAAATACTTATGCTATACCGTACAAAACCATATTGTTCCATCATTGTTGCAACAGTTTGGAAAGGCCTTTTTGCTCTGAAATGACAGTAACCTGTGTACAACACATATATTTGTACACAGTGTAATCTGAAATGGGCAATGAGAAATGATCATGATCACTCAGAGCTTTATACTGAGGTTAAAGGTTTGGTCTCATGAGAAACACAGAGACAGGCTGAAGACAAGTTTGGAGTCCATCCAAATTAGTCAGGGTAAGGGATTCCACTGTAGGTCGGCCAATAAGCTAATGAAGCTCTAGAGCTGGAAAAAGGAGGACAATTACTACAGTATAAGTCAATCGTACACAATAAAGCAACATAGCGCTATCAATTTATGATGTTTAAAAAAACAAAAATGAAAACAAATGATCACACACCCAAACATGTAGTCTTCAAACCTGTAGACAATGCACCTTAACAGACCATATGCTACAAAGAGCAGATGTTCACACAAGACACATTCTTAAATTCAAGAACAGCTAGACGGAATGCAACAAAAAGGATCAGAATGTTGGGATTTCAAAAACCCGAGATCAAGTTGAAGTCCTTTGAAGTCTTGACACGCCACCTTGAAAGCATGGCTCTCATAGCGCGACAGCGGCAACAGTCAAAAACAGTGAGACGGGACACGGCGGCCCCTAAGCCTAACTCTGACAGACTGACATCTTCTAAAGTAAAATGGATTGCTGTGGACTATAGATCAGTGACAGGCTTATGTACAATGATACGTATAAAATATACCAGTATTGAGTTAAAGTAAGTTAAAGTACCAATGCATGCTATAATGTCTTAAATGACCTTCACTGCATTTAGAAGTAAATACTGATAGAGGTTATCATGTAATTGATTCGATTAAAAAAATTGACAGTTTAAGTTTTGTTCAAAGAGCCATGTTCAGAAGTTGCGTAGTAACTTATAATTTTTTTTAATGTTCTCATGGGAAAACCCACTAAATATAACGATTAAGAAATGATTTACAGTGCACTATCCAGATGCGGTTTGTTATTAAATGTTTCACTTCTCATTTTCAGTTCATTTAAGTAGATCACCAGAAGGAAATGGATAAAAGTTAACAAAACTAAACTTCTGTTTTCATATCCAGATCATTTAGCTAAAGCAGCCACTCATAGAACAATTTGTCAGCCAACTGGTGTCTTATCTGTTAAAAAGCGCTCAGTTTGTATAAAAGCTTGGAGAATAGAGACAGGTGAAGCATGGAAAAACAACAGATTGTACGACCAAGAGGATTAATTAAACCAGATTGGTTCTCTGAAATTTTACGAGATGTTTGCTTTCATTTTACTAACTTTTCATTTCATGCTGTTCTCAATTACAGGCATTTGTTTGTACAGTGCTGTGCATAAGTATTTTTGTGGAGGTGGCAGGCTTCACTAAAAATGATTTGTTTTAATATTTTAAATCTTTTTTTAAAAATTAGTGTGTCAGGTAGAAACATTAAAAGAAATTTCCAAACATGCTTTGCCATTTATTGTATCAATCAAGTGAGATTTGAGAACTAGGGATCCACGATAAATTATCGGTCATATCGGCCGATAAATGGTCATTTTGAATGTTATCGGCCGATAATAAAAATTTAGGCAGATATATATAGCCGATAAACATAAGTAACAAATATTTGTAAGCTCAGGTTGATGAACCTGTAGAATTTCTACAACAGAAGTCTTTCTTCTGTCATGAACTGGGTACGAGACACAAGGCAGGAGAACCCAATTGCAGGCAGAGGCAGGGATGAAGGGGTTAACAGGAATTTATTTAACAAAATAACAAAGACTACAAAAAAGGCAAAACAAAACCCACGAGGGGAAAAACAAGACAATATATATAAACAAAACAAGAACAAGGACTAACTAAACTATAAAACAAACACTGGGAGCAAACACTTACACTGAACTAAACTACACTTACAAGACACGAGGGAAACAGGAACCAGGAACAAGGCACAAGGCACAGGGTGTAAGCAAAAAGCTACAGAACAGGAACATCTTAGACAAGGTAGAACGTACACTTACATACAATGAACCAGACAGGACAAAGAACACGAGGATGTTTTAAAGGGGAGCAAATCAAGAGGGAACAGGTGCCAGGGATAAACTAATTAACACAAACTAGGAAACAGGAGGGTAGCAACGATGACGCAGACTAGGGAAACAAAGGATCCTGTATGATTCCACCTCTAGACCAAGAAATACCTGACAAGGAGAGGTGGAACCATGACAGAACCCCCGCCTTAAGGAGCAGCAACCTGATGCTCCTCAAAGGCACAAACAAGACAAGACAGACTGGGACACTGACAAGACCAAACAAGACATGGCAAACATGACAAGGGGCAGACAGGCAAGAAAGATCAACGGGTTAGGGTGGGACAATAAAAATAATAAACAAGGGAGGGAGGGGGGGTGGGGGCAAACAAGAGTATATTGGGGGCAGTCCAGAAGGGGTAGGGCTGGGTGGGGAAGTTCCAGCCCTTGGGGGCGCGGAGCCCCAGGAGGCTTGACAGGGGAAGTCCTGGGGAAAACTGTTCTTGTCCCCGGCAGGACTGCTGGGCTGGACCCGGCTGGAATGCCGGGCAGGACCCGGCCGGCCGGGCAGGACAAGGGCTCGGCCGGCAGGACGGACCGGCTGGAATGCCGGGCAGGACAAGGGCTGGACGGCCGGCTGGAATGCCGGGCAGGACAAGGGCTGGACGGACGGCTGGAATGCCGGGCAGGACAAGGCTGGACGGACGGCTGGAATGCCGGGCAGGACAAGGGGAGGAACTGCTGACGGACGGCTGGAATGCCGGGCAGGACTGCCGGCTGCTGGACGGGCTTGGTGCCGGCTGCTGGACCGGGCTGTTGCCGGGCTTGCTGGACGGGCTTGGTGCCGGCTGCTGGACGGGCTTGGTGCCGGCGGCTGCTGGACCGGGCTTGGTGCCGGCTGCTGGACCGGGCTTGGTGCCGGTGCTGGACCGGCTTGGTTGCCGGCTGCTGGACGGGTTGGTGCGGATGCTGGACCGGGCTTGGTGCGGTGCTGGACCGGCTGCCTGGACCGGGCTTGGTGCCGGCTGCTGGACCGGGCTTGGTGCCGGCTGCTGGACCGGGCTTGGTGCCGGCTGCTGGCAGGGGCTTGGTGCCGGCTGCTGGACGGGCTTGCCCTCCCTTATTCCGGTGCCGGCTCGCCTCCGCGACCGGCCTGCTGAACGGCTGGTGGATACGGGCTTCCCGTGCCGGCGCTGGAACGGCTTGGTGCCGGCGCGGTAACCCCGCGGCTTCCGGTGCAGGCTGCCTTCTCGGATCGGGCTTGGTGCCGGCTGCTGGGACCGGGATTGGTTGAAGCGTGCTGGACCGGGCTTGGTCTTCCCCCTGTCCCGGTTGCGGACCGGGCTTTGGTGCCGGTTGCCCTTGGCCGGACATCCATTACCGCGCCGGCCCCACACCAACCCACCCAAAAACATATTTGGGACCCCCCGGGACACACCTGGACTAGGGTACCCACCCGGACTCGGGACCACCCGGACCTGGGGATCCCAACCACGAGACCTCCCCGGACCACCTGTGACTCGGACCACGTGACTCGGCCCGACAACCGGAATCGGGATCACACCGGACCACTCCCGGCGCCACCACACCAGGAATAGTTGAAACCCAAAGGAATACTTGCGGACCAACCGGAATATCCCGTCGGACACCGGACTCGGGGAAAACGGTATATACCGCGTGACACCACCAGCGACTCCCCGGGTCGACCACCGGACTAGTTTGACTCTTCTTTTCAGCCGAAACACCCAGGCTGGTGGGCGGCGGTGACGGACACGGGAGTGCGGTGACCAAGGGCACAGATGGTTCGGCGCGTTGGAGTTCGCACATCAGCAGGCTGAACCACCACGAACGAAGTTCCACCTCCTCAAACCGAGGGACAGCTCGACTCAAGTCCCCGGTGTGTGGGGCAGAGGACGGAGCGAGCGACGACGGCACCTTGGGCATAAGGTGACCTTTCCCGCTTTTTGAGGAAACAGAAAGTCCATTTAACAACCCTTATCCCACGTCTCTCACCTCACCTCCACATACCCACCCCTCCACTCTCTCTCCTTTCCGCCCCCTCCTCCCCGAACATGCAGGGTCCACCGAACCTCACCGGAGATAGCGACCCAGCGGAGATGGATAAACGGATGTATGCCGAACCCACGACTTCCGTGACCTGTTCACCGGCCATACCGCCACACCAAACTCATCGATAGTCCAGGGTCCCTCAGCATCATCATACTCCGCTGCGACGACACGAGCGATACACCACCTGCACCCCTTTCAGACGATTAAGACGGTATCATCGTCAGTTTAAGCTATTGTGAGACATTTTATTCAGAAAGGTATCTGGTTTACAAGCTGTAGAAGTCCCCACGAAATTACTACACCTCCTGTGCAATATGAATATTGTGCATTGACGTAGTTGCCCATTGTCTCTTATGCATAATCATCAGTAGGGTGGAATAATATATCCGTAGACCTATGTTTTAATGAAATTATTGGCAAATTTTGCCTCTTGCGATTGTGTACGTACTTATCATCCAGATTCATGAACCACGCTAATCCATATTGATAATTTAAATTTGGTTCAGGTCATAGTACATTATATCTTACTCTTCTTTTACCATCTCATTATTTCATCCCGTGTCTGCCTCACCTCACTTTTCCTCTCCTCCTCCTCCCCTTCCTCTCCCCCTCCCCCCCCTCTTCCTCTCTTCCCCCCCCTTTCACGCCCTTTTCCCTTTTTTCTCTTCCTTTTTCCTCTTTTTGAAAACACAACCAACTCTGACACCTCCCACAGCCACAACGTCCTCGCGGCATACAAGGAACCTCACCTACGTACGGTTTTCACCAGGTCACTCGGACTCCTTGCGCGGATACCGCAGCACGCGAGCGCGTGACATGGGCGGTCCGCACTTCACGCAAATGCAGACTACCGTGGATGCCTCGCTGGGTTTGTTGGGCTTGGTTAAGTCTGTCACGGATCTTCACAAGAGGACAAGGCCCCAGGAGAACTCCCCAAATGCGCAGAGGCAGGGCCCCTCATTGGGATTGACCACGGGGATTTAACAGGAAAGCATACCAAAAAAGGCAAAAACAAAACCCACGCAGGGATACAACAACAGACAATACCCTCTTATACTAAACAAAACAAGGAAAAAGGCGGGTCCAAAAAAACCCGGCAACTCAAACTACCACTATTTTTACCTACCCACCCAAAATTAACCACATCTCCGGGAGCAAACACTTACCCTGAAAAATCACTTAACTACAACATTACAGACACGAGGGAAGGAATACAGGAACCAGGAACCAACGGCACAAGGTCCCCTGTAAGCTACCAACAAGCGACAGAAAAAGGAAACACTCTTAGACAACGGCTAGAACGCTATTCACTCTACATACACCATGAACAGACAGGACACACTAAGGAACTACCGAGGATGCTTTAAAGGTGCGAGCAATTCACACGAAGGGACGGCAACAGGTGAACAGGGATAAACACTCCATTAACCACAAACTAGGAAACAGGAGCGGTAGCCAACGATGACGCACCCCCAGACCTAGGGCAACAAAGGACTCGATGATTCACCTCTAGACCCCAAGACCATCTACTGACAAGGATTTTGAGTGGAACCATGAATTCGTCTATTCCACAGCCATCTAAGCCCCTTCAGAAACACTTAAAAATTGCTTTCTTGAAAAAGGACCATAAAACCGGTCCTATTTTATCTTGCCTAAAAGCCAATGAAATCATAGATGGGCAAGCAACAACTGGAGTCTTTTAACAAAAGATAATTTAGAAATCAAAAAATTGCTCCTGTGATTTTCAAATACGTTTTAAGTATGCATAAGTGAGTTCAAGATTCTCTGGGTTTGCCACTTAACAAAGATAGCTGTTCACGGATTAACTGTAACAACGACCCAAAACAAGTCTGACAATTGTCCAATAATTGTCTGATGTGCATGCATGTCTACAGAGCAGCGCCCCTCACATCCATTCAAATAGAAATACCTCAATGCTCGCTATCGACATAGCGCTAATGAAATTCTTTATTGATTGGTTAGGTTTGTAAATTTGAGATATAATTAAATATTTGGCACCGACCAAACAGAACGTGGAAGGAATTTCACTCATTTGTGGACCTCTGTGTTATGCATGTTATTAGATTGAACATACAGAATCTCTGATCTCAGAAAATGCATGCTCCGTAAGTTAGGCCCTTCCACATCACTACACACTCACACTCTCCATGTCTCTCTCTTTAAGTGCTGTCACCTCTTTAAAAAACACATTATTTTCTCGTCAGCAGAGAGATGGACACAATTTATATTTCGCCATCTCCCTCCAACCGAGCCATTAGGAAGGCCCAGTGAGTTTTCCCGGCCTGTCCAGGCACAACAAGCTGCCCATGTAATTCGCCTCCTTTTAACTCTTTAAAAGATTGTGTTATGAAACATGCTCCTTACCAGTAGCCCTTTCCTTACCCCCCTCACTGCTACTTTCTACTACGAGTTACCCCGGTCGAACACTCATATGATTGTTACGTTAACTACACCTCTACTATATGAAGAGTAAAACGTAAAGTGATGGCTGAAACAAGCCTCTGTTAAATTCTAGGGAGTGAGCTTGCGATGTTCAATTAGACTCTCATATTCATTGAACCAAAACGGTTATTTACACATGCATGCGTGTCTGCATGCATGCACATTTAAGTGTGTGTGTGTTTAAAACGGAGGGAGTAGGAAATCTAACCGTTCCCATTGGATCACAGAAAAGTCGGTCCAAGATCCCTCCCCTTCCCCCTAGTACCCCATTGCATGGCTCATTAGATTCACGTTTACCGCTTACATTTTAGCCTAATAGCCAAATTGCACCCTGACCCACTCATCACAGTACAACATAAACCAGGCTTGCTGGTTAAAATTTTCAAAGGAACCCTTTAAAGCCTAAGTGATGCTCATTGACCACCTATATCAAAATGGTAGCCCAGACAGGAGCAACACTGAATTGATGGATAAACAAACTGCCAGCGGGATATATTCAATTCTGTCCCCTTGCTTGCCCAAAATATCCTCAGATAAATATCCCACAATATGTAATTACACACACACGCTGTTAATTAATGATGGGGAAATTTAATTTGAGGAACCCAATGGACCTTACTTCAAACCAGTTTACCTAAACACTGAACACTTGTTTTACTTTTTCTTTAAAAACACAACTGGGCAATTCCATCATTATGGATGTAACATTTTTTCAGTCAAACTGATACACCCATTAAATCCTGTAATACCTGTGTACATTACCATATATGATTGAACAACTATAGTTTATATTGAATAAAACCCCTGATGATACGAGTTCCAGGATCATACACAATCTGCGCCGTGTCTAGTAGGCACAAGTTTTCTATTTTAAAAAAGGAACAAATTAATTTACGTGTTATGGCCTCTCGCTCTGTGAATCCAAAAATAATGCATGTTTTGACAGGACATACATACTTTAAAGCCCCCTTTTTTATTTTTGTGAATTAAAGTGTGCAACCAAAGCGAGCCAAAAATACCCTCCGGATGGCTCCTCAGAGATCACAACACATACGTACAGCCTACTATACAAAGCTGCCCTTCTATGAGGAATATAGACCGATGTGAAAATTCCCTTGCCTAACTATGGACCAACAGTATGCTTAAAAACCAACCCCCCATTTCAACCAGCGGGTTATTTCCCACAACCCTCCAACCATATTCCCATCTGGACCCGCACTCAGTAGGGTTGGAAATCTTTGGCTAAACAACCCATAGGACACTTGCGCTGGAAGTGCCAAACGCGCGTATCCATAGTGTAGAAACACCCCAAGTAACCCCCTTATAACGGGCTCATGAGACATGATATTCGTAACCCTTTTGCTGAACGCGCATGCATGCTTACATTACACTAACCAGTCTTACACATTGTCATTATTGATCAGATATTTATCTTGATTCATTTTGTATAATTTTTTAATCACCGCTTACTAACGTGTTCTTATTTCATGGGGCAGAGCAAAATCATCATATGGTATGACTTTACCAACTATTGCAAATAAATAATGTTCTTTTTTCAAATATGCCTATAACTAAAAGAATACATATTTATGGCTGAAAAAAATGAAACATCACTAACCACAACCCCACCCCAAGGGGGTGAAAATATTCAACGCAATGAATTAACAAAACCACATAATACAGTAAACAGCAAAAAACACTGATTAAAATTCAGAATGAGTACTGCATGCTACAGTAAATCTCTTACAACTCAGAATTCTAACCGGTACGGGACTAGGTTACAGCAACCAACCCAGGGCTAACTTATAACCTTTTCTTACAACATAAAGAATAACACTCCACGCTTGAACCCCTCTATCTCGAATCAAAGAGATGGAGATTGTAAAAATCCTTATGAAGGAAGATATCCCTCCAACATTCACATTCCCAACAAACAGTCTGTCCGATCAAGTATCGTGCAAATAGTAGGCTTACACAGCCAAGGCAGCCACACCACAAGCCTATACCTCATCAACACACAGGATACGTAGCCTAAATGTGAAGCGATGCACTGTATAAGATAAATGCTAATAAATTCACTGACTTAACTTAATTCATACCAAGAATAAAACATGATGAATTGCTGATTACCTCCAAATGAAGTGGGCTTGGACTTAACTACTGTATCTCGGCTTCTCATTGCTTCCAGCCAATGAAAAATAAAGGCTAAGAATTCCTAATCACATCAACAAATGTACACGAGGCGTGCAATCTTTGTCACTGCAAACACAAATCATAATTCTTAAATAACAAACATAAAAAAATCCAATTACAGCAACCACCACCCAGAACTATGTTTACCGGTTCTCTATCTGGAACAATAACCCTGATTCAACCTTTTTGTTGTTGAATTTCACATTTAAAATCCATGGTGCATTAAAAAGAGTGACCAGACATCCTGTTTTCATGTGTTACAAGCTCTTGACAACAAAATTGGTTTCACCTGTTAGTCTTACTAAGTGTTATCTTTGAAGCTACATATGTGCAATATCATTTTTAGCGGTTGCCTGGAATCAAAATGGAAAATTCTTTGCTTTTGTATGTTACACCGGCAAAAGATTTTGCTTTTTTGGCTCCCTTACATTTAACCAACACAGAGGTAAACTGACTCTCTTACTGCACATGTGCCCCTGGGTCGGCATCTCATTAACGTTTGTTTACTAAATTCAAAAGCTTTTGCTACTCTTTCGTTGGACCTGATGGATAACATAGGACATAGATGTGGGCTCTGCATGCAGGGGGTGCTGTGATTTTTTTTTGCCAGGGCAGAAGGTTATGACTGTGCACCATGGGGCGAGCGCCTTACCCCCTTTTTAGTTTAATGTAGTAAATAACAGACGGCAAAAAAACAGTTGCCTGCTGCGATGAATAAAGAGGATGCAATGTGTGCTCTATAGGAAACAGCATAAAGACAAACACATAAACGCCTGTTATATGTATAGCCAAATCACAATCTGTTGTACGAAACTAACTTAGCTGTGCGGCGGCAGCTCTCCAGCTTAAAACATCAACAACCTCATACTAATAAACCACCTGGAAAACCAAAGTTCCGCTGATTAAACACCCAATCTTGCATGCTGCATGGCAACAGCACATAGAAATACACATTTTGCCACGGCACGATTCAAATCAACGAACAATAACTGTTGCATTACTGCTGGCCTGCATGCAAAACTCCGAAAGTGTCCTTTCTTTTTGGGTTGACGCTGAAGAACTCCTGCATGAGGACATTAATGTTCAGTTAAAAAAAAGTTTAAAATTCATTTTTGCGATACTCTTGGACAAGACCTCGTGACAATACACATAATCGCTGTGACGTCATGAGACACTTGTGTCCTGTCATTGTTGACCCCGTAACGTGATCTCTTGTATACTATATCTAACAAGACAATATAACAAATAATTGCTATAGAAACTCGTCTTAATACCATACCGTTTCATATCCCTCAGCAAGATTTGTTTGGTCATCGATATTGGGGATCCTAATTGCTCGTAAAAGCTTGCGAGACATAGTTAATGAATTTTCCCTGTGTAACAGAAATTTCTAATAAAATAGCACACGAATTATACCCAGCCCTAAAACACTGTATTGGGATGTTTTCAATTAAATATTGACTGTTCCTGTGAATTCTGTAATACGAAACCCAGTAACAATCCTAGTTCATTTACTTTTTCATTGTACTTATCACACCACATTTTTTTGGGTTGATGAAGAGAATTATATCATTCGTTTTAATGCGCGAAAGTTTCCTTATACATAAACATTTTATTTGGTAAGTTGTGGTTAGCCTACATTCTTTCAACTAATCATAACAAGATTTACAACAATTAATGATTGTTGAATGGTGAAAAAGTGGAAAGGCTTGCAGGACTTCAAATATTGTATAAAAGTTTGAAATGAATAGTTGAATTGCACTTTTATGTGTTTTTCTTATTTCCTCCGGCTGTATTTATGTTGTAAAAAAAAATGTGTATGTATTATTAAATAATTTGTATACTGAAGACATTTGTGAGTAATACTGTAATTCTCTCTTATTGTTAATAGGTGTTAGCAATAAAAAAACAGTAACGTTATTAAAAAAAAGCTAGTACGTTTATTTCATGTCTTCACAACCTGGATATTAGTGAATAGGGACACATTAATTTGTTATATTTTTACCATGTATCTATATACCATTTTTTCGATAAAACATTTTTCATTTATGGATGTTGGTCTATTAAACCGATACACAATAGCATGCCCGAAGGCAGCATATGCTTTTTTACACATAACTGAAAATAGCTGTATTTTCTTTGATTATTTAGTAAATCAGTTTCTAATGAGCATGCCTAGGTGATACCAAATAGTGGCCAGATAATTGCGTAACCCTATTTAGACTCACTATGTTGCCGAATTAAACATTATGCAATAATAACAGCTTTTTTCAAACAATAATATTATAAAAAGTCATTAATAATGATGGCAACTTGTGAGATATTAAAGCCCTACACCCCCTAACCTTACCCTAAATTCATTTATGAATTAAAAATGATATCTTAAGTCTTAAATCAATTTTATTTAAAACAAATGCATTTATAATCTGTCCATGTATAGAAATCAGGTCGACCAGTATACACTTCCCGCTGGCACATATGGTCCATTAAAGAAAAGACTGTGTCTTATTTTCTGGACCCTATTAAGGAACTCTGATTTTTAATCTTTTTGAATTGTCATGGCTTGTCCTTTCTCCCCCCAATTGTGTATAACTTCTTAATGTTTTCATAATTAAAATTAGCACTCAAATATTAGGTGATCTTGCACGACAGTCGTAATCGTACTAGAGAATGTGAAGACTGACGCCAGCATCGAACCTGCGCGTGATGTTGCAGTTCCGCCGCGCCTGCTCCGCCATCTTGGGAGGCTCATATCTCTTCGCAGTCTGATTATTGTTTTGATATGTACCCCGTTACTTGTTTGTTTGATAATGGAGACATTCGAAAGTGATGAAACTACCACGGGCCTTTTTCCAGAACGACTCCGGGGAACTCCTGGTATTGTGTTTGAACTACAGCAAGACCCCCCCCTCCCGACCTCATACCTATAGTTCTATTTTTTACTTTATCAAATTCCCAGAAAAAGACCTAAACCTCCTTGAACGCCCCTTAATGCGCCGTGCACCTCACCCACCACATGGCGGAACATTCAAACGGTGTGACGTCCGATGACAACGCCTCATTTACACCGCCAGATATTTATCTGGAAAAGCACTACGCAGTGACATTGAGATGAGATCAGTTTTTTGCCAACGGAAGTCCGAAAACGCCTGGCGCCGTCACGTGAGTTCATGGAGCCCTTAGATACGTTCCAGAAAGTTTTATGTTTTCTCCTTTAAATGGCTTTCAGTCTTTAAATGGTTTAAGTTTACCTCAGTTGGTCTCCCTGTTTAGTCCAGCTAATCCGCGTATGAACTAGTAAACTTGCGGGACACACAACTATGAGAGCACCCTTGCCATGAACTTCGCTATATGCTGTGAAAACGTGTTCCTGTCATGGACCACAACCCCGCTCAACAGCAGTTCGCCCGCGCTTCCTTCACTGACAGTGTAGTTCACAACTTTGATTTACCCGGCACACCACTAACCAACTCATTCAACATTTCACGGGTTTGTGAAATTTTAACTGTCAATGAAACGTTTCTTGACCTCTCCAAACATCCTCCTACCCGCAAAGGAATGCAATAAACCATCTTACCTTTAAAACGTACAAACGCCCTTTATTTGCCTCTGTACAAAATCCTTTACAATGTCTGTTTTGTCTATTTGACGCGCACGCTGACTACAATAAAGTTCAAAAAGGCTTCTTATCACTTCACTTGCAACTGTGACAGGGTGTCTGGTGTTTGCATGGATTAAAAACGTGTAATCGGCAGACACAGGTCGACAATATTTATTCACCTAAATGAGCTCAAAGGGACAGTTCACCTTAAAATGAAAATTCTGTCATCATTTACTCACCTTCTGAGTATTCCAAACCTGTATTTTTTGTTCTGCTGAACACAAAGGAAGAAATTTGAAAGAATGTCAGTAACCAAAAAGATCTCACCCCCCATTGACTCCCATAGTATTTAATATGGCAGTGAATAGGTTTGAGGTGTGTTTGGTTACTGAAATTCTTCCAAATATCTTCCATTGTGGTTATTAATTAGAAAAAAGTCACTTGATGCACTTTTCATTTGCCCACAGCAATTGTCATGCAAATGGTTTGCTTCTTCTGCTTCTCTTCGCCATTCTCTCTTAATCTGACAACCTGAAAGAACCTGATTGATTTCTTCTCACAACACATATTTTTGTTTTCCATTTTGTTCCGTGGGTTGATAAATCAGATGAGTTGCTTACTAAAATAAAACTTGAATAAAGCTTATGGAATTATTTAATAATATTCTTGTTTTATTTTATTTTTATTGGTTGGCCTAACACTAATATCTTAACTAGCATGCATTGTCCTTAGTGATATGTTCAGTTACCAGGAAACAAACAGATAAAATGTATACCTTGAACTCCCATTGACCTTAAACAAAAGCTCTACAAAATGCTTAAATGTGTTTTTGAGGCTTGGTATGACCTCCATCGTATCATTTCTCTCTTGTTTGTATGATACCTGAAAGAACATGAATACTTTGAAAATGATAGTATTATTAAAAAAAAAATAAAGTATTATTATAGATTATTACAAAGTAATATTAGACATTTGTTTCTTATTGATTGGTTTATATAATTATTATATTGTCCATATTTTTGTGGTTGCCCGCATTGGCAGTGTAATCCACATATATGGCGGTGGTTTGATCTGTTATGCAGTCTCCCTCAGAGAGAAACTCCCAGTTTTTCTCTCAGGCAAACATATAAACACAATTGCAGCCTAAGCTATTACTTTTTGTTGTTGTAGTTAAATCTGACATGGAAAGCCTTTGAACAAGAACACAGAACTATATTTTCAAACTGGAATTATGTGTATTGTCTGACAAGAGTGAGCGATTTGCAGATAAAGCGGCGAGAATCCTCACACAAAGGAGCCATTAAACCTCCTCTGACCTGATCCATTCTGAATAATCAACATGTTTACGGAGGAAGTAGGAGGTTGTCACCAATCTGAATTACATATTATCTGTAATGCAAAGACGCATTATTTCTAATTTAGAGTCGTCTGGCAGATTTCTGCTTGTCTGAATGTTAAAGTATAAGGAATTGTAAAAGATTGTGAGCGTTGACATCGACATGATGGCAGCCGCAGATTGTTGAGTAAATCGTAAGAGCTGTCGATACACCACAAGGTTGAACCAGGGGTCAAAGTCAGTGGGTATGAGTTTCATGCTCCATGTGTAAAGCTTTTATTAAACATTCCAGTGATCGGAAATGCAAACAGGTATCAGGAGCAATGTAAACAATCTAGAATTAATAGCAACCAAACCCAAGATTTAATCCAATACCATAAAAGCAATAAACTAAAAACTAAGGCAAGAGATCAGAAAAGAGGCCTTACATTATAGTGTGTAACACTTTCGAAAGGTTTTTTTAATATAGAATTCTCTTATTTGTATATTAATTTAGTATCAGTATATTTGCAATAATGTGATAATGCGTTAATGTGTATAATGCAGCAAAGTTGTGGTAATGCTGTATTAACATGGTAGTTTTTGGACAGTAATTATGTTGTATGTCATGGTAGCCTTACTAGCCTATATTATTGTTGTAATTTTTTTCCCGTCCATTATCTTTTGGGTTTTCTACAATATCTTTTAAGTTTCTTCAAGAACTGCCTTACACTTTCCAAGAAGGTTAATGTGCGATAAGAAGACCTTTTACAATGCTTTCTGCTTGGCATTTTTCATTTTATTTTATTTTTTTAAATGTCAGTGCTGACAGTCTTAACTTTGCAGCAGTTATAAATTGGTTGTGTCAAATGGCAAACATGTATTTTACAAGACTCAAAATTATTCTGCCGTTTTCCCTTGCCAACAGAAAGCCACCAAAAAACTTTTGAAACATAAAAATGTTTGGCCAGGAGAACTTTTAATCACAGCTGTCAATCTCATTCTTTTTTTCTTCACTTAGATTTTTAATCTGTGTTCAAACACACACACACACATTTATAGTTTGTTCATATGTGGCATATTAAACTATTATGAGTTAGATCGAGTGCAAAATCACTTTAAAGTACAGTGTAATGATTTCAGGTTAGTGAAGAATACATAAATAAAAGTCATACAATTGCCGACAGGTTTCCTTATAAAACTAAATGTACAAACAAGTAATATACAAATAAGGTCCACATATATAGTGATGTGTTAGTGAATAAGTAAATAAGGCCAGCGCCCAAGCGTAAAATAAAATATGAAATTCTGAATGTTCTGCACCATGAATTATTGCAATAATATTAACATAAGTCTCCTTTTCTGTGAATTGTGCATGACAAATACAAAACTGATAAATGTTAAATAATGATACACATTAAACAACATTTTGTGTCAGTAGACTACATACTATGTCACATAATGTACAGAAATTATTGAGGAAGATCATATGGACTACTAGACAAATGCACGGTTTCACATACAAGGCTTAAGGTTAGTCCCAGACTAAAATTTATGTTTGAGCTGTCTTAACTGAAAACAACTTGCCCTAAAAAATCTTTAAATATGTCAGTGCCATTGTTTTGTCTCAAGATGCACGGCAGTAATGTTTCCTTTTAAGCCGTTTTTATAAAAGCAACCTTATTTAACAAAGGGTTAGTCCTGGTTTAAACTAAGGCCGGTCTGTGAAACCGGGCCTAAGATTATTGTCTTTATTGCTAAGATCTTCTGTAAAGAATTTTAATTTTGCCCTATGATAGACTGTTACGTGGCTTGTGTATAACATAAGGCTCAGTAAAAGAGCAAAGATCTAATGATTACTCTTAAAACTCCATGTCCCCTTCATGAGTTTCCTCAAGATAATTTGGCCCCCTGAAGTACATAATTGAAGACTTTGTTCTATAGAGTAATCTGGTTCTTGAAGCTCCTGTTGAGATCTTTATGAGGCAAGACGATTGAGTTTCTAATAATGACCTCTGACGGAATATTCACATTGCAGCCTAGAAGGAAAAGAAAGAAAAGAGACGGTTGGATAAACCTCCTAATGTGAAGAAAAATGTTGCAGGATAAATACAGTAGGAAGATGCTTAATTATTATATCCTAAAGCAACAGCTCCACCTACTGGAATGCATCTCCTATGACATCTTATTCATTTGTGAAGACACTTAATTATACACCACATTGGAAGCAGGTTTTTGGTTGTAAAAATGATAATCATGATCAAGTAAATTAGTAAACTAATAATGTTTTTGTTTGGAATTTGTTCCTGCCATTTACCATTTCTAAACACATCATAAAAAGAGCCTGATGCTGGTATGTTATCTATAATCATTTCTATATAACAAATCTCAGCTATTTAAATTGAAGTCATTTGACTTGTTGTTACAGGCAATGGCTTCATACCCAGAATTGTGATGGATGGAGTTAGACCTCCATCCCTGAACAGTGTCTCGCTGTCAATCTTGGCATAGGGGTCGTTGGGGTTGGGGTCACTCGGCGTTCCCTCCACTCTTGCCCACTTCCCCCCTGTACTGTCCCACCCAACAATACTGTTCAACACACAGCAGTGGTCCTAAAATAGAGATCCAGATTACAGTGTAACTTCTGCTGTATTTGTAATGTCGTATGAAAGAATAATACACTGTCACTACATTGACTCACCTGTAATACAGCTCCATGTAAAATGATGGACTCCCTCACTCTTACACCGCCTCCAATCGTCACCCCTTTCCCAACGGAAACATTAGGACCCAGCTGAAGACAAAAATAAATACGTATACAGTATATAGTTGATCCTACAATCCTTGAATTTGCAGTTACATGTGTACATACCACAGCCGTAGGGTCAATGTTAGCTGTAGGGTGGATATAAACATCTCCTAAAGGTGGAAAATAAATAAAGTTCAGTGACCTTCTATGATTTACTTCTGCAGTTTTCGACCTTTAACAAGCTTGGTGATTAGGAACATGTTACATGACATTATACTGTTACATGACATATATTTGTAATTTTAAACATTTTAGCTTTTTAGCTTAAGCCTTGAAGATCAATTATATATTGCAGTTTGTTTTACAATTACAATAAATTTCATATTGAAGGCAAATTGTAATTTAAATACTGTAATCTACTGATGTACCAGTAGACCACCTGTTAAAGACCACTGCTTTACTAAAGTGGGATTTAATTATACAACTACTGAGTGCTATACTAATTAATTATTAAATATGTCAATTCATTTATGGAGGTGCACTTATTTACAGAAAGAATACTTTCTTCAACATACCTATTATTTTTGGTTTTCCCTCTTGGTTTGTTGACAGTCTTTCAGGATGTGTCTTATGATACCGGTTGAGATATAAACGACTAGCATATATTGCTGACCTGTCAATCACGATATAAAATGTCAAATTAGATAAAGAAAACAGAGAAGGGAAAATGAATGACTGGTAGAAAAACATAATGTATTTCGTATTCACCCTGCAGACTTAATTTGACTCCAGAAATGCTGTGTTTTATAGACATAGAGATTTTTCAGTCCTGCTAAGGATGTAAAGATGTCCTGTTCCAGACGAATCACCTCTGGCATCTGTCTGCCATACATGAGCTCTTCTCTATAGAAAAAAATACTCATTTCAACACAAAGAGGTCCAACTGACCAAAGGATGAGTTATGGTCTATGCTTGTGATTTTGGTTTATAGGCTGATAATATAAATGACACTCACTGGATTCTTTCTTGTTGGTTCTTCTGGAAAACCTTCCCAATATGACTGAAAATATCTGGTGTGAACAAATAGATACCACAGTTGATAATATCACTTACAAACGTACTGGGTTTCTCCACAAAATGGAGCACCTGGAAGAAAATAAAGTAACAAAAACAACAAATAAATATAATGAAAATAAACAAATTAAGATACACTTAATCATTGTAGCCTGAATGTTTTTCAAACTGTATTACTGAAATGAATACCCATATGCACTAGTCTACATGGAAGTAAATCTATATTGGTAGTACCTCATTTGTTTGCTGGTTTTCCACAATGCAGCCATAGTTCAGAGCTTGTGTTCTGTTAGGCTGCAAAGAGTAAGGTGACATGTTTGGACAAAATTCCCAAGATCATATTCTCTTCTCACCCATTCACTAAACTTAACCTACTGTGGTTCCAAGTATGACTCCACAATGACTGTCCCCATGCTGGCGGTGAAACCGGAGCATTTCCTGCAAGGGGAACTCGGAACACACATCAGCGTTCATGAGGAAGAATGCATCCGGCCCTCCAGACAGGATCTGATCGCGAAAGTGATAGATCCCACCACCTGTTCCCAGAGCAGCAAACTCCTGCAGGTACCTTCGTAGTTCAAAGATAAAATAGTTCATGTTAATAAAGACCTGAAATATGGTAAAAAGTAGGATACTATGACCCCTTTGCAAGATGTAAACACTGGTCAAGAAGCACTTCCAGTTTCAGTTATAATTTATTTACCTTTAGTATTAGTATCTTTTATATATAATTAAACCTTTATTTTTAAACCTTTTAATTAAAATATAATTAAAAGATATTTGTTTAACATTTTAAATAGGTTATGAATATTCTGTTGTTTGTATTTTGTTTAAACTTGTGTAGCTGAAACAGAAAGTTCTTCTTGACCAGCACTGAACAAACATTGTTAATGTTTACGTCATCTGAAGAGGTCTATACAGCAAATCTATTCACTCTACTGTGCTGAAGTCTTGCATTTACCTGATAGTGATTTTAAACTCCTGCTGAGCTGAAGAAATAAAACGGTTTAGCTCCTCATTGGGCTGATAAAAACCTATTAGTATTATCTCTTTGACATCTGGAACCTGTAAAAGAGAAAAGGAAGTTTTCACAACAGCACAGATGTTATTTGGTCTCATTGCTGTGTGTAGACTGTGTGCAGCTTACTTGGGCGCAGGCTTCTATATGATGCTGTACCATGGGAACTCCTGCCACAGGGAACAGTGGTTTTGGGCACCTCGAATGACAGGGGGCGGAATCTGGTACCTGATTGGCAGAAAGATACAAAATTGACAATAGTTTTATACCACTGTGTTTTCTGTAGTGACAGTATATTCTAATTGTATTTTCATCTCCTATATTTATACTTAAAATGTAATAACTATGTATATTGTGTTCAAAGTCTTATTTCGGCAGTTCATCGTAATGTATACAGTGTCGTGTGCGCCACGTCATCCTGTTTCATTCATCTTTCATTCATAACATACATAACATTCATAACAAAACAGGTGTCTTACCTTTTTGAGGGCCCCCAATGAGAATAATCGCTTTTAACATCGTTGACTTACGAGACAATTCGCTCTTCAAGTCGAATAAAAACCAATATATTACCGCTTATTTTATTAAGTTCAATTTTTGTCTAACTACCGTAGCCAATTCGTAAAAATGAATGTTAAAGAATTGTGCTAACTAAATGAGTATTACAAAGGTTTTATGATAAAACAAAACTAAGTCATACACTTGTTCAACGTAACTGACCAAATCCAAATCCACTGACTGTACATACGGAAGTGAGCGCACTGTTTTCCCGCCCACCGCTCCGCCCACCGTGACGCAATGCTGCTCAAATGTCGGGATATGGTTCGATTTGTCAAGATTATTTTGCAAAGATATTGAATTCTATATTAACAGAAAACTGGAATGTATGATAAAAATGTGTATAGTTGATGTGCTTTTTTATACAGAAAATGAAAATTTGAACTGTAAACAACAACAAATTATACATTTGTTTATTCTATTAGGGAAATTCCATATATACATAAGAAAAAGTGGGCGCAATGTAAACCAAATGTTTCACATTTTATTAATGACTTCAAATTGTATGTAGATCTCTTGGAAAAAACTAAACACAAAAAAGCTCTGAAAACACGTAATGCTCTGAAAACATTGAAATTTATGTAATTGTATTTCTTTTTTTTCTATTTTGTTTCTATCTGACAGCGATTGTTAATATGATTGGAATATGTAATACCTCTTGTTCTAATGGCATTGATTTAATAAAGCATTCAAAAAAAAAAAGTAAGTGCTACAAAATTACGGTTCATTTGCTTCACATTAACATCATAAAGCGACTTCAACAAAATTCATACAATTTCTCCTTGTGAATATCATACGTAAAGACAAAGATAACCAAAAATGTAAGAGCCATTACGTCTGTTGTAATTCTATGTTTGGCCACTGGGAAGGGGGTGCGCCTTAATGAGTATGTATGATGGCAAGAGAACCAGGTGTGTGTAATCAGGGGGAAGGACAACATTTTTTGACCGTGTCTGGTGGTAAATGTTTGGAGGCGTCCAATTATATTTTACGGGCATGGTGCGGCAGAAATATCAGCAAAAATGACCAATACGAGCTGTGTGATGAATAAACCAGATAAAGCAGTATTTGGAGGATTAATTTATTGTTTGGATTTCACGCGTCAGAAACAACCCTACAACACCTCTAGTGACAAATTGTCACTATAAAAACATTCCTATATTAGTCTTTTTTGCCTCACAAGAGAACGGTTCCGTGAAACGAATGGCTACCACAAGATGGCAGACCTAATTTTTTGATTATGTTGTGCTATCTACATTTACAACCAGCTTTTTATACTTTTTTCATGTTTCATAGATTTATACTTCGCAAGCAAGAAGGGCTCTTAACAACACCTTTCTTTTAGCAAAAACAAATTGCAATTTTAGTCATAACACAGCTTGTCAACTGATATTACGAAAGAGAGCTACCAACTATTGCTTCTGTCAAGCTAAATTATATAAGTTGCTTTAGGAAACTGTATACAACTATTTATGATAAGAACCCCAGTTACAGTACACAGAAGCCGTGATTTACTACTGGGGTGAAGGACGCTGATTGATCTGGAGGTCCAAGTCTCCATGGACATATAAGGTTCTGGCGTCAAAAGAAGACCACACAGGCCGTCCTGCATGTAAACAGTATCCCTTGCTCTTTTTTTAAAGGAGAGTGTCTCCCTTCAGAGACACAAAGCATATAGTTGCATTCCTTCGACACTGCTCTGTGGACATGAGCACTCGCGGTTCCCACTCACTTGCCTCGCCTACTGTTTCTTTGCTGCTTCAGAGGGCACAGATGTCAATCAAATAATTGAAAAGAAAGAGGAAAGAAAAATGTGTGTTTGTCTCACTTAAACTATACCCCTAATGAGAAAATGCATTTGTTTGCCATGGAAATTCTGATCATTTAAATAATAGAAATAGCTGTTATTGGAAGGACTAAAGCCTTTACTAAGATTATTCGTGGTAAGAAGTATAATAAACTACAGTTAAAACTCTACAGATTGATGCATTCTCCATGTTCCTGAAACAACAATCCAAAAAAATCAAATAAATGACAAACTCAATTCCTACCCCAGCACATAGCACTAGCCATATACTAGAATGTATATAATAGTGTACTAGCCCTGACCAAATCTAAAATCAGCAGTGAAACCTTAATCAACTGGCTTAGGAATGTTGTTCAATGATCAGCAAGGGTGTTGACACAGATACATGAGCAAAATCAGGTTAAGCAGCTATAAACAAGGGACATTATTCGGGTTTGCTACAGAACAGATCTTGAAATAAATAAACGTGTCTCTGAAATACTGTGTGAACTGCTGTTATCAGATCCAAACATATCCTATTATAGATCATTCCTGCAGTGTTCTCCAAAGTCAGTGAATTTTTTCATATGCAAGGCCAACTAAAAGAAACCCCTTTAGGCACCAAGCTTTGTCCTGTGAGCTTCTTTTAGCCTGATAAACAATTTGAATGAAGGCATCTTGCTTGCTTTGATCAAACTTAAAGCTGATCAACTGTTTGATGATGGAATTGTTCTATTTTGCATACTTAGCTAAACTGATAGAATAAACATAATTTATAGAAGTCATAGTATTCCACTTTTTGGCCTTTGCAAAGAAATACTGGCAAATTACTGAATGTGTGTTTCTTGTATGCATTTTAGCACCCCTCCTTACATTATTATATTTTATCATATTTTGTTATTTATTGAGGTCTTTCATTCTTTTTAGTATTTAATAGTTAAAATTGTGTAAACAATATGCAACATGTTAAAAACAAAATTCATACTGTATTTGTCAAAGATTGAAATCTTAGTGAAATTAATGGTTGAAATCAAACTGTGATGCTTGTTATCTCATAACTAGATTTTGAGACGTCATCCCGATTTTGGAGCAAAACTGAGGATTTGGGATTTTTTCACAACATACATTTTAAGCATTGTGTTTGCTGTTTTTTAACAGAAACTGACTAGAGTTTCACTTATTATGTGTAGAATTACTATTGATGATTGGACCCCTAGAGAATGTCATGTATTGGTGATCAATAAATTCAACAGACCTTACAATGCCAGTATTAGGGCCAACAGCACTTCAAAGTTATTTACGCAAAAACAGCATTGGATGAAGTCAATTACTAGATGTTCTTACGTTGTGTCCATCATTCACACACTCTCAGAGACACACAAAGAGAAGAAGAGTAACACAGACGTTCATAACCATATAAGGCTGCCTATCTAACGTTTCAATATAAACTGTGGGAGACGTGCATCTCTGATTGGTGAAATGCATCTTCAGACAGGCCCAATGAGGGGCCTCGGTTTATAGAGAGGTGAAAAGGTTAGGCACATCCAAACAAACACCCAAAAACGAACACTTCTCATCTGGTTTTTATCCAAGTACCAAATGAACTGTGCCTAAAATGTGAAAGCATCCCATTTTCCAAGTCTTCCTATGCTCACGGTTACGAAATTTAATCAAACTCCACAAATTTAAGTTCTTGTCTTTTAATAAATGTGATTGCAAATCATGGGAGAGTGCTGATAATGAATTCTGGTGTTATCTTGTCATCTGTTTACCTCCTTGCTTTGTTCCGCTAGTTTGATGCACATGCACTGGAAGTGTTTCCCTAATATGGCAATGGCGGTCCACCCTCAGATATGAAACGTGTTCCTGTCTCCAATTAACCTATTATAGCATTAAGCTTTTAAACAATCCCTTTTTTCTCCCCACCCTCACATATCTCTCCCGTTCTCTCTGCGTGTCCCCCTTATTCTGCATTCAGTCACTATCTCCCCTCCCTCTGTCATTCTGGTCCAAAGGGGTTGTGCCAGGAGTGGTTTGAGTGTGGAGAACAGAGAGTTTCACTGTGACTGGAAGCCAAAAGCAGAGCAGGACCTCCACAGAGTGACTGGATCTGTGGGAATCTGAAGGAACATCCACATTCATATCCTCTAAAGGCTTGCTTGAAAATCAGAAAGGAACTGAGAAACCCATCCTTCTTATATTTGTTTCTATTTTTCAAAAGATTAGTAAAGAAAGACAGATGACGGATTTTAGGTCGGCTCTAAAGCCCCGGTCGGGGCCTAAACCCGGGTCTGAGATCAAGACAAGCACCCCAGCAAAGGTTGATTTCAGATCAATGCTTAACAAGAAAGACGGTTCCCCAAAGTGCCTGCAGCCACGCCACCTCCCAGCGGCACACCTTCAGATTTGAGGTCCGTCTTGAACAAGAAGCAAGCTCCACAACCAGAGAAGAATGAGGCGAATGAGCAAAACTTGTCGAAACCAGGACCCAAGATACCTCGGAAGGACATTCAAAGTGGCATCAATGGTGTGAACGGAGGTGCGATTGATAAAAAAGTAACCGTAACAGAAAAATCGACAACGGAGAAAAAAACAAGCAGTGTGACGGAGAACAAAACCAGCAGCACTGATGCCGGGCCTGTTGGCAAAAAGGAGATCGCTCCTGGGAAAGCCAGTCCAGAGAAGAAGAAAAATGATGGAGAGATAGCAGAGAATAATAACAAAAAGACTGTGAATGGAGAAAAGAAGGATGCGGGAAGGTCACCGGTGTTTACACAGCCTCTCAGTGATGTTACTGTTATGGATGGAGAGAGGCTGAGGTTAGACTGTCAGGTGACCTCTACACCCCCAGCTCTCATTACCTGGATGCTTGATGGAAAAGTGGTGAAGCCATCCAAGTTCATTATTTTATCGCAGGAAGGTATGAGAAGAGATACATAGCGTTTGATGCATGTTATAGCTAAATGTGTTTTCAGCATCTGTGATGTCAATATATTGGGATCTATATTTTAATGTCTACTGATTTCCTAAACTCCCTCCTTTAATATTCTGAGCTCGAGAGGTATGTTCATTAAGATGAAGTTTCATGGCCAACTAGAGCGCCCTACGAATGTTATCACTACTATTTCACATGGGGTTATTTGATATGAGGATTAAGATCTCACTAAGCCCTTCCATTGAGATGAGCTTGGCCACAGTTTCAGAAGTTCAGAAATAGCAATCGAGGATTCCCTCCAGGGTAAATCACACGGGGATGCTGGGTGTTTCCTATGAGCTTTATCCGGTGCTTGTGCTTTGACAAGCACTTTGTTGTTTTGGTTGACTGTTTTAACATATACTGGAAACATTTTCTTATAAATGATACATATTAATATTAATGATATGAGTACCATGTAGTAGAATTCTTTACTTTTCAACTTAATGTCTTTGGAAAACAATTTTAGCATTTTTCACTTATAGAAATCAAATCTTTAAAATGGATATGTTAATTTACGTATTTTGAAAAACATTGAGAAGCTTGTCTGGTCCGATGGAAATATACCCTTATGATTTTGTAATTATTATGATAAAAGTAAATGGTAACTGTGGATGTCAGCCTGTAACCAGATGTTTTATGGAACAGAAAAAGAATACAGGATTCTTATACAACATGATAAACATAAATATCCTTTTGTAAAAACAAACGTAAGAAAATTGGCATTTGCGATCCTGAATTAACATGAATTGGTGTTTGACATCAGGTGAAAAATGCTCACTTACGATCGACAAAGCTCTACCAGAGGATGAAGGGCGCTACACATGTAGAGCTGAGAATGCAGATGGCAAAGCAGAGTGTTCTTGTATGGTTACTGTAGATGGTAAGCATCATATAAACCTTCATTCTCAAATATGATATCGGGTCATTAGGATTTACATCCAAGAAACATAAAAATGACAATTGTTATTTTAATTTGTATTCTTGTATTTCTTTAGATCCTTCAGACCCATCAGCAGACAAGAAGAACAGGAAGCCCTCTTCTGCTACTCCCACTACAGAAAGTGAGTAAAGACACCTGTTGTGGTATGTTTACAGCTTGAGCTGTTATTGCTCTAAGATCGTCCTAAGACACTTAATATTAAGCTCATCCTTAAATCTTATTGCTCTTAATCTTCAGAAAAGTAATTCCTTAATGCAACCCCTTTGACTGTTCTCTTCACTTTACATTTTGTTATGTTTTGCTTACATGACCTTTCTCAGATATTTTAAATAAAAACATAAACATTTTGAATTCCTGATGAAGATCATGGGATCAAAATGTTTAAATGATTAAATAAGTTAAATAATTTTTGGATGTCTTTGCAAGAGATATAACCAGTTTGCACCACCATGAAAAATTCATGCTGCTCTAAACAGTTTTTAGCAGGGTAGCCACAGGGACCTAAACTTCTGGAATGAGATAAATAAGTGAATAAGACATTTATTTCATATTCTCCTTTTGAAAACATTTTCTTTTGAAAAGATGACCCCCAGAGATACAGTAGAACAATGTTCATCATATGCACTCTGCCAGAAGATTTTCCATCGAGCAGATTGCTATGCAGCGTGTTTGTCTTTGTTCCAGCTTTTAACACTGCACACGAGTCACGCCAGATCCTGACTTTTAATCCGTGCGATCATGCTGGAGTAAAAAATAAACCAACAGTGTTTTGGAACATTAGGCCACCAGTGCATTGCTGCATTCGTGCCTGTAGGATTTCAAAAGCATAGCAGGCTCTGAGACAGCAAAGTTGCTCATTTTACACTGACGTTATGAAGAAACAAACAATGTCAAAGTGATTTACAATTTTCTGCACATTACTGTCATATACCAGGACAGGCAGTTGAGCGAGCATCACATTCTCACAGTGCTCGTGGAAAATGCTCAGGTGCGTCCAAGAGGGAAAATGAAACCGGAGCAGGAGACAAGGCCTAAAATGGTAGATGTCTGTGCACTGAAAAACAGATCTGGCTCTCCTCTCTGCTTTCCCTTGTTCTCCCGCTCTCTGTTTGGACTGCACAGGAGTATTAGTGGGGTTTACATGTTGCATTGTTTCTTGACGGCGATCAGACCTTAAATAAATAGTGGAGAGCGAGACAGAGCGCCACGGCTTCCTTGATCGTGGATACCCTATATTTAGCATGCCCGTATAAGGGGAATTCCAGCAAGCGGTGTCCGCTCAGCAATCCTCTTCTCGGGATGCTGATCAGGAGCAGAAGTCTCCTTTACACTCCTGCCAATTCTTGTTTCATGTGTCCATGTATAAATATTGACAAGTTTTGTTTAATTTTAACAATGTTAAATTGTGTATTACAGATGTCAACAAAGGATTGACAACACTGGGGAATAACTTAGGTGGCATTTTATCAAGTTGTACAAATGAGCATCTTAGTAATATAAAAGTGATCTGACTCAACAGAAAATCTCACATTCTTTATTTTTGTGACCTTTGGTTAGTCTCTAAGAGGGAAAATGTTATTTAACAAAATAATTAATCAACTGATTAATTGTAAAATAATTAATATAACACATTTAGTATATCATAAAACAAAAAGGATAATGGGGAATGTTTTTTTGTGAAACTACTGTATTTTTTGGGATTTAAAGGGATAGTTCATCCCAAAATGACAATTCTGTCATATTTTACTCACCCTCAGGTTGTTCCAAACCTGTATAAATGTCTTTGTTCTGCTACACAGAAAGAAAGATATTTGGAAGAATGTCACCAACCAAACCGATCTCATCCCCATTAACTTCCATTGGATTTATTTTCCATACTTTGCATTAAATGGGGGATGAGTTCTGTTTGGTTACTGACATTCTTACAATGATCTTCCTTTGTGTTCAGCAGAACAAATAACTTTATACAGGTTTGGAACAATCTGGGTGAGTAAATGATGACAGAATTTACATTTTTGGGAGAACTTTCTTTAGAAAGGTTCAGTTTGTTACAGCTGCCAATTTAAAATAGTTTAGATACTTCCATTCTCTTTAAACAAAATGTAGATGAATTTCTCTAATGATGTTGATGTTTTTAAATGCACTCTATGTGTTCTGCAGATGAAGCCAGAATTAAGAAGAAACCAGCTCCCCCCAAACAGGGTGAGAATTGCTCTTCACTGTCCCTTACATAATCATACTTGAAAAAACATGTGCAGAGACACTTCCTTATGTAATCATTTCCGCAGCAGAAAGAGACAATAATATGTTTAATATAAAATGTAATGCTATTTGACGGACTATCTGTACGCAGTGAAAGATAAAAAAAAGATAAACACTTTGACCAGGTACAAACTCAGAACTGCACTTTCTAAAAATATTGTCCAAAAATTTTTTTTTACACGTAATGCATTGAGGGATCAGACACTTTCACAATTCTTCTATTGCTCCTCCTCATAGTTTTATTGAGTTTTTTATCAGTTTTGTCTGCCACTGATAACCTTTATTCATTCCTTAATCTATTCTTATTTTGTGATTGTCAGTTATATCTGAAGAATTCATATCTAAAAAGAGATGCAAAAAAAAGAGATGTTTTTTATTGTGCATGCCAATTAATATCAATCAAACTACAGTTGGGTTGTTTTTATTAAGTAATAATAACTCAAAAATACAGTTAACCAACACAATTAAACACAATAAAAACTTGATAATACAATAAAAACATGAACATTTTTGCAAATAAACTCACAATTAATTTTTCTTTAATCCTTTTTATATTGTTCTGCACTGTTTGTTTTGCACTCCTTTTTTTAATATACAAGATTTGTTTGGTAACCTATTTGTCAGGGATTCTGATTCAATTCTTTTAGAGCATTGAATCTTGTCTTCCATGCATGCTAGCAGGTTCTCCGCCTCAGGTCCTACAGTATTCTGGAGATCAAAAGAACAGGGCAGGAGAGAAAGTGGAGCTGTTGTGCAACTTCGGAGGGACGGCACCAATAACCTGCACCTGGCTCAAGTTTAAAAAGCCGGTAGGATAGGGACGTGTGTGGAAGATGACAATAAAATCGTGAAGTCTTATACAGGAGCATCAAGCCTGTTTAAGATTTTTGAGCAAAGGGAAGCAAAGGGTCAGTCCAATCTAGTCACACCTTCCGCAGATTTTTGCTTTAAACTGACATGTAAACTGAAACTCTGTCTACCCAATCTTCCCAAAACACTAAAGGTTTAGCTGCCAATTTTGAGCTTTGGTTTTGTTTGGGTAATTGAAAATAATAATTATATATTTGTTCTGGTTTTAAACTCAAAGTTTTTATTATTTATATTATTTAATTATTTTGTTATTGGTTTTCCAGAGCAAGAATGAACGGGTTGGAAAGTCAGATTCTATATTACACTGAATATAACTATAGCTGATATATGTATACTGCTGTCATATTTTCATGATGTATTTATTTTCTCGATTATGTTTCTCCTGTTAAGATCCAGGCAGGAAGTGGGGGCATTTCCATAGAGACCACAGAGAACCGCAGTCAGCTGACAATCGCAGCAAGTGACCAGGATCACTGCGGCTGCTACACACTAGAGCTCCAGAATAAATTTGGCACCAAGCAGGCCTCGCTCAACCTTACCATCGTAGGTACGGAACTGAGCAAAAAGGAACCGCCTCATTAAGTGTGCAAAATCTTATTTATTACCCCTAGACTTAATTTGACCTCAAAATAAGACTCTTGCAATTGAATGTTTGTGATTAGAATATGCTCATATCCTCTCCAATTTAAACGTGTTTTTAGATAAACCAGATCCCCCTGCCGGCATCCCTGCAGCATCCGACATCCGCATGTCTTCACTGACCCTCTCCTGGTACGGCCCCACTTACGATGGGGGCAGCATCGTCCAGTCCTACAACCTGGAGATCTGGAACTCGATGGAAAAAACGTGGAATGATCTTACCTCCTGTAACAGCACCTCTTACCACGTCCAGAACCTTCTCACCGATAGACAGTACAAGTTCAGGGTTCGGGCTGTTAATATGTACGGAGTTGGAGAACCCAGTGCAGAATCTGAGCCTATTACAGTAGGAGTAGAGGAAGTAACAGGTGAGGATTGATAAGAAGACACAGTCTGATATTAAAATTCAGTTTTTAAAGTTCAAAGTATTTAAAACATTCCTATTCTTCTCCAGAGAAAAAGGAAGAGGAAGTTGGAGCCATTGTTTCTGATGATGGTTTGTTGTTCAAGCATTTATGTTGCCCAGCCATTGTTTTCCCAATGATGTACTGAATTGAGAACTTACTTGATTTTCACATGTTATTCATTTTGCAGATGAGGAGAAAGAACCAGACTACAGAGATGTAGCAATAAAGAAAGACTGTAGCGTCAAGGACTTCTATGATATTGAGGACCGCCTGGGAACGTAAGAGAAACACTCAAAATATCATCATCAATTTCGTCAAAATAACATTTTCTCCATTTATGGTTAACCATCGTTTTTCTGTCTCTTATCTTACAAAGAGGTAAATTTGGTCAGGTCTTCAAACTAGTGGAAAAGTCCACCAAAAAGGTATGGGCCGGGAAGTTCATTAAGGCGTTCTCACAAAAAGAAAAGGAGAACGTGAGGCAGGAGATCGAAACCATGAACAGCCTTCATCACCCCAAACTGGCGCAGTGTGTGGACGCCTTCGAGGGAAAGTCTGACATAGTCATGGTCATGGAGATGTGAGTCCCAAACTCTTACGTACATTTCAAGCGCAAAGACGATGTAGTCCAGTAAAGTTGGTGACTACTTTACCTCACTGTAATTTCCCAGGCGGCTTAAGCACAGTGTTCCCGAAAGGAGTGAGATGATTGATAGATGTTTCTTCAACGCTGTTAAATCATTTCACCAGTTTTGCTTTTAATAGCAAGAGTGGAATTCGAAATCCAGCAACCTGCGATTGTACAAGTGTGTGTCACATGTCCTTATATAGCGAGAGAGAGAGAGAGTGTTGCTGGAGGAGAAAGCATGGATGTTCTCTGCCTCGGCTTGGCAGCCATGATGGAAAATATCCCAGATTTAAATCTCCAGCTGAAAGAAAATTGTTTAGCACTCACAGACGCAGTCCGTTTGATTGTTCAATGGAAAGTGCACATGCCGTTCCAACGCATTAACAACATCGACGTTGCGGCCTTGTGTCGCATCACTGATGATGTCATTGTGCCGGCTGCAGGATCTCGGGCGGCGAGCTGTTCGAGCGAATCATCGACGAGGATTTCGAGCTGACCGAGAGAGAAGTCATCAAGTACATGCTGCAGATCATTGATGGGGTCCAGTTCATCCACAAGCAGGGCATCGTCCACCTGGACCTCAAACCCGAGAACATCATGTGCATAAACAAGACAGGAAGCAAGATCAAGCTCATTGACTTTGGTCTCGCTCGACGGCTCGGTAAACTAGCCTAGATAAAACAAATACTCCCACAGGCTCTGGTTATCGTGAACATCAACTGGTGTGGTTTGTTTGTGTTTGCAGTGGATTCTGGTTCGCTGAAGGTTCTCTTTGGAACTCCTGAGTTTGTTGCTCCTGAGGTGATCAACTATGAGGCTATCAGCTATCCGACAGACATGTGGAGCATTGGGGTCATCTGTTACATTTTGTGAGTAATAAATCAATAGTAACAAGTCTCGGCGACGTCGGTATCAGACTGCTTCACACAACTATGCCAAATACAGATAACACAAAATGATGAGAACTAGAAAGGACTTTTAAGGCCATTGGTTTTTGAACTCACTTAGCAAGCGTTCTTCTTCCATTTGTTCTTGTCAACATTCTGGAAGTAGCATATAAATATTTAAACTGACTTGTGTCTGCTTCTTAAATTTGCATATTTTGGATGAATACGTTTAACAGAACCACAAATTATTTCTTAATACCTTTCGTCTTGTTTATCCTCAGGGTTAGTGGTCTTTCTCCATTCATGGGAGACAATGACAATGAAACCCTTGCCAACGTAACCTCCGCCACTTGGGATTTTGAGGATGAGGCGTTTGATGAGATTTCCGATCAAGCCAAAGACTTTATCAGTAGTCTCCTTAAAAAAGACATGAGGTGAGTTGAATGATTAATAATAAATTCAATTCTATTTAGAAACCAATTTGCAAAAATTGTGTCTTGGCATTATATCAACTAGCTTCTTGAGGTATTCAGTCAAGTGGCCCTATACTTTTGAACAGCAGTGTATAAAATAATAAATAACAGATAAAAACCACAAAGTAATTAATGTCAGAAGCATTTTTCCCCCACATGTTAAATGTCCAGGGCATTTTATCCTTTATCCCTGCAGTAACACTAAATTATTGTACAGTAAGTGGAGGAGTTTTATGGGCATCTATAACTCAAATATATTAGTAGGTCCTGAAAAGCGAGAAGGGGATTTTGAAGTGTTTGATCTGGATTCTGTAACCCTATAAATGTCACGCTGTAGGGCCAGACTGACCTGTGCGCAGTCTTTAGAGCACTCCTGGCTTAAACAAGACACCAAAAACATGGAGGCTAAACAGCTGTCTAAAGAGAGAATGAAGAAGTACATCCTAAGACGCCGCTGGCAGGTGAGAGACGACTACATAGTCCACAGATGTTATAGGCCTATATGTTTTGTCTTTAGATTTTGATTCATTTTTTTGTTAAAGGGGAGGTCTGATGGAATTCACTTTTAGTTAGTGAGTATAGCTGTTTGAGCATAAACAACATCTGCCAAGTCGCAATGCTCAAAGTTCATAGAAAAGGAAGATAAATCTTTTATAGAAATCACTTTTTAAAGACTACAGTGAATGGCTCGTTGGGTATACAACGAGCTACTTCCTGCAGTAGTTGACAGCCAAATTTTACTTAAACACTGCCCCCTAGAACACGGATAGGGGAATGGGTCTGACATCTCAACACAAACACACTCTAAGCGGTAGAACAATCACAAAAGACTGGCTCAGCTTGACCAATCAGAGCGTTTTGGAAGGAGGGACTTCTTAGAACCAAGAACTCAGCAGCTTGTTTTTTTTGGGAATGCAGATTACGGTGCAAAACAGTTGAAATGTCATTTTAAAGTGTTTTGACAATCGAAACATGAATACCCATATAGACTTTGAAAAATAGGCAAAATATGACCTCTTTTTAACAAAGGAAATTATTTTTATAAAGGTTTTGGCATGGTTTAAACTAATTGTTTGTGACCTGATCTGTGCAGAAAACCGGGAATGCTGTGCGCCATTTCCAGGTTCAGCTCTATGGGAATGTTAGGAGGGATTGGCCCAAAAAAAGGTTCTTCGACTGAAGGTAATGCCAATTTTCATACCATTACTGCATTTTGAACATGACTTGTAGTAGCAAACAAAAATGACCTATGATTACATGTATTAAATATTCATTAAACCTCATTTAATGCAGATAAACTATTATAAAATGTGTGTGTGTGTGCTGTTTTAGAAGAGGCTCCGGCACCATTGTTTGAATGTGTGGAAGATGAAAACCACACCCCTGCACCCCCCACCTTTTCATCTGTCATACAAGACGTGGAAGTGGTGGAAGGCAGTGCCGCACGCTTTGACTGCAAGATTGAAGGTAAGACCTCTGAAAGGCTTTTACACATTTTAAAGACTACATTTTTCTGGTATTTTTTTATTAGTAAGATATCTAATCCTAATGCAAAAGTAAACTAATGTTGTTTAGCATTCCAGTTTCATTTCCATTTTCTCATTTATTGTGTATTCTGTCCATGAAGGCTACCCAGACCCCGAGATAGTGTGGTACAAGGACGACCAACCCATTAAAGAGACACGTCACTTCCAGATCGACTATGAAGAGGACGGCCACTGCAGCCTGGTGATCTCAGAAGTTTGCCCCGACGACGACGCCAAGTACACCTGCAAGGCCGTCAACAGCCTGGGAGAAGCAACCTGCATCGCTGAACTGATGGTGGAGTTTATGCAGGAGGAGGAGGGGGAGGGAGATGGTGAAGGTGATGAAGAGGAACAGGAGTGAATTTTAGAAGAGCGATTTGCGAGGACAAATGGAGAAGGAATACCACAGGAACTATGAATCTCTTAAATATTTACACACTTGCCTCTTTGCTTACAGACACTGACTGTCATTTTTGTGTTTTTCTTACTGCGTAGTTTGGAAAGAAGGAAAATTGTTTATGGGTAAAAACCGCTTGCGACAATCAAAGACATTCCAGCTTATGTTTTCTGTCCAGATCATTTCCAGGACTGATTTACCGATATGGACTCCAAAACTGCATATGACAATCACGTGGTTTCAGAACAACCCATTGATGTTGGGACATTTAAACTCCGTCACCAAGAATTCCATCAAGTTTTATCATACTGATCACATTTAATATCATCAAAGACACTACTTGTTTGTGTCAGCATACTTTTCTGTGCACATTTCACATTTTTAGTGTGCGCTGCAGTGCAATCTAGTGGCAAAACACTTTAATGCTTTTGTACACTGATTTAGTCTAGCATGGTTATTTTAAATATAAATATAAAGCCATGAAGACAATTTAAATACTCTTGGAGACGTTACTGTTGACAAAAATAATAGTTTTTGCATTTTGTTTGTATGAGATTTATTTTTCCTATGTAACTGAATGTAGTTCTCCACATGCACATCAGTGTTCAGTTGTACACCTGGGTGAGCAGTCTGTCGTGCCTAAACGTTTAGACTGTCTCTTCTTTGAGTTCATTTTGTCCTTTTGAGTTAGCCCACTTGCACGACAGAGCAATGAAGTGAATTTTGTGCATCAACCTGCAATAGAACCCCTCATGCCATATTTATAACCCTGTGCAGGCTTCAGATGCATTTGAGTGTCTGCACTGTTCTCTAAAATGAATTAGTCATAGAATTAAGTTTTTTTTTTTACATGTTTCACTTAGCATATTATGGTCAAAATTTTCCTTTCACATCCCGAGATTCTTGTAGAAGTATTACAGTATATTAAAGATAGTTTACTTAAGAGAATAGATCAATACGTCTACGAGAGACACTGTTATTCATTTAGGTTTATATTACATAATTGGCAACGATTATCGGAACAATGGTCAAATAAATAAAGTGTATTCCAGCTATAAGTGTTGTGATGGATATTTTTACTGGAGGTAAAAGCACAATTTCTCAATTTGCGGTAAAAAAGACAGGATCAATATAATAGTGTTACTGTGCTGTTTTTTACACATATTTACAGTTTTAACTTATCTTAAAGGGATAGTTCACCCCAAAATGAAAATTCTGTCATCCTGTTCTGTTCCAAACCTGTATCGATTTTGTTTGTCCTGCTGAACACAAAAACAGATATTTGGTAGAATGTTTGTAACCAAACAGTTCTGGGGCACTTTTGACAACAAAGGGGATTGGAAACAATAGGGAAAAATCTACTATGGTAGTCAATAGTGCCCAGAACTGGTTAGTTTCCCACATTCTTTGAAATATCTTCTTTTATGTTATGTAAAGTTTTACACAGGTTTGGAACAACTTGAGTGTGGAAAATTGATGACAGAATTTAAAATTTCAGCTGAACTATTCCTTTAAAAGAGCACATAGGAATCACTACATAACTTGATTGTTTACTTTAAATAAAATAAAAATGTTGCTGTAAAACGTTTCTTCCAACCCGACCTTTAATTTATATTTAAAAAAATCTATCAAATACGTTTAGTTAGATTTGTCTTGTCTGTTATAGGAAAAACCGAGCATAACACAATAAAAATAAAATCCATAATGTACAAAACGACATAAAAACGCACAATTTAAAGAGACTTTCTAAACTACAAATACCGGCATGCAACAGAACAAAACATTGCCTCCCCCTCGTCTACTCAGCATGGCTTTTTGGCACTCCCCAGCGGGGGATTGGTGCTCAAAGGCTTCATTGTGTCGGGGATTGAATGGGGGAGTTTGCGTTTTGTCGAAGTCCGTCTGTTATCATCTACACGGCACGGATTAACTGGCCTGTCCGAGCCATGCGCGTTATCATGCCGCAAACCTCCAGCGGTGCATCTGTTGTGCTTGATACAGATAAATGCGCTGCGCTTCTGGTCCGCTGCCGTTGAGTGAACGATGCTCAACATCTCCAAAAAATGAACGGAGGGCCCGACACATAAAACAATGTTGGGATGCTATTGTCAAAGTCTCGCATCTGATACAGAGCTCTGCGGGTTTGCATCGATGGAGAGCTTGTCTAGTTGCCTATAAAAATCCCGGACTATATTTTTGCTTCAGTTCTGCCTCTTGCTTATATTTCGGAGTTCACTACGTTTTTCGAAAGGGTTTGCCGTCGTTGGGCATCACCAGCGAGACCAGACAAAAACATGGGGAACGCAGAAAGTATGGATGCTCAGCTCACAGATTTTAGGGCGAGGGGTAGCAAACCTCCTAAACTGCCCATGCCGGACCCTGCCGAACTGGAGGAAAGATTTGCGATCGCATTGGTAATTGTCGATTATTACATTCTATGTTGTAATTTCCAGAAGAAAGCGTATCGATGTAATTGGATCATGTGCACAACTAGTATGGGAGCTGGCAGCCCACGCCAGCACACACGCCTCTATTGTGTGGGGTTGGCAGTGTGCAATGCTTTGATGCTGTTTGCGCGTGCATGATAGCTACTAATTGCTGGCGCGCGGCGATTCTTTATTATAAAACACTTTTGGTTTTTTGTGTATTTCGGCGTCCCAAAAATGTGCGAATGTACGGAAGCTCATACGTATTCTTTTGGTGGTGATCAGGGTTTCATGTATGATATGCGCCTGTCTTTATGGCCATCGCACATGCTCTGTAGGCCACTGTATGAATTTGCTTTTTCAAATGCGATTGATTTTAGATGCTGAAAATAACAGATTCATGTGAAATTAAGTATTTGTACTTAAATAGATACATAAGTGTTACAGCTTTGTCATTTTTTGGTCTTGTTGGTTGAAATTTCAGCCATTGACAACCTGTCTGATGACTCTCTGGTGTGGCCTGAGATGCATCATAAGAGATTTTGACTCGTTTTTTGCATTCCTCATGGGATATTCATCTTGTGATTTATTCCGTGCTGTCATTTTTATCCCATCAGAATCCGTCAGTCTATTGAAATGCACTTGTAGTGTAAATGTCTCCCTAGACACCCTAAATTGCACCTCTGAGATCACTTAAGTATTTCTGCCTCTGTTAATGTTTGTATTATCTCTGACTTTAATCTGACTTATTAGGATTTGCTCACCCTGCAACTGCAATGACAGATTCAAAATTGAATTGTCTTGACAAGCTTTGTATGTGAGTTCTCAAGGGCCTTTAATCAATACACTTTGAATAGGTCATCATTTACTTATCTTCCTGATTTGATTTTTTAGACAGACACATGCCATTTGCTTACATAGAGACCAGCCCCACAACCGTCAAGATCACATGATTGCATTGAGAATCCAGTCAAAGATGTGCAAATCAGCATAACCGCTTCATGCTCGCTGTGTTTGTGTCTGTATTTGTGCATGTGAAAGAGCGAGGGAAGGGAATGCAAATCGGTTAACGCCACCTCGTTTTCACAGATTTGCATCACAAATTCTGTCCCAGTAGAGTTGGCTTTTGCAGTCCAAATCGCTCCACACAGTTTCATGTGTTGGGTGCTGCGCTTGTGTCTTGATTTGCACTGAAGTCAGAGCTTTTGTCTCATTAATCATTGAATTAAATGTGAGTCTGGCTTATTATCCCCAGACAGAAGAACAGAAACTAAGAAAAACCCTTGTTCATCAGAAACAAACTGTAGTGTTTTGCAGGCTTAGTTTTTCACATCCAGTCAATTAAATTGCCCATAATGATTTTATCAATCCATCACACTGCGTGTACACACCTTATATGTTAACCTTAAGAATTCAATGTGGAATTTGTGGATGAACACAACTATTTAAATACACGTCTGACTTAGCAACATTTCATGGTTAAAGGAGGGTTTTGCCTAGGATGAAGTCTAGCATGATAGTTTCATAAAATTCAGTATTTTAATTTAATGCTATTGAACCATTTTCACCATTATTCAAAACCACTCCTTCCCTGGTAAAAATAAATTAACAAATTTGCAAAAGCTGAATGTAACGTTTTCGACAAGCGAAGCATGTCAGTCTCTGGAATTTATCTAAGCCACTTAAAATAAGTTTTGCATACCATTTTGTTTGTCTCCAGCACGTTTTATAATAACCCAAATATTAAACATAGTTCATCCCTTATGCATATTTGCACGAGCGTCAAACACTGACTATCAGTTGTTATTTTAGAACTAGTAGAAGCATTGACATAACCAACTCATGGTTAGCTCGCCGGCTAAGAAATAAATCATTGTTACATTACAATTCACATGATCATCAAGACATCAATGTCTGTCAAAGAAAACCTGCACAATACCCAGAAAAGTATTTGCAACACTTTTCATACATGCATTTCTTAGACATCTTCTCAGTTGTTTAAAACAGTAGGCAATTATTAAAGTTTAATAAACTGTTTAATGGTTTCACATAAAAGACGACACAAGTTTATATGATTGGTTACATTTAATTACCTCATTGTCATGAATCATGACAACCTTAATCAGGATTAGTTTTCAATGTGTTTAGGGCATAAAAAAAAATATTTGTACTTACATTTTTTACAAATATATATTTTTATGTCGACTTTAGGGCACAACGCACTGGCGTTTGGGTAGCCATGGGTTAAAAACAACCCAGCATTTTCTTTAAATGAAGAGAAGGTTTTTTGGCTAGTTGTCCACTGTTATGATCTCTGTGCATGTTTTGATGTGTGTGAACTTTACAAAATGACGTCATGTGCATGAAATAGATGCATTTAGAGAAGAAAGTTAACTCTCTCTGTCTTCCTCAGAACTCTATGAACCTTCCTCCGGATAAAGTGAGGCTCCTTAGACAGTATGACAATGAAAAGAAATGGGAGCTGATCTGTGATCAGGTGAGAATCCATTTTAAACCATTCAGTATGTGCGTTTCAATCTGTCCATTATTTTGATTATAACGCCTTGTTGCAGCTCTTGTACCAGAGGCCTGAGTTTCTTACAGAGACAAAACAATTTATAGAAATCAGAGCTGTTATATAAGCCCGTCTTAAGCTCCATTCACACATAAAATGATTTTATCGCTTGAGGTCGCTGTACTGTTGGTCTCTAGTAGGCGTTCCAACTGCTGGTTGATGCTCTGAACGCTGTTGGTGTATTTTTTAAATCTTTGAAAACGAATTACTGCTAAAATTGAACAATATGTCTATACAAATATGTCAGCAGTTCATAATGCATGAGATCATGAATGAATTAAATAAAATCACTCCGTACACTGAATATTTTTGACGTTTGTTTTCTAAGGGTAATGTTCAATTGTATCTCTATACACGGACAACATCAAATAGTGATATAGCTGTATTTGCAGCTGCTAGTTTGCATAAAGCTAAACTTTTCCTAAACTCGATTTGCTTGACATTGTCCATCATGTCGCAGCTTTTCATGTTCATGTTCGTAGCTTTTACACAAACTTTGTCTTGAAAACAAATGACACTCAGTCTTTAAACTTTAAAGGGATTCCATCTTGACAATAAGCACAGCTGTATAAAGGCCGTGAAGTGCAGAGAGACAGAGAAAAGTTCCTTTATCATAACAGCCACCACTAAGTAAACAGATTTTTTATTAAAACATTCTCTCTACATCCACCCGATCATGTCACCATGGCTACACTGACGTAAGCGAATGGCTGACTGTGGAAATGTTTGTTGAGGTGAAAGAGTGTGAAATGTCTCTGTCTAAATTATGAATGATCATATCTCAGTGATTGCCGAGATGCTTTCAAAGACTGAAATGCGGTTTGGAAGTAATTGGCTGAATGATTGGGAATTAGATCAGAGGAGCAGAGTGAACAGAAAAGAAGGTCTGCACAGTGTTTTATGTTGAAGTTGGGGTGGGGTGGGGGGTTGAAGTTGCTTCAAGAAGAGCCATGGAAGCGGAGTGTTAATTATAAATCATACAAGAATAACATCTTTGTGCTTCGAACAGGAACGATTCCAAGTGAAGAATCCTCCACATACTTACATCCAGAAGCTCAGGAGCTTTTTGGACCCTGCTGTCACTAGAAAGGTGAGTTCCTTTAAATGTGCACATGGTTTAAGTTCTTCTGCCATGAGAACCAAAAATCTGGGCTGGTAACTCAAAGGTTGTGGGCTCAACCCCATTAGCAAGCTACTTAAGCCCACCTGTAATTGATTTAACGTTGAATCAATGTTGAGATTAACTCATTTGCATTGAGTCAGCATGAAATCAATTATCTTTGCTATCTGATAAATGCTGTCGGAAATACTTCAACAGCAGACTCACTCAGAAAGGCACAGAACCACAAAATAACTGCATGTTGCTACACTGTGCTTTTCCTTTAGTAAGGGCTATAAATTAAAGTTTGTTATTGAGTGTGAGCTATTGTGAATTAGTAAATCTAAAATACGTAATGAGAGAGATCGCATTTCAATGGTGAAAGTGTATAAATTGCTCAATTATCTGGGTTAGGTCAGACAAAATAAACTGTTTGTATTCTTGGTGAGTAACATGATTTAAGTCATTAGAGACACCGGCGGATCTGTTTTTAGGGGTTGAGTTATTCTCTCCGTGGATATATGTAGTGTCAAGACTATATATGAAGACTATAATTTAGACGGTTCTGTTGAAGAATAGGGGTACAGTGCATTTTTCTCTGAATTATGTTCTTAATCATTACACACAAAGCTGAAACAGAGCACATGCAACATACTTACAATGTTATAATGCCCCCTGAAATAAAAATAGCCACATATACAGGGCATGGGCAAAATCATTTGAACAACTATTATTATTAGAGGTTAATATCATTTGTGTAGTCTCCTGTGAGAAAAAAATAATAATATTGCAGTTATCTTTGTTACTATAGACTGTTTCATGGGACGCAAGCGCTTGGCTTGAAGTTTACTTTCGGTCTGTGTTTGGTTATAATATAGCAATTTATAATAATATAAATGTTCTACTGTAAATTCATTGTATTAAATTCAGTTAAAACTACCTGGCACTTATTGATTCTTTGCGGAGGTCTACCGGAAATAAGTTTGAGCCACATCATTTTATTCTATCCAGCCCATTTACACTATATGGACATAAGTATTGGGACGCCCCCTTCTAACAAGCAGGTTTGCCTACTTAATCATTTATTTAGCCACAAGTGCAACAGAATATAATGATATTCTAGAGAATTGTGTCCTTCCGATTTTAATATGAAAAGTGTGGGCAGGGCCCTTTTTCTATTTCAACATGACAATGCCCATGTGCACAAAGTAAGATTTAATAAGAATTTATTGATTTTTGTTGTGTGGAAGAACTTGACAGGTCTGCTTAATGCCCAGAGCTGAACACCTTTGGTGTGACTATTGCAACAAAGATAGGAAAAAAGTTATTTAATATGGTCTCGTGTAGTATAGCATTAATTTGTTTTGATTGGAATTACCGGAATGAATACATATTTACTAGAAGGGGGTGTCCTAATACTTTTTCAATATAGTGTATGTGCAATGTAAAACAGGCCCAAGTTATTTTCAAAATGTTATCTAGCAGTAACTTTAAGTTCTGTGTGAATCTTCCTTCTTTCATTTGTTTAAACGCGCCTTCGCCAGCCAGCATATGTCATGTTTAATGAGTAAAGAAACCCTAAGTTAAGTTGAAGTGTGTGTGAGCAAATAAATCTGTTTGAAAGAGGGGGAGTGCAGAGCACTCAGCATGCAGAAAGTCAATAGCAACAGAAGCGAATGAGAAATGTCTCCTGCATAATTCAGCTCATTTACTGCGCGGATGTAATGAAAGAGGCACCAACCACCTTAACTTGACATCCCATCCAACACACAACCGGAAAACATCTCGCTCTTTTTCTTGCAGAAGTTTAGGAGGCGAGTTCAGGAGTCGACTCAGGTGCTGAGAGAGCTGGAGATATCTCTTAGGACCAATCACATTGGGTGAGTCGCATCGGGGTGAAGAAGTAACTCATGAATTGTATGTAGAGAATAAAGATTTGTGTAGTGATAAAATGGTAAATGAAAATGTTTTGTTTGTTTAGGTGGGTGAGAGAGTTTCTCAATGAGGAGAATAAAGGGCTTGATGTTCTGGTGGAGTATCTGTCCTTTGCCCAGTATGCTGTCACGTAAGTTTTCTTCCCCTGTTGGTCTTCATTTTTGTCCACCCGGCTGTCGTTTGTTGTATTTTACCTTCAATGTTTATGTTGGGTTAAACCAGCTGCCACTAAATTCTTTGCGAATAGCAACGGGAATGTTAATTTAGGACAAATTTCAACAACAACATTTGAACCTAATGGCTCAAAAATATGGACAGCACGCACATATGCCGACAAGACCTCTTTTTTGGAATCAGCCTTTACACCTGCGAGTTCTCGATAGAAACATCAAAGGTGACGAACTAGAGTTGTGAAACGTGCATTTTGCTTTAATATTTCCAAACACGCTGAATGTCACAACTGTCAAAACTTGCATTTTAGACACGGAAGATGGTTGATCCATTCAATGGGCTCCTCAGACGTTTCTCACTGAATTTCTGTCTTGTGTTCTGACATCTCATTTTGGCAAACAAAAATCAATGTGAAACTCGCCCGATGAGAGCAGGAGCATCCCATCTTAACAAAATAAACACTCTTGGCCAGTTCTTATGTTAGATTGTATCTCTACAATATCTCCTTTCTACCGTACATATATTGTGTACCACGCTGCTGGGTTGTAATGTAATAGCTTTTTCGTGTTTTTGAGTGTTTTCTCATTCAATATTTTCAGACTTAATTTTATTTTTTTTCACATTCAATGACTAGCACTTCTGAAGTAATCTGGCAGCTACAAAACAGCACTAAACCCATTATTAGATTGTCCTGGAATAAAATGTGATGAAACATATCAAACGTTACATAAGCGGTAAAAGTTTGCTAAGAAACATCCATTAGAAGCTTGTCCTCCTCTAGCTGGCACATATTTAAATAATTTATGCAAACATAGAAATAATTACATAAATTGTAACAGTCAAATTAAAATATTTATACATTTTTTTTATAAATCCCTGAGAACCGAAAGTTGCCTTTTTACTTCCGTATTCTGATGCATTTCCAAGTGAAATGGTATTTCAAATGAGAAAAATAGTTGCCGTGGCTTGCGTTCTTCACAGAAAATGTATTGAATGTATAAAAACAGCCGTTGCATATGAAATGGAACTGGCAGCAGATTGACCGTTGGAAGGGAGGAGTTTACCGATTGCTCCACCGAAGCCGTCTAACTTACATCATTTATGATGGATAGTCACTAGACTGCGGAAGTGCTTTTTCAGATTTAAACTGAAGATTATTAGGGCACATGCATTTTAAAAAGACAATAATAGCTTTTTACAATAAACGTTGCAATATTTCATGAAATAGTTGAAACTGTAATTTGACATTTCTCTGGGACTTTAAATGTTCTCAACTGACAAGGAATAAAAATAACATTGACAGAATATTAAAGTATAATAAAAATGAAAAAATAGTGTAAAAAAGTGTCCATGAATAATGTTATCAGTAAACATGTAATACTCAAACTGTTTACACAACAATATTGGTTATCATTGCCGTAACAGGTAGGCATCTGATAGAGTGTTGGACCCCAGAACGCTATATGACCTTCCATATACAGTATGTTGGTGCCATGTAAAAATAGTCTTGCTTTGTGTTAGTACTTACTTAGGCAGGAACAATCTCTGTACTGTGATGGGACCTCATTGAAACTTCATAAACAGGATTCTTCAATAAGATTATAGAGAACCTTTACAAATATTTTGGATCGATTCACAACTGAGAAGCTCTCCTCAATAATCAAAAACAAAATCAAAAGTGCAGCTGTGATGCGTCAGAGGAGAACTGGCCCTCCAGGATGAGTCTGGTTTCTTTCAAGGTTTTTTCTCAGTTTATTAATCATTGGACTTTTGGTTCCTTGCCACTTTGCAGTGTTTGCTTGACCAACTGGAGACTGCTGATATTAGTTTAGGGTTTTGTAAATTCTTATTTTTCCTATAATACGATGTACTCTTTTTGTGTGTGTGGTGTGTGTGTGTGTGTATGTGTGTAAAGCTGAAACAATGCAACATTGCAAAAAGCGCTATTTAAATACATATAATATTTTATTGAATTAGCATAGATCTACCCATATGGTAGTTGAGATCTTAAATATTCCTGTAAGCCAGTGCAAAAGTCTTAGGTTAAATCTCCGGGAACGCACATTATGATAAAAATACTTTGAACGGTGTGTAAGTGTCAAGTTGCTTTAAACTCTTATTTTCTCTCTCAGGTTTGATGGAGATGTAACTGAGAGCACTCAAGGTGAGATTTCCGTGGAGACCCCCTGGAGCAGGTCGATAGAAGATCTCCATGGCGACAGCAATTTACCCTCACCTGTCAGCGGCAGCAGCATACCGCGATCCACACGGCATTCCTTAAGGTAGACACATACAGTACATAAATACAAACCCTTGTTCATGCGGAAAATATCCGAAAAACCACAACGGAAATGTTTGTGTAAGACAGGCCTCAATACTGTCATGCTTTCTCAGGTCTAATACGTTGCCCAGTCGCAGAACACTGAAGAATTCCCGTTTGGTGTGTAAGAAGGATGATGTTCACGTCTGCATCATGTGTCTCAGAGCCATTATGAACTATCAGGTGAGCAAATTATGAAAGAAAGGTGCTTTATTTGTCTACTAAGTATGTTTTTATAAATAAATAAATAAATTCTAATGATTCCAATATTTCTTTCTCACATACTTTTTTGTCTGAAGTACGGCTTCAACATGGTCATGTCCCATCCTCACGCTGTCAATGAAATCGCTCTGAGCCTTAACAACAAAAATCCCAGGTGAACAAACATACACTGACTGACTTTCTCTTTACTTTTAACTTCATTATTGTCATCAAATGTTCTTCCAGTTTCTGTTACAAACCTCTGTAAGGCCTCTTATCGGTTGGGGCTTTCATTAAAACCCAGAGCTATTAAATTTGATCAAAGCCCTTTTTGGAAAGACTGTTCTTTTGTAACTTCAGCTGTTAATAGATGAATTGTGAGTGAGCTGATTATAGTCAATGGGCGATAACCGTTTGTAACTGAGATGGTTCCGTGAAACTCATACAAAACCTTTGAAAGCCTCTAAACAAAATGTATTTTATTGGTGAGGTATTCCTTCTGTAATTTGTCACCAAACCTAAATGAACCAATAGGATAATTTGACCTGCCCCTTGGAGATTTCTCAAATGATTGTTTAAGAAATCCTTAATTTTTCTTTGGAATGTTTTATCAGAGCCTGTAGGATTAAATATTTAGCTTTGTATTCCTGATATAGTGGCCCTTTGTCTTCATTGTGTAGGACCAAAGCTCTGGTCCTGGAGCTGCTGGCCGCTGTGTGTCTGGTCAGAGGAGGACACGAGATCATCCTCGCTGCTTTTGATCATTTCAAAGAGGTACAAATATTGATTCTATCAGTCTATGTATTCCGTTAAAGTTTTTTATAGTTATAAACACTTTATTTTTGGTCATTATACGATACATACATCATTTAAAGGGATAGTTTGCCCAAAAATGAACATTTGTTCATCATTTACTCACCCTCAAGTTTTTCCAAACCTGTATACATGTATTTGTTCAGCTGAACACAAAGAAAGATATTTGGAAGAATGTTTATAACCAAACAGTTCTGGGGCACCATTGACTACCATAGTATGAAAAAATACTATAATACTCAATGGTGCCCCAGAACTGTTTGTTTCCCACATTCTTCAAAATGTCTTCTATGTTCAACAAAACAAAGAAATGTATTCAGGTTTGGAATAACTTGTGGCTGAGAAAATGATTAACAAATTTAACAAACTATCCCTTTAAATTCATCATGTTAATGCAGTTTATTGTATGCAAGCTGTTAAAATTATTCTTTCTTGTCTTTTGTGTGTTCAGGTCTGCGCAGAATCCCAAAGGTTTGAGAAATTGATGGAACACTTTAAAAACGAAGACAACAATATTGATTTCATGGTGGGTTTATATCACATAGTGCTGCCCATCTCCCCCCCGATATGCTTTTTAAACTGACATGCCCTCAGCTCTTCTGAAATCTTCTGGTCGTATCTCATAATTTCTCGGTTTTGGACTCAGGTGGCGTGTATGCAGTTTATCAATATCGTGGTGCACTCAGTAGAAGACATGAACTTCAGAGTTCATCTGCAGTATGACTTTACCAAGCTCGCTTTAGACGACTATCTAGAGGTAAAAAATAAGTGTTCTTACTGTTGAAGATGCTCAGAGTTTCTTTGCTTTTTACACTCGCTCATAAATTCTTGCCCACTGTCTTTGGTGTACATGTGTGTTGCACAGAGGCTGAAACACACTGAGAGTGATAAACTCAAAGTGCAGATCCAGGCTTACTTGGATAACCTGTTTGACGTCGGGACGCTTTTGGAGGATGCTGAGACCAAAAACGCTGCCCTGGAACGTGTGGAAGAACTGGAGGAGAGCCTCTCGCATGTAAGAATGTGCAAACACAACCTTATTTTTCTTTCATTTTTTTGTTCAGTTAAAACACCAGAACTGATATCTGAATATGAATCTTTCTCATTTGACTTTTGGTTTATTTCTTATGTGTGCAGATGAACGACAAACTCTTGGAAACAGAGAATGAGGCCATGTCTAAAATCGTGGAGCTCGAGAAGCAGTTGATGCAGAAAAACAAAGAGTTGGATACCGTACGGGTGAGGTTCACACCACCTGACTTTGACATGAAATACATACCTATATTTAAACTGAGATATCGATATAAAGGCAAAAGTTACAGATTACAGTTTTGAAGAACGTAACTTAAATTTAATTTGTTACAATGTAAATTTGTAAAACTGTAACAGAGTAGTATTTGTTGGTGGTAGATTTATCCCTACAGACCTACACCCGTGTTAGATGCATTGACGTAATTTTCTACAAAAACAAGAAATTAGGGAGGGACATATTTAGTGGCTTTTTAAAATAGCCATAGTAGGGGTGGGTGTTCGAAAATCTGATGAAAAGTGGGTGTGCAGAATGATGTCATAAAAATCATTGATCTATTTTTGGTGGAAGTGAGACTAAGTTTTGAATGCTTATATCTTCATAATGGCAAATGTTTTGACGCACACTAGTTTAGTGATGGACCGATATATCAACCAATATTTAGAAGTTTTTAATTATTGGGATCGGCTAAAATATTTTTACAAATGCTATTTTTTCTGTTTGGGTGTCAACAGCACATAAGTATTTTATTCATAAAAATGCCACTAAGATGTAATGCAGCCATTTTTCACTTAGTAATGTAATATGACCACAGTAAAATAGGTTGTGTAAGATGGATGAGATACAAAAATTGTACGTTAAGTATCAATAATAAGTTTAAATTGCTGTTTTCTTCATATCAAGCCATGTTTAGCTGCCCACAAATAATATAATGTCAAGTGTGGACCTCTTCATGTGTTCAAGTCTTTTACTAACTAGGCACATGATACACAATAATAGTTCATATAGTTTAATCAATTTTCTGTATGTCTCTCATTGACTAATTTAATTGCATTTTTGTTATATCGGCCACAGTGCTTTCTTTATAACAGTATCAACATCGGCCATTAAAATACCCATACCAGTCGACCACGACACTAGTTTATAGAGACCCTTAAAATCCCCTTGAATCGAAGTTGCGGTCGTTTTTACTTCTGTATTTTGAGCCATTTTCGGGTGAAATGAGAAAGATAGTAAGCGTAGCTTGCGTTTTTCGCTGCGATTTGATTAGATGTAAAAAACAGCTGGTGCATTTTGAAATGGAACTGGCAGCAGACTGACAGTTGAAGGGGAGGGGTTAACAGATGCTCCGCCCAAGCCGTCTAACATATGTCATTTAAGATGGATAGTCACTACAGGGCGCAAGTGCATTTTCAGATTCTAACTGAAGATTATGAGGGCAGACAAATTTAAAAAGGGAATGACCCACATTGATAAACTATTTACAATAAACACTGCAATATTTCATGAAAAAATAGGCATTGTCATTTTTTATTTCAATGGGACTTTAAAGGCGGGGTGTCCGAATTACGCTTGTATAGACAACAGGACGGACATTAGTCGAGCTGAGCGCTGACGAAAGCGAAAGATGGGGGTAGGGGTGTGTCTGTTTTAGTGATTTGAACATCAACAAGGCTATGAGAAATTTGAGACCCTGCCTTTAAGGCAAATTCATACTAAAAGCCCCAAAAAACGTAAACATAAGTTATGATCTCTTTGTGCAGGCCGTGTACCGGGACACCAGCTCTCAGGTTCACACGCTCCGGCGGATAGTTCGAGAAAAGGACGAGGCCATTCAAAAGCAGTCTACGCTGGAGAAGAAACTTCATGAGCTCGAGCGCCGTGGCAGTCTCCAGATCCAGGTGAGGGGTGAGGGAGACGGGGAAGGAGACGTGTCTCCGCTGCCGTCGCCTCCGCAGCCCATGCCTCTGTCTCCCTGCCCCGACTCACTAGCTGGAGCCTGCGCCGGTGCGGCATACAGCTCTGGAAGCTCTTCTCAGACCGGCACTCTTCGGCCAATGGCCACGCCTCCCCCTCCGCCTCCTCCACCGCCACCAATGACAATGTCTTCTAGTGAGTAACCGTTTTGACAAATCTAAAAACAGGCATTTAATGGAGGAAGATTTTTTCAATTATTTATTAGGTTTTTTTATATTACAATATAAATGTAAAAATATTCTTTGTTTAGTTTTTATTTATTTTCAGTTAATAACAGAATTTTTCAGATGTGCTCAAGTTTGTCTTCTGTAACCTCTTTCACTTTCCATAGTTCCTAATGGACCTTCTCCAGCTCTCGCACCTGCAGCGCTGCCGCCTCCGCCTCCCCCACCACCCCCTCCTCCTCCTGGTCATTCTATAGAGATCTCTGCTCCCTTACCCCCACCTCCCCCTCCTTGTGCCCCTCCCCTCCCAGGCTGCGGCACACCCACTGTCATATTCAACTCTGGCTTGACAGGTACGTGTATACCAGCCAGAAGTTATTTCCGATCCTCTACAAATGTTTTGTCACGTACCTTTTAGCTCTTTTTCTGCTTTCTCTCTCTGAACGTTTCTGCTTTTATAACTCCGTAAACATTTGTTTTTATGTACTCCCTTTTTTTCCTGCACTCAAAGATGGACCAATCAAACTCTTCTGTAGGTTTTCTGCTATTTGTCAGACCTCCATTTACATACTGTCATGATTTAATCACATTGATTGTTGTGTGTTGTTTTGTTTTACTAAGTATACCTGAATTGAAACATCATTTTAACATCTGTTATTCCTTTACAGCCGTTAAAATTAAAAAGCCAATCAAAACCAAGTTTAGAATGCCAGTGTTCAATTGGGTGGCTTTGAAACCCAATCAGATCAACGGAACTGTCTTCAATGAAATTGACGACGAGAGGATCTTGGAGGTATTTAATAGAGCATTACATACATTTCTGACAACTTAGTCACAAGTTAAAATAATGCCGGATGATGTTTATTGCTTGGTTTTGTTAGCGCGACATTTTTTTAAATTGTAACTTCAGTTGCTGACTCTGAGCCAAATCAAATGGAAATACAAGGTTTTACACTCTTAGTCAATGTGAAATGACATTCTGAACACATTTTAGTCCAGTCTGGTGTATTTCTGAGTAAAACGGGATAGTTAGGGTACATTTACATGATGATAATAAAAGTACTAAAGATAAATGTGTTTTTAAAACCGTAAAATAATGCAGTATGCATGCCAGGCCAGTAGTTGGCGATGTCACTTTGTAAAGGCATGATGTCACCTTTTTCACAGAAAAACATTTTTGTAGTTTATTAAGACACATTTTTAAAAGTTTGCTCTTTTTTTAATGCTTAAAAAGATAAGCATTACTTTCACGTTGGTTATTATGTATAGATGAATCGGGCTGTCAAGAAATTAATAGGGTTCATTTTTATTTTATTGTTACATGACACCATGTTTTCAACAACCAACCAAAGTTCAAGAACTTTAATAGAAGACTTTTAATTTGTAGGATCTGAATGTGGATGAGTTTGAAGAAATGTTCAAGACCAAAGCCCAGGGCCCTGCTCTCGACATGACAATGCAAAAGCAGAAAGCTCCTCAGAAGGCCCCCAACAAGGTGTCACTACTGGAGGCCAACAGGGCCAAAAATCTCGCCATCACACTCCGCAAAGCAGGAAAGAGCCCAGAGGAGATCTGCAAAGCAATCCAGACGTAAGTTACATATTCTTAGATCATTTGTAGTTCTCAGTCATTTATAGTTCAGTTTTTCCTCTTCTATGTTCTACCGCTCTAATTTTCTCTGTTCCCCTCAGGTTCGACCTGCGTACGGTGCCGGTGGATTTCACGGAGTGTTTGATGCGGTTCATGCCCACCGAAAGCGAGGTGAAGACTCTCCGGCAGTACGAGCGTGAGCGGCGGCCGATGGACGGCCTCACCGATGAGGACCGCTTCATGATGCTCTTCAGCAAGATCGAGAGGCTGCCGCAGCGGATGACCATCATGACCTTTATGGGCAACTTCAGCGACAGCATGCAGATGCTCACGCCGGTAAGATGGGTGAGGGTGAGGAGACCGGAGATTCAGGGGAATAGTTGAGCAAAATAATGGATAACAAATTAGCTACTACGGTTTCTAATGTTCATTGAATCTCATAAGAAACCGCCTTTCTGTTTTTTGACAATTCTCAGATTATGTGAGAGTCTCTGTAATATAGCATTTTTTTCTGTTTATTTACAGCAACTTCATGCTATCATAGCAGCCTCGGTTTCCATAAAATCATCACAGAAATTGAAGAAAATCCTCGAGGTAAGACAAACTAACGTTATTATCAGTTTCTTTGTAGTTTCTTAATAATTCATTTGTAACATCATTTAATGCTTCTCATCTCAGATCATTTTGGCGCTGGGGAATTACATGAACAGCAGTAAAAGAGGAGCTGTTTACGGCTTTAAGCTGCAGAGCTTGGATCTGGTAAACACTAACCTTCCCATAAGATCTCTTTCATCATTTTCCATTAAATTTGTCTTTCATCGTATTAATCACTTGAACGTTTAATGCATTCAGCTGTTGGAGACCAAGTCCACAGACAGGACGCAGACACTTTTGCACTACATAGCCAATGTGGTCAGGGAGAAATATCCAATTGTGAGCGTTTTCTACAACGAGATACATTACGTCGAAAAAGCTGCTGCAGGTAAGTCATCTTTGGCCCTTAAAGGGATAGCTCACCCAAAAATGAAAATTCTGTCTTCATTTACTCACCCTCAGGTTGTTTCAAACTTGTATAAATGTGTTTGTCTGTTGAACACAAAGAAAGATATTTGGAAGAATGTTAGCAATTTTCAGTTCTGGGACATCATCCACTAACATAGTAGAAAAAAATATTGTATATTGTGGAACACAAAATTATATTTTGAAGAATTTAGGAAAGCATACTGTTCTGGGGCACTTATATAGGTATGAAATTACAGGAGGGTGTTTAAATGATTCTTTGGTGAATCCCTTTAAAATGTTTTATTTACATGCATACTGTATATGAACGGGTACATTTTCGTTCTCACATTAACTGGATGTTGTTTACACATAAAATATACATTTTAGTAACTTTCATCATCCGTTTATATTATGTAAATCTCATGAATCTGTTTTTGCAGTCTCTCTAGATAACGTCCTGCTAGATGTGAGAGAGCTTCAGAGAGGGATGGATCTCTCCAAAAGAGAGTACAGCATGCACGGCCACAACTCTCTGCTCAAAGACTTCATCCATCATCATGAGGCCAGGCTGAAGAAACTCCTGGATGATGCTCGGATCGCACAGGTAGATGGAAAAAAAAGATGCATCGCTTGGTCAGCTTTAGCAAGTTTCAGACCAGTTAACAGAACGACAGTTGCCTTATTAGGCCAGTGTTGTGCCTAATTTAGCATTTCTAAAAGATTACATTTTTTTAAAATGTAATGAAATAAATACTTTATATAAGATCAAGTTTTATCTTTCGATAAGATAAAGGCACAATATAAAAATGTTGTGGACAACTGGTCTGATGATGCTAACAGCAATACAATTTTACAGAACTGTACTAAAAAACAAGGCAAAACTGCCTAATAAGAAATGCGATTTTTGCACTGTGACCTTTGTAATTGTGTACTACATGTAAAAGATCCACCTAATCCAACCGTGGTCATGTGACCATGCATGTAATTACAGGATGCCTTCGACGATGCTGTCAAGTTTTTCGGAGAGAGCGCCAAGACCATGCCACCCTCTGTATTCTTCCCTGTGTTTGTTCGCTTCATCAAGGCTTACAGGGTGAGTCTCTTGTCAGTGCCATGGATGAACCACACATTCTCCAGATCTAATTTCCCAACTGTTATTCCCAGCAAACGAATGAAGAGAACGAGCAGAGAAAGAGACAAGAGCAGTTGATGATGGAGAAACTTTTGGAACAGGAGGCATTGATGGAGGAAAATGAAAATCAACAGGTATCATGTTGAGAAAGCCAGAGTAGACTCTTTTGATGTCACTTAAGGAATATTGTATGCTGCAATGCATTTTGGGATATAATAGATAAGTCTCTAACAATTTTTCACCCCTTTTAACTCAATCGCGCAAACACCAGTCACCATCTCACAAGGGGAAGCGACAACAGCAGGAGCTCATTTCCGAGTTACGGAAGAGGCAAGGCAAAGACAGCCGCCACGTCTACGAAGGCAAAGATGGAGCTATCGAGGACATCATCACGGGTAAGAGTCCACCAGACGCTGAACTGAAGTCATTTGCTTTTGCTTTAAAAAAAATGAATCTAGTTTTGCAAGTATTTGTGCTTTGTTATTAGTAACAGATGCAGTTTAGTCTTACTAGAGGCTCTACGTTTCTGTCTGATTCTATGCTTGTAGAGCTTCTAGTTTTGGTGTTTCTGTGTTGTGATTGGCTATTATTTCGCTGCAGTGCTGAAGACCGTCCCCTTTACCGCACGATCAGCCAAACGTGGCTCGCGGTTCTTCTGTGACCCCGCCCTCTCCGAGGAGTTCCATTATTAAACTAAATTCTCTCCCCTCAGAAAGGTGCTATTTATGTCCGCCTTTTCACCCGTCACCTGGTCATTTCATCCTTCTCTTATCTACCTCCTCTTTTGTTCAATCTTAACCTGCGTAACGGCTTTAAATTCACTATGGAGAAGCATGTCTTCCTTCAACACTTCTTTTATTCTGCATGACACTTGAGTTGTTACTTGTTTATTTACCATTAATACTACTTTTACCTTTATGGTCTGGTTTCCTGCACACAATTTAATCCCACACTCCATCACCAATTTAAACATTTCAAAACGACTTCAACTAACCAAATATCCAGATACCAATCTTTTGGTACCCATCTTTGGCCCAGCTCATCCATCTCCACAGACTAAACATATTCAGTGTCTAACTGTTTACCTGTTATTTGTCTTCAGACCTGCGCAGTCAACCCTTCCGACGGGCTGACGCCTTGAGGAGGAGTGCGAGAAGGAACTTCGAGGGCCAGCACCTTCAGCTGCTCAACGTGGAGATCACCACCTGTTAAGCAAGCTCCATCACCCTTTGAGGAAAGTGGTCAGGCCAACTCCATTAATTCAAAGATAACAAGCACGCAATCTTTATTCCATCTCTGTTTTGGACCATGGAAGGATGGGTAAATGTTTTGCCGAGAGACATTCAACATTTCTGCTTGAAGTGTTACACCTTGGATCTGGATATAATAGATTAAATGGTTTTTAAGAAGGATAACTTACGCCAAGTGTTCAAATGCTGTGGAGTCTATGAATATGGACGTTGTGAAGGCAGATATGTTTCATTCTGTTGAACTGGAGAGATGAAGTTTTAAGTACAGGAAAGGACCAGACACATGAAGAGCAGAAATGGCGAATGGACTTCTTGGATCGGCCTGGCCCTCTTATGGCATTTACCCAAAACTGTGCCATTCCTCTGGTTTTAATTGTTTGCTGATGTGTGGCACAAACTCCAAGCTGAGCAGCTTTTTTTATGAAGGACTTTACAAGATGCACTTTTATTTTTATTTTTTAACATTGAACTTTGATCATTTTAAAACTGAACTTTGGTTAAAAAAATAAGTGGATGATGGGTGAAAGGAAGGTTTCCTCTCTATCGACTGAGAACATCCCATGAAATGTTGCGATTAATATGTTTACTAATAAGTGTTCACAAGCGGTGTGACATTGTATGTACGATACATCTCGTTTTAAACTCCGACTTTCTCTCCTACTGGTTTTATCTCATGTGACATTTGTGAGCTGTGGAAAAAAAAGAGTTTGCTGTTTTTTTAAACAAAGACATTTCATTGGACAAAAAAAGTCTTTTTTTTAAATGTACAGATATTTTGCTACAAAATTGAGCCTCTTATTTTTTACATTGTTCATCCATTGTGGTGCTGTACATATTGTTGAAACAAACTGACATCTCCTGCAATTTCACTGAAATGTTATTAACTTTTATGTTGTTTAGTATGACAGTATTATTTAAAATAGATGGTGAAGACAGTGAATCAACTTAATCTGTGACCTGAATTGCTCTCATCACTGTTGTTGCATATGGTAAATGTCTGTGGTTGCACGTAACACTGAAAGCTTGAACAGACACTAGTGGCACATATAACTTTTTTGTACTTTGATCTCTTAAAACAAACTGGAATCGATGGTTGTGTGCAAATAAACAATGACACCAGCACCGTTAAAACAGCTCTTGTGTGGTCAATTAGAGTTATATGTTCATAAGAGTTATATGCATATGCATTTTTGCTCATTTTAATTTATTTTACCAATGTCAGTCAGCTCCAACATTTGGGCAATTCCAGGAAAATGTCAACTATAGTGTTCAATAGTTTTCCATAGTCAGGTAAGTAAATTGTCACATCCTTAACCCTCATAAACTTAAATCCTACGAAGTATGTTTTCTGTCAATAATGTGCATCCTTTTTAGTTGAAACCATACATGTTTTACCTTTAAAATAGAAAACCGCTCACAGACTCTATCATCAGGGCTTTAGTAAAATATAAACATATGGTTTAGTATATTGGGAAATATACATTCTCTAGTGAATTTATATGTCAAGTTTTGACTAAAAATCTCACATCCATAACCCTGGAATTGCCCATTTATCTCATTTCGTACATTCCGAAATTAATGTGGAATGGACTGTTGTAACCCAATACTGCCACAAGGTGGTGGCAAACCCCATCTCTCCGCAGTAAGCGGGAAGTATTTGTACGATTAATCAAGACTGTTTAGTTACTTATTTGTAAGCAATTTTTTTAAATTGCATATATTATTAATATAACCAGCTCATTCAATGCATGTCAAAGCTAAGGTTGTATGCTAAGATTATAATTTTTGCATGTGTCTTTTTATTATTAAAAAGGTAAGCAAGCACGTTTTTTTTTTTGGCAGATAGGTTACCATATGCATTACAATTATTGTATTACAAATACCAAAGGTATTGTGGTGATGTGTGAAATTGACACTACTAACTAACTGCTATAACTGCAGTGATTATATATTGTTTTTATATTGCTGTGTGGATGGTAGTATTCCAACCACAACATGGCACAATAGCACGTACAGTATGAACCCGATGCTTTCAAACCTCTACTATGAATCAATACATGTGATGTATAAAATCATTACAGGCTATTTATAGAATCGGAATATGAGACGAATGTAATATTCATCCGCTTTAATTCGACATTTCCTCCAGGTCGCAGTATATTCTGTCTTCTGGACACAAGACTGGGTAACAGTCCATGCAGCAAAATAAATAGTAGAAAGATAAAATATGACAGACCCACAAACTACGGAGAACATGTGGGCACATCACAAAACTGTCAGAACCTTTACGAGTGCTGTGGCCCACGAAAGAACTATGAAAAACAGAAATGAATGCATTAGATAAATGAATGCAATAGATAAATGAATGCATTAGATGAATGCCTGAGTAAACTTAATGTTAGCCAACAAATGTAAATAACCGCACCCGCACGCATTCTAACATGGTCATAGTCGAATTATGCCTAAGATTTGTTTAGGGTTCACTGGCGCTTTGGCTTTTCAACGGCTCTGGTGAGACGCAGACATCGATCTTGATTCAATCTGATGTCAATTGTAACCAAATAAAGTTTTTCTTTATTCTAGTAATTAATATAGTCTCGCATAAAACCCACCAGTGCTTGATATTGTTTAATAACGTTCATCCTATCGCGGCGTCGTATTGGGTGGACGACGACTACGATTGGATAACATGGTGGCAAGAGGCGGTACTTCGCAAAGCGGAAGCACAAACCGCGATGTTTTGAAACGTCACGGTTTTTTTTAAACAGTACATGCTGACTTTATACAAATCCTCGTCAAATGGCCTGCATTCGTCATTTGCTATTAATTATATCAGACGTGTACATTTTACCAATCTGGTATGATTAATAATAAAATACTATAAAGAGAAGTTACCAGACCTAGCGCGCTAACTAGCTAGCCAGTTTTCCATGTTGTCTAGAAACGGAAACGCACTACACTGTCGTAAAGCGCAGGATGTGACTCACTTAACCAACAATCTCAAGTTTAGAAACTCTTTTTTTAGCAAGCATGTTACGATCTGCTACAGAGACAGACCCGTCTTTAGATATTTATTCAGACGACGATGATAATAATGTATTGACAGAAAGAAGACACGCGTTTGGCGATGAAAATGCGGCTTTAGATGAAAGCGGCGCGAACCGCAAGGCAACGCCTGCGCGACAGCAGTTCTGGAAGGGCACACACCTGTGGCCCGCTCGCATAGCTTCTATGCTGTGCAGCATTGTCGTTGTCTCATTCATCTCTGTGTTTATCTCCTTTTTGTACATAGTATTAAAAGGTAAGCGCTACATCGGTTTTTTTCTAAAATACTTCTCTGTAGTTTCAGTGTGCAATACCTGGAGTGAATATGCATTTACATTGTTTCTTAATACTCTGAACAACAGATTTAAGATCTGAAAGGATAACCACTGAAGATGGATCAGAAGTGAGACTCTTGGGTTAGTAGTACTTCAGTCTTTTTGTGTATTTTTACCAAGTAGCAACTGATATTTGCTGCATGTGTACAACTACTACTTCCTTGCAGGGTTCTGGAGTATTTTGGTCCTGTCTTCTGTTGCTGGAGGATTGTGTTGCAGTTTCTCCTGGACTCTAACCTACTTTGACTCATTTGAGCCAGGGATGTTTCCCCCAACCCCACTTTCTTCAGCCAGACTCAAGTGAGTGCATTTTATCAACAACAAAAAAGCATGCTTACTTAAACTTCGATAAACTAAACTTGGCTCTGTACACTGTAGTAGGCTTTGTGAGACATGTTTTTATTGCACTTAATATGCTTTTTGTTGTCTTAATGTTGACCCAATTGCTTCCATTGTTTACCCAACTTGTAAAAAGCATCTTCTAAATGACTAAATATAAATGTTATCATGTTGTGCGACACCGAAAGATACTTTGTGAATTTGCTGTATCCAGTAAATGGGCAGTTGATGAGCATCTTATTGTCGCCAACAAATTAGATTTAGATGCTCTAGTCTAAATGATCAGCATTTCACAATTTTCAGTCACTTGTAGTCTCTTAATATTTATGCAGTCATAAAAATGCAATACAATTGTACAATAATTAGTGGAATTGTTTTGATTAATCTGTCACACCGCAGGAAGCTGCTCTGTTACAGCGCAGTAATATTGCTTTGATAGCCCGTGCTGTTTTCTTTAAACAGCTGTCCAAAATCATTATTTGGAAGCTTGAAAATGCCGTCTTAAGCGTTTTACAGAGGGGAAAAGGCTTATGGTATAGACAGTCTGTCTAGTAACATCTATTCCGTCTGGAAGGTTTTTGATGCCTGCGCATTTAGTTCAGCATTAGGTAGAGAGATTAAACATTGACACAATAATAAGCATTTGAGTATATTTGCTTTACTTTCTATAAAGTGCACTTAAATGTATTGATTAGAGCTACGGTGGTTTAAAGGGATAGTTCACTCAAAAATCAGACTTTTGTCATGAAATACTCAAACCTCAAGTTGTTCCAAACCTTTATAAATTTCTTTGGTTGAACGCAAAGAAAGATATTTGGAAGATTGTTAGAAACAGACATTTCTGGGAAATGATTGACAACCATAGTAGAAAACAGTATTGTATAAAATAGGATATTTTAAAGAATTTCAGTTATTTAAATGCATAAAAATTCTACTACGGTAGTCAATGATGTCCTGGAAATCTCATTTGCTAACATTTTTCCAAATATCTTTCTTTTTGTTAAACTGGACAAAAAACTATCTCTTTACAACCACAGAAAGGCTTTGACTGTCTCGCAACTGCCCTGCTTTCAGACAGCCATAAAACGCAACACATTTTAACACCATACTTTCTGGGAACTCCAAACTGATAAATGTTTCAATTTTCAAAATCTGAAACGATATTTAGCTATTTAATGAAAGTTGACATGCGCCTGTAGCTGTATGAACCACTTAATTTTCCAAAGTATAGGTCATCAGCGCATTCATTCAGCCACAAATATTCTTGTGAACACTGTTAATTTATTTTAGCTCTTGATGACATTGATTTATGGCCGTTTCTACATTCAATCCCGTTTTCGATGGCCAGTTCAGTGTAATATCCTGTGAGAGTTGAAGAGTTACAGGAACATATTATCAAGGCTGTTCCTCTATCTCGAGGTTATTCACCCATTTTTCCAATTTTGTTTTAAACTGTCAGTGCTCGAGCAGCTTGTCAACTGGTAAAATTGTTCCTATCTCTGCGCTGGTTCAGCTCGGCCAGGCGAGAGCGCAAGCTCGTAGAACAGAAAAGCAATTTTCCTGTAATTGGTTTTCATCTTCAGACCTGAATACTAGCACCAAACGGGACATTCAAAAACTGCCCCGGAATTGGTCCGTGGGGATTTTGTGTGGCTCCAAGCCCCATCAAATATGTCTAAATGTCCGATTCTCCAGCTGTTAATGTTCTGACAGAAGCAAAAATGTCTAGTTCTTTCCGAAGTGATCTGCTTCCTAAAAGCTGCCTTAAGTGCTGTACGTTGCGTATATCTGATCTGTGCGGTCCAAAAAAAAAGATGGTTGACAAAAGGCCACAACCAAGTGAACCAATTAAATCAGACCTTCTGTAGCCCTATTAAATGTGAAAAGGTTTTCACTTCCTTTTTTTTTATACTTATGTGATCTCCGAAGCCTGTCCTGCCTCCACACATTCGAGAAGTCTGGTATAGAGGTAACAGACCCACATTTAACCACCACATAAATTGTATTCCATCTCTATGGTAACTAAGTAAACTAAATGTGGCTGTGGTAAGATAATGAGTTTCGGGGCAGAAAGATGTTACCGTGACAACATTAGTCACACTTCCTCAGCTGTTTCAGTGACAACCCACTGCATTAATGAAGGATGTGTTGTGATGGTGTAAGCTGAACTGTAAGCCCCTGAGACTGAGACATTCTGTTGTGTTTCCAATAACCTTAGTGCTCCTGACATTCATTACCAAGACCTTTGTGTGACAAAGTAGGAGGGGGCAGCCACATGGACAGCGGAAATACTGTGATGGGTTGTTACTCTTTGTAAATTTAAAAATAATTTCAAGAGTAGTCAAACTTTGTTGAGTCTTTTAATAATTCAGTCAAGAGCTTTTTTAATTAAGTTTTGAAAGCCTTCTGAGGAAACTTGGGTGATAACGGCTCAATAACAGCGTCTAATGAATTTTGAAAACGGCACTAAAGATGTGAATCATATTGTGGAGTGAATGGACTGCTTATAGAGAAACACTGAACTGTCATCTGTCATCCTAGATCAGGGGTTCTCAACCTTTTTGACTCCAAGGCACCCCATTGTATTCAACCACCTCCCACTCACAAAACCTTAACATTTTTACCTAATAAAATATTTTAGCACTTAACATTTACTGGAAAAAACTTTTTTTTTAAATGTATTTCAATGCTCAATTTTTCTCATTTTAAAATATTTCTCATCTTGAGGCCCATTGGAAGTCAGCTGTGGGCCCCGGCCCATGTTGAGAACAACTGTCCTACTGTAGATGGTACTCTCAAAGATTTACGTTTGAGATAAAAAAATCCAAACTTGAAGTATAAATTACTAGAGAGTGTATGTGTATATATATTTCCAAAATAGTGAATAATCTGTTTATATTTTATTGATGGAGTCCAGACATGAGAAAAACATCTGTCTATGCACAAGTTTTTATTTTAAATGAGAGAAAGATGTGTTATGATGTGACAAAAAAAGGATACACGTTTTTGAGAGACAACATACTTTGTAGGATTTCTGTGAATTATAATGTACAAACCAGAAGTAATAATCCCCAACAAATGGAGAAATACAAAACGGGTATTTTAGTTTAAATTTCATGTGTTTATAAGTAATATGGGCTGTTATAGATTTGACAGTTTACGTGGATGACATTAATGTTGACATTTGCATGGAATAACCTACGTTACTGCTTTTTTCTAAGATTTTAAAGCCATCTGAAACATCTCTACCCTGCTTGCAGCTCGAGTTTGAAAATGAGTTTCACTTTATGAATCCATAACCCTGTTCGTGATTGGCTGTTTGGGAGGAACGTTATCGATTTTGTCTGGAGGCCTGGCGATAAAACCCAGGGTCACTCCATCACTGTGCGAGTTGGTTATCTAATCGCACAGCGGCGCTCAGACGATGCCTTTCCTGAACCTAACTTAAACAGGCAGTTCAGATCGCAAACAGGCTATCGACCAGAAGCAGCCGGATGGCGCACTATTGACTGACCCTTGCCATAGCTTTATAGAACTGTGACTGGGGTCTACATGTTCCTTCATGCTTGCATAGCTCCGTTTCACCACAACAAAACAGTGGCAAAAACACACACACATCCTCCACATTGTGTCGCAGTGCCGCTTAAGTCTTTTGAGGATAAATCTGTGAATGTCTGTGTGCTAATAGAAGATTTTCGACTTTGTTTCTGTGAGCAGTCATGCTCGTGCACATTATAATGCACCCATCACTTTGTTTCCATAGAAACCCAACCTTTCAGTCAGTGGGTACATATGGTCACAGTCAGATGTTTGTGGCTGTCTTCAGTAGAGCTTTACATACAGCTTTACATTATCTGCAATTTCTTTTGTAGGTGAGGTTCAGGGAGTTCACGCCACAAAAATTGATTCACTGAATTAACTGGCTAATAGAATTTAGTTTAGTCTCTTTGGGTGCTTTGGCTTTTTCGTCGCATCTTTCTCAGATTAGATCTAACGCCGGTTAATTATCTGAATGGATGGCCTTAATTACAATCTATTCCCAAACCTTTTTTCTCACAGATACATGCGGAAAAGCCTGACTTCCTAATGTTCTGTGTCAAGGCCGCTGTCTGTCTAAAGCGTGTCGTTAATTTGTTTGTTCTGTCTTTCAGATAAGTGAACCTTGTGTTTCGTTTCTTTGGGAAATAGGTTTTAACAGACACAAACTGATAGCTCTATCAAAGCATCCAAGCACAAAAGGACGATATTTTGTAAATGTCTCTGTGATTTTATGTCCATACAATAGAAGTCGATGGGGACAGGCTACAATCGTTATTGTTGCCGTTCTGTTTGGTGCTTCTGTTGGTACACATTAAACATTTATAACATTATGCATTGTTGCAGATATAAACTGCTTGACAGCGGTTAAACCTGCTACTCTAAAAGTAATCTAGTACTCTTAATAAGCCATTAGAACTCTGTGTAACATGGGACATCTGGATGACTCCTAATGGGATTTTTATGGCCATCTTCACTTTAGTAGAGTAGAATAATGACCAACTGATAAGATCAATACACTTGTCTGTGTTGCATACATTGTCATGGGTTTTGTTTGTTATGCTTTTAAACTTCCTGCATTGCAGTCATACAACTGTATAAGTAAGTTATGAAGGCCATTTAAGTGCATTTTGCAGCTGTGGTCGGGGTATTGTGTAATGTAATGCCTTTGGCTTGTGTGTTTTGCAGGAGAATGACCGGACACTCTTTCCATATGGGTTACAGCATGGCTATACTCAACGGCATAGTGGCTACGCTTACTCTCATGTGGTATCTCGCTTGATGCCAGACACCCACACTCCTAAACTGAACTCATCTTTCATCGACGGGCAAACCTGGAAGAGTCAGGGAAAACAATCGACATCGAAATCTGAAATAAGAAACACAAGAACAAACCATGTTTACTCAAAGGCTGTATGAAACCCATATAACTTTCTTCTGTGGGACACAAAATAGAAAAATGTTATATACAGTATAAGTCATGGAAATAAAAGGTCAGGATGTTGATTTTTACTTTGGGTGAACTAATGCTTTAAAAATGAAGATTCATCTTTTAGTTCATGGACAAATTTCATTCGCACATGCATTTTCTAGAAGATTTGCACCTCTTTCTACTATTTATATTTTATTAATACAGACCAAAACGATTCTTAATGGACTCCATTTCAATAAATAACATTGGCAAAGTCAGGGACTCTTTGTTCCTCAGCTATTTTGTCTTTTAAAAAGCTTTGTTTGTATGATTGTCGCTGTAACCTTTTACCATAACAATAGCAATGCATTACTGTCTGATTTCTGTTTCTTTTGATGTCGATCATCAGCAAAACATCACAGGGATGGGGTTCGACTGCTTCCAAATAAATTAGATGGGTATTCTAGGACCACTGCATAGCAAAGACCAGAGTCCCTTGGGATTTGTGCTTTATTAAAGATGCGAGTTGCTGGTCCATTGAGCGTTTTAATGGGAAATCATTAATACAATAGCTGTTTCGGGGTTGATGGAAGACAGCCGTGTTAAAGCTTTGAGGAGAGCCTGGGAGAAGGTCAGAAGTGTATAAGTGTGGATTTAATTTATGACTTTAATTATTTGATGCAGACTCGGCCAGGCCATGATTACTTTTTTCTTTTTATTAGATTAGCAAGCCCTGTAGCGACTCATTTTAGCAAGGACTAATGCACTGGTCTGTCTCGTATATACAGTATTAATGTACGGGCGCACTGGTGTGTGTGTGTTTGTTCAATTTGCATGTGGTGAAGATTGTGTTTATCTTAACTGGACATTACCGTTTTAAGTAGGTTTAAATGGAAGTTCATTCTTGTTTGCTAATAGTGTTTTTGTGGATTTCAAATGATCCACTTAAAAACCTCTCTCTATATTGTTTGGATATTTAAAGGGGAAAGTTTGAGAGACCGCCCAAGTTAGTTTTTCTGAATTTAGTTTAAAGTGATAGTTCACCCAAAAATGAAAATTATGTTAACATTTCAAACCTGTATGACTTTCTTTCTTCCGCAGAACACAAAAGAAGATGTTTCGAGGAATGTTGTTAACATTGGTTTTGTGTCCATACAATAGAAGTGAATGGAGGCCAATGCTGTTCGGTTACCAACTTTCTTTAAATATTGTTTTTTGTTACGTTCATTTGAAAACTATTAAAACGAGAGAAATTTGCAAAAATAGAAAAAATGCAAAGTTTGCAGATCATGCAATACTGCAAAGAAAACAAGTTCATTTTTATATTTAAAGGACACTGGGCAATTGTTTTATTGTATTTTAGGATCAGTTCAAAAATGAATATGATGGCTGGAGTCTGATTTTGTCACAACTTGAATACATTTTTGCGTTCTGTCAGTCTTTTACATTGCTGGTGGGTGTCAGTCAGAAAAGGTTTGGTGGGATAAAGTTCAAAATATATTTTGAATGACAAAAGTATCTTATTTTGAAGTGAAGGTCTTTCTTAGGTACACTTTACTCATAGCTTTCATAAACACTGATGCAGTGAGTTTGTCGCAGACAATCTTATCCTAAAGTCTCCTGATATGAAGCTTGAGTGGTTTGTTTGCCTGTTTACTCTCATTTAAATAATCAGGGATGAAAAAACACTGGAATATTCATTGCTAACCCAAATGTGGAACATTGTGTCAAATAAAGCTATAGCAGAATGAATATATATACCCAAAAACAATAAATTTGCAGTGCAGAAAGAGCTTTGGTGCTTTATTTTTTCCGTCTTGCTGTTTCCTCTGGCATGTGTGATTTCCAGTATCATTTCCATTAGGAGAAATGCCTCCAAATGAAAGCATAATGTGCTGCAATTCACACCAACATAAAAGCTAATAGAAACGTCTGTTTTGCAGTTTGCGGCTGAGTGCTCATACAGATCTCTGCGGAGGCCTTAGGGCGCAGTGCTTCAGAATACAGAGTTCAGACACTGTGAGTGACATTCAATATGAAAGCATTTGCTATGAAGCCTTTTTACTTGTCACCCCAAGGCTAGTTTTTCCAAAAGGGCAGCCAGACATGTAATCATTTTGCCGAATAAAAAATTACACCCACGGCTCGCTGTGTGCCTGACAGAATTGACTCCAAATCCATCTGATAGTCAGATACAGCACAAACAAGTACACTAACTAATAACAGAGCTATTTTGTTCATTGACTGAGGTTTAATTCAGAAAAGTGTATTGAAGCTTTAATTCCAAACTTTGGATTTAAACCGCTCGAAGTGCAGATAGCGGAGTTGTGTTATTTGTTATTTATGGACTTTTGCAGTAGACTATCACCCTACATCCCTTCTGATGTATTATACACTATGTACTTACACTATATAATATGAACTGACTATTAGTCCTATACTACGAAAGGGTGTGGATTGTCTGTAAGAATGTAAGTAAATTAGAACATATTTTTCTCTCAAACATTTGTATTTTTATTCATGCAATGGGAAATATTTGAGATGTATGATTGAGTCACAAAATAATATGAAATAAAGAAACATGTTGGTTAAAAAAATTATATTGTGTCTTTGTGTCACCATTTCGTATAGATCTAATGCTCTGGGTAGTTTTAGTAAGCAAATCCATCAAGGCAGTTAATGGGACAGCTCAGTGTTTGACCTTTTCCTCCTCACTTAGCACTTTCCATCTGTCTTGCTTTGCCCAGTGATCTGGCGACGGTATTAGACCGACTCTTCATCCAAGTCATCTCTGTCATCTCCCGATCTGCGTCATGAACTCCACCTTCATGAAACTAAACAAAACAGAGCACTTTTTGTCGATAAACAGCAGCTTAGAAGCTGGCTGGTTTTGTCAGATATTAAGATGAATGAAAACAGAGATTATGGCCCGGTTTCACAGACAAGGCTTAGTTTAAGCCAGAACTAGACTTTAGTGGAATTAGGATATGTAAGGCACTTTATAAAAATCCCTTAGAAATGGCACTGACATATTTTAAGATATGTCAGGGCAAGTTATTTTCCGTTAAGACAGGTCAAACATTCATTTTAGTCTGGGACTAGTTTTAAGCCTTGTCTGTGAAACCGGGCAAATGTGTGTTGCTTAGATACCAGTGTAAATGAGAAAAAATATTTGATGCTAGCTATGGAAACTTTTTTTGGGCACTTCACCTTCATAGCACACTACAACTATACTCTCTCTCGTCATTAGTTTAATGTTAAAAATTCCTAAACCATAGCACACATACACTGAGAATGAGGAAAACCTCACTCTTTTGTGACACTTTCAATTCTGGTGTTTATCATTTGCACATCTGTTTACTTAACCCTGTGTAGTGGAGAGAAAATATTTAGAAGGTGTATAAACACTGCTCCGGATCTACGGGGTTAAAGTAACAGGATGGTCTATACTGCTTAATGGATGTGCGTCATGGCAGTTGCCTGAATGTCGTCTTAGTTTACATTATTAGGTAAATTATTGACTTGTAATGTTGTTAATAGACCGTTTGTATCGATTCTTAAATTTAGTTTGTGTGTGTGTTAAGAAATGTTTCAAATCACATCAGTCTGTTACTGTGTATTTCACAGTTTACTATGCGGCGTCTGAATCTGTTAGATGACCCCAGATACAGAACTGTGTCAATTTTGTTGTTAAATTTGCTTAACAAAGACTTGAACATAACTATATTAGGTCATAATCCCAGCCCAGTCTCATCTATTCATCACACATATACAGTATCTGCTTCTGCAGATTAAAAAAATGCAATGAATATAGTTATTTTAGACTTGCCACATGGCAGTGTTTTATGTAATTATGATTAGTTCTCTGGTGAAGAAGTTGAGTTAGAAGTTTTGAGGTCACATTGACACATAGATATCAGCATTCCATTTATCAGTGGCCAATATACGTCATTGGAATTGTACAAATAGATTTTTTCATTCAGCGTTACAGAATACAGAAGTCTCCTATGCAATATGTTACAATAATTATAAATCAGTTTTGCTAGAAAGAATATCATCTTTTGGTAAATCTAACAAAGTAAATGACGTTCCTCCACATTTCAGCACATGACAAAAATATCACATATTTAATTTCACTAAATGTTATACCACACAAAACATACAAATATATATTTTGCTAAAGGAGTTTTTTGTACAATGTCAAAGATTTTCTTTAATTACAAAAAACATTACTTGCAACAGTCTTATTTACTGGTGCATTACTCACAAGGCATGCAGCAAACTGCAGTATATGTTCCACATTTAGGTTATTAATCATTTGAATATTCAATCATTTTTCATTGCTATTGAAGAGGGCTAAACAGTTCCATTCGTTTATATCCTGTAAATACTGTCCACTTGCTGAAGATCTAGTCGAGAGATTTTCCACCATATCTTTTCTCGTAAGTCTTCTCCTTGTCTCTGGGGAACCCACTGAAAACCACATTTCCATTTCCACATTCTACCTCCCAATCTTGGTGTTTTATAAATTAGTGGTAAACATATCTGGGCTGGTAATCGTAAGGTTGTAGATCTTAACCGGCAAATGACCACAATTTAGTCACTTATTTCACTCAGGGGACTGTCTCTGTGGTAAAAACAACTGTAAAAATCCAAAAGTTTCCGTTTTTTCTAATTTGGTAGGAGGAACAACACATACCAGGGAACCTTTTGAAACATCTCTTAGTTTCTGGAGAACAAAGATAGTTATCCCAGGCTGAGAGTCTCCCATTTCCAGCTCTTGCGTCCCACCTGTCCCGTGCTATCCAGGGCGCCGCGACCGTGAAACTTTTACGCACTAGTACGGTCCCACGATAACCGCTTCAGCGTCCTTTGACGGTCTTCTCTCCGTGACAAGAAAGTTGATCATGCCCTCGGATTTAATAAGCAAGTTACAGCCTAAAAAGAATATGCCGAAAACTACGGTGAGCGCGAGCACGCACATGACCGCGATCTGCACCGTGCGCATGATAAACGCGCTCCGCTCGTCCAGCGCCGTTGACTCGAAACCGCTGTCCGTCACCACAGAGGACAAATTACAGCACGGAAGAAAGCTCCCGCTGCTTCTGTTGGAAAATAAACCACTGTCTGTGTTAAAAACGGTTGAATTCATTTTTAATTATTCTCCGGGGTCCTTTGGATAACAGGAGCCGGTGTGCGAAGTTTTCTTCAGTTCTTTGAAGTCACAACAGCAAAAAAACGATGTTTAAGGGTTAGATGCAGACGCACAGAAGTGGGCCGGTTCTTGAGGGACCTGTTGGAGAGGTTATTAGGGTTTCGGGAGGACAGGGGTCTGACTCCTAAGAACTCACACAGTAAAGGGTTTACTGTTTAGCGCTTACTGTCGTTTTGTTCACATTGCGCCCCCTTTGACACAAACCGAAAATGACAGAACGGCCCGACACAGACACATTAATATTGTATATAATAATAATAATAATCATTCTTATTTATAAAGTGCCTTTCCCAAGGTCAATATTTTAATCAAGTACCTGCTAACACGTATGACATCCTGAGGTTTTATGTACAAAAGTGACTGTATGTATTGTAAACTCTTTTTCTTTTTTACATTATTTTACATTTATGAATTTGGCAGATCGTCTTATTCAAAGCCAAAAACAAGCTTTTGAACATGTTCTACTTCTATAGGCCTATTGTAGAAATAAAAGGTAGTTCATTGAATATGTTAACTAATGGGGCATGTTGTCACACTATGTAGAACATTGTCACACACAACCTGCTATTCTATTGTAATATACAACCATCTATTAATGTAAACAGTAAAATAATGATGAAACACAAGGAAGGGCGCTCAAAATATTCTACCTTTTGGCCAATGAAAAATGTAAAGCATTACATATAAAGTCATACTGTCATAACATAATGCGTAATACACATGTGTGATGTACGCCTATGAAAAATACACTCTAAAAATACACTACTAAGAGCATTTTAGCCTTTGGGTTAAATACCATCAATATCGTGTCGTTGTTTATGTGTTCCTGTTTACTCAAACATGATGCTATACTGTTATACAGCAGAGGGCAGAGTTGCGCTTTCCAAATAGCGTCTGGAGAAGACTGGCTGTTTTTTTCATTTCTTTTTGGCATGTGAATATCTAATGCGGGCAGTTGTGTAATGTTTTAATTACAGCCATGTCGATTACACACAATCCCGTTCCTACTTTTAACTCAAACCCAATACAGTCTGAGTTGAAGAACACATGAATGCATAATGCCGTGACGTTCACGTGGTTCGATGTAAATTCATAATTAATGAATCCGCATAAACCCTGTGGAATCTGCTTTGTGTTTGTAAACACATGGATGTCGAACAGCCGGGTTACCATGGAAATGCGCGGCAGCGATTTTTTCCATTTGAAGCCACCAGGGGTTGTGCATCGTGGCTTTTAAAGATAATCTTTTTAATACACTTTTGTTGCCACACTCTAAGTTGAAGAACGTGCCCCATTATACATTTATTTATTTATTATCGCTTGGAGCTCAGTAGTATTTTTATGCCATATAGGGTTGGACGTGTCTTGAACGAGCACTTAACAGCATCAAAGCTATTAGATATCAGGCGTATTATACGTTCTAAAAGCCCCTTTTGTAAAGCATGCAACAGTGGGAGGAGGAATCGATCGTGGAGGGTGCTTAGATCCTCTCGTACCTGGCCTTTTAATCAACAGCCCGGTAAACAGGATCTGCGCAATGTAAACACATGCCACTACGCATCTCCTGGAGCGAGACCATCAGCGAGGGCCTTAAGAACAGTGTTGGGGGTCCGCTCTCATGTAACCTGTTTTACATGCCCTTACTGTCCCAGATCACCCTCTCTATTTGTATATGAATCATCAGACCTGTCCAGGAAATAGAGAGAGAGAGAGAGAGAGAGAGAGAGAGAGAGAGATGTGCTCTCAGGACACAGTGCTATTCCTGTCTGGGTGTTTCTGTGCACAGGAAAATGTGCTCTCTTCAAATGCTTTCACCGAGAGCTTGCTTCTCTCCCTTGGTAGCGGAGGGGGTGGAGGCAATGAGGGAAAAAGAGAGAGATAGAGAGAGAGAGAGAGAGAGAGAGAGGAGGAAGAGTGGGTGGCTATGGGTAGAACATGCTACAGATGGAAGAGTAGAGAAATTTGTCATATGGAGAGATTCAGAAGGAGAGGGGTTGAGTGATAACAAGGCAAACGAGAAGCAAACCTAATTCAGAAGCTTGTGAATAGAAAACAAATTCATGGCATTTTATTGTTGTGTGTTTTAAAGAAAAGAATGATTTGATTTGAAAAGACATTTTAAATATATAAATAATATTGTTGTGTGTAAAAAATCAATCACATTTTCAAGAAATGTACTCCAGTAGCGATAGACTGTAAAATAATATAACTGTGCATTATTTATATTTGTATGAATGGAAATCTAAACTTTTAAGGGACAGTTTACCCACAAATGAAAATTCTGTCATAATTTGCTCACCACCATGTACGACTTTAGTTCTTCCGCAGAACACAAATGAAGATATTTTGAAGAATGTTGGTAACCAAACTAAGGCGGTACCCATTGACTTCTATTTTATGGACACAAAACCAATGCAAGTGAATGGGTACCGCCATTGTTCGGTTACCAACATTCTTCAAAATATCTTCTTTTGTGTTCAATCATGTTCTAAATGACAAGGGAGTAAATAAATGATGACAGAATTGTCATTTTTGCGTGAGCTATCCCTTTAATGAAAGGCTGTGTTATGTGGTAACGCAAGTCATGTACCAAGTTAAGACTTTTGTAAAACAAATATGTGTGGGATCTTTTTGTCACGTAATGAGTCTTCAAGTTATATAACAAAATGCATTTTAAATAGCCGAAAACAGTTCTCCTAAATCACGACCTAAAACCCAGACTGTGAAATGCTTCTGATTCTAGAAGGAAGTATAAAGTAAATGACGGTTGATATTTATATGTTGGTGCAGTCTTCACTCAGATCCTCTTTCTAAGCACTGGGGACAAGAATGTTTAATGTCAAGGCTTTGAAAGGCCACTGCTTTAAAGAAGTCTGCCATCTAGTGATTATCACATGAGAGGAATAGCTGTTACTGATTGGACCTTCCCGACCTGTCATTAGCTTCCCGCTGTGCTGATGAATCTATTTAGTAAACAAATAGGCATTTTCTTGTCAAGAGTCAAAGAGGGCAAGAGGGCGTTTTAGTTACTCCGCCAGCGGTGGTAAAAGTACTCTCACATTATTAAAACCGTAATGTGTCGCTCTCACCGGCGACATCATTAGAAGCTGTCTGGGCATGTTTTGTCATGTTTCATTCCGCTCCATCAGTCCTGTTCCAGCCCGATAATTATTTCTGTGGGTCATTTGAATGTTTTCCGGAGAATCTTGAGGAAAACCTTTTTTGGCATGAAGCATTTGCAATTTGCAGTCACAGTGTGCCATGGTGCTTTTAGACAGCTGCTAAAGTACATGATGCTTTCTAAGCCCGCTGTTGATGCTTCCGTGTGCCGGAATGTCCTTGGTGCAGACACCCTTAAGCATGTTCTACCCGATACTTCACAACAAACTGCAAAAAAGCATCCTAATGGCGCATGTCTAAAAGAGGAAAAAGACAGTCTAAATAAGCGGTTTCAGCAAAAGGACTTAAATAACCATCAACTTTGTATTTCTCAACCTTAAGCAAACGCTGTATTTGTCTCTGCTGCTAAAATAGCTACAGTAGTACACACACACAAATGCACACAGTGTGAGTGTGAAACCTATTATAGGATATATGGAAATAAAGCTCAGAAGTGATGTGGGAGAGAAAGGCAAAGAGAGAGGGAGAGTGAAAGCCAATGGCGCTCTGTCACAGTCCACAGTCTTCCATTGTGGTACTGACACTTACAGAGCAACAGAGTCAGTCCATTACAGGCTGGGAGCGATGATTCCAAAATAACACACTAATAGAGCCCTTATCTTCTAGCACCCTGCCCGGCTTGAAATGGGAACAGATGGGGTACCTCAAACCGGACAAATGGGTGCCAAACAAGGAGGTAGTGAGTGCTTCAAGAGTGTAAAAACATGACGTTTAATACCGGGTCATAAATTAGCTGTGATCATAACAGTAGACTTTCCTATGTGTATTAAATGTGATGTGACAGTTTATTAATCACCCGTATTGTCTCCATCCATCATTTTGGCACATAGAGACCCAATATATTACAAGCTGGACATGGAATTATTTTTTGATAAATGGGTGGTAAACGCGTATCTTTATAGATTACGTTATGTGTTGCACTGTTCAGAGACTGTGAGAGAGACATATTACAAGCGCAGCAAAAAGAAAAAAAAGAGGTATCCAACACAAGAGCACGTGTTCATTCCTCCCCCACCTCCCAGCTCCACCACCCTCTCCGAGAAGTTTCTCTTATTTGTCGGGGCTGGAGATGGAGTTTCAGAGCACGAGGCGCGCAGTGCGCAGAAACCGAAAACGATGAGAAGACGAGCCGGAGCAGATATAAGATCTCAGCGCCTGGCAACTGCGAGGAACGGCGGTGAGTGAAAACTTGGACCGTTTGGGCGTCAACCAGCTCGCGTCTTATCAATTTGGTGTGATACACCTGGGGAAGGTGGAGGAGGGTGGCAACGCACTTGTGCTACACTGCGCCAAGCCAATCATAGATTCAAAATTACTCAGATCCATATTTTTCACGTTTAATAGCGTTGGCTGTCTGAGTCTTATTTAGTTATGCGGATTCGGGGGAGAGACTTGCAGCGTTCTGTCCCAAAACAAGCGCGCTATTATTAACAAAACTCCTGCGCTAAGACTGCTAAGCTCGTTCCACATTGTGACTTTTGCAATAGTCTGCTAAAAATGCGGGAGACTTGGACAACCCAAGTGTGAAGAGATCCTAAAACATTCTGTCAGGAACGAGCGCACCAAAACATTCTCCTTTATTTGGGATAACTTTAGCGGCGAATGATGTCAGCGTTGCGCAAGAAATTTGGGGACGATTATCAGGTGGTGACGACCTCGTCCAGCGGCGGCGGGTTCAATCAAGCGGCCCCCGAGAAGAAGAGGAAACGTCAGCGCTTTGTGGACAAGAAGGGCCGATGTAACGTCCAGCACGGGAACCTGGGGGGCGAAACCAGCCGGTACCTGTCGGACCTGTTCACCACGCTCGTGGACCTCAAATGGCGCTGGAATCTATTCATCTTCATCCTTACCTACACGGTGGCGTGGCTCTTCATGGCCTCTATGTGGTGGGTCATCGCCTTTATACGCGGAGACCTCAACCAGGCCCACGATGATAAGTACACACCGTGCGTGGCCAACGTGCACAACTTTCCCTCAGCTTTTCTGTTCTTCATCGAAACCGAGGCCACTATCGGTTACGGTTACCGGTACATTACGGACAAATGTCCGGAGGGCATCATTCTGTTCCTCTTCCAGTCCATCCTGGGCTCTATAGTGGACGCTTTTCTCATCGGTTGCATGTTTATCAAGATGTCCCAGCCGAAGAAACGGGCGGAGACGCTGATGTTCAGCGAGCACGCGGTTATTTCCATGCGTGACGGCAAACTGACTCTCATGTTCCGAGTGGGTAACCTGCGCAACAGCCATATGGTCTCCGCGCAAATACGCTGCAAACTGCTCAAAGTGAGTATGCAACTGTAACCAATTAAACACTGACAAAGCTCCTCACACAGCATCATATATTGAAGTTACATAACTGTATCTCATCATTCATTTACATAATTAAATCTCTGTTTAGTTATTCATATTTAATTGAATAAACCGTCTGATTGGTTCAAGGTGTACGTTTCATTCTAACATCAGAGTCTAACCACTACAGAAGCTTCACCTCAGATTATCAGGCAAAGGAGAAAAAGCTGTAATTTGATTTTGGCTATTTATAATGGACAAAGTATTGATCTGCTTTGACCTGTGGATGCAGTCTTACCCTTTCTGTCATTGTAGATGCAGAAGACCAGTTTTCTCTCTCCTCTCTCTCTCACCCTCCCTCCCTCTCGCTCAATTTCACATTCAATTCAATTTCAGTATAAGTGTTTTAATAGCATGGAAAACACTTTACATTTGTACTGCCAAAGCATTTGCATACAAATATATGTTCCCCATATGTAAATTAGTAAAGGGAAATGATCAACCTCACAATTGTAATTATTCTTAATGTTTCTTTGTCTGCTCTTGATTTCTCTAGTCCCGCCAGACTCCCGAAGGAGAGTTTTTGCCTTTGGATCAGCTCGAGTTGGACGTTGGTTTCAGTACCGGAGCTGATCAGCTTTTCTTAGTTTCTCCTCTGACGATCTGCCATGTGATCGACCCCAAGAGCCCTTTCTATGACCTCTCGCTCAGGTCCATGCAAACAGAGCAATTTGAGATTGTGGTTATCTTAGAGGGGATCGTGGAAACTACCGGTAAGTCTTCATGATCCCACATATGCAGTAGGAAATACATTAGACAGCTCAGTGACGTAACAAATAGGCTTGGATGCCAAAAATCAGCCAATGTAAAATGTATTTCTAGATTCATTAGAAATTTAATTCACATGATACCACTGTATGGCCCATAATAATGCCCCAATATTTCCAAGCAGAGATATAAAAATATTGGTTTTCTTTTACTAATATATTTTTTAACATGCTTATGTTTTTATGTGCACCACAATTATAATATAAAAATGTTATATTCTAGGAATATAAGAAATGGAAAAAAATCTCAATTAATTTTGATTAAATTGTGAACAGCATTTCATACTTTACAAATCTTCTAATGCAGCTCAGTTTAGTTTCTCAGTATCTGTATTTTGAGTTACATTTGTATTGTGTGTCTTTTTTGTTGCACTTTTCATGTCCCCAGTCAAGAGTAGAGTATAAAAGGGGTGGTGTGTTATAGACATGTGTCTAACTGTAAACAGTATGTGTGAGTCATTTTAAAGAAGCAGGTTGGCTGGTGTAAATGAGCTTTTAACGATTTAAAAGATTGTACACCAGTGTCATCTATCTACAACAAAGAGAGAGATTTTATGTAAGAAGATGTGATACACAAAGTTAGTCTCACGCTTTTCTCTCTGCCTCATGCTTCTTAGTCTGGCATGCTTGAAGATTAAGGCACCTGTCAATCAAATGACAACTCACCTTTAGTTTCTCACCCTGTGGCATGAAACATTCCGATTTACAGAAATACAGCCATGTAGAAGTCTGTAAACACAATAAAAACATACCAATCTGGCAACGTACACCCATACCACTCAAAGGCTACGATGGTGTGAATTCATTGAAAAAGAATAACAGAAAAACATTATAGAATGAAATCATATACTGTTCCTCGTGGACGTGCCATCTGATTATTCCGCCCACACAAAGTGGAGGGATTTGTGGGTAAAAAAAGAAAAGAAACAGAATTATGTACAGTTAGTCAGCACTCTGTTCTCCCCATTGTGAATCAGTTTCCATAGCAACTAAATCGGCCCCTTCTTAAGCGTTCTCCACACTGTAAAGTCGTACCGGCTGTCTGAAGTATGGAGACAGAACTTGTGTTTATCAGCCACATAAATCAAACACTAATTACTACTTATCAAATAAGTCGTTAGACATTTTTAATTATGTCCTGTAATTATGTCTAGGTTTATGACATATGTGTGTGCGGCAATACAGCACAAACTTGTTATGCATGTGTGTTTTCTGGTGGTTTTCCAATCGTTTCATCTTTAAAAAAATATATTTTTCCATTCGGTCTATAAGCTCAAATGTCACATATATGAGTCTCACTGTGTGGCTGGAGGAAGATTTTGACATCAATACGATAGCTTCTTTTAGGCAGAGAGACAGTGACTTCCGGGCCAAGGACTCATTGGGGACAAGCCCAGAGCCATTCGTTGCTCTGTGGGAAAAAAAAAACCATGACAGCTGTGTCCGCATTCACATCTGCTGAATTATTTACTGCATTTCACATAAAACAGCCCCCTTGAAACTGGCAAAACATTCAAATATAGCAGAATTTACAAAACGAAGAAGATTAAAATATGTATTAATTATTGAGCATTTTCAGTAAAGACTATTAGTCTTGTCTGTATTTCAAATGACTTCACGATTACGAAGAAATGTTAAAGCATATATGTTTGGAAGGTCAAAATCGTACTTACTTTATTATCATACTTACGATGTACCTGGAATGCATTTTTGTACTAATGACAAATTTTCACGCAATATGTTTCCAGGGAATTGAATCGATACAGAATCCAATAGGTCTAGATTTATGTTTAAAGGCTTTCCTAAAACAATATGTGAAAATGACTCCCTCTCACAACTTTTTTGTATTTTTATTTGAGCTTTCAATAGTCATCATGTCCCATATTGTTTATGTGTCCAAAATGTTTTTGAATATGGAAAATATCTCTCGCAAGCCTATAAGAGAAAGCTACATGAAAAGTCATGTTTACTGTTATTTCACTGTGTGGGTAAGAAACGAAACACAGTGTCTCCGAAAAACATTAATATCTGAAAATGACAAGGCACATCTAACAATGAATAGTAATATGAATAAGTACAGTAATGACTAGTGTCTAAAGTGAAATTTATCCTATTAGGCATTAACATTTTGGGAAATTTTTATTTGCTATAATAATTATGTATTGATCTCATTATTGCAGACTATTTTTTATAATTCCTATTGAGACAAATTATTGAGCACTTTACTCAATAAGTAAAGTTGATTTATTTTTTGCTTTGAAATGAATCTTTACATTTTATAGTAGCATCTTCAACACTGTGCGTTAGCGGACTAGCAACATCACTTCCAATGCTCAAAATGAAAAAAGTGCTCCTTTATCTTATATAAAACTTAACCTAAATTTTGTGACAGCTTGACCAATTATTCATGAAATAATAAAACTGTTCACATGCATGCTTAAATGTTTGATATTAGTTTTGTAGAGAAAATGTAATTGTGCCAACAAATAATTTTCTTTCATTACAAAACTAACATTCTTCAAAAATGTTTTTTTTTTTTTTAAAGTGGATGAAGGTGCAGACAATAAAAGCCCAACATTTCTTTCAATACTGTTTGAAATGCCCCTGAAAAAGCTGGTTGGTAAAAAGTCAAGAGTGCCTAAAGTTTGTGAGATTTTAAAGGATGGCTACTTTGAAAATGATAATTCCCAAAGAAGAAGAGATCTATATTGTAATTAAAATATAGATTCCATTATTTAGAATAAAAAAAATCTTTAAAAAAAAGAGTTTTTGGGGTGAAGAAAGAAGGTTTGGAATGACATGCATGATAAAAGACTAGACCATTTTCTAATCATTTATCATTTCCTTTCTTGCCTATTTATGCAATCCTAAAACATGATCAATTGATTTAGTGTGTTGTTCATTATGGTTTGAGCGCAAGACACGGTTAAACAAGATCTCTCTAATAGGATTGTATGAACCAGTGAACTCCTGAGACGATCCTGAAAAGATTGTTTATCTTGATGTTCATCAAACCATAACTGGCGCTTACGTCAATAACAAAAAGAGAAAAATACTGAGAGATGTAATGAGATATGTTTGTTTTGACTGGAGATTTGCTCAAAAGAGCATGACACGAATTGGACAGACACTAAGATGTTGCTGTCGAACAGATCCACACACATTTACTCTTTTAATTTTGTAAGCAGTTGCATACAAAGCAACTTAATTTACGGTATATACGGATCAAACCCCGTGGTCTTGGCTTTGTACAGTCCCTCATGTTGAGAAACAATCCAGTGATTTATTGCGATAATTGCGATTTATGTTTCCAGCAGTTATGTTATTACTGAAACCGTGCGGGTCAAAATAGCAACATGAAGGTCTGACCGGTCTGACACCTGCCTGCCTCACCGATGAATAATGGCTAGATTGATGCGTTTTAGTACAAACGGAGCAGCAAGGACACATTTCAGCCATCTATGCTCGGAACAAAGCGTGTATTTGCTTTGTTTATTTTTAATTCCTGGCATGTTATTACAGAATCTCTGTTTTATTGTGTGTACTTTCAGCAGAGAGAATAAACACAGCGGCTCTCCGCTACCGTCCCGTGGGGCCTCTGGAAATGGAAAGGGAGGCAGAGCCTCATCCCCCCAGGACCCCACACTGTGTGTCAGAGAGATACAGTAGAGAATCAGGCCCTGCTGCATGGTCAATTACCGTTCAGAGCAGCCAGATAGTAGAGTTTACTGTTATCTCACACCACAGAGTGAGAGACAAAGAGAGAAAGCGAGAGCGAGAGGAGGAGAGTCATGATGATAGTTATGGTGGGTGGAATAGGTGTGTTAGGAAGAAACGGTAATAGACTGGAACGTGGAGACATTATAAAAGTTCTCGAAGCTCAACTGCAGTGCATGGTCTTGCGGTAACAATGCCATATTGCGGGTTTGAGTCCCATAGTGCCAAGAAAACAATGCTCTAAATGCAACACAGTCCTTGACAAAAGCATCTGGCAAACGCATAAATGTAAATGCAAAAAACGAGTGAGAGAGAGAGAGAGAGAGAGAAGAAAGACAGAGATGGAGAGAAAGCGAGATGACAGAAACAGGTCAGGCAGAGCACCTCTGTGGCAACAGAACCGAGCACTTGATGACGGTCACCATAGAAACAGATTATCCCTCTTGGAAATATAAATTGTTCTCATAACTGTCAGACGTTGAAGTGGAGAGATACCATTTTTCCTGGCAGAGACTAATGTGCGCAAATGTTTCTCCCAAACGCAGAAAAGAAATTTGTCGGAATGGAAGAATACGGAACGGTTACGTAAGGCGAATTCGCGGGGAGCCAGACCTGATTTCGACTTGCAGAGCCCTTACCTTTCCCTCTTCCAGCTAACAGCGGAAAGCCTGTTAAATATTTCATAAGATGAATAATATTATGTTATACATCTAAAGCCAGGATTTGTCAGCTTGGAAAGCTGGGCTTTTTCCTGTAGTAAGGAAGGATAACCGCACTTATGTTTATGCGTGCGAGAGAGCGTAGGCGTCTCGATGGTCATAGGTGGCGAGGAGAGAAAAAAGAACCATCATGACTTTCAAAAATGTATAATGTATGTTTTGTCTCCCTGGAGTTTTTTTTTGTCTGAGGTTGTGTGTGTTCAGAAACCGTAACAGCTAGACTCTTTTTTTAGACTGCGCTTGGTTCTTTCTGTCAGGAGAGCTGCGCTGTAGTCTCACCGCTTTCTACACACCTTTGCTACTCTTCAAATCCCTGTTTAGAACAATGTCCTCACAGTCTGTCTTTAGCAAACTCCTCAAATGTTCTTCCCTCACTGCTCGGAGACGTACACTGCCGGTGAATATCAAAAAGATACAGTAAGGGTGTATTACCCCCAATGTTTCTTTTCAGATTGACAATTATCTTATTTTTCAGGATGTGATTCGATCTGTTTGCTTGTTAGGGGGTTTAATAAAACGAGTTCTTTATAGTGAGGGTTTTACACACTTTAATTAAGAAGGGATGTTCGTCCGTGTTGGCGATACACAGATCTAATCAATTTCCTACAGATAAAGCTCTTGTTTTCATCCAACCAAATGGACCGTGAACAGACGTCCCCGTGGGTGTTGCTCAACAGTAAACGTTGCCTTTGTGTGTGTATGTGTGTGTGTGTATGTACGCACACTGTCAGTAATGCAACTATTAGTTTTGGTCACTCAACCATTGTTGCACAAATACTGTTGGAAAAAAATTACATAAATGGGCGATTCCAGCGTTATGGATGTGCATTTTCAGTCAAAACTTAATTATAAATTCTCAGAATGTATTATTTACTAATATTTTGAATCATCTGTTTATTACTAAACCACTGTAGATGAAAAATATCAGTATATGCATATGTATGTATGTTCTGTTTTAAATGGGTGTGGAAATCATGTGTTATGGATGTGACAAAAAAAGTATTAGAGAGAAACATACTTTGTAGGATTTCTGTGAAATAAAATGTACAAACCAGAAAATAATAACCAGCAAATAGATGGCTCTTTATAGATCACAAAATTGGTATTTTAATTACATTTTCAAGCGCCCATTTATGTTGAATATGGACCGTTATGGATGTGACCGTTCACTTAGGTGGCTTTCACACTTTAAGTTTGGTTGGTTCGCATAAAAAATCGCTGATGTGAAAGCTGTTAAGCGAACTCTGGTGCGAACCGAGTTACCGAACCCAAGACTACCTGATGTATTTACTTCAATAAAACGCATCAGATGATAGCGTTGATGATTCGAGCGAATCATTTAATTCGCGCGGTGCGGGTGCTGTCAGAGCGGCAAATAAATGGTAATACACTGTTTCCTGAAAATAGTCTCTCTGCATCAGCAGAAAGCCGTCTACATGCAACGTACATACATTAAACCCAAGTGCCGTTTACTGTGCTGTGCATAATAGCACCAAATTATTAAAAAACACAAAATATGAACCTGCATTAACCTTGCATGATGTGATGATGAAAGATGAACGCAAATGCACCAGGGTTCGATAGAATGAAGGTGAGTGCGAAACCAAAACAACGCTGCGGGAGGCGCAGGAACAGTCCCACTCGGGTTCGAACCGCAGCAAACATGCCCAATCTGAAAACGCCCTTACATGACTATGGAAAACTATGCTTTATAAACTTTTGGAGAGACTTAACATGGGTGTTTACCACCAAATATTGACATCTGACCTTCATTTAAACCATTTTCCTTAAATGAAAGTACAACAGAATATTAAGGATTTTTTTCTTTTATGATCCCAGGTATGACATGCCAGGCTCGCACCTCATACACAGAGGATGAGGTCCTTTGGGGTCACCGATTTTTCCCAGTCATTTCTCTGGAGGAGGGCTTCTTCAAAGTCGACTATTCGCAGTTCCACGGCACCTTCGAGGTTCCCACGACTCCGCACAGCGTTAAAGAGCAGGAGGAGAGCTTGCTCCTGTCCTCCCCTCTGACAGCCCCCTCGCTCTGCCACAGCGCAGGGGGGGTTACTGAAGGGAGCGGCACGCTGGAGGGTCTGGAACTTCAGAGCGACGCGGAAACCGGCTCCATCAATATAGCGACCCCCATGCCCACCACCAAACTGCCCGCCAAATTTCAGAGGCTAACGGGGCGCGACGTCCCCATCCGGGACGGGATGCCTCGCAAGCTCCTACGCATGAGCTCGGAGATCACCTACAACCTGGGGGACCTGCCTGTCAAACTCCAGCGAATCAGCTCGGCTCCAGGTGTGGCAGAAGAGAGGCTTCATTCATTCAGTTCTATGCTTGGCCCTTTGGAGGACAGGCTGGCTCCCAAGCTGGGCGGAGTTGAACCCATCAGCCAATCAGTTACAGACCTTCCGCCAAAGCTCCAAAGGTTGGCTGGAGGTGTGGGGGTGGGCGGAGTTGGAATTGGAGGAAGAATGGATGGTCATCTGCCTCCGAAACTTCGAAAAATGAATTCCGAGAGGTTCACAGGGTTTAGTTTAAAATGAACTGACTTTTATATATATAATCAAACGTTTTCCATTTACCTCCTTTGAAATCGCAATTGAGTAACATGGACAATCTATACTTATAGCAATTTATATATGAGTAAAATGTTAGAATAATGCTAATCTTCTGCACAATCTGGCATGTTTTTACCGTAAGCAGCATGAATAAATTCACTTAAAAACACCTATTTATAGGTTCTATAGATATTATAACAATATTCAACACGTTATACAAGCCAAACTTCTTTTGAGGGCTTGCCTATATATTATGTATATTCTTAAACAAAAATAAATACATCAATATGATTATCAGAGATCAACATCGGTGTTCCCTGATAATCCACACTAACTAATGTTTTTAAAAAAAGCCAATGGCTATAGGCCTAAGTTAGACATGAATTGTTTTTATCTGTTTTGTTTTTTTGTGGATTGATTGTTGTGCTTCACAATAACACATTGAAAGATTAGTCGCTCGGGTCTTTACACCAGGAATGGGTGCATTTGGAATTGTGAACTTTTGGAAGAACTGACTCAGGTTTTGTTTCGTTTCGTTCTCTTGCATGATCTACCGTTTCATAATCAAGCCAGATTGAGAATTAAGCCTTAATCATAAGGTGCCAATTGTAAAATACTGTAAAATACCAACCACGACAGCCCAATTGTAGACGTGCAGTTTAAAAAGCATTCAAAAAGGGAATTCAAAGATGTGCAAACGTCACTTTTCAAAGCTTTTTGAGCTGTCTGTCAAGGGACACGGAAGCCTTTCGGATAACAGTATTTCACATTTGGCTCCCAGTACTTTGCTGAGTTTGTACATGATGTTTTGTCAATGATTTGTTTTCTGCTGTTCTCTGTTTAGCAGTTTAAACCTTTTTCTGACCTGAATGACTTGAGTATTGTGAAGAGATGGAGAAGTACACCATCAAAGACAGTAAAGAGCACAATGGATGTGTATATCTGTTTTAATATATTTCTAGACCTTGTCAACATTGTTATGGATTTGTTTAACTCTTGTGTTTGGAAAACCGAAGCAATAATATTATGAATTGCAGTGAAACTTCTGACTGGAAAAAAATCACGTTCTTTATGTTGACCTTAAATGGTTTTACAGTTTTCTATTTGTGTTAATCTCAATACGTTCTTTTCTTCTCCTGACGAGAAAAATGACAATGCCGACTGGAGTGTTTTCTGATACTGTAATAAATGTGTTGTGATGTGTAATATGTCTTATTATATGAGGAAACTTGAAAGATAAACCTCCACCTGAAGCCATCAACGTGAAATGAATCCAGGTGGACTTGCCCGTGTTTGAAGCCTTTATGCTCATTAGTATTGGCCGAGGTCTTCTCCACAAATAAAGCAGTTTGATCTGGTTTGACCCAGCCGTGTGGATGATTGGCAGCTTGCTGCCCGATGCTGCTCATTGGAGTCACGTAGATTGCTTCAATAGTCCTGAGAATTCCATATTTCTGCTGCCATTCTAATAGACTTGTGTTTTGTTGAAAGCATTTGTCTGTGGAGATCAGTTAACTATATACTGTATATCAGCTTCCTTGTACATTAGCAGAAAATGAACGAAATTATGAAATATTCACACCTCAGTTACATTGAAAAATGTTCCCTGCAAAAAACACTATAGAAACCATCACAGAAATTCTAACGGTTTCCATTAAAATAAACCATTAGCTATTTCTTTAAGGGTTTCTATTGTTTCTATTGTCCCTGCTGCATCATATACCCATAAGACACCATTATAGTTTCCATTAATACAATTCCCATTTAATCCATAAAAAGTCTAATGTGTTTTGGGCAGGGTTCTGTTGTTGTTGTTCTTCAGCAGGTTAATATACCATTTTTATCTTAAAGGAATAGTTCATCCAAAAATAAAGTTTCTGTCATCATTCTGTCATTTAAACCCTGTATGACTCTTCTGTGAAACACAAAAGACATTTTGAGAAACGTCTTAGTTTGTGTCCATACAGTAGAAGTCAATGGAAGCCATTGTTGTTTGGTTACCAACGTTCTTAAAATAGTTTTTGTGTTCTGCAGAAAAAAGAAAGTCATGGTTTGAAATCACATGAGGGAGAGTAAATAAAAAAATTATTTTCATTTGTGGTGTACTGTGCCTTTAAGAAATTAATTTCTGTTCATTCTAAATAGCCCTTAAAATAACGTTGATGTAACCTCTAGGTTGAGTAAATCAGATTAGCCATTATATTTCTGAAACCGGATAATTTAGATGCTACCACCTAAAGCACATTGTCTACGTTACCAAAACATTTTTCACATCTTATAATGAAACTGACACAAAACCCACAGACACCTGCCGGCTAAAAGGTTAACTGTGCTATCAGTGCCAACACTTGACAAGTCTGAAAAGTCGCACGCTTCTTATCATTTATCATGCTTAAATAAACTACTAAAGCTCTTAGTGACCACTGGGTTTGTGTCTTCCAGCAGCTATGCAAAAAGTGTTCTTTGAATAATAAAATGATGTGTCAAATTGAACCAGAAGTCGGCCTGCATCTGACCCAGACTGTTCTTTGAGAACAGAGGCTACGCGAAACGCGTCCGAAGTTTACGTTGGACGTGGAAGCCGCAGAGTTTCCTCACGGTTCCCTGTAAGGTGACTCCCTGGATGTGGCTTTCCCAAGAAACATTAACACATTAGCTCTCCACAGGGGACCAATAACCTGAACTTCTATCAGCAGGAGGCTAATTGTAAAAATGTGTGCGCGTCTGCGTAGGGAGATGGCGAAATACAGAGGGAATATTATCTTGTCATTAAATGTCAGATCCAGATGAAAAGAAAAGGTTTTTGAAGGTCAGCCTGCTCTGCTTAAAGACCATTATTGCTATGACCTGCTGATTTCTTTAGAGAGCTCTACCATCCCTTTCCATTTATTTTCCCCTGCAGCCTGATGTCAAACGCCCCTTATTTCATCAACTTCATACTAGGTGATTTAATCCGGTAAGATTAGCTACATTAATGTACTTTCAAAGAACCATTAATGACTTGTTTCTGCTCTCAGATGCTGAAAATGAAATCACTCTCGTTCCAAAGTGAGAATTTTTCATAGAGAAGAAAATAGGCTCTTTCCCATTAATTATAGCGAAACAATGGCTTTTCACAGTCAAATTATTGTTTTTATCCAAGGTGGTTAGAATCGCCAGGCGTCTGGGTCAGCTGCATAAATGCATTTGTGCGCATTATGAACGGATCGGATTGCGGTTGAAATGTTATCGTGCGCCGCTCAATAGCAATTTTAATGTATAAATTGAGAGACAGTCACGAGGGACAAAAATGTTCTCATTCGCCTCTCCACATAGGGTTGGCACTGGATGCATTTGCCCGTAGTGAACTGCTGAAAGGCAGGCTGGGTGTGTGGGCAGTATCCCATCACACAGAAGAACAGGATGCACTATGCGTGTGGATTTTCCCTGCAGAGACGACATTCTCTCTCTGTTCTGAGGTGTGTGTTCAATGTGCCATTTACTTGCTCATTGTGTCGGGGGAATGGACCTAAGAGAGTTTGTGTCAGATTATCACCCCAATTTAACACCTGATTGTTTCATAAAAGGATTACAGAAGGAAAGAAAAGGAAGATGAGTGGTTGTAGAGTAATAAATTGGATCATTTTAACGGCAAAATCGGAATGGATGATATGTCAGATTCATTGCTTTGGGATAGGCCTAGTTTAACCAAAAATTAAAACTATTTGTATGTGATTTTAGACTTGAATGGCTTTCTTTCTTCTGCAGAAAAGATATTTTGAAGAATGAATTAAACAATTATTAATAGATAAGGTCAGATTAGAATCATAAAGACAATACATTTTACAGTTAGTATACATCCTATGAAAAAATACAATATTCTCTATATTTCAGAATTCAGTTTTCTGTTATTTCTTTATTTCCCTATTGTTTGTCCTTTGTGTTTCTACTGCACATACAAATGCGTATAAACTCTGTATAAAACTGTCCAACATTGCAAAATTATGAAAAGCTCACTTAATAAAATTAAACCGTAAAATGACTTCCTTACATGTTTTAATACAATCAATCTGACTGTACACTGTAAAATGTATTTGTTGTTCAATTTAAAAAAATTTTTACCCAGCTGCCTTAAATGTTTTAGTTAATTCAACGTACATTAGTTATTATCAATGACTGAATTTGATGCAAAATTGTTGTTTACTAATATTTTTAAGTTGAATTAATAAAAAAATGTAAGGCAGCCAGGTCATTTTTTTTTAAGTTAAAACAACGAAACATTTTGTTGCCTATACAAGCAATTTTAGCATATTAAATTTTACATAATTGAAATGGCCTACTCCATAACTCAGCAACTCACCACTGCCAAAACTTTACATATGATGACTTGTTACTCTAAATTTGATTGTAATTGAATTTTTAAGGTAGCAAATTCTTTTTACAATGAAAGTGGAATTGAAAAAACTAACATGTTGACTTATAGCAAGCTAATAGCCTACATCATAAGACCTCTAAACAATAAAGCTGTTTTCACATCACATTTCAAACATCTTAAAAGCATTTCTCTTATTCGTTTTGAAAAGTGTCTTACAATGATTTGTCACTGTTTTCAAAACCTTTTCATGGCTTCTGTTTTTATCCAAATGAAAGCTATACTAACGGGCCCTAAAACACACAACAACACGGAGAGGTTGATGAATGGCTTTAAAAAGGGCATTGCGTTACCGGAGTGAAAGAAGTGTGTGGGTGTTAAGAACGATCCATTTTGTGAGGCATTGTGCAATGTGCGCGTGCACCAGTTTACCTTGGTGCCCGGCGGTCAAGAGGCCTTGATCAGATTTGCGCGTACTGGACCGCTTTCATCATCGCGTTTGTAGAAGCTGTTCATGTGGAACCGTGGGGGCGTTATACCTTGCCAGGGCTCAACAGCGGCCCTGGCATATCTAGACGCATAATGATAAGATCTCATCATTGTGACAGTTTATGCAACTGCCATTTCCGTCTGTCGCTCTTTCCCCGAACCATGAAGCGCGAGAATGCGACGTTATCGCGTTTTCTCCGCACCTGCTTTACCAATTGTTTTGTGACAAACACATGTAGGCGCGAGGTCGCAGTTGTCATGTCACTGGCCATAATAACATCCATTACATCAGACTCATTGAGCGCGTTCCCGGAGACGGGAGCCCGTGATTAACTGGTCTGTCACCCATCATTTGACGCGCCATTTGTCAGTCTCACTCGGTGCGGTGCGTCTTATAGAGGCAGCGCTTCAAACTGTAACATTGCTGCAGAGGCCACATGCTAAGAGGACTGTGCTATGAATGTTTTAGCAGACGGCGACTGCAACGCTACAACAGAAATAGAAACAGTGCTAGAGTTGGAGGCAGCCGGAGTTCAGTATGGGAACGGTTGCTAGGTAACGCCAGTGCCCGGGCTCGCGCGGAGCATCCTTGCGTCCCTTCAGCGGTGCCATGAGGGAAAATAGATGTGCCTCAGTACTGTCGTTACGGGCAGTATTGTCTTCACAAAGACTTGTTTTATGGTAAATCTGTTTGATAGGTTATAAGAAACGCAAAGACAAAGTTCTCTTTTGTATTTTGGTCGCTGGTAACAGAAAGAATCATGTGCTCCTAATACGGTTCACTTCAATCCTAACTTCTCTGCTCAACGCAGCATGACTAAAACTGTGGTGCATTACAATGTCTTTGGCGCCCTCTGCCGCTTTTATACGTCAAACAGCGTCCAGGACCATTAACTTTCTAAACTAGTGTGCTCCAAAACACATTGTTTGAGTTGTAGTTGTAGATCATTACCTATTAAACAGTATTATACTCTGGTTTATTAGCCTACTGTTGTTATAATAATGTAGTTAAACGTCTCATAACTGACACTTTGTATGTTTAGTGAAAACAATGAGCGAACACCAAACCATGGTCATAGCAGTTTTAATTCAAACATTTCAAATAAAACATAGAATTTCTCTTACACATTGTCTATACACACATCCACATCCAAGCACTTAAGTAACAAAAGTAAACATGTCAATACATAAAAATACCTTGAACAAAGCGGACCATAACATTTTAATAGGTTATAATAAACTTTTTGTTGACCCGATACATTCAGTGAATACAAGTATAAAAAAGTACAAGACGACACCCGGTGTGCAAGGATATCATCTGTCAGTATGCCTGTTGGTAAAAGCAGCATTATCTGGTACAACGGCAGGTCTACCCAAATATTGTATATCATTATTAAACGTTCTCTTTAAAAGTAAACTGCCAGACATGATTTCATTATATTGGTTACGTGAGATTTTTTTCTGATGTGGACAAAGATGCTTTCGACTACAAAAAATGGATAAATGAAATGTAGACTCGGCCTGACATAAGGGTAAAAAGTATCAAAACTACTCTCTTTAAAAGCCATGACAAGAGTGACTATCGCTTTACACCATATATTTCCCACAAATGCCTTACAGGAGCACATCAAACACTAAAAGTTTAACACCCTCACGTAACTTAAACGTGAATTACTTACGTGACAAGCCAATACTTTTTCATTTTTCCAAGAAGTACAATGTTGTGCATTTGTTTGCAGGGTTTTACAAAGTTTAAATGTTTCTTGATTTAGAATACACAGAGTATAAATGTGTAACATACAGTAGCTTTTATGTCAGGTTTTACAGCAAGACCCCTTAGTTTGGACTGCTACTAAAAGCACATAAACACTATCTGCCAAAACAGTGAGCGTTTAACCATCACACGGGACAAATAGTGATACAACCATGACATCTTTCCCATTTCTTTACCACTGACAAACTCGACCTCTAAACAATGACCACATTTTCAACACACATTTGCACTCATCAATAAAACTATCTGTGCAGACGCTACTCTATAAATATATTAAATATGCATTTAAGGATACGAGTGATATCAATGGCTAAAATCCATCTATCCATTTGCTTTAGAAAAAGCAGCTAATTAAGCTGACGAGAAAGTTATTGCTTGACGTGCTTTCTGTGTGAGGGGGGAAAAGATATAGAAGTTGGGACATTCAAATGAGAGACGGAATAAAACAAACAAACAAAAAAAATCAACTGCATGTTCCCTGAATACTGCGACTATACGAAATCATTGGAAAATTGGTTCTGCCTGAAATTCAGGCTTGGTCCATAGGGGGCGCCGGCGTACTATGGTGTGGCTGTAAGTCTGTCGGGATCCCACAGTGGTTGAACAGTGGGGGGAAAAGGTGCTTGGTTTGAATTGGGCACAAAAGCTCTGATGTTGGCGAGGAGGGAGTGGATGGAACAGGTACAGTATGACTGCTCTGAGGCAAAGCGGAGACGGCCAAACCAGGTTGGCAGGGGGCTAAGGGTACAGGGGTCAGGGGTGTTGAGAGCGCTGTGGACATCAGCAGTCCGTCGGAGGCAATAAGGCTGTGAAATTGGGAAGAGTCACTAAGGGGGAGTGTGAGAACGCCCCAAGAGCCGTGAGAGATGTCCTCATCCTTGTCAAGGGCCAGATCACTGAGATCTGCTTTGGAGTTATCCATCTTGGATAGGAGGTGAGGTCGCCTCTGTGGATATGTGCTGTCTGTGAGATGTCCCACAGAGGAGGGGGGAGTGAGAGGAGGTTGTGGCGACGGAGGTGATGGGGGAAAAGCATCTTCTGAATTGGGGAGAAGACTGGCGTCCAGCTCCAGGTTGGAAAGAGTCTCGACAGAAAGCCGTGCGCTCAGTAGATCCACAACTCCACTCGACATGCTACGACAATCCACCCCTTCTACGGGACCGAGCTCGGCCATTCCACTAAGACAAGCGAGGGATTCTGGGTACGACCCCATGGCCTGAAGTACACGAACCAGCTCCTCAGCTTCCTCTGAGGTGGGCAACAGCTCACTGTTCTTACCTATACAATACACAATATCAATTGTATAAATATAAAATGTATGTTAGCACATATTAAACACTAAACAATCTTGAGAAAAGAGAGACAATTACCTTCAAAAAGATCAAAGTCCTGAAGATCATCCGGGAGTCGAGGTAGGACATCTGAAAAATCCTCCTGATTCAACTCCAGGTCATGTGGAATGTCACTGATGTCATTGGTGATGTCATTGGTGATGTCATCTGGAAGTTCGTCTGCGCTCAGATCCGGAGTTAAAGGGCTCCTGCATACAACAAAAATGTTAGGGCACACATATACATATACACACGTGATAGATTCGGAATCGGCTCTCACCTTATGCCCGACGGCTGAGTGGGCAGGCACAAGATAGATGGCATGGCCAAGTTACCCTGGGGCAACGCGGGAGGAATGGGTTTCTGAGGGCGCCGTGTTACTCCCCTCTTGCTTCTCTTTTTATGTTTCTTACTGAGAGGTGGAGGCTTGGCTTTCTTCAGCGGCCTATGCCTCTGAATCTGCTGGTGGTGGTGGTACGTCTTACGACTGATGTCACCTCGAAGGAAATTGTCCTGCAGAGAATATGCATTTGCGCAAAAACGGTTAAACACAATTGAGCTGAACATTTTATATGTACTTAAGCAGTTCACCATATCTCACCATTTTTTTTGCGTGCTCGTCACAAAGCGGCGTCTGGTGTGTGATGTCAAAGACGGGGATGGAACACTGAGCCCCATCTGCAAAACGAGCGGTACAGCTCGAGAACAGCTGCTGAGATCGGTTATGAAGGATATCTACAGAGTACAGTTAAGGACGCAAGACGAGGGAACGCAGACAGTCATAAAACTTAAGCGGGTAATCACCAAAACAGATGGTTTACTAGATCACAGGAAATGGTGTTTTAAATGTGTTTATTCAGTGTACAATAAAAAAAAAAAATATATATATATATACACACAATATAAATCCATATTTTTTATAAAACACAGTGGCTTTGGAACAAGGAATCATGTATAATATTACATACAATAACAATGACAATATTCATAATAATGTTGATAACAGAAAACTATTGTTAATAAAGACAACTGTGTATATAGAAATATACTGTATATATGTGTATTTGACAGATATACTGTATGGTGTGACAAAGCAAAAATGTACAAAACAAACTGTTAATAATAGTAGGCATCCGTCTGTCTCGGGGGACAATGGTAGCGCCCAGTCTGGTTTGTTCAGTCTTGTTGAGAGCAGAGTCTGATGTGGCTCAGAAGACCGATTCTAGCCTAGCAGTCTCTACCACAGATGTTGCACACGAAATCAGACGGCTGGTAGGAGGTCTTGTTCTGCTGCCTCCATTTCCTCCGTTGTCGTTTGTCCTCCAGCTGCAGGTTCCTCTTCTCCTCGACAAATGACATGACGCCAGTGACCGCGATCAGTTGCTACCAGTTCTCAGCTGTTTGGGTCGATGTCAATCAGCTTCATGTAGCGTTTGGAGACGTCCTTGAAGCGCAGTATTGGGCGACCTGTGGGCGGTGTCCCATGGCCAGCTCACCGTACATGAGGTCCTTGGGGATGCATTCATCATCCATACGGCGCACATGCCCAAGCAGTCTGAGTTGACGCTGACAGAGCATAAGACGCATGCAGAGGGTGCCTGCTTTCTCCAGCACTTTGGTGTTTGTTACCTTGTCCTGTCATGTGATGCTAAGGATCCGACGAAGACAGCGCAGGTGAAAGCTCTCCAGGCGGTTCTCCTGACTGATGTATGTGGACCAGGCCTCACAGTCATACAGTGAGGTACTGATGACACATGCCTGGAACATCTTAAGCTCAGTGTTCACCGACAGCTGGTTGTTCCCCCACACTTTCTTGTTCAGCTTTGCCATAACTGCTGTGGCTTTGGAGATGCGTTGGGAGATCTCGGCATTTACTGAAAGTTTGCTGGTAACTGTTGAGCCCAGGTAGATTAACTGGTCGGTTATCTCGCTTCTCGTTATCAATGCAGATCCATGGTGGTGCAAGGATGTCCTGGCACATGACGTAAGTCTTTTTGATGCTGATGGTCACACTGAACTCCCTGCAGGCATAAGCAGACCGGTCCATAGACTTTGGCGGCATCATCGGCGAACAGCATCTCCCAGATGAGCACTGTGAGAATCTTGGTCTTCAGGCGGGACAGGTTAAACAGCTTCCCGTTGCTTCTTGTGTTCAGGTGAACTCGCTTCTTCGGAGCCCTTGAAGGCGAATTTCAACAGCAGCGAGAAGAATATGCCGAACAGTGTTGGCACAAGGACACACCATCGAAGTTGACAGTGCCCTTCATGTCGTTGTGGAAGGAGGCGGTGATGCTAAGCAACTGTGGGTGGCAACCGATCTTCTTTAGCCCTCTTCTGCTTACAAGATCAAATGCCTTGGTAAGGTCTATGAAGGCGATGTAAAGTGGCATTCGTTTCTCTCTGCATTTCTCCTGGAGCTGACGCACTGAGAAAATCATGTCCACAGTGGATCTCTCTGTCCTGAACCCGCACTGGGACTCTGGATATACGGGGTCACAGAGGACCTGTAGGCATGCAAGGACCACACGCGCAAAGTCTTTGCCCACGGTGCTCAGAAGAGAGATGCCCCGGTAATTATTACAGTCGCCCAAGTTCTTGTACAGCATGATGATCTTGGAGACGTGCTTGTCCTGGGGGACCTTGCCTTCTCTCCAACACTGACACAGGAGTTTGTGAAGTGGCTCAAGCAAGGCTTGATGATTTCAAGAGGTAATCCATCTTCACCTGGAGCTTTGATAAGGCATCGATGGCTTTGCTGTGTTTCCTTCCAGGGTGGGCTCTGCATCCAACTCATTTAGAACAGGCAGGTCTTCGATTGCGTCAAGTGCTTCCTGAGAGACAGAATTTTCTCTGGAGTACAGGTTGAGGTAGTGTTCAACCCATCTCGCAAACTGCTTGTCCTGATCTGTGACGGTCTCTCCTGTCTTTAATTTCAGGGCTGTGCTCTGCACCTGTTTTCCTGTTGCTTGCTTGATGCCCTCGTACTTGCGTCTGATGTTGCCGGTGTCTGGGGCTTGTTGGATGTTGCCTGACAGCTGAAGCCAGTAGTTGTTTGCACAGCGGCGTGTTGTTTACTGGGCCTTGCATCGTGTAGCCTTCAGTGCTTGCAGATTGCTCTAACTTGGACAACGTTTGTACTCAGTCAGTGCGCTGCCTTTGGCGTTTATGACAGGCTCCTTTTCAGCAATGTTGGCCTTGTACCAGTTGGTGTTTATGCACTCCTTCTTGCCATAGGTCAGCATGGCCACACTGTAGATGGTACTGCAGATACCGTTCCATTTGTACTCAGCGTTCTGTTCCTGGCAGTCAGGGTTTCTTCAAGTCTCACAATGAACTAATTGTTCTTGTCTGGGTAGCCAGTCATGCTGGTGTGGAGTGGTAGATCTTTCTTGGTTTCAACTTACTCTGGAGGCGATCAGTAAGTGATCGGTGTCGCAGTCAGCAGGTGGTAGGCTCTGGTGTTGCAGACACTGTTCAGATAGTCGCACCTGGTGATGACCAGTTCCAGCGGATGCCAGTGTTTTGATCTGGGGCATCTCCAGGATACTTTTTATGGCATGCCTTATTCTGGAAAAAGGTGTTGGTCACGCATAGGTTGCATAGACAGCAGAATTCAAGGAGTCTCTGACCTTTGTCGTTCATTTTGCCAACGCCATGATGACCTCGAACATTTGGACATGCCTCTTGGTCTGTGCCCACCCTTTCATTAAAGTAACCTAGAATGTTTGACGATGCAAAAATTGCCTATGGTTGTATCTAATGCCTTGTAGAACTGGTCTTTTGTTTCTGCTGTAGCCTGAAATGTTGGAGCGTAAACGCAGATGATATTTACTTGACCCTCCTCTGTTGAATGGCCCAACTTGAGGATTCTCTCTGTCCCATCTGTTGGTGGTTCTATCATCTGTAGCAGTGTGTTCCTCACAGCAAAGCCTTCCCAGTGTTCTCTGGGTTCATCTGCACCTTTTGCTTGCCAAAAGAAGGTATAGTGTTCCTCCTTTAGGGACCCATTGTCTGGGAGTCGTGTCTCTTGTTAAGTCTGAGGAGCTTGCGATCAATGACTGCAGTTTTGCGAGCATCGTCAATTTATTTTGTCAATGTTAATAATATAATATTTTATAATATAGACCACTTTGCAAAATGTAAACACTGGTCCTTAAGCACTTAATGTTTCAGTTTATATTTATGTATTATCAGTATTTTTAAATCTTACATATACAATTAAATCCTAAAGATAACCCTAACATTGGCAATCATTTATAAATATTATTTTGGTTGTATTTTGCTCAAACGTTTGTGTAGTGTTAAAGGACTGAGACAGGAAGATCCTCTGGACCAGTGTTGAACCAACATTGTTTATGTCATTCAAAGACATGTTTAATGCACTATTATTATTTTATTATATTATTTTTATAATATAAAAGAACCATTTTTGTGCAAATGTTTGACTATTTCCAAACATAAGCAACTTTGAGAGGATACGTTGAAAGCAGTGCCTGGAAAACGGTAAGGCTGGATTTTGGCATTCTTTGCCTTTAACGACAGCCAAACATGAACCTGAGTCTGCCACCCCAGCCAATGATAATGCAGTGCTGTGAAATAAAAACACATATTAAAACCCAGCAGGAGAAATGCTTCTGTAGCATCATAAAAATACTATAGCATCAGGAATCCCTGAATGTCATGCCACATGAAGCCGGCTCCAGTGTGTGTATGTGCGTGTTTGTACCTGGAGGCTGTAGAGGTCTCTTTATGTTGTTCCTGAATAAGCTGTGCACTGTGGTGAGGTTCCTCTCTTGCTGCCTGGAGTAGGGCTTTTTGAAGGGCATGCTGGGATTTCCTCTCCCTTCTGAAGCTCCTCTGCTCCCTGCTAAGGTGCTTGTGTTTTTCTTTCAGGTATGAGCAGAAGCCTGCCAGACGCTCAGTGCGGGAAATGCTGGCACTGAGAGACATGAAAAAGATGATTGTCTAGTTTTTAACCCTTTAAATATTACTTTGCAAGATTACTTAACTGATATTAAAGGGTCCACACTGCACACATTTTGTCCATGTATAATGTTAGTCAAGGCTGCTTACACTAAAAACAGTCATTATTTAGGTTTAAGTACCTCTTTTCCAACTCTTAAAGGGATAAAAAAAAATCTGTCATGATTTTTCACCCTCAGTTGTTCCAAACCTCTATACATTTCTTTGTTTGGTTGACCATAAAGAAAGATATTTGGAAGGATGTTAGTAACTGAGATTTCTGGGGAACCATTAACTGCCACGGTAGAAATAATTATTTTATAATTATTCAATGAACTATCCCTTTAACCACAGGTCACCACAACTGACCAATCAGAATCTGATATTCTAGTGAGGTAATAAAGTAAATGGATGGTTGTTGGACTGATGGTTGACCATACCTCTTTTCAAAGTGTTTCTCTTGTAGTCTCTTGCACTGATATGCCACTAATTTTCCCAAGTCTCCATCCTCCTCCTCCTCACTTTCTTCGGACCAGTCAAGACCTAGAAACAAATTATGTATTAGTAATGGAAACTAATGCTAAAGTTTCCTTTAAATGCCACACATCACAGTCACATACCTAAATGGGAGTTCAGGTCTTGGTATTCCCGCTTGTGCTGGTCTACCAGACTTTGGAGCTGCGCAAACACGGAGCTTGCAGTTTCATGGCAACTGAATTCTTTGTTATTAAATGTATGTGTATGTCATCTCGGCTTTGTGGCGTCCCTAAAGCTCCAGGGATAACCTTTTTGTCATGATTAAGCTTCAGGTTAATTTTCTTCTCGCCCGGAGCCGTTTCTGTGGAGCCCTGCTGGCTGACATGAAGAGGTGAGGAAGTTTTGAACAATGACCCTGACTGGAGTGTGAGGGTTTGCGGGGTAGGCGTTCGAGGGGAGGAGGGTGTTAAAGGTTTCTGTGTGGTTCTTCCAATCTGCGGAGGACGTGCATGGGTGGAGGAAAGAGAAGACAATTTCGGATGTTTCTGGAGGGTTGAATCCACCCTGCATTCTTGCTGTTTCTGACTCACGGCTTGACCTTCTTGAGGCTTCTTTAAAAACGTGCTACTTACTTTTAACATTTTTTCTTGCTTATAAAGGGCAAACGGATCTGAGGGGAGCAGACGAGCCAGGGAAGGGGGTGGGGATAAATGTTCAAGCCCGTTGTGGGTCTTCAGAGCCAGAGATGGAACAGTGATGTTGAGGGCCAAAGACTCGATGGAATCTTGTTTCTTCTTTCGTTCCTTTTTGGGGAGGACACCCATAACCTGAAGGTGACTGTTGCAATACCTAAACAACACACAGGTACAGTACGTGGTGAGTTTTCACACAAAAATAACTTCATTTCCTTTTCTTTAAACATTGATGAACTTACTTGCGGTCATGCGCCTTGGGTATGGGGTTGGTGCAGCGCTGGCTGTTGTATTTGGCTACATATTCACACTGTCTGAAGGGGGCACTCCTGTCCTCTAGCACATGGCGGATGCAGAAAGCGTAACCATTGAGCCTGCGCTGCTTGCACAGCTTTGGACTGTATGAACACAGAGGCTTGTGGTCCACCTCCGAGAAGTGGATGTGTTTGCCTTCATACATCCCAGGGCTGGAACTCTCCGGAACATCAGCTGATAAATAAAACGATAGATTAATGTGACATTCACTATTGAAAACATGTTAGATTTGTAGTGCGAGTCATTATGCAATGACACTTCTATTTCATTGTGTATTAACTTTCTTCTACAGACTGCCAAAGGAAAACTAAAAAGACTAAAGTCTTAAAGATAAATATGTTGTTATAATTTGTCCATCCATCTACATATACATCCCCAGGGTCAAGGGAGGCTGGAACCTGGCAGGTGTCTCGGGCCTGAATATATATAACATATTTGTTTCTTGTGCATTTATTTTATGTGCACTTTTCATTTCAATCATCATTTCTCAAATCTCAATTATAAACAGGTCCCGGTAGTTTTTGGCATATTAGTTTGCATTTACGGGATCAATGCTTTCCTCTGCTCCATTATAACTGGCATTCCTTTTGAGTTTCTAGCACTCAAGAGGATCCAGAAAGCTACAACAGACCCATACATTTTATAAAGACATACTTGTTCATATTTAATTCAAGCGGGACCTAATTTACAGCAGCTTTAATAATTGTTGAAACCACCTCAAACATCTAACCATCTGAATTCTTCATTTCAAAGCACGTATCAAAGAATGTATTGACAAGTATAGGCTGCTCGGCATAAACAGCACAGAAAAAATGTGACAGGCGGTGAGGAAAGTATCCTCGTTTTCAAGCAATCAATGTCTCTTGAGGAAAAAACAGCTGTTGTAAGAAGAGCTTTTAGCAGGTGAAGCACTAAATCATAAAACGATGCCTCATATAAGTGGTCGGGCAGAGCACAATACTTTCGACATGCAAAGCAACTTTGAAAACGCAAGGGGACGGTGGACAACCCGCCTACTACTCTATCATGTACTTGGGCAGAACTATCAGTTACTTTTGAGGCAAGGATTAAGCAAGTTGGGTGTAGCGCCCGTAGTAACAATTTGATCATTTTATTGCGAAAATTCAATTTTTAAAAGGCAGCAGCGGAAACGATAAAGGATACATTTATTTGTTCCATTACAAATATTTAGAACGCATTTTGTTATTTTTTAACGGTCGTCGAAAACATTCATTAGAGCGCGAGACACTCAAGGATAATATTAGGGGAACATACCTGTCTATGCGGGTTATCGACGACCAGAGACATTTTAAAGTTTTTTGTTTTATTTACCTCGGGAAATTGCATTTTTTTTCGTAAGTTTATTTGTAAATAATAATACAAGGATAACTAATATCACGTGCTTGATGAAAAATAATCCTTTATTTTTGCGCAATTCGTAGTTACCGTTGGCCTGTGAAACCTCCTGAATCCCCACAAGTCGGGTAACGAGCCGCCCGTCTTGCCGTGCGTGATAAGCGGCTTCCGCCTTTGCTTGAGTCCGGTGCTTCCCAGCAGCCCCGCACTTTCCGATCGCTGCGGCCTACGCTAAACAAGCTACACTGATCTTTTCATACGGTCGACGGCTATTGCGCACAACGGGGATATTCCGCCTATACTTTCACACGTTACGCTAGCGGATTTTGTGTTTTAACGCGTGCGTATAATTTTACACGAAACCTACTTGCACATCTTTGTCGATTATTGAAATAAAACTATCCGTACACAACGAGAAGGGGGTGTTGGTTTTGTCATCAGATGCGAGGCTTCTTACAGCACAACTACAGGCACTGGGGGGACATGACAACAGCCGACAGTGCAACAACAACCTCTGCAACCATTTTGGAATTTAACTTTGTATGTTCATTGTCGGCTTTTAGACAGATGACATGCCTTGCAAACGCAAAATTCAGAAAGAGCGATTGTGTGTCGAGTGTCAGAAGTGTTCAGACCAACGTGAATGTTTATTTCAACACCGATCATTGATTTTAAGTTTGAGGGGATCTCCCCCAAAGTCTTTACCGACAGCCTCCTCTTAAGCGTCTCATCCATGCCTGGAATGACATCACCAACTTAAAATACACAGCAGTAAAAAAACACACACGTGGGAAAATAATTCCCGTCAATTATATTTTTCCTTCACTGTTATCAGTAAATATTAAGAGAAGACGTGTAATAGTAATAAAGTCTTAAGTATACAGGGAAGCAGGTGTTATTGGTGTACAGAGATCTCGAAGTCTGAGGTTGCCTTCTATGAATACATTCAGTGATGTCAGCAGGATCGAGGCCGTTGCAAAAAAAAAGTGTAAAACAAAAGGTGTTACCAAAGTTTTGCCATGTAAAATAATGTGATAGTTTACTCTCAACGTCTAACTCCTTCACTTCTCCAATTAATGTAATTGGAAAGCTGTGGATAGAAGCAGATTATTTTGTTTTATATATTTTATGTACTCTCCTCATCTAACTCCATTCACTTCTCAAATCAATGTAATTGGAATGCTGTGGATAGAAGCAGATTATTTTGTTATATATTGTATAGCACATGTACTCTCCTCAACAGGCGGAACGAGTAACTTAAAATTATATATATATTATTTTAACCCTTTAAGTTAAAAAAACAGTTTTTGCAGCAGTCAATTAAATATTGTAGGTAATATAATAAGCAGTGTCTTCTGTAAATATATAATTGTAAACGTAAAAAAAAAATCAAAAGGTGGGGTCTTTTTTTTTAAATCAACCAGAGGTGTAAACTGTGTGGTATATTGATACAATAATTTTTTTTTACCAATTAAAACCATAGATATAAACGCTGACAACAGTATATTGATACAATACATTTTTATTCATCATATTAAGAGCTTTCCAAACAAAGCAGACGTGTTTTAGTCTAAGCTTGGGAATGAAAACTTTACAACAACCTTCAAAGCATATTTAAATACGAGCAAGATTAATTTCACTGCTCTGGTTACTTCTGATTTAGTATATAAAAAGAGAGACAAACAGTAAAATATGCTGAATCCAGGTCTATGGATGTACTTGTATGTGACCGTGACTAATGTCTGTGCTGTGTGCATTGCTATCAACAACTCAGAAAGAGTTTTAACAAATGGAGGGCTCGTCGACTGCTTCTGCCCCCTCTGTCACAGCCTTCACACACTTGGCCATTGTCTGGGAGGCTCTGCTGATAGGGTCTATAGTGGAAGACAGAAGAAACTAGTAAACACATGGTTACATCATTTTATACACTAGGTGGAGCGTTTGTTTTACACACATGTACCTGTCATGTAAAACTCCTTCAAAGTAAGCTGAGGGGGGACCAGGGGAGCTCCAAGCAATGACTGATTCACAGCCTACAGAAAACAGACAGACATTACTCGGTTGTTAAAGTAGTGAAGGTATAAAATAAAAATGCACAAATATGAGTGAGAAAACACTAACCTTTGAAAGCTCATTGGCCTGTTTGAAATAATTGGCTTCTTCTACATCATCATACCTCACCAGGTTAGGAGAGACCTCTGCCAGTCTTCTCCTTACCTCATCCAGCGTGTCATAGGGCAGCGTGACTCCCGCCAGCTAAGAACGCACAAACATAAGAGTCTTTACTGAACCTCCCGGTTTGTTAGGTGTGTTTTATACAGAAAGTGTACACTGATTTTTGTGATATGTGTGAAAGTAGGCAACAGGTGGCATTTACCTCAGAGATGGCGCGCAAAATCTTCCAGTCCTCGCGTGCCATGCCTGGAGCAGTAACAGCAACCCTGGTTTGCTGGGCACGACCCTCTGTGTTAACATATGTACCATACTTCTCTGTGTATGCAGCGCTGGGCAAGATGACATCAGCCATAGGTGCACCTACATCTCCATGGTGACCTGAATCAGCGTGTGGCACCATTAACTTCCAAAAATGTACACTTGGTAACAGTCCACTTACTTTGTGATATAGCCTTCAAAATAAGCATTTTCACTGACCCTGATAGATGATAAAGCTATCTTTGGGAAGGTCTGCTTTGGTGATGCAGCCTGCATCAGCTCCCAAAAGAAACAGAACTTTGGGAGGGTTCTTCCGGATGGCATCAACACCAGGCTTATAACCCATGTCCAAGGCTGCCACTTGACTGGCCACCCTGAAGTCAAAAACATGTACATGCACATTTAGTTAAAGATTTACATAAAGTATTCTTATTTGTGTATTGTTCTAGCTAACCTGTGTAACACATTAAGAACCTTCCATCCCTCCTCTACACCACTGCTGACCCGAGCGTTTTGAGAAATAGTGGACACAGCATTAAGTATGGCTGCCCCATCCTCCCTCTGGAGAGCTGAACTACCCACTACAACCACAGGCTTCTTGGCCTGGGATAGGACCTAAAACACAATAACAAAATACTCTTTATTTCATCAAATTCAAGTGTTTGGAAAATATTTCTGACATAAATCGAAGTTCCATTCCTATGAACCATTACCTTGCAGAAAGGATGCGTTCCAGCAGCGATCTCCTGCAGCACTTGTGTGGATTCACCCAGATGGTTGTAGGAGTAGCTTAGATCCACATTGCGACCCACCAAGGCCACCTGTAGCTCATTATGTAACCAGCTGCAAATTGGAGTAAACAAAAACAGTGAGGTGAAGAAAAATGACCGGCAAATTGGCAAATGTGAAATTATTGTACCTCTTGCGGATACGTGTGTTGAAGAGAGGAGCCTCGTAACGTGGGTTTGTTCCGACCAAAAGCAGGTGGTCACACTCCTCAATGCCAGCAATACGGCTGTTTAAGAGGTAATTGGAGCGAAGGTCGGTTCTAAGGAGACAAATACACAAAATTTGATACATCTTCTAATAGTATTATGGCACTCATCACAATTCTAGAGTATTGCGAGTTGTTTTGATGACCCACCCAGCACCAGACATCGGGAAGATCTCCTCAGTACACATGGTCTCGCTGTCCAGTCTGTTCAGCAGGTCCTTCAGGGACACCAGAGCTTCTGCATCTACCATCCCGCCTGCAATGGCTCCTACCTCAGAACCCTGAACTCCCTGGAGCTGAAAACACAAACATCAACTATTGAATTCTATTGTCTGTAAAATTACAAAACAGCATATGCATGTTTTCATGATGACATACATGCACATCTTGTTTATGATATTATAATATGCATGTACTTACAGCTCCAGCTACACGTGTAAGAACATCTTCCCAGCTAGTGTTCACCAGCTGCCCGCTAGCATCCTTCACCATTGGCTGGGTCAGGCGCTGCCTTTTTAACCCATCATATGAAAACCTTGGCGAGAGAAAGGAGAGTAGACTGTGTATCACTATGGGAATTTTGTGTCAAATTAGTGCCAAAAAATAAGATTTCTAGCATTTTAACAGTAAGTCGAATAATGGTCCAAGTAGATTTATTTGCAAAAAGAACATTTCTTCATGCTTCAGTTTGAATAAAGAACAGATTTTGATTAGTTGTGCCAACAGTTATGTTCAATAAGGCTAATGATTAGGCCATGTTCACAGTAAAAAACATGTTGCATTTGGAGTTTGCATGCTATAGAAAGTAGATTTTCAAATCGCTTAAGAACTCTAGCTAGTCTGACTTCGCCAAAGTCGCACCTATGCGGTTTCAGATGGACTAAACCGTTTATGACATTTAAATGTATTCGTTTTAATCCAACTAAAATCCTAATATGTATGTAATCGTGCACTACATGTACAAATAGAGAAAGTACGTGCCAATTTCATAAGTGCATAAGCTCTTGAAATTCTTACCTGGTCTTGTCTGATATCCATTCTTCATTTACATCTTCATTAAGACGAGGCAGAATTCTCATGACTTCACCACCCCTGGTGCTCACCACAATATTGGAGCCTACAGCGTCCATCACATCAATGGACTCTGTCTTCCTGCAGACACATCAGCAAATCACATTCATAAAATACAAATCCCCAATACAACGAACAGTCACCAAGTAAACAGCTATTAAATGGCAGCACAAATAAGCTGTGAAAGTGCAAAAACGCAGCACTAAATGTCTCCGAACTGTACCTGGTCTCCCAGGGTCGTGCGGTGAAGGCGTATGGTTTGGACGTCAGTGCTCCGACAGGACACAAGTCGATCACATTACCAGACATCTCAGACAAGAACATCTTCTCTACGTACGTAGGTGCCGATCTGCATGTCATTACCACGTCCTGTAGTTCCCAGATCCTCCACTCCGGCAACCTCGCTAGCAAAACTGAAAAATGACAAAGCAACGCTTACCTGGGCTGAGTGATGAATGAGATTTCTGTATTACATAGCCTGAAAGGTCTACTCACCGTACACATCGTGTGCACTGTATGCAGCGAGTCATGATTGTTTTGATGAGCGGGCCGATTCTTATCCTCTACTGCTCTTTTCCCTTCTGCGAAACGACTTCTGTCTGAGCCAAACATCATGGACTGGTCCTACAAATCCAGTTCAGACCAACAAAGTGAGTGAAAAGCAACTGCATTAAGCCAGTTCAAATATGGTATCAATGCTTAAAAGAAAATCAGAATATAGAATATTTCTGACATGGTTTTCCATGCATCGTTTTGCTGATCATATATACAAGGTTCAACTTTGTCACATCCCTGGACACAGCAATAGTGTCACTGATGGTCACGGATGATAAAGTAGCCAGATTTTGCAACAAAGAATTACAGCCACTTTTTCCTGTAAATTATTATTTTCTCACCTGCAGATCACATTCTCCTCCTTGATCACAGATTGGACAGTCAAGAGGGTGGTTGGCAAGGAGAAACTCCATGACTCCCTCTCTATCAGAGATGGTAAATGGACCTTTATGTAAGTGTTTATACCGGTGTCATGAAAACTAGTTGAAAAGAATTTGTGCAGAAAGCTACCTGGCCTTCCGTGTTTTCTCTGAGTTGGTCAAAATGTTCCATCCTTTCATGACAGGCATCGCACATGCTGCTACAGGCTGTCAATGAGAAACAAAAGGAATGTAACATTTTATTTGTAGGTAGAGTGTGTTGGTGACAACATTAAATTACAAATGCACGGAAGTTTGAGTCCTGCACGTTACCTTTGGGGCTTTCTCGATTTCCACCAGACACATGCGGCAGTTACCGGCCACTGACAGACGATCATGATAGCAGAAACGTGGAATCTGCACGCCAACTTTCTCACAAGCCTGAACACAAATAGCATCTGTCAGCATACTGTATGAAACTGTATGAAATCTGAGCTCTTTTAGAGTATGAAGAAAATCACAAAATCACCTGAAGTACTGTGGTTCCAGGTTCCACCATGACGGGCTTTCCATCTATGAACACTTCAACCAAATTGCTTGAGGCCCGGACTGATGTCCGCACTGTTGGTTAAAAAACAGTTTTGATATGGTCTTTGCATTTGACTGCAGTAAGGAAGACAACATTAACAGGAAACTACAGGAGGAAAAAAGAAATGGATTAAATACCATTGTTAGAGGTGGGAATGGAGCCCTTGGAATGGGCTGCCCCAGCCAGTGCCCGACTCAGTGTTGGCAAACGCAACATGTTGCTGTTGAAGAACATGTCAGGTGATTAGAAGTACACATAACATGTTGATCACCATTTCAAGGCATACTATCTAGGTCGACTATAAATAAATATTTTAAAACACAAGGACTGTGGACTATGAAATATGTCGCTTTACTCATAATGATCAGAACCTTGGGTAGACAGTAATACAATTTATATAATCTGCCTGTTTGTACTATTTTTGTGCTTAAATATATTCGTCTGTAAAGCTGCAAAACTGCTATAGTGCAATTTCTAAATAGAATTGAATGAAATAATAAATGTAATGCACAGGGGAGACAGTAAGTAACGTTATAAATCCTGAGGCAAGGGTTACAAAACCTTCAATTTAACAGCTAACTTGCATCACAACATGTTGTTGAACCCTCAGTAAGACAAAAAGCACAGTATTTTTTAAAATAACCCTATATAAATAAAAACGTATATAGATATGACACTGTCAAGACAAACTTTTTATAAACGCTTAAATGTAAATCTCATGCTGTTGACATTTGCAGTTAAAACTGGTTAGCAGGCTAGCACTCTACAGCACAGTAGCTCTATGGTCAAGGGCAGGGAGAACGTTACCGTATTTCTCCTATTTTCTTGCATACAATTATCACGCACAACTGTTATACAAAACGTAATTGTCCAGACGAAACTCCCTTTACCATTTAAACTAGGCAAAAAGCAGTCGTTCACTCTTACCTTGACGCTATTTGGCCTTCTAGACCAGAACAGCGTTCCTGCCGTGTATTCAGAAACAAATGTCCTCGGCTTATTTCGGAGATTACGGAAATAGCCGATTTACAGTAACATGAAACAATATATAAAATTAGATTACACTGATTAAAGTAGCTCTAAATAAAACAAAATGTTTAAATGTAGGTAAGAAAAATGTAACAATCTCTCTAAAAACATATACATTAATAAATAGTTTATGCAACGTTTTGTGTTACCTTTTACATTTACTCTTTCGTCATTTCCGCTAAACAACAACGCCATTTCCTTCTCGTATTTCATCTTAAAAGTCACACAAGTGTGTCGAAACATTAATTGATATTTTCAAATATTTGGAAATGTTTCAGACCTTATGATGTATTTTAATTCAAAGAGTTAAATTACACATGGACATACAAATAAGTGCCCTCTTTTACATATTTTCTGTAAAGTCGCCTTGCATGGGAGGAGCCACGGCGTCAGAGGTATAAAGATCATCTCACGTTCTTTTCTCGTTCCTTCGCTCTTCCTCCAAGCTCTAGGCCCCACGTCTCAACACGAGGTCTCACCGGTAACTTCTAACAATGGGTTTTGGTGATCTTAAAACGCCCGCTGGCCTCAAAGTATTGAATGATTTTCTGGCAGATAAAAGTTATATCGAGGGGTGAGTTATTTTACGTCTTTTTAGGTGTTCTGAGATGGCCAATAGCAACTCGATTAGTTGAGAATTAGTAGTCGAACAAACGTTACCTATACACTTCGAAGGCCACAGTTGATGTTTTTGTAATAAAAAATAAAATATATGATCAGTTGGTTATTGTGTGATCTCTATTTTGTAGTAATGCCCCCTCCCCCTAACATTTGTCAATCGCCAAAGCTTCCATGCTATACTATCGAGGTTTGTGCGTGAACTGTATGGTCATGTAATGCAAAAAAACACATACTAAATATTAAATTATTTTGACTCTTCATTTGATTGCTCAAACACTTTTTTTTTTTTTTAAGGTACGTACCCTCTCAGGCAGATGTTGCTGTGTTCGATGCCCTGTCAGGTGCGCCCCCAGCTGACCTTTGCCATGCCTTGCGGTGGTACAACCACATCAAATCATACCAGAAAGAGAAGGCCAGGTAACTTGACGCTTGATTTTAATACTCAACCCCTTGCATTTTCCCCTATAAATGATGATTACTTATCACCATCTTTCGCCTGAGAAACTGATGCACAATCCTTTAAACTCTGATATGGTTGGGGTTTTAAAGTCAATTCTAGCTAAATTGATGCAGTTCAAGGATTCATTTGTCTTTATTACTTTCAGCCTTCCAGGTGTAAAGAAACCTCTTGGTCAGTACGGCCCTGCTGGTGTTCAAGACACAACCAAAGCAGCTCCTGCAGCGGCAGATGAAGACGACGACGATATTGATCTGTTTGGTTCAGATGAGGAAGAGGTAAATTGAGACTCATTTTCAGAGTTTTGATGAATTGCTGGTCACATGATGTTTTTTAAACCATCTTTCGGCTGATGTTGTGATGACCCCTTTTATTACTGAAAACCAGTTTGTGGTAAATATTCAGTGATTCACTGGTTGTGTGCGAACCTGATCCTAGGTGTGTTCTGTTACAGGATGAGGAGACCACACGGATCAAGGAGGAGAGACTTGCAGCTTACAACGCAAAGAAGTCTAAAAGTATGTTTTATTGCGCTTTTATATGTACATATAAGCAACGTTGTGGCTAGTTCAATGATGATTTATCACCATCTTTCGACTGAGTCATGTGATTGACACTTGTTTTAAATCTGACGTTTACTATTAATTTAAGTTTGCCAATTTAATTTTGTGTGATCAATGTCTTCACCTTTCTTTTTTACTTTATTGTCTGAGCAGAGCCTGCTCTCATCGCCAAGTCTTCTATTTTGTTGGACGTCAAGCCCTGGGATGATGAAACCGACATGACTAAGCTTGAGGAGTGTGTCCGCACCATTCAGTTGGATGGTCTCGTCTGGGGTCAATGTAAGTACATGGCCAGTACTCGCAATGACAAACTAAATATTGTGTCATGCTTAAATCTCATCAATGTTTCAGTTCTTTCAATACACTAAGTAAATTGTGACTTCTCTTATACAGCTAAACTGTTACCGGTTGGCTATGGCATAAAAAAACTGCAGATTGCTTGCGTGGTGGAAGATGACAAAGTTGGAACAGATCAGCTAGAAGAACTGATCACAGCTTTTGAGGACTATGTGCAGTCCATGGATGTGGCTGCCTTCAACAAGATTTAAGACCCCGCAGAAAAAAGCATTAACTCAATAAAGGCACTTCACATTCACTTGTTTCTGGTTATGTTTTTGTTAAAAGCATCATCTGCCTAGCACTCTTTATGTAACCTTATGCCTGTGGTTCAATTCCAGCCTGTTTGAGCTGGATGAGTATTACAAACTTTTTTGCAGTGTTTCCTGCAGCCTGTTCCTAAAAATCAAATCTTGCACTAGAAAAATAATTTATATCCAATGCCAAAGTTTACATTTTCACATGGATTCAATTGTTTGCGTATATTGCTTTCTATGTCATGATCTTGCCTGCAAATCAAAGTTTACCTCATTAAGATTACATCATTAAGTTCACCTCATTAAAATACTGAACCGTGTTTGGCCGCAGTAAGTTTACAGTGCCGTTGCCAATCCGCACAGACTTCTGTCAGTGGGCGGATTCCCGCGCTTTGCTATTACGTCACGAACAGACCCTTAGCAAAATACGGAGACCGATGGAATCTAAGTGGAATAACATTTTCAAGCAGGTGAAATCATCGCTAAATCCGAAGCCTAGTCATGTTCAAGTAATTTGTAAATTAAATTCAACGGGGCTGTAAATATGTCACTAACCCGGTGTTACCCTGTCCACGTTGTAATGCTAAGTACCACTAGCTTGCTAAGTGAGCTAGCGTAGCGCAAACGGCATAGTTTGCGTGATTCTAAGCAGTTTATGTTGTCTGAAATAATCGGTTGATATCTCGAGGGTTATGAAATAGTTTTTTGATGTAAACGGGTTTATTTGTGAACGTCCGTACACGCTGTTTTTTTTACAGGAATTATGTATGCAGGCCGGTGTTGATTTGGAGATGAATATGAGTAAATAAAAACTGACCGACAAAGTGCACTGCTAATTAGTAACAAGTTTATATGGACAAGTCGTATAACATTAATTTGTTTGGGTTGCTAACCATACTTGGGTTGCCAGTTTACACATGAATATATATTGTTTTAGCAGGGCGACTGTAACTTAGTGTTTTATAAACGTATATTTCGAAGTTACGAAGGTTTTTTTTATATAATGCAAATAGAGTAGAATAATACAATTGTTAAAGAAGGAACTCATTTCTAATTCAGGTCAATGCATTTTGCTTCTGTAGATGCGATTGATAACATACTGCACGTGGCTTTGCACATAAAGTGCGGTGATGTGACCCAAACACTTCTGAAGTATCCTCTCCTCCATATACGTGAGTACATCTAACGTTATATATATTACTTTGCTTACTGCTTAATTAGTAGGGTTGTTGTTGGCATTAAATGTTTTGCATTTTTACAATAGATACAATTTGTCTAATATGTGTAAACAATGGATGAACTTATGTGCAATGCATTATGCGGCCACTCATATTTTTACTTATGGGTGTTTGTGGGATTTTTGTCAGACAGTACAATGCCCTTGGAGGAGGGACTTAAATCCTCTGCTAAAGGTAAAACTCTTAAACATTAAGGAATCAAATTTTGTCAGCTTGCATATTATTATGACATTGTGAAATGATGATAACTCATGTGAATGTGTTCTTGTTTTTTTTGTAGATGCAGAGAGGCGTCTGGCTGATAGGTCAGGCAGGTGAGTTGTCATGCTATACGTAACTGAAAAATAAATCCAGCATTTACAGGAATCCACATTTCGTTTTATAGTAATTAGACCCCCTATAAAAATAATGAGTTACATTAAGATTATGATCTTATTTTACAAATCTTTTTTTTATTCTCTCTAAACGACGAGTAGAGGGGAGGAGCCTATTGCTGGCCCTTCCAATTCTCAAAGACAGGGTTACTGCAGCTGCTGTCAAGTTCTGTATAACAGCGTTGAACAGGTACATACTGATACATGTTTATGAGTAGTTTCCTACTACTAGCCAATACTATTCATTACCAAATACAGATAATGCATGTTAATGGATCTGATATGTTCATTTTTATAAAAACTGAAAGTTTTGTGACATTCTTTTGTTTAAAAACAAAATACTTTATTGAAATTATTGTAACCAAGTAAGCATTTTTCTCTGCAGCACATCCTGAGTGCTCAACATAGAGAAGTGGTGCGAGCTGCTCGGACTAATGTGTCTTCTGGCAGTTTGCTGGAAAGATTCCTCAAGGATGTGCTTCAGCATCATCCCCATCGCTACAGTGACACACGGTATGTCTGTCTGCACTGTATATCAAATGTAACTTTTTGTTTACCAATATATCAGTTTATGTACATGTTCTTCCACACACATAAATTTGATTTATTACATATTTCCAATAATTAATTATAATATTTATCTAAAACATTCTTATGTTTGCATTAAATATTAGTTATTATCATCCAATAACAGCATGTCACTTGCTAATGATCCACCCAATAAGCCTAGATTATTTCATTGGATGTTGAAAAGAGATTAGGTGCCTTTATATGCCTCTCACGAGGGTGTAAAAGCTTGACTTGACTCTGTTATTCAGTCTCTTGTTTTGTTTGATACTATTTTGTGCCTAGACAGTGAACATTGATCTTCACCTCTCTTGACTAACAAGCAATTGCCTGGTTGCAGAGGTGGACAGTAACGAAGTCAATTTACCCGAGTACTGTACTTAAGTACACTTTTTTGAGTATCTGTACTTTACTTGAGTATTATTTTTTCTGAGTACTTGTGACTTTAACTTCACTACATTTGAAAGACAAACATCATACTTTTTACTCCACTACGTTTAAAAAAAGGTCCAAAAGTAGAAAGTCGTTTCTATGCAGCGGGGTTTCCTGTGTGCACAATTTTTCTCCCAGGACCTTTCACCGTTGCCAAGTATTTCAGTTTTTCTAAGCTTGCGGTTTTCCTGCAAGCTTTGAATGGGTATTTGGCAGATTCTTTTACGCAAATCTAGCACGCTAAACTAATGTAAACGTCGGCACTACTACACAGCTGAAAGCGCCCTAAAAAGGCAAATAGATTGCTTGTTAAACATGTTAAAGTGTAGTGTTGTAATCATCTGTGGGTTCAACTATATGTGATGCATTGCTAAGAATGAGCGCTACGATCAGTCAAAGATCATAGAAGACATTGTCATGAAAATGATCAGCATAACGGCTTAACGGTAAATAAACATCACATAGCCTACACCTTGACAGAGAAATGACAGAGAAAATGGAAAATGTAAAGTTTTCATTTGAAATTTCATGAGATCGCATAGGGAAGTGCGGGTGCGTGTTTACTTCTGAACTGCTGCTATAACATTTAAAGCCGTTTGGAAAATGAATGATGTTTTTACTGTGGTAACTATGGTTGAAGTATTCCTGCTGAAATAAAAACAATAGAACCCTGGCCAAAATACAACAGAAAATTTAATGGATTTAATGGTTATATAATTGGGAATTGTATTGTATGGATACTTGTTGTCTACTTGTATGTGATGGATTCTATTGGTTGAATGGCAAATCCTATTGGAATAAAACCCAAAACACACTACGAAGAGGAATTTAATAGAAAATTCTAATTCACAAATTCATCGTTTTTTTTCAGCATGGATGTATTTGCAGTAAAACCATAGTATCCATACATTTATAATTTTCTCTATACAGTAACCATACTCCAAATAAGCTATTTTAAGTAAAACAACAGTAGCCTAACTAAAAATGTACCATAGTTTCATTATAGTAGCTATAGTTTATGTTTGTAGTTAAACTAGGGTAATACAAATGGTAATAAATCCAACAAACACGTGGCTTCTACACTTTACTTAAAAAGAACCTTACTACTTACTGGTAAATTCCTGCTAAAAAAATTCCCGGTAAAGGGAAAAAAAACACTGCTCTTAGATACATATAGACCTAGGGGGCTAATTATTAGATAATTAGGCTAAATGATCATACAGGATTATATCTAACATTAACATATATATGTTAAACATAAAGCTCTTAAGGAAGTAGCTCACTTCAAAATTTGCCCCATTTACTTTCCATAGTAGTAATAAAAATTACTATGGAAAGTCAATGAGGGCAACAACTCCTTTAATACCACTGACACTGTGAGCTACTCAGTGTATTCAGTATGTTGCTTCAGAGGCATAAGGTATACGACAATAAAACATTGCACCACTGACATAAAGAAAATTTACTTTTAATACATGAGTACTTTTAAAAGCACGTACTTCTTTACTTTTACTTAAGAATCTGTCTTTACAACTTCTTCTTGTAGTGGAGTAATATTTGACCAGTAGTAGCTGTACTTTCACTCAAGTAAGGAAGTTGTTTACTTTGTCCGCCTCTGCGCCGGTTGTGATCATAGCCTTTCACTTGACTATTATCTATGATAATTGTGTATTGCAATTCTTGAACACTTGCATGATGACCCATTTATTAAAATAAAATGCTGAAGTAGAGAAGCCAAATTTCATTTTAACAGGACGTGTATGGATGTGTTTTATACATGCAAGTATTCAAGGTCAGTCTGTTGCAACTGTTAATGTTTGCACAGTTCTCCTGTTCTTCAGCAAGATGTATATAACTGGAAATCTGAGCGAAAAGTCAGGCAGTCTGTCTCATCTCTTCAATTGTTAAAGTGTGAGTGTGACTGATGTAAATCATAAAGGGTATAAATAAGCTTATTGCTTTTATACCTCTGTTCCTTTGTAGGCCTACCCATGCCGATCTGCCTTCTCTAACCACCCCACTTGTCCCAAAGGAGGAGTTCTCAGAGGTGTACTGTGGATCAGAAGATGATGGTGTCTCTGTTGGGACACGTGAGGAGCTGCCGACCTCTGATGAAGAGTCCTGCCAAATGCTGCAAATTGCATCGGCTTCCCCACCAGTAACAACCGACCTTCCTGGAACTACTCGCATACAAACCACTTCTCAAATGAGAGAAAAGGTGCCTGAACCACTACCCCCTGAAAAGTATTCCCCCACACAAGGTTTTTTGCAAAGGACTAGTGGCAGCTCTGCCAATGACCAACCACATACATCAAAAACAACACTACCTGCTCCAAAAGAACTCTCACAAACACACCCTTCTGAACATCTCTGTGAGTCAGAGGATCCACCAGTCACCAAGACCAAAGTGGTCGAACACAGAAAAGCACATAGGAAAACCAATAGGAACACCGAGGGAAGTGACTCCTCCCATGCCCCGCCAGCGAAACAGTACATTACCTCAAAGGACCAACCTGCAACCTTTAAGTCAGTGGCTGAGGAACCCACAGTGTGGATTTCATCAGTGCCACCTTGGAAAGGCCCCCATAGGGAACAAACATTCAGTCATCTATCTGACCAGATACAAGATGTGATAGAGGAGGTTATTGAAAGGTACTGTTATGGTCGCAGTCCCAAAGTTGACCAGCAGGAGGATGATGGCAACTTTCTTCTAAGTCCACAGTCTATGAGTGAATCCAAAAGCAGTGAAGAATGGGACAATGCGATACAGACAGCTTTGGGAAAAGCTAAGGGTGAAGAGAAAAATTTAGCTGAATTATTAAAAGTGCATATAAACCTTGAAGACCAAGAATACCAAACTCAGCTAGACACAGCTCTAAACACATTTGTGATGAGTATGAAAGCAGGACCAGAGGGAACCACAGAGAGTTCCGCTGAAGAGGTATTTCCTGATCTTCCCCACGTTCCACAGTCTTTTATTGGAAAGACGTGGATGCAGGTGATGTATGAAGACGACATGAAAATTGACTCTATAGTGAAAGAGTTACAACAAGGTCAGTTCCGTTGCTATTTTGACAGTGAATCCTTGGCTAGGTTTGGGAAACACTGTAAGAAAAGAAGAAAGAACAGGAAACAAGACAAAACAGAGCAAGCAGATACTGCCGGATGCGAGCCTACCGACATCTTACCACTGTTGGAACACCATGATGAAGACCTAACACATCCAGTTGTTTTGTTGAAAAGAACAAGGCAAAAAATGTATAGACAAGCATCACGTTGCCAAGTTGTAAAGGTAAGCCATGGTACACAAACCATCCCTTTAAGCTGTCCGGTGGTGCGTCCAAAATCAACACAAGAAAGAGTCCCCTTGCCACACAGCCAAGAGCAATGTCATATCCCTGAAAAAACTCCTGACATGAAGACAAGACTGTGTGCATTGAAGCTTCCTGCTTCCTACTGCAAGATAATGAGTCCTCTACAGCCCAAAACGGTGGTCTATGTGCTTTCTTCTCCAGATGGGGGACAGGGGATATCCAAGCCCACCCCTGTTAAGAAAGTAGGCAGGAAGCGTAAGTCATGTGATAGTGACGTAGGCCTGAAATACAAGTACAAAAAGACACCCCTGAAGTTCTACGACCCCCTAACCAATAGGATCTTGAAAAGTCCACCGAAAGGAATGCCATCACTTCCTAATTCCATATCACTTTCACACGTCAGACAGTTATTCCGTAGCCTCAGCCCAGATATTAACAAGAAGAGACAGGACCTGGAGCAGGGGCAGTCATCAGGAGCCTCTCGGAAGGGTCGTGGTAGGAGCAGCATGGCCGATATTTGTACCTCCACATCAGGTTCTTGTCTAGAGGGCGGCGGCCCTTCGGAGCCTGGTTCTTCTTTGTCTAGCAGAGTGTTGTTCCCCCGTTCTTCCATGTCAAGTAGCAGTTGTTTCCTCTTGGGACACCTTAAGCCGTCTGCCTCCCACACGGATGACTCTCCCAAAGCACTTTCTCAGTCTTGCACAGGCAGTTCGTATGAAGTTGAAGGGTCTGAACGAAAGGACCACCACAAAAGATCAGAGGACCAAACGGCAATCAGGCGTAGCTCACGTAGGCCTGGATCTTTGACTACCGCCAAGAGGCCATCGGTACCCCCTTATAGGACCAAAAGGAAGTCTACCAAACCACAGTCCAAAGCAAAATCCCAGGCCACTCTACAGCACAAGGTTAACCCCCGCATATCTGCCCAATGTAGGACATCACCCAGAAACAAGAACCCTGCTAGGGCATCTCTTAGATCATCAACTTCAAAACTGCCGATTCAGCCTGTCACTACACCCTCTTCGAAAAAAATACACACAATGCTCAGTGCCAGTCAGCAGAAGAGAACAAGGGGGAGGACGGCCACTGAACATATAGCAAACTGAAAGTCATCAGACACCAGCTTTGAACATAAGCTGTCTTGTATAGTTTTGCACAGTTGAATTTCAGATGACTGTTTTAAGTTGAAGTTCATGTTTGTCTGCATCTGTTCCTTTGTTTGTTTGACATCATGTGTTTTATAACTTGTAATAAGTATATTTTCTAAGTTTATAATGGATATTTTTCTCAAAAGTTGATATTGATTGTTGTTAATTAAAATGTATAATGAATATCTACGTTTTAATATGAGTATCTTTTTCTCTCATTAGTTTGTGACACTGTTGTCTTTAAAATATTAATGCTAGCAAATGCGAAACCTATGCTTATGTCAGCAATACACATAAAGTGTACACCACCCGAGACTGGTAAAGTAAAGGAGTAGTGGGAGGAATGCCAGGAAACTAATAGATATAAAACGAACATGCATGTATATACTGCTTCACTAAACTCCAAGACTACTCACAAATATAAAGAACAGCATTTAATTTATGTTCTCAAATGGCTGTACTTAGGGGGGGAAATCTAACGTTTTAACTTACATAAAACATTTTCATTTTAGGGTTTGGGTAAGTCAATCGTAGCTCTATTTTGCCTAATCTATTTGCAATAAAAGTTAATGGCAGTCCCCAATTAACCAGCGAAACTGAGTGTGTGCGCAAAGTGAGGATGGCCTGACGCGTCAGCGCAGTAGAAGCGGATGTGCTGCGCAGGCGCACTGCTTTCCTTACGGTGCGAGATGCTTGGCCACCGCCTTCCCTCCATCCGTGCTGCCACCCCTTCGCCTTCTTCCCAGTTCTCCCCACCCCTCAGCATCCCGACCGCGTTAACCACCCCTCAGCATCCGATGCTGCATGAAGGATTTCCCCCTCTTCTTGCGGGATACGCGAAGATATTTAACGCTCTCACAATAATGGACTGCGACGCTCGTTGTGAATTAAAGCGCTGATGCCATTTTATTCAGCCTTCAAATATGAATCATGCATCTGGTATTCAATCTGTGTCTGCTCGGTTGCATATTTATTTCCGTGCTGTCTTCTATTGCCACGACCTCAACGGGTATGTATAATTTCCCAACTTTAACGTTTTTGACAGTTTAATATTCCGTGTCCGTAATTTAATATATATTTTAACATTATTAAACGGACATCATTATTTCAGTGTTTTTCGAATGCCTTTTGTTGCAGTTGGAAATTCATGCTTGTCTAATGATAAATACGCAGATTATTTGGTGGGTGATGTCGGATTTGATAGAACAGCTTCATTTACTTTGCTGTGTTCACGTGCAATGTGTGTGTCAATCTATGCAGATGTGGAGGTAAAAGCTTTCAAAGGCCTCTCTGGCTTGACGGCACCATTAGTATGGTGTCGAGAAGATGGTATAAGGTGGTCACGCATCCAGACTCGCCGAGTCTCGACGAATCTTAATTCGATTACCATGAAAACACATGATTATTATGCGCTTACATGACGCGCCTCGAGTGCATTTACAGTCCTGCTATCAGTCGTCAGATATCTTGCCGATGACGTTTAAAAATAGATACGCTCAAATGGGCTCGTGCCTCTTGCCATTACGTATCTCGTCTTGTTCTCCCATCCGCCGGCTTGATTGTGCGATCAGATGTCAGTGTTTTTATTTGGTTATGCACTTGCCCCTGTGCCTCCGCTCGATACACAGAGAGAGAGATCTGCATAAGAGAGACCTGTGCGCACTTCTCTCTCTCTCTCTCTCTCTCTCTCTCTCTCTCTCTCTGCAGCATCACAAGGCTGCAGCTGCTGGCATTCGGTCATATATAATTGACGGGATTCCTCTTTGAGATGGAAACCTTAAAGCTGTAAACAATTTCCTGGTGCTGTTCCTCCTCTCTGCAGGTTCCAGCTCCTTGCAGTATGAAGAACTCAGGGATCGGCACGAGTCTGACACTCCGCGAGCCACAGCAGCAGCGCCGGGCAATATCACAGGAAGAAAAACGGGAGAGCGCGAGATCACGATCACATATCCCTCGCGGCTCGTATACTACCTGAACGAAGACTCGGAGAGCGCGTATCATGACCTGGAAACTCGCACGCGGAATCAGGCCGGTGATGGACAGGTGAGACGCAAGGTGTCACTCAGGTGCGCGTGTGCGTCAGCGCTCGTGCTGTAGAGACCACTTCATCGAGTCATTACTTGTCCAATTAAAGCCATGGAATATTCATCTTTAAACGAATCAAGACTGTTAGATGAGCTGGACATCCAAAATGTGCAGTGTTGCAGTATCAGAGTATAACACTAGTGTGAGGGGCTGTTTTATATCTCACCTCTAGCAGCTGCAATGAATGGTGCACTATTCCCAATGCTCATCCCGGTTCACCGGTCCTCTCTAACAAATCTCACACGCTTTTCGCAAAAGAAGCAGTTTTCTCCCCCCCCAACAGGGACTCCATACTAAATAGACGGGATGTGGGATTGCTTTGTGCACACACTTTCTGCATGGTTCTGCCAATGCAGTATTTTTTTAACAGACCGACACAGCTGTGATTTATGTTTGTTTGTTGTTGCTCTAGAGCAATTGTTTTATCTTTATCTTAGAAATGTGCTTGCTGAGAGAATAAACATATTATGTTTTTCATGAAAAGATTTGCTGAATATCAGATCTGGCTTTTGAAGTCCAGATTTATACACTATTGTATGTGTGTTTGTGAAGTGTAAATGAGCCTCTGTTTCTTTCTCACTGTAGCATGTCCACCTGGCCCAAGCAAGTTTCCAGCTGGATGCTTTTGGCTCCACCTTTACACTGGACCTGACTCTGAACAAGTAAGTGCGCCAGTGTGTGGCTATAATAACATAAAATGTAAAAAAAGGTGATCCCAGGGTTACTGGGCACTGAATGTACTGAATCATAACACTCATGCAACCTCTGATCAACTAACAGCCTTGTCCTGAAGGTCTTACAGCACAGTTCATACAGAAGACAGTGTTCTCCCAATGCACTCTTACTGAGCACAGAGGCGCATGGGATTTGGAACAGTGGATTACATTTTTTCTGAAAATGTAGGGCTTGCTTTGGACAATGATTGTGACATTTCCTTTTAAAATGGTCTCACTCATCTTTTGTAGTGATTTGTTGTCATCAGACTATATGGAGATCCACTATGAGAAAGACAAGCCGGTTCTCTCTAGGGTAAGACACAAAGAGCAACATTAATATTAAAGGGATAGTTCTCTCAAAAATGAAGATTCTGTCATCATTTACTCAACCTCAGGTTGTTTGAAACCTGTATACATTTAGTTGTTCTGTTAAACACAAAGAAAGATATTTGGAAGAATGTTAGTAATTTCCAATCTATGACATCATCTATTTTGTATATTTTTGTTCTGTTGAACACAAAATGAGATATTTTGAAGAATATAGGAATACGAACAGTTCTGGGGCACCTTTGACTACCATTTAATTTTACTTACTATGGCGGTAAATGGGAAATGAGATCTGTTCGGTTACTGACATTTTTCCAAATATCTTCCGTTGTGTTCAGCAGAACAAAGAAATTTATATTAGTGTGGAACAACCTGAGGGTGAGTAAACCATGACAGAATTTTTATTTTTGGGTGAACTGTCCCTTTAAACTCACCCCTGAAAACAAACCAGGTAACACTTTAAATTAATGTTATATTTGTGAACATTAGTAAATGCATTGTAACATGAACTAACAATGAGCAGTATAGATCGGCATGTATTAATCCTTGTTAATGTCAATACAAGTAGTTCATGGTGCATTAATAAACGTTAAGAAAGACAACGTTTGATTAAAAAAATGGGAAATTCAATGCAAATGTTAACCTTAAAATGGAAAAAAAGATAATAGAAAATAAAAAGCTTTTACCAGAGGTTTCTAACATACTGATAGGGCAGATGTCAATATTTGTTGGTTTAAATACCCATGTGAAATCTTTCCTACATTTCTTAAAGCATAGTTTTCCATAGTCGCGTTTAGAGAATTGTCACATCCATAACGGTGCATATTCTTCATAAATTGGCACATGAAAATTCATGTGCCAATTTATGTGGTTTATGAAGAGAATTCCTTCTCCATTTGTTGGGGATTATTGCTTCTGGTTTGTACATTTTAATTCACTGAAATCCTACAAAGTATGTTGTAAAAATGTGCATCCTGAATTTTTTTAAATTGAAATGCACAGACTGATCTTCCTAATGTCTGTACTCTATCATCACGGGTTTAATAAACTATAAACAGATGACTTACTAAATTGCTATTAAACATTTTAAGTTTTGACTAACAATGTCACATCCATAACGCTGAAATTAACATGAACTAAGAATAATAAATGCTGTAGAAATATTGTCCATTGTTAGTTCATGTTATCTAACGCATCAACTAATTGTTAACAAATACAACCTTAATGTAAAGTGTTACCTTTTGTATTTAATTGTCAAAGAAGCACAAATATAACATTAAATAACACTGTGGTGTAAACAAATGTCATTTACATTTTATGAGTGCATTTTAAGTGATGTCTTTGTCTGCAAGCATTGACAGATATGTGTATGTTTAGGGCGGGGAACACTGCTACTACCACGGCCAGGTGAGAGGACAGGAGGACTCCCATGTAGCTTTGTCCACCTGCGACGGGCTGCAGTGAGTAGCGTTTCTTTGTTTTTTTGTGTGAGATGAAGAGAGAAAGTCTGATCTGGAGGCCCACTGTGAGGCCAGATGGCACTTGGTACACATAAAGCGTTCTGAATGTCAACATGTTAGTGTGTGGTTGAGTGTTACAGCCGATGTAAAGAGCAGACGTGTTTGTTCGGCAATAAAATCAATTCAGTTTTTCTTATCACTAGCAGGTGATTTACTTTTTTTCTGTTGTTCCGTCATTCTTTTAGCGGGATGTTTGATGATGGTAATTTCGTCTATCTCATCGAGCCTCTGAAACAGACTCACACCATGGTAAGATCACAACTGTTGTAGTTTATCATTCCGGTTAATTCGCCACACAACCCGTCTGTCGACTACACCTGAGCATTTGCACTCTTTAGGAAACAGAAGCACGGCCACACACCTTGCGGCGAACATCATCGCTGCGCATGACCTCTGCCCCTGCAGATTGGGGTAAGTGTGTCACGGTCTCAGTAACAGTAGAGGCTAGATATTAGGACCGCACCCTCGTCTCTATGGTTACCTACATTTTTGTTTCCCTCAGCTGATGACCCAGTTGAGGAAACAGAAGAGGAGAAACAGATTTTCGCTAGCATGCCTTGGTTGAAGAGGAGGAGGAAAAGAGCCGTAAGAAAAATGACCTTTAACCTCTTCAATGGTTTTCACTGTTTCCATGGAAAACATCTATATGTGTTACCTCATATGTTACATTATAGTACGTATAGTAGATTTACATTTTGATTTAGCTTGATTGTGATGTTTTTGTGTAATTTTGTGTTCTGCGGGTGCTTAGATGCCACGAAACATTTTTGAAGAAATGAAATATCTGGAAATAATGATTGTCGCTGACCACAACACGGTGGGTTTATTTTTTAACACAAAACACAGTTTTTCTAGAAGAATTTTTAAAAATAAAATTAATTCAGCTCCCTTAAAGGTACAGTTTGTAGAAATCGCCGCTAGAGGGCGCACGATCAAAACAACAACAATCCCGTAGCTTGATGAAGCTGTGTAGAAGCGTGGAATTATGGGATATGTTGTCTTCAAATCCACCACTGATGGTACCGCTGATACATCAATTAGACGGGAACGAGAAATCATGCTAGCGGATGAGGTAAAGTAATAAAGTTTTATAAATGTTGCATAAATATTTCATTATAATGAATTAGACCCGAGTAAATGTAAGGTTTAAAACTAAATTGTTAGTCATAGATGTTACAGTAATTGTCCAATTCGATGGTGTGATAACACTGCGCAGTCTTAAGTGTTCAAATCAATCAAAGTAAAAGTAATTTTGAACGTACCCACATCATTTGCAATAATGCTAGACGGACCGACGGTACAAACGTCTACGACAGTGTCACAGGGTTGCTACGTCAGTAAAGGCGGTAACAAAGGGTAACGCGGATATGAACAGCCCCGGTCCACTGTTTAGAATGGCGATTTTCTCAGGATTTAAAAGCAGTTGGAAACATTTGAGATAATGTAAGTAATCAGCTGAAAAAAATATATAACATTGGCCTAGTGGTTTTGGGATATTTTACTGCAAAATTCTTACAAACTGTACCTTTAAAGCTCCCCTTTTTTAAAGAATTAGTACAGAAATTGTCCACTAGAGGGCACTAAATAACAAATGCCATGACGGTCACATAATGTATGAAAAAATTATGTTCACAGTGGGCTTTTAGACAGTTTGACCTCTTGTTTTTACAGTTTAAAAGGCATAAGAGTAAGAAGCATACCCGGAACTCGGCCAAATCTGTGGTCAACCTGGTAGATGCTGTATGTTTGCATATTTGGATATTTGTCGATTGAAAATTCCCCTAAATATACCTTTTTTATTTTTTCATAATTTCCCCTTAAATTTCAAATAATATTCCCCTTAGATTTTTAAGGAACAGCTGAATACACGTGTGGTATTGGTTGCCGTGGAGATCTGGACGGACAGGGACCGGATTCCACTCAGCGTGAAGCCGCTGGAAATGTTGCGAGATTTTTCAAAGTACAGACAGCAAAACATCAACATCAATGCTGATGCAGTGCACTTGTTCACGTGAGTTCTGGACGTTTTTTTGTATTTTAGTGAATTTCTTTTAGTTTGATGTTGGATCGTGTGGTTTTTCAAAAAATGCAGCTCAAAGAGAGAGTCGATGAATAAAGTTTTCTCTTCTCAGCAATGTGACATTTCATTACGGGCGGAGCAGTGTTGCATACATCGGCGGCGTGTGTTCCAAAGGAAGAGGAGTTGGTGTCAATGAGGTAAGACACAAAGCAAAGGGTAAACAGACTGGGCGGTTTACCGAAAAACGTTACCAATCGCAATTTTATTAAAAAAACGGAGTGGCGGCTTAAAAGGGTGTCGTGTATCTGTCACATTCTTTCAGTTTGGCAGCACATGGACGATGGCTGGCTCGCTCTCTCAGAGTTTAGCCCAGAATCTGGGTATCCAATGGGATCCTGTGATCAGGAGGAGTAAGTTTGTTTCGCTTCCTATTGTCGTGCTGCGTTTCTCAATTTAGGATTCTGCTTGACGTACATTTTTAAATCTCCTGTGTTTTTTCAGAGGAATGCGGCTGTATGGACTCATGGGTGGGATGTATAATGGAAGACACTGGGTATCATTTAACACACAGTATCCAATAGCCTCTCCAAAATACCCGTCGGGTTTTGAGCTTCTAGTTTTCTCTCAGATTTTTTTGATTTGCATAGTTTTATTTTTGACTGTTTTTTCCCTGTAGAGTGCAACACCCACGCAGGTTTTCCAAATGCAGCATCAGTGACTACAGAAATTTCCTTTTAAGAGGGGGAGCATCATGTTTGTTTAACAAACCCAACAAGGTAGGCTTGTTCGTCCATTGAACACATTATATGTATTGATATTTTAGGTTCTTTTAGAAGAACCTAAAGAAATGAACATTTGTGTCGGCAGCTCTTTGAGGCTACAGAATGTGGGAATGGTTATGTAGAAGTGGGAGAGGAGTGTGACTGTGGAGCCCGAGTGGTAAGCACTTTTTCAAACCTATATTTTAGACAGAATAATTTCTGCATTTTAGGCTGTCCAATAAAAAAAAATATTGTTTTTTCTGTGTGTTTCTACAGGAGTGCTATAAAGACTGCTGTAAAAAATGTTCTTTGTCCAATGGTGCTCACTGCAGCGATGGCCCCTGCTGCAATGGCACTTGCCTGGTGAATTCTCCTCAATGCGTCATAACATTCTTCTGACTTTACTTTGCTTAGTAGTTTGAATATGTTAAACATTATTATGGACTTGTTCTTTGTTTTTCTTGTTTTCTTTTTTTAGTTTTACCCGCGGGGATACAGCTGCCGATATGCAGTGAATGATTGTGACATATCAGAGACTTGTTCAGGAGACTCAGGACAGGTCTTGGTTTTTCCCAGCTTCTATCTCTGTCAAAATTATTGTTTCTGTGTCATTGGCCACATTGAGCTATAAGACATGACAGCTCTTGTTTGCTTGCAAAATGATCAATGATGAGTTTTTGACCTGAATTTAGGGAAAAACTATCAGTATTTGTGACGTACCTGACTGTTTGATTATTTGTTAGAAACTACTGACTGAGTCAGTCAACAAGGTCGCTCCACATTTTAGTTCAACATTTACAGTTAACACATTTAGAAATGTTAGACACCTGTCACAACCCAAATGATGTGGCACTTGAAAGTACAGACAGGAATGTAACATTTGCAAAATGACAATAACAGTATCACAGGACATAATTTCACACAATACACCCCCAAACTCAATATCAAGCCGTCACTATCAGCCAGTCACAACTGCCATAACAGAAGGCATGTGATTCACTAAATGACAGCCCATCTGCAGCTTTAACACTTTAAAATTATTCAGGATTAAAGGAATGGCTTAAATACAGTTGTCTTACACTGAATATGTTAAATCGGTTATAGTTTTATTAGAGATGAGCAATATTGAAGTGTAATAACATGCTAAAAAATACAATAAATTAAATTTTAAATGTTGTAAAATCTCTTTACATTTGATTAAAATGCATTTAAAATCTGAAAATGATATACCCAACGCATGTTTCACATTTTTTCTGGGAAAATAAATCAAGACTCTCTCTGTCTTGCCAATCCAAGCTCACTGCAGTCTACATTAGCCTAAAACTTTGACTATACATATCTTTAAAAACAAAAATCCTTTAGTTTTTGTAAGACATTGCAAGATGAACATTTGCAATATTTTGATATATCCTCTAGACCAATTATTTAACTATTTATATATTTAATTTATTTCAGAATCTTTTTTCGGTGGCCCTAAAAAATCTGGGTAACCAAACGTTCTTGACATAATTATTAACCTATTTAAACTGCTTAGACACTTTTACCTAAATCTAAACAGGCAATATATGTTAGATATAATTAGTAAATATTCTTCAAGTTTACTTCATATTGAAATCAGTAAGTGTTAATATCATTAGAAAGTAATGCTAATGATTAAATAATACTGGACTATGAAAAATAAAATAATTCTGAAAAATAACACAACAATACAAAACTGTGAATAAAACATCTGAAAGCAGTAGTTCACCTCAAAAGGACAATTATGTCATCATTTACGCACCTTCTAGTCATTTTAAACCTGTATGACATTTTTTTCCTGCAAAACACAAAAACAGCTATTTTAAAGAATGTTGGTAACCAAAAACCGTTGGTCCATTCACTTCTATTGTATGGTATGGACACAAAACCAATGCAAGTCAATGGGGACCAATGGTTTTGAAAAGAATGAAAGAATGCCATACAGGTTTGAATTGTCAAGATGTTGAGTAAATGATGACTGCATTTTTATTTTGGAGTGAACTTCTCTTTGAATTTTCATCATTGTAAAACCAATTTTTTTGTTTGTATTATTTTTCATAGTGCCCTCCTAATCTTCATAAACAAGACGGCTACTCTTGTCAACTCAATCAGGTTAGACACTCTCTTTAACATCTCAGTTAAAAGTTGGCTTAAAAAATGTTTAGAACATTTTTGATCTGTCACACCTCGCTGTTAACCGTCATTCCAGGGCCGCTGTTACGGTGGTGAATGTAAGACCCGGGACGGTCAGTGCAAATACATCTGGGGGACAAGTGAGTGACACTAATGCCTTCAGAGAACTTATACACCTACTCATACTATAAATTTACCCCACCTCACCTGCTGCTCTTCCTGTACCTTTCTATTCTCTTAGAGTCAGAAGGGTCAGAGAAGCACTGCTATGAAAAGCTAAATACAGAAGGGACCGAAAAAGGGAATTGTGGAAAAGATGGAGACAAATGGATAACCTGCAGCAAACAGTGAGTTTCCTTATCGTATTTGTTTTCTCCCCGAAACTAACAAAAAAGGAGATATTGTTTTTGTTAGTGATGGATCATGATTCGCTTAAGGAATATGCAAATCAGGTGATGCTGCTGCCACGCCCCCAAAAATGAGATGGTTCTTAGTTTTTATATATGGTGGATGGAGCAGCACTGTTGTCAGCAAATCTGAATCAGCATTTTAAAATGCTGAAAGTGCATTAGATTATTCCACACATCTAGATAGATGGCCAGTTACAATACATTTCTCCATGATTTTATATGCAATCTTCACTAAAAACAACAGCTTCAATTTTTTCAAAAATAGCAATTTTGGCACATCTTACACCTTAAAATGCACTAAACGTACATCTGCTCAGAAAATCTTCATGATGATTGAAAAACATCTTTTAACATTTTCCCAAATGTGTGAATTCACAGCGATGTTTTCTGTGGGTACCTGCTGTGCAGTCATATTGGCAGAAGCCCAAGGATTGGAACCATGAAAGGTGACATCACTCCAACCACCTTTAACCATCAGGGTAGACTGGTGGACTGCAGGCATGTTCCATGATTTTATATTACAATACTTGATTGATTCAGATTTGTTTTATTTTTGACAGTATTCTCTTTACCTTTTATTTTAGTGGTGGACATGTTCTGTTAGATGATGATACTGATTTGGGGTATGTAGAAGATGGGACACCGTGTGGGCCCTCTATGATGTGCCTTGAGCGGAAATGTCTACCTATCTCCTCCCTGAACCTCACAGCTTGTCCGTCTGGCCCGGGCGGCCGAGTCTGCTCTTCTCACGGCGTGAGTGATCGCCATCACAAGACTTTTACCCTAGATTAGAATTGAAAATAATTTGTTTTAAATTTGTTATGCAGTTTCAAAATACAACAAATTAACATGTTTGAATGTAGAAAAGCCTGCTTTGGCATCTTACAATGCAACGATGTTGTTGCTGTGCAGTTTAAAATACAAAATCAGCATGTTTAAATGTAGGAAAAACTTTGGGGCAAAAATACAGCATACTGGCTCCCATATTTAGGGCCCTATGGTTGAATCGCGGTATAATAATAAATATATTATTTCTTAACTAAAAAATAGCACCAAACTTCAAATTCAAATTGTGCATTTACTGTAGAAATATATTTAGATGGTGTTTAAATATGTAATCTGCAATTGTGTTACGTGTGCTCGTGAAGCTTTCAGAGAACGCGTGCACACGAACTGTTCCTGTTTCATGTGAGAATTGAAAAAAGCAACTGTCAAACACCCTTTGCGCCGACCCGTCAAAAGAAAAGTCTGGTTTACCACGCCATCCCTCTTGATTTTTACTGAATATATTATTTACTTGAGTAAACTACAGTAAATGTGCTAGTAACATTATACAATTTTTTTTTAAATTACAACTTACTTGCATTTAAGTGGACTTAAAAATAAAATATTTTTTATTAAAAAATGTTTTCCCCTGTATGGTTCAATGTATCTACTGCAGGTTTTTTTATATAGTTTATAAGTAAATACTATACTATTTTTTCATGTGGGCAAATATATTACTATTCAATAGTGAAGGACGGAAAACACAGAATTCAGAAAAATGTAAATAGAATTTGGGAAAAAAATTAACGGATTTCTTATTGATGTTGTTATCCCTCATATTGCAAGCCATATCCCTCCGGCCCCTCATTTGGGATGCTTTTCATGAACTGGCCCCCATGACAAACTATTTGAATAGCCCTGCCTTTGGAGGTTACCTTCCTACATGCCACATTAACAGGTGCTGTCCATGGCGGTGGTGCTGAATTAATGGATATCGATCGCTCGACAATCAATTATTCACTCCGTACAGGGACTGCTTTATGTGAGATAGCGGCGTTCTTTTTAATATAAGCACTTTAGAAATAGTTGAGGTTGCATTTATTAGGACTGATAGGATATAAACCAAATTACAAACTAAATCCAACCATGGATTTTATTTAATTGTGAAATGAGTGTGCGAACCTGTAATCCCATGCCCAAATGTCTCAACAGGCTACACTTACTGGCAGTATGGTCATTTATATTAAAAGTTTTCAAACTTTGGGTCATAAGGAGATTCATGCAAATCCACTTGCTGTTGCGGTGCATTAAAAAAGTTTATTACAGCAACTAACAATTAGTCTTGTATAGTTCACACGTTTATTGTGCTTGCACACTGGATGCGCAATTGGCGTCTTTACAATATCAAGAGGAATAATATAAACGTAATATAAAAGTATGCCCTAATTGTGCAGTCCTAAAATTAGGTATTTTGATATTGCAATTAAATGTACTCAATTATGACGAGAAAAATAAAAAGTTATGAATGTGTGCTTTTTCCCTATTTGCTCTTTTAATAGGGTGCCATGAGATACCTTTCATTATTCCTGTGTTTGGGAACCCCTGGTTTATATTATCATAATATATGTTGCTACAGAGTCTTTATTTACTCAAGGAAAGTGCAGAATGCGGAACATATAATCAACCGCTATAGCAGGAAAGACTAGATCTAAGATCTAAAAGCAGGTGAATTTGCTACTGGCAGGTAAACTTTTATTTTCTATAATTACACCTGCCGCATAAATTGTAGCCAGGTTTTCACTGAGTAAATGCACATACACTATTGCTCCGCGGATGGCACCGTATTTGATTTAGCACATGAAACGGCTTATTTAATTCATTCAAATAAAATAATTAATAACTACATAAATTATTCTTATTAACTTACCAAAGTATACAAATGTGATAAGGATACGTTAAAGCATACATGATGTCATTTCCACCATTGAATATATTACACAGTATTTAGTTAAATTACATCAGAAGTAACTGTAATTAAATTACAGAAAAATAAGAGTAATCCCTTACTTTACTATTTCAAGGGGAAAGTAATTAAATTACAGTAACTAATTACTTAGTAACTAGTTACACCCAACACTGATGACAACATGTTACATTGTAAAAGAGAGATTCAAATTAAATTCAGATTAAAGTTCAGAATAAATTCAGAACTTTGAACAAAACAGATTATTATAACACTCAAATAAGCTTTTATCTTTCAGAAACAGCAATCCCTACTGTATAACAGTAATAAGATAGATTGCTTTAAGTTTCCATCAATTCAAATTTATCAGCATTCTCATAAACAACAAAAGATTCTGTTAATGTCAAAGAAGTTTTTTATCTGCTTGTCTCTCCTCAGGTGTGCAATAATGAAGCCACATGCACCTGTGATGCTACCTGGGCTGGAACCGACTGCAGCATGCACGACCCCCCAAAAGAGCCACCTATCATCGAGGACCCGGGCCCTAAGGGTTCGTGATCATTCTTATTTCTTGAAATATACTAAACACAGTCAGCAATGCAATATTCACAGACCCTCCAATGCATAACGCCAGGCCACTGCAAAGCCACTTTCAAACGTCACAGTTTTTTGGCAGTGCCCTATTTTAACACTGGGACCTTCCCTGTCAACTTTTACAAACACTGGTGTATATAAAAAAAATTGAATGGGGCCTTAAGGGACATTTTCTCTGTTGAATCACCCCTATTTCCTTTGCACAGTGAGCGTGGCCACAAACAGGCTGATAGGGGCAGTGGCAGGGACCATTCTGGCCCTGGGGGTGATTTTTGGAGGCACAGGGTGGGGAATAGAGTAAGCACCTCTTAACCCTTTAACGCCATCCCCCCGGCAAGAGGGAGATCTTGAGATCCCTCGTGTACGTGCGAGCTGTGTGTACGTGTTCTCCCAGTGGCTTTGTCCGTTGTGTTAAATGTGATGGTGCCCTGTAATTTTTCTATGTTGTGTAATTGATGGACTGATTGATTGGTATATATCTCTCTTTTTTCCCTCCTCTCCCCTGGCTGCTATTATCATGGATCTCTTTATTATCACCCTGTGTTGCAGTGCTTCCCTCTTTGGTCCATGTGGGGCATTTATAAAAACGTAACAAAAGCTTCAAAGAATGAATAAGAACGAGGGGGGAAAGGGTGTGAAAAACATGTGATCGCTTTTTCCATGCGAAGTTGCTGTGGCGTCTTCGACCGACATCAAATCCCCCCAGAATTGACCCAATTTCTGTGCATTGCTAATTACGAAACTTTCTCGAGGTGCATGGGTGGGTGAAAGTGCGTGATGAGTGTGTTTGTAGGTTAACGTTTCTTTGTGAGTCTGCGTGTGTGCGTCTGTGCAGGTGTTCTCGTCAGTCCCGTGTCGACGCAGGCTAACTCGAAACAGCAGGGTGCTTTAAGATCATGTGCCACTCCCCTGTGCTAAAGCCAGTACATCTTCCCTCCCCAAATTCTAATAACACCCCACACATACACTATTATATCCTATCACACTGGTAAGTTCAGCAAAAATCTACCCCCTGTAACGGATTCATGAGCAAAACAAGCTTTTCCTTGTCACACCCGTCCATGACTAAAATAGTGCATAACATACTTGAAGTCCAGCATTTGATGTGTAAACCCTGCATGCTGTGCAGGTGCCCCTTGCGGCTTATGTCATGTTTCTCTCCCATCATGCCCTTCTGCAGGTCCTAGCGCCACCAACCTTATCATAGGCTCCATCGCAGGGGCCATCCTGATGGCAGCCATAGTGCTGGGGGGTACGGGATGGGGATTTAAGTAAGAGCTACACCGCATGCTTCCTACTGCCTGCCAGCCTGGAACAGGCTAACTCACATAAACACACACTTTTGAATAAAAACATGGAACACATACCACTACGCACTCACATGCACACACAGATTCACACAAGGGCCTGGGCTTCTGCTACAGACAACAGATATTGAAATAGTAGTGAACTAATGAGATTGTACCCGTTAAGCTGCATTGTGTGCTTAGTATTATATCATGTTTAAATAGTCAGTTTTGTTGTCATTTTGTCAATTAAAAACCAATGTTGACTGTACAGCTGTATGTGGTTCGCACAAAACAGCTCAGAAAGTTACTTGCCAAAGTTTGTTACCACTTGGCCAATAGAGTCACGAAAATAATACCCATGCCCATCTTTGGTACAAGTCCTGAAAAAGGCGTGGTTACGCATTTGCTGATACACTCTGTTAACTGTAGCAGAACCTCTTGCAGACCGGCCCAACGCTTGACATGCATGCGAGCAAAATGGTTAAATAGATACTGAGCAAGATGTGTAATAACAGTTATAAAATTACAACAATATAAAAGAAAAGGTTGTTGTGTAGCCTGTTTTTGCTAACAATTCAAACGTGTAAAATATGAATATGCTATGAATTGTACAAAGGTGGGAATTGTTAGAGAATGTTACCTTGTTTGCTCAAAGAATCAAGCAAATGCAGCTCAAGTTTTGCGAAATGATGTGTGTGCGACAGGGAACCTCAAATAGGAGTGTAACTTTACAATTTACATTTGGTCTCAAAATATCTGTAGATTACAGTTTTTAACATAGATTACAAGATTTTTCTAAAATGTGGACATGTAACATAATTTATTGTTCACAATGGCATGTTTGTGGCCAGCATAGACCCATATTCATCCACTTAAGCTAGGAAGAAGTACTGGAGAGCTAGCCTTGAGACCTGGTGACCATTCATACTTTTAGAGGACCACAGCATGCTTGTTTGCACATAGCATCTTGACTGAGCCCATTTAGAGTTTGCATGTGAACTGGCACAAATCCAGAGCTAAACCGGAGTGCTATCAGAGCATCGCACAAAGGCTGGGCTCACCTCATGTGAAGGGAGGGGTATTTATTTCTTTCCTTGGTTTGAGAAGGGGATTCTGTTGGGGTGGGTTGTTGGGTTGGGGAGGGATGACCAGTTTTTGTTTATCCGCTCTCCTCGCCGTGATCTCTCTCTCAATCCCCCCTCCGTTGTCTAAAAGGGTGAGAGTTTGAGCGGAGAGGGGTGGAGGTTGTGTCGTAGGCAGCCTTTGTGCCATGGCTGGCTGCCACACCCTCTTATCTCCCGGAAGGCCCTGGGCCCCCCGAAAACCTAGAACAGAGCAAGAGCCCTCACCCCCCACCCGGACTCGCCAGGCACCGCTGCCTTTACTGCCTGCTTCACAGAGACCTGGTACAGATACACGCGCTGCACTGCACCTGCATGCTACCCCAAACACCCCCTACCCCTACACAGCGATAGTGGCGTCTCCCACCTAACCTCTCTTTGGCCAGGTGCATGTTAAACTGCTGGGATGCCCCACATCAAGCCACACTACGGGGAGGTTGTGTCAAACCCCTGTCGTTGTTGGTGTTGTTGTTGCAGTTCTTGTTGCCTTTAGTGTTGTTCCTGGTGGTATCGTCGTCGTTCATGTTGTGGGTGTAACGTCCTTTCTGACCCTCGATGTTGTACACTCTTTCTTGCTGTTTTCTGTCTGTGTCAGTGTTTTCTCCCAGGAGGTAATGTTCTTTTTCCACATCCCTTGTTGTCTTTCTAACACATACTCACCCAGTCAGTGGAGGGACATTCTGTGTCTCCTCTTGTCGCTGTGAAGGATGGCCGCTTTAACCCACCGCAACCCGGCAGCGATAAAATGGCTCGTCCATATGAGAGAATTAGATCCAAATGTTACGGATAGCTTTTTTTTATAAATTGGTCGGAAATGATTACAAGGCTAACTGAGCAACTCAAGTAACGTATACGTGTCAGCCGGGTTGCCGGGGGTCAAGGCGGTTCATGGCCTAAATGGGCAGAATAGTTGCATGTCGATGTTTCTGGCATTGCCCGCACTAATCCCCCTCTCTTCTCTTCTCTCCCGTTTGTTCTTATCGCCAAGAAATGTCAAGAAAAGACGATATGACCCTAACGCCAGTGCCATCTAAAGACTTTGAGAACTGCATCCTTGCCTTGTGTGCCCCTTGGTTCTGTTAGAACCTGCTGGACTGTACCTTCTCCTGCTGCTAGCTCCGCCGCTGAAGGAGTTAGCGTTACTTGAATCAAATGATGAAAGAAAGCAAGGGAAGACGAACGTTTGAACATTTTCTAGCCAAAGTCACGTAGAACTGCTTCTTTAGAGTCGCCTGTGTCCCTTCGACCTCTGACCTTGAGCATCCATGCTGAGCCACTAGCAACCCAAACAAATGACTGAGTGGATGGTTCCGGCTCATCGGGGCATGACTTCCTGTTTACACGCCGTGGTCCCCGGTTCTGATCTCAGCATGAGCAGCTTCAGCCGTGGACCTCGCATGGCAGAGGAAGGGACACCAATGCAAGAATACCGTTTTAGAGAAAAAAAGGACGGTTTCAGAACCCAGGTCCCGTAGGTCACAGTTCCAGTAGGTGGGTGAGCACATCCATGTGTTTTGAGGGGCTGAATGTGCTAGAAGAGGGACCCATATCTTCTTCTACAAACATTTCAAGGCATAAATGAACATTTTGTTTGTTTCTTTTGTTATTTCCGCATGTTATATTGCCGGCATTTTTTGTAGAATTATTTCAACTATTCAATCGAGATGAAAAAGAAAAAAGGATCCAATTGGCCAGCAGCCTATGAAGCTGCATGATAAAATGACCTTTGAACTCCAGAGTCTTATGTATGCCTGATGACGTAAATTCCCCTTAAATAAACTATTATTCTTCCGGCTGGGCCCTGTAGGACTGCCCTGACCTGAATGGCGTTACTGGCCAATCAGAAAGCTGCATGATGTAATTGCACTGGGGGCAGAGCCCACACAGCCTGCCGCGCTTTTTAAGGTATCTGCATGTCAAAGGAAAAACAGTTAACATTTACTTACTATGCAAAGGGGAAACATTGTACAAACCATAAGGTTTGCTAAAGAATTCTCAAATGAGACTAACAATGAATTTGATCTCAAGTTAACAGATTATTATTATTATTAGGCAGTCTTTTATATGCTCGGCCATCTATGTTTGACATTATAGTAAGCTTATGATTACTTCAAATGAATGTTTCTATGAAAATCTCAGCTTCTAAAAATGAAAATGTCATTTGTCATTTCCGTGGGACGGTACAATTCAGGCACTTGTGAAATTAATTGATACTATTCATAGAAAGGGGCTATTGAAGTAGAGGGAGCTCTAATTTTGGGCTGAAATAAGATCAGAGAGAGAAAGAGTGCGTGTTTTTCTAAACCATCATTGACTGACACTATCAGGTTTCTGAACTCATCTTCTTAACCCTGTCCCCTTTGAAAACCATCTCATGTTCCCATGGAAACATTGCCAAAAAATAATATAATAAAGAACTTTACAAAAACTGAAAAATGGAAGTCTTATTTTCTTTATATGTAATGAAGAATTCCTGAGAATTTATTTGTGAGCACATGACAAATTGGCAAAAATGTACATGAATACATCTAAATATCTACCATAGGCAGTTCAGAACATGCTATGATGTTAAACAATGTAAAATCTGATACATTTTGGAAAAAAAGAATTGCATGATTTTTTTAAGATTGCATTATATTATCATGATTTGGTCAAACACCAATAGTCTGCTGTAAGCATTTACAATTTTTGTGAACGTCATTTTTTTACTTTTATTTGCAGTAATATTTCGACAAAGAGAGATTACAAATTAAAGTACAGTTACAAACAGATATACATTTATTTAACATATAAATGTTGTTTTGACTGCTTTATTGTTTTTAGATTTAGACATTACATCTATGCACATTTTAATCTCTTTTTCAAGTGTTTTAAACAAAAGCGTGCCATTCATAAATCTGCACTTGTAACTATATAGAATTTAGATAGAAATAATATGTATATTAAAACCAACATCCTTTAAATAATGTTCGTTAACATGAAATCCTAAAATGATATGCTTATAAGATAAATAAAATGTTTTCAACATGAATTTTACATTTTAATGGTTGCCCAATGTGTGGGAATTTGGGATTTTGCAATGTCATTGGTTGCCTTTATGCCAAGCTATCAGAAACTGAGGCGACTAGATGAGAAACAGAGTCTCTGATTCCCTCTGCTGCCATCATCAGCATCTCTTTCTCCATACAGACAGATCCTGATGCAGAAAAAAAGCAATCATTGAGAAAACAATCATTCTTATTAGAAAAATATTTACTGCATAGATATAGGGACAAACATACAAAACGTGTATATTATGCAAACATGATGCAAAATGTAAATAATTCAAAAAATATTAAACGATGAATACATACAAATATAGTAATAAAAAGACCTGTGGGTGTGCACAAAGAGAGCTCATTTCTCAGTCGCTGTACAAGCTCACAGAGTTCCTCTTCTGTGTCTGAGTCATCTGAGACAGAATGTTCTTTCAGTGCAAAAACATAGATGCCTGGCTGATGTACAGAAAGATTCTGTCGTTCATGCAATAACTCCTCCTCTTCCTCCTCTTGCCCCTCCCTCTCAACCTCCTCAGTAACCGTATGGAGTTCTTGCATGAAGACGCTGTCTGTGTCATCTAGGTTCGTGCAGATGTCTTCTGATACCTCATAAACAGTCCCCTGCTTCACTTCTTTACTTCCCAGATCTATTACATGTTCCCGATAGCCATTTCTCTCGTCCACAAGCTCTTCCTTTTCACTGGAGATGTCACGGGGTGGGGTCCATTCATTCTCACTGATGTGGTCATCATTGTGTTGAGGAAGGTTTACATGAGAATCCAAATTAATTGTGAGATCGTTTCGGTCCCTCAGACTCAAAACCTGACATGACTAACACAAATCAAGAACTGTCTTATAGGGTCATTATATAACTGGGGGTACATTCCATGTCAGTGGGGCATATTTTTCATATACAGTATAGTCATCAAATAGAATGAAATGATATTTCGCCCAATCACACCACTACATGTGGAAAAAGCCATAGCCTATCTTATGTTACAAATTTTGTAAACTTGCTCATTGTATTCTGCATTTAAGCATGAAAAAAAAAAATAGTATAATTGTTTTTATTCAATAATATAAGATAATCAAGACATTGGGCATGTTCTATAAAAATACGTTTTTACTGTGACATAAGGCTAAAAATGTTTTTAAAACGTCATCTGATAAAATAAAGTATATGTATATTTATGCATCAAAAATGTCTACCAAGTAACTGTCAATTGTGTTACCCAGTAAAGGTAAAATTATAACATAAAGGTAAAAAATATCCAGAACCAAAAGACCCTAAAATGGATAACAGTATATTCAAAATCATCCTTCATTCTACTACGTCCAAAAACAGCAAGTAATAGTATGTCATTATAAATCATTCCATCTTACATGTCTGACTCCGTCTAGTTCATCCTCCAGATGTTGGTTATGTTGGCTCAGCGCCTCCATCATGGTCTTCAACTCGGTGCATTTGTCCTCCAGTGAATCATGCTCTGACTGCGCCGCAACTCTCCATACCTGAAACTCTTTCTCCAGGAGCCTGCTCATCACATGATCCCAACAAATACAGACACAAGAGTATAAGAAATGGTCGAAAAAAATGAAATGACATTTAAATGAACTCAGACTTGCATGACTTTCTGCCTAAGGACGACTCACCACTTGTCTCTCTGCATCTCTCTCATGGCTTTCTGGGTAACACTGAGGTCTTTTTGGAGAATAGCCGTTTCTTTCTATAACACAAATCATATCGACGTTGTTAAACTCTAAAAAGAATAGCATGTAGTGTACTCTGAGATGATGGAGGTAGGATACCTGAACTGTCTCTGTGTCCTCAGTCTGCAGACTTTTAGACTCGACTGTAAGCACAACAGGGGCAGCAGTCACACCTGATTCAGATCCACCTAGTGTGTCTGGAGCTTCTACTGGCTGCTGAACTGGAGAAGGTGCACTGAAGAGATGCAGTGATGCGTGTAATTATCGTATGTTTAATATTTCCTGCACACAGACGAATATACAAATGCAAAATCTGTACATGTATTGCAGCTCAGCGCTGGAACCTGCTCTCAGAGCTCTCTGTGTCCTCTCTGCATCTCTCCGGGTGTGATGTCGAGGAAGTAAAGCGCGTCGAGCACTGCAGGCCAGTGATGTCACTGACTCTTTCCATGACGGCTGAACAAAACACAACACACATTCTACATTGCGGTTAAAAGAATATATTAATACAACTATTCAATAGTTCACCCAAAATAGGAAATATCTGCCTTCCTTTACGCTCTTTTAAACCATGATGTTTTTGTTCATATAGTCAAATCATCAGGGCAACCAAAACAACATTGCTTTTCAATGTGTGAAGAACAACACAGATATTTTGAATGTTTTATTTATTGTTTAGCAAATGAATGATACGAATGATTTTGGAACTACGTGCTTCTACTACTTTAGGAGAATATGTTTTTACATGTACTTAAAATGTAATGTGCTTTTTAGAGAGCAAACCTGTGTGCAGTATTCCAGTACGGGATGGGAGGGTTTGTGCTTCTTGCTGCCTCTCTCGGTTAAAAAGCAGCTTTGGCAGAGATGTGTGTTCAGACACTTCAGACAGCGATACCTGAGGAGAGGTCATACCAGGTAAGACTTCATTCACTTGAATTGAGAATTGATGTCTGAATTTGGATCGGAGTACAATTAACATGGAATTAAATTTATACAACTGTCATTTTTAAAAATAAATTCCGTTAGTCAGTATAACTTTACCACCAACATTTTTTCCAATAACATAATAAACAAGTCACCATAAAATGAAAAATGAACCATTATGTTTTATGGAATAATGCTGTGTTTGTTATAAATGAGCTATTCTTGCAGGCCATTCTGTTTCATTATTTATGTGCCTGCATATTTAGAGACTACTTCAGTTTTGCATGTATTTTGACTATTCCAGTCCACTCCAGTGTCTGTTGAATTTCAACAGAAACAAATTTTAGGAGTGGCATATTAAAGGGATACTTCACCCAAAACTGAAAATTCTGTTATCATTGAGTCACCTTCGAGTTGTTCCAAATCTGTGTACATGTATTTGTTCTGATGAACACAGAGAAATTTGGAAGAATGCTTGTAACCAGACAGATTTTTCCCCCCATTGACTACAATAGTAGGAAAAAATACAGTAGTAGTCAAAAGTGCCCCAGAACTGTTTGCTGTCCTACATTCTTCAAAATGTCTTCTTTGGTGTTCAACAGAACAAAAAAATTATGTATTTTTTCCTAATAATGTAACAAATACTTTTAAACAGATTTGAAACAACTCGAAGGTGAGTCAATGATGACAGAATTTTTAATTTTTTGGTGAAGTATCCCTTTAATATCAGGCTTATTCCATCATACAGTATATTTATATAAAACATTAGTATTGTGTTGTTTAAACATGAAAATGAACTTGTTTTGTTTGCAATAATCAAGATCTGAAACATTACAAAAGTTTGTCCTGTTCGGATTTTCAACAAATGCAAATGAAAAACAATATTGTGATTTGGGATTCGGTACAAATGTTGTCACTGTTTCACAGAATAAAACTAAAAATGATTTTACTTAAATGTGTACCTATACACAGTAAATTCAGATACACTGAAAATAATTTTAAAGTGATTTTTTACTTTTTTCTGGGCTGTATCAGCAACATTCGGAAGAAAACACCATCGCAACTTCCATTTCATGCCGACGTTCCTCAAAGTTCAAATGCCTGTGCACTGATCATTTGTAGCAATATGTATTTGGATATAGCTATAAAAAATACTCCTTGTGGTTTTGATTGTAAAAAGGAAAACCTCTCCCACATACCTGAGGCCAGTGATGGGAAATGCTTTACATGTGTGACAGCGAACTCTATGATGTACAGTCTCACTCACTGAGAGTCTGTAAAGAGTGGAGAGCCACAACAACAGACGAGGTTCTGACTTTAGCCAGCTGAGAAAATGTCCTTCGGTCACACTTACATCGATTACCTTAGAGAAAAATAACTAAAAGTCAATTTTGAGGATGTTTACATGGGAATAAACAAGGGTGATGTAGCCTAGTGGTTTTAAAAGAACGCTTCGAGGAGTTGGAGGAGAAATGAATGCTTCAGTAATACGTGTACTGAAAGTGTATTAAAATATCAGCAAAATGACTAATATTAATGCGATGTTTATTGAAAATACCGTACCCCATTGAAACAGGAGGCCACTGCAGTATCAACATGACCAAAAACATGGTTCTCTTGAACCGCTGCTGGAACCTTAACACACAAATGTTAGTTAGAAATCGGCTGAAATATTTGTTAGGGACTCATTTGTCTTTTTCACCTGACTGAGGTCATCCAGCAAAACTCTGAGTCCAGTTCGACTGATAGTGCCACAGTCACTATCCTGATTCCCAATGTACTGGAACAAGTCTATGAAGACACAACCCATAAATAAAACATTACAGTCCCTATCAAATCTCTTGTATGTATACAAAAAAGCTCAAGGTTTGCATTGTAGAAGAGAGAAATTGTCAATTTGAAAAACGTAAATCTACTAAAAGTTCATTTGAGCATATTGACAGATACTACAGCTTATAAAGCTTGACAATGGTGGATATAACCTCACAAAAACAGTGTGTGTATGTGTGTAATAAACATCATTGTGTATGTAAACATGGTACAGACCTCTATGTTTAGCTGTAAGAGTGTCTCCAGAAAGAGCGATCAATGCCGCCTCCGCTGACCGGAGCAGGATAACACCAGTCTGCTCTCTAACAGAAAAACCTAAAGTTACACACAAACACACAAATGCAAAGACGTCATGTTTAATCGGTTGTCATCACCACTCACCTGTCAAACAGCTTAAAGAGGAGTCTGGTGGTTTGATCTGTGGCTTCACGTACGGCTTGACCAGACAGTTCCTCTGAAATGTTCTGAAATAACTGTTGAAGACTCCGTTGTACATCCTCCTGAGAAAGTCTAACCATTGGATCTCCAGATCTGTTTAGAGTATTTAAAACTGGACGCAGATGCTGCAGTGTCACCAGGTGCACTGACACGCATTAAGATGATAAGAAACAGACAAGATAAATGTTATCATTTTATAATGTCCTAATAACAGCTAAAGAAGAGAACTTGCAGGAAACATGTATTTTGACACTCACTTTGACACAGTTTTTGTAATGAGCGGAGCTTCAGTGCAGCGCGATACACTGCAGGACGAACCTCATTCAGACCTTCTATGGAAGAAATAGATAAACTGATATATAAAACCATAAATAAATAAACAAACAGAAGGTTAATTGTAAGTGCATTACAAACAGGATAAAAAGTGTGCTCTGAAAATATGAAAAAATACACTGACCTGCATTTGATAAACAGCACATGCACAAAATGCAGACAACAAAAATTCAATGAGAAGATAAAGAATGTCGTCATAATCAAACAAAAAACAACACAACACCAGTTTGTTAATGCATCAGTGCTGAAAGAATTCCATCAGGGGATCAATATGAACATTCACATAGACTTACCAATGTAATGCAGCTCCATAACAGTCAAGATCCTGAAACAGGTTATCATCCTTTTTAATATAACGTATTTGTCAGGCCAACATCAACAACATCTGCCTTTCTTACATATTACGTTACATTAATTATTATAATGCAATTGATTATTGTCACATTTACAAAAATAACAAATGTGCTGCTTACCTAAACCTTATGGCAAAGAACTCCTTTTTTTGCGTCTTGTTACCAGCACCTGTTAAACAGGACTTATATTCTAAACTTGCATACACAAGCTGACACATTAACCTGGTTTGTATTACTTATTGTAAATAATGTATGAGCACAGAGGTTTTATTTCACGCAGTCCATGTCAACACTGTAGGCTAATATTAGGCTACTGACTCTTTGTATAGGCCTTACAGTACAGTATATTCACAAATAAATATGACATAAGACAACAAACTGTTACAGAACATCAGTTTAGTGCTGGATAGAACAGCTAAAAAGATCTTGATCCAAAACACCCCATATTAGAAACACATATTAGAAACTCTTCTGAATTTCATCATTACAGAAGAATAACAAGTATTTTTAGTTTTCATTTCTATTGTCTTATTGGCTGATTTATCTTAATTCTTTAGTCCAAGTTTTATACTTAAAAATGTTATTCAACAACTAATCTTAACCTTATCTAAACCATATCAGATATGAGATGGCTGATCTTTTGAAATTTGTTAGCTCCTCTTTACATTTACACTCATGTAACTTTAATGCACTGAAGATGTCAACAGATTTAGTCCTGATATGCAAATGTACAGTAAGAGACAAGACAGGTGGTATGAACCGCTGATCATAGGCTCTGTCTGTGTTATAAACTGCCATGATCCTAAACATGCAATGTAAAAAATGTACTGTAGAATTTACAGGAATTACCTGGCAAAAAATGGCCAATAAAGTCCTGTAGAATTGTTGTTAATTGTTGTAAAACAGTTTGCAGTATTTTACTGTAAAGCAATTTACAGTTAATTGTTGTTTGTTAAGTACAGTATCTTGTTTTTTACAGAAATATAGAATCAAACCTGTATTACCTGTTAGAACAGATAGAACATAACATAAAAACCTGTATGTCTAATAAAACAAGTGTCTATTTATAGAGATTTCCTGTGTACATCAACGTTTTTATACATATGTGAACTTACATGCATAAACACTCAAAGTCCGTTCGTTTTCTAAAAGAGTACACACACAAGAGTTGACGGTTGTTCATTTTCTCTGAGACCTTTCTGCTTTTTTACGCCAACCTTGTTGTAGCTGACTTGGTGCCAGTGGATGGGTTGATTCCAACAAATCATCTGCACAAAGATACAGTCACAAACACAAGCAGCATTAGAATAGTTGACAGAATTGAATTAAACAAAAATAAATAAAGCTGCAATCTGTACCTTTTACCTCTCTATCACATCTCATTTATAAAACGGTTATTCCATTTGTGTAGCAAGTTATACTTAGGCTATGTAATGCAGTCAGCAGTTATAAATCTGGGTATTTAATAACGGCTAGAACCAATCAGAATCAAGGACCAGAACTGACTGTTTTACTATAAGTAATTAACAACAGATTTCAGAACATAGTACATTACCTTTGATAGATCCAACCATGGGATATGGCTTGCAGATCTTATAGATCTAAATTTGAGTCCAGTTTCACTAGATCTCTGTCCGTCAGGAACTTATTAAACCTGAAAATATCAACTCTGTTGTGAGTCAATCCTTTAACCCAACCACCAGGGAGATATAGAGCTGAAGGGAAGAACAGCAGGCAGGAGACGAAGTGATGTTAAATAAACTGACAAATGATTTATTGAATAATCTCAGTTGTGCGTTAATTCTCAGTCAAGCTCTGTCAAACTTCGTCTGACTAGAAACAGATTCAATAGGTGTCTTTAACATGCACGATAACAGTATCAAAACAATGTCTCTTGACGTTATTATGAACCTTGAGACAGAGACCACTGGATACTCATATCAGCATAAGAGACAATACAACTCCCAACGAGGTTAAACAACAGGAAAGTAAGGAACAAATAATACAGATAGAAGTGAATAATAAAATAAATGAATGAATACATATGATAGATGAATATTGTAATAAATGAGATTAATGAAATAGAATAATAAAATGAAATAAAATAAAATAAAACAACAAACAAGTGTATGTTTCTATCCAGATCTATCACCTTAGACAATAAGTTTGGGAGAGTCTGGAGGCATCAAACTTTTTTATATATCACCTCCTGTTGCAGACACCTGTGATACTTTCAATTTATTTACATTTATGAGATCCATTTGAATAATTAAGCACTGTAAATTACTTACGTCAGGTTTCTGTGTAAAAGAATAACATTGTGGACTAGGACCTTAACACTTTACTACATGATGTTGCCCTGTCTTAGCCACAAACCAAAAAGTAATCGACATCTGATTATCTGGGCTACTGCATGCCCTTAGGCTCCAGACTAACGTTTTACTAGAGGCACTGACTGACAGAAAATTTGGTGGGATATCAGCCTGCAATGCAAATATTCACATTTTCTCTAGAATAACTGTCCTACTGACAAATAAATAGATAATATGAATAAACTTGTGAATGTGTCGTGTTTAAACTGTGCGTTGCTGCTTTAGATTGCATTTTAGGAAACAGAATATTGAATTACTGACAGTGATTGTTTTGCAGCGCGGAACGTGAGTAGTTTCACTTTGGCAACTTAATATCTGGTAATATCCGCAGCAATGAGGGGTGATCGGTATGTGCAGAGCTGGAAAAAGTAATAAACACACATTTCAACGAAAGTGGACTTATAGAATAAAAATGTTTAGTCTCCAATTAATATTATATCAATAGTAATAAATATAAATAATTAAAAGCTTGCAGAAATGTTTCTAAATAACATTTAGCCTTTTATAATAATAATATGATTTTAAAATGTGTGTTCACATAGCAAGGGCCAAAAAAACTAACTTTGGACTATTCTTATAACATTAAAATGATCAGACACTAAAAATCCCTATTTCATGCAGAATTTTTGGGGTTCCTCTAGATACTGTCTTGTACAAGAGAGATTCTCCAGGAACCACTTACAAGTAAACAGATCTTACAAGAACCATTTTTTTGAATTTGAGTTCCTTCAATAACCCGCAGAGCACTTTGAGGTCCCAGTGCAGTGAAAAGGTGACTCCAGAACTTCAGAACTGAATATGGGGTTATTCAAGGAATCTTCCTGGAAGAACCACAAAGACTATAGAATAGTTCCACCAATAACCCTATTATGAGAAAAGGAGCTTTGAAGCACTTAAAATACAGTTTAAGGTTCTTTGAGTTCACAACAGGATATTTGAGGCACCTTTAGATACTCAGTGTAGTATCCTTTTTTGCACTGTAAAAAAAGTCTGTAAAAATAATGCTATTTTAAATCATATAAACCTTCTGGACTCAATTCGGACTTAGATGTTAAGGTCTTGCACTTAAGTCCAACTCGGCCCCCTTTTGGACTTGGACTCGGACTAACAATTACATTTAGTCATTTAGCAAACGCTTTTATCCAAAGCGACTTACAAATGAGGTAAACAATGGAAGTAATTGGAACAACATAAGGACAACAAAACGCATAAGTGAGATAGAACTTGTCTCGTTTAGCCCCACAGTATACAAAGCAAAGGTTTTTTTTTTATAAGAAAGAGTAGAAAAGAGATAGAAGTCAGAACTGATCGGTCAGGTTTTGAAGGAAGAGATGAGTTTTCAGCCGACTTACCTTATAAGGACTTGGACTCAGACTCTAGAAAATTAGACTTGGACCCAACACTATAATGAAGCTGGCCTTTCCTGCAGAACGTGCATTAGGAAAAACGTATTACCCCGCGGGAGTACAGGAATCTTAAAGATGTCGGTAACAGAGAGAAGAAGACCATTGACCTTTTGGACAGACTCATGAGCAAGGGAGAGAAAACCTGCTGCAAGTTCGTACAGATTTTAAGATGGGGCAATATATTTGAGACTTTTCAGGACAGGTAACATCAGAGGTAACTTACATATTCTAAAGATTCAAAAGGCAGGTAAAAAATAAAGTATGTTTCATAACTGTAAGCTATTGCTAATGTATTTTACATGTAATGTATGTTGTATTTCAGATCGTGCAATACACCATAACACACATTCCATGTGGCACCTGCGTAATCTTCAACAATGTACATTTTGCAACCATGAAAGAAAGGAGTGGATCAGATGAAGACCAATGTTTGTTTTCATTAAAATATTTGTATTTATACATTGCTATTTGGGTGTTTACTTTAAGAAACATTAAAAAAATTATACAACCGAGTTTTCGATTCCTAAAAATAATAAAAAAGCATTTTTCTTATATGATTGATGTTTTCGTTAGTTCTGTTTTTAGTGAATCAGAAAAAAACGTACGTTTCCTTTCATCATAAATGCCAACTTCACATTTTTTAATATTCTGTAAAAGTAAACAAAAATGTTTTTAATGGGGACCAAAGCTGTTAGCATGAAAACAATCATGAGCCATGTAGTATCTTTGAATTTTATTCTTAAACATTTTAATATTTACTTTTAAAAATGTTGCTTGAGATAATGTTTTTCTAAATGTCTTTAACAAATTACACAAATGTTCTATGCATTTACTGTATCTACTAAAAAAAGTCTTCCAACTGCACTGTACTATTAGATTATTGTAGTTTTACGACTCCGATAAACAACATTCAACTAACACAAACATTGTGTAAGACCATCAAAAACTGTCATAAGTCTTTAGGAGCCACAACACTTCCACAGGCAAAAACTGAATCTTAAACACCCAGTGGCAAAATATGATATGTCAGTATCATTCAAGAGCTTAATCTGAACTTTGGTACAATGACAATTTTCTTTTGTCCATTCCTGATTTAAAAAATGCAAAGTTTATAAGTGACAGTATAATCATAGACACCCCTCATACTGTATTAAAAATGATAAGCATTGACACTTTACATTATTATACAAATATTTATATCCTTAAACCGTTCTTTAACTGCACCCATTTGCTCTGATAAATCTGCATTTTATTTACATTGGATGCACGCACCTGGCCCGAAGTTGAATTCCGGTCTGTGTCTGGCTTGTGGCTAATAATACAACCATTTTTTATTTTGTTTCATTTATTATCATATTAACATTAATTACTATCAATATTTCTTTGTACAATAATTTTATTAAATAAACTATTTGATTCATTGTTTTGCATATATTTTTTTCATAAACAATTTGTTGAATAGGTCATGTAACTTTGTTACATTTAAGTTTAGCCAAGTAATGGTTCTTCTACTGGTAAGCCAAAATAATACTGGCTACACATCCTTTTAACTTGCTAGCTAATGTTATTATTTCTTTAGCTTATTATCAGAAATAATCTGCAGGGACTTTCTTTGAGGATGTGTACCGGAAGATAAGTTTGGGCCACCAAGCGTGCATGTGCAGTAACGTTTGTTGATGTTGTTGCTTAAACTGTCTATTCTCTAAAAAACACTATTAAAGGTCATTACAAATAAAAACAGTTATCAAAGTTTTCATCTTACTTGGTGATCATTCTCTTACAGTGTAATCATTAAAAAGCAACTTGCCCCAAAATGGAGATATTCTATTAAATAAGCAAGTTATTTTCAAGTAAAATGAACCATATTAAGATATACCCCTCCACTATAATAAACAAAAGAGAGAGTCAAAATAACTCATGGCAAATAATAAACAAATATGGCAAATAATAAACACAAACCGCTACTGCTTCAAAAACTTCATGCTGCAGCCAATCAGGTGAGTCACTTCATGGGAAGGACCAGTTTTTTAGTTAGAGTGTAGCGAACTTCAGGCATCTGCTTGCAGCCTTTAAGGACTTTGGAGCTTACTTCGCGATTCACATAGGTCATAATCGAGAGAATGTCCTCTTTCCTGCCGGAAGAAAAAGTTAAGTAAGTTAGATTAGTTATATAATATAATAATAGCAGATCTAAATGTCCTTAACTCTAACAAATCAGACTTAACATGCAGCAAATGTTCTACCTTTCGAAAATAAAAAAATACATCTCACCGTGTCCTGCCACTTTCAAGCTGCTTACAGAGTTCCTGGATAAAGATAGACCCATCTTGTATGTGACGGAAAGAACTGTAGTACTCCACTGTTGCCATACCGATCAGAAAATCAGCTTCTATAGGGATGCTCTGGTAGGTAGCAGTTTGATCATCTTCCTCATCTGTGCCTTCTTCTGTACCATCCTTCTGTCCATCTGCCATCCACACGGCCTCCTGGCCTACATTACCTTGGCAGGCCTGAATGAAGAAAAGCTTGGCTTGCCAGCCAGCGTGCGGCATTTAACAAACGGTAGCACGAGGTCACGGATTGCAACCTGTTTTCCATCTACACCAAACACTGCGCCTTTCTCTCCATGGGAGAGGATGCAGCATACGAAAGCGTCCATGTGTGCGTGATCCTTATCTGCAAACTGTTTTATCAAACGTTGCATATCTGAGGCTTTCAAATCGTCCAGCACCTCAACCTCAAAATGCATTTTCTCAAACACTTTGATAAGTTCACCTAGAAACAAGCGAACAACAGTATACTGCAACAAAACAGCCACATATTTGAATGAATTTCGATGCTGTCCTTCTGAAACCACGCATGTCCAAATTCACTGATTTTCAAGAACTGGAAGAAAACACTGTACTATTTAAATGATTATTTACTGTGTTGTCAAAGTTGACAAGCACTTTTTAATACTTTTCATTTGCTAGATATTTGCAAAACTCAGTGGCAAACATGAACGGTGACTAATAATAATGATTTGTGGCAACAACAAAAAAACATGAAATATGGAAATACAAGGTTTCAGAAGTTACAACGTCTTATAAAATTACCTTTATCTTTGTCTGTCCCCCACCGCTTTCCAAATGATGTATTTGTCTCAAAATTAAAGTTGTTAATGATCAAACAATGTCCATGAGGCTGATTTGACATAGAATATAGCTCCTGCTTTGCTACGGTGAAAAAAGTCCAATATTACATTAAGAGCTTAGTACACAGACATATCTGTGTGCTATTCTAAACGTACTTATGATGATGGTACAGTACATTAAATAATAATCAAGTCTTTTCGGCTTGACATTACTTACCTAAACCTGAACGCTTCTTTTTAGGATAATGTTGAGGAATGTTGCCAATTGCTTGCAAGGGTCTCCTCTTTCCTTTAGGGTCATTAGGATTCTGTTGCATAGGTCTGGGAAGTTTTTTTTTGGCTCCCTGCATAACAAAAAGCAAACTTTGACTCTTGTTTGTTTTTAATAAAATTATTTTAATAAAATGACACCAAAGAACATGAAGTAAGCCAAATGCAGATATTTTTTCTTCAGTTACATACCTGTGAACCCGTTTGCTCCATCTGAGGACAGTTTAGTCAATGAAAGGGAAAGAAACAAACACAATTAAACTGATGTTTACATTGTAAACATAAAGAAGACCAGAGATATGGTAATTTATTTTTAGATCTAGTCCCTCGTCTCCTCAACCAACTAGAGAGTAAAAGGTCAAATGGTTGAATGGGCTAGTAGTTCCAAGTACCTTGGGCTTACCATTGATAACAAATTGCGTTTTGATACTCATGCTGAGGCATAATGCAAAAAAGGCCAGCAACTGTTACACTGTCTTCGGAGGCTCTCTACTTTTAATATTAGTAGGACTCTTATGACTATGTATTATACATATTATATTGAATCTGTTCTTTGATTTTCTATCTGCTGTTGGTACGGTAATGTAAATGTTAAGCATTGAAACTCATTGAATGGCATTGTCAACCGAGGCCAAGCCTAAACTTAAAAGCAACCGGAATAGAAACTCCTTTATTCCTACAATTTGTGAGATGTTAGAATGTTTTTCCTGTTTTATTTGTTTGTGTGTTTTTAGTATGGTTACAAACTCTATGCTGCGTCAATAATCGACCTTTGGGATTCTAATACACTTTTAACCTTGAAAGATCCGCTTTAAACAAGTACACAAAGCACGAGGGAAACGTTGAACTGGCTTTATCTGTTTACAATTTACCTGATTCGTTAAATGTGCTTCATCATTTCTTTTATACTGGAAATATAACTAGTGATGTTTGTATGTGACGTTTGACACCGAGGCTTCGAAGCTTGTATAAAAATAACGAAGCATCTCACAGCGAAGCACTGTACCGGAGCTTGATTCGGATTGCCATAACCACGTGATCAGGACGTCCGAAGCTTCGTTTAAGACACAATCACGTGACTGCTTCGTATTCTGATTCACCAGTTTCACGAACCCCCGGCTCGCGCAGGTTTCGATAATCTTTTTCGCTTCAGTAAATTAGCGAATTGGGACTAAAACTTACACAGGGGAAAGAATATGCCAAAGGCTGCAAAAGTAGGAAATAATAAAGAAATAGCCTCGCACTGTTGAACACGTCCTGTTCCTTAATAGAAATCTTAAGATGTTTCTAAGTCCCCAGTTCACAATCACGTCACAGTTATACAATCATTTTATTTTATTTTATTTTGTCATGTATGTCTACATAAGCCTCGCTTAAGAACTAACAAGATCAAGACAAATGCTTCTGTAAATAACTGTATGTGCTTATCGAAGTACATTCATAAAGATGTTGTTTTGTTCCTTTTATTGATATTTCTAAATGTAGTCTTATCAGTTATTCAAACAGTATGTAAAGCCTAGGCCTAAGTGCTAACAATAACACATCACGTATGTCAATGACTCACGCATGTTTGCAGCTCAAGAAGGAAGTTGTGCGCTTTTCATTTCGCGCGCTTTTGTGCACAGACAAAAACGTGCATAAATATTGCACTTACCGGAGTTATAAAATAGATCTGGATTGAAGAATAATGCAGAGAACACTGATGTTTAGAAGGAAATCAAGAGTATTAGTAATTGTGCCCTGATTGAGACCACCACGGTGTTGGAGAGGCTCACGGTGCAGAATAAACCGAAAGTAAGTGCAGACTCTGCATAAACTTGGACACACCTACATTTAAAGGGATAGTTCGACTGAAAAGCATGTCATCATGACCCCATGTCCTTCAAAACATATGATTCTGGAAACAAAAAAGATAAATGTCTAAATAATGTCTTTTTTGTCCGTGCAATTAAAATCAACATTTTTTTACTAGCCACTGATTTTTGTAAACTTAACTTGTCCTAAAGAACCAATACGATCTCCAAGATGCAATAAAATTCTCTGCTACTAGGCTTTAGTTGCTTTTCCCTCCTTCTTCATCTTCAAAATAGTGACATGTTTATTTCATGAAAATAATAATGAGCGTTTATACTAATGAAAAGGATTTCTGCATGCTGGTTCGACTTGGGGGCAGTATTCTGGATGGGTAGATACAGGATCATAGTTCATTACATGCAAAATTTTAGCATTTTCTGTAATTAAATTGACAGATCGATATTTAATAGATAATACAAATAAAAAGTATGTACTTTTTAATTATTTTAATTGTTAGATATTTTCCAAGGGGCCCAAAATCCCCCTAGACCCAGCCCTGGTAAAACTCTCAGGAAAACTATAATCTCTATATTTTTCTTCTGTTCTTTAGGGTTGATCTTGAACCGCGATCAAAACAGGAATCATTCAAGCAAAGCATTCGTCAAAGCGTTTTCTTATTGATACTTTACAAGAAGATCACAACCTCATCTTGCAACTTGTGCAACACGATGAACTCATCACTGACCTTGAGAACCGTCTGATCAGCAAAGAAAAGGGCGAGAGGATGTGGTCATCGCCTTACTTGATAAACTTGTGGGCAAGGGGGAGGAAAACCTGCAAACAATTCATAAAGCTTTTGGAACAAGATGAGGTATTGGAGACTTTTCCAAATTTGAAGGATCAAATTCGATAAATTTATCCAAGCTCTTCACCTTATGATTTGATTCATCTCTTTACTTAGTTGTCTGCTTGGATGTTTTGGAATGATTTATATGTTCTTGCTTTTCAGACAACCCAGAGATAACTCAAAGCTGCATTTACAAAATATATTTTCCCCTCCCTTTTGTAAGCTGTTTATTTAACATGTATATAGGCCTACACAGACAGACAAATATACTTTTATACGTGAATGACACTGGTCTTCTCTATGACAGTTAAACAGTATAAAAAAATATACAAACAGTTTACAAACCAAGATTCTTTTGTTGATTTTTGATGTTTACTCATTTAGCTCAGCATTGATCTTCAAAGGAAGCTTCACAGGATTTATAGGGAGTTGAGCAGCTTTAATGTGGATCAGCTGAAGTTTCTCTCTAAGGATCTGGTTTGCAAAGAGCATTTGGAGACAGTGAGTGATGCAAAATACTTGTTCTTTCGACTCGATGTCCTTACTTGCTTGTCATCATTGACACATCAAGGGAGCAGGTGGAGAGGCGTCTGCAGGCCTGTAGAGACCCTACTAAAGGTGTCTCAGCTTACAGGTGTGAAAAGTCTTAACCGTAACTAGGTTGTGATTTCTCAGTGATGAAGATTCTGAATGTACAGTTTAAATTCTCTATTGAGTTCCATTAGAGAATTATTGACAGGTTGCAGAACAGTCAAATTGTTATTAAAACAAATGTTTACACTTCTAGTGTTAAAATGTACACAAATAGATAGTTTAAAGGTTATAACAGTTTTGGATAAAGATCCATTTGAGGTTCCCTAAAGGTTTTTAAAAGAAAACATTTTTATGACTTTTTATAGTCTGTAGAACCTTTCTCACTACAAACAAAGAGACGTTAAAGATTCATTATTTAAAAAAACGTTGCCAATAGCCGTGATATTAAAAACCATTATTATCAATATTATGTATGTTAATACTACACATATGATAAGCATTTGGTCACAAATTCTCTGTCTTTCATTGCTTGTAATTTCAGTATGTTTATGAGTATGTTTACTATGTTTTCTAAACAAAATTATTTATTTTATTATTTTCCACCCAAACCAGGAATTATCATATACATTAGAGGTGTTAAGTTACATTAAAACATCAGGTGAGGTGAGGTGGGAAATATACTAAATCTGGTTCCTATTTTTCTGAATATGTGCATTGTTTGTCCCTAGATATGCTCTATGGATTGTATTTAAGCATTACAGAACAAAACCGTTATCAAATGAGGTTACAATGGTCAAAGTGTTTAAAAACACAGCTGGGACCATATCCTGTGTGGTTACAAGCATTCTTCCAAATATTTTTCTCTGTGTTCATCAGAACAAATACATTTTTAAACAGATGTGGAACAACTCGAAGGTGAGTCAATGATGACAGAATTTACATTTTTGGGTGAAGTATCCCTTTAGATAAAAATCAGGCTTATTCCATCATATAGTATATTCATATAAAACATTAGTATTGTGTTGTTTAAACATGAATATGAACTTGTTTTCTTTGCATTAATCCAGATCTGAAAATTTACAACAGTTTGTCCTGTTCGAATTTTCTACAAATGCAAATAAATTTTTTGATTTGGGATTCGGTACAAATGTTGTTGCATGGTTCACAGAATAAAACGAAAATGATTTTCCCGAAATTTGTACCTATACACAGTAAATTCAGATATACTGAAAATAATTTTAAAGTGATTTTTTACTTTTTTCTGTGGCTGTATACGTCACCATTTGGAAGAAAACACCATCACAACTTCCATTTGGAGGGTACAATAAAATGATCTTGATCCAAAACATCCCAAAAACTAAAACACATATTAGAAACTCTTCTGAATTTCAACATTGCAGAAGTATTTTTAGATTTCATTTCTATTTTGAGCTCTTATTGGCTGATATTTCTTCATTATTTAGTCCAAGTTTTATACATTTAAATTTATGCATTTGGCAGACACTTTCATCCAAAGCGACTTACATTGCATTATCCTATACAATTGTTTCTAAGAAATATGCAATTCCCTGGGCTCGAACCCATGACCTTGGCGTCGTTAGCGCCATGGCTCCTTTTTCATTTAACACTCGTTTAACTTTAAGGCACTGAAGATGTCAACAGATTTAGTCCTGATATACAAGTGTACAGTAAGAGCATCTCTATATTTGTCAGAGGGAATTCTAGAGATGTGACAGGTGCTATGAACTAGGGTTGCACGGTGTACCGGTGCTACGGTATCATCGCGATCCTAAAGCTTCAAAATACCCGCGATGCCTTTCTATATTTTAAACGGTAGTATCGTAGTACCGTAGTTAATGTTGCATATGCGCATCAATATTCATTTGAACACGTAAATCTGCCTTTTTGTGGCGTGTATCTCCAAAATGAATGTGTGTTTTGAATGACTCGGACAAGGTAATGATTGGTTAAATGATTCACTAACTCATTGGAAAATAAACGCCACCTACTGGCCGTCTTAGTTCTGCATTTAAAGTAAGCCTAATATTTCCCTTTATAAAGACTGCTGTATCAATGAAATTTGACATTTGAATTAGTTCCCACGTGAAAAATGATCTAGTATATTTAAGTATTTACACTAGCGTTTTTGAGTCTTACTATAGTAAATATTTAAGTATACTACAGTGTTTGCTACAAGTTATCCAATTACTACAGTTAATACAACAACATATTCTAGTGCAAAGTATAATACAGTTTACTATGGTAAATACAAAATGTTTCATCTAAATCAGTGTTTTTTGTATAGATTTTAATTATAGGGCAAAGCATCGTGATACTACTTGGAATCGAGATACTTCAGCTGGTATAGTATCATAAGACATGTTTATGGTACCGTGACAACCCTACTATGAACTGATGATCATGCTCTGTCTGTGTTATAAACTGCCATGATCCTAAACATGCCAATTAAACCTTTGTTATTGATGGTCCATATCTCTGAGTGAAAATATAGTTAAACATAAATGTATGAGTTTATAAAGTATTTAATTTGATTTATTTAATAGTTTTTTAATGTGTTGAGTTGACGTTACCTAGGCATGTTAACTAAGATGATGAATATAGAACGACCATTGATTAAGCAAAGTTTGAGAGCAGTTAAGACAATAAGTCTTTCCTGTAGCTCAGTGGTAAGAGCATTGGTTGTGGGTTTGATCCCAGGGGATTGCAAATACCTATATATAAATGTATAGGATAATACAATGTAAGTCGCTTTGGATAAAAGTGTCTGCCAAATGCCTAAATGTAAATGTATAAACACATTTCATTTTAAATTAACTGGTAAAACCAACTAAAAAAACAAATGCATTTATACATTTTAAACCTGTTTCTTAAAGGGATAGTTCACCCGAAAATTAAAATTCTGTCATCATTTACTCACCTTCAGATTGTTCCAAACCTGTAAAATTGCACAAAGGGTGATATTTGGAAAAATGTCTGTAACCAAACTCTCACCCCCATTGACTTTTTATTTTTATTTCCCTACTATGCCAGTAAATGGGGGATGAACATTTGTACAGGTTTGGAACAAACTGAGGGTGAATAAATTATGACAGAATATTCATTTTTGGGTGAACTGTCCCTTTAAATAATCTATAATGTAGTAATATTAGGATCATTAACTCTTGATCTTGTTAATTACAGCAACCAATGAAGCTGATGAGCGTCAGCTGAATCAGATAACATGAAGCTTCAAATGGAAGCCGCAAACATCTATCAGCCCCTATAGCTTTTCAGAAGGAGCTGTGCTCAAAGTTCAAACAGGTATCTTTACAATAACATTACTTCTTCATCCATGTATTTTGATGTAAACTTTACCCTTTTTATTAAATGAATATCTTATAATTTTCTGGTTTTATTTATTTTAAATCTATAATGTTTTTCCAGTACACCTACATTATGTCCATCTGCAACTGACACATGATATTCGACTGAATAAAACAACCAATAATCAAAAATGTCCAGTCAGTTCAACTGCACTTGCAACCCAACAATTTTCACAGAAGATCTTCCCATAAACACCTCATACCAGAGAGTAAGTACAAAAATCTCAAAAGGTGGATGGGAAACTCAAGTTGCATGTATGCTGAATGATTGTAAAGTTACAGTAATACAAGTTTGTTTTTCTCTGTGCAGATGAACATCAACACAGTGTTTATTCAAATAGAAGAGTCAAAGAAACTTTGATGATAAACTCTGAATACCACCTACACCACTGCTGATAAAACTGCAACGTTCGAGCCAAACTGTGTGGAATGACAACAACATTACAATGGGATGCTGGTATTTAATCTCAAATGTTTCCATTCATCAATCTAAAGGAAGGCGTTTTAGCTCCACAACAAAAGACACTGAAGTGATTCCACTCACTTGCCATGGTGAAACATGCCCGATAAAACAGCACTTCCCACAAACTCACACTCACAGCAGATGTAATTGGCGAACTCGGCAGATCTGTATTAATTGACGTATCAGTCAATTCTACCACACTGCCGCCTGTAACTATCACCATAAACCACACTATCACCACCACCATCTCCTGCTGTACAAAAACTGTTTTTTTTATTGTATTCCAAAATAGTTATTATACTTCATGTTTTTGCTGTTGCACTGTTTGTTCACTACTAAAATTGCACAATTTTCACTGTTTACAATCACGATTGCACTTTAGGTCGGATACACTGCATGCATACGCTTTTATGAGCATCTGCATTTTAAAGACACCCTTGCACACACTTCACACCTACTAATGTGTGTATATGTTTACAAACATCACTGTAAATATCACCTTGAATTATTATGAACTTGCTATATTTTATATTCTGTACTGTTGTAAAATGTCTAATCCACACAGCATTTCAATGCACATCTTGTGAATATGACAAATAAACTTGAGCATTTCATGCCTTAAGGTTCTATAATAAGTCTGATTTGACAGTTTAGATTTTATTTTATGTGCAATAGAAGACCTGCGAGCATTCACATGCAAACACATGTATTGACCAAGACATTCAACTACAGAGGTCTTATTATTTTACGCCATCAAAACTAGGTGCTAGCCTGTGCAAAACACCTCTAAATGGTTTAAATAACAAACCTTAAAGTTTACTGCAAAGCCATGTATTCAATATTATAAAGTGAATAAGTTATGTTCTAACCATGTACCTTTAACGGACATTATATTTTATTATTATGGATGTTACATAATTGATTAATCCGAGGAGAAAACGATCAAAATCAATCTGTTTTCAGTCATGACAAATAATTTTCTGTCCTTGAATAATAACAGGGCGTTTTTGTACTCCACATAGTTGCAATAACCGAAGTCATTTGAGAAATCTAAAGATTTCGTCGGGGCTTTCAAGTTTTAAAGTTCAGAGTGAGATTTTGGTGGGGGCGGGGGTCTGATCTGAAAAATGTGACGCATAAATTCGTACAAATAATTTTGTGTGAGCGAGAGAGATAATGGTTAGTGTTGTTTATTGTAGGTGTTTGTAACAGGTTTTGAGGCCTTCAGCTCAGGGGTTGGTGGTTCTCTTGTCTGCAGACTGGGCACCAGTAGAAGGAGCTGGTGGTTTCCATTGTGATGAATGGCCATCGGGTTGACCACTCCTTAAAGAAAACCTATAGGTGGCTGCTCTACTTAATCCTCTCTTTTTCCCTTTTTCCAGTGGGGTCTCCTCTGTCGTGTCTTCCACAGTCTCATTCTCTATTGACACCCTAACTGTCTCCTCCACTGCCCGGATACAGCAATGCTATTTTCTGATTGGCAGCTATATATTTTTGATTAGCTGGTGCGTGGCAGGGCCTTCTGAACTCTATGGTGGGCTATTATCCTGGAAATTTCTCTGTGTGAGAAATGCAAGGTGTGGCGTGTGAACGGGTGGAAATGCGTGTGTACTTGAACACCCTTTTTCGTACTTATTATTCTGAATACCCATTACCCACAGTATCCCAACATGGCGGACACGATGACGTATGACAGAAACGGGCCATCGTGTGTCAATGTATGTCTACGGAACACTTATATGATAATCTAATCTGAAAACGAGTATTAAAATGTATTGAATGATTATTAAAACGAGTACATTCTAGTTTAAATATTTCACATTTTTTAATTCAGTTTCGAACTATATTACTGAAATCACCTTGACACCACAGACACTGTGAACAACAAAACGCAATTGTTCTTACTTTTAATCAATACAGATGAAGGTTTATTTATGTAGAAAAAGAGCAATACATCAAATAAAACCAGGTCTTCTCTCCCAAAGACTCGAAAACAAACAGGCCAACGAACGCTTTGTGACTCTAGTGGGAATTGGCCAATCGCGTTCATCCATTGTAACTAGGCATTTGGAGTTCCATTGTTACGTCACGGTTATATCTGATCTTAAGTCAAGCACAACGCTCACTTTGCTCATTCTGCAACTCGCTCGCTAACAGTTGACTCACGTCGTTTGATTTGCGGTGAAGATGGGTCAGAATACTTGTCGTTGCGTTAAAGCTGACAGCAGAGACGATTGTAGTAGCGTGTACGGAGAACTCCAAAGTGCACCTGCACGATCTACCGCGATTTCGCGAGATTGTTTACCTCCACCAGTCGGTTCAACTGATGGAGACGGATCTGCTAGAATAGATGGAGTAAAGAAAAGGAGATTTTGGAAGTGGTTAAAAGGTCGAAAAGCAGGTCAGGGTGCGAATGAAGTAGCTGTTGTGCCCGCTGACAACAGTCCCGAAGGTAAACAACATGACGTCATGTGTGTATGTAAACGTTTAGGGTCAAATCACTTCTGAATATATGTTACCCCTCTTAGTCCTCTTAGTATAAACTCATCAAACTATTAAATAACAAAGTTATAACACACGAGTTGTGTTGTGAGGGTGACTAGCCAAGTTTCACCATAAATAATAATCATTATCCTATATATGTTGCATTCTTACATTCTCTTTCATTTTTAAAGCATTACAATTAAAGATCTGTTAGGCAATGTTTTAACAATACAAATGGATATGATTGAATATTACTTGTGTTACATGATGTCTGCCAGGTAGTCCTAACTTCTTGGTTAAAAGGAAGATGTTACATGTTCCCTGGTGATTTATGTAAAAAAAAAGGAAATTTGTGTAACGTTGCACCTTATAATTCAACTGAACACATTTAATCAATAGGTTTGGGCAGTTATGTGAGTTTTCATTATTTCTGGAATATTATTTGATTTAATTGATCTTGGGTTTGATATCTTCTACAGGCGAGATTTCAGTACAGCAGGTCAGTGTCGAGGTCCACGAAAATCAGGAAACTCTTCTCAGTGAACCTGATGGAGATGGAAGCAGTAAGAGAGATGAGGTGAAAAAGAAGAAGAAGAAGAAGAAGAGATTTTGGAAGTGGAGAAAAGGCCGGAAAGCATGTCAAAGTGCTACTGAAGTAGCTGTTGTTCCCGCTGACAACAGTCCCGAAGGTAAATAACATCACGCTATGAGTGTATGTAAAAGTTTAGGGTCAGGTCACTTCTGAATATATTATACCCCTCTTAGTCCTCTTTTAGTATAAACTCATCAAACTATTAAATAACACAAACGTAATTATGGGAATTGTGTTGTGACTGGCCAAGTTCATCCTCCTATCTACATCTTTCCTTTAGCTCAGTGGTAAGAGCATTGCGTTAACGATGCAAGGTTGTGGGTTTGAGCCCAGGGATTGCAAATACCTATGTAAAATGTATAGGATAATGCAATGTATCTGCCAAATACCTAAATGTAAATGTATGTTGGGTTATTATAGGATACTCACTTTCCATGGTTTGATTCAAGTCCCTATTTTCAAAAACATTTTATTTAATTAAACTTTTTTTTTAGTGGAAATAACGTTTAATTTAACGTACCAAACTTTCATTTTAAACATATTACAATTAATGATCTGTTTCTATTAAAAATTTATATTATTGAATATTAATTGTTACATGATATCTGCCAGGTAGTCCTAACTTTTTGGTAAAAAGGGAGATAACACATGTTATCTGGGGATTTTACAGATCCTCTTCAGAGTGAAAATCTGAGTGAAATTTGTGTAACAGTGCACCTTATAATTCAACTGAACACATTTAATCAATAGGTTTGGGTTATGTGAGTTTTCAGTATTTCTGGAATATTATTTGATTTAATTGATCTTGGGTTTGATATCTTCTACAGGCGAGATTTCAGTACAGCAGGTCAGTGTCGAGGTCCACGAAAATCAGGAAACTCTTCTCTGTGAACCTGATGGAGATGGAAGCAGTAAGAGAGATGAGCTGAAAAAGAAGAAGAAGAAGAAGAAGAGATTTTGGAAGTGGAGAAAAGGCCGAAAAGCACGTCAAAGTGCTACTGAAGTAGCTGTTGTGCCCGCTGACAACAGTCCCGAAGGTAAATAACATCACGCTATGAGTGTATGTAAAAGTTTAGGGTCAGATCACTTATAAATATATTTTCCCCCCTAATATTTTAGAATAAACTCATCAAAACTATTAAATAACACAAATGTAATTATGTAAATTATGTTTTGAATAACCAAATTCCACAACAAAGAATAAACGTTATTATTTGATATAATTGATCTCATGTTTGATATCTTTCCCCACTACAGATGAGATTTCCGGACAGCAGGTCAATGTAGCGGTTCTACCGCCTCTAGACTGCTCTGTGTCCAACTCCAGTGACGACAGCTTCCACACACCAGTACTTTCTCTCGCTGACTTGCTTGTTGGCGACCGTCAGTCTCCAGTCCGCTCTGTGTCCGACTCGAGTGAGGACAGCTTCCACACACCACCAGCCCTTTCTCTGGCTGACTTGCTTGTCGGCAACCCTCAGTCTCCAGTCAGATCCGTGTCTGACTCGAGTGAGGACAGCTTCCAAACACCAGCCCTTTCTCTGGCTGACTTGCTTGTTAGCAGCCCTCAGTCTCCAGGCCGATCCGTGTCTGATTCGAGCGAGGACAGCTTCCACACACCAGCCCTTACTTTTACTGATATGCTTCTCAGCATCGTCCGGCCTCCATGCCGTCCTTGGTCCAACCTAAGTATTGACAGCATCCAGACTCCAGTGGGGTCGGAGTCCAACTTAAGTGAAAATGTCTCCCAACCTTCAGACAGTTCCCAACCTTCAGACAGTTCCCAACCTTCAGACAGTACGGGGACGTTGTTGGCGGATGATGAATATACTGTCAAGGGTAAGTTAACATCTGTGATGCTAAAACATCACACACATACACACTTTATCTGCACAACTGTGCCATTGTTTTAAAGTCTTGTTCTGAATGTTGTCCTTATCCTGATATAAAGAGGAACAATGTACTGAGCCTCTGATATTTGTCTCTGCTTAGACATAAATTCATCTTTCTCAACAGGATGGACTGTCTCCTTGTTTATATGTAACAAGATTCAGGTTAAATTGAACGCCAATAATATATATATATATAAACGTCTAAAACCGCATGGAAAACACAAGTCGCACTGCTTTCTCTCTTTAAATGACGCGCGGCACTCTGAAAAGGTGAATATTTCATATATATAAATATCGTATTCTTAACATGCACTGTATTTTTACTCAAATCAAATATTAATTATAGTCTTGCTTTCAATCTTTTAACAGATGTAGAAGAAGTTAACTCCTGCCAGTATAAAATCGGCAAAATGCTGGGAGAAGGAGGTTACGGAGCTGTCTACGATGGGACCCGTGTGAACGATGGCTTGAAGGTTAGAGATCTCACTCCATCCTTTGCAATCCTTCTAAATGTATCTTATTTCTACAATTTAGTCATGTCTTACTATTTCTGTTTAAAATGTTCTATACGTCTGTTCAAGATTAAGGCGTTGAACGACTTCTGCATGAATTCACAGTCAGTCTTTCCTACTCAAATCCCTGTTATTTTTTTTGTTTCGTTTTGTTGATCAGGTGGCAGTCAAATTTGTCAAGAAGTATACGGACGTTGATTATATCAGCATTGTAAGTAGACTATATTGATTGTATAAAACCTATATACTTGGTGTATATATATAGTTATAGTAGACAAGTTTAATTTACACAAAGTTATAAAGTTATTGACATCACTTTGTAAATATTCTTCATTTCTTCTAGCCCTGTCATCCTGAACCTCTTCCACGGGAGATCGCTCTTCTGATCCTAGCGACTGACGGAGCCCCAGTTCCTGAAATCATCCAGCTTCTGGACTGGGAGGACAAATCTGACCACTATGTCATGGTCCAAGAGTGTCCTTCTCCATGCCAGGATTTGCATTCCTTTGTCTATAGCAATGGAGGAAGAGTCACAGAGGCTTTGGCACAGATTATCATGTGGCAGGCAACTAAAGCTTTATGTGTATGCGGCGAGCGTGGCGTTTTCCACCGGGACGTAAAACCAACTAACTTACTTATCAACACAGACACGCTAGATGTCAAACTCATCGACTTTGGGTGCGGAGACTTTTTTAAGAAATCGGCATACAAGAAGTACAAAGGTATGTATTAGCACTTAAAGTTGTAAGTGTGACCTTCAGACATTAAAGCTACATGACAGCATATAGATTCAATACTGTGGTAATGCAGGTTGTATAAATCAGATGAAATGTGTTTCCTCAAGGCACATGGGACTTCCGCTGCCCTGAATCCTTCGACAATTTAAAGTACCACGCAGAGCCAGCGACAGTGTGGTCACTTGGGGTGACGTTGTTTACGATGGTTTGCGGAGCTTTTCCTAGGCACCACACCCTGTGCCAGATGAAAAAGAATCAGTGGTCCAGAAGTGGCTTGTCCAAAGGTGAGATTGTCATCAGCTCAACTGTAATTCCAAATTGTATGAAACTGTAAAAAGACACAAAGCAGAAAAAGGACAGACTGAGCCAAGTAGTTTGATAAAATCATTTTTGTAAAACATGATCGATCAAAGCAGGCGTAAATATGTGGCATTCAAATAAAATGTACAGTTTCATGTTATAACCATCTCTTCCATCTTTCTGCACAGAATGCTGCAGCTTGATCCAGTCGTGTCTGCAGGAGGATCCAGACCAACGTATTTGTCTGAAAGGTGTTCTTCTCCATGAGTGGTTTCAGGTACATCTTTTGTTTTTCATACATTGTGAAATGTGAGGAAATTGACAGTCAAACCTGTTGTCATATATTTAGACAATACACCAGAAGTTATTTGTTTATTTCAGATCAATATAGATGATAGCCCTTAGGACCACCAGAATTCTTCACGTCCGCCGCCACAGAGATTCTTGTCTGATGCTCCAGGATTCTTCAGTCCCAGAGGCAACCTGTTCTCCAACCCAAATGAGAGTATAGTTTTGTTTTTATCTTTTATCAAAAAATCAAATGAGATTCAGCTTTTGGACTTTGAAAGCTGGCGTGCCGCTATATTAGGTCTATAGAACACTTCACGAGATGTAAACACTGGTCCGGAAGCACTTCCAGTTTAATTTATTTCATTAATATTATTTTTAAATCATTTGTTCAAACGCTTGTGTAGTGTTATAAAACTGAAACAGGAAGTTCTTTTGGGCCAGCATTATTTAGGTCTTGTTAAAAAGGCGCTGTTTTTGATTTACAGCGGCCACTAGTGTTGAATTATAGATTTGCAACGAAACGCTCAGTCCAAACACGACGGTGGCCACCATAGTACAAAAAAATGTTGTTGTCATGTTGACGCATCATAGAGAAGATCAGGAAGGAAGGAGAAAGCAGAGAGGAGGAAGAGGAAGGTAAGAGGAGCGACGAGGAGGAGGAGAGGTAGAGGGGAGAAGACAGAGAAAGAGGAGGGAAAGAGGAAGCAGCGAGCTTAGAGGATAGGAAGGAATGAAGAAAGGAAGAAAGAAGAGGAAGGAGGAGGAAGGAACGAGAAGAGGAGGAAGGGAGCGATAGGAGCGAAAGAGGAAGAGAAGAAGACAAGAGGAGGAGGAAAGGAAGAGAGGAAGAGGAGAGGAGCGGAGAAGAGGCAAGACCGAAGAGGAAAGAGAAGAAGAAAGAGGAAGAGGAAGAGGAGAAAGAGAGGAGCGAGGAGGGTGGCAGGAGGAGGAGGAAGAAGAAGAGAGAAAGAGGAGGAGAGGAAAGCAGGAGAAAGGAAGAGAAAGAGAGAAGGAAAGGATAGAGGAAGAGGAAGAGGGAGAGGAGGAGCAAGGAGGCACGGAGAGGAAGAGTGGAAAGAGGAGGAAGAAGAACAAGAAAGAGGAGGAGGAGGATGAGGAGCGAGAAGAGGAAGAAGAAGGGGGTGGGAGGACAGGAAGGAGCGAAGGAAGGAAGGGGAGGAGGAAGGTAAGAGGGGAAGAGGAAGAGGAGGAGGAGGAGGAAGAAGAAGAAGAAGAAAGAGGAGGAGGAAGAAGTGGAGGAGGAGGAGGAGGAGGCCCCCCCCCCCAGAAGAAGAAGAAGAAAGAGGAGGAGGAAGAGGAGGAAGAAGTGGAAGAGGAGGAAGAAGTGGAGGAGGAAGATGAGGAGGAGGAGGAAGAGGAGGAAGAGGAGGATGAAGAGGATGAAGAGGATGAAGAAGAGGTGTAAGAGGTAGAGTGCACTTCGGTAAGGTCAGGTTTGTCTCAGCTGCTCCCCTGCCCATCCTTGTAGTCCTTGAAAAAGGCAGGAAAAGCCATCAGGGTTTTATTTAAAAAAGGAAGTAATAATGCGTTACGAGTTTTTGTGACAAATAAGGACTCGGTTTTGGGAGATGACAAAGTTTGGTAGGATTCTGGAATTTAAATGCACAAACTTGAAGCAATTATAGCCAACAAATGGAGCACATGGGAGCTGTCAAAACGTTGTCTATACATGTTCAAATTCGAACAAGACCTATTGTGTCTTGGCTAGATCAGCTCCAAATTATGTAATTCCTTTTATTATTATACAAGTTGTTTTCCACCATCATATTTGTCACCAGTCAACTGTATGAAATGTAAGAAAATTATGACTTGTGTCTGGGGCGGGTGTGTAAAAATTTTTAATCGCATAAGGGGCGATTCACATTTCGCATCTAAAACCGCATGGAAAACGCAAGTCGCACTGCTTTCTCTCTTTAAATGACGCGCGGCACTCTGAAAAGGTGAACTATTTACATCTCAATGCGTCGCCGACGGGCCTAGAAAATGTGCTCACCGCATGCTTGTCGCGCCCGCGTGGATCCCTCAGCACGCATCTACATTTAAAGGCGCTGTTTTTGATTTACAGCGGCCACTAGTGTGAATTATAGAATTCTGCAACGAAACGCTCAGTCCAACACGACGGTGGGCCCCCAAACAATAGTACAAAAAAAAATGTTGTTGTCATTGTTGACGCATCGTAGAGATCATGCAGGCATTAGAAGACGAGGAGAAGAGGAGGAAAGAGGAGGAGGAGGAAAAGACGGATGGGAGAGGACGAGGAGGAAGAAGAGGAAGCAGGAGGAAGAGAGAGGCAGGAGGAGGAACGATTTGGAAGAGGGAGTGTAGGAAGAACGAGGAAGGATTGAAGAAGAAAGAGCTGAGGAAGGAAAAAGAGGAAGAGTATGAGAGAAGAAGAAAGAGGAGGAGGAAGAGGAAGAGGAGGAAGAGGAGCGAGGAGTGAGGTAGCGAGGATCTAGGACGGAGGAGGACGAGGAAGAAGAGAGAAGAGCGGAGGAAAGAGGAGAGTAGGAGAAGAGGATGGAGGAAAAGAGGAAGAGAAGAACAAGAAAGAGGGGAGGGAGGAGGTGGAAGAAGAAAGAAAGAGGAGGACGGGGAAGAGCGGAACAAGAGGAGAAGGAGAAGGAGGGAGGAGGAGGAGGAGCGAAAGAGAGAAGGAAGAAGAAGGGTCTTTCCCCCCCCCCCATCCCCCCCCCCAAACCCCCACCCAAGAGGACGAGGATTGGAGAGGAAGGAGGGTAGCTTATGGAGAAGCAGGAAGAGGAGGAGAAGGAGGAAGAGGAGGATAAGAGGAAGGAGGAAAGAGGAAGAGGAGGAGCAGGAGGAAGAGGAAGAGGAGGAAGAAGAAGAGGAGGAGGAGGAAGAAGAAAGAGAGATGGCGGACGGGAGGAGGTAGAGGAAGCGAGGACGAAGTAGGAAGAAGAAGAAAGGGCGGTTACCGGGGAGAGGAGGAAAAAGAAGGGAGGAGGAGGAGGAGGAAGACAGAAAGAGGAGGGAGGATGAGGATGAAGAAGAATGAGGAAAGCGGACGGATGAGGAGGAGGAGGAAGAGGAAGGGAAAAGAGGAGGAGGAGGGAGGGAAGAGGAGGAGGAAAGAAGAAGAAAGAGGAGGAAGAAGTGGAGGAGGAGGAAGAAGTGAAGGGAAGAAGTGGAGGAAGAAGATGAGGAGGAGGAGGAAGAGGAGGAAGAAGAGGAAGAAGAGGATGAAGAGGATGAAGAGGATGAAGTGAAGGGATGAAGAGGATGAAGAAAGAAGAGTAAGAGTAGAGTGCACTCGGGTTAAGGTCAGGTGTCTCAGCTTGCTCCCGGCCCATCTGTAGTCCTTGAAAAAAGGAGAGGAAAAGCAATCAGGGTTTTATTTAAAAAAAGGAAGTAATCATGCTGTACGGATCTTTGTGACCAAAGGACTCGGTTTGGGAGATGACAAATTTTGTAGGATTTCTGTGAATTTAAATGCACAAACTTGAAGCAATTATAGCCAACAAATGGAGCACATGGGAGCTGAAAACGTGGTCTATACATGTTCCAAATTCGAACAAGACCTTATTGTGTTCTTGGCCTAGATCGGCTCCAAATTATGTAATTCCTTTTATTTATTATACAAGTTGTTTCCACCATCATATTTGTCACCAGTCAACTGTATGAAATGTAAGAAAATTATGACTTGTGTCTGGGTGTGTAAAACATTGTAATCGCGTAAGGGGCGATTCACATTTCGCGTCTAAAACCGCATGGAAAACGCATAGGCGCACCTGCTTCTCTCTTTAAATGACGCGCGGGGCACTCTGAAAAGGTGAACTATTTACATCTCAATGCGTCGCCGACGGGCCTAAAAAATGTGCTCACCGCATGCTTGTCGCGCCCGCGTGGATCCCTCGGCACGCATCTACATTTAAAGGCGCAGTTTTTGATTTACAGCGGCCACTAGTGTTGTATTATAGATTTGCAATTGAAACGCTCAGTTCCAACCGACGGTGGCCCCATAGTACAAAAAAATGTTTGTTCTCATGTTGACGAATCGTAGAGATCATGCAGGCATTAGAAAGAGGAGGAGGAGGAGGAAGTTGAAGAAGAGGAGGAGGAAGAAGAGGACGAGGAGGAGGTAGGAGGGGAGGAAGAGGAAGAGGAGGGAAGAAGAAGTAGAAGAGGAGGAGGAAGAGGAGGAAGAAGAAGAAGAGGAAGAGGAAGGAAGAGGAGAAGGAGGAAGAGGAGGAGGAGGAGGGAGGAGGAGGAGGAGAAAGAGAGGAGGAGAGGAAGAGGAGGAGAAAGATGGAGGATGAGGAGGAGGGAGAGAGATGAGGATGAGAAGAGGATGAGGATGAAGAAGAAGAGGAGTAAGAGGTAGAGTGCACTTCGGTAAGGTCAGGTTTGTCTCAGCTGCTCCCCTGCCCATCCTTGTAGTCCTTGAAAAAGGCAGGAAAAGCCATCAGGGTTTAATTTAAAAAAGGAAGTAATCATGCGTTACGGATGTGACCAAATAAGGACTCGGTTTTGCGGAGATGACAAATTTGTAGGATTTTGTGAATTTAAAATGCACAACTTGAAGCAATTATAGCCAACAAAATGAGAAGCACATGGGAGCTGTCCAAACGAAAAAAAACCAATTGCTTGAACGAAACATGCGGTCACTGACAAAAGGACACAAAGCACGGGGGATCAGACCGGGAACACAACACTTTCAATTCAATTCAATTTATTATATAGCGTTTTCACAATCATATTGTTCCAAAGCAGCTTTAAAGGAGCAAATAGAATGTTGCCCTAAAAAATGTAACGCGTAAGGGGCGATTCACATTTCGGTCTAAACCGCATGGCAAAACGCAAGTCGCACTGCTGTCTCTCTTTTAAATGACGCGCTGCGCCACTCTGAAAAGGCCTGAACTATTTACATCCTCAATGCGCGCCGACGCGGCCTAAAAAATGCATTTGCTCAGCGCATCATGCCCCTTTGTCGTCGCTGCCCGCACCGTGCCCCGCAGGTCCCTCGCGACACGCAATCTACATTTAAAGGCGCTGTTTTTGATTTACAGCGGCCACTAGTGTTGAATTATCAGATTTGCCAACGAAACGCCTCAGTCCAAACACGACGGTGGCACCATAGTACCCCCAAAAAAATGTTGGGTCATGTTGACGCATCGTAGAGATCATCAGGCATATAGAAGACGAGAAAGAATGGAGGAGCGAGCGAGGAGAATCGTGGAAGAGGAGCGAGAGTGAGAGAGAGGAAGACGAGGCGAGGTAAGAGGAGAAGAGGAAGAAGAGCGAAAAGAGGAGGAAAGAGGAGGAGAAAAGGGAAATGAAGAAGGAGGAGTAGGAGGAAGATGAGGAAGAAGAGGAAGAGGAGGAGGAGGAAGAGGAAGGATGACCAAGGAAGACGGGGAGGTGGAGAGGAGGAGAAAGAAGCAAGAAAGAGCCGAGGAAGAGGATCAAGAGCTGAGCCAATGAGAATGAGGAAGTAGGAGGAGGAGGGAGAAGAGAAGAAGAAGAAGAAGATGAGGAGGAAGAGGAAGATGAGGAATGGGAAGAGGAGGAGGAAGAAGAAGAAAGAGGAGGAGGAGGAAGAGGAGAATGAGAATGAGGAGACGATGAGCGAGAAGAGGAAAGGAGAGAGAGAAAGAAGAAGAAGAGCGAGGAGAAGAGGAAGAGAAGAGGAGCAGAGCAGGAGGAAGAGGAAGAGGAAGAGAGAGCGAGAGAGAGGGGAGAGAAAGAGGAGCGCAGGATGAGAGAGGAGGAAGAAGAGAGAAGAAAGAAGTGGCGTGTGAGGAGCGAGAAGAAGTGGTAGAGCAGCAGAGGAAGAGGAAATAGCCGAAGTGGAAATGTGGAGCGAGGAGGATGGAAGAAGAAGAAGAAGAAGAAACGAGCGCGGAGGAAGAGAAGTGGAAATAGAAGATGAGCGATTAGAAGCTGCCGAGAGGCGAGAGCGGAGGAGGAACAATGAAAGAGATAGAAGAATGTGGAAAGAGGAAGGAAGAAGTGAAGGAGGAGACGAAAGAATCCAGGAAGTGCGAGGAGGAGATGAAAGAGGATGAAGAGCGAATGAAGGAAGAGAGAGTAAGAGGCGTATGATGGCACTTCGTGGTAATGGTCAGGTTTGTATCAGCCTGCCCCTCCCCGTGCCCCATCCTTGATAGTCCTTGAAAAAGGCAGGAGGAAAAGCACATTCAGGGTTTTATTAAAAAAGCCCGAAGAGTAATCAGCCCCGTTAAGCAGAGTGTGACATATAAGGCACTCGAGTTTTTGCGGAGATGACAAATTTTGGTAGGATTTCATCGTAGGCTTGAAGTGAATTCGAAATGCACAAACTGGAGCCTAATTATAGCCAACAAGATGGAGAAGCACATGGGAGCTGTCCAAAACGTTCTGTCCTATACATGATTCAACATTCGAACCAAGATCCTATTGTGTATTGGCCTAGATCAGCCTCCAACACTTGTATATAGTTTTATTATTATAAAGTTGTTTCCACCAGTCATATTTGTCACCAGTCAAATGTATGAAATGCTAAAGGAAAATTATGGCTGTGTCTGGGGCGGTTGTGTGTACTGTGTGTTTTCAAAATTTTTATCGAACCATAAGGAGGGCGCGATTCAACATTCGCATCTAAACCGCCCATGGAAAACGCAACAAATGTCGCACTGCTTTCATCTCTTTAAATGAACGCGCGGTGGCCCATCTCTGAAAAAGGAAGAGTTACATATCAATGCGTCGCCGTCGAGGCCTAGAGAAAATGATGCCTCACCGATGCCCCCTGGTGCGTCCGCGATGGTCCCTCGGCCAAGCCATCTACATTTAAATGCCGCTGTTTTGATTTACAGCGCGCCACTGTGTTGAATTATAGAATTGCCAACGAAAAGTCAGTTCCAAACACGGTGCTGATGCGTGCCCTCAGGTATGGCCACCATCATTAGTTAATAAAAAGTTCTCATTGTGGACGCACGTAGAGATCATGCCCAGGCCATTAGAAAACGAGAAGGGAGAAGCAAGAAGAGGAGGAGGAGGAGGAGGATGTAGAAGAAGAAGAGGTTTGCGTGGAGCGAATGGAAGCGAAAGAAAGAAGATGGAGAGCGCTTGCGAGGAGGAGAGAAAAAGAAGAGGAGCCCGAAGAGGAGGAGGAGGAGCAAGAAGAAAGAGGAGGAGGAAAGAAAGAAGAAGAAGCAAACACACCCGCCGCCCCCCAGACACAAGTCATAATTTTCTTACATTTTCATACAGAGTTGACTTCGGTGCACAAATATGATGCAGCTGCGACGAGAAACAACTATATAATAAATAAAACGAATAAGAGGAAGAAGAGGAGGAGGAGGGAGGAGGAGGCAGGAGGAGAAGAAGGTGGAGGAGGGAGGAGCGAAGAAGAAGAGAGGAGGAAGAAGAAGAGGGAAGAGCGAAGAGGAGAAACAAGGAGGAGAGGCAAAGAGGAGAGAGGAAGAGCAAGACGAAAGAGGAGGAGGAAAGATGAGGAGCGAAGAAGTATGCGAGGATGGAGCGAAGAAGTGAACGGAGAGGAGGAAGAGCGAAGAGGAAGAGCCGAAGGAAGAAGTGGAGGAGCGAGGAGGAGGAAGAGAGAGGAGCGAGGCGCGAGGAAGAAGAGGGATGAGCAGATGAAGAAGAAGACTATGAAGCAAGAAGAGGAAGAGGAGGAGAGGAGCAGGAGCCGAAGAGGAAGAGAGATGAGAAAGAGGAGGCGAGGAGTGGAGAGCGGAACGAGGAAGGAGGAAGAAGAAGGAAGAGAGAGCACCGAAGAAAGCGGAGGAGGAAGAGATAAGAGAGAGGTGAAGAAGGTGGAGCGCAGCGAGGAGGAGAAAGGGCATCGAAGAAGGAGCAAGAGCCGAATGAAAGAGAGAGAAGAGCCCGAGTAAGAGGATGAAGAAGAAGAGGAGTAAGAGGTAGAGTGCACTTCGGTAAGGTCAAGCGGTTGTCTTCTCAGCTGCTCCCCCTGTCCCATCCTTGTATGTCCTTTGAAAAAGCAGAAGGAAAAGCCATCAGGGTTTTATTTAAAAAAGGAAGTAATCATGCGTTACGGATGTGACAAATAAGGACTCGGTTTTGGGAGATGACAAATTTTGTAGGATTTCTGTGAATTTAAATGCACAAACTTGAAGCAATTATAGCCAACAAATGGAGCACATGGGAGCTGTCAAAACGAAAAACCAATTGCTTGACACGACAACATGCGGTCACTGACAAAAAGACAACAAAGCCCGGGGATCAGACCCGGGAACACAACACAACACAACACATTCAATTCAATTCAATTTATTTATATAGCGCTTTTCACAATGTGCATTGTTCCAAAGCAGCTTTACAGGAGCAAATAAGAAAACACAGAGGTAAAACACAGCACAGTGCAGGGTGTTTATAGAACAAGCAAGATCATTCTAATAGATAATTTCTAATAAATTAATAAATAGATGCAGTCTCCCGGTGAGCAAGCCAACACTGACCTGCTGTGGCGAGGAACCCAAACTCCAATGATTGATTAATGGAGAAAAAAAAAACTCGGGAGAAACCAGGCTCAGCCGGGAGGGCCAGATCCCCTCTGACGTGTCATAGCTGCACTCAGTGACCCCGACCAAAAGTCACCGATCAAACATCCACGAGGAAGAGGGAGAGCCCACCGCCCGCGACCCAGGTAAACCCACTCGCCGAAACCATGCATGTCCAACCCGGTCCCAATCCACGATCGACACCAGAAAACAGAGGAACAACCAGGGAAAATAGTAATGGCATATTGGAACCTTATTCCTCTGCTGTGACATTGACATTGCCCACTAAACAAGACCAAACCCGACCCACACAGCCCCAACAAATAAAATCCCACAACCAACGAGCATCCCCCCACCCCCCACAAACACCCGCCCAGCAACCTCCAATCAGGGCCACTGAACGCAGCTATAACTTCAAACCGCTGACATGTGATGTACAGTCAGGTCCATAAATATTGGGACAGAAGCACATTTTTTGTTATTTTAGCTGTGTATCAAAATGTATTGGAGTTACAGTTTTATAATGGGTATTGTCTTAAAGTGCACACTCTCAGCTTTATTTAGAGTGTATTCACATCCAGATTATCTGAAGGCTTTAGGAATTACAGCTCTTTGATATGAAGCTCCCCCCTTTTTCAAGGGACCAAAAGTAATGGGACAGTTGAATCAAAAGGTGTTTTATTCACAGGTTTGGGCTTTTCCTTAAATCATTTCTTCATAAATGAAGCATGTTAAAGGTCTGGATTCTACGTAGGATGTTTGCATTTGTAAGCTGTTGCTGTGAACCCACATCATGGGGTTCAAGGAGATATCCATGCAAGTGAAACAGACCATAGTTAGATTTCAAAAACACAACAAATCCATCAGAAAGATGCCAGGAACATTAAGAGCGTCCAAAGCAACAATTCGGTACATTCTGAGAAAAAAAAACACACCGCTGAGCTCGGCAACAAATAAATCCTGGGCGTCCATATGAGATGAGAGTGGTGGATGATGACATTATCCTCTCCATGATAAAGAAATACACCTTCACATCGTCCAGACAAGTGAAGAATTCATCTGGATGCTTCTGTCCTCTGTTACATCACCAAAAAACACCAGTGACCCAGTGCCTGAGGAAGTCATGCATGGAATTGGAATCACACAGCCTGAACACTATTTTACTGAAGATGTTATCTGCTCATATCATGATATATTCCAAGCCTTCTCAATATCTTTTATTCTTTTTAGTTTTATGCAGGCTGAAACTTATTTGATCTCTCCAAAAAATGTTGTTTAGAGCTTGTTCGGCTATTTTAGAAGTCTAATCTACCCATCCTATTCTTGAGGCTTTTGCACCTTGTTGTGAACCCTCTGTATTTTTGCTTGTATTCTCTTTATTGTTTTGATTGACAAACATTGACATATTTACCTCTTGGAGAGTGTTCTTCACTTGTCTGGATGTTGTGAAGATGTTTTTTTTTATCATGGAGAGGATAATGTCATTATCCACCACTTTCCTCTCATATGGAGTCCCAAGATTTATTTGTTGCAGAGCTCAGCGTTTTTTTTTTTCTCAGAATGTACCGAATTGTTGCTTTGGCCGCTCTTAATGTTCCTGGCATCTTTCTGAAGGATTTGTTGTGTTTTTGAAATCTAACTATGGTCTGTTTCACTTGCATGGATATCTCCTTGAACCCCATGATGTGGGTTCACAGCAACAGCTTACAAATGCAAACACCACACGTAGAATCAACTCCAGACCTTTAACATGCTTCATTTATGAAGAAATGATTTAAGGAAAAGCCCAAACCTGTGAATAAAACACCTTTTGATTCAACTGTCCCATTACTTTTGGTCCCTTGAAAAAGGGGGAGCTTCATATTAAAGAGCTGTAATTCCTAAAGCCTTCAGCTAATCTGGATGTGAATACACTCTAAATAAAGCTGAGAGTGTGCACTTTAAGACAATACCCATTATACAACTATAACTCCAATACATTTTGATACACAGCTAAAATAACAAAAAATGTGCTTCTGTCCCAATATTTATGGACCTGACTGTAGTTTAGCATTAAATACCAAGCATTGTAACTTTTAGCATTAATGTGACAAGTAGTCCGTCTTTGCTCTTGGTTGGGGATAGAATGGTCTAAGCTGGGATGGTCAGATGGCCTTTCTCTTGGGTGTTAATGGAATTGCCTTAGATGGAGCTGGGATGGTCAGTCAGTCCTCAGCTGGCGTAAGTGCTAGTTCGGGATGGGCGTTTGACGTCAATCTGGGCCTGGCGGAACTCTCCCTACCTCGGATGGGCATCCCGAGGCGGAGGCAGAAAGAGAATAATTAGCGTATTAGTTTTTGACCCTCATGGCTTTCCATAGGCGGAGTATTCTGAGCGCCTGAAGTTTAGAAAAACTTTACAGAGCAGAGCTAACAGAGCAAGCTCCCTCTGCTTGTACCTTTTTAAAGTTTCTGATAATATGACTAGAGCGCTTGCGCTATAATCCTTGACTGACAGGACAGCTGATTCAGTGGTTACCTAGCAACATAAAAAATGTATTTCATAATGTGTAACTGTCTTATACTTTCTGTGAGCAGCCTCTACGCTAATATCAGTTTGTTTTGTTTTTCATGTCCTGTCCTCGGGAGGTCGTCAGACCAAGCTCTGGTTTTCTGATGCTCTTCCCAGTTCAGCCAGACGCTCGTGATGATGGGCAGGCCACCCGATTGGTAACTACAGCCACAACCTACAAGTTATCAAGTTACAAGTTATCTTTTCACTCTGTCGGCTATTATTTATTTGCATAGAATCTTACAATCTCTCTGTAGTTGCAGCAGTGCTATTTTAATATGCCAGAGGAGAACTGGCTCTCCCAGTTGAGTCTGGTCTCTCCCAAGGTTCTTTCTCTACTTTTATACATATACATTTATAGTGGAGTTTCTGTTCCTTGCCACTGGCTTCCTCACTGCGTGACTGCTGAGTTTATCTAATCCATAAATATGAACAACTTATGTTTTACAACTTACATGCGCGTTAATATACTTACTCTATCTGCACATTTTGGTATTGTTGGCAAATTGTTCGAAATAATATACTTAAATTGAATAATTGACAGTGTCTGACAATCCAACATAGTATTTATTTCAGTTACGTTTCATCAGTGTTCATTGCGAGAAAAACGTAATATTAATACCTTTTTTTTTATTATATTTTTCTCATCTATTACTATTATTTTTTTGATTGTTATTTATAAAGCTGCTTTGCAACAAAGAAATTTGTGAAAAGCACTATATACATCAAATGTAATATATATAGGAGATTTAAAATCACCATGAAAAGTTGTGATTGACTTTTCCGTATCGTGACGTATATCTGAGTGAAACTGCTTCTGAAATTATAAAAAATGTAGGGCGGGGCTTTATTTTGACCTTCCCTTTTTGATTGGTTTGTTGTAAATTGCATACTGTAAATAAGTTAAGAATATGTGAATAACTAAATTTTGACCAAAATGTCAGATAGAACCTTATAATTCTAAGGCAATGATATGATGATAAAGTTTACTTTCATGCTGCCAAAACAGTTGAGGTTCAGTATCTCAACGAAAACGCATCAAAACTTTCCACAAAATCTTCTGAGAGAAAGAAAAATGCTGAAAGCACAAATTGTGCAACCCTTCATAACTGTAAAATAGATGTTAGAATGAACCCTGTGGTAGGTTTTGCCTCACTCAGTCCTAAATGCGATGTGTATAAACAATGGACATACTACTGTATATACCGTAACATCCAGGTAGGTCTGCTGAACCAGGTTGGAGCTAAACCCTACAAAACAGCAGTGCTCCAAGATCTAGTTTGGACACACCTGGTGTATATGGTATACTTTGTTGGTGCGTTCCAAACGGGATATATCAACCTCTGCAGGGCACTTTGGAGTGAAAACAATCATGGCTGTCATTTTGTAAGGTAATTAAAAACCGAAGTACTAATAACTGGCTGCTTCAAAGGGCCCATGGAATGAAGGATTTCGAAGGGTGCAACTGAAGAACACTTCACGCCCCCATGAATCTATGTGCAAATTATTTTCATGGCGACGGCGTCACTTTATGGGCACAGGATGATGACGCAGAAGGGCACTTTAAAGGTGTGCTGCAATGATGTGTCTTGCATGCTGACTTCTTCACAATGTTAAACGTGCTGTCTTCTCATGCTTAAAATGGTCAACTTTTCAAAAAACAAGTTTGGCGTATTACGTGGTAATTCTGTGCTCGATACACTCCCCCAGCGATGATACAGGTTTCAGAAAGTTTTTTCGAGCATCTAAAACAATTTTTCTTAGTCCCTTATTGGACAATTCCCCCGGAAAAGCACGCGGCCGCAAGGAGTGCAGGAGAAGGAACATGCACAGACGTCACTTTCACTTGTTTGCAGGAGAGAGAGAGAGAGAGCATACGTTTACGAAGTTCAGGTGTTAACTGCATTTGGGTGATGAATGTTCTATAAACGGTGGATATTACGATGGATTTAGAGATCGTTTGAAACTGATATATGATTTCGGAAGTAATCTTACAGCTGTGTCTATCTTTTATAAATGTGATCAAACTAAATACTCTTCGAAGATACGAAGCATGCAATACTACTCTATAGGTACTCAAGATTAATATGAGATTGGCAGAAACCACGTGTGCTAGGGTCGCTTTAAGAAACAATTGTTTGGTCCCCTACACCCTTCAACTCTTCGAGCTCTCACTCCTGAGGGTAACCCCTTCGAAGGACATAGGGATAGGCCCTTCGGAATTGAATGCAGGGCCGATATTATGTATATACAGGTGTTGGTCATATAATTAGAATATCATCAAAAAGGCAAGGAAAGGTAGGTATGCTATGTATTTCTATAATCATTTATCCCCCAAACACAGAGGATGCCTACCCGATGAACCCAGTGAAACCTCAGACCTCCTTTCCTCTATTCATATTCTTGACTGTTTCCCCCTGTCATGCATAAAGTGTGGGAAATGTCCTATTGGGCAATTCAACTGTGCTGAAATAGCGGGATTATAACACCTAGTCCTATTACGCAAATTCTGTTTGAGAATTTGAATGTACTGGAGAAGATTCAACATTGCTTGTTTGAAGAGGAAACGTCCATGTCATAGAAATAGATATTGTAACTTTACTTTTAAATTGAAAAGAAATATACATAAACAATGAAATTGCAACTTTTTTATGCTTGTATTTATTATGTGACACAAATAATACGGTCAAAATTGACAACTATGTTGTCAAGACAGGAAACAAGTGTAAAAACACACTACCCATGATGCATGTTAACAATGAGTCACTTTTTAAACACTTTAAAACACTTTTTAAATTTTATCCTGATTTATATTGCAACGTCGTCTGACAAAGTCACCATTCATCTACATTAAAGAGTGGTGGGTTTTTTCCCATGTAGTGCACTGCCTCCGCCAACGAACTATGTGCATACATTTACTATATATTTTTATTTACTATAAATTATGATTTCATGTGTGTACGGATAGTCACTCCTGCATTAAGTGATGATTGGCACATTGGTAACGCTGTTCTAGCGCTTTGCAGTAGTAAATAAGAATATAAGCCTGCTACTTTTCGGCCAAAGACTTTAATTTAAAGTAAATTACCGCTGACAGGCGTGCTTTGTTTTGTTTATGCTCGGCAGGTTGTATCACGGAAGGTCCTTTGAAGTGTTGCCATGTTCATTTTTTTTAAAGTGCTTTTTATGGTTGATTTATGGTCTTTAGCTCATAAATGTCGGCACTTTATTGTATTACAAATAAACTTTATATACTTTATATTGCTCAGTTACGGATATTTGAGTTTTTGTGACCTTATAAAATATAACCTATATGGATTTTTTAGGTTTATTTTCGTTAGTCTTTGTTGGTTGTTTTTACTTATGAAGATCTGGCAACATGCTACTTTAACAGATCATGAGAACTGTAAAGATTGAGAAGACTGGATAAGTTGTGCTCCTCTTTTTTGGAATACTTGAAACCCTTTTTTAGTGGAATACTTAATGCGGCCCAGCATGACCCAGACTCTACCTCCAGCGGCCCCTAGTCAAATTGAGTTTGAGACCCCTGCACAGTGTTGCCAGATTGGACTAAAGATTTCCAGCCCAACTACAGCTTAAAACCCGCCCATTTAAAAAAATACCAGCCCAAAATACATACTGTTATTAAAACTGTTATAGAATAAAACACACCATTTTTTTTTCTTATTAAACAACCAGACTAACAAATCGCACATTGGAGAGCACCAGGCTCGCCCCAAGTATATCCAGTGCATCTTTTTTTTTTCTTTTTTTTTATATAAATGATAATTTTAATAAAACACAAGGTCTACATCGGAAATCTCAGAAGGGGACAACATTTTTTATTGTTCTTGTGCTACTATTGTCAGAACTACAGTTCTTTTCTAATAGGCCAATTCTCAAATCATTTCATTATACTTTTCTTTTTGTATTAGTCAAGCTTGAAGTCTGATTGGACAGGATTCCCCTGAACCTTATTGGCTAACCTGAACCATACCTAATTTAAACATCATCCTACATTATATAATTTATTTTATAGTTAGTTTTCATTAAAAAAATAATAAAGAATACTATATTTATAGTCAAAAATAAAAACCCGCCTGTTGCATCAAAAACCAGCCCAAATTTTAAAGACCCGCCCAATGCATTTTTTTCCGGTCGGACGTGACCAAAAGGAGCCCAATTGGGCGTGCCCCTGCATTACGGTGTGTTTACGTTGTTGCCAGTCATTACGCGCATGCGCAGAACGGATCGTGCAGGCATGCCCGATCGTGTACCCACACCCTCATCAGGCATGTGTTAACTCCTCTGTTGTTTTTCGGACTCGTGACGCGGCGCGCAATGGCAGTTGGGTGATTTTGACTTTCCACTTCCGGCGAGGTGTTATGTCGATATTCCCTGATTCCCTACACCGTTCGCAGTTCCCTTGGAACTGAACATGTTCGCTCCCTTCGGATTGGAATCTCACTTAAGATGGCGGAACACCCTGTGAAGTCCACTTCGCAGTCCACTTACGGCCAAATGGAACGCACTTCCGTAAATCGAGAAACAGGAAAATAGTTTGATTGTTAGTTTCTAAAGTAAAAGCTCATCTGACTCAGATTTCTTGTAGGAACCTTGAGGATTTTACATTTAATGACAGTCATAGAAACTGTGAACATTTATCATTATGCTGATACATGTTCTCAGTAATGTAACGTTCATTTATAATAGTCTATCTTGAAAAACTGCGAGAAAATGTGACTTCGACGCAAAAATGAGCAACAATACAGGTAACGTTTCATAATTTCAAATCGAAAGAGAAAATGTGTTTACTTTGTTCATATGTGTATTTGTGTATAACGTTAAATCCATTCATTAAAAACACAAGGTTTTGTACAGTTTTAATGACAGGTAGATTTGTTAAGTTTTACATTTAAAAATGTTTCAATCGACTGACATGAACGAGTTCGTATTGTCTAGAGACTAATGAATATAGATTGAATTACTGCGTGTGTTCACAAACTTTTTGTTCAAACTGTCTCTGAACAAACAGATTTGGGAAGTTGGTTACATTAAGCAGCGATGCGAATGTTTGACTGACCCTTTCAGAATGAGAAGGTGGGCCTAGTTATTTATAATTTATTTTCTATTCAAATTAAAATATTTATTTGTTTTATTGTTTGAGTCAAATAACTACAACTCTTTATAAACTAAACAATACTACATAAACAACAGTTTTGTGAATCCGTACACTTGAATCATGTTTGTTCTGTAGGAAGCTATACATTTAGGGGTAGGAACTAGTTCATATTTTAAAAGTAACGTTACATGGTTTCGTCTCTACATTTATGCATTTGGCAGAAGCTTTTATCCAAAGCGACTTTCATTGCATTATCCTATACATTTGTTTCTAAGTATGTGCAATCCCTTGGGATCGAACCCACGACCTTGTCGTTAATAGTGGCATGCTCTTACCATTGAGCTATAATAGGGTGAAAACATCCGCCAAATGCACAGGATGTATACACCTTCTGCCCATAAAGCTTTGTAAAACTCTTGCCTGTACTAGGCTGGCTCGACTGAGGGGCCATAATGTATTCTGGATGGGCAGATATATAATCATAGTTCATTACATGCATCAATTTGTTACATGCTCAGATTTTCTGTGATTAAATTGACAGATCATTATTTATTAGATAATACAAATAAAAGTATTTAACTTTTAATTATTTTAATTGTAAGTTCAATATTTTTGAAGGGGCCCAAGAAAAATCCCCCTAGACCCAGCCCTGGTAAAACTCTCAGGAAAACTATAATCTCTATATTTGTCTTCTTTTCTTAAGGGTTGATCTTGAACAATGCAATCAAAACAGGAATCATTCAAGCAAAGCATTCGTCAAAATAAGCGTTTTCTTATTGATACTTTACAAGAAGATCCCGACTTCATCTTGCAGCATGTGCAACAAGATGAACTCATAACTGACCGTGAGTACCGCCTCTTAAAACATGATCAGCAAAGAACAGGGCGAGAGGATGTGGTCATCGCCTTACTTGATAAACTTATGGGCAAGGGGGAGGAAACCTGCAAAAAATTCATAAAGCTTTTGGAAAAAGATGAGTTACTGGAGACTTTTCCAAATGTGAAGAATCACCCAATTCTTGCTACAGGTAAATGTATCCAGCAAGCTCTTCACCTTATGATTTGATTCATCTCTTTACCAAGTTGTCTGTATGGATGTTTGGGAATGATTTATATGTTCTTGCTTTTCAGTCAACCCAGTTAAAGATAACTCGAAGGTGAATTTATATTTTAAAAACTTTTGTAAGCTGTTTATTTAACACGTTTACACATACAGCGAAATATACTTTTATACGTAAATGACACAATTACAAACCAAGATTATTTTGTTGATTTTTGTTGTTTACTCATTTAGCTCAGCATTGATCTTCAAAGGAAGCTTCACAGGATTTATAGGGAGTTGAGCAGCATTAATGTGGATCAGCTGAAGTTTCTCTGTATGGATCTGGTTTGCAAAGAGCATTTGGAGACAGTGAGTGATGCAAAAGCCTTGTTCTTTCGACTAGAGGAGCAAGAACGGCTTGATGATGGACTACTCTCTGAGCTGCTATACAAGATAGGACGTCTTGACTTGCTTGTCATCATTGACACAACAAGGGAGCAGGTGGAGAGGAGTCTGCAGGCCTGTACAGACCCTACTAAAGGTCTCTCAGCTTACAGGTATGAGGAGTCTTAAAGTGATAAAGTTCACCCAAAAATTGAAATTCTGTCAATGTACACACCCTCTTATCATTTCAAGCCTTTATGACTTTCTTTCTTCCGCAGAACACATTAAAAAATAGTTTGAAGAAAGTGAATAATCGACCCTGCACTGGCCCCCATTCACTTCCATTGTACGTGCACAAAACCAATGCAAGTGAATGGGGCCAGTCAATAACATAATTCAAATGATCTTATTTTGTATTCTGCAGAAATAAGGAAGTCATAACGTTTTGAAATGACAAGAATGTGAGTAAATGATGACAGAACTTTTATTTTTGGTTGAACATCACGATTTCTCAGTGATAGAGACTTTGAACCTACAGTTTAAATTCTTTGTTGAGTTCCATTAGAGAATAAATGACAGGTTCAATAATAAGTCAAATTGTTATCAAAGCCATTTTTTTACACACCTTATGTGAAATATGGTTACAGTTAAACCAAATTAAGGTTTTGAATAAACAACCATTTGAGGTTCCCCAAAGGAACCAATTTTTTCACTACAGGGAACAAGACAACAAATGTTCTGTACATTAAATGTTTTTTAATTTCCGAAGATATTGTCAGTAACCGTGATATTACAAAACACGATAATCAATATTATGTTAATACAACATGATAATAACGTAAGTTATTCAGTCATATTTTTTTGCCTTAGGAGCCACAGTGGTCACAAACTCTCTTTGTCTTCTAGTGCTTGTAGTTTGAGTGTGATTCCTTGGCCCAAAAGAAAGATTAAAGATACATTTCACTGATAGCACCATGGTCATTTCTTTACAACCTTTAAGCAAATGTATGTTCCACCTCAAACCCGGAATTAACATATACTTTAAAAGTGTTTAGTAACATTAAAACATTTATAGTATTTATTAACATTAAAACAGCACTGTTCCAGGTGAGGTGGGGAATATCCTAAATCAGGCTCCTACTGTATTTTTCTGACTTTGTGCTTTGTTTGTCCCTAGATACATGCTCTATGGATTGTCTTTAAGAATTACAGAAGAAAGCCTTCATCAAATGAGGTTTCTGTGGTCAAAATGTTCAAAAACACAGCTCGGAACATTTCCTGTGAGTACTAGAGTATATTTTAAAAAGCCAAGATCTTAAGACACCATTTGTTAGTTGAAAAATGAAAATAAGATCAATTCTAATAAATAGCAACATATAGTACAAAGTTGCCACTAACATCAGCGTATGTTTTATTTCTATACAGTCATTTCTAGACATTATGATTGATATGGAAAATCAACAGAGACTTGGAGAAGATAATCTGGAGGAACTGCAGAATATTTTAAGTAAATGTGATCAACAATTGGCCTGCAGCTTAGAGAAATTCAAAAATGGGCACAGAAACCAGGAACAGGGTCATGAGGTAAATATGTAGCACTAGCAATATGCATATATAATACGTGAAAACACAGTTCTCATACATTTTCATTCATTATGAGGAGTTTTAAAAATACTTTTACCTGACTATTATTTTTATGCTTGTATAAAACATATGTAAATGGTTGTTTATCCAAGACATAAAAAAAATGGCCTTTGTACTGTAATATACTTCATTATACTGTAATAGTTCTGCATTTTTTTTACAGGACGACTACTATCCCGTGACCCAGCGGCCTTTAGGATACTGTCTAATCATCAACAACTTCAAATTTCATCCAACGAACTTGCGTTGCAGGGCTGGCACAGATAAAGATAGAGGTTTTTCATGTCACTTTTTGTGTATTGCTTTACTGTATCACTTCTCAAATGAGCCTCATAAATTCTCTCTCTTTGTCTCTTTAGATGATCTTACCAGATTGTTTTGCAAAATGCATTTTCTGGTTGAGGTGCGAAATGACTTGCAAGGTCCGGATATGTTGAATGTGATGAAAGAGTTTGCAGAGAAAGATCACTCTCGAATGGATGTTTTCGTCTGCTGCATTCTTTCCCATGGGGCAAACAGCACTGTGCTGGGCACAGACGGCCAGCACATCCTAATCCGGGATCTTACATTGCCTTACGCTGAAAGCCACACACTTGCAAACAAGCCCAAGCTTTTTTTCATTCAGGCCTGCCAAGGTACAAATATGGACAGAGGAGTGTGGATGGAGAACAGACAGGATAATATTACAGCAGATGGAGTATATGAAAAGGATGCTCAAATGGTTGCTTCTAGTATTCCTCTAGAAGCTGATTTTTTAATTGGAATGGCCACTGTAGGGCATTATCAGTCATTCCGGAACACCACAGAAGGGTCCATCTATATTCAAGAGCTCTGCAAACAGCTAGAAAAATGCTGCCCCAGGTGAGTTTGAAGGGTGATGTCAAATAAAGTATACTTAAATATTAATGAACATTGTTTTTCCCTTTGGAATTAACTTGCCTGCATGTTTCTCTCACAGAAAAGAGGATATCTTGTCCATTCTGACAAAGGTGAACTGTAAAGTGAGCAAGAAAATAATGAATGGTCGTAAGCAAATACCTGAACCTCGGTATACCTTAACCAGGAAACTGGTATTTCCCTGGACTGAAGCTTAGGTTCACTAGAATGACATTGTGTCTACGTTCACACTTTGTAATTCATGGGATGGTCTGGGCACTTTGATACTACAAAAGACTGTTGATCTTGTATGACAATGATTATTTTTTTTGTCCACTGGACACTTTTTACTCACAGAGAATATCACCCTTTTGTTTGTGGCCTCCTACTTTTGATAATAACATTGCTGCAATAGTAAGGGACCAAAGTATAGCAATCTTGTGTCATGCAAATGTTCATGAATTGAACAAATGTTGCTAAAATAAATATGAACGCTATTAATATAGCATAATTAAGATGTTATTATTATTAACCTCCTAAGACCCGAGCTTTGGTTTGGCTTGCATTTTAGATTTCTTCTAGCTATTTGGGGTTAGGAAAAAACAATAAATATAATAACCAGATATTATATTTGAACATGAAGCACTTTTTGAAAAAAACGATGTCCACGTATGTGGACAATCAGTCTGTAACCACAGAAAACAATCAAGACACCATTGTGTAACAAAGTACAAATCTCTTTTATTAACAGCCTGAGTACACTGGGGGAAGCGGGGGAATGCTGTGGGTACACTGGGGGAAGTGTGGGCTGGATGTGGGTACACTGGGTAAAGTGTGGGCATAGGTTGGGCTTGGCCCCATGCTACTGCTTGCAGTCCTTGTGTAAATTGATGTTTTCTAACAGATTCTTCCCAAACTACGTATTTTAAAACAGTTATTTTTTTTAACATTTTTACATTTTCAACTTGGCAAAGTCCCATTGTCCACATATGTGCACATCAAGTTTAGAGTCATAGCAAATCTTCCAGGTCGTATAGGAGGTTTTAAACACATTGGTGTCTTTAATAGTAATATTTTTGTTAAAGAATTAGGCCGCTGAGTTCGCCCGTTGTAAATCATGCAAACAGTCACATTTAAAGCATCTGCTCAGTAAATTTATATTTCTGAACTGAAGATTAATTATGTGTAACTGATCAGTTCACTAAACCAAAATAACTTTTATAACAATAGCGAAAATTCAGTCAAACCCTAACCTTGATGGCTTTACTATGTAAGCCCGTTTCTGACAGGGTTGGGATTTTTTTTTAGAATTAGCTACTCATAATAATGACTTAGTATCTCATAATAATGAGAAACCAAGTCAAAATTTCGACGTAGTAACTCATAATAATGACTTAGTATCATATGAATTTATATAATGAGAAACAATGTCGAAATTTCGACTTAGTAAATCATAATAATGAGAAACTAAGTCAACATTTCCCATAACTCATAATAATGACTTAGTATCTCATATGAATGACTTAGTATCTCATAATAATGACTTAGTATCTCAATGACAATTAGTATCTCATATTAAGAGTATTCATATAATGACTATCATATAATGCCTTTGTATCTCATAATAATGACAATTAGTATCTCATAATAATGACAATTCGTATCTCATATTAATGACTTAGTATTAGGGGTGTGACGAGACACTTATCCCACAAGACAAGACGAGACACGAGACTGGGTTCACGAGAACGAGACGAGACGAGACTTTGAAACAAATTAAATGTTTTTAATTTTAATAAATTATATTATGCACTATGCACTGCAGTAATAATAAACAGTAAACAATGCAGTAACACTGCTAAATATTTTGTCACAAAATCACAGGCACGTAAATGCACAAAAATAAACAAACACAAACAGTATAAATTTAAATAAACACAAATAACCCTGCACAAATATCAGTAACCATATCGGCTGTATTTAAACTCAAAGTGCAAAGAAATACTGAACAATTAAGCATGAAAAACAGCAAAAGGATTAACTACACAGAACAAACAGCCTAAGATAAGGCCATGTTCTTTTTTAAGAATATTAGCATGTCTACATTTTCTGGCAGCAATTGTGACCTCTGGGCAGTAACTATGTCTCCGGCAGTTGAAAAGACACGCTCACTTGGAACAGAGGTAGCAGGGATGGAAAGATATGCTTTGACAAGTGGAGACAGCAAAGGATATTTGGAGCTGTTTTCTCTCCACCACTTCAGGGGGCAGCAACTGAGTGAGATAGATGCCTCTCTTCTGTAAAGTTCAATTTCCCTCTCAATCCCTTTGCTGGACTGTTCTGACTTAGACAAAGAATCCCCTAGCAGATCCTCAAGCGCTGTCTTCTTGGAAGCAGGTTCTGTCTCTTCTGAATCAGTTCCACCCTCAGCTCCAAGAGCTCCATCTCTCCAATGTCTGGAACAGTGAGCTGATGTCTCTATTTTACTCTCCATCTTCTCATCTGTAGGCTTTAAAGAACAGAAACACTGGCTTTAACCTTAATAAGCAGCAAAGTAGTCCCCCTCTACCTTTCAAAACAAACACACTGTGATGCTGTCATGTTTCTAACACACACATTCAATTTGATTAATAAATCTTCAAGGAAGAAAGCATTTTTCACAAACACAAAAGGAAGGAGCAATTCAAATTAATTATACCTGATTTTGCAGGATCTGTTGAATCCTTTCCTGTATCCTCTGGAAGACAGCCTCGCGCTGATTATGGTCTAGCTGAGGTAGAGTCTGGAATCTTGGGTCCAGCGCAGTGCTTTCTAGCAGGTAGTTGTATACATCCCCACTGTATCTCCCTGAGATATTACTGAGAATTGCTCTTTTGACGTCAGCCACAGTGGGGGAATCACTGTCATTTGGTGCCATGCTTTGTTCAATCATGTTCTTCAGTGGCACAATGAGAGACACTGTAGGGGTTTTCTCTTCACACAAGACTGTGGTAGCTGTCTTTAAAGGATTCAGAAGCTTCACAAGATCTTCGGCATTCACGATGTCGCAGGTGTCCAGTGTATCAATGGTTCGGGAATGCTGTCTTACCTCTGGGCCGGTGAGCGCTGCTGCTATGGCAGCTTGCTGCTCTAGGTAACGAACCAGCATATCCAAAGTTGAGTTCCATCGCGTGGTGACATCCATTATTAATTTGTGTGGTGGCAGTTCAAGCAGCTTCTGCTTAGACGTCAATAAGGCGGCAGCCGTTGAACTCCGGTGAAAGAATGCAGTTACGCGTCTCACCCGCCCGAGCAAACGAGCGACACGCGCAACACAGAGGCCAGCCTGGGTAGCAAGGTTTATTGTGTGCGCGAAGCATTTTATGTGCGGCTCAAATCCTGCCTCGCGCACAGCCACATCCATGTTACGCGCATTATCTGTCACAATAGCGATGCCGTGGTTTGGCTTCGTAAGACCCCAGTCAGTGACAGCTGCTTGTAAAACTTCAGCGATGTTTACACCTGTGTGGGATTCGAAATGTGGGCGTGTCTGCAGTACAAAATGTACCATTTCCCAGTTACTGTTAATTGTGTGGGCTGTTATTGTAATATAGCTCTGCGTACACCTAGACGTCCAACCGTCAGTAGTTAATGCAATGGTTTCTGCATCTTTTAGAGTCTGTACAACTTTTACCTTGCACTCTTTGTAGAGGCTCGGGACCACTGTGCGAGTGAAATGTGTGCGTGACGGGATCGCGTACTTTGGTTCAAGTGTATGGATGAGTCGCCGAAATCCCAGATTTTCCACCACAGAAAATGGCCTCATATCAGCAGCAATAAAAACGCCAATGTCTCTCGTTATTGCCGTGGCTCTTGCACTTGACGTTGGAAGTTTCGCTGCAAAGGCATTTGTTATAGTTGTTTGCCCTTTCATGCGACCAGAATTGCTCTCCGTTTTCGCAGCTTTTAAAGAGCTGTGGTTATTTTCTAGGTGTTTCTGCATGGTGGTCGTGTTAGCAGAGGTGTATGGTATTAATTTCTTACAATGTTTACATATTGTCTTTGTCTTGTCTGTTATTCTTTCGCCGTTTTTTATCTCCACCGGAAACCCAAAATGTTGCCACACAAACGATTTAAATGTGGCGGGGGCATCTTCGATCGTCATTTCACCCTCCATGGTGCCAATTGCGTGAGGATTGTTACGTTCTCGCGAGACCAGTCGGATTTCGCGAGACCAACCGAATCTCGCGAGATATCGTCTCACAAGATCTCGTCACACCCTTACTTAGTATCTCATAATAATGACAATTCGTATCTCATATTAATGACTTAGTATCTCATAATAATGACTTAGTATCTCATATTAATGACTTAGTATCTCATATTAATGACTTAGTATCTCATAATAATGACTTAGTATCTCATAATAATGACTTAGTATCTCATATTAATGACTTAGTATCTCATAATATGACTTAGTATTACTTAGTATCTCGTAATAATGACTTAGTATCTCATATTAATTACTTATAATCTCTATGTCGAAATTTCGATTTTTCATCATTATTATGAGATACTAAGTCATTATTATGAGATACTAATAAAAAAAATTCCCAACCCTGGCGGAAACAGCTTCCGTGCTTTCCTTACTGACGTGAACAAAAAAACACAGGAAACCCTCACTTTCAGCAACAAAAGAAAACCGCGCGTTCGAGTGTCTGCGAGGGAAACTCTTACCAATGTGAGTGTTACTGTACATAATAAAACGTAACATCTTTATAAATCAAGCTAAATAGAGATTAGCGAATTATTTGTTGAAATGCGTCGAGTAAAATACTAGCTCCATGTAGTTTACCAAGTTTTATTGCGAAACATGGAAAACGAAAGCAAAAAATGTACAGCCACGAAAGGTAACGTTAGAAAGTAAAAGTTTTGACTTACTGTAGGCTACTGAACATGCTATGCCTACCGATCACATCTTTATTTTCCAGCTAACGTTATTTATCGTTGAACTATGGCCACGAACAGTGAACACAGTGAACGAATTCGTAAACATAAAGTCTTCCTAGAAGAAACTTTATGTGAAGAAGCTGACGTCATCCTGCAGCACGCGCATCAGGAAAAACTTATTACCCCGCGGGAGTACAGGAATCTTAAAGATGTCAATAACAGAGAGAAGAAGACCATTGACCTTCTGGACAAACTCATGAGCAAGGGAGAGGAAACCTGCTGCAAGTTCGTACAGATTTTAAGATGGGACAATATATTGGAGACTTTTCCATTATTGGTGGGTCATGCCATCATTGCACCTCCAGGGAAAATACAAGGTAATAGTCCACCGAGATCCCACCCGGTCACCTGCTGTTTATGCTGTTCTGGTAGGCTTTTGGTGACCTTTTTTAAATATGTGCATTTGTTTTACAGACAAGGTTACATCAGAGGTCGGTTTCATATTCTGAAGATTTAAAGTCAGGTAAGAAAGAGACAAGTATGTTTAATATTTGTATACTAATGTATTTCTGCCTGCATATTTCAGATCGGGCAATACACAATAACACAAGTTCCACGTGGTATCTGCGTAATCATCAACAATGTTCATTTTGCAAGCATGAAAGAAAGGAGGGGGTCAGAGGAGGATCAAAGTTTGTTTAATTAAAACATTTTTAAATACATTGGTATTTGGTAACTGTCTTTTTGATTCCTAAAAATGCAGCTAACTTTGTATAATAATAATAATCAGCAATCTTACCTTATTAAAAATATACTTATTGTATTTTTCCCTGTGCCTCAGAGTCTCTTGACAGAGTTTTCCGCTGGCTGGGGTTTACGGTGGTGGTACACAATGATAAAACCGCAGCTCAAATAAAGGATCTCCTGATGGACCTGGGCAGGACAGTGAATGGTGACTGCTTCATATGCTGCATCCTGAGCCATGGCAGCAGTGACGGAGTCTTTGGAACCGACGATAACATTGTTTCTGTTGATGAAATACGTGAACCTTTCAATGGCATTAACTGTAGGAACCTAGCTGGCAAACCCAAACTGTTTTTTATACAAGCTTGTCGTGGGGACAAAATGCAAAATGTTGTTCAAATCCAAGCAGACGATCCAGGAGGAGCCGAGTCAGAGCTGGAGGTGGATGCTAAAAGGCTGTTAGTCTCAATCCCAGCTGACTCGGATTTCCTCATTGCCAGATCAACTATTGACCATCACGTCTCTTTTAGAAACCCACTGAAAGGCTCCTGGTTTATTCAGGCACTGTGCCAGCAGCTAGAGACACGTTGTCCTCAGTGAGTTTGAACACTTTTCCCCAGTATACAAAAAAGTTATTGCCAAAATATAAATGGATTTCAGTCACAAAGATAGACCTGTGTAATATCAAACAAATATTTTATTATTATCTAATCATGATTTATACGTCTTTTTTTAGGGGAACTGACATCCAGACAATACTGCTCGCTGTGAATTATGATGTCAGCCTTGAGGGGGTTACCAGGAAACAGATGCCCGTCCATGAAGTTGCCATGAGGAAGAAACTAATTCTTCATGTCCCCAGTGTCCAGTGAAACACTGCAAAGTCCTGCAGTACATGTGAAGCTACTAATGTAATTTATATACACTAGGTTTTTTTCTTATATGATTGATGTTTTAATTAGTTCTGTTTTTTAGTTATTCACTTTATTCACTATACTTTATTTAGTAAAATTCCCTTTTATCTTAAATGCAAATATTTTGTAAAAGTAAATAAAATAGGGACTAAAGCTGTAAACATGAAAGCAATCATGGCCTGTGGAATATCTTCATTTTTATTTTTAAACATTTTAATATTTCCTTTTAAAAATGTTGCTTGAGATAATCCTTTTCTAAATGTCTTGGACAAATTATACAAACTTTTATATTTTTATATGCATTTACTGTATCTAATAAAAGAAATCTTCCAACTGTACTGTACCTTATTAGAGTTTTACATTTCCAATAAACAACATTCAATCAACACAAACATGTCATTTGGTAAGACTAAAACTATCTAAAGTATTTAGGAACCACAACATTTTCAGTCAAAACTGGTGTACTTATAGACTGTTTTAGCAGCAACAATATAAGTGTTATGTGGCCCAAACTTATCTTCCAGTAGACCTCGCAAAGAATCAATACATAATGAGTAGGTTATTTAATTTAATAATACATTTAATATACAATAAAATATTGATATAAATGAAATTCAATTGTTATATTATAACCAAACACAGACGATGGACATTACCTAGGTGGACCGGACCGCAAAAATGTATTAATAAAAAAGATCTGAACTATCATCGTTTACTGCTTCAAAAAGTTCAGGTTTGAAGGCAAAATTTCTCAACTTTGTTTTTGTTAAATTTCTGCTTCAAAGTACAGCCATTTTGATTCGTGTTTTACTTCAATCAATCAATCAAACTTTATAACAGACTCAAGGTCCAAAAACAATAGACAATAACCAACATATACAAGCATAGGATCCATCGCAAACATAAAGAGTTATACAAACTACAACAATACCAGTGTCTTCACAGCTTTGACTGATACCGTGTAGTACTAAACCCAATATTTGATAAACCCACAATAATTTCATTTTTAGAAGCATTAAGCCGACAGATAAAACTATATATAAGATTTCACAACAGTGCTTTAAAAGTGATTACTCTTACACTCACAAACATTTCACTTGCACTATGCCATCTAGGTCTCCTTAGTAAGATTCTCCTTGCATCATTATAAGCTACTTGCAGCTTCTCTAAACTAGATGCTCTGTAATTACACCACAAATGGTTAGTATAAAGTGTTGTCCAATATGCTTTAAAAAGTGACACCTTCACCTCATCTAAACAGAAACTAAACTTACGTAAAAGTATATTCGCCTGCATATACATCACACGGCGTTGCCTTTCAATATCCTCATCATCTGTCATGCGTTCAGTGATAATGTCCAAGGTATTTTACTTCCGCACACACAGTGAGACTCTTCTTAGACAACTTAAAAACTGGAAAATGTATACTTTTATCCTCCTTAGTTCTGCAGATCATAACCACACTCTTATCAGGATTATATAAAATATCATGTTCAAGACCATAATCAGAACACAAGTTTAAAAACTGTTGAAGACCAGCACTGCTGGGACTAAACACCACAAGATCATCTGCATACATAATATGATTCACTAAAGTATTCCCAATCATACAACCAGTTTTACAGACATTCAAACGTTCAGACAACTCATCCATGTAGAGATTAAACAAAACTGGGGATAAAATCATTGCCTTGTCTCACACCGTTACCCACCCCAAAAGGGGCAGAGACCTTATTGCCCCATTTTACTCGGATCAACTGGTGGGCATACCAAAAGGCCAGAATTCTCCCAATATATATTGTGAGGTTAAGAGAGGTTGTGGCTGTAGCCTACCCCATTACTGACTGGTGGGCGGTGTTTTTTGGCTTGCTTTCCATCTCTTAAGAGGTTGAGAAGAGATAAGTTTGAGTTTCTTGATTTCATGTTCTATTAAACTAAAGTGTTTAGAGTATCTTATAAGTTCCAAGAAATGTTGCATTTAATAAAGCTCATCGCTCTGAAAAGCGAGGTGTGCTATGATTGGCCAGTTCCCTAGTGCGTAGTCATTGGTCGAAAACTGCACGGAAATTTAACGCCTCTTACCATATTCAGAACATCAGGGTTCCAAAACGAGACACACATCGTCACCATGACATAGCTGCACCGGCGACAGTACAATGAGATTAACAAGACCGCCCACCTTACTTGCGTTTAGATTTGGGTGGTCTTAGTCAAATCGTGTTAGGAACTGATGGTGATTTGCCGGGGTGTGGTTACACAAGGCGTTTCAGGCAGGTCTGGGTGAGCATTCGCTTCTAGATAAAATACATCTTTTGTTCCGACACTTACATTTTTTGCAATTTTACATGTCTAATACATGCATGGGCAACTTATAACACACCAAAGACAAAGAAAAACACGTATTTCTGCCGAATCACCCCTATAAGAAGTGACCTAAAAATAGCGTATGATGGTGCAGTTCTTATATAAGACGGCAAAATGTTTCATAGCTGTGAAGCAGCCATTGAAAAGGCCTGATCTCCTTTCGATTTTAAGTGTGTCCTTGGAATGGTCAACTGAAGCCTACTAGTTGATCGAAGTTCCCTGGAGGCATTACAGTGGAACGAAAGGAGATCGGAGATATATGATGGAGCCATTCCATGCAAACCCTTATAAACAAACAACAATGTTTAAAAATGGATACGATATTTAACTGGGAGCCAGTGGAGAGAGATCAACACTGGTGAAATATGTTCCCTTTTCCTTGTTCCAGTTAACAGTCGAGCGGCAGCATTTTGAACAAGTTGAAGATGAAACAATAGAGACTGTGAGGCTAGGAAAATATTATAGAAATTAATTTGAGTAAAGTTAATAATGAATAACTTAGATTATGATGATGAAGTAATGTTATTGTGAAAAATATCAACTTAGTGGTTGAAAGATGTGCGTGGCTTCTATTTAACGCTTCATGTTATTTGCTGATTCTGTTATTTGCTGATTCTCATCAGCTTCATTGGTTGCTGTGATAACAAGGTAATACGTTCTTTCAGAAACTTGTTTATTGTCTTTACTGCTGTCAAACTTAAATAGCTAAAAAGCTCTATTCATCTTCTATTCATTACAGAGGTAATGGCAAATACCCAGTTTTAGTAAAACTTAACACATTAAAAACAATGAAATACTTCATATAAATTCACGTTGCGTGGTGTTTCACAGCCAGAAGCTGTCAATCTATAATGGATGTGTCAATACAACCATTTCAAACTTTAAATAGTTTAAAGGTCCAGTGTGTAATTTTTTAGAGCAAAAGTTACATTGGCTCCCTATAGTCGCTCGCTTCAAATTCAAGACTCTGCTCCTGGCCTAAAAGACCACCACTGGTTTGGCACCCCCTTATCTTCATTCACTAATGCAGACTTATGTACCTGCCAGATCCTTACGCTCTGCAAACGTATGACGTCTTGTGGTGCCACCCCAAAAAGGTAAAAAAAAATTGCTCTCACGAACGTTCTCAGCATCGGTTCCACATTTGTGGAATGATCTGCCTGCTGCTACAAGATCAGCAGATTCTGTAGCCATCTTTAAGAATCGTCCGAAAACTCATATCATACTCTATAAAAATGAATAAAAAAATAAAACAAAAAAACTTAGCTCTGTACACTGTAGTAGGCTTTGTGAGACATGTTTTATTGCACTTATGCTTTTTGTTGTCCTTATGTTGACCCGATTGCTTTTTGGATAAAAGGGTCTGCTAAATTACTAAATGTAAATCTATTTGCAGAAATGCAATATAATATACATTACTATGTCTTCAGAAGTGTATAAAGAACTTACACAATGAAGCGTTATGTTTTTTTACCTTAGAATGAGCTATTTCTATCTACATACACCGTGGGTCTCATTACATGTAATTTGTCATGTTCTGTCAGCTGTTGTGCTGTTGCAATTTCGCAACCTTGCCGCTAGATTTCTCTGACTGGACCTTTAAAGGCCTTTATACAGTATGAATAAGAGCATGATTATATAAGGTAACACTAGACAATGATGACAGAAAAACGATGTTGCGTTAATGGTGTTTTATCGCCATTACGCGTTAATCTGAAAAAATGTATCGCATGCATTACCGTCGACAGCCCTAATATATATATGAAGAGTTTGGTTCCTAAATGAGATAACTCTGTTTTTAATTTTTTCAAAAATCATGTTTTTTGTTGTTATCATGTTTTTATTGTGTTTTATTGTGTTAGTTAGCTGTATTTTTTTTGTTATTATTTAAAAAAAAAGAATTATAATAACTGAAAGTGCTTCTGGACCAGTGTTTACATCTTATGAAGTGGTCTATATACACTCACCTAAAGGATTATTAGGAACACCATACTAATACTGTGTTTGACCCCCTTTCGCCTTCAGAACTGCCTTAATTCTACGTGGCATTGATTCAACAAGGTGCTGAAAGCATTCTTTAGAAATGTTGGCCCATATTGATAGGATAGCATCTTGCAGTTGATGGAGATTTGTGGGATGCATGAAGCTCCCGTTCCACCACATCCCAAAGATGCTCTATTGGGTTGAGATCTGGTGACTGTGGGGGCCATTTTAGTACAGTGAACTCATTGTCATGTTCAAGAAACCAATTTGAAATGATTCGAGCTTTGTGACATGGTGCATTATCCTGCTGGAAGTAGCCATCAGAGGATGGGTACATGGTGGTCATAAAGGGATGGACATGGTCAGAAACAATGCTCAGGTAGGCCGCGGCATTTAAACGATGCCCAATTGGCACTAAGGGGCCTAAAGTGTGCCAAGAAAACATCCCCCACACCATTACACCACCACCATAATTGCATTAATGAGAAATTGAACAGGTGTTCCTAATAATCCTTTAGGTGAGTGTATGTTAGAACTACAACTAATATGGCAGCATTCCAGCTCAACAAAACTCAAAGTTGAATCTCATTGGTTCTGAGCTACGCCATTGATGTTTGTTAACATGTGCCTGTGCTTTCTACCTACAAGCAAAACTGCTTAGTTATTGTATATAAATAAAAATAAAGAAATTTGAAGAAACTGATTGTATTTGAAGACTTTTACTGGTACTGCCAATATATTTGTAATATCCGCTGAGATTTTTTTCAAAAAGTTCTGTCTAATCTGACAACAACAACTCGACATCCATTCTCTCACAATAGCTTTCTGTGCCTTTTGCGCAACCTCGTGCCCTCAGTGGCTCTAGGCGCATGATGTAAAATGTTTGATTCTTATTGGACGGTCCGTTTCTCTGCTTTGCGAATGGGGAAAGAATCGTCGCACTAGACCAAAAAAAGAACCTTCGCATTTTCGCCGAGCGGATATTCGCAGTCTACATGAAAGGCGACATAAGAATATAGTGTTTTTGTTCTAGAACGTTATCGCGATGAACATTCCCACCGAACATTGCCTTTAGCAAACTGAACGGGCCTTTAGGCTAACCCAAATGCTCTCATTGGTTGAGACGCGTGGTGACGCCCATACCCAGCCAGCACCGATCAACATCCCACCCCTTCTGTGAACCATAGTTTGTCTGTACGTTTCAGAGCAACAGACTTTCGAAATAAAATAATAATTTAAAAAAACTGCGTTAATGTACGATCAAATAATTGTCGCCGTTAATTAATAAATGTGTTAATTCGATAATAACGCGAATAGCCAATGAGAATTGAGTGATTCATTAGTTGTTGTTTTTTTGCGTCTGTTTTTTTTTTTTAAGTCCGCCATTTCGTTGGATTTTAGCTCAAAATGTGGCGGCACATTAATGGGGTAAAGAGGCCAGCTGAAACAAACAACCAACAAAAAGATGAGGATGAGTCGAAGAAAAATAAAAGACGACGTTTTAATACGAAGTGGACAATTGGCGACAACGGCAAGGTTCGTGAGTGGCTGATTTATGACCGCAGTACAGACGAAATGTACTGCAGTGACTGCCGTATGTATGGCTCAGAGAAAGCGAAGTCAAATCCTTTTGTAATCGGGACTAAAAACTTTAAATTAGAAGCAAATAAGGACCACGAGTCATCAAAAAGCCACCTGCACACAATAAGTTGCAAAATATCAAAGACTGCGCTTCCGGAGGAGACCGCTGCGGTCAAGGCACTGACGTCCATGAAAGCAGCGCAGTTTGAGAAGATGCGACTCCTGTTTCGGAACGTTCACGCGATCGGCAAGAAGATGAGGCCCTTCTCTGACTACGTTTGGATGTGCGAGTAAGTATTAAACTGTTGGTGAGATGAGATAAAGCAAAGCTGACGTTGGTTGCGGGGAGGAGTTTCCTCATCTCAGCTCGTAGACTTACAGGCACACAAAAACAGTCAATTCGGAGAGAAATAAAACGCACATAAATTATTTAAACATAAAACCGAAAAAAACGCAATTTACAGCACTTAAATGTGTATTCTTACAAGTTAAAGAATAATGTTTGTGTGATTTCTATTTTTCACCTTTATGAGGCAAAAAAACAAAACAAAAAAAAACTGGCTGGTAAAAAGTTACTGTGGCAGGTGGATTTTTAAATCCACCTGCCACAGTGGCTGGTGGTCAAAAAAGTTAACTTCAGGCCCTGGCCCTGTGTTTGGGGGGCACCTTACAGAGTTCATGCGGGCTACCAGGTGCCGCGGGCACCACGTTGGAGACCACTGGTTTAGAGCCTTCATCTTGTTTTGAAATATACAACTGGGTATAATCTGCGTAGCAGTGGAAACTAATTCCATGATTTCTAATAATATTACCAAGAGGCAGCATGTATATAGAGAATAGCAGAGGCCCTAAAATCAATCCTTGAGGTCATGGGAATTTTAATAATCCCCGCTGTGAGCAATGCGTTGCGTACCATCTCAAACAGAGTTCCGAAGTCCCTCTTCAGGATCTCCGACTGGCACATCCTACTGTTGTTCACCCCCGCAGGCAGCACGACTGCTCCGATGTTCCTGACCCTTCAGGATTGCGGATATCTGTGCATAAAAAATTTGAACACGGCACCAGGAAAGTATTGAGTGCGCACCTTACCATTAGTAGAGGAACCACATACGTTCCAGATGATTGAGTCTCCGATGACCACAGCATTGCATTCCGTCTCGCTGAGGGGGGCGAAGCAGTTCCTGGTGGGTATCTTAAACACAGGAGGCGGCTTCGATCCTCGCTAGCAAATTTCACCATGGGTGTGTCGGTGCACGAGTGTAGCTCAACTGGGCTCATCGCGTCCTCTATGCATGAGCTCTGTATTAAAATCATGCTGCAAACTTGCCACGGACATGCAAGCGTAAACTGCCCGCTTACTCTGGTAACTTAGGAGAAGCGAATAGTCAACAGAAGTCTGCAGTAGTGCGTCAGTCTGCTATTTACCTGCTATTTAGTTACCTTGTTTTAACTGTTGAACTGGATTGTTGCCTGTTGTTAGTTAAGATTATTTTAACTTATTTTAACTATTGTTTGAATTACTCGTTTACTGAGTGCTAAGGTGTTAGCGTTTTTCTTCCATTAAGTTGCCGTTAGCCGCTTGTTAGGGCTAGACATTATAGTTTTAAACTTAAAAGCATGGAGCTAGTTGATCGCTGTTTGATCCGTGGCCCATTCAAGTCGTTCAGGCTTTGTTTTGCTAATCGAGAAGGCGTGTTCAGCTGTATTCTGTTCGTGCTAATCTAAACACATACTTAAGCGGTACCTCTGCACTGGGGCGGACCGTCAGCGGTAGCGTTAGCCCTCGTGTTGAGTCCTTCTCATGTGAAGACCTGCGACTCTACCTGCGCGACTCAATCAAGCAAAGACACCGGCAAGGCACATCACTATATTTAATATACCTTTGCTTTCATTTAATTGTATACTACACCCGCTGCTCTCTCCACAAACTACTCCTTGTCTCACTCTCCCCGCGAAACTGGAAGAGGAGGAGGCACAGGTTTGCTTATCAACAATAATTGTAAATATTCCACACTATTTTCCCTATGCAACAACTACTCATTTGAATACCACGCTGTTAATATCACTCCCACTCAGCTCAGTGTTGTTGTAGTTTACCGCCCCCCTTCATTGAAGAGTTGGATGTGCTGCTCTCATCATTCCCGGAGGATGGCGGCCCTCTTGTAGTCTTTGGGGACTTCAACATTCACCTGAACAAACCCTATGCTTCGGACTTTAACACCCTCACCCTCACCGTCCTGTTCGACCTCACCACAGCCAGTACTCACAGATCAGGAAACCAGCTTGATCTCATCTACACCCGTAACTGCACCACGGATAACATTAAAGTCACACCTCTTCACATTTCTGAGCACTTCTTCATCACTTTCAACATGCTCCTTCCTACATGCACTACACCTACACCACCACCCGTTTATTTTAGACGGACCCGTCACACTCTCTCTGCTAAAGTGGCATCCTCTCTTCCCTCCAATTTTGCATCTCTAGATGCTGACATTGCCACTGACATCTGCTCAACACTTACATCCTGTCTAGATAACCTTTGTCCTCTGTCCTCTAGACCAGCTCGTGCCACCCCCTCCTGCCCTTGGCTGTCTGACATCCTCCGTGAATGACGGAGTACACATAGGGCTGCTGAAAGGAAATGGCGCAAGACCAAGAATCCTGCTGACCTAAGGGACTACCAGTCACTACTCTCCTCTGTCTCTGCTAGTGTTACCACAGCTAAAACGTCTATCTATTCCACCAAGGTGAGCAATGCACCTAACACTCGGCAGTTTTTCAAGAAATTTAACTCTCTTCTACTACTCCTCCCCCCCCCCCACTTCATCTTGACTGCAGAGGACTTCGCTGTATTTTTCACTGAGAAAACATATCCAGCAAACAATTCTTAGTACCTCAGACCTCGGTACACACGCCTTCAGACCATATCCAGCACACTCACTTCTGCACTCAGACACATCATCAACACCTCCCTGCTCACCAGCACTTTTCCATCCACATTCTAACAGGCCTAGGTCATGCCACTACTTAAGAAACCCACATTGGACCCCTCTACTACCGACAGTTACAGACCTGTCTCTCTCCTCCCATTTATTGCAAAACACTTGAAAGGGCAGTTTTCAACCAGGTGTCTTCCTACCTATTCGAGAAAAAAATACTGGATGACAAGCAGTCTGGCTTTAAAACAAACCACTCCACTGAGACTGCACTGCTATTGGTCACAGAAGCACTGCGGCTAGCCACGGCGCAATCTAAATCCTCGGTCCTGATTCTGCTAGACCGATTTGCAGCATTTGACACTGTCAATCACCAGCTACTGCTAGCAACACTGTCATCTCTAGGAATCTCAGACTCTCCTCTCCGCTGGTTCAAATCCTAACTCTCTGGCAGATCCTTCAGGGTGTCATGGAGGGGCTCGCTGTCCACTGCTCACAACATGATCACTGGGGTCCCTCAGGGATCGGTGCTTGGACCGCTGCTTTTTTCCATCTACTGGACATCCTTGGGACCCATCATACGGGCACACAGCTTCTCGTATCACTGTTATGCTGACGACACCCAGATCTACATCTCGTTTCACCCAGACGATACCACTGTAGCATCTCACATTACAGCCTGCCTAGAAGACATCTCAGCTTGGATGAAAGAGCATCACCTCCAGCTGAACCCTGCCAAGACAGAACTACTCTGGTTTCTAGCACATCCCACGGTGAAACACGACATACCAATACAACAATTGCTCCTTCCAAAACACCCAGGAACCTCTGAGCTATATTTGATTAACAGCTGTCCTTCAATAATCACATTGCAAAGACAACGCGGTCATGCCGATATGCCTTATTCAACATTAGAAAGGATAGACCCTATATCACTGAGCATGCGGCACAACTCCTTGTCCAGGCCCTGGTAATCTCAAGGTTGGACTCCTGCAATCTACTCCTTGCTGGTCTTCCTGCAAAGGCTATTAAACCACTCCAGCTGGTTAAGAGCGCAGCAGCACGCCTCATCTTCCAACAGCCGAAACGGCTCATGTGACACCCCTTTTCATCTCTCTCCACTGGCTACCGGTTGAAGCCCGTATCAGATTCAAGTCACTATTGCTTGCCTACTGGACTATCACTGGATCTCCACCAGCTTACTTTAACACCCTCCTACACCCCATCAAGAACCCTGCGTTGAGCAAACGAGCGGCGTTGTGTATTACTTTCTCATAAGGGCAGTAAATCGCTTTTCCGCTCATTCTCCTTCACAACTCCTTCCAGATGGAACATTCTTCCTAACTCGATCCGGTCACCACATCTCTCACAACATTAAAAAAAACTACTTAAAACCCATCTCTTCTGTGAATACTTGTCAGACAAATGAGAAAAAGAAAAAAAAACTAACCCTCTCTCTTTCTCTCAACAGGTAGTGGTCCAGGTTTAGCTCTTGTTGAAACTAGTAACTTTGTTTTAGCACCTATTGTATTATTGCTCCTGTTCGACATATCGCTTATTGCTACCTGAACTCTCTCTGGGGCGGACATGAAAACCTCCAGTGGTCCTGAGGGCTGTCATCTGCATTATCTATATAGTAATTAATATTGTCTGAATATTTGACATTGACTACATGTTTGACTTGCTATCTTGACGCTCACTCGCGTGCTCAACCTTAATCCCTAAAGTAAATTACGTGAATTCATTTTATGGAAGGATTTAAATTCAAACACGCGCGGTGCGGTATTAGCCTGAACCCAGAGCGTGTTGTGGTTATTAATAGCAGCCGTTAATGTTCAAAGATAGCATTTGTGCACGGAGGCAGCTTAAGCCCAATTTATGGTCTTGACTCGGATCTACGCCGTAGCCTTCGCATAGCCGCGTGCCCTATGCCGTAGCCTGACGAGCACCTCTGCAAAAATGTAACAAAGTGTCAACTAAATGCGGATCCTACGCGGACCGCAAGCGCTATGATTGGTCTGTTTGAACCCCTCTGTGGCGAGGCGCCCATTAGCTCGTCAGCGTCGCCAGGGTAACAGGCGCAATCAACCCCTCACACCTGCCGGTCGTCAACACCTGCAGCTCGTTCCCGGGCCATATAAAGGCGGGAGAGAGGAACGAGTCAGATGGGCTACGACTCCGCATGTTTATACACATGTCTATTGACTGTCTCTCTCTGTTTTGTACAGGCTCGAGCGCAGGACGACCGGCAGAGGAACCGACACGAACCTTGTCACTGGGCACACACAGGATTGCTAACGAAACCCCTGAGGCTGTGTTTCTTTTGCACTTATTCCCCACTGCATTTCAAATAAACTGCCCTCCGGGGACTTGTTGCACTACCCTGAGTTTGTTTCGTGCTTAGCCCCGTCACAACTGGTGGAGAACGTGGGCGCCGATCCCACAAACAAAACAGCAAGTTAAATAACGTGTCTCACTTACCTCTGCACACAGGGAACCGCGCTCTCTCTCCCACGCCGAAACCCGGATATGATGGAGGAGATGCTACGCCAGCTGGTCGAGGTAGAGTCTCGCCAGCAAACGTTCATCACAGAACTAATGATGGGACAGGACAAGATGGCTGCAGATGCTGAACGCGTGGTGGAGATCGCCGCAGCCCAAGCCTCGCACTCGGACGACTACACAGTCATGAACAGCCATATCACTGAACTCGGCCGCCTAAGAGATTGCAGGGCGAATCAGCAACCCGACAAAGAAAGTGCTGAGCGAGAAGCCGGGAAGCAGGCCGAGTGGGTGAAACTCGTAGCCCCGCCCATTTCCGGAGAAGTTCGACGCGCATATGAGGCGTTTCCTGACACATACCGTGAGCTACTGGAAGAGGTGTAATGGGCTGAGGCAGCGATTACCCAGGAGCTCAGAGAGAGAGTGCCGGTCTCACCCCAGAAGGCAGAAATCCCCTGGCAACAACCGGAGGACATCTCCGGGCGGGTGAATATGCCCACGGCCCCCTCGTCGGCGGATGAGCCCTGGAGGAGAGGACTGGTTACTCCCGAACCCCGGACATGGCTAGCAGGCTGCGTCGTACATCCCACCCGACCCACGGATAGGCCGACGAGGATGGTGCGGGTCAATGGTAAGCCAGTGGAAGCTATGCTGGATTCCGGTAGTGCGGTGACCCTGGTCAGGCCCACGGTGGTTCGAGCCCGGCCACGAGGGAAGATGTCTATACCCCTTGCATGTGTGTACGGAGACGTCCGGAGGGTTCCAGCCCGGAGAGTCACCGTCACAGCATGGCCTGGCTCCTGGTCGTTAGATGTCGGTATTGTACCTGACCTACCAGCACCGGTGCTCCTGGGGACAGACTGGCCGGCGTTTAACCGGCTCTTAGCACAGAGGTCGCAGCCGTCTGGAGAGGGGAGCTGCCGACGAAGACGACGTCCGTCAAGACCCAAAGACGCCCATCCCATAATGAGTACCAGGACGACGCTTTGGGGGGGGGAGTGTGGCGAGGCGCCCATTAGCTCGTCAGCGTCGCCAGGGTAACAGGCGCAATCAACCCCTCACACCTGCCAGTCGTCAACACCTGCAGCTCGTTCCCGGCCATATAAAGGCGGGAGAGAGTCAGATGGGCTACGACTCCGCATGTTTATACACATGTCTATTGACTGTCTCTCTCTGTTTTGTACAGGCTCGAGCGCAGGACGACCGGCAGAGGAACCGACACGAACCTTGTCACTGGGCACACACAGGATTGCTAACGAAACCCCTGAGGCTGTGTTTCTTTTGCACTTATTCCCCACTGCATTTCAAATAAACTGCCCTCCGGGGACTTGTTGCACTACCCTGAGTTTGTTTCGTGCTTTGCCCCATCACACCCTCCCTCAGGTCAAAAAACTCTGCGATAGAGACATGTTTACTCAAACGCATTGCCGAAATGAATTATCTAAGTAAATTATTTGTGCTTCTGTATTTAACATCTCAAATCTGTAACAAAAGTGACTGTTTACTTGCCTTGTGGTCATTGCCTGTCGGCACGGACAACGACGTAGAAGTATAAATGAAAACCGACAAGTAGCCTACGGCGTAGAGACGTAGGTCCGACGCAGAAGTAAAAATCGATCTTAAGAGAGACAGAATTTAAAGGCAGCGTAACAGAATTCTATTTGAATTATAAACGGAGAGCGTCTTATCACCTATTTACAAACTACAATACTAAATTATCACTAGAAATGTAATCAAAAGTTATTGAAAGTGAAAATTAAACTTACATTTTGTAGTGGAGTAGGCGGGGCGAGACCGTGAGTCGAGGCCGGTGAGTGAGTGTTAATGAGCGTCAGCTGTGCACTCACCGGTCTCGTATCACGAAGGAGATCGGGAGCATAAGAGAACGAGCGACCGGACCGTCACTGAGAGAGGACCGGGCCTGGACATATGTTAAGTTGATTTATGTTTATGTTTGTGTTGCGGGCAGTCGTCCGTGAGGGGCTGCCGGCTGTTTACTTACTTTGTTATTATTTTATGAAATGTTTAAATGTTTGCCGGTTCTCGCCTCCTTCATTCCTTTTAATGAACCTTTCTACACATTTATACAAAACTATGCTCCAATGGGCATTTCGGCCGACATTTAATTTTTTCGAGCTTGAGCCTTCTCGACCAATCACGTTCCTCGCATGTTAGGAAATGACAGGTCTCTGTCACTGGTTAGCTGTGAAAAACGAGCTTGGCGTAGGGCATTTTTTTTTAGAAAAGTTGCATTTTTTTCAACCTCAACAGACGCTCTGAGCTGCAACACGGTTTACTCCATTGGATTATACTTAGGGATGCACGATAAATTATCAGTCGTATCGGTATCAGCCAGAGTAAGTGAGCGGTGCTGAGCGGTGAGAATTTCCGCTCCCTGCTCACGTGGGTGTTCGCCCCCCCGCGCCACCGCTCAAAGTCGCACCAGACCACTCCGATCAATTCCGCTCCGCGCTCACCTACAATTTCATCCCGCTCCGGTGAAATCGCTCCAAGCTCGCTCAAATTTTAAATTCCTCTGCATGCTTAACACCTGCCGTTTTCAACCGAAGTCTTACGAAGTTTACACCGCACGCATCTGCAGCTACCGGAACGGATCGCGGTCATTCTAGTCTACGCTTGTGTTTACACCAGACACGCCGCGGCATGTTTCAAAAGCGTCCCAGTGCCGCTTCGCTAAATATAGGCGCCTAGTCTATTTTTTGACGGATGTCGCGTCCAATGTCAGTGGCTGCTCTATTCTGTTAACATAGGCGCGGGATAGAAAATCAACATGCAGCTAACGCGCTCTGCGAGTCGCCTCCGCCACGCAGCCTATATCCTATAAAGAACTCACAGCAATCTCTCCTTAAAGAAAGATTTTTGAAGTGTAGGCTAACAGTGTTGTTAATTGTTGAAGGCACAGGTGAATTCTGGGATTTGTGCATGCCCTAGACTCGTGGTGTGAGCGGTATCGAAGCGAGACAGAGCGATCGCTACGGCCTTTGCATAAATACCCGCTCCGCGCTCCGACTATATTTCGCATGATTTTACGAGGATAAATGGAACTAATGGTGACCTTTTTTTCTGCAATGAATGTTTTCAAATAAAAGCAGTTTTCCACTTTTTGCCTTTTGTCTAAGTCTTAGGGAATTTTATATTAATATTTAGATACGTTATATCGGCCAATTTATCGGTTATCGGCTTCCAATGTTAAAGAAGTATCGGTTATCGTTATCAGCCAAAATGTACATATCGTGCATCCCTAATTATAATATAAAACAGACACTAGTAGCTTCAAAAAAGAAGTCAAGTGTGAACACGGCCTAAGACAGCTTTGTCTATTTTTAGTGGTTTCTCTTGAGCTGATGAGGTAGATGCTAAGATTGCTGATAGCGAACCAGCCGGGTAGATTATCTGCTCGTCTCAAAATTTGTTAATTAAACATCATTCACTGAAGCACGTCGCGATCACGCGCAGTGATCCTCCTTACATTCACGTTACTCTCCTCCGTCCATTCGCATCTGCGTTACCATTTGCTTGTTAAGAGTGTGAGAGAGCCTGAAAGCGTGTGCGTGAGAGTTTACAACCCTGAGCTCGTGATTGAGCAGACATCTGATGCCAGTCCCTCTAGTGATAGGCCATGCATGCTTGGATGCTCCAATGCGTCATCAATCGCCAGTATTAGTCCCGCCCCAAAAAATCCTGAACAAAGAATTGGTGAAAAACTGTTTAACTTGACAATTGAGTACTACATACTTCTGAGTCTTTGTAATGTGTTTCAGCAATACATATAAATACTTATAAACATCCGGCACCACAGATAAAGTATAAATTAATAAATAATCTAACCACACCAAACCGATAAAATAACTTAGGCTCAGTACCTCAAACCAGTCGTGGAGAAGAACATCTTTCAGACGAATACGTTTGTTTGGATCCTCCTGCAGACATGACTGGATCAAGCTGCAGCATTCTGTGTAGAAAGATGGAAGAGACTGTTATTACCTGAAACTGTACATTTTATTTGAATGTGACTTTAATCTATATCTGCTCTGACTGATCATGTTATTCACTAAATCTTTCATCAAACGACTTGGCTCAGATTTTGTTTTTTTCTGCAATGTACAATTTGGAATTACAGTTGGCATGATGAAGATCTCACCTTTGGACAAGCCTCTTCTGGACCATTGATTCTTTTTCATCTGGTCACGGGTCCGGAAGTTAGGAAAGACCCCGCACAGCATCGCAAACAACATCACCCCAAGTGACCACACTGTCGCTGGCTCTGCGTGGTACCCGAATTGCTCGTAGAATTCAGGGCAGCAGTACTCCACTGTGCCTGGAGAAAACATATTTCATCTGATTTATATCTATCCATTACCACAGGATCGAATCTTAAAGTGAAGGGCTGTTCATAAAGCTGTACGTGTGGCCTTCAGACATGTCTTAAGGGGTAATACATACCTCGGAACATCTGGTATTTCGATTTCTTCCAAAGGTCTCCACACCCAAAGTCGATGAGTTTGACATCTAGCGTGTCTGTGTTAATTAGTAAGTTATTCAGTTTTATGTCCCGGTGGAAAACGCCACGCTCGCAGCATACAGATGCAGCTATGGTTGCCTGCCATATGATAATCTGTGCCAAAGCCTCTCTGACGTGTCCTCCTTTGCTACAAACAAAGGAATGCAAATCCTGGCACGGAGAAGGACACTCTTGGACCATGACATAGTGGTCAGATTTGTCCTCCCAGTCTAGAAGCTGGATGATTTCAGGAACTGGGGTTCCGTTATTTGCGAGGATCAGAAGAGCGATTTCCCGTGGAAGAGGTTCAGGATGACAGGCCTTGAAGAAATGAAGATTTTTTACAAAGAGATGTCAATGGCTATATATGTCAATAAAGCAACAAAAAATTTTTTCAAACAATGAGTACAGCCTACTTACAATGCGTATATAATCAGTGTCCACAGACTTTTTGACACATTTCACTGCCACCTAATCAACAAAACAAAAACATGGATTTGAGTAGGAAAGAATGACAATGAATTCATGCGTCGTTCAAAGCATTAATCCTGAACGGACGTATAAAACATTTTAAAGAATAGGAAAAGTCAAACATAAGATACATAAAGACGGATTGCATAGGATAAAGTGAGGTTTTACAAAGATAAGCACAAGACAGAAAGAAGTAAAAATCAAACCTTCAAGCCATCGTTCACACGGGTCCCTTCGTAAACACTTCCATAAGCTCCTTCTCCCAACGCTTTGCCGATTTCATACTGGCACGAGTTAACTTCTACATCTGTTAAAAGATTGAAAGTTTGCAAGACTGTAATTAATATTGTTTTTGAGAAAAAATAAAGAGCATGTTAAGAATATGGTTTTTATTGCTGTGTAATTATAGTATATTCTTGTTAAATTAACCAGAATTTTGTTACATGTATTCATTAATGTAAAAGTCAATCCATCCAAGTGTTTAGTAAAGATTATTTACGTCAGAGCAGGGACAAATATCTGAGGCTCAGTCAGTACACTGTTCCTCAGTACATTTTTTATATCAGGATAGGAAGGACAGTGTCCAAGAGAAGCCATTAAAACAGTGGCACAGTGGTGCAGATACTCTATGAAAAGTGTGTGTGTGTGTCACTTTCATGTTGGGATTACGGTTGTAAACTCACTCTTAACGTCCACACTCAGGACATCATCCTCGAACAACACCCTCGAACTGACTGAAGGTTGGGAGACATCACTTAAGCTGGACCCTGACTGAACCGGAGTCTGGATGCTGTCAATACTGGGGTCGGACACGGGCTGGACCAGGGACTGGGGGATGCCTACAAGCAAGTCAGCCAGAGAAAGGGCTGGTGGTGTGTGGAAGCTGTCCTCACTCGAGTCGGACACAGAGCGGACTGGAGACTGACGGTCGCCAACAAGCAAGTCAGCGAGAGAAAGTACTGGTGTGTGGAAGCTGTCGTCACTGGAGTTGGACACAGAGCAGTCTAGAGGCGGTAGAACCGCTACATTGACCTGCTGTCCTGAAATCTCATCTGTAGTGGGGAAAGATATCAAACATGAGATCAATTATATCAAATAATAACGTTTATTCTTTGTTGTGGAATTTGGTTATTCAAAACATAATTTACATAATTACATTTGTGTTATTTAATATAGTTTTGATGAGTTTATTCTAAAATATTAGGGGGGAAAATATATTTCCAAGTGATCTGACCCTAAACTTTTACATACACTCATAGCGTGATGTTATTTACCTTCGGGACTGTTGTCAGCGGGCACAACAGCTACTTCAGTAGCACTTTGACGTGCTTTCCGGCCTTTTCGCCACTTCCAAAATCTCTTCTTCTTCTTTTTCACCTCATCTCTCTTACTGCTTCCATCTCCATCAGGTTCACTGAGAAGAGTTTCCTGATTTTCGTGGACCTCGACACTGACCTGCTGTACTGAAATCTCGCCTGTAGACGATATCAAACCCAAGATCAATTAAATCAAATAATATTCCAGAAATACTGAAAACTCACATAACCCAAACCTATTGATTAAATGTGTTCAGTTGAGTTATAAGGTGCAACTTTAACATAAATTTTCTTTTTTTTTTACATAAATCACCAGGGAACATGTAACATCTTCCTTTTAACCAAGAAGTTAGGACTACCTGGCAGACATCATGTAACACAAGTAATATTCAATCATATCCATTTGTATTGTTAAAACATTGCCTAACAGATCTTTAATTGTAATGCTTTAAAAATGAAAGAGAATGTAAGAATGCAACATATATAGGATGATTATTATTTATGGTGAAACTTGGCTAGTCACCCTCACAACACAACTCTTGTGTTATAACTTTGTTATTTAATAGTTTGATGAGTTTAAGAGGACTAAGAGGGGTAACATATTCAGAAGTGATTTGACCCTAAACGTTTACATACACACATGACGTCATGTTGTTTACCTTCGGGACTGTTGTCAGCGGGCACAACAGCTACTTCATTCGCACCCTGACCTGCTTTTCGACCTTTCAACCACTTCCAAAATCTCCTTTTCTTCACTCCATCTATTCTAGCAGATCCGTCTCCATCAGTTGAACCGACTGGTGGAGGTAAACAATCTCGCGAAATCGCGGTAGATCGTGCAGGTGCACTTTGGAGTTCTCCGTACACGCTACTACAATCGTCTCTGCTGTCAGCTTTAACGCAACGACAAGTATTCTGACCCATCTTCACCGCAAATCAAACGACGTGAGTCAACTGTTAGCGAGCGAGTTGCAGAATGAGCAAAGTGAGCGTTGTGCTTGACTTAAGATCAGATATAACCGTGACGTAACAATGGAACTCCAAATGCCTAGTTACAATGGATGAACGCGATTGTCCAATTCCCACTAGAGTCACAAAGCGTTCGTTGGCCTGTTTGTTTTCGCGTCTTTGGGAGAGAAGACCTGGTTTTATTTGATGTATTGCGCCTTTTCTACATAAATAAACCTTCATCTGTATTGATTAGTAACAATTGTATGTTTTGTAATATTTGTCATGTGTAAAAATAATGTCAGTAGGTTAATGTGAGTTATATCGAAACTTACTGTAAAAATGTGTAAGATCTAAACAAGTTTTTATATGCGTTTAGATATAGATAAACCAAAGATTGCTGCAATACGTCATCGTGTCCACCCTGTTGGGAGACTGGGTTTTCAGAATAAATTAAACGTACAAAAACTTTACATTTCTCAAATGACGTCGGTTTTACCAAGTATGTGAAGTAAAAATACGCCTCTTGTTGATTATTCATGCACAGAAAATAATTTGTCATGACTGGAAACGTTGATTTATGATTAATTTAGCTAAAAACAAAAACTCATTTCACATAATAATGAATTGCAGGTAATTTAGGCCTAACAATACAGTCAAATGACAAATTGTGTAGTGTCAAGTTGTGATAGTGTGAAAGTTTAATTTATAAAGTGCTTACCAGGCTAATATAATACACACACCTCTTATATTGGAATGATTAGCATTGCCACTTTAAGCATATTTTTTATAACATCGTTATACTGTGAAATTCTTTTTTTCCTCCAAATTAACTTAAAAAATAAAAAAAAGTCACATTCTAAAAGTGATTTCTTCCTCCATCTCATGTGTTCGCACCAACACTTTCCTAAAAAAAGTGATGTACACTAAGTGCTAATCTTCAAATGCCTACCAAAGATCATTGGAAATCTTAAGAATTGACTACAAAACATCATATTTCTTCTAAACCATTAACATTTTAGTTTAGATGGCTGATTCACTTCTTTTGACCGTTACAGTCTTGTTGTATCCTTTTTCACAGTCCCAAAACAACAGCAGTAGAAGTGTTGCTTCTTCACAAGAAACCTAGAACGACCATAAATGCATTTTCATGACCACAAGCGAAGTGGAATTATAAGATGTTACATTTTTATGGCAGTTGGTAAATAAAGATAGCCAAACAATATGTATGCAATTCACCAAGCAGTGTCACGGTTTTTCGGACAGAACCCAATCGCAGGCAGATGGGGGTTACACAAAAGACTTTAAAACTGAAAATAAAAACCCACGATAGGAAAAAAAAAAAATAATCTCAAAACACTTCCCTTGGGAGTGGCAAAACAAAGAAAGGTTACTACTAATAAGGAATATTCACAAACGGTATCCAAGACAAGGCTAGGGAATATGGACGACAGGATAAACTCACTGGATCAGTACACAGTGGCACGACGAAACTACAACAGACAAACCGGCACTGGACAGAGGGAACCCGAGACTAGATATAGGGGAGACTAACGAGGGTAGATGACAAGGGCCAGGTGGGAATAATAATCAGTAAAGGAAAGATGACACGGGGCTGGCGAAGGGAATGAATACTAAACTGGATAATGAGGGGAAACAAGTAGGCGGGGCCACAGCACGAGACAAGGAGACACGTGGCGTAATGTCAAAACATAAAGCCACGTGTCTCCACACAAGACATAACACACACACACACACACACACACGACATGGTACTGTCAGGCCCTGTCCACCAAACTAGAAAACTCTGGACAATGGGGACGAGACCATAACAGACCGGATGTTAAGAAAAAAGATGTGGTCATAAATTAAGATTTTATTTATTTTGTATACTGTGTTTGTGATTTTAAAGGGTTAAAAATGGCTTATTATATTTATAAGCCATTTATAGATTGATTTTCTATAAAAATGGTTGACTGTTACCAGACCAAAAACACAGCTATCACATAAAAACACATTAATAGCAGGTAAACGTGCAACAAAAAGTCCAATGTGATCTTGAAAGAAGAACAATCATCTTTATATAAAATAAAAATATTCTTATGCATATACAAAATGTGTTTAGCCAGCTCAGTCACTAAGGTAATGAGTAAAAAAGTAGAATATCACTGTTCCCAAACAGAAGAGAAATTTATGAAAAGGACAATAATGAAAGTCTGTAAAAACCTTGTGTAGCATTTACAGATAACTATCACTTAAACAGATTGTGTATAACATTTTAAGACCTCCAGATTACAGATTTTAAAGAAATGGCGCAACAAGTAATAAACATTTACTTTAGGGGAAAAAATTAGAAATAAAACTGCATGATGTTTAATTTATTGTAGGGCTGTCAAACGATTAATTGTGATTAATCGCATCACGAATAAAAGTTTGTGTTTACATAATATGTCTGTGCATATACATTTTGTATGTATAAAACATGCACATACATTAAAAAAAAATATATACTGTATAAGAATGAATAAACATTTATGTATGATTTAAATTATTAGTAAATATAAATACATAAATGTACATATTTCCTTAATATATATACACATGTATGTATATGTTTTTATAAATACAAAATGAATATGCATATCACACAGACATATATTATGTAAGCACAAACTTTTATTCTGGATGCTTGACAGCCCTAATTTATTGATTCATCTGGTCTCCACATCAATGGTTTACTTCATTACTATTGTACATTAATGCCAGAATCGTTCATTTACATCTACATCTACATTCAAATCTAAATCATTTAATCCTCTTGTGTCAGCATTTAGTTCCTAACTAACCTATGTCTAGTATCAAATATACATGTTTTATTATTACTTTCTCTTTACAAAAGTCTTAGTATACTTACCTATTTGTGACTATACATACAAACTAATTTCATAACTTTGAGACATGACCGTAACCTTATAATTCACTGATAATTCATCCATATGAGGGAAGCGCTCGGGTCCTTCTGTAAGATGTATCAAACTAAGACTGGGTAACGGAACTTTTCCCGACACAAAAGCGGTCAGAAGCTTCAGTCCATAGGAAGGACGAGTTTCTTCCTGAGGGTATATCGAGGTTCGGGCATCTGCTTTAGGCCTTTTAACATCTGGTTGCTGACTTCACAATTGACCTTCGTCATAATAGACAAGATGTCCTCTTTTCTACAAGAAAAGCAGACTTTACATTAATAAGTGTACAACCTTTTAACCAGAAGGCCGTAATGGTTCTTAATGAGAGTGACTAACAGTATTAGGCAATCAACAGCCAGTAGTATCAAATAAATGGTACACAAAATATGCTGGTTATCGAATTATTAAGACATTGACTTTGCAACTTGACTTTGAAAGTGGAACGTTAAATTTATAAAAGATCACGGACTTCGCATTGCAGAAGATGGCACCACTGCAAATCAAACAACTCCTACTGGAAACCTCCCTTTATCAACTCACTTGGGGCAGAGATTCTCCAGCTGTCTACAGAGCTCCTGGATATAGATAGACCCCTCTGTGATGTGTCGGAAGGACAGATATTGCTCTACCGTGGCCATTCCAATTAGAAAATCAGCTTCTTTAGGAAGACTGGTAGGCAGAACCAATCGAGCATCCTCTTCATACTTTTCTTCTTCTGTATTGTCTTGTCCATCCGCCATCCACACAGCCTCCTGGCCCAAGTTACCTTGGCAGGCCTGAATGAAAAACAGCTTGGGCTTGCTGGCCAAGGTGTTGCATGTAGCTAAGGGCTTTGTGAGGTCACGGATCTCAACCGATAGGCCATCTACGCCCAACACTGCACCTTTCTCTCCGTGGGAGAGGACACAGCATGCGAAAGCGTCCATGTGAGTGTGATCCATCGAGGCAAACTCCTTTACCACATTTTGCATGTCTAATGCATTCAAATCGTTGTACACCTCAACCTTAAAATGCATTTTCTCAAACACTCTTTTAAGGGCCTCTAAAACAAACAAAAAATATTTTTAGTTAAAGTTTAGTTCTGTAAGAAATACAGTTGTCCTCAGTAAAATTACAGAATTGTATAAAATACCTTCGTCCTTTTCAGTGCCTCTCCGGTTGTTCAACTTTTTGCACATTTCGAAGTTGAAGTTATTGAGGATGATACAGTATCCTACAGGCTGATGGCTAATGGTATAGTATTCATTCTATATGAATGCAAAACAAAATAATAATTTCAAAATTTGAGCCCTATGCCTCAATCCGTCAAAGAGTTCTATTCAATAAATATCTTATATATACATACACATGCACACACACACACATATATATAACAAATTAAATGTAATCTGTCTTTACATCTTCAACTTTTCCTGGAGGCTGTGAATCAGTAAAAAGATTTCCGGAAGATTTCTGTAAAAACAAGAATGTTCATTTGGTAAGCGATACTTTGAAACAATAGAGGAGAGTATAACTTACACGCAGGTACCTCTTTCTCTATAGGCTGTGTTAAAATCAAATAAAAGGCATTAAAGCACATACTGATCCCTCATACATATGAAAAATTGATATTCTGGACCTGTTTGAACCTAAAAACATACGTTCCTGAACTAAAGATGGTTGCCGTACAGGCCTTGCAGTGCATCATCTGTTTTGATTACCTGATTAAACTAATCTAAAACCTAAATTAAAAAGTTGCTTAATGTATTAAAAAAAAAAATCACACATCTGATTTTTACTGTAACATTAATGAGCACGGTCACACTTCCATCTTACATTAGCAATACTTACTTCAGGATAGTGGGGTCTGGAGGGCTGACGGTTAGAAACTTCCTGTAGAGGAGGTCTGCCCCCTATTGGACAAAAACATATGCATCTTTTATATAATTTAAGAAACATCTCAAACACATTAAGATTTAGATGATCATTGAAAACAGAAAACAATTTGATTTTTATTTGTACCTTGTCTTTTGTGCATATTCTTGAAATCTTGTATCATGTTGGCCAGTTGTTTGTCACACTTTTCCAGAGTTCTTTGCAGCTTATCTAGTTTGTCTTCTCCGAGAATCTGCTGCTTCTCCATCTCAATCACAATGTCTAAGAATGACTGTATAATAATAGCCACATAGAGTTACACAGAGTTACAAGTGCAACTTAGAATTACTTATAAAACACCTTTAATTTACAAATGATATAATCAGCATTACAGCTGAATTCAGAAAGGCTAAATCCAATATTCAATAGGTCAAGTATTCTTTTACATTTTTACATAACTTACGGAAGATGTTCCTAGTTTTGATTTGGAAATCTCATCAGAGAGAAGGAACTTCACTGCACTAAGGTTTTCTTCAGTCATGCCTTCAGATAATTTATAAAGCATCTTTCTGTGATGTACAGAGAGACAAAAATGTAAGATCAAGAATTAATTATAAAAAAACTGTAGAATTTCCCAAAATAACTATTTAACAGACGAAACAGCCCTTGAGAATTTACTTCTGCATGTATAGTAAATAAGATCTACTTCAAAATATGTTACATAATAAGAGAACTGCTTTGAAAGATTGCTAAACAACCTAGAGTTCACATTCTTCATACCTGTATGTTGAGACCCCCTTGCTGATGTCACGTGTTTCCAGACGACTCTCCACCTCCTCTCTAGACGTATTCAGGATGACAAGCAGGTCAAAGCGGCCAATTGTGATGAGAAGCTCAGGGATGAGCAGTCCATCCTCGAGCAGTCCCTGCTCATCCAGTCGTGAAAAGAGATCTTTGGCATCACTTACTCTCTCAAGACGCTTTTTCTGAAGCAGATCAGTGTCCATGCACAGAAACTTAAGCTCGGCCACTTCCTTACTTGTAAGGTCCTCATCAATCTCAAGAAGCAGCAGAGTATTCATGTTGAGCTAAAAAATAAGATACGTTAAAGGAATAAAGATTATAAGGAGAATGAAATATGAATGAACGCAAAAAATTGTTTCTTCATGTATGTATGTATGTATGTAAAAATAACAAGTAACAATAATATAAGTAAAACAAGTGAAGACAAGTACAATCACAAATCTGCAGAGACGGTCTACATTTTAGGAGTGTATGATATATCATGGCACTTTATGGTAACAAGCATAGACATAATAAACACCTAGACGCCGCATTGGCCTCTTTGTTCCGCTGCTGCGATACGTCAACCGCGCCGCCCACTGAACCCAATGGGAGAGTTGCGCAATCACGTTTACATGTCTTAACATATTTCAGTCGTTTAGGATATACGTAGAGAGTACAACTTTATCATGTCTCTATTTGCTTCATATCACGATAGTTATAGCCTACTTTAAAAGTAATGGTTGTCATTAGGAAATACTGTCTTGTGCACTTTTTTCGGTCCTCAAAAACGAGGGTCCTCGGGACTGCGGTTCTCCAAACACCGATTCGGTAGGTGGAGCTCTCCCAAAAAAATAGGGCCCTAGAAGTGCGGTCCTAGGAGTGCAGTCGGATAATATTTTTTATTATCATTACAAACATTTATATTGAAAATAATAGGAGGGAGGGATGCATTTCAATATTATGTATAACAATACATTTGTAAATATAAGATAATATAGGACCTGACGGCCGACTTTTACCTTCAACCTTCTGATCTCGCCAGTCGAACTTGAATCTGTACTTAAAGTAGATTTTTTCAAATGTTGTTCAAAATATCGTAATTGTGAACCCAGCATTGTCTATTATAAACAAGTAACTTACAGACACACTACCATGAATTTTTTCCCAAACATCAATATATGACGTTTCGTTTAGGCTAACTTCCGAGGTAATTAAAACTGTATATAAAATACTTAGATAAGAATATAAGAAAGTTTACATTAAATGAAACATCGGTTGTCACTACACGAGTGTACACTACTCTCACTGCTTAAACATTCTAGGTAAGAACCCTAAAACACTGAGCAGATCGAAAGCTAACGTTACAGTGCAAATGAGATCACACTTAAGTTACTTTTGTACCGCCAACATACAACTAAAATGTCTGAAACTCGTCTTACCTTTGTACCTGTACAACAGCCAACTCAAATCAACGTAGAAATACCTAAAGTTCACGAAAATAAATCTAGAAAGTCCGGGACAACATTCTACCGCGGCATCTACTACTCGATTACTTTCGGTATCAGCCTAAACAGCGGCATTTCCAGTTCGAAGCAGGAAGTGACATGACAATTGTTATTGGTGCTCATGTTGTTTGTCACTATGGGAATGCCCATACACATGACATAGGAGTCAAGGAAGTAAGTTGTGTAATAAATACTTCTAGTTTAAAAAACACTTGGAACCGAAAATAAATAAAAACAGTTTTTTAGTTTGTACACGCCCAAAGTTAATGCACGGAACTTTGGGCTTATGATTTCTTTAACGAGTTAAGTGCACGTGACAGCCATCGCGTATTATATCTAGCTACTAGTCGGAAAACTTGGGATTTTCCTTATGTTGCCTTGTTGGAGGGTGTGTCAAACGACCAAAATAATTATTCAGCGATCTGTAATCTATTGTAATTGTGAATTTGACTGTATATTGTAGATTGTACGCAATTAGATTACTGTTAATAAAAAATTGAAATAAAGCTATCCAGATCTTTCACCCGTTTATCTGACCATACTTGATCTGACCGGCTTGAGCAACCAAACTACATTCCCCATAATTCTCGGTATAGCAGCGCACGCGTTAATTTAAGTAAATTTATTCCGTTAACACTTAAAACCTTTCTGTCTCGCATCTAATGCATCTAATTATCTAATCATTAGATCTTAATGCAACGACGTGCATGCGCACCAAATACGTACTACTTAAATAAAACATTACTGCAAAGGATTCAGGGGGAAAAACTTTAATTAAAATCTCTGGTACATAAAACGTCGTAGTTAGGGTTTGTTATCCAGCATCTCTGGAAATGTTGGGTTTGGTGACTCTTTACAGGGATTTCCTGGAGGCCTTTGAGAAGCAAAGGGTGCAAAGAAGTCACGAGCAAATGAGAAAACATCTGATGGTTTTCTCAACAGCAGGAATTGCAGGAAATCAGCCATTAAAGCTTTTAGTTCAGGGTGCTGTCTGATGTGGGAGGTGTAATCTGCTTTGAGTTCCTCCTGTAAATAAAAGCCAAAGGAACAGCTATATTATATTGCAAAGTGTTCAAATGTTGTAGGTATAACATGTAGATGTGAAAACACAATGTATTTTGACGTGATTTTTAATGTGTAAAATATTTATGTGATCAGTGTTTATAAATAGACCCACACACCTTTCTGTCAAGAAACTTTGAGTAAAGTTCTATGTCTTCTTCCCAAATGAGTGGCTTCTTCTCAAACATAGGAATCTGGTCTGTGTCCACTGAAAAAGCAAATCACATTTACTTACATATTTTTTAAATGTATTAAAAAGAGTAATGATCTCGGAGGAGCAGACTGCATAATAATAATGTCTTCAAACCTCCATCTAGCAAGAGAGGCAAATGCCGTAGCTTCATCATTGCAGGTGAACCCAACTGTACTCTGCTTACTAGATGCCTGGGTGTAAAAATATATTAGGAAAAGTTCATGTTTTAGGAAAAGTCAGAGTCACCATGAAATCATAACCAACTATTGTTATGAAATCTCATTGCAGAAACCGTTTCATTCAGACATAGTACAACATTCTAAAGAAAATACTACACCAACGTTTGATGACATTTAAGGAATGTTTTGAATTTAACATTCCTTAAATGATTGAGCCTGACATGTACATAAAAATAAAGCCTGCAGCATTTCTTTAAGATAAGGGTGTCCTACCCATCAGGCAGAAAGAAGCAATGCCAAGTTGAAGAGTTGTCTTGTGCAGAAACCACAGTTCTTTCTATTCCAAACGTGTTGACCAGTTCTTCACCAATCTTCTGTTTCTTCCACCCGAGTGCTCTCTGAACCAAACAAAGTTTATCACTGTTAAAACAACATCAAAGCCTATGCTGGGGGGAATGAAATGACTTTCTTAAAATACAGGCAAGCTCAAAGGACTTACATAGGTTGACTTTGATATCACCGAATCTGCATCAAATGATAGAAATGTCATGTTTTCTGGAACAATCTTCTGCCGAGAAAGTATGCGCAGGATCAGGAGGTTAGAAGCCTCGGATACAACGCCTATTAAAGAACTCAATGGAAATGTGTGGGTTTGCGTCTTCACTCCCTATAGATTCAGTTAAAAGAAAGGCGTTTGCATTAAAAATTGCATTATTGGCACACAAACTTTCAAACATAACAAGATATATTCACATAGTATAAATAATAGAAAATAGTTTTTATTTGTAATTAATTCATTTAAATCATGCATTAATGGTTAAAAGCAATCTACTAAACACAAGGTTTAATAGGATCACAATCTCTATTTTAAATTGTCAAAAAAATCTATTTAATCTTTTGCACAGAATTACTCAAAATGATTGGAATGATACTTACCTCCTTCTCTGATATCATCCTGTTTATCACAAGCTGATCATCTTGCCTAACCATATGTACCTTCCGATCCAGCATCTGATGTTCCAGCTGAAACATTAACAAACTGTGATATTACATCATACGTTACACTTAAATAAGGGTAAAAGTATATTAAATATGCCTATTGGAAAACTGAATTGTAAAAAATGTTGACAAGAAAAACATACGTTTACATATTCATGTTGATTCTCTTCCAATATCTCAAGCCTTTCAGATATATAAGCTGTCAACAATAAAAGAGAACAGACATAACTCAACAGAAAAAGAAAATGACTGAAACAACATGCGCGTCATACATTATTAAATAAATAGTAAAGTGGAAGGTAATAAGAGAGGTCATCTCACCCACAATTGATGTGCCGCAAGGGACTTCATCTATCACTCCGTGACTGCTGGCATGAAGGAGAAAGCAGAGCTCTTCATTGTAGCTCGCCCTACTGACACTCACAGAGAAATCTCCAAGTTCTCTGCCAGAATCTGACACGGTCACCAGTGAATCCGCAAAAACACATTTGTCCACATCCCTGGGTGCTGACAGTGAGAGTAGCCAGTTAATTCTAAACGTATATTGTCTTCCTCTTGCTTGTCCTGCTAAAAAAACCTAGTTTGTTTCGAAAATGAGATAACTAAAGTTTTTTATTACGATATCATGTTTTCACTGTGTATTGTGTTAGTTAGCTGTATCTTTGTAGTTATTATGGCTTAAATCAAAACAAACCAACTGCAGTTTGATTGATATTAATTGGAATGCCCAATAAAAAACATGATTTTTGAAAACATTTAAAAACGGAGTTATCTCATTTTAGAAATAAACTCTCCAAATGTAGGCTATATCATACATCACACCATTAAACCCTACTGGAATAAGGCCCAGATATACAGAGTACATAAATACATTTTGCAATGGTTATGATGGTAAACGGCTCATTGTTCATTATGGTTTTTATAATGAAGCTTTGGTATTGTTTTTCCTCAGCAGGGTAAAACAATTCACTAACTGTAGAATATGATGATAAAGGATGTTTTTATACAAGACACTAAATGTCACTGCACTTACATACGTCTGTCCATGATACACTAACATTAAATAAAACAGTTAAACCAATGACACATATGAAAATAACAGCACAATGCACTTTTTTAATGCAGCGCCCTTTGATGCCATTAACAGATGGTCCCGACCCTAAAATAGCATTTTGGACTAAGGCAAACTAAAATCGTTTTATTTAGAGAAGTAATTGGCTTACTGTCACTCATGTGTGAAATGACTTACAGATGTTTTTAATAAACTCAATAGCATTAACTGAAGCTTTCTGCTCTTCTGTTTCACTCGGAGTTGTTTCGCTGTCCCCCATGTGTCTCGGAAAGTCCAGAAAAATTCGATATCTTCAAAGCATATAATTTCGCCTTTTAAGGTCGTATGAACTAGTTACCTTTTTCTGTTGACTATAATCTTGTTTTTTTAAGTGCAGTATGTCAGCTGATTAACAGCAAAACAACGGAATCGGTCAATAAACGTTCCCAAGTTTAAAAACGGCACAATTGATCTTAACACGACAGTAACCGCATAAAAGCTTTTTAACCATTTTGTTTATGCTCTGTGAATTTCTCGTTTATGCCCCTAACATATTAGCATCTTTGGTTTCCACGGTAACGATGCTGTCATGTGCCGTAAACCGACTAGAAGCGGTGCACGAAAATCTTAAAGGGATAGTTCACCCAAAATATTTTTTTTTGTCGTCATTTACTCACCTTCGAGTTGTTCCAAATCTGTATACATTTCTGTTTTGATGAACATAGAGAAAGATATTTGGAAGAATGCTTATAACCAAACGGTTCATGGGTGACATTTTCAGTTTTTTGTTCTATTGCACACAAAATAAGTTATTTTGGAGAATGTAGGACAGCAAACAGTTCTGGGCACTTTTGACTACCAGTGTATTTTTCCTACTATGGTTGTCAATGGGGTCCAAGAACTGTTGGGCCAAATATCTTTCTCTGTTTTCAAGAACTTTATACAGATTGGGAACAACTAGAGAGTGAGTAATTCATGACAAGATTTTTCATTTTTGGGTGAACTATCCCGAAAGGCCCCATGAAATCAACATCGTTTTGTGGCTTTCAGTAGATTAGTTTTAAGGTTGTATGTAAACTAGTATGCTTCAAATCAAAGATACAATTCGCATTTATAAGATATAAGACTTCAAAACGTACAAAATGACGAATTTTGATGACATCGTTCTGCAGCTTCTCATGGCTACAAAATTTGGATTAAAGTTACGTTTTGACCACTACTGTATGTTTAAATTGTGGTTTTAAGATGGAACGTAAATATCAATTCACTTGTTTGGTATATGTTTCCAGTGTGATATAGAGCCTTTGTATTGATTAATGCTTAAAACCCACCTATTGTTCAATATAAAAGAAACAGTCTTGCATTCAGGTCATTTAACAAAAATGCTGCACTGCATGCTGGTGCCACCATTTAGGAGGATTTCTTTATGATAGTGTTATTGTTTTGGTACTTGCCTGTTTGTTGTTTTGTTTGCTTAAAGCTCTGACATTTTAATGGAGAGGATAATTTCAAAACACAATATATGATGCTTCGTGTTCTAAGGCATTTCAGACAAGTATGAATGATTTATGGATTTATTATCACAAAACGATGGTAAATATCAGTGCTTGCAGTACCATATGTAATCCAAAAGTTGGTAGTTCAAATGCGGGATTCACTGCACATTTTCAACACACAGGGTCAATCCCCCACAAAAATGAACTATATGGTTTCAAAACAGTCATCTTTTGTAAAACCAGGTTAACTATAACTTTAGTTTCACTAGAGTAACCATAGTTTAACCATGGCATTTGTTATGGTGATACAAACTGAAACGAATCCTTCAAAAACAGGGTTACTACACTTAATGTAGGTAATAGGTGTAATGTAGGTGTTTTTGAAGGATTCATTTCAGTTTGTATCACCATAGTTTAATAACTAAATGTAATAAAATACTTGTATGCTGCCCAAGGGGATCAACAAGATAACACTACTTAACTATAGAAATGTAAAACTTCAGACAACAGCGAGTCTACCAAATCCTTTGAAATGTTTTTGTATAAAAAATAATGCCCAAGTCTTCCTTACTATGAACTCTTGCTATGCATTTCACATTGGTGTTTTTCATTTAAAGTGATCTTATGCACTTAAACATAGTGATTACAACATGTTTAGCTTTGAATGGTTACAGTGGTTACTCCTTTTAAATATCAGTAGATCAAAAGTCTTATCGGCCCTTATAAATGTCCTTGCGTCTGCGCAACTCCTCGAAAACACGGGCGCGGTATGAAGTCCAGTCTTCATCTTGCTTCTGCTGCAGGCCCAGGGCCCGGTGGAGATCCTGTGCGTGGCTTCGTAGGAAAGGATTGTACTGTTTCTCCTCTGCCAGAGTGGATGGACACTGCATAAAGAGATGAGAAAACTGAACCGTTGAACCGCATAAGGGGTTAAACAGACTTAAGACTTTGTCAAGCAGGATATATATTTTCAGTAGGACAGGTCACTTTTAAACTCTTAATCGAGATTGGCTTGTAAAAATATCACAACGGATGGACCTGATATATGTTTTTTTTACAGCAGGCTTGGCCTTCTTACCGTGCAAAATCTCTGACCCCTCTGTAGTAGCACCCACTGTAACTTCTTCTCCAGCACAACATTATTGGGCTCCACCTCAGCCGCAAACAACAAATTAGCTTCCGCATACTCGTGTCCTGCATAAAAAAAGACTTGCATTAACAAACACAGTCAGAATTTTCAGAATTCACACCCTTGTACTAAAAGTCTGGACTGCGTTTTCTTACCAGGCCAAAGCAGAGTGTTATCATTTAGTGATCCCACTGTGTCCAGAGATGACAACATTGTTAAGGCATTACCCTCAAACGTTCTCCCTACAAGGCAATGGAAATGAGTCAGAGCTTAGAATAGAACTAGCGGGATTCAAGAATGCTACATTCCTGTTTGATGTACTTTGCTGAGCACAGACGTACACAAAATGTCAAATGTTTTTAGCAGGTTACAATAACACTACACTTAATTTAAACAGAAGGAAACATCTGCACTACTTTAAAGATAAGTGCCGCTTACAAATATGCCAACACTCACCACATCCGGAGAGGAACACCAGGTCCCCTGAAAATAGGCTGCTGGGGCCACCGATCGCCCGGCCATCAAGCAGGTAGATCATGTGACCCACTGTGTGCCCCGGAGTGAAAAAGGCCCTGAACTGGAGCTGAGTGCCAAAACCTATCGTGTCTTTGTCTGAGAGGGGACTGAATAATCCAGAAAAACATACATCTAAATGATCTGAGCATTTAAGCATGCTTTCAAAAGCGTTCTGTAAATGTATTATACTTCATTATTATAATTCAAAGCATTTGACATATAGATATAAGCACTGACTGTGTAAGTCCTGGAATGTTGTCCATAGCATTCCCATACACTCGGCAGGAACTGTAGCGTCTCTTCAAAGCCCTGTTCCCTCCACTGTGGTCCCTTATTAGGGAAAAATAAATATACAAAATACCTTATGATTCAATTTGCTTGTTTAGACAACTAGTAAACACTTCATTTAGCCAATCCATTCATAGATCTGAATTCACAAAACTGATAAATGGCAAGGAGCAATATTTTCAGAATTTTTTCCTCACCAGTGTTTGTGTGTGCAGAGAACAGCTTGCAACGTCACTCCCTCTTCTTCTAGGCATGCCTGTGTGGGTGTAAGATCACACCATAATACTACAGCTGTGGTTAAATGTCACATAATATAGCACGTTTGTGAGATCATGTCAAATAACGCATCTCATTGTGTAACTTGATATTTTGATTATGATAAAACCTCCCTTAAACCTAACCCTGACTGACCACAATATTACTCATCCATTCATGAAAAACACGTCAACACACCTCACAATGACTAAACTCTCGTTTCGAGCCTTAAAGACACTGGATTGGAGATCTTTTTTATTATTATGACTGATTTCCAATGAAAATAACCAATTGAAAATTACTCCAGCTTTGGCGGTCTAGTAAACCAGTGAGGAAAAGGAAGCATTTCCACTAAACCACTTGTGGCTTGGCCATTTGACTTTGCGAGACACGGAATCCAGCTAAACCATTTCTGAAACCACAGCAAGGTTGCTTTAAACCAAACCTGAACAGGCTGGGGGTCGGCAGGGTCCACCACAACTGCCAGATTCGATGCCGTGTCAATGACCACATAGCTGTAGTTGTCTGATAGGATGGGTACTGGTATTATTTTGATGCCTGTCGAATACAAGAAACTACATTAGGTAGAGGAAATCAATGGTGAAATGTTTGATGGAATAGGTATTTCTGCTCACCGTTTATTGTAGTGGGTTGAGTTCTGGAGTGGCCGGAGGGGTATCGCTCTCTTGCTTTCCTTATCTGCCTCTTATGGAACATATACCCGAGTTTGGTCCGTGTATAAAGAGAGTACCTGTGTGCATTTTAAAAGCAAACCTTAATCAAAATGAATTTAATTAATCTAAATGAATTATGAATTTATAATAGTAACACTTAGTGTAATAGCTTAAATGTTATCAGAATTTTTATAACAAGTTTACTAGTTAGATATCAAACATTATAAAGGCTCTAACTAGTGAAATCACAGTTAAGATACAGTTTCTGAGCACTTATGTAAATGTAAGTGATAACTGGGATGTATTTGTTCATCATTAATGGCAATGAAATAACAAAACAAGTGAATCAGTTGCAGGTACTAAATGTAAAGTCATATTCAATTCAAATGTTAAACTGTTCGTTTGCACCGCATCAAAACATGTAAGCAAAAGAATGCATGTAATAAAAACAATAAAGCATGCGCAAAATTAGCCACTTACGCTATCCAGAACAGTGGTTTCTCTGTGCGAGCCATTAGTTTAGCGATTCGAGTATTTTTCCATGGAGTTTTTCTGGCAGAATTAATAACACGACAAATGTATGCCCTCCACACACTGAAGCAACGCAAAGCACATACACTGACCAGTCTGGAAGCGCCATGACAGTGGGCGTGTTGAAGATGACGAAACGAAAAAGGACAACAACGATTGGCCAGAAGCAACACGCACCGTAAAATGTTTGGCTTGTAACCAGTGCTTTTAACGCACATTATAATTCCTCTCAAATACTTCAAAACTAAAAATCACGATCGTTACATACAGTCTCATTAGCAAAAGCATATTTTTATATATTTAAAAAAGGATTTTAAAATAATTGTATAGTTAAACACATGATGGTTCGTTTTTATACCATGTAAACTATTAGAATCTGTAGTTTTTTAACAGAGTGAAGATTCTATTTCCTTATTTGTATAGTATTTGCAGCCGTAATGAAGGAACCATTGTTTTAGGTGGGCCAATAAAAAGACTGCATTTCCTCCACCTAGTGGATGAAAACGAAAGCGACCACACACACTTCCCGCTTGTTCTAAGACAAATATGTAGCTTGGGTGGGTCTAGTTCACCACATACAGGGCACAGGCTTGTTACATTTCTAGGCAAGCGATTCACAACGAGAGCAAGTTGGTAGGAATACTTTTCATAATTTTAATTTCAGATACTTGATAAACGCAGTCACGTTCTTATAATTGTCGCTCTTTTAACTCCACCTGCTGGTTAATGTGGACAAGCATATTGACGTCATAGCTTGACTGCTAGCTTACATTAGTTGGGCAGGCATTTGAAGAACAGAAGGTGGAACAGGGTGTTGACACTCGTGGTTTTATTGAAACAAACTCAGTCTGAAGGTTTTTTATCTCGGACGTTTCTTTCTTCAAGATCCGACATCGTCATACAAAGTTCCTGGATATTAGACACCGCGTGGTAAGAGCACTTTTGTTATATTTTAACGTAACTGTTCTTTGCTCTCCTATGGCATAGCCACTACTATTTCTTTTGTTACCATGGGAATGACAGTTCCCATTCAAACGCTTATAAAGCCGAAATGTTCAAACAGTACAACATTTGTACTACTAGGGCAGCTGTAACTTGGTTGGTTAGTGACGTCGTAAATAAATACAATTAAATGTTAAAAAATACAGATGGACGAGCTGTTTTAGAAGACATTCTTTTGTAATGGTTAGTGACGTCGTAAAATAAATCAAAGTTAATGTTAAAAAATACAGATGGAGAAGCTGTTTTAGAAGACATTCTTTTATAAGGGGAGTGACGACAAAACGTAGGAAATATGTCACTGTGTTTAGCATAGCATGACGTCTTTATTCTATCATTATAAACGTTCAGCTTAAGTCAATAAATAACATTTATATTTTTAAAAATCACATCTTAATGTAGAAGTATGGGAGTTGGGATTTCGTAAAGTACCCTCCTGCTCCTCGAGGATGAGCTGGGAATTTGTGGACATGTCCCAAAACCTAGTCAAGTTTGTGCCTAGTGAAGGCACTTGTTTGTGATGGCAAAAAAAAGAATGTTTAGCCAGACAATTCGCGTTATAAGTTTAATATTAAACTTTGTTTATTCACTGTGTCTGATCGTAGGCACATTGGTAAAAGTTTTAGCCTAAACTCTGCACAACATTTGTAGAACATGGTTCATTGCGTAACATGTTGGCCACGTTACTCATGCATCATGGTGCACCAGTGAGGAAAGTGGGGAAAAAAAGTGTAATTTGTTGTAAAGTTGCTTAGCACAGTACATAATGATATAACAGTGTCCAGCAGGCGTGTTTGACTCATGATGGCCGTTTGAAACCGAAATAGGAATGGCTACATTACTTTCCATTCTGGCTTGCATTACACAGCTGATTCTCTGCACATGTTTTTGTTAGTATGTGAAGAGACGATTGACTTCTCATCATAATCCATCCACATACCAACAAGAACAAGGAGGGACAGCTAAAGAAGGAAACTCTTCAATATGTTGTTTGCCTGCATTGCTTTGCAAAAACGAAGTGAACATGAACTTGACTTTGCGCTGCTTGTCACATGACCTGCAGTTTTGTTTGTTTATATAACAATAGTCTATGACTCAGTTTAGTTGCTCTGTGAATTTGTCTCTCTTATGTAATCTAGAAAAACACCTTTATCCAAGATACTTTCTCAAAATGTTAGGGCACGTTTACCCGGGTTACCACTGGTTTTGAGTCATATATGTTCATGCTGACCTTACAGTGTGTCTGTGTTTTGTTTCTGTTTGACATCAGGAAGTACTGATTCCTTCCTACAAAAATGTGGGTAACTTAGGAACGTAGGAAAACTTGAGGAAATACTGGGTGTATTCACATTAATGACGGTCACGCCTTTCATAGGATGTGTCTGCGTGACTGTTTCCAGGAAGATACGTATGGTTGGAGATTTTTGCAGTGCTCACTATTTGAGAGTGGCTAAAGCGAAAGCCATTATATGTTTGTTGCAAAGTCAGTTCAGTGGCAATACCCTAGGGACAGATATTTCCAATCAGATGTATACCTTCTCTTTAAAGGAAAAGTTTAGTCATTCAGTCATTATTTACTTGCCCTCTTGTCATTTCAAACATGTATGACTTTCTTTCTTCTGCCGAACACAAAAGAAGGTATTCTGAAAAATGTTGGTAAACGAAACCGTTGGTCCCCATTGACACGCATTGGCTTTGTGTCCATACAATCGAAGTCAATGGGGACCAACATTTTCTTTGGGTTACCAACATCTTTCAAAATAGCTTCCTTTTTTTTTTGCAGAAGAAAGAATATCACACAAGTTTAAAATGACCGCAGAGTGAGCAGAATTTTCATTTTGAAGATGAATAATGTTTTTAACAGAAGGGATGTTGTACTACATCATTTATTAATGATTTTTATGGATAGACTGACTGCATGATACTGGGTTCACGATCACAATAGTATCACAATGTTTTGAACAAAATAAAAAGAATATATCCAAAGAATTAACAATTTGAGGCATTTGTTATAAATTTGATTTGGGCAATTTCGGATTTACGCATGTGACATTTTGCGTTATGCATGTGACACATAACTCTCGGAGAATGTTTTTGTTACCAATATATTTAACTATCTGTTTTTTACTAAATCCCTGTTGATGAAGTCAGAAAAATATCAGAATTTCTGTTAATTTAAATGCACAACCAGAAGCAAAAATATCCAACAAATGAAAGAAGATGGCTCATAGAACATAAAATAGTTGTTATATCTTCATTTTCATTTGCCCATTTTTGTGGAATATTGACAGTAACAGAACACATTACCCTCTGTGGCAAAACACCCAGCAAGATGGAGAATAGGAGAAACAAAGAAACCAGGATTAAAACACGAAATGATTGTATTGTGCTGATATTGTAAGCACAATACATTTGCTGCGTGTTTTGCCACCCACGGGGGCACGCTCCGGTGTGCTCATGTGGTGTTCACGTGGTAAAGTGACGACACGTCCATACCCTCTATTGGGCAACTCTCCCAGAAAAGCACACCCACGGCAAGGCGAAAGAAAAAGCCCGCCCACGTATCAACCGACGAGCGATAGGAAGACAGGAAGTGTGCCGTTTTCTGTCAACTCGTCACTTGTTTACATCCTGAACCGGTCGAACCCTACAAAGTGGGTTTCTATTAATAATGCTGAAGTTTTGGGGGGAAAAGATGTTTGACATGAATCAGGAAGAGGGGTACTATGAGAGTATACCAGAGGCAGACAATCTTTCATGTGTTTTCAAATAGTGTACATATTTTGAACATTATAAAACATTTTTAGGGTTTGGCCCACACAAAATCAGAGCTCGCAGAACTCTGCAGAAATAAAAACATGTCATTCTTTAAGTTATATACACTCCTTTGCTTTTACAAAATGATGCTTTGATCTGTCAGAATTTTTTTTAGCACTCCCAGTTCTGACTTTGAAATCCATTAGGCAAACCATCAGCGCAGTAAACATGAGAACGGTCTGCAGATTTCTTCCAGGCCTGGTTATAGCACTCTGTAATTGACAGAATGGATCAAGTGAAAAGACACTTTAGCTTGGATTTTAGGGTCATTATGGTATTATTTTGGACTGAATAGAAAGGTTTGCTGTTGTGTGTAACTGGTATCTTGGTGTGGAACTGGTATATATTTTAAACATATGTACAATAGCACTTACCTATGTAAAGTAGCAGAAAGAAAAACGTATTGTAAAGTACATTTTTGTTGCAAACCTTAACTTGGGTATGTACAGTAGTTGCACAAATGATCCGAATGTCTTTGTCTTCTCTGCCAGGATTTATTGAAGCACCATGTCCAGGTCTGATTTTCCTCCGGGTTATGATGAATCCCGGCTGCTCTCCAACCCTGATCCTCGGAGTGGTTACCCTCCTTCTGGCTCTCCGTATGGCTTTGGCTCATATGGGGGACCACCGCCTTATCCGCAGCCCAACACATACCCAGGACAACCTGGAGGATACCCCCCGCAGCCCAATAACGCTTACCCAGGACAACCAGGAGGAGCCCAATAACGCTTACCCAGGACAACCAGGAGGATTCCCACCGCAGCCCAATAACGCTTACCCAGGACAACCAGGAGGATTCCCCCCGCAGCCCAATAACGCTTACCCAGGACAACCTGGAGGATTCCCTCCGCCATTTATCCCTCCCATGCCAATGCCTGTTCTTTCCAACGATTCAGGTATGATTTCTACTGATTCTAGTAAGTACAAACTGGAATCATACACTGAAATCAAACCCCAAAACGCCACATTTGATATCGCCATAAGTTTTAGTTAAAGGGGTCATATGGTGCGAATACGTATTTTTATAGAATACACATTCGTGACATCTAAAACAAACAATAATATTTTCTCAGTTTAAAAAAAATAGTTTTAGCCGTGACATATGACCCCTTTAGTTATTTAGTCACTATTATACGAATATTCCTAACTAGAGTGAAAAAAGTAAATATGTGAATTAGGGTGTGAATCGCGATTAATCACATCCAGAATAAAAGTTTGTGTTAACATAATATATGTCTATGTACTGTGCATATTAATTTTGTATTTACAAATACATACACATACACATGAATACATATTTAGGAAATATTTACATGTATTTATTTATACTTACCAATAATTGAAATTATATATATAAATGTTTATACATTTTTAGATTTTCCTTAAATATATGCATGTATGTGTGTGTTAATAAATGCAAAATTATTATGGATAGTACACAGATTATTTATGTTTATTACTATAATTTACTATTATTATGTAAACACAAACTTTTTTCTGGATGCGATTAATCGTTTGACAGACCTAATGTGAATATTTGATGTCTCGCTTTCCTGTAGCTCAGTGGTAAGAGCATTGTGTTAACAACGCAAGATTGTGGGTTCGATCCCAGGGAATTGCAAATACCTATGTATAAATGTATAGGATAATGCAATGTAAGTCGCTTTGGATAAAAGCGTCTGCCAAATGCATAAATGTCCTTCAGCTGTACAGTATGTTATGAGAGTCAGTCAAACTCATGAATATGTCAGTTCAGAATGCCTTTAGTCTTGACCAAAAGATGTTACACTGTTACAGATGACAATGAAGGGTTTACCACAGCAGAAGGATGGGACAGTACTCATATTCGTCACACTTTTATACGGAAAGTAAGGAACAACTCCTCTTACATCAGAATAACATTTAGTTCTATAGACGGTTTCAGCAGCAACAACATAAACAAACATCATGTGGACCGAACTAACTTCCGGTAGACCTCCCCAAAGAACCAATAACTGTTTAGTTTTCATTTTATACAATTAATAAACAATACAAATTTCAATATAAAGTAATATCAATATAAAATAAATTGTTATATTATAACAAAACACAGGTCAGAAGTTAACATCAGGCCAGCTCGAGCATCTGATGAAACAGTCTTAAGGATCTACTTTAAAAGTACCGTTGTATGATTTTGAATGAATGTGTCTTACAGGTATACCTGATCCTCGCTGTACAGCTTCTTGTCACATTGGGAATCGTGGCTATTTTCACGTTCGTGTAAGTCTCTGTTTTCTGACTGTTATTACTTAGTCTTGTTTGTTGTCACAGAAAAACGTTTTAATTATGCATGAAGCTTTAATCAGATTATTTTGTTTTGTTCATCCAGGGAATCTGTAGCAGGGTTTGTGAGAAGAAACCCAGCAATTTACTGGACTTCATAGTAAGAACAAGGCATTTATGTAAAATACACATTTGACAATATTGAACATTGGTGGTGGTAGTAGTCCTGTTAGTCAGAATAACAACAACAACAACAACAACAACAAAAATAGTGTGAAGTGGATGTATAATATGGCACCTGGAACAGTGTAATTGACTGGTGAAATGTTTTTCAGCGCTGTCTACTTTATCACACATATGGTGTTGGTTTGCTGTAAGGGACCCAGGTGAGATTTTTCCTTTATCTGAACTAGCTTCATAGCAGCTTTAGTAAAAATAACAGATGGAGATATTTTGTACCATGTGCTTTCACTAATGTGAATTACTACACAAGTCTATTTAGAAGGTAACACATCAAAGTTAAACCAAAACCAAGGTAAAACTAAAGCTGCCATGAAATGAGCGTAACACAAACATGTGATTTAATGTAAACAATTTGGCTTTAACATTTGTTCTGCTATACATTTTGTTTAGGAGACGTTTCCCATGGAACCTGATCCTGTTGACCATTTTTGTGAGTCAGATTCTGAGTCACTGTGACCAAAGGTTTAGTTAAAATGCTTATTGTATTTTTGTATTCTTCTTTCAGACATTGGCATTGTCATACATGACTGGGGCAGTAGCAAGGTAAGGCAGCTGTTTTAGATTGTGTCTGTGTACCTTAAAGCTGTGTTGAAACAAGGAAGCGGAGTGAAGTAGCTTAAGATTTCAAAAGTAATTTACATTATATTTATATATATTTTATTATTTTTAAAATTCTAGTTACTATAGTACTAAAGCAGTATTCCTGGCCCTGGGAATCACTGCTGTGGTGTGCATTGCTGTGACCGTGTTCTGCTTCCAGACTAAGGTAGAGTCACATTTACTATGTATATGCGCACCATGACTAGCCTGTACCCCAAGACCTTGTATCATGCTTTTCCATCCTTTTAATAGGTGGATTTTACCAAATGTGCTGGACTTTTCACCGTGCTTGGAATCGTGGTGTTTGTGACCGGCATCATCACAGCTATCGTGCTGTCATTCAAATATGTGAGCAGAACTTTTACATCAAGCCACTTTCATTTGTATAGTACTATTGCTTTGCTTAAAGTATGTCAAAGGGATAGTCCACCCAAAAATTAAAATTCGGTCATCATTTACTCACTCTCGAGTGTCCAAAACTGTATAAAAGTCTTTATTCTGTTGAATACAAAAGAAGATATTTTAAAGAATGTGGGAAACTCAATTGTTCTGGCCTCTGGGGCACTATTGACTACCATAGTAGTTTTATTCCCTACTATGGAAGTCTATAGTGCCTCAGATCTGTTGGGTTACTAACATTCTTCTAAATATCTTTCTTAGCGTTCAGCAGAACAACGAAATTTTACGAGTAAACGATGACAGAATTTTCATTTTTTTCATTTAATGCCTTAAACCCACAGTTTGCATGCAAAATGTGACTGGCAAGAAAGTAGTAGAGGAGGGAACTGTATTCACAGGTGTTTACAGTAACTATTATAACCTTATGCTATTTCAGATCCCATGGCTTCACATGCTGTATGCAGGTATAGGGGCCATTGCATTTACTCTGGTACGTGTATCAATCAAACACAATTTCAAGCTCCAATTTGTCTTATATTCCTTGAATGTATCTATTCAAGCACAATGTTGTTTCATCTCTATTTATTCATCTCTGTGTATCTGTTTTTTTTTTTTTACTAGTTTCTGGCATATCACACCCAGCTGCTCATTGGCAACAGGAAACACTCTATCGGACCAGAGGAATATGTTTTTGCTGCTCTCTCTCTTTATGTTGACATTATCCAGATCTTCCTCTTCCTCCTGCAAATCATCGGATTTGCAGAGAGATAGAAGCTTCAAGATGGTCGGCCAGCCTGTATTGTCATAATGGCTTCGTTTTTATGCACTATGCAACGTCTTCTCAGTTCAGTCATGGACTGGAACATGTACTCAAATAATTAAACTCTACTGAACTTGGAACATGATACTGATCAATTGTTATTAGCTGTTAAGGGATGAATACAGTGTCCATTGAGTATTCTAACTGTATGCTTACGTTCTCATCAAATGAGGGATTTGTATGTGATGTGTTCCATCATTTTGTGTCAAGTCAAAATATGCCATTATAGAAGAAACATTAGTTTGGCTTTGAATAGATGCACAGTGTTCATTGTAGTATGACATCACTCATGCTGCCTATTTGATTCAATCACCCTCCTGTTCAAACCTCCAAGATTTACAGGAAAACATGGATCAGTTTAGAGGGGGACTCAAAATTATGGAGGATTATATATTATGTAAACCTCTACTGTATAGTCATGGTTATAGCTTTTCTGCTGTGTACATAGATCTATTATTTCATCTAGAACTTTTAAATACATATGTATCTCGCAAACATCCCTATATTTATATAAAAGTATATCTATTACATTTTAATATCAGAATCACAGTGCTTTAAATTTTTCTTTACTTTATTCATTTGATACTACTATCTGGTGCCTCTTTGTTTGTTTGGTGTCAAATATACACCGTAAATACAATAATAAAAAAATAGTATTAACAACATAAATGGAATATCACATTATGCTGTTTTTTTTTTTCAAGTGCCTTTCTCATATTGTTAAAGAATTGCTTAAGTTTAAAATGTATCATTGTAATTTTGGGAATGGTCATATTAAACACTGAGTGAAAATCTTATTTGATGGGTTTGAATATTTAAAGTTGGTTGCACGTAGTTTTTATTATATATTAATGTTCAACCATTCTAAGTTCAAACATGCTGCCATGACATCAAAATCTAATCTTCAGACAGCCAGATTTTATCTTACAAACACAACAATTTGTTTACAACTCCTGATCAAAGGTCTATCATCATCATACAAACCATCTTTCAAAGTCTTTGTTTTATAATGTTTCCATGGCAACCCAACCATAAGTGCTCAATGAAGGCATTTTTCAGCACAATAGTCATTTGTAACGGATGCTTTCATTCCACCCTGGTGGCAAGTTTATATCGATCACTGTCGTAATCTCCCTCATTGGATTTTTTCATTCTCTGTCTGACTTTCAGCTGCTTCAGTCGGTTCTTATCCACCTGTCTCTTTGCCAGAATAAAGCCAATAACTCCAGAGGGCAGGCCAATCATCCTATGAGAAAAAATGTTAGTATAGTATCAGAATGATCAACTTCTTAATATTTATATACTAAAATAAATTAAATCGTCCATTGCAGGCAGGCCTTACCACGCATATCCAATCTTCATCATTGGATTTTTGGCCTTTCTTTTTGGAATGTACTCAGGGCCGTTATCATCTTCATCATCTTCATCATCTTCATTCTCCTCTTCTTTTCTTTGTTGCTCTGTCTTAGATTCATGTTCTTTTGGTTTCTGTGTGCTTGGTAATTCTTGTGTCTTGCTGGTGGTTTGTAAGCAGAAATGCCTCCAGTGTAGGTCTCTGCTATGTAAAACATTCCGCAATCCGAGATAAGAAGTCTTACTCTTAAAGGGAGATCCTATCCATAATGTCCTATTTGACAGTTGATGCAATCCTGTCCAAAAACGATTAAGATAAAAATTCATGTTTTAACATATTGAATGTGAAAAAAGAGAATGCAAAGACACATTTAAGTTGTGGAAAAACAGGCTCATTCCATCACGTTTTAGTTTTTGATCTGATCCTAAAATACATGTAATACATAAATGCATGTATTATATTGATTAAAACATTTTTTTGTTTAAAACAATATTTTCATTTGTGAGGTCACAGAATGAAACAAAAATATTTTGGATTCTTAATTTTAATGAATTAATACAAACATGTAGACACACAAGACTGCAGATAAAACTATAACTTTAAACGAAAAATATATTTGTCCATATTTATACTGACATAATAGCCATATGTATGTCAATTGTGTCTAACAATGTAATACTTGATATTATATTATTACTTTATGAATATGTCCTCATACAAACTGAAATGTCGCTTGCCTGTAAATGTTACTATAACAGTATTTTTAAATGAGTAGCAGAAATCATAAAAGATAATTCAATGGAAAACGGTATAATGTTTAATCAGTTTGTTGATACATATTACTATATACAAAACTAAAGTTTTGCAAATGGTTCTGAAATACCTTCAAAAGCCGACCTCATCAGATTCCTACAGGGCGCAGCCATCTTTGTTGTGTAAAGAAGCGAGCGTGCGTCATCAACGGGCCACTTTGGTTCAAGTGGATAGGTGCCGCGATATGTGCCTGATACTTATTACTCCACTAAAAACACAGCCAGTAAGGTGTAGATATTCAACACCCGCCAGAATACAGATTTGGAGGCACAGTACACGGACACTGCATAATCAGAATACATGACAGAAATGTAATTTTAGGATAAACAATTATTTTAGGTGATCTCATTGTTGTGTATTTTACATGATGTAGGCATTACAGATTGCCTTTGTTCTGCTTGAATCCTTTATCAGTTAAAGAGCGACATGAAGCAGGTAAACATCTGTATTTACTTTATTGCATCATTAACTTTTCTGACATTATCCTTTGACAGCTCTTATGACAAAACATGCAAAACATTTTATGCCTTTTTAAAATATACTAAATACAAAAAACATTATTTACAAAATTAATATTTTTGGAAAGGTCACAACTTGAAAATTAAGATAAAATGAATTTGAGATTAAAATGAAGAATTAACCAATTTACACAAAGAACCAGACCAGTTTTCACATCTCATCCGACTTCATCTAAATATGAGTACGCTGATTTGAACTGTATGTACAGCATCAAAAGAAGATCTAGTCGTCAAAAGTGTAATTGGGGTTGACCACAAGAGTAACATCCTCATCCTGAGATTCTTTTCCACTGGACTCAGCAGAACCCTTCAATCCAGACTGTGTGAGCTCAATCAGAATATAATCCTGATAAAGACAAAAACGTTTTTGTTAAAACACTTTACGTAGTCTCCATACCTTTAAACTCAAACATTCAAAATATTCATTTATCACAAGAAACAAAGATTTCCTTACACAATGAACCAGTCTGTGGATGACTTTGTCTATCATTGCCTTCTTATTCATGAGTTCCATTTCTGAATCAATCTCTGATTCAATTTCCTTCAGGTACCAGTTCACTACTGCACTCTTCGTAAGGGCAGCCTCGTCTTCAGCTAAAAGAAACCACACGACACAGATCACTGAGCTTGTTTATAATAACTTACAATATAACCATTATTTCAATTTACTATATGTATGTTTCACTTGATCTATTTATAAATGTAATATTTATAAACTATAATTTTTTTAACTTAGCAAAAACGAATAAACAAAATCTTAGATGGAGAATTCAAATATTTGGTTCAAATCTCTTTTTGGTTTACATTTACATACGAACATTTACACTCAAAAAGACTCAATTTAGAAAATTTACATTGAGTTGATAAAAGAGCTGAACGCTTACCTTCCTCAGATCGGCGTAGGTGTAGCACCAACAGGTTGGAAATCCGCTTGTAGTCGGCAAATGATATGCGGAGTGAAGGTTTACCGTTTTCTCCATTGACTGCGTGACCGTCAATACCGTTTGTGTGCTCGTGACCGTTTACTTCTCCGTTAACGCCATTAGGAACATCATGTCCTGAAATCCACGACAGGTGTGTTTACAAACATACCAAGCAGGTGTCAAAATGTATTTGGCAAAGTATCTTGAAACCTGGGTTCCCACCAAACGTTTTGACGTCTACTTTTGTATTTATTTAAATTTCCAATATACAAATTGTATAATCTGTCAAATTGTGTGGTTTTTACCAGGGTCAAAAAAACAATAACGTCATAAAAAACAACTCGGAAAACCCTGAAAATTAAAGGATGACTCTACCATTCAACTGTTCTTCTTCCTCTTCCATGGCCCCCTCTTCCTCCTGATCCAGATTAATATCAGGCGTCTCAACCCGAATGATGGATTTATTCAGCAGTCTGAAAGCTTCCTTTACATGCTTAGGTTGAACCTGAAAGAGAAATAATGCAGATTTCTATCACATTGGATTATAGTTACGTTTCTCTTACTGATCTTGTTTCGTCTTGAGGATTATCGGTAATATTGATGATGCTCTCTCATACACACCTCATCACAGCAGTGCATCCTGGCCATGCTCTCAGACAGCCGGATCAAGCTCTCCAGCTGGCGGACGGTGATCCTCCAGGCTGATTTAGTAACTCCAGAGCCATCTCTCTGTCTCAGACGCTTATACTGCTCAACAATGAATTCCTCAGACTCCTTTGAGATCTGATACCACACACAGAGCAAGGCACAGGTAAAGAAAGGTATAATGTACAAACAGCTAATGGATTTTCTAAAAATCTTTTGCTGTACAATTAAAACTCTATTTCAGGCGGAATAGGAGGATGTGCTGATATTGCTGTCATTGACCTTTGGTTTGAACTGCCGGGCGAAGAGCAGATATCTGCGGATCTCATCCAGAGTGTAGACGCGCTCCACAGAATTCTCGATCCTGGAGTGAAGGTCAACAATACGTCTGGCTATGGCATAGTCGGTGACCTGAGGTGAAAGACACAAGCGTTTATCATCAATCTACCAACATTCTAAGTGATTTTTATTTTTGGGTAACAATTGCTTTAAGTTCAAACTCATCTTAATAAATTAAAGTTATTTACTTAATAAAGTTATTAACTTGTAGCTCTGAAATATCTAGTAAAAACACAGGTGCACATATTGTACCTCATTACAATCGTCCACCAGGATGAAGAAGAGATCGAAGCGGGACATGATGGGTGCTGACAGGTTGATGTTCTGTTTGAGAGATTTGGTGCGGTCGTAGCGTCCGCTCACCGGATTCGCTGCAGCCAAGATGGATGTGCGAGCGTTCAGAGTGGCCTGAAATGATCGCACGTTCAATGAACTACTAAATGACCATCTCACACATGTATACATAAACAATCTGTTGGTGGAAACTTTTCTTTTTACTGGTGTAAAGTTAACATTTTGACCTTTGACTCTTACCTTGACTCCAGCTTTGGTGATGGAGATGGTCTGCTGCTCCATGGCCTCATGGATGGCCACCTGGTCTCTGGTTTCCATCTTATCAAACTCATCAATGCAGCAAACACCCTGAGGACAACAGTAGATTTTTACATTTGGCAGATGTTTTTTAATTAACTCCTCCTGCAATTTAAGGGCATCACTTGGGGTTTTAGATGTTGTGTAGGTTCACGGTTAAAGCTAACTCTGGACACCCCTGATCAGAATTGATTTATTTTTGTAAATTTATGCAATGGATTTTAATTCAAATTCTCACAATAACTTCACAGATGACATTTTATTAGTTCAAGAACAGGCAGATCCTTACATAATTTTGAATACTTCTAAATAAAAGAAACATATCAGGTACCACCGCAAAACACAAAGCCCCCTAAATATGTTGCTGTGTATTTTTAAGGATGATCACATTGTGTGTTAAACTCACATTATCGGCCAACATGAGGGCTCCGGCCTCAATGACAAACTCGTGCGATTCCTCGTCTCTCACCACAGCAGCCGTGAGACCGGCCGCGCTGGAAGCTTTACCGCTGGTGTACACTGCTCGTGGACTGAATTCCTCCACGTGCCTGAAATAACACCCAAACCATGAGAACAGATCATTTTAGACCAACACTTAAACCCAAAAATGTAAATTCTGTCATGAATTATTTAACCTCAAATTGTTCCAAACATATATGAATTTCTTTGTTGTGTTGAACACAAATAAATGTATTTGAAAGAACAGAATACAATAATTCAAAGGTAGTCAATGGTGCCCCAGAAATCTCAGTTGCTGAAATTCTTTCAAATATCAAAGAAATGTTTAGTTTAGAACAACTTGAGGATGAGTAACTCATGACAGAATTTTCATTATTGGGGGAACTATCCCTTTAGAAGTTACATATCCCTTCACTACTTCTATTTATGATTAAACCTTTAAAATAATAGAAAAATGTCCAGGTTTTAATAAAAGTATGTCAACAGCTCTGTAATAATACGACTCCTGTTCTTTAGAAGCTGAACTCACTTTAGAAACTGGCTTTTGGCTGTGCTGGGGTCTCCAACGATGCAGACATTGATGTCACCTCTCAGAGATGTGCCCTCCATAGTGGTCTTAGGAACACCTCCGAACAGCATGAGCAGAATTCCTCGCTTTACTTCATCATTGCCTGAGAAAGTAAATCTGGTTAGACTATCATATATACTTTAATGACATAATCTATACTAATGGATATATACTAACGGTCACAAAATAAAACAGATTGTTGTTTGTTGCGACTGACCATGAATGGTAGGGAAGAGGCTGGTGCAGAGGTTGTGGTAGAGATTCTTGTCTTGGCTCATCTCGAACACCTTCTCCCACTCCTGCGCTGACATCTGGTTCTTGATGCTTTCTGCGGTCTGATCCTCATCTCGGAGCTCCTTACCGCCAAACTACGAACGGACATAACCCGTTTTAAATCAATGAACGTGCGATTGAACGCATCATAAACTTTGTACTAACAGGATGGGCTCAGATTCTTACTCTGGGATTGGTTGGGGCTACGTTGCACGCCAAGAAGGCCAGTCGGTAACTGAGTTCTCTGACGCCCAGCGCTTTCAGTCCACGTATGCCTTCGTTCTCATAACCTTGTGCTCCAGCTGTCCTGGAGCTGGTCTCAGCACGCACACCTGGAACAACCACGTCATCATTTTTTACTTTTGTTTGATAGATGAAGGCGAGAGGAAGTAAACGTATTGGTGAAGGTGCAGAGATGCTTCAGGAGAGGTGTGTACCTGGTGTGGCCAGCTGGGATACATCAGGCACGACGATGAGAGAGCCAATGAAGTCACATTTATCACCGGCCTGCGCTGACTCCACAGCCTCCGCTCGAAGAATCACCTCCATACTGCGCGGTATAGACCCTCGGGGGAGTTCTGCCTGCGTCTCCTGTATCCGCACCTGGTGTCAGCATATGATAAAGGCAGTTTAATGTGTGATAGTAAAACCATAATCTAACAAACGCACTATATAAACTGATGACATATAAGGGAATGTTAACATAGGACATAAAATTCACTTTTTAAGAGTATCTGCCATACCTTCTGAAAATCGATGAACTTGGATTTGTTCGTATCAAGGAGAAAGCGTCTGCGGTTGTTGCACACCGGGTTGCGGCAGATGCTCGGCTGCGTGTATTTAAACTGTTGCTCTACGTCTTTTATCACTCCCTGACAGTCCAGACACAAGAAGGTCCCGCTCACCAGCTCAGGGTGAACAGGGTGAGTACGGACGACCTGACCGCTAATCCGCACCAGCGAGCCGACCTTCAGCGCGGTCAACTCACGGATCCTGCAAAGACCCAGAACAAAGATAAGATGAGTAAGATGAGTATTTAAGTTTGAAGTTATTACTCTACATAATAAACTCAATGTTTTGTCATTGTTACACTATTTTGTCCTTACTTGTGTCTGGTTGGTAGATCCTGGAAGGCAACATAGAATTCTTTGGTGACAGGAACCTTGCCATGATCTCGAGCAAAGCTACGGACAGCTCGGCACAGGTAGGGTAAAGTCTAAGAAAAAAGATGTTGGATATTTTTGTATCTTCAAAAAACATTCTTACTATTACATGTGCAATACGTATCCATTTTATATATACTACTCAATAACTCAAAATACTTGTTTCTTATCATTCCATAGGTTCCAGTTAAATATAAGACACTTAAAAACGAACAAAATCACATTAACACGACAGTGTTTACAGGGATGTCACACATTACTACATGTATGCTAAAATTAAAAACAATTCAAAGTGATAGTTGATGATTCTGTCATCATTTATCACTCTCTTGTCATTTCAAACCGTTATGAGTTTCTTTCTTCCACAGAACGCAGAGGACGATATTTTGAAGAAAGTTGGTAACCAAACAGCACTTGCCCCCATTCACTTCTATTGTATGGACACATATACTCACATACATTTATTCATGTGACAGACGCTTTTATCCGGAGCGACTTACAAGTAGGAGAGAATACAAACATGTGCAACTGAATGGGGGCCAGTTAACAACATTCTTCAAAATATCTTATTTGCGCTCTGCGGAAGAAAGAAAGTCATACAGGTTTGAAATGACCAGAGGGTGAGTAAACGATGACAGAATTTGTTTTTTGGGTGAACTATCGTTCTAAGTACATCCTTATTCGTGAGTTCTGCATAGTACAGTATGACATGCGAATAATGCAAAAAAGCAATGCATGAAAACCATGATAGGTTTTGGTCTGTATTCATTCACACCTGTAGAACTCCTCCTGGATGGCGGTGGCCAGTTCTTGATTAAAGCCCTCCAGATCTGTAAAACTGACCACGAGTGTATTCCTCTCGGGCCGGATCAACTCTTCTGCGTCCCGCAGGTATTTCACCTCCCCATCGCTATTCTGAAACCTGCGGAACGATATACACACGAATTAATGTAAAATACAAATTACAACTAAAAAATAAAATACGCAAAATATAATATCTGGATATTACAGTAAAGTTGATGGATGCATGTTCATATGCTAGTGACTAAATATGTGTGATTTGATATTTAAGTGAAATCATCCAACTTATACTTTTGCAAAAGGTATGAATGTTTATAACATTTTAAGTTATATTTGATATATCTTTAGTTACGTTTGAAAGGTTATCGTGTAACTGGGTTTAGTCGTGAACAACAAGATGCACCGCATTTACTCACTCTTCCAAAAAAGCCTGGAATAATTTCTGACACTTTTCCGCCAGTTCGTCCTTCATCATCTGACCAGCATGTTGATCCACTCCAGGTTCCATAAGATCCATTTTTTCAAATCACTTGTTATTACAAAGTTATTACAATACCGTGTCGTCTGTAGACAAAGCCACACGAGTTCCTGCAGAAGTTTTCGCGCGGAATGCTGTACCATGTGATTATTTTCGCGCCACCGGGAACCAATCAAATGGTTGCATTTCGGTGCAGCGGCCACAATTGGTCCTTAGTAACCAATCATTTTTGAGTGACGTTTTAGGGGTGTGGCGTCATGTTGGTGGATAGTTTCATATTCACGAAATGTGTTTATCTAAATAATAATCAATATTAGATGTCGAATAACTACTGTTGTTATACATTAGAAAGGCGGTTATTCTGAAACAGTGGTTGATCAAACAAAACGGGCCTCTAATCGATCACAATATGACCAAACCACCAGACACGAAATGATTAGATAAAATTAACCTTTCTATTAATAAAGTTTATATTTATTCTAAATTTTTTAGTCACGTAACATTTTTAGTCATGTGACATAAATTCCATAGTTATTCTAATAGTTTCGATTAGTTTACTATGATCATCAATGTGCACCAAAAACAATAAATAAAGAATAAAACTAAAGCCTTTTAACTTTTGCACATAAAATATTTGTTATAATATTTATTATTTATTTTTGTATATAATATTATTTAAAAAATTTAATGCCATGAATTATAGCTGTGTCAAATGCAGATTTGTACTTTTAACACCAGAAGCGCTGTTTGCATATTATATGTAAAGAGAGCTCTTTATGTAGACTGCAGAGGGCGCCAGTGAGCGCAATAATGTCACAACATGCGAGTGATAGCCCATGCAAAATTCGCCAGCAACGTTTTCCAACACTTGATCTCTGCACCAAAGTAGTATCTTAAAGTCTTTTTTGGCATATGGGATTTATTTTTTTAATCACACAACATCTCCCAGGATCTGGTTAAATCTACCTGCACTCTATCAAATCTAGCTGTGTCATAAATAATCAATTGACAAATTATAAACACATTGTAGAATTATGCAGAGTAGTTTGAGTGTGTCTACATGTAAATGTATCTGGAAATATAAGTCAAGATTAACAATGAACGAAAACTCGGTTTAGTCTTCAGTGCTACTAATAAAATCTATTACACGAAAACCGTTTGCTGTTGTTGTGATTCTGTCACTCTTTTTTTATTAATACATTTTTTTACTACATGTTCTATGGTGAGTATAGCGTATGTAGGGCGTATTGAGGTCTCAGTAAGAAGACGTCTTGTTTTGTGGCCCCCTCATGGCGGCATTTTTAAATGTTTAACTCACACTTTGATTTGTTAAGTAGATTGCAGACGTGCAGCCATAAGAGTACATACCTTTCTAAATAAGAAATATCTAAATCTACACTATTTGATGTTTTTAAAACAGTGCAGTTGTTTTAAACAAAACTTTCACCCTGTGTTTGTGTGGGTGCACGTTGATTTCTGTGGAAAGTGTGTTTGAAACCCAAACATGAGTTTTGCAATCACTTCAAATCACTGTTACTCTGTTAAAGTAGTAAACACACACTAGTGCAGTGGCTCAAACCCCGCACACACCTGAGCCAGGTAGATTGTTGTGGCAAACAGCACCGTCTAGACAGCTTTGTCTGCAGGGCGTCATCAAATCATCGCGTTCTGTAACATTTGGCACAGCAGTATGTTCCAGTGCCGTCTTGCATATTTACGCTGAACGGTATGAACAGAAGATATTGCATTAGTCAGGAGATTTATCTCTTTCACAATCACCACACTCAACGCCCTCACACGACTTCATAGGTGCCAAAAAACTAATACCAGCTTTCTGGAGTAAACATGTATATTTCAAGGTTTTTAAGACCGACCGATATAATTCTGAATGTCAAAGCAGAAGAGAATGTCTTAAAGTTTAAGAATCACGTGAGGATGTTGTTACAGCCTTGATCCGGTGTAGGCACCTCCTTATGACGTTAGCTATACAAAAGTTGCTTGTTTTCTAGGGTCACTATAGTGCTCTTGTGACTTCGTTTTAGAATTCATTGTCTGTATCATCCTTGTGTTATTTCCTATGATACACATCTCATAGGCAAGTTATTTAGTTACTACACCTAATCCTCACACAAAACAGTTAAAAGTGTAATTCACCCAAAAATAAAAATTCTGTCATCATGTATTCACCCTCATGTTGTTCAAAACCTGTACATGACCGAAACGCAACTCAAAGATATTTTGAGAAATGTCACAAAATGTGGTTTTGTGTCTTTACAATGGAACTCAATGGGGTGCGATGTTGTTTAGGGACCAGCATTCTTCATAATATCTTCTTTTGTGTTCTGCTGATATAAGAAAGTCATACAGGGTTGAAATGACACGAGGATGAGTAAAAATGGAAGAATTTTTATTTTTGGGTGACCTTTCCCTTTAACCTCATTAGAGTTAAAGCAAAACCTGGTTAAATCGGGATTTACAGCATCAGTCAGAAGCACAATTCAGCTGTAAACGTTTACACAAAAGTTGTGTGAAGATATTCAAACAAGTTGGTCCCCAGAAGTATAGCTAAACTTGTAGATAGACACGGCACAGCCTTAAGCTAACTTCACCAAAAGAGAGAGAGTGAAAGAGAGCCGAAAGAGAGCGGGTACAGATGTCAGAGGTGAAAGGCCAGCAAGGGAAGGTCACAGGAGCACTAAGAGCTCCTAAAGCCATCAGAGGTCACACTAAACCTTTCGGTTAGAATTTCCAAATCCAGTGAGGATTTAACGGCGTTGGTTGCAAAAGTGAAAATCCTTTAAATCCAGATTTTCAGGTGTGTTTTTTAACAGGCTCCCGTAATTACACCCACTATAAATACAAGTAGGGACCTGTGTGCTGCTAAATACGTATGCCATGCAGGTCGGCGCAAAAGCGCACATTATTCGCACTTTTATCAAGGGAATATGTGTTTTTAAGCCTAGGCCTAAAATGACATCTGTTTGTGTCTGCATCTGTATGTCTCTCTCTCTCTTTCTCACCCCCTCCCCTTTGAATGTTTTGTGTTTGTTTAGAGCTGATTGTGGGAATCTTTGAGCGAGCTGCTCTCTTATTAGCACACAGTGAGAAAAAGAGTGTGGAGGAAGATCATTGTGTCGAACAGCAGGTGTGTGTTTGGATGAGCATTTCACACGACGTGGGATGATTCGTGCAATGTCGGTGCAGGCAGGGAGCCCAATTACTATCAACTCATGCTGTTCTCTGTTTCTCTCAGAGACAAGCACATGTATGTTCTTTAATCTTAACTCAATGATAACCGATCGAATCATTGGAATACGTAAGTAAAACAAACATTTTGTGCAACTTTTGCCTTCAGAGCAGATAGTGACCCAGCAATCTGTCACTCATATGCCAGGAAAAGCTATCTGTAGGTCCCAAAAATATTGAAGATAAACGTTGTCTTCAGGTCCTATGATGGCGATGGACCCTTTATAGCCCAACTATTAGAGAAAATGCATAGTGTCTCGTACAGGACTCATATGTCTTTAATGGCATATCACCCAAAAATGAAAATTCTGTCATGAATTACTCACTAGTTGTTCCAAACTAAACAGTTCTTGGACCCCATTGACTACCATAGTAAAAAAATTACAATGGTACTCAAAAGCGCCCAAGAATTGTCTGCTGCCCTACATTCTTTAAAATATCTGCTTTTGTTTTCAAGAAAATCAAAAAAGCAAGTCATTTTTCCTACTATGGTAGTCAATGAGGTCCAAGAACTGTTTGGTTACAAGCATTCTTCCAAATATCTTTCTCCGTGTTCATCAAAACAAAGAAATTTAGACAGATTTGAAACTACTCGAAGGTGAGTAAATGATGACAGAATTTTCATTTCTGGGCGAACTATCCCTTTAAGATTCTGTTCTTTCACATAACTTGCTCACCGTTTTGTTTTTGTTGACATGCATCTGATTTATTTCTGTTAAATTTATTGGTCCTTGTCAGGTGCATCGGGTGCACACGGACGTGTGAAAATAGGTCCAGACTATGAAGGACCCTTTTTCCCACCATTGTTACACTTGACTCACAGGAAAGCTGGTCCTTCGCAGCTAGGATGTGTCCACTCTTGCTCACGTACTATTGCGCTTGACCATGAGACCACAGCTGAAAGTGCTTCATTCATAAATTATAAAACACACCTTCTATCACAATTGTCCGGCGTTGATAACATTTGGCTTTGAAAATCATCCTTCAAAGATGTGAGACACTTACCTTGACTGAATGTATAACAGGAGAAAGACAAACAGAGCGATAAAGAGAACGTTTTCAATGAACGAACTTCCTTTGAAAGTCTTTGAAAATCAAAGCGCTTGCTCCCTCGTGTAAAAAACACAGAAGCGCACACGCTTTTCTCTCAGCTGTCTATCAGGATGTTGTTGGACTTTTGAAGACATCCTCCACACAGCTGAGATCGTGAGAAAATGAACGATTGAATGAATGAACGGAGCCTTTGCTACAGTAGATCAGTGGCCGAATGCAAAAAGATGAGAGGACTTGACCTGGAAGGAAGCTATTACACAGAATAATCATATTGTGACTGACCTATTGTTAGATGTTTCGCATCCTGCAAACAAGTAGCATGTGCGTGAGGTATTGTGTGTCTGGCTTCCAAAACCGACTTGTATGGCACAGATGTGTGAGCTTGTATTTGTTGATGTTTGTTTGTGTGCGTCAGTATGTTTTGAAGTGTGTCAACAGAAGAGAAGGTCAAGTGCTGTATCACAACAACATGTGTGTTGTCTGTAAGACGTCGCGACTTTCCTGAAACGCAGCGGAAAAGGTTGTTCCCGTTGTGTTGCAGATGGAATTACAGAATAGGGTTATTTAAATAAAGGATGTTGTTTGTACTGGATGATACGTATTTGAATATAGGTCTGTTTTAATATTTCTTTGGGTATTGTATTGTATTAAGAAGTTCCACATTGCAACAAAGCCAGAATGCATTGCAGTGAACAAACACACCTTGTCAGGTGAACTCAGAAAACTCTTTATTTGTTTTGACTATATGTGAACATCTTTGTATTCCTCCAAGCGTGGTGTAATTTGCTGACAGAGGTGTCCGACAAAAGAGATACATGCATAACATCATTTGATCTCTGGGACTTGATGACCTTTTGACACCTCACCTGTCCTCAGGTGAAGGAGAGAAAATGCTTCAAAGATCTCACCTGCACACACAGTGACATGCTTACGGCCACCTACACAGGATTCCATTGACACAAGCTGTAAAAAGTGTCCTGACAGGTCTCTCCCAGTCAGTACAGGTGTGATGGAATGCACTTAGAATTTGACCCTTGGATGAGTTATGATGTGTGTGTGTGTGTTTACATCATCTCTTACAGACTTCTTTTGACTATCGGTGGAGCTAAGAGATGCAGTCAGACAGACAGACGACGACATAAGGAAACGTGTCATGGAGCAAATACCAACACGTAGAATATCTTCAATCTCTTTATAAAGGCATGTTGCATGAAACATAAACAATATTCTCACACCATCTAGGCTGATTCGTTGTACGTGATTCCTTGATATTTGTATGAGATGATGTGCGACAGCCGACCACAGATCAGGTTACTGAACTTCATTGTGATTCATTATATGTGATTGATTGGTCAGGATTTATTGATATTGTATAACATTTTTGTGTATGATTTTGAGTCATTTATTATATGCTAGGTCGATAACATAAATGAAACGTATTGCAAATGCCTGATGTTTTGGAACATATTGTATCCAAAAGGTAACCGGTAGATAAACAATTAGATAACCTGTTTGACAACAACACATCTCTACAGTTAGGTCACAAGATCTGTTTAGATCGTTTTTTCCAGACGGTCTGTACACTTCAGTAACAAGTGCGTAAATTTATCAAGTCATTGATCTCTGTAGCTGACGCCTAAAGATTGTTTATAAGGAAATGAAAAAAAAAAACGTGTTTAGCACTGTTTTGATCCAGTGAAGGATTAGATACAGTACAACGTGTTTTTCTCATTGATATGAGGAAAATTCTGCTGGCATGATGTCTGGACCTGAAATGAGATTGAGAATTGTTTTCTCTATGAATGGAATGGAAAAACACGCCACTTTAGTTTTTCAATATATCCAAAAAACTTCAGATATTTAAACTACAGTTTTATTTTACAGAGTTTCCTCATATTTTTGGAATGGGGTAAAAAATGTTAAATTGTAAAAAATAAACTGCAGATTTGTAAAATGCAATTCTGCAAAGTTGATCATGAAAAACACGTGATTTTATTTGATAAAAATGTTTACGTGTTTTTTGGCGCTCCCGCTGCCGAAATATTACTTAACAGTTTTTACGGGTAGTGCATTCAAAAATGTCATTTCTTACTTCGTATTTGTTTCTTGTTTTCCAGAACAAATCATATCCATCCAAATCAAATACATTTACATAGATTTTACGTCTTTTTTTCTGAATATAAGTATAAATGATGTGACTTTTTACTTAAAACAAGCGAAAATATCTTCTATTGGGGTAATACAAATAAACTTGAAATAAATTTATTAAAATACATTTGAAATTATGCATATTTAAATTATGCATAATTATGCACTTTTTCTCACTCATTTGGCAGATATTTTGTTAATATGCCTTCAAATAAATGCTTTAAATATTTTGACATTTGTACTGGGAAACAATATTTTTTTATTATCTTTTACAGTGTAGTATTTGAGTTAATTTGAAGGACACCAGTAGCTCAACTGATAGAAGATGGTGGTTGCAATGCCATGGGTCATGCATTCGATTCCCAGAGATTGCATGGGCTTATAAAATGTAAACCTTAAATGTAAATATGCACTCATAATGGTTAAAAATTGAAGTCCTGGAGAAAATATTCTCTTATAATACATAAGTTCAACTCTGACACTGGCAGCTATAGTGCTTGTTGCGTGCCTGTAAACTTGTAAACACAATGCCTCGCTGATATCCCTTTCTGTAGAATAGGCCTTTGTTCGAGCGACGCAAACCGAACCGTAAACACAGGAATTACGAAACAATAAGCATCCTCTAACTGTAACCTCCTCCTGCCTGCTTGTCGTGCCACCTTTCCATTTAGACAGCTGGCTTGAGGAGCTGAGAAGGGGGAGACCTCCATCTTTCAACCCTCTCCTCCGTTTACCATAGCACTATCCTTCCTTCTTCTCTTTCTTCTGCTAAGCCCTCTCTTCCACGTCCTACTCATGCCGCTCAGCCCGTTTCGAGGGTGGACCGAAACAGGAAGCCTGAAAAAAAGTAAACTTCCAGGTTCTATTTCTCCTTCTTCCTGATTGGAAGTCTTTTCTGAAGCAGTGGGAAAATGCTTTTTAAACCTTCACTCAGCATCTCAATGCACCAATTCCTCTCAAGCTCTGCCCGAAAAACCATTGTGTTACACTGACGGGGAAATCGGGGGATGCATCTAAATACTATTTTCCTTTACTTTCCGATTCACATTTGTGCTACGGTTGTGCACTGACGTTTATCTTTGGAAACTGGGTGGTTAGGAGTCAGAGGTGCAGAGATGATGTATTCTTCACGGTTGAATGACCTCGTCGGTTTATCATTTTGTTGTCATGGCATGCATACGTTTTGTGTGCGAGCTCCAGGCCTTTCTCAAAGGGAAGGTCAGATTTACAGCACAAATTGGATTTATGAGTGTTACAAGTTGAAGGCACTCCAACACGTCAGGCTAATTTGACACAGCGTCTTAGATAAGTGCTGCGGTGGACAGCACAGATGTGAGGAGGTCAATGACCTTCGTGTGAAAGCTCACCAAAAGAAGTGTTTGCTTTGTCCATCTGCACTATTAAAGTTTTATACATGTTATGGTTGCTTTGATGTTAGATCATCCAGACATGTTTCGATTCGGTCCAGTGAACTTTGAACCTCTGATGAGTCAAAGTGTGTTTTGTTAGTGAGGTTTGTGGTTATATTAATATCAATGTTATCATCTAAATATGTTTCTGAATCACTCTAAAAATGTTGGACAAACCCAACCGTTATAATTTATGCTGTTATAAATGAACCTATGCTGGGTTGTTTCAACCCACAGTTGAGTCAAATATGGATATTTTTTTATTTAATCCACAGTTGGGTTAAAAAGGGACAAACCCAACCCTAGTTTAAAAACAACCCAGAATTTTTTAGAGTGTTGGTAAGCCATGCTTGTCAAACAGCAGCTGCGTTTCCATTAGCCGTCAAAATTGCTTTTATTGACCGATACCGATTATTGGCCGATATATCGGTGCATCTCTGATTCAACTGAGCAATAAATTTAACAAAAGCAGATCACAAATACGAATAAGAACCTACAAATCCACATAAATTAGCCAGCTCGTAAAACATTTACCAATTGCTATGATCCTGTTGAGGAAACACATCAAACCTTAAAATCAAGCACGGGTCGAATGCACATTGTTTTATAGCCAATGATATCATACCATCAAACTTGTTTTATAGCCATTTCTCTCGTTTCGTAACGGTGACAATAAATCAACGTTGCTTTGACAGATGTGTGATCTGTCTAAAGGGGGTGTTTAAATCAAGTAGCCAATAACATTAGATGTGTGTAGACCCATAAGAGTAAGTGCGTATGTCTGCGTGTTTGTGGCTATTCCCACAAGAGATGCCTATAGTGTTAGAGAGACTGCAGGTGGAGGAAGCGACAAATGTAAGCGAGCCCGATGTTGTGGCAACAGGTGCCCAAGCACCTGCCCATCTGTCATTACAGCGAGTGTGTGCACGTGTACGTATGTGTGTGTATTCGCATGTGTGAATACAAGAGTGTAAGCCCTCTCACTTTATACAAGTTTCCCCTTATCCGCTTGACAGAAATTCTCTTCAGATCCTCTTCAAAAGCGTATAATATTTCTCAATACAATACGAGGTGATGAGAATGTAAGAAGCCACAAGTGAGTAAGTGCGTATGTCTGGCGTTTTGTGGCATCCCTTAGATGCCTTAATGGAGAGAGAAGCGACAAATAGGAGCGCTGTCATAGTGGCAACAGGTGTGGTTTCGTCATTATTTGCCCAGAGTGTGGGCACGTGTACGTATGTGTGTTGTCTTGTGTTGTTAATTCAAGAGTTAAGCCCCTACTCTATTTTGTCAAGTTTCCCCTTATACCTATTCTCCGCGACTCTTGCGAAATACACTTCTCATATTATGTGAGGTACCAATGCGTTTAGACTTCCAGACCTCTATTTCTATGGATGCTTAATGGAAAACTATTGTCTAAGGGCGGTTTCAAGTGAATCGGGTTATCATGTAAAATGGAATAAGTCACGGGTGTTAAACTTGAACGCAAACAAACACGCATGCACATCCATGTTCACCAGGTCTAATCCCATCATTCATCCACAGCCTTTGATAGGGGCAGCTGCCCTCTTTCAAAACCCACCCCCCCCCCAAGATCATGTTTCCAGCCATGGCCCCGGGTGAGAGTCTGGGGGCTCATGTTTGTCTAGGAATAAAGATTTGGATGCATAAGGACATAGTTTGGTCCTGCAAAAATACTTCAGATGCTTTCAAAGAACAAGGCTGACTTTCCGCTTTTTTTATCCTTGACACAAACAAGAGTTAATCAAACCCGAACAGGATTCCCAGTGTAAAGAAAAGGAAATTTGCCTACTGATCTTGCGCCAACACAAATGGGGTGGGTGTGACGGCCTTTTAAAAAGATAACACTGATTGTCTCTATTGGCCACTGAAAACATTATTACGGTAAAAACGTTTTTTTCCTCCAGAGTTTTAGGCTACACAGTAATAGCTGTTTTGTTGTTTGTGACTGACTCGCCTTCAAGATGCAAACAGCTTGATTGTTCAACGACAAACAGCTGTCTGTCGGCAACCACACAATCGAACAAAAACATCTCCTTTGCCATAGTAAAAGATATATCAAAATAAAGTGTTCACAAACACACCTTCAAAAAGTAAACACAAGGAATGATTTAGTATATAAAGTTATAAAGACGGTTTCATTGGTCGCATATGCCTGACCCAAAGTTAACTTCCGGCATGTGTTTGGTTTTAATCCAACAATTGATTTACTATTTAATTTATATTAATATTATTTGACATGAATATTCTATTGTATATAAATTGTATTAAATTAAATTCAAACTACTCAACAGTTATTGATTCTTTGCGAAAGTCTACCTGAAGTTAAGTTTGAGTCACATAACATTTGTTTTGTGATAATCAAATGTATTTTTTTTTATATATATATATTATTATATTAAAAAATCTGACATTTATTCACCCTCATGTGATTCGAAACCTGTATATGAGATTTTTTTTTCTGTGGAACACAAAAGAAGATATTTTGAGAAATGTCTCTGTGATTTAACATCCATGGGGGCCGATGTTGTTCGATAACCAACCTTCTTCTAAATATCTTCTTTTGTGATCTCCCAAAGAAAGAAACTCATACAGGTTTGGAAATGACATAAGAATGAGTAAATAAATTAAGTAATTAGGAATTTATTCGTTTGGGCGAACTTATGCAAAGCACGACCACCAAATATATCTTCATATTATATCCATACATTTGATATTTTATATGTTTCAATTGGCTCAATGTGGAAAAGTGAACGATGCTGTCGCCAATCAGCTATTATCTGTATGTGTGGCATTGTTGTTATAGAGTGAAAAATGTGAAATGGGTTGAAGTCAGTCTCCACTAAGTATTTTCACAGCGGGGCTGGTGTCCCTGTGGGTTTGCAGCAGGAAACTGCCTTCCAAACAGCCACTTCCCCTAAAATAACACACACATTTATCCGTTTATCACACAACAGACTCTTGGGTGGTGAAGTGGGAAACTATTGCAATATTCGCGAGTGTGCGTATTGGTAGAAGGTTTATGTGTGTAATTCGAGAATATAATATCGTAAATGTGTGAGATGACAGTGTGTCCATGTGTGAGAATTAGCCGTTTGGAATTATCCGTCCAACATGTGTTAAACCGCTTACAGATACAGTAGCATTTGTTTGCTCACTGTCCAGGCCCCAGGAACTGTGATTCATTTGTAAATGATCTTGGTTTTACTGACCTCCGTGGCTCCAGTCCTTTTGGGTAAACATGCTAAGGTTTTGGGGGTCAACGGGGTTGTAAAGTGTCTATTTGCCCCGCTCGGGTCAATCCGGCAGGACCCGTGAGTGGCCGCTAATAGTCTCAGACATGATCTCCTTCCTGCGCTATGGATGTCAATAGCTTTACCCTCTAACCCTCGCCCTTCTCGTAAGTGGAAAAACACATGCAGAGCTCTGAAACTTGGCCCGTGAAGTTTGGGGACATTTTTTCCTCACACACAATTTGGGATTTAGGGAGCAAGGTAAATAAATATGCAGTTTTATCTCCATCCACATCTATACACATAGATTGACCGCCACTAGAGTGGGTATAACAGCAAAAAATGTCCCGCTCTTAAGGAATGTTCACTGACCACTTTCCTTTCTTACGGCCCCCCGGGGGAACAGATGCCTGATGGGACACTTAACGCTCTCAGACATGCAAATCTTTCACACTCTACATTAGGGCCCAATGCTGGGGCTCAACGGGCTTACCGGTCCCTGGTGTTAGTCCGTATTGTCCTTACGCGTGGATTTCGGTCGTCAATGGGTCGACCCTCACGCATTTCCACCTCTTAACGTGGGGGCCTGGCTAGCAGCTTTTGCAATGCAGAGGTCACGGACTCTTGTTTCCTATAGCTCTGCGCTGCTGTGCATTGCTGTAGTTCATTCTCTCCTCCTTGTAAAGACCTCCCGTGGTGTTATTATGGCTCATCTTCATCCCATTTGAACTAAATGCTACTGTCTTGCATAACAAGTGAAGCATGGATGTGTAAACATTGAAACGCAGAAGGGTTTAGAAGTAATCTAGTATCAACCATGATTTAGTAGCATTTTTCAATTTGTTTTGTACATTTTGCACTTCTACAATTTTGATAAAAAGCATAATTTACTTTTTTTATAGTGTTTTTACAAATGAGGAAATCCCTAAAAGCAATCGTTTTGTGAGGTTTGGCTTCAAATGAGAGAGAGAGAGAGAGAGAGAGAGAGAGAGAGAGATAGAGAGATAGAGAGAGAGAAGAGAGAGAGAGAGAGAGATAGAGAAGAGCTCTACTACGAACTCTACAGTACCAGTAATGCAACATTACAGAAAATATATACTTTATGCGTATATACATTATTTAGATGTGTATATTACACACACACACACACACATTTGCATTTTCTGTTATGTTGCATTACTGTGTTGTTAGTTTCACTGAAAGTGAAATTATCAGCTGTCACACATTTTCTACTGAAATTGTTTTACTGAAAATCAAGCATGTATCCTCTCAACTCGAACATTAGGATTTAACCTAGACTTCCTTAAAGAGATAGTTCCCCAAAATGGTTTTACTCGCCCTCGAGTTATTCCAAACGCGTATGACTTTCTTTCTTCTGCAGAACACACAAGAAGATCTTTTGAAGAACGCTGGTAACCAAACTTTGATCCCAATTGACTTCCTTTGTCTAGACAAAACCACAGAAACATTTCTCAAATCGTACTTTATGCTTGACAAAAGAAAGTCATAAACAGGATTTGAACGACATGAGATTGAATAAATGATGACATTTTTATTATTGATTGAACTATCCCTTTAAGATGTCACACCAAATCAATTTTCATGGTTTTATTCGTATCATGCAGAATGAGGTTGTATGACTAATACGGGGTATGTTTATGACTGTTAACCCGTGACAGACACATGGCAACATTGTTATGGAACCACCTGAATAAACACCATCCCTTTGAATTGAATGGACATTTGTGGAAAAAATAACACCAAAGAGAGAGTTCATAGAAAGATATGAAAGTTGAATGAAAACAAGACTTGATCATTCCTTACTGCAAAGATTTGTTCATGGCTGAATGGATTCAGCAGCCTATTTCGGATTCTGCTGTGTGTTTTTGTGTGTTTCATCGGACTGAGAATGTTTACATCTCAGGGAATCCCCATGTTAACTGTGTATGTGTCAGAAGTGATGTTATCCACATGGGAAAACACAATCGCTGTACTTTTTAACGGTTCACATGCTTGGATAGGTTTTGATAAGCCTGCTTTACTACTTTAGTGGTTTCCCTGGAGTAAACGTGCTTTCCTATTGTCACACGTGCAGAGTGAAAGTAAACAACTTTGATATTGGTCATTTGGAAACACCATTGTGAAAAATTACATTTTTTAAGAGAGGGTAAGGGACAGACATGCATGCAAAACAACGTAAGATCTTGAGAACTCTAAAGTTTATTGCAAAGACTTCACATAGCAAAAGCAGCTTTTCGGACTGGAATGAACTCAAATAAGCAGTAATTCAGGTGTCTGTCCTATCATGTAATAAATAATTGCAATGGTCTACATAAGTGCAGAAAAAAATCTATAAAAAAGTTATATACATGCTATATACAGTGTACGTTTTGCACATTTCATGTTCTCCTCTTCTCCCCATGAAGAGATTTTACAGTAATACTGGAAGCAAAATTCATTACGTGATCCATACTGACAAACATATTTACATTCGAGCAATGTAGAATTTAGGCTCAGCCTAAAGCACACATAAGTTTTTTTTCATATCAACATCATAAAAAGTTCACTGTCCAAGGCTTGCGCGCTCTTGTGTTAACTAGAATGAAAGCTGGAAGATTCGGACTCTGTGGATACAGATGACATCCCACCTCTCTTCTTTGGCAGAATCTTCAGACTGGACCCTCGGCTTGGGGAGAGCGCGCTGCGGGCGCTTTTCTTGAACTTCACTCCGAGAAACGCGTACAGGATCGGGTTGAGACAGCAGTGAAAGTACGCCAGGGCCTCCGTCACGAAGATCCACTTCTGCAGCCCCTGCTCCAGCTTGCAGCTGTGAGGAATCACCTCCAACATCATCAAAGTGTCCAGCAGGATCCCTCCGCAATACGGCAGCCAGCAGATGAAAAAGCACAAGATCAGAACCACGGTGGTCTTGAGCGCTTTGCGCTTCTGCGTTCCCTTGGAGCCTTGCGACAGCTTGGAGATGATGATACAGTAGCAGATGAGAATCACGAGCCCGGGCAGCACGAAGCCCACCAGGATGTGCTGAAAGCGGAAAATAGCCACCCATGTTTTATAAGAGTCCTGCGGGTAGATTCGCTCGCAAAAGGTGTGGATGGAGCTCGACTCCGCCTTGGCGAACACCAGGTCGGGTACCGTGAGGAGCGCCGCGGGGAGCCACACACCCACGTAAATGATGCGATTGGCCAGAAGTTTCCTCGGACCGTGGCTGTTTGTGGCCCGCACCACGGCGAGGTACCTGTCCAAACTGATAAAGGCGAGGATGAGTACGCTGCTGTATAAATTGACCGTGTAAATCATGTGCACGGCCACGCACATAAAGCCACCGAAGTACCAGTCTTTGGCCGCGTCCACGGCCCAGAACGGCAGGGTGAGCACGAACAGAAGGTCCGCCACGGAGAGATGCAGACGGTACTTGTCTGTCATGGTTCTGGATTTTCTCTGGCAGCCCATCACCAAAACCACGAATCCGTTTCCGATCAAGCCCAAAACAAATATGATCCCGTACACGGTGGGAAGAAAGATCCGCTGGAAGTCGTGACTGACTTCCACGTCGCATGGGGCATCGAGGTTGGCTCCGATGTCCCCGGAGCCGAAGTCTGAGCTGTTATCGGATGATAAATCATCTTCGAAATAGATATGCTGCAAGAGAAGTAAATAGACAAAATTAGAGACTATCAAACGCATTTCTTAAAGTTCATCAAATCTGCGTACACTTCACAAACATTGTGCGTAAATGCGGACTTACTTCGTAATATGCCATCTTTAAAACACCAATCTAAAGGCTTTCAGTCACTTGCAAGTCCACGCCGACTGTCTCAACTCTCCTCTTTAGAGCGCGCAGGGGTTTTAAATACCCCACGCGAGCCCGGGAGCTCCGCCCCCCACACGCGCGCTCGAGCGTGCGCTGCTTTCGCGCTCTGAACAGGTAGCTGCAGCTGGTCGTCTTCCGCAAAACACTCTTTTCCTGTTTTCGTGTTTCAGAAATTTGACACAATCTATGAAAACCAGTCTGAGGTCTCTAAACGTAAGTTTGATAACGCGCATCAAAGTTCGATATCAGCCATTAATAGATTTACATTTTTGACATGGTTTTAATCAGACAATATTTAAGATATCAAGATTATATTTTCACAGAATGCTCTTTACATCATGTAGGATGGTTTTATGACTGGGTCACATATTCGTTTAATTTAGCAAAACAATGTCCCAGTAAATTTATCCCAAATCGATCCCTTACGAAAAGTTTAACTAGTAACCATCTGTTTTTTTCTTGTAGTAAAACCATAGTAACCACAAATTGATTATGGTCCGACCAAAGTAACCATAGTAAATATGCCAATAATATGATTTTACTTAAATAAAACATGGTTTAGGCTACTTATAAAGAATCTCTAATAGACAACATTACCACTCACAACTTCACAACTTAGAGTTACAGTTCATTCAAAAATAATAACATTCCAGTCATTTCAAAGCTGTCTGACTTTATTTCTTCTGCAGAACACAAAATAAGACATGTTTATGAATGTTGGTAAACAAACAGCATTGGACCCCATTGACACAAAACCCAATTTCTCAAAATATCTTTGTGTTTTGCGAAAGAAAGTAATACGGGTTTGGAATGACATTGTTACAGATTTTATTTATTTTGTGTGACTTGTTCCTTCAAATCCATGATGGGTTTCTCTTTAGTTTTACAAAAGCAAGGGGACAAACTCTGTGTTCAGTTTATAGTGATGTTAAATTCCCAACGAAGTGGCTCACTCACTACAACCCTCAAAGCACTTTAAAATGTCATTCAAGAGGCTTCAGTTCAGATCTGAAGATTACACAAACACACATACTTGTGAACGTCATACTTCATACTTTGAGGTTGGTCTGCGAAGAATAAACTCTTTTTCGTTGTCAATAAGTTAAATTAAATTAAAAAAGAAAGAACCGTTTTTTAAGGACGCACATACACTACACTGTATGTTAATCTCTTAAAGTGCTTTGAGCTGTTTATACTTTGCATATGTTGAATGCCTTTTATCACACGTAAAAGGTGTTAATGTGTCGATGATCAGATAAAATCACAGAGGCAGTGATCACAGGCCGTTCAGTTTTCCCATTGTTAAACACACACCAAACCACTTAAACTACTTTATGTATATATGTATAGGTGTGTGTTAGGGAGATTATTCCCATCTAATTTCTCTCTCCCAATGGCTGCTGTCATAGATGCTAGTTAGACACAGAGCTGTAGCATGGTCGGGACACCTGGCTGAAATGAGAGGTCAGACCTTTGGTTGTAGGGAGGAAGGGCAGTTCTCAAAGAGACAAAAACCCTTTGGCAATGTGTGTGTGTATGTGCTCCTTCCTTTGGGAGAACATGTGTTCTCACCTGCCCCCAGCCAACAGAGATGGGTTCCTGAGCTCAGCTTCTCAAACTGGCAGCGTGGTAAGGTGATCCGCTTACCGCGAATTTGTTGTAACCACAAGATCTGTAGTCTAAACAAAAGGCATGTTACAATAGAGTAATATTACTATACAAATAAAGTTCACTCTCAATTAAAATTCCATTTTTTTTATTCACCCTCATTCAAAACCTGCATTTGGATCTCCTTGGAGATATATATTTTGAGAAATGGTTTTGTGTCCATATAATGCAAGTCAATGGGGTCCACTGTTACCAGCGTTCTTTAAAATATCTTCCTTTAAGTTCTGCGGAAGAAAGAAACTCATACAGGTTTGTTTGGTAAATTATAACAGCATTTCCATTTTTATAAACCTAGACATCATTAATCTCTCAGTTAGTATATAAAACATCAAATCTCAATCATTACAGTTCATCAGAACTACAATTTTTACAAGTTTTTTTTTCATTCTCAGTTTTTCCATAGGTACATTGGCACCTTTTGTTTGTGTGTGTGTTCATATGTGGTTGTGTGAAAGTGTGTGGGCTGATGAAAGTAAGCTGGTAAGAGCCTCTCTTTTATGTCTGCACAAGTGTATATGCAGTGTATGAGAAGAGTGTGAGGAATAAGTGCAGTCAACACATTTTTGTCAGTATAGCAGATGAAATAGTCATCCATAAAAGTTTGATTGTCTCTTCCTGTGTGGGGCAACACAGTTTCGAATGTAATTAAAAGGAAGTTGACCGTTGGTATGACGACAGAGATTTGGAGACAGATGTGCTTACAGGGAATAACATGCTTGTATAGGAAAAGGGAGAGAACACTGTCAAATTCAGTCAATTTCTCGTTGATGTGACTAAACTGGTTGAGTTGTCTAATACGTTTAAGTTGAATTAATTCAAAATATTAAGACAACTTATTTTTTTAAGTTGAACCAACTTTACAGAGAAACAATAAATCAACTGAAAACATTTTCAGATAAAAAAACTGGCAAAGTGGATCCAGTTTGCACACTTGGCGGTGAATTTTTGATTCAGTGGACAAAAATAGAATAAAATGGTCTGCCAAATACATAAATATATATTTCAGTAACCATCTATAATGCAAAAATGATTTATTATCTATTATCAGTTACTCAAAACGGTTCTTTTTTGCTTGCTGAATGCTGGTTGTCTGAAACCTCGTAATTGTTTTGCCGTAAATCATTATTATTAGTCACCCTTTATGTTTGTCATGGGTTTTGCAAATATATAACCAATGAAACAGTTTAAACAGGATTACAGAGCCGAATCATTTAAAAAGTACAGAGTTTTTTCCATTTCCTGAAAAACACAGACATCCGAGGTTTTGGTACAGCAGGGAAAGGTCGTTTGACATAAGAAGCTGCATGCTAAATTGTTTTTTTCTTCAGAAGAACACATCACTATTCATTATATTTATTTGATACTTTTTGAACAAACCAAACAAACCAAATCTATTTGGTTAGCATACCAAGTGAGCCAGGGCTACCAACGGTTCTGGATTAAAAAAAATATACTTTTTGTTTCCACAAACTAGGATTTATGTTTATCATTTAGTCGTTGTTTCAAACATAAACTGATGCAAAATTAAAATAAGTTTGTTCTTGCTGTGTATGTGAATCAGTTAACTGCATTCAATGTGCAACTGATAGTTTTTTTCTAAAAACAAAAATCACACACACACACACACACACTGAAATATCCCTGCGACACATGGTTTCCTCCCTTCTCCACAGAGCATGACAATAGCCCTCAGGACAGGGCAGAGAGATTCTGATAAGAATACAATAGGTCTGATGATTCCAGATAAGAATTCACCCTTATCTGAGAATCATTAGGCTCACATATGCGTTTGCCTATATGTGTCTTTCCATCCACGTTATCTGCTAATAACGATTAAAACAAAGATTAATTCAGTGGCGAGAGACTCAGATAAGAGCTTGCTGGAGCTGAGCTATTCTTCACAGAGAGAATGTTCTCTTTTTGCATAGCTACCATGTAGCTCTATTGACGGCACGGTGGTGCCTTGAAGTCTATACGCTGGCCACTAAAGTTCCAGCCTTAAGGCGACAGAGAACAAATCACTGCTTGGCCATCCCATTCATTGAGGTGAGCATGGGCAGGGGGAGAAAGAAAAGGTAGTATTAGGGTAAGAGGAGACACCTGTTTGAGTAGCCCGCTGTCCACGCTCTTTTCTTCTGTCTTTCATCCAGCTCGTCTGGTCATGGAGACAGCTGAAAAATCTGTTATGAAAGGAAACGGAGGCGGTGACAGCCTCTTATTAATTAAAAAGCCATTTGAGATGAATCAAAGACTACTTCACTGCTGTATTGATTTATAAGGAGTAACAAATCCAGTCCAGCCACTAGTTATCAGTGAATGACATAGAGATTAATAGCACATAATAGAGACATTTTGAAATCTTTTTTTTTCTTTAATGTAATTGAAATGTTGTATTGAACAGATTTTTGGAGTGACGGTATGTTTGTCTTCCCTTTCTGCTGGCTAGAAATCTGACTCTGAAACTAAATGCGGAATTGTGTTGCAGGTCTTTGAGAGGATTAGATGGGCTGATCTGAGCACTGATATGGAACCCTCCTGTCTGCCCATTTGCATCCTTTGTTAAAGGACATTCACTGCTCTGTGTGTATATGTGTAACTCGAGGGGGGGGGGATATTGCATGTTAAATCGCTAGCACACTTTAGGTGCATACATTATTGGGTGCACATTCAGTGTTATGTCCTGGTGGGCAGAGGTGGGAAATACTTAAGTATTTTACTCTTAAGTACATTTATAATTGTCTTAAATATATGATCTTCTACCTGTGTTTTTACGTAAAAAAATCACTTAGCTGCATTGTAAAGCATGGCATACCTTCTACTCACTATGTTTGAATACATGGCTTTTTTACATTTAAATTCAAACAAAAATGAAAATTCTGTCATGAGTTACTCAACCTCAAGTTGTTCCAAACCTGTATACATTTCTTCGTTCTGTTAGACACAGGGAAAGATAATTGGAAGAATGTTAGCAACTGACATTTCTGGGGCACTATTGACTACCATTAAAATATTCTTCAAAGGTGCCCCAGAACTCTTTGTTTCCCTAAATTCTTAAAAATATCTAATTTTGTGTTCAACAGAACAACAAAGATATATCCAATATTTTTTCTACTATGGTAGTAAATGTTGTCCCAGAAAAGTCAGATGCTAAGATTCTTCTAAATATCTTTCTTTGAGTTCAACCAGACAAACTATCCCTTTAATACTTAAGTAGGCCTACATTAACATTTTACTCGAAAATGTTGCTTGAGTAAAAGGAAGAAAGTTTATTTTTATGTACTTAAGTATTAAAGGTAAAAGAACACACATAAAAATGTATTTATGAAATGTAGTGAGGTAAAAAGAATGCTTTATAGTCAACTTTTTCCAAAAAGTACTTGAAAAATGTTATTGAGTAGAGGTGAGCTAATTTCCTTAACAGACGTTTGACTCATTTTTGCAACAGACATTCGGTTTGTCGGGTGTTACGCAGGGTCTCCTCCTATCTTTTCAGACGTGTTCTTGGGTTATTGATCGAGTGCCACTCCCAATGTGAGTGATATTGAAAGTACTCATCTTGAAAGTACAAGAGTCTCATCCTAACGTGCCTACTGGACTTCAAGACTTATAACAGATTTATACATGTGCCATACCCCCCGAAGGAAAAATCTTCTTCTTTACTTTTTTTGTTTTGAAGTGCACGTCTTGAGTTCACATCAAACTCAACACTGCCCCCTGATAATTATATTATCACCATCAGCATCATCAAATTAACGTGGACTGAAGAGGTTCAGCTGATTCATTTAATATCTCCCACCAGACAATCTAATAACAAGCGAATACAGTATGACATACAATGGTCTGGCTGTGTGATTATATCACAATGGTAACACCATAAGCTGTTGTTCACTGCTAGGACGAGGAGAGGACCAAGTTGTCCATTGTTCTCAACAAATGGAAGCTGATTGAGAGAAAATAAATTGATTGAATAGAATGGTCCATTATAGAGCACGCACGCATATTTAAATTGAACACATTCAGCCCATTTGTGCACTTACTAGGTCTATTTTTTGAGGGGGTGGCAGGGGTTGGGGCGGTGTGTCTGTCCTCAATCCTGTGCGGGGTCTGTCAGACTATGCTAACCAGAGGTGTGGACGAGCCTGTTGTGCACCTACGCCTGGACTCGGCAAACTAAGAGTTTACTGTTTGATGATTTTACTTTAATCTTGTCAGAATCAGTCAGCCTGTCTACCTGCTTGCGTTGTTTGTGCAGATTTTGCACACGTTAACGCCAAAGAGATGAAGACGAGGGTCTTGTGGTGAAAGATTTGTGGTTGGCAGGGGTGTGGTGTTGGCATATGCCTGTCTACATATGAGTATGTCTGCATCTACTGTGTGTCTGGGTGTGGATGTAGCTGCATATGTGTGAGAAGACTACGGAGAAGAGCAAGAGTATGAGTTTTGTATCAGCTTTTTTCTCTTTGATTGCGTGCGACAGGGTACCATGCGAAACCACAGCTTCCTGATTTTTTACACACTTGTTTGTGTCTTAAAGCTTAAGCTGTTGTGGAAGGATGCCATGCAGCGAGCAAGTCTGCTTTACACAAAATCTGCTAAATAACAATTTACATGAAATCTTTAAATATTAAAACAAATGATCAATTTATACAGTATTTCAACTTTTTTCTCTGTCTTTCACAGTTACGTTTTTAGTCATGATCTGGTCGAAGTCATACACTTAAAGCTTCTTGTTTCTGTTGTCTAATGTGGAATTTTTATGTGCAGAATTAATGTTAATAAACAAATAAATGGATAACTAGATAATTTAGTTGAATTTCCAATTTCAGTCGAGGCGCATTTTCCATGTGGCCGTCATGCCATCTAGTGGACAAAAGCGTTCATTACTTCCGTTATTGAGGCTATTCTTGCAGTATACTGTAACTGGGCCTACGGTTGTCTTTTCAAGGCAAACTCTACACTTGTATTTTGGAACTAATATAATAAATGCAATCATAAATAACAAATATAGCGAACTTCCATGTTTGTAACATTTTAATTCATATTTTTGCTTTATTTTGTTTGTTTTTTTCGTCTCAGAAGTTTTTCAATTTCAATAACATACTATAACATACTGTGTGTATTTACACTATTGCATTGAAGTGCATTTTTTGTGTTGTCTATTGTCTAATGTTTTACTGCATACATTTTGTAGTAAACTGTTGTAAACAAACAAATCGCGTTGTGTTTACCCTTAGCCAAAAAATATAAGCACAAAATATATAAAATCTCCCTATCTTTAAAAATCTTTTTTATTTTAAATATCTTCGATATGTGGCACATGAGCTCAGATAAATGAATCAGTCAGGACTGTATGGCGCATGCGCCGTCGCGCTCTCTCAGGTCACGGGAATGACGTGCGTGAACGTTCCCAGGGCTGCTGAAGGCAACGTCAGCGGGTAAGGAAATGCGATGCCCTAAACATTTCAATAATTTACACATTGCCATTTGATTAATGCGTCTGGAAAAATATTACCACCGGTATATTGTCAGTTTTCACTTGTGACCCGGAGTCGTGATGTCATTGTTTATAGCGCAAGTTAGCGTTTACCAGGGTATAAAGAGGAAAACGCAGCCCGAACTCGATGACTCCTTATCTTGTTTGGGATCCGGTAGCCGCTTTGTTGGAATATTTATGCGTTTATTATCCTACTAAATCATGTATTTAGTATGCATACACAGTGCAACCCATTTATTGCTAGAAAGTACCACGCAAATGCGAGCAAATGTAAGAAAAGCGAGCAGACTGGTTGCAACATTGTAATCGGAGCCCATGATGAGCTGGATGGGAGGAAGGTGCGATCCGAGCAGCTCAGCTCTGAATGAACAACTGCGTTTTTGTGCAAAAGAAATATCATTTCCACTGTATTTAGTTGCGAGTACAACACCTCTTTAAATCGCGTAAAACAGAAGAGTCTTAAAGCGCAATAGATATCAGGACAGGTGGGTGGTATAACCTTATTGTTTTTCTTAAGAATCGACTGCATACGTTTGTTTGCTTTATATAGCCTGATGTGTGTCATTGGAGACGGAAATGATTACTGAGAGAGTCATGGCAGACAGACATCGTTCAGTTAACAGCTGTTACTGGACAAAACATATGGAAAGAATACAGAACTCCATTACTCAAATTCATCAGCTGTAAATTGGCTTTGTCTGTGAATATTCCAGTGATTTCTAATATGTTTTAATAATCTTTTCCAGTTATTTCAGTGTCTGCTGAATGCATTCGCTAAATTTAGGAAAGTACGTATTTAAGTTTTTCCTTTTGAATGTGTGGTTCTTATGATTCATGTCAGAACGTGAAATTTGATTTCTTTAATTTTGCTCTACAGTTCTCAACTGAGCTCACCGAAACATGGACAGCTATGGGTTTGTACATTGACTTGCTGAATGTTACCAATCCTCTCATTGGATGAAATCTGTAAATATCTGTAGATCACTGCATGCCCTTTGATCTCTCAGGTTCACCAGCGATATGTTCAGTGGCAGAGCCGTTCTGGGGGAGGACAGCTCCGTCATGGCTCGAATGCAGAAGAAGTTCTGGAAAACCAAGCAAGTTTTGATCAAGGCCACGGGGAAAAAGGAAGATGAGCATGTGGTGGCTTCTGACGCAGATCTGGATGCCAAGTTAGGGGTAGGAGCACATTTCTAAATCTCATGCCCTCTGTTTGAAAGGCTGTGTATGACTCGCACTGTTTTAATGATTAAAAGCAATGAAAATGTCTTTTATAGAAGTCTGTGAGCCAGGGAAAGACTGAGGAACAAACGAATGAGAGGGAGGGAGGTTAATGGAACATGAACTCATGATGATAGAGATGAGAGATGATGTCTGAGCTCTAGATGATGATGTGCTTTGATCAACGGTGCTTGATGTTACACCATTTTGACGGTCAGTCAAAATGGCTATAAGCATATCTGGAACCCCTGTCTCTGCGTCTTTTTTCGATTTTGATAAAAGTTTATTGGCAAGACAAATCAGCATTTTTGATATTGTCAAACTATTCGCAGCATAGCTGCATTCAAAGAAAATAATGCTTCTCTATTATTTTCATTTCCATCTCTATCTTAAACAATCTGGTTGTGAATTTCCTATGTATTAGCATGTTTATTTTCTTTATTAAGTCCAAATCAAATTGAGCCTGGATTCACACATATAGTTATATGCCTAGGGGAGCTTTAGTTTTTCCTGTTTGAATTTGCTTACATTCGATTGGCCAATCTCTCTTTGGAGGGTTGGGTTTTGGCCAATAAATTGTGCAAACTGGCTCTCACCGTACACACCAACAATTTTGATAATTTAACATAAATTTAGATGACCCTGTACTTAATACACAACATGAAACGACACAGAAACTCTTTAGTGGAAGCACTGTGTGTGGCTATATGTGTGAGAAATGGAGTGGAACAATATCGACCAATATACACATTATATAACAGCTGTGGTTAAGTAGCTTTTTGATTATTTAGAATCAAGATCTTATAAAAGTCTGTCGACCACTCATACTTTAAGGAAGTGTTTGTTTATGTGTGCTCATCTAATCTAGCCCTGCCTCGGGCTGTTACACTTAAGCATATCCTGGTTAACAGGCCATTAGACCGTTTCCTGACGGTGTGTCTGTGTTCGAGAGCAGAAAACAGACCTCGAAAGCCCCCCGGGCTGCTTGTTTATTGAACAGATGTCTGAATTTGAACTGCCTTAAGTAGGTTGTTTGCTAAAAAAAGCTACGTTTCCTGGTAATGTAATGTACACAGATACTTTGGACAGAATTTGTAGGTTAATCTGAATATGCATCGAAAAGAAAACGTGCAAAGCTGCCTAATGATGAGGGGTGTAACTGTTGAATGTGTGTCAGGCGTGTAGTCGGTTAAACAGTAACCTGAAGGTCTCTCCTGCGAGGGTTACACCTTCCTGGTGTGTACCTTTGAAAAATCTTTCCAATATTTCCGGTGAACAGAAATGTAATGTTGATGTAAATAACTTTTTCTTGTGTTGACGTGATTTTAGAACTAAGATTTCGACTGGCATATTTAGTCTCATTATTCAATTATTCGTGTTCTTGTGTTTGTCTCTGTAAAACTCTTGAATTGTTTTGTGAGAGAACACGTGGTATGCACAACCACAATGAGTCAATTGTTTCAGAGTTTCTTTTTCAGGTAGAGCACATGCACATGTTCCTCTCCTATCACTCTTAAAGGGATACTTCACCCAACAATGAAAATTCTGTCATCATTGACTCACCTTCGAGTTGTTCCAAATGTGTGTAAATTTCTTTGTTTTAATGAGCACAGAGAAAGATATTTGGAATAATGCTTATAACCGAACAGATCTCAGCACCCATTGACAACCATAGTAGGAAAAATTACTTTACAATTTTTTTTATTTTGTTGAACACAAAGAAGACATTTTGAAGAATGTACAGTTCTGGGGCACTTTTGACTGCCATTGCTTTTTCCTACTATGGTAGTCAATGGGTGTTGAGGTCTGTTTGGTTATAAGCATCATTCTAAATATCTTTCTCTGTGTTCATCAGAACAAAGAAATGTATACACATTTGGAACAACTCGAAGGTGAGTAAATGATGACAGAATTTTCATTTTTGGGTGAAGTATCCCTTTAACAGCCTTAGTTGCCATGACAGCGAGGCTTTCTACTAGGCTATTTTATGTGTTCTGATGTGTTGTCTGGATTTGGAGATACAAGGTTTTTGTGTGTACTTGGTTTTTTATATGTTAAACCTGAATGCACACCAACTCATGGGGACCCGTGTCACCGTGGGGACCAAAATTGGGGACACCACGGGCACAAAAGCTTGTAAATTGTACAGAACAATAATTTTTGAAAATCTGTAAATGCAAAAAGTTTTCTACAATCTTTAGGTTTAGGGGTTGGTTTGGGGTAGGGGATAAAATATACAGTCTGTACAGTATACAACTCCTTACGCCTATGGACTGTCCCCACGAAGATAATAAAACATACACGTGTGTGTGACTGACCGACTGTATGAGGGTATACATGCTGAAGGCCATGAAAGACTCTGAGATTAGATCTGGTGTGTTGAGACGGCACTGAGTGCTTTACATAGGATCAGTCAGGCCTGCTGCGAGTTTTTAGTTGTACGTTTTTAGTCACTCTTTGCAAGCTTTTGTAAGAGGTCAGGTCAGGTTTGTTTGAGGTAAACTGAAAGAAAGGCTTTTGAGCACGGCAACAAAAAATGCTGGTACATGCCATTAAGGGGCGTAGTTAAAAGATTTTTCTCTTAGGCTGAATTCTGAGTAGTCAGTCATGGCATTGGGGCCAAATATCTCTAAATTACTGTTGCTCGTGGCAACAATCTGTAACAGGTCCTTTGTCAGGGGATTGCACCAAAATAAGTGAAAAATAAGTATAGCTATGTTTACTGTTCACAGTTTCTACTTGTCCAGATTACATCATAGAAATCAAAGCAGAATAAATGCTTGATTTACTGGTAAATGTTTAAAAGCAGGTGTGTTTGGTGTGTCCATTAAATAGCTCTTGCTGTACTGTCAAATTGTCAATTTAGATCGTTCTACATAGAGCTGCATAAAGTTCAATACCAGAGATCATCCTTCAAAAGTTGCATCAAAACAGCCAATCACATGGCAGTTTTAGTCGGTGTTTGTAATTTGTTTGTGTGGAACATGCATCAGAACATGTTTGTAAAACGCAATTGTGTTTGCAAAACGTTTGAGTGTGTTTAAAAAAAAAAATGTGTGACAGAAAGATCACATCAGCATCTCTTCTCTGCAGTTTTTTCGTTCAGTCCAGAGCACCTGCACAGAACTTCTGAAAATGATTGAGAAATACCAGCAAAGAATCACACGTAAGTGAGGAACACGATCTTCTACCCTCTTTGTCTGCTTAAACAATACAAAGATTCTTGTTCAGCTTGTTTTGAATGAGATGGCATACCATTTCTTGTAGTTTTTAGGGCTGCACGATTATGGGTAAAATAATAACCACGATTATTTTGCTCATGGTTAATAAACACGATTATTTTGTTATTATGTTACACTTCTCCACAAAATTTTACATTTTGTGCGCTTCGGAATGAAACCTTGCAACTCCATTTTTGATTTCTTGTTCTTTTGTTTATGAATCATTGGTCAAAATGAATCAAAGTATTAAAATAGTAGAAAGGCATTGGAAATAATTTTGTGATTTGTATTTCCTGCAAAGTGGCCGTCTAAAAGATTCAAGCTTTGTGATGGTTTTCCGAGCTCATCGGGAGTTTTGTGCTTGCTTTTAAAACGTTAATATCACAACGATTATGCTCAATTAATTGTGCGAAGCATAAATCGCTATCACGATTAAAATACGATTCATCGTGCAGCCCTATAGTTTCCATGGGTACAGATAGTGTAAGGTCAGCAGTCACTTATAAAGTTAAATATTTCTACGAAGGTGTTTTACTAATGACGCAAATGAACATGGCTTGTTAAGCCAATGTTATTTCTTATGTTAATGATGCTGTTTTTGCTTGTGATCTTGTCTTCTCAGACCTCTCTCAGGAGGAGAATGAACTCGGGCTGTTCCTGCGCTTTCAAGCTGAACACGATAAAACAAAAGCAGGCAGTATGATGGACGCCACCAGTAAGGCCCTCTGCTGTTCCGCCAAGAAAAGGTTAGCACAAAAACACGTTTAAATAAGTATATTCAAACGATTCCTTGTGATTATTGTAATTTTATTTGCAAAGGTTATATTGTTGTAAGGTAATGCTTGGAGGGTAGTCATTTTTTTTACAGGCATCTTATGTTTTATTGTTAAATGATGTGTTTTCGATGCTAATTTATTATATTATTTTAGGGCAATATATTTGTATTGTTGTCAGTGGCAGCATTCTGTGGTCAGATTTATTTTAAAAATGTGGATTTGACTCTGGCAACCAGTTTCCTACACTATACTAGTTTCAAGTCTCCAATAGAATGCTGCAGTCTCTTTCTTCACCACATTAACGTACTTTCAATGCAAATAAAAATGTCATGCCTATTTATTTATTTGGTTAGAAGTCAGGTACTAAACACAATAAAGCCAGCTAAAAAAAATCATGGAATAAACCTAGACAAGTTGATCAGGACATGTGTAATGAATGGGCTGTACAATGGTTGTCCTTTACAGTTGAGGCGGGAATGTTCTACTAATACTGACACATAAAAAACACAGCCTTGGATGGAACATGTTTATCATTGCATGCTACATTAATCCTGTGGTTATTAATAATGAAGCTATTAATCTGTCATCCTGTTCTGCCTGTCACACCCAGACTGGCTTTGTGTCCCCCTCTCCATCGGATGGAACAGGAAGTGGAGACGTTCCGGAGGAGAGCCATCGCCGACACTCTGTTGACAGTGAGCCGGATGGAGAAGGCTCGGACCGAGTACCGCGGAGCTTTGCTCTGGATGAAGGATGTCTCGCAAGAACTGGACCCAGACACTTACAAACAACTGGAGAAATTCCGTAAGGTAATGTGACCGAAATCTAATGGAGGAGGAAGTGCATCTTTATAGGTCAACCTTCCCAAAAACATTTAATCCTCAAATTCACATTAGTTTTAGATGACCTTAATCACAAGTCATTTTTATAGGTATAAATGGGGTCCTAAAACAATCATTTTAAAATTGCTGCTGTTCACTTTTGAAAGAGATAAACAGTAAAATAAAGTAAATCAATTCTATTTACTTTCATGTTTTTATTTTAACTTTTTTACTTGTCTTATCAACATACATAGTGACAATATAAACTCCAAAATCAGAGACCCTTAGCTTTAAATCCGAGTAGTCATGAGAAACGCATTTGAGAAACATCCTCGATCTTAGGAGTAAACAGGGTCTCTGTGTGTTTGTGAACAGGTTCAGGCTCAAGTAAGAGGAACAAAAGTGCATTTCGAAAAGCTGAAAAATGATGTGTGTCAGAAAGTGGACATGCTGGGAGCCAGTCGCTGCAACATGCTTTCACATTCTTTATGCACATACCAGGTATAACTTTATCAGCTAGAACCGATTATAACATAATTAAATGTAATGTTTAATTCTCCTTTACACTACCTTTTTTTGGTTTATTTTCTTCAGACAACCCTCTTACAGTACTGGGAGAAGACCGCACATGTGATGTCTGGCATCCATGAAGCCTTCAAAGGATATGTGCCCTACCAGTTCACCACCCTCAAAGTGTGTGTTTGCATATGCCTGTAAAATAAACGGATGATATTATACAACGTCATATGTAATGAATGACCGATTACAGGAGCTGAGGGACCCATTGGACCAGATTGCATCCGGACAGCCAGCAGAGGACAGCAAAGAGGAGGACAACAATACACATCCAGACAAGTGAGGATTTCTTGCTTCTTAAGGCCACCACGTTTGCTTTTTGCTTTAAGATTTCTCATTCAGTCATGTCTTTTATTCACTGCAACCCTTCACCTCTCCTATCTGCTGTGTTCAGACAAAAGGTCTTTCTGAAGGCTCTTATTTCTGATCTGTGAGTTTATCACTGTACTCTAGGTCTTTTGCAAGCTCCCCCTGTAAACAGGAAAGACCGCTTTGAGTTCCACTGTCATTTCCTGTTTGGGTACTAGTGCAAAACCAGACGTAATTTGTCTCTCTAATACCCTGTAATAAGGCCCACACCCTTTCCCCTTAAAAACGTCGCTTAAAGTCCCACGGAAATAAAAAATGGCAGTGCCTATTTTTCATGAAATATTGCAGCGTTTATTGTAAGTAGTTTATCAATGTGGGTCATTCTCTTTTTAATAATCATGTGCCCTCATAATCTTTAGTTTAAATCTGAAAATGCACTGTAATGACTATCCATCTTAGATGATGTATGTTAGATGGCTTGGGCGGAGCATCTGTAAACTCCTCCCTTTAAGTGTCAGTCTGCTGCCAGTTCCATGTCAAAATGCAACGGCTGTTTCTATACATCCAATCAAATCGCAGAGAAAGACGAAAGCCACATCCACTATTTTTCTCAAATCTTAAAATTCAATTTCACCTGGAAATGCGTAAGTAAAAACGATCGCAGCATCCGGTTCACAGGGACTTTAAGTGACCTTTCCTTCGTCATTTGAGATTTTATTGAATGTGTTTTGTAATGCTAATCTGATACTGTGCGTGTCTAGTAAACAAGATTTACCATTTCCGGTCTACGAATGATCGCATGCATATAACTGTCAAATTCATTTGCTGTTTTTGTGTTGTAGTCTTGTGTCACTTGAAGATGAACAGTTGGGTGAATCATCTGAGACCGGTATGTTTGGGAACACACCCACTGGAACAACAGGATTGCTGTTAGCCTCATTATTATTAAAAAGCTAGTTATGAGAACATGTTTTGATCATTGTTGTTCACAGTTTCCACCCGTGCTGTGGATGGACAGAGCAGAGGGTCTGACAGTTCTTTGTGTGCCAGTCTGGACTCTGGTGAGTTGGGTTTTATATGCGTGTGTGCCCTAGGGCTTGTATCTGTGATGCCATCCATAATAGTCAACAAGCTAGAATTATCTTTTCGGTCTTATTTGAAATAAGTCAACTGACATTTTATGATGCTTAACTATATGCCACAGACCCAAAGAATCAAATAGAACATTTTGACTAGCCGACCCATGTGTGTGACCAAATGAAAACACTTGTTTGCATCTCTGATGTTGATCTCCATGTACTGCAGCTTTGAATGAACAGTTAGGCCCCATCAGTGAAGCTAGCATGGACGATGACCTGCTACTCATGACCCCAGACCCCGCCCCCATAATGACCCTGACCCCTTCCCTTACTCCACCCCTGAACCCTGCCCTGCCTGCTCTACAACCCCAAATACCGCAATGGGATTTAAACACTTCAGATGAGGGAAGGCAAGAAGGTTTGTCCAGAACACTACGACGTGGTATAAATTCCTATCTGGGCATCTCTTTAACGCCCACCGCTCCCTTATGGCCTGTTCCTGCCTAAAATCAATATGCTTTGGATGTGTTTTAACACCCTTTTCTGTCAGCCTTAACAAAGCAGTGCAGTTTTTATGCTCATGATTCTGTCCACCTTCCGATTCTCTTCTGAACTGTAAACGATGTCTTCAAAATTAAGCTGTGTATTCTTCATATTTGCTCTTTTTCCATCTTTTTGAGAGCCTCTGTTTGCTTGTTGTTTTATTCTCACTAAAAGATTCTTAATATTTATGTTCTATTTTTTGTGAAAACTTTTTTCCTTTTCATTAGCCTTTTTTTGTGTTGACAGGCAGGGACCTGATGTCTGATATTTTACACGCTGGAGAAGTGAAAGATGAGGAAGGAGAGAGAGGCGATTTGTCATTCTTGCAGGATCTGCTCAGTCCTGGGGCTGCGGGGGGCGCTAGTGAGTTCAGTAAGGAGTGGCAGGACGCTTTTGGCTGCTTCGAGGCTCCTTCTGCTCCGGTCGCTGCCGTTTCACAGCAGACGGCAACAGCAAACACACTCACTGGCTTCCTGCCATCTCATCTCCTGGACCACAGCCTCAGCACCACAGGTTTGCCCATTATTTTAGACCGCCCTCTAGTGGCAGGATGAATAAAATGCAAAGCCTTGTTTCTCCTAATATGCTGACAGCGTGACATGTGGCACAGCGTCACACTCTTACTTGTTTTTACTGTTATTCAGGATGGGCAACACCCCCTATGTTTCAAGCCCCACCCCTCCAACCACCATCTAGTGGAGGACAAACTCAGCCCACCCAGAATAGCCCAAACTCTTCTGTCAATGGTGCGAGTTTTAAGATTTTTTATATATATTTTTAAAATTAGCTTTTAGATTTCATGTTAATTTGAGCGACTTTGTTATATGCTTTTGTCAATTTATTATTTAATTGTTTATTTTTTGTTGCTATATAAGATTAATAAACAAAACTAAAAATAGAACATAATATCATAATTTCAGTGCTTTAATCATATTTCAGTTTATTTATGAGGCAACATTTTTTCCCCAAAATTTTTTGGCCAGTATTTTATTTTATTTATAGAACAAAAATGCTTTTAAAGTTTTAATTTTAGTAAACTAAAATTAGCTTGCTAATAACATGGACAAATAATGTTGTTGTAGTAAATCAGTGTTGTTGTTGTAGTTGCTGTAACATTTTATATTCTGGTCTCAATTTAATATTTTGGTCTCAATTTGATCATTTCTGATGTCATAAATCCCTTGAACGTTTACTATTTGTGTACTATGATGTCAGCCCCTAAGGGAAGCTCCAGGGACATGTCTGCGTGGTTCAACCTCTTTGCAGATCTGGACCCTCTGTCCAACCCTGACGCTATTGGACGCAGTGATGAGGAGCTTCTCAATGCCTGAGGTGTGTGTGACATTTATTCCAAACGACAACATAGCACGGACTCAAGTCAGACGTCAGGAATTATAACTGACAACTTTATTATATAAGGCTCCCTATTCTATGGAAGAGTGTTTGAGCTTCGATCATAATTTCCTCCTGCTTTGATTTCCTTCAGTGAGCGAAGATGTGAAGTCGGAGCCCATCCAAAACAGTTCTGTGTCCATTAGAATGAAGGAAATGTGCATATATCCCAAAACTGGAGCTGGAGTTAACTACTTCTCAAGAGCTGAAATGCTACCTCTCCTAAACAAATCAACCTGAGCCAAGGACGGATCCAGAAATCTGAATCCAGTTATGGGAATATGTCTCTTCTTTCTCGTTCTTTCAGTGTGTTTGTGTGTGTGTGTTTTTAGTGTGAGTGACTCTACTGTATGTTCATTAATACACTGAAGGAAAAAACTTTGAAGACTTCACTATATATGTATATCACTATATCTGAGTTTTGTTACATGGGAAAGTATCCTCATAAAGTGCACCTCTGCAAAGGGAACCAAAAAAATTGTGGGTGTATACTAAATATATTTCCTTTGTATAACAGGAAAGTTTTAAATGTCCAGAAACAGGGTTTCAGATTTATCACACGTTCTTTTTAATCATGAGATTCCCAAAGTTCACATGCATCACAAATATTTATTTTTGGAGATACGATGGATAGTTTAACTCTAATAATAAAACAGATTAATTAAATGATTTATTACCATATCAAAAGTGTTACTATAAATTACATATGCAAGTCGTTTGCTGTGCCATTAGTTTGGGAGGTGAAAAGGTGAAATTTAGATTTAATAATAGATGCATTCTGTTTCACAGTGAATTTTATCCTGACGTTCTTCACGATCACTGTGCTGAAACACTGGAGTGGATTTTGTGTGCTCGTGTTGTGTTTGTATCACATTTCCTTTTATTCCATTTTATTGATCTAAAACTACGACAAATTTGGTCTTTTCTATTGCTTTGTATTTAAAACACAAATTGTCGCTTGCACTAAACGCTCTCCGAGTAATATGTCGGATGGTTATAGAATGTATCTTGTCTTTTTGAATAGTGGACTTGAGAATCGAACCCTGAAACATTTAGCAACATTTCATGTTGGAATATCACTCCGTATTCTATCTTTCTTTGCCCTTAGATTTTCGAATGTCTGAATGATTTTTTTCGTGTGTTAGGGACATTATTGTAACACTGTTTTTGTACTTGTAAAAAACGAATGTACACTGCACCATTTACAGCTGCTTTCTTCTGTTTATTTTATGCAACCGTTTTGTCTCAGTTAAATAAATGTACTTGTAAATTTTCATTGAAGGAAACTGGAAGCGGAGAGCCAGCATCAGCATTGCTTTCATACCCCATGAGAGGAAATAAATTTGAGTAAATTTCCGTAAGAGTTTGGGGTCTGTGTTGTTACTCCCATCATTGTTGTCACAAATCTAATTTACGATACATCTTAAAGGTTATTTCACAGAAAATAAACAAATTATGAAACAGTTGAACTAAGATGTAAAACTGGTAGGCTAACAACTAAAAACAAATGAATACAATTTTCTGTCAATGTATATCAGCCCCTGGTCTAATTTACACATTTTTCAGTATTAAGGCAAAAACATACGTTTTACGTTGGATTCCTTGTTTTCCTGGTTTCAAATTAGTTTTTACAGGAAGAAAGTTGGGTAACTGAATGACTAATGGAATATATCACAGTATAAAGATGCTACAGTTGAAATTCGTACATTTTCGGTCAAAGCCATGCTTTTCTCTTAGTAGTTGCAATACAATCTCACGGGAATTCGTAACTTTTTTTACGAGTTGGCTAAATCGTATAAATTCATATAATCTCGTTTGTACCATTTTTTTCTTGTTTGTATGTTTAAGTGTGATTTGCTTTCGAAACGTGACGTTAGGTTTAGGGGTGGAGTTAGGGGAGGGGGGATTTATTATAGATTTTTTAAAATAATTTACGTTTTGGATGATTTAGTTACCTCGTAAAATAGTCACGAATTCGCACCCTTTTTCTTTCCGCTTTTTGTCTTGCTTTTTTTTAAGCATTTTAAAAAATAATTTTGTTTACCAACACTTAGCTTTACCTCATTCTCTTTAAATAACAGCATTGAGTCTTGAATAGAACCAATCGTACTGTAAGATTGCCTTACTGCATCGTAATATTCAGCACAGTTCCAAAGTAACGTCTCCGTGCATGTCCAGTTTGTTCATGTAGGCTACCATCAAAATGTCCTCTTGCACCAGTATATCACAGTAAGCACATATACAGGTTTATGTATATGGGGGAGGGTTCTAAACATTTAAGAGACGAACGTAGACGTGGATGAAAAAGGACTTTAAGCAAATGGGATGGTGGGATTCAGGCACATTTGTTAGTCCTCCTCGAATTTGCTACAGCATCTCTGTACCTCCAGCACTATTCAAACTGCATGTAAACCATAAGCAAGCAAAAACTGCAATCTATATCCTTCATTTCACAACTAAATCAAATCACATGTAGGTAAACACTGCATATGTACATAAGTAAATCCAAAGGCTTCATGGTAAAATGTAATAAACTGCTGAGAAAGTAAAAAGCAGTGCAATGCGAAGATTTTTTGGCAATATACATTATACAACATCCTTAATCACATCCCTCCTAGAAGACGTAATACCCTTGTTACCAAATGCGCTTCTTGTTCAAGTTTTAGATCGACATCTCTCTGAGTTGTTTAGATCACTGGATGTTTTAAAATGAAATCAAACAATACAGGAGTGGGAAATAAGTCATTTCTGTTCACCATCTGGGATTACAGGGCTTTAACCCTCTGGCTCCTCAAGGTGTCGTGGGAGACACGGCGACTGACGTCCACGGGACAGGACGGGACCCATGGAGGGGGACAGACTCCTGACCCCGACCCCACCTAGAGGCACCAATGAGGGGGAGATGCTACGATATCCCACTCCGCTACGGAAGTTCATCTCCTGGGTGGGCATCAGGGGCTTTAAGATGCTCACCAGGCAGAATGCGGAGCCGCTTTTGGGAATGAAGTTCACCTTGTTCCTGTCTGGGCAGAGATATTGAGGAATCTCGTGGAGAGGTCTTGGCCTAGAGGAGAAGAGGGAAACGGATAGATGATTAAAACAGGAAAAAATTATGATAAACTTCAGCTGTTTCCTGGTTTACAATAGTTTGAGAAGTAGTTAGTTCACTACATTCCCAATTTCTTTTTGTCTTTTGTAATTTAAATATCCCATTGACATAAACTGTAGTATGCTTGATTTACTTTAGGTAACATCTGCAAACATTTTTATTGAAGCTGCAACTTTTGGTTAAAAACAATCCAACACATAAGTACATAAATAAGCCCAATTGATAATGATAAGACACAATTTGACAGGAAGCGTTTTTTACGTAATTTAACCATACCATGTAAAGGTAAGAACATAAAGTAAATTTCCTCATTTATTTTTCTCTTGTAATTTTTCTGGAATGAATAAAGGTATATTGGTACAGCTATATATTGTTGTTATTGGTCCTTTTTTCACTCTTGTGGCAATTTTTTTTTCACAAACAAAGATTTCTTAAGAATACTTTTATAGAATTCTTATGTAAAGCAGAACATTTAATCAAATCACTAAGAATAATTAACAATAAAAAAAATATTTTTTTCAAGAAATATGATGAGATCTTTTAGGTACTGTAAATTATATTGTTTTATATCCTTTTTGTATCATTTAACTTTATTGTTTATTTTTTTCACATATATGGACTTGTTCAATTATGCAAGAATAAACAAGCATATTTGTGTATGACGTTAAATAAGAACGTAACCTGCAATTTTATGCGATAGAAAGACAAAAGCTTTCAAATCTGTACATTTTCCCCCAAAATGTTATTTTATATGATATTATATTTAAATTGTATTATTGTGTAAAATTGGTTTAAAATTATATTATAACTGTACAAATCTGTATTATATGCAAACCATGCAAAACGGATTAAAATGTAAACAAGTTTTTTAAAAGTTTAAGCATTTCTATTTATCTGAAATATTTAAATCAAGCTCTATATTGATCTTTATTAACTGTAGATTTGTAGTGTTAATCCCCAGAACATAGACCAAACATATACAGATTGTTTACTCACTGGTTTTCCTCAAAGGCTTTAATCCTCTCGCAGCCCTCAGGAGGCTCCCGTTTGAACATGTAACTGTTATTGGGCTTTGGAGACGAAGCGTATTTGGGGAGAGGAGACCAAGGTCCGAAGTCTAAAACAGGAAGGAGGAGGATTTAGGAATGGGGAAGCTGGATTGTGTGTATTTCTGTGATGATGATGTTTACGTGTCTGACCTCTTTCTCTGCTCTCATTGAGTGTGTCATCGCTTGGGAGCGGACTGTTTCCCACCGTGTCATTGAGGATGCTGAGGTACGAGGGTGAGACGGAGTCAGCCCGGCTGCTGTTGTTGCTACGGTTACTGCCGAGCCCACCATTCGAGGGCGTCTGTGTGTCGATGCTGCGGGTGCTGCTGCTCCGCTGGGGGAGGGGAGGGGGGGCGCGGTGCCCATCTGGAACATCCTGTGGCTAAAACACACACACGCTGATGGTGAATCCTTTATTCCGTAAAACAAAGTCTTTGTAATAGATCCCAATTAGATACAATATGGTTAATAAAGATTTACTATTATGATCTCATCCCGTTCCACAGTGTCCCGTATGATGATGCGTTCAATCTCCTGGTTGAGACCCTCTATGCTGTTCCGGAATCTGGGAGGTGTGGATTTGGAGATGGGGATTGGGATCAGGATGGTTTTGGGCATCTGAGACTGAGAGACCACCAGAGTAAAAACCAGAAGTTACAAAGCTGAATGTTTTCTAGTCCAATGCATATGTTTATGCCAGTGCCGAATGAAACCAGATCCTGTAATCCTGTTAAAACAACTCCCCCACACACACAGTAAACCCACACAAAACCCTTCATCGCCAGGAATCGAACATTCTGCCAGGATACGCTCCATCATTACACACAAACCAGAGAGCATTACTGTTGAGAGCCCATTACTGCCAGGCTTGAGGGGACTTTTTGGAGACGGTGAATGATGTAAGTGCTCTTTCTCTTTTCTATTCTTCATTTCTTTCTTATTGTCATCAGTCAAAATGAGTACGAGTTACCTTAGCAAGTACAGAAAGAGAGTACTGACATGTATCATGTGATGTGACCTCAAAAAATATTCATACAATTGTATAAATATTGTTGTTCTGCTGAACACAATAAAAGATATTTGAAAGAAATGTTTGTAACCAAACAGTTCTGGGGCACCTTTGGGGTAAAGTGAGTCGTTGGTTGCAATTCGCAACCTCACCAATTGATTCCGCTAAAATTTCCACATTGCTCCTTTAATGTCAAAAACTACATCGTCATTTTCTCCAAAACAAGCTACGGACCTCAGGGACAGTCCTGTCCCACAATTTCATGTGTCAAAAAAGCCTCAAAATTGGGACAGACAGGAAAATGGGACGCTATTAAAATCCTCCAGATGTTCAGCCTACTTTAAAGGGATACTTCACCCAAAAATGAAAATTCTGTCATCATTTGCTACCTACGAGTTGTTCTAAATCTGTATAAATGTCTTTGTTCTGATGAACACAGAGAAAGATATTTGGAAGAATGCTTATAACCAGACAGATTTTGCCCCCAATACAACGGTAGTCAAAAGTGCCCCATGAACTGTTGTCCTACATTCCTCAAAATTTCTTCTTTTGCGTTCAACAGAACAAAAAAAAGATAAAGTAGTTTTTCCTACTATGGTAGTCAATGGCGCAGAAGAACTGTTTGGTTATAAGCATTCTTCCAAATATCTTTCTGTGTTCATCAAAACAAAGAAATGTATACAGATTTGGAACAACTCGAAGGTGAGTAAATGATGACAGCATTATCAATTTGGGTAAAGTATCCCTTTAATTCACTGAAGTACCTGAGTGCCCATCTAGATACACACAAGCACATCGGCCTTCCGAAGGCTGCTGGGAGGTGATGATGTCTACCTGTGATTGGATGATGGCATGGTTGCCATTAAAGGGTGACTTGCGGTCTTTGTCACGGCGATGGCGGCTGCTGCGTTTGCTGCGCTGGAGCTGCTGGCGTAATTTGGCAATCTAAAAGAAGCCAACAACGGTAAATAACATCAAAGGAAAAGAGAAAAATTCGACCAGAATCGATAAAGAGATAATAAATCTTTGTAGAACTTCTAGAATATTACGAGCTCAACCACTAAACCTCGTGTGAATGTTGTAAAACCTCTCTCACCTCTTTAAGCTGGTCAGTGCTGCCGCATGAAGCCGATCGCTTATGAGAGCCTCTCCTCCGCTCATCTACCCAGGCCCTAGGGGTCTGATAAATAAAAGAGAGAATAAGAAAGTGGAATTGTGTGTTTGAAATGAAAACACAATTGATTTAAGGATCAAATGTGTTATTTCTACACCACTAGCGTCACTGAACACAAAAAATAATTTATAATTTATAAATAATAATTGTTTTCAATCAGATTGCTCAAACAAACGCCCATTGCCAATGGTTGAGCAAATGTTGTTGTGCCTTGCGGATCAGGTTGTGAGATTCCTTCATCTTTTAGGGTTTTTTTGTTTACATTTTTTTTATCTTTAAATTAGACTATACTCACTCACTCTATAAAACACATATGCTTGATTTGATTGTGTTCAATCAAAATGATTTCACATTGAATTTGTAGGATTTTAAGTGTGTTTATCATAAACTTGACATAATCTGTTTTATTATTTGAAATATGTAAAGAAAAATGTCACATTACATAAATAGAGTGATATATAAAATAACATGAAAACGTGTAATTTACAAAATTTACAAAAAAGTTATTTGAAGGTATTTTTTCTGGCTCCCCAGCTGACTGAATATTACTGTTTTGTATGGTTTTTGTGAAGTGTACTTATTGTAGTATAGATCAGCATATATATCTCACCTGAGTTGCCTTGTCCCTCATTTAGAGGGTGTAGTGGGCGGAGCTGCCGTGCCGCTGCCAGGTCCTTGATAGGCCAGAACGTACAGGTGAGGTCAAGGGATGATCCCTTTGTTTCAGCTGGAGGAGGGGCTTTCGCAATGAAGAGTGACTAATGTAAAAAGAAACAGATAACAAAGTTGACATATTACTGATCAATATTTTGATGTTTAGATTATATTATTTTAATCTAGTAGTGTTTTTTCTTTCACTACAAAAATGCTGACCAGCTGAGCCAGCGTTTAGGCCCCCCCTTTCCGTAAAATATTCATTATCTCCTGCCTCTCTTCATAATCTCTTAATCCATGTGTGGCCTATGTTTTGTTTTAACCTCTGTCCCATATTATCCATATCGTCCCCTCGTCCTTTATTTTTCACTGCTCTATTTTCACACGCATAAACAAACAAAAACATGATTGTGGTCTCTGTGAAATGCAGTCTGCATTTTTTCACATTTACACCATGTAAACATATTGCATCTGTTTATTTATACATACTGTAATGCAAAAAATGTATTCATATTAAGCTAAAGGCTGCAGTAAATGAATGTTCATAATGCAATGTTGTTTACCCAATGCAGTGCCCCCTAAAGCCTGCTTTCGACCCTGGTGTTTGCCATGGCAACCAATCTTAAAAAGCCAAGATAATGCAATGCACAACACGCTGGCTGGCATTTTTACACAATATTTTTAATCAAAGAAAATCATAATAATCACCAATGTGCTTATACACAGAATCACATTATCCAAAACAATATCACGTTTCTCGAATCAATAAAAACGGCCAAGCGTAATTTTGGTTCTTATTTCAAATGCATAAATACAAAAGTGTAATATATATGCCTCATAAATGCATCGCTCGATGACTGCAACAAAGGCACAGTCGCATTAAACGCTGGGCTCGCTGTGATATCTGCAGCACCGCACCCGCATGAAGGAATAACGAAAACAAGGCGACGACCATCATGCATCTCATCATGTGCCAATACACAGATCGCATCATCTACATTCTTCATAATCCACAACACGTGCATCCGTTCACTATATCTGCTTGCAAAACAATATCCACAATAGAACATAAAAACTGCATTGACAATAAGCCCTGGTTAATTCATTCAGCCTTGTACCCACCTTTGACTGATGAGGGAAGGACGTCACACAACGCGTTCATGGTCCTATGAAATACAAAGAAAAGTACAACAGTGCGTGATGAATCCAGCGCAATAACGTTAAGAAGGTCGTTTAAAAACCGGCTGGTTGTTGGTGGAGGGCGGCCGGTGTTGCTGGGTCAGAGAAACAGAATGAGGATGCGCAGAGGCGTTGCTATGGGCGTCGCTGCGCTGCTGGTGGTGGTCGATGCGTAGCTGATCCTAGAGCTGCTGTAATACCGAGGTATGAGTCCTTTGAAGGAGAAATGCTTCTATTCTGCTGGCAGATGGACTGAATGTGGTCGGCACTGGTGTGGTTTTTGCGGGTGCACACGTGTTTTTGGGGAGGGGGTGATAAGGGTGCCCCTCGGTGGACAGCTGACGTTGGAGATGCGCGCTCCCTCTGCCAGCCACTCTCAGTGGTTCAGTGACCGTGCTCGCGCACACCACACTACGTTACTGTTGCTGAGGCGCGTGGGGCTGTTTTTCCTCCGCGTGTGCTGATGTGCTGCTCCACGACCACAGATAGGCGCTAAAACACTCAAATTGAAATTCAAAGGTAGCAGGCTGTAAAAAGTAGGATGCTTCAAAATAAATAGCTATATTCAATTTAGTTAAGTTGAATTCACATTGATACCCACCAGCGTAAGAAATGTGGGCTCTACGTGAAACATAAATGACGAAAATGTAGCCTATTGGTTATTGGTTGAATTTCACAGTAACTGTGATACTATAAAGATAAAAGCAAACGTTAAATAAAAGGTATTTAAACACACACTATTTGAGTTATTTTGTATTGCAAGAAGTATTGTATTTTATTTATTAAGCAACATTGTAACATTTATTATCATTGTAACACAGTGATGATAACATTGGAACAGTCCCATTGAACATTACTTAATCAATTCTACTTTTCATTCAAATTATTTTTATTTAAAATAAATGTGATACATGATTTAAATAGATCAAAAAAATATTGTATAGAAAACCAAATAAAGAGTCTGTGTTTATGATCCTAGTTCAACTCTAAAGCCTTTTTCTGTTGTATTTCTTCCAGTCTGCCGCGTGGGGGCGCTTCGTCTCTTTTCTCATACAAATCATCCCCCACATCGAACAATCGGGTCGCTGAGACAATCTGAAGACGAGGCGTGCCGCGTTTCCAGTCAGTGTCTGGTCCGCTGTGCCTTCCTCGACAGTCTTCTGCTTCCCGTCCCGGTGTTTGATGTGCGGTCGAAAAAACGCCGCACAAACGTGCAGTTTCTCGGCGCAGTATCACATTCCTGAAGCGAAGATGAACAGATAACGAACGCGAGGAAGAATATGACGACAAATAGACATTTTAACAGTCCGGAATCACGAAACGGATGTTTCCCTTTCCAGGACTGCGTGTTACCATCGAGGAGACGTGCGGTCGCGGGATGTCCGATGTAACTACGGGCGAAGTCGAATCGTCTGCGAACGTTTAAAGCGCGTCCTGAGGAACAAAGGAAGAGAGAACAAAGTTTGGTGTGGTCATATATATATATACAACAGCACACGTAGACTTTTCAGCCTTTCATGTGGCTGCAGAATTTTGGCGAAGAACAAATGAATATTAACGCGATGTCTTCAGTATAGTTTTGGACTGTGATTCATACGACTGTCACTTGGTCACTTTCAAATGTTTAGCAACTTGTTCAGGAGGCTTCTTTTCTAAAATCGGTGTGATGCTCGATTTTCAATACACCTTTTTTGCTGAAACCACTCACCACTAGACATATTTCAAATGTACATGTAAGAAACCTAATAATATAGACTTGGAAGAGGACACACTACGTAAACATGGCAGATGAAGGCCGAATAACAATTCTCAACATTGGACTGTTTACCATGTTGGTCGTTCTTGGTCCAGTGGCTGGTAAGTAACAAAAACATATTTATATTAAAAGTAACTTTAAAGACGACAGAATTGCTGTAAAATGTTGTTCCCCTCCCCTGGTTACGAATAATTCATATCTCCTCAAAATGTAGGCGTGATTTAAAGCATTGTTTATGTGTCTCCCTGCCTCCCTCATCCATCAGGAACTCTGTATTTCCTGTGAGTGTGTATGTGTGTGTACTGTGTTTGAGTGCGTGTGTATTCGGATTAGGAACACAGTGGTGGGTGTATGTCAGCAGACCGGGTTCGTCGTGACGATATCAAACAGCGTTGCGTGTTTGTGAGCGTGTACAAACACATGTGTCTCCATATCTGTTTGTGCCTCTGTGTCCATTATGTGTATGAGTGTGTGTGTGTTTGTGCTCTTGTTTGGCACCAGCCCCAGAGCTGCAGTGGAGCTACTGAGCATCACACAGATAAGATAAGAGCCGACCCTGCTCGTGGTTCACGATCGGATCAAATGAATAGCTAAACACCGATCTACTGTTAAGACGTGAAAATTAATTTCTCATTGTGTGCTTTGAAACATTAATGGACACATTGTGGCTCACAGATCGGCCTCCTCCACAGCTAACCCTGCAATATGTCCATGAACCAGAGCCAAATCTCTGCTCACATAGATATCTGAGCCTGAGGACAGTGCACTCACATTGAAGTGCACATTGACGGGGGCTAAACACTCACATTGAATTCACTCCAGACTTTTTTTCCAGCTTTCTTTACTTGCAGAATGTTTACATCATAACCTGTGTGTGTGTGAACAGTTTCCTACACTGTAATTCTATCGCGTGTCTCCTGAAATACTCACCACATTCCATAGTGTGGAGCAGTCAGGATATCTGTGCAGGTTGTGCATCTGTACGCAACCATACATTACACACTGTATATTCCCAGCAGGACAGTGTCATGTTGCCATAGAAACAGCCATGTTTGAGTTGTGAAGCGTCAAAGTAGTTGTGATTTGTTGAGTACTTTTTCATCGGATGTGTCACTGTGATAAAGGTTGATTTATCTTCAAATAGAAGAAATGCGGGAAGTTGCAGTTCCCGCATTTAAAGGAACAGTTCAGCCAAATATGAACTCATAGCGTGAAATCACCCTATATTGTTTCTTTCTCCTATGAAACAGAAAATTGATGGCAGACTATAATTTTCAAAAGTGAGGAAAATATTGAAGGCACACTGTAAAAAAAACAGAATTTCACTGTTGTTTTTACAGAGTTTTTACATATAATGTAAAAATTCCTGTAATTTTACGGATTTTAAAAGTACGGCAAAAAAATACTAAATTTACTAGAAAAACTTAATTTTACAGATGGCAGAAAAATTCTGTTTTTTTTACAGTGTAGAAAATAAAAAATCATGACTTTGGTATCAACACAATGGAAGTCAATGGGGGCCAATGTTGTTTGGTTATCAACGTTTTTCAAAATATCTTTCGTTTTCACCGAAAAAAGAAAGTCATACAGGCGGGTACATACATTTGCGGTGTTTCTGTTCTGGAAATTATGGGATGCCGGGTGACAAGTCGCCCCAAGCCACTGACTGTTTTTCACATCTGACTCATTCACTCTCTGAATTTTTATAATCTTTATTTTGTGCATGTTTTCGGTGTGTTTAAATAGTTAAGTATAGCAGCTGAGTGAAAGAATGGATGTTGGACGGATTGTAATAAGGTTTTTTTGGGGGCTGGAAGCATTAGAGTGGAATCAGTATTTAGGTCGTGAGCATGTTGCTGTGCTTTAGAAGTGGAGAGTCATGAATTATACACTTCACTGAGTTGAATTTTGTTTGCTGTTGAGTTGCTTATTTGCGTTTTTTAATTTTATATAATTTGGGAGATTTTTGATGAGGAGGGAGTATAAAGCTGGCATGGAGTTTAACAATACATAAATGGTCCATTTGGTTCTGCAGGGAACATTTTTAAGACGTTTTTTTCCCTTTTATACTGTAGCAAGTTTCTCCCAGCTCATACTGTCAGAGACAGTCATCTTCAAAAACACATACACACATAGACACAAACACCCACACACAGTTTTCCTCCCCAAGGTGCTTGTCTCTTGCATACCAAGAAGGATGAATAGACCACATCCATTATCCCGATAAGTCAACCTGCGTCTGAGGCTAAGCTTCCTATTGGCTGACTGCTCATTAGGTTGATGTGTACAGTATCAGAAACCACCATTGGCTGATTCTGTACAGTTTATTTGAATGTAGTTTTTGCTTCACTGAGCAGTGTGTATGCGTATTATTAATGCTTCTTCGTATACTGTACATTAGGTAGTTCACTTGTTTTCTGCATTGTATATGTATTTAGGACCAGTGTTGGGAGAAACGCATTACAAAAGTAACGATATTACAGAAATATGTTAGTTTTTGCTTTAACGCGGTAATATAACGCAATACTAATCAAATTTGGGTAATATTATACCCGTTCTCAGTAAAACCCGTTACAAGTTACACTTTTGACTACCATTGTTTCTTTTTTCTTACTATGCATTAACACCTCGCCCTCCCTGCACACACTGCTGAAAAAAGCAATAGAAACCATCACATAAATTCTACTGGATTTAATGGTTATGATGGGAATTTTATTGGTTGTAATGGAAACGAAAGTCTCTACTGGTAGGGTATGTGTTGGGTTCTGTTGACGAGACCATTAAATCATACTCAAATAAAAAACACACAACAAAAAAGGTATTTAATAAAACCTAATGGTTTCCAATGGAGTTTTATTGGAAACCATTAGAATTTCTGTGGTGTTTTTTTTTCCAGCAGGGTATTCATACTTTTCTGGTTATTTTAAGTAACTCAAAAGTTTTGTCACGCATTACAATTCAAAGACAGTAATATTGTAACGTAACTAAATACTTTTACATGACAGTAACTCATTTTTTAGTTAACTTCCCCTACACTGTTTAGGACTTTTTGGGTGTCACTGTTTTAAGTATTCCACCACTTAGTTAACTTTATGCCTTGACTGGTTCATTTCAATAATCCTTTACATTTTTTAAAGTACAAATATTCCATGTATTCCCCTAATAAGTCGAAAGTTACACAAAATGAGTGCACAATATGCATAAAATGTCATTACAAAAATGTGTAATTTTGTGGACGTGTAAACAGTATATTAATACGGCCATATGTGTCTGCGTATGCAAGTGCGCACAACTCTATTGGCAAAATGTAGGTATGCTATAAAATGTGTCTTTCGAGTAACTGCTCGGTTTTGTTGCTATCCGAGAGTAGGCGGTACAATGTAAGAAGACTGCTGGGAGACCTGTCTCTGTGGACATCACAGCAAAGAATGACCTTGGACATAATCTTCCAAAGTTTAGCTCCCTTCTGGGATAAGCGATATCTGCATTCCTCTCAGAAACTATAAAGAACTGTTGAAAACATCACCTGCACTACTTGGCTGTCTGACCCTGCCTGTCAGTGAGATGCTTTGGGAATTTTGTTCTCACAAAACAAGCGAGGATCACATCGCAGTCACCACTCGCATAACTGCCGTGTTTTTCCTCCTGTGCTGTTGGACAGATAATGTCAAACACTTGTTGTATACACTGAGGATTGAACGACAGAGACGAAGAACTGTGCTATATTGTAAATTGCTAAAGGGCATTGAATTGAAAAGGATATTCTAATATGTAACACCGTCTGCTTTTGTGTAACTGTAGCTTTAATCCCCTTTTGTCTCTTGTAATCTTTCTCCGTAGCTGCTCAAAGCGAGCGGAGGGAGTGCGCTTACACAAAAAATCAAGAGGGCCAGACAGAGCGATTCGGAGATAAATATGGAGACCTGGAGAAGGAATCTGAAGGAGGGACTGTCTTTCATGAGAACGCTACGATTCGCTGTAACCACCTATGCTTTGGACTCTGGAAGGAAGAAAATAGTGAATTCCAGATAGTGATGCAGGGTAATACACTCTAACACAAAAATAAGAACACAAATAAATAACTAGTCTCTCACCTTATCTCCGTGTCCTCAATTTATTACAGGTTGCTGGTCAGGCAGTGACAACCCCCCAGTGTGCGACAGCCGTTGCGTGGTGACTAACCCGCCACAAGTGGTCAACAATAAAACCTTTCGCTTCTGCTGTTGTAACAAGGACATGTGCAACATGAACTTCACCGATGACTTCCCGACCCTCACCACTGCACAGCCTCCCTGTGAGTGTGTCTGTGTAACGAAAAAAAACACTTGACCATTCAATCTCAATTATTTTATTTTTATTGTATTGTCGCAATAAAACAATTTCAATGTTTTATGGTGACTTGAGATGATTTTATACTGTACAAGCTGTGTCCCATACCCCTAAACCTACCTTGTACGTAGTTTACTTTCTGCACCACTCATGCAGTTTTTTTGACCCCTTCAAGATTCTCGCCGGCAGGTTGCAATAGTTGTCCCCTTAGCAACCGTCTTCATGTGTACCGTGCTTGTTGTTCTGCTTTTCTTCTACATCTTGAGAAGTGAGTTACCATAGAGATTTTACATTACCTGCTTAACATATATATTATCTTGTGCACGTGTGGATTTATACGTCTGTGTGTGTGTGTGTGCAGGGCCCGGTAAACACACTCTGCACAGTCTGGATGTGCTGGAGTCTGTGTTTTCCTCTCCATCTTCAGATCCTTTAGATCTGGACAACCTCAAATTTATGGAGGTACATGACACCAATCACAGCCTTTTCTCCCTTATTTTCCTCATCTTATTTTTTGTAATGCAGTCATTTCCTTTTTAAAGGCGTAGTTTGTAGAATCTGCCGCTAGAGGGCACACATTCAAAACCGACATTTTCAAAATGACAACAATGGCAGCTTGATGAGGCTTCAACTCCACCACTAATAATCAATCAGATTTTTCAGAGAATCAGAGACGTTCTAAAGTTTTATAAATGTTGCTTTTGATGACATGATTTTATTTCATTATAATGAATTAGATGCATTAGACGTAATTCATCAAATTAATGTATTACTATTTCGTCAGGTGATTACTGCTTGTTGAGTAAATACATAACTTAATCTTGTTGATCGATATAATAATCATACGTTTTCTGTAAATAAAGGAATCTAAACAATTGCTCACCTGTCTAGTAAAACACATGCAAGATCAGCGTCTCTGGCTAGTTTAAATGTCTTTGTTGACAGAACCATCTGCAAACAGTAAAGAATAATTGTGCTCCAAAACGACTGCGCAAAACAAGATAGTTGCGTCAACGCTACAAACTAATACTTTTACATTTGTCCACAAGACTGTGTTGGCATGGTTTCTACGGGAGTTAAAGCGGAAACCGAGGGTAACGCCAAAGAGTGTGTTATTAGGGAGATGCAAGGTCTGGAGAAAGTGTAACAGCTTACACGAATCATGCGAGGCACCTCAGCCAATCATATAACAGCCTCTAGTCTCCTTTCCTACATTCCGCTGGAGGTTGCAGGCTTTCCATCTAGTGTCTTTGGTAACTGGCAACTGCCAGACACAGCCCGTGTCATTGGTTAAAATGACAATTTTCTCAAATTTTCTCAAACAATTTTCTTTATAAGTACTCAACTGAACAAAATATATAACACCGGCCTAGTGGTTTTTGGATATTTTACTGCAAAAAACGTTACATACTGCACCTTTAAGTAAACCTTTTTTTTTTTTAAATAAGTCAGAATATGCAGTATGTATCTAAATAATAACACAAGACAGATTGTTTCAGAAGTTCTCTTTATTTGTCTTGATTCGTACACAAAATGCCCTAAGTTGCATTCCCTTAACCAAACAGAAATGCAAACACTGAAAAGCAATTGTGAAATAAAAACTGAATTCTATTTTGTTTTTCCTGACAGCTGATTGGCAGAGGCCGGTACGGCTCGGTGTATCGCGTTTTGCTGGATGAACAATCGGTGGCGGTGAAAGTTTTCATCGCTGCTAACCGCCAGCAGTTTACCAACGAGAGGATGATTTATCGCCACCTACTGAAGCATGATAACATAGCACGCTTCCTAGACAGCAAGGAACGCGTCGGCACAGAAGGGAGGAGGGAGTTTCTTCTCCTGCTGGAGTTTTACCCTCACGTGAGTAACTCAAAAACACAAACCTTGAACGGCACAGTTTTGTAAAAATGTGAAATTTAGCTGGACAAAAGAAAATCCCGCTTAATTTGGCAGATAATTTTCTTTTTTCAAAAATCATGTTTTTATTGTGAATTTCAAGTAATATTAACTGCATTTGGGTTGCTTTGATAAAGTACTATTAACTCTAACAAATACAGCTAACTAACAGAGTAAAAACACGAGTTTTGAATATGTAAAAAACGGAATGATCTGTTTTTGCAAAGGAACTCTTTATTTATTCCCCATCCCTTGTTCCTATTTTTTTCCCACAGTCGTTTTTCTCTACATCACACAGTAGCTCCAAAAGTGTGTGCGCTGGCATTTATTTTGTGGTTATATTTAGAAATCTTAGAGATGTGCTCACAAGCGTGATTTGATCTCCAGATATTGAATAAACTCTCTCACCATCTTCCTGTAATTGTCCTCTCCATCTTTTTTTACCCTCTCCTTCTTTGCGTTTACGATCGGTGGCAGTTCAGCACAGTGTCCTCATTTAACCCCGCGTGTGTTTGGGGTCTCGTCGCATAAACATTCACAAACAGTTTTATAGAGGAACAGAGATTATTGACTGAGCTGAGAATTATTCAATTATTCATAAACGTGGGCTGTCTGCCTGTACTTCCTGTGGATTAAACCCAGGTTGCTATGGTGACAGGTGGCATCCCCGTGGTGGTACTGTGGTAGGGCAGGAGTGTGCAATGTTTCTCCTGTAACTCTGAGATACACAGTTTATATGTTTTATTACTCTATGCTTTACCCCCTATTACTCAATGCTTTTTTCTATGGCGTTCCTCCCTGTATGTAGCAGTTGCTTTGATCTGAAAGGAACACTCACTTGTTTTTTCCAGGGCTCTCTCTGCACGTATCTCAACGGGTGTACCGTGGACTGGCTGAGCTGCTGTCGATTGGCACTTTCAGTCACCCGAGGCCTGGCGTACCTGCACACAGAGATAAGAAAAGGAGGTGAGACGCGCATTAAATACACAAACTCTTCATCCACTTACATGAACATAAAGATGGTTTTGTTTAGTTTTGGATAGCGAGATCAATACATTTTTATCTATAAATGCACTGGATTAATGCGTTGAATTGACAGACACGGTAAAGAAATTTAGGTTAATTTACTAATTTCTTTATATTTTTTCACATTTTCGAATAATATTTAACATATTTAAACAATTGAACAACACCATTGTAACTGTGGGATTTATGTTGTGAATAAAAGCATAAAAAAAAAGAAGTACCCTTTGCCTAGAATTAGCAAAATTGTAAACTTACCATTTTATCATCCAGTTTCTTGAGGTCTCGACCTGGGAAGCTTTTTAAACAATATTGAAATTATTTACATATATACTGTTATTGGCTGCTTTTGATTTATTATTTGGTCCAAATATTTTATTTAGGGCTGTCAAGCGATTAGCAGCGTTTAATTGTATGCAAAATAAAAGTTTTGGTTACATAATATATGTGTACTGTGTATAATAATAATTATAATTATAAGAACAGGCACATGCTTGTATAATTTTAAGAAAAAATATTTTTTTTATAATATTTATATATATATATATATAAATATTACACATTACACATATATTATGTAAACAAAGGCATTTATTTTGCATACGATTAATCGTTTGACAGTCCTATTTCAAAAATATAGATTTTTCAAAAATAAAAATTTAGTTTTCTAATGAAAGTCAATTAATATGTTAATATGGCACAATTATATTGTTTACAAAAGTCAATTCAAGCATTGAAACACCTGATCCTAAACTTTTGACCAGTAGTGTATACAAATGTAGATTTGAGTTTTAAGTGCTTAATGGATCCCCGAGTCACACTAAAGATGTGAATGTAGGTGTGTTTTTAATTTATAGTCTCAGCTTGAGAAAACTAGTTAGCAGACTCATGAGGTGTAAATATGTCATTTTTATCTTTGTTTCAGTTAGAAAGGTACTGAAGCTGTTTGTTAGATGCTGTTAGTGTCGAAAAAAGTGCATGCAACAGAGAGAGAGAGAGAGAGAGAGTTCGATCTCTAGCTAGAAATGTAAAATCTAGAGAAAATCTAGCTAAAACTGGGTTTTGTAACAACATGGCTGGTTTCTAGCTGGTCATTATCTGATTGGATGTTCCTTGTTCAAAACAATATGGGTGCAGGCCACGCCTGTGACCTTAACTGGGCCATGAACCTTATTACGTGGCTTATTATGGATTATTCATAATTAGCAATTATATATTGAATATTGTTGTTTTTTATAATGTTGCTTATATAATAGCTGTTAAATACTGTTCATATGCTGGACAGCATATCATGTAGAGTTATTCTGTATTTTTGTTTCGTCCCTCACTAGTGGGTTCTAGCGCTCTCTAGTGGCTATTATAGTGATGCATTTTATTCAGATTTTTCTCTCGCTTCTGTTTATCTGTTTCTGCCATCACCACCTCCCCTTCCATTTCCCTTACACTACCCCTTCCTCTTATTGTTAGACGTGTATAAACCCGCCGTGTCCCACCGGGATCTAAACAGTAGGAATGTGCTAGTGAAGGCAGATGGTTCATGTGTGATCAGTGATTTCGGACTGGCCATGATTCTGACGGAAATGAGACCGCCCGGTCAGGGAGACGTGGACAATTGCTCCATCAGTGAGGTCGGCAAACACAACCCACATCGGTTCAGTTCAATGCATTCCAGCCCGGTGTTTCACACGATGAGTTTCTTTTTAAATCTGTGATACGGTCTCTAGGCTGGTACGGTGCGCTACATGGCCCCGGAAGTGCTGGAAGGCTCTGTCAATCTGAGAGATTGCGAGACTGCATTGAAACAGGTGGACGTTTACACGCTGGGTCTGCTCTACTGGGAGACTTTTATGCGCTGCTCTGACCTCTTCCCAGGTTTGGGTAAACACGTACACATATGTACTTCCGTGTCATAGCTGCGGTTTTTTAAGTGCTTTCTCCTTTCACATCAGGTGAGACCGTGCCAGCGTTTCAGATGGCATTTCAGGCAGAAGCGGGCAACCACCCGACCATAGAGGACATGCAGGCGCTTGTGTCCAGAGAAAAAGAAAGACCTAAATTTCCAGAAGCCTGGAAAGAGAATAGCCTGGTGAGAAATGTGAACACAAACCATACGGCTTATTAAACGGTAACGCATCTGTGATATATATATGTGCGTTTGTGCTTGTTACGCAGACTGTCCACTTACTGAAAGAGACGATGGAGGACTGCTGGGATCAGGATGCCGAAGCACGACTCACGGCTCAATGCGCGGAGCAGAGACTCTCCGAGCTGCATTCTATTTGGGAGCGAGAGAAATCGGCCAGCCCTGCTCTCAACCCAAACACTGCGCTATATAACCATAGGTAATAGATAACCAATAATCACTACAGAGCTAAAGATAATTAATCAGTTGTTATTAGATTGATTTCAACAATCCACAATTGAGAAAACAGTTACATCGCATATATATTTTTTATTATAATTTAATTTTTGATTTAATTTTATTATTTGTGAGCAAACATTGAAATTGGGTCCAACACACTAAACATGCCTGAACACCACACATGAGTTAAAACATTTAACATACAAAAAATATTCAGATTTTGTAACCAGAAGTATTTTTCTTTACCTGTAACACTTTTTTTGTATCTCGTGAACTTTTATTTTCTAGAAACATCTCTACTGGACAGCAGACTCCCGTGGGTTCCCACGCTGAATATTCATTCACACACCCTGAAGACCATGACACCTCTGCCGACCCACCCTTAGTTGGAGGGTCTATTCCGGCTGAGAAGAACAGGAACTGCATCAACTACGAATGGCAGCAGGCCCAATTACGGCATGCCGGAACGGAAAGCTCCTCCACCACTCCTGTTTCAGAGCCATGCACTGCCAGTCATCCTCCACCAGGGGGCAGCATTGGTCCTCCCTGTATTCAGCTGACCCAGGACGACCTAGAGATTCCCAAGCTGGACCCAAGCGAAGTCCAGAAGAACCTGCGGGAAAGCTCAGATGAGAGCCTGATGGAACATTCCCAGAAACAGTTCTGCTCTCCAGAAACGTTGAACTCGTTCTACCCCCTCATGAACATGGCGTCTGAAGTTTCAGGGTCGCAGGGTTCCAGTCGCAATGCCGACGCCCCTGTAACCATCTTACCCAAGCAGCAAAACGTCCCTAAGAGACCAACTAGCCTGAGCCTCCACGCGAAAACATCTTCGCTGCGGATGAAGTTTGGAAAACTTGGCAAATCCAATCTGAAGAAAGTCGAGATGGGCGTGGCCAAAGCCTGTGCGGTGAACCCGGCCCATGAGGCCCAGCCGATCCCGGTTGCCAACAATGATTCTGCAGCAAGGGCGATCAAAATCATGTCCGGTTCGGCACCCGAGTCAGCGTGTGAGGTGAGTTCAGATGACCTGACCTTCAGCCTCCTGACCACTAGCCCCGACGAACAAGAGCCTCTTCTGAGAAGAGAGGCATGTCCTGACAACGCAAATAATAACAACAGCAATAACAACAATGGAGAGGGGGATGGAGACGCTGAGGAAGAAGGGCATGGAGGAGAGAGCAACGAGAATGTTGGTTCGACAGGAGAAGCTTCATCCGCATCTAACACGGAGCCTGTTGCACCACCTGATACCCGTCCTGCCCCGTCCATGGTTCCCCCACAGGCCCAGAGCCAACCCCAGATACACGGAGAGGCTCTGCTCAGACAGAACCGGGGGCGCAGACCCGAGAGGCCCAACTCGCTGGATCTGTCCATCACCACACTGCCTTTACTAGGTGAGGATAGAAAATATACTGTGTATTATATCCATTAAATACAATTGAGCCTTACAGAAAAGTTTGATTTTCCCAGGAGGCAGATCTGATGGGGACGTGACTGAGGGATCGGCAGATAAAATCAAGAAGAGAGTGAAGACGCCGTACGCTCTCAAGAAATGGCGTCCCGCCAGCTGGATTATCACCACGGACACCCTGGATGCTGAAGTCAACAACAACAGTCGTCATGGAGGTCAGAATCAGGCCGGTACCAGCAGACCCAAATCAGCCTCAGCTGTGTATTTAGGCGGTCGGGGAGGATCCCGCTTTTCCACAGATCCCAATGATTGTGACTTTTGAACTTTGACCTCACTTTCATTTCATCAAACCTGAGGATATCTGAAGGCTGTGGAGACGTATGTGCCCGGTCTTAAAGTTAACCCCAGTAATAAGCACAGTATGAGTCTTAGTGGCTTTATAATGAAAAGAGCTATGCAGCCATCAGTTTCATGTTGGGCGATCTTCTGATGTGCATTTGTTTGTTTTTTGTTAATCACGTCTTTATTTTTTGGTGCACTTTTTCTGAAAGAAAATTATAAATCAGATCCAAGATCAGATGGAAAATATTAGACCCTGTCTGTGAAAACCCAGCTCAAGTTATTTTTTGTGATTTACAGTTTTCTACATAAAATAATTTTAAAACATGTAAAAAGCATTCCGCAAAAATATAATCTTGATTTTTATTATTGATTGAGGCAATTAAAACGATGTTAAGAAATCCTACTCTGTGCAAAATCATAACATGTTTTGTCAATCAAATTATTCATTGCAGTCATTTAATTTCAGTATTAAACATGAAAATATAATGACTGTATATCGAATTATATCATATCGTCTGAACCTTGGAAGTCCAAATTCACAGTTTTTCAGGAAATTGAAGAAAAGAAACACTGTATGTTAAATACTGTGTTGTCAACGTTGACAAGCACTTTAAATCATTTTTATTGATTAGATATTTGCGTAACCCAGTGACAAACATAAATAGTGCCTAATAACAATTATTTATGTCAAAAAATTAAAAAGAAAAAATATGGGGATACAAGGTTTCAGAAGGACAGTGGCGATATCATCTATTATTTACAGAGAAACAAACATTACCCATTTTTGTCATTTTATGACTATGACTATGACATCATTTTCAAAGACAGGGTCGCATATGTAAAAATGGTGACTACTTTAAGCTTAATGTAAATGAAAACTTTTCGCATCGCATTTCCACAGTCATTGAAAACCTGGAAATATCAGGGAATTTTGAAATTGTGATTTCCGGGCCTGAAAAACATTGAGTGGATACAATTCAATCTTTAAAATAGAAATTCCCCAGTGATGCTCATCTCAAAAGAATTGAATCTCCGAAAATTTGCAATCTTTATAAAATACATGATTGGAAAGTAATGTTAAGAGTATGTTAAGAGAAGTACAATGTGGTATTACTTGGAATAAATCGGAATACATTTACTATCATCTTCCCACGAGGAATTTTGACATGCATGAAACCTCATTTCACTGACGTTCCTGTGTGATTCATGGGCACAGCATCTAGTACTCATAAATGCTATTGTGTGTGCAAAAAACCTTTTCATAAATACAGCAACATATTTCACTGTGGTGACACAACATATCTCTCGGCATCAAATACAAAAAATATTAAGAAATGGTTTAACTCTACAAAGACCACTGACATAACCAGAGACACTGAAGTCGCACTTTTCTGCTTTCTGTACAATTACAAGTTTACTCAGAGACAAAAGACAACGCTGCACTTGGAACACTTGCTGTTCTGGATCCCCCTGTTAAGATGTCTAATGACGTGCTTTGGACCTGCTTGTTATTCACTTATTTTCTATGTGTGAATGATCCTCGTGTTCCTGTGTCTTGTCTCAAGTTGTGTGAAAGGTTTTTGTGATGCATGTTTGTATGTGATTTTATGGAGATTGTCACGTGACCGTTTCAATCATTTGATGATAAAGCACAACACAGGAGCTGCGTTTTACAAAGACAAAGCAGCTTTGGTCTGACATTGAAAATTCTTGTATTTATGATCTGCTCTGGCATGTCAGTGATAATTAAATGGACATTTTAATCCTATAAGCAGTGTCCCGTATTATCCGCACGTGACTGCTGCATGTCTTACATTCATCTTGTAGAGCACAAGATATTTTCACCTTAGACCCTGTAATGTGTGCGTGTTTATGCATTTGTATGTATGTGAGTGTTATTGTGATGTTATTCTCCTGTGAACACAAACGTTGTAATCGTGTTGTGGTCAATCATTTTTTACCCCTTTGCTGAGACATTTTAAAAATTGTGATTTGTATAACAAGGTGCAGATTGTATTGTTATTTGCAAACTTGAATTAAATTATGCTTTGCATTTGCATAATTAAAAGATTTTACTATCATCAATCGGTGCAGCGTGCAAACAATTGGAATTTCAAATGACTGTTTCACCACTAGGCGGCGCACTGGAACTCATAATACAGTCAATGATCCATAAGAGGGCATGTTTCTCCTCAAAGTATTATTTTTTATAAATAAATTATACCTGATACATTTTAATAAGCTATCTATAAATCTTGCATAGTTAATGCTTCACAACTTACAACACATGACAATGTTATATTTTACATGCGCCGACACATACACCTATAAAGATTTCTATGAATGAAAAAATACTTTAATAACCACATTCAAACTCCGTTAAATGTTTCTCAAGTTCAGGACAGCACGTGGTGCTGAACCGACCCTCTACCAGACCTTGAATATCTGCTGTTTAAACTGAGAGGGGTGTCGCTGTCTCAACGCGCACTCGCACGCGCACGCAATCTGGCACGGAGCGGCTCGGGACTCCGGGGAACTGGCGCTCATGAACGTGAACGCGTTACCGTTACCAACCCTTTCTGTTTGGTGGAGCGGGAACCCGACGCTGCGAAAACAAACGCAGAAGTATGAAGTGCTGAAGATGATAGACGACCAATCTCTCTGCGTGGTATTATATTACTGTGAGGACCGAGAATGCGTCGTCGCATCTTGTTGCGAAGAACAGGTCACAATTGAGGACTTCGTTGGAAGATTGCGCGTCACTAAAGAAATGCGTCCGTAGACTCTCGGTTAACATTCAAGTCGAGGTGCGATGGCGTTGTTAGCTCAGCCCGAGACGCGAAAGTTCACGCGCGGTCTGAGTAAACCCGGCACCGCGGCGGAGTTGCGCCAGAGCGTCTCTGAGGTGGTGCGCACTTCTGTATTGGTGGTGAGTGAGTGCATCTTTAAAGTTTGCTGTGTGTCTGTTATCAGAGTAACACACTTTCGTTATTGCCTTTCTATTAGAGCAACTGTAATTTATCAGCAGTATGACCTAAATAGTCAAATATAGGACAGGGTTATTAACGGGCTCAAATGAGAGTTTCAAACTAAACCAGGGCATCACATATTTCAACAGACGTCTCCTCATACATTTAGTGTCTGATTAAACAGCCTTGCGTTTTAATATTCTGACAGATTCCTGCCACCTGTTAAGTGTCGATCATTTCAGCCGAGCCTCTTTTTGATGGATAGTTTTCCACCCCTTGCGTGACGGTAGAAATGGAAAAAAAGGCTTTTTAAATATTCCAGCTGTGCTCTCTGCTGCTTGAATGACTATACCAGCAGCTAACCGTTGAAATGTCACATGCGTTACTTCATCTTTCAGAACAGGAGAAGGAGCTCGAACTGTTAGGATGCTGTCTCTTCATCTGTTACCTTATATGAATGCAGAAAATTCCCATCTGGAACTAATGGGATGCCAAGATCCTTGACCTGCCTGATTCTCCCTTAATTCAGTTGTTGCCTTACAAAGTAACACTTGAAAAGCACATAAAGTTTGCCATCCACGCTGTGTGTAAAGCAATGTCTCTTGTGCCAGAAACTCCATTTAAGGGTCAAGGAATTCCATGATCAGTTATGCTATATTGCTTTATGTCTGGTTGCTCTTGGCTTCTTTATGCACTTGCACATATTGAACGTGTTAAGAATTTGGGGCACTTTTAATAAAGAGTGCAGGGTCCAAGTAGGGATGTTTTATGGATTTATTTCCATTGTGACTATATGCAAGGCACATTAGTGAGGTGTACCATAAAACAAATGAACACTTTCTGCAGTTGTTACTCTCCAAGTCGCAGCTAAATGAGTGGTCACTGCATTAAAATGCTGGTAAATACATGTTCTACTGGAAAGCACTGTGGCAGTTTAGCAGATTTGTGGGTCAACCCACCAGGCCCTGCTTTGTGGAGTGTTGGATCAGACAAGGATGTTTTTCAGTCCAGTGAGTATTACCATGGTTACTCACGGTTCAAGGATTAGACTTAAGCCTGGGGCATACTTCTTTTTTTACGTGCGAGCGCAGCCTTGACGCACGCATGGGCATTACGACATATTTCGATACTTCTCTGGGCCTACAGGGGTCAGGTTTCCGTCTACTATCTTGAATCGATGCTCCCAGGACATGGTTGCCACCTGCTGGTTAAACTAATTACTGCAAGAAATAGAATGCGACATGCGCGTACTTTGTATGCGAGGTAGCAAAATTCCGGCGGTGCGTACTATTCTGATGACAAAAAGTTAAAAATTTGCCCTCTTGACATCAGTTAATTTGGGCTTTGTGAATTTGTGATGAAAACTTTAAGGACATGCTTTGATAATCAAATGAACAAATAAAATATAAACAGATTAAACAAATGATAGACAGTTCATATACTGTTTAATAACACGCAGCACGTTTGACCTTGAGACATACTATCTCAAGCCATATGAAAAGATTGATCAGATTTTACTTAAAGGAACAGTTGCCCCAAAAATGAAAATATATTTTACTCACCCTTGTTCTAAAACGGTCAAAAACATTTTCGTTCATTTTGTTTTTATTCAACCAGTTTTGTTCTGGGGCACTATTGACTGCAATAGTAGGAAAATAGCTACAATGGTAGTAACTAGTGCCCCAGAACTATTTGTCACATTCTTCAAAATATCTATCTATCATATCTAATGGTGTGTTCAACAGAATAAAAGATACAGTTTTAAAACAAGCTAAATGATGACAGAATATTTATTTTTGAGTGAACTATCCCTTTAAGTGAAATCTCATCTGATCATTATTCTTAATCGCTTGATCAAACAAATCTGCACATAAGGGGGCCGGCAGGGTCTTAATTTGAATTCTCAAAGAGCACACTTTTAAATACACACCGATTTGATAAATCTCGCGCAAACACATTCTGCACAGATGAATGAGCAGACACACTACGAAACATCTGAAAGTGATACACTTTCACAAGTTCTCTTGTATGCACTGTTTTATTGACTACTTTCTGTTATTTGGCAGTACCTTTTTTTAGAAAAAAATGACTTGTCAGCCTATATATAGTTAAAAGATCTCCACTGCAGCTTCTGATACACTGTGCGACAGGTTGAAACTTGGTTAACACTATGGTTGTGGTGACATCAGCTCAGTGTGGAAGTGACCAGGACCACGAATGTGCTTTTGGATCAATGTGAGTGTTACATTTCAATTAATGGCATGGCCCCCTCACCACCACATGCAGACACACACAAGCTACTGCGGGTCATTCATAGTGACAATTACACAGCTGTCCGTGTCTGTTTCCTTAATGACATCTATGCACGTGTGTGTATGTGTGTTCGGTAGCACATATCAGGCCCTGCCCAAGGTTTCTGTTACTTTCCCAGATGGGTGCCGGTGGCCCAGCATACGTTAGATAGAACTCTCACTACAGCAGCTCATATTACTTGGACCATAATCACCTATAAGAATGACAATTATTTTGTATTTATGTGTATAATGTTTTATACTATGGAAAATGTAGAACATTTCTATGTTTGGTCATTTACATAATACCACATAATCTTGGGCATACTATTTATTTCATGTTTTCTATTCAAAATTAAGTGTATTAACTGTATAACTGTCAATGAGTGTGTCATGATGTAGTTCACTGGCCTCATTGGTGACTGTGTGGTTGTTTTAAATGTGTGTGTGTGTGTGAGGAGCAGGTGAGGGCTGCTGACTAGATATCTACTACCATTTATAATGGATGAGAGCAGCTTGGGTGTCTGTTCTATTTTTAAACGCTCTTTGTCCTGTGGACTTGTTAAAGGACACTGAGAAGCTTCTGATCATGTGACCAACTCACTGCCAGAATGGTATGAACACTGAGCTGATCAGAGAGTGAGTTTTGATAAATGCAGTAACCAATGAACTTCTAGTGATCTGACACAATATTGAAATCACCCAGCAATGCTTACTTTTAAAGAAATAGTTCAACCAAAATTCCCAAACCTGTCAAGCTCCACAAAAATGCACTGCATAAAAGCATCAAAAGTAGGCTATAATAAAAGTACATTCCAAGTTTTTCAAAGTACTCCAATAATATTGGAGGAGCATACGGACAGTGATTGGATGTTATTCCAAATATCTTCGTTTGCGTTCACTTGTAAAACCCCATCGGGTGTCAGGGTTCTGTGTCTTGATTATTATATAGGTTATTATTTATATAGGTTTACACTAAGATCAAAAGATAATATGTATGCTTCATTACTTTAAAATGCTTTATATATCAAAGTTTGTATTTATACGAACATAGTTAATTTATTGAAATGCTTTGTTTAATATGAATTAATAAATATGAATTATCAACTCATACAATAATTATATGAATGTGTTTTGAATTCTATTCAATAAATGTAAATATACAATACAAAAAACACTTAGCAGCAAAAGATTTTCCCATCAACATCTTATCACTTTAAACATTTTTTTATTTGGAGTGAGAGATACGAGGGGGGTGACTTCACTGCGTCAGATATGCGTCACGTTCTCACAGCTGATTGGTCCAGTTTTGGTTTGCGATCTCTAACCCAGAATAAAACTTGCTCCGGAGCAGGTTTGCCTTGTAGACTAAGTTACCATGGCGACGAAACCCGCTCAAAAACATCTGGAAGCGCTCCATCTATCAGTTTCAAACGATCTCCAAATCCAGTGTTTTTCCACCGTTAATATAACATTCATCACTGAATTGCCGTGAACAAACAAACACACCTCGACTCCTCTCTTTATCGCAAGAGTAATGAGCTGCAGCTGCACACCCACATCGCAGCCAATCTTGATGGTAAGCGGGTCTTCCTCGCTCGTCGGTTGACTCGCGGGTGTGCTATTTCTTTCTCCTTTTCCGGGAGAATTGCCCAATAAGGGACTAAGAAAGGTTGTTACGAAACTGATTTTCATGTTCGAAAATAACTTTTGACAAGTTGACCATTTTAAGCATGAGTAACATTGTAAATAAGTCAGAATGCACGAAACACGTTGCATGGACGCTTTAATTCAGATTTTCCTAATCTCTGCAAAAAGACATGCGGAATACTTGATGCAATCTGGCATTGTGTTTGTCAACGCCCCTGTTAGTTCCGCTGAGCTCCTAACTTGATTTACAGAGGAACCAGACTACCAACTATCAACCCATCAGAGAAAACATCAGCCCCGCCTTTCCGTTATTAAATCCTGCCACCGATGTAAACAGCAGGCCAAGCTTGCTGTGTAATTTGCTTGCAGTGATATTGATGCTGTTTGCCTTGGCAGCAAAAGTAGGGCTCTGTTAAACTGTCTGGCTATTTAAAAGCTGAACAGATGCAGTTTTGGGATGGACTAATGTTGCATTGTTCCTTCAACTTGTAAAATTGCCTTTGAATCAGAAGTTACATTGCATCGAAGGATGACAAGCTCCTATCGGTTTGAGGTAGCAAACTCAAGGCTCGTTTCTATGGCAATGTGGCCATAATTTTACTGTTGCAAACAATTACATCATTAACTACTCGGGAAGAAAACTCTGGAAAATGTCTCTTGCAGATACTTCAGCTAATGAATTTGCATTCCTCACGTCAAGAGTTTAAACCAAGCTTTTAAACCTTAAAGAGATAGTTCACTCAAAATTCTGTCATCATGTCCTCAGACTTCCTTTGATGGAGGCAACAAGGTGATCTTTTTTTTAATGAATATTGGTTAGTCTGTTCAATTTAGTTTGCCCAAAAATGAAAATTCATGAAATACTCACCCTCTTGTTGTCTAAACTTGTATACATTTCTTTGTTCGGCTAAACACTAAGAAAGATATTTGAAGGAATGTTAGCAACCGACAATTCTGAGGCACTATTGACCATAGTAGGAGTAATTGTGTAATTTTTTTTGTTTCCTTTGAACACAAAAGAAGATTTTTTTAAGGAATTTCAGAAAGCAAACAGTTCTGGGGCATCTTTGACTACCATTTATATTTTTCTACAATGGTAGTCAATGGTTTCTCAGAATTGTCGGTTACTAACATTCTTGCAAATGTCTGTCTTTGTGTCCAACCGAAAAAAATACATTTATACAGGTTTGGAACATCTAGAGGGTGAGTAATTCATGACAGAATTTTCAATTTTGGGTGAACCATCCCTTTAATGAAGGTAAATCAGTCACGCTCCAATAAAAAAAACTCCAAAAAGTATCACGAAAGTGATCCAAACAACCAATGTGTTAAATGATGACAGATTTTTTTTTAAAACTTAATGTGAAATAATGTAGACGTTCTCCTTCCAGAGAGAGACACATCCACACGCACACCACCACTGGAAAATCTATCAAGGCCTTTTTTATTGTGGAAATTTGTCTGACGTCCACGTTAAAAGTGAGGGAATGGAAATACAATTCAAAGATTCTCCATTTTTAGTTACGGTGCTCATTTGTTCGGTCTTTCTCTCAGTCTCTCTCTCATACACACTCTCACTAACCGATGTATATGAAGTGCTAATTTGATTTTCTGTTACGCTAAACAGGTAATAAAGGAATTTATGATAGAAGATGGATAGAGTCATTTTGTGTAAAAACTAATATTTGGCTCTTAGTTCCACCTGCAGGGAGGGATGTGATAAATTGTCATAGTGTGCTGGGACTCCACATGTAACCTTTGTGTTTTTGGATGCATATCACACTGGTTAATGTCCCACCGTGATGCTGAAAACTTAAATTTGAATACAAATATGCAACAACCAGGTCTTTTAAATATCTTTCTGCAGAAATATCTGCTCCATTGACTCATAATTGCAGAGGGCTCCTGGGCACAATATTTGCTGTAGCAGAGATTACATAATACTCATCAATATTTCCGTCAAATGCCCTCAGTGACCATGGGTTAGATAGTAATGCTATGGTACTAATGGTAATATGTTGTACTCTAAAATGACCATGGTAGTGCCATGGGACACGTGCTGCCTTTGTCCAGAATAGGATGGCAAAACCATGGTACGTTGTCCAAAATAGTGTAGTAATTTTAAGGCTTTTTCTTACTGTCAACTGTGTGAACCTTCAAAATGTAATACATTTTTCTCTTTTTCATGCCTTTGTTTCTGTTTCAAGATATACAATTTGATTCACACACTGTATGCAGACTTGAATTTTGAGGCTGACATGGAGAAATATAAAACATTGCGTCCCACAATTCTAGTCCGTCACCCATCTAGGCAGCACAGTTAGCTGTGAGGTGTCGGTTTGAGTTTTTACCCTCTTGCAGTCTGTCCTCAGTCAGCTTTTTGAGAGAAGAAAAGGCTTTGTTACATAAACCCAGCTGACCCATGACTGAGTGAGAAAGCAGACAGCTGAGAAAGAGATTTGATCTGAGACCTGTGAGCTTTGAAGCAGGTCTGTCTGACTCTGACCAGAAGTGCCATGTGTCTGGTTTGCATAAGGCATTACTGCTTTTCTGAAAATTCTTCTTTTTGTGCTTCTTGAAATGAACATTTCTGCAGTAGCTTTACCGGCCTCAGCACCAATTAGCTGCAAAGCGTTTCAGCAGTTTTGCTTAAAGGGGTCATATGGTGCGAATATGTGTTTTTCTGTGTCTGTATGAGACACGTAAAATTGCAAAAAATAAGTGTCGGAACAAAAGATGCATTCTTTCTAAAAGCGAATAATCACCCAGACCTGCCTAAAACGCCTCGTGTAACCACACCCCCACAAATCTACGTCAGTTCGTGGTATGATTTGACTAAGACCGCCCAAATGTTTACGCAAGTAAGGTGGACGTACCCTGTCAGTACAATTGCTTTGGAACACGATGTTCCAAATATGGTAAGAGGCGTTACATATCAGTCACACGCTTGCAGTATTAGACCAATTACTACGCGCTGGTTAACTGGCCAATCATAGCACACCTCGCTTTTCAGAGCGATGAGCAAAGAGGATATACAAACATGCTGGGTATGTGGAAAATAAAGCGTTTTAAAACCTTAAATCGTGTTTATAAATTGCATTACATCTAAAACAAACGATAATTTTCGTTTTATTCTTGTCATATGACCCCTATAAATAGTCTCATCGGCTCTGTTTATGTGACCAAATCTATATTGCTATACATGATTGTATCAGAAAGAAAGTCACACAGGTTTAAAATGACATGAGGGTGAGGAATCAAAGAAATCATTTTTATTTTGGGTGAACTATGTGGTGGTCTGGTGCTGTTTGGTTGGGTGGTCATCCAAATCTGGTATCAGTGTCTGGCAACCAATGTTTTGTATCAATTTCTTGGTTGAGCTGTTTGTATTAATATTCCCGATATTGTGTTTCTATGGTATTGGGTGACTGTATTTTCAAATGACTTTTGAGCAGAGAGCTAAAGTCTAAACAGAAGTGTATGCAAGTGAGATCAAAGGGCAGTCCTGTTTCTACTGTTGTTTGGTTCCTCAGGGAGTCCAGTTTATTGTTATGGTGTATGGTCTGTGTCTGGTGTTCTGTCAGTGATTGACTAGTCTTTACTCTGGTGTATGCTCACAATTATTTTCCAGTTTGAGAAGTGCTAGGTCAGCTGGCATCATAGGGAACTGCTTGTTCTGTGCCAGCACAGTCATTAAACCAGCCCTTGTTTTAATTCTCCTTAAGTACTAAAGTCAATCGTTTTCCATAATGCACTCTATACTAAACACGACTGTAGGAACCGGAGTGTTTGTGGTGATCTCAATTCACTATGTTTACTGTTTGTTTGTTGTCTCAATGTTTGCGATTGATCTGTTGGTTGTCCTTTTAATGTTTTATAAAAAGCTAAATTAGTTAAAGGGATAGTTCAAGTTTTAGGAACTGCTTTAGATACTCTTAGACAGGTGGACCCCATAACCTATACTCCCGTTATATAAAGCACAGAGGACTGCAAATTAAGGCCTGGATAGTTTTTCTATATATATATATATATATATATATATATATATAATTCATCTTAATGTTTATATTTGTGCGGATATAAAAATAGCAGTACATTTACAGTTTCACTTTCAAAAAATGTAAAAAGGGAATTTTATTTAATTATGAAATTCATTTATGATCATATTTTTCATACAATACAAAGTCTATATTGGTCTAATTTTGCTGGAAAAGGAAGGTTTGATACCCTCTCTCTGATGCAGTGCCCTGTTTCAGTGCTTGCCTGTTCTGAAGAGGATTTCCCATGATTAAAGGAGTGGATTATCTCTCAAACTGGCGCCCTATATTTCTACGCGCTGTAAGATTACAGTTAAACCACCATTTGCAGAAGATATTCACTACAGTGTGTAACCAGTGGACCCTTTGCTATCCCATAATGCCATGGGATCTGACTAATCATCAGATGGGAAAAAAATGGCAGATAGTTAAGTGTAAGATATGTGAGGGCAGTGAAAGTTGTTCTTAAAAAAGCAAAGTAACGAAAAAGTTGTGGGAAACTGTGGGAATTGGCAGATTTAAAGGAACAGTTCACCCAAAAATTTTTAATTCTGTCTTCCTTTACGCACCGCACCCTCAAGTTGTTCCAAATCTGCATACATTTCTTTGTTCTGATAAAAAAGATATTTGGAAGAATGGTTGTAACCAAGGAGTCATTGGCCAGCATTGACTACCATAGATAGATTTCTTTGTTCTGTTGAACACAAACAAAATATATTTTGAAGAATGTAGGAACTTTTGACTACCATTGTCATTTTCCTACTGTGGTAGTCAATGGTGGCCAAGAACTGTTTGGTTACAAGCACATCTTTCTCTGTTTATACAGATTTGGAACAACTCGAGGGTGTTCAATTACAGGTTTTTTTGGGGGGGTGAACTGTCCCTTTAAGACATTATGTTGTTTTGTTTAGCCTTGCTATTTCCCTAAATAAAAGTAAATAAAATAAAAAATAATTAAGACATGGCAGTGTATTTATGTCAATACGGTCTGCACGTTCGCAATAAGAGTTGAGGTTCTGAGAAACGAGCATCTGTGACTGATAACCTTGAAGTGATTTTAGACTATCTTATTCAATTCAATTCAATTCAAGTTTATTTATATAGCGCTTTTCACAATGTGCATTGTTCCAAAGCAGCTTTACAGAAGCAAAATAAGAAAACACAGAGGTAAAACACAGCACAGTGCATAGTGTCCACAGAACAAGCAAGATCATTCTAATAGATAATATCTAATAAATTAATAAATAGATAAATAGATGCAGTCTCCCGGTGAGCAGGCCAACACTGCCTGAGCTGGGATGGTCGCCTTTCTCTTGGGTGGAAATGGAGTTGCCTTAGATGGAGCTGGGATGGTCAGTCAGTCCGCAGCTGGCGTAGTCTCTGAGTCGGGATGGGCATATGATGTCCATCTGGGCCTGGCAGAGCTTTCCCTACCTCGAGATGGGCATCCCGAGGCGAAGGCAGAAAGAAAATAATTAGCGTAGCTGCTGTTCATTTACTATGCATTAGTGAAAGCTTGGGTGAAAAGATGTGTCTTTAATCTAGATTTAAATTGGGAGAGTGTGTCTGATCCTCGAATAGTATCGGGAAGGCTATTCCAGAGTTTAGGTGCTACGTATGAGAAAGCTCGACCCCCTTTTGTAGATTTAGTTATTCTAGGTGTTATCAAAAGTCCTGAGTTTTGAGATCTTAGAGAGCGTGATGGGTTGTAATGTGATAGAAGCTCTGTTATGAAGGTAGTCGCTAAACCGTTTAAGGCTTTATAAGTAATTAAAAGAATTTTAAAATCAATACGATACCTAATGGGCAACCAGTGAAGAGATGATAAAATTGGGGTAATATGATCGTATTTTCTTGACCTGGTTAGGACTCTGGCGGCTGCATTTTGGACTAACTGTAGTTTGTTTATTGAAGATGCAGGACAACCACTAAGAAGAGCATTACAGTAGTCAAGTCTTGAGGTCACAAATGCATGAATAAGAGTTTCTGCGTCAGCAACACATAAAAACATTTCGTAATTTGGCAACATTTCGAAGGTGGAAGAAGGCTGTTTTTGTGACATTTGAGAAATGATTTTTAAATGACAGGTTGCTGTCTAATATAACGCCTAGGTCTTTAACTGTATTGTCGGAGTAACAGTGCAGCCTTCGATTTGTAGGTTATAATCTGATATATTCTGTTTACGAGTCTTTGGTGCTATAAGTAATATTTCTGTTTTGTTAGAGTTTAAAAGAAGTAAATTACTAGTCATCCAATGTTTCATATCTTTGATGCACTCTGCCAGTTTGGATAGCTTGAAGGAATCATCTGGTCTTGAAGAGATATATAGCTGAGTATCATCTGCATAACAGTGGAAGCTAATTCCATGTTTTCTAATAATGTTGCCCAGGGGCAGCATGTATATGGAGAAAAGCAAGGGTCCTAAAACCGATCCCTGAGGTAATCCATAGTTTACTTGCGTTAGATTAGACGATTCCCCATTTAAATGGACATATTGATATCTGTCAGATAAGTAAGATCGGAACCATTTTAGTGCCTGTCCCTGAATACCGGTATAATTTTGTAAACGATCTAAAAGTATTTTATGGTCTACAGTATCGAACGCAGCACTAAGGTCAAGCAGGACTAGGAGTGAGGTTTACCTTTATCAGATGCCATAAGTAGATCGTTTGTAATTTTAACGAGCGCAGTTTCGGTGCTATGATGCGGTCTAAAGCCAGACTGAAATTTTTCGTGCATGTCATTATTCTGTAGGAAAGAGCACAACTGAGTGGACACTACTTTTTCTAGTATTTTAGACAAGTACGGAGATTTGAAATCGGTCCATAGCTTCCAAGTTCACTGGGGTCTAAGTTTGTTTTTTTGATAAGAGGCTTAATCACAGCCAGCTTAAAGGGTCCTGGGACATGGCCTAGATTAATTGACGAGTTGATAATGTTATAAATGGGCTCAATTGCAACAGGTAGTAACTCTTTTAGTAATTTAGTTGGAATGGGATCTAATAAGCATGTTGTCGGTTTGGATGTTGCAATAAGTTTAATTAAATCTTCCTGTTTTATAGGTGAAAAACACTGTAGCTTTTCTTTTTGGGTGATGGTTGGTACTAATTCATCACACAGTTGGAGGTTGGATTTTAACTACGTCGTCTCGTATTTTTTCGATTTTTTCTGTAAAAAATGTCATGAATTCATTGCTACCAAGGTGTGGCGGAATAGCCAGGTCAGGAGAAGTCTGTTTGTTTTTAGTTTAGCAATTGTACTAAATAAAAACCTTGGATTGTTTTTATTAGTTTCTATGAGGTTACGGAGGTGCTCGGCTTTTGAGGCTTTTAGTGCCTTTTTATAACAGTTTGCACTCTCTATCCACGCAATTTCTAAATGGGTTTGTTTCCATTTTCGTTCCAGTTTACGCGTTTCTCTTTTTAGGCGCGAGTGGTGCTATTGTACCATGGTGCTTTGATCTTCTCGTTAATCTTTTTTGACTTCATAGGCGCGACCGCTTCTAATGTATTAGAGAAAATAGTTCCCATGTTGCTGGTCATGTCATCGAGCGATTCTGTATTAATTGGCAAAGTTATTAAAGGAGTCAGATCTGGCAGATTCTTAACGAAACTATCTTTAGTAGATGAGGTGATTGTTCTACCCTGTCGATAACGAGCTATACGACTGATTTCTGCAGTGCGCAGTGTACATGTTATAAGATGGTGATCAGTGACATCGTCGCTTTGAGGTATAATATCGATATTGGTTAGATCGGCTCCGTGAGATATAATCAAGTCTAGAGTATGATTAAGTCTATGAGTGGGTCTGTTGATGTTTTGTGTTACACCAAAAGAGTGTAGAAGCTCTTTAAACGCCACTGCTAATGCATGGTTAGCACTATCTACATGGATATTAAAATCTCCAACAATCAGTACTTTATCAACGTTAACCAATAGGTCCGATAAGAAGTCCGCGAACTCCTTCAGAAAATTAGTGTAAGGCCCAGGGGTCTATACACAGTAGCCAGTGTAAGAGAAAGCAATGGTTTTTTTTCTTTTTGTTTGGAACAATTATGTTCAACACAAGCACTTCAAATGATTTAAATTTATGCTCTGTTCTCTGAGTTACGGTAAGAAAGTCTCTAAAGATTGTTGCCACCACCACCAACCGGCCGTGTGGCTCATATACCGTAGCTTGGTGGAGTAGACTCATTTATACCAAATAATCATTTGGTTTAAGCCAGGTTTCAGTAAGGCAGAGTATATCAAAGCTGTTGTCTGTGATCATTTCATTTACAATAACTGCCTTTGAGTTTAGTGATCTAATATTAAGTAGCCCGAACTTTAGGAGTTGGTTTTGCTCAACAAATATATTGTCTTTAGGTTTAATCACAATAATGTTTTTTCTCTGACTTTTACATACATTTTTATGTTGTTGTATCATTCGGGGGACAGACACAGTCTCTATGTATTTGGATGTTGTAACATTTTTAACAGTTGAGTGAGAGGAACACAGACTATGGTTAACGCTTGTACTTACTAGTCAAATGCTGCGTAGCGTCTTTGAGATGTTGTCAGACAGGACTTCCGCTCCAATGCTGCTGGGGTGCAGGCCGTCGGGCGGAAAAGCCTAGGTCGCTCCCAGAACAGATCAAAATTATTTACAAAGAGATTGGAAATTGAATTGAAATTATTCTTATTCTGATAATGGGAGAGTATTCTGATGCAAGATGACTTTGCAGTTCTCTCATGGTCATGTGCTTCACTGACCAGCTCAGACAAGCTTTTTGTAAATAAGTGTTTAATTGACAGACGTCATTTGTGTGGTTGTTTAGTGTGGAGTGCATTTTTAATAAGTTTAATAGCATATCAAACATTTTACATTGAGAACAAGAAGATTGTCAGCATCCTCCATTGGGGGGTTGTCCTGATATTTGCATGTGCGAGTAAACAGACTTTAATTTATCAATACTTTATATCTGCATGAATGATGATTTTAGTTTGTGTGTGTGGCTTCTGTCTGAACACGGTACTCTTTACTACCATAAAATGTGTACTACATCCCCAGAGGATTTGATATATTGTTATGGTAGATTTTATTTTGTAACTTAATTTTCAGATTAAAAGCAATGGGACTTTTATATTTCATATGGGACTTTTATTACACATCATGAAAATGTGTAAATAAATTAATATGTAATTATAAGGGCTTTTAAATGTAGAACCACTGCCATTAAAATGTTGCACCATAAAAACATCTGGCGATACAACATCATTTTACAGGAATTTGAGACAAAATGTATAATCTTTTTATTTGTGTTCATGGACATGATTTTTTTTATTTAATGTATTTCAATAGTATTTTTCAGAGATTTTAGCACATTGCAACTTTTCCACATCTCCAGCACCGACTCCTTGTGAAGACTTTTTAAGCATCCATTTTAGGTTGTCCATGATTATACAGACGTTAACATGAAGACATATTTGGCTGAGATTTGAGGTTTATTACATAAGGTAATAGATTGGAACATTTTATAGCAATGAAATGTGTCCCAACCAAGGGGACAAAAGAGCCACAAGATGTTTTATTAGCAAACAACATTAGAGTGTCTGTTTTTTGTTTATGTACAGTATGACTCAATAGTTTTTCTGTTTTCTTCAAAGAATAATTCTGTTTTCATGTCACCATACCAACAAACAATGAGTAAAACTGAAACGGGAAAATGTTTCAGTGCATCCCTCGGCATTGTCATTGTACTTCAGTAGATTTTCATGTCCATTCAATATTCTGCACAGTATTGGTTTCGAGAGGGTCTAGTCAGCGCCTGAGGGTCCGTGTGAGGAACAAAGCTAACGCTGTCCTGTGTTCTGATGCTAAGCACCCGGCTAGATTAGTGCTAGCGAAGCGTGAGCATAACCAGAGTCTGTGGCTGCTAAACTTGAGCCAAACTCCAGCCGTGTGAGAAACTCGCTCTGTCCTTACGTAACCTCTCCCCCGCACAGGGCCCTATGTGGTCTATGATGTAGAATTCCCCAGTGCCCTGAGAAATGGACATTAAAGTTTCTCTTTAACTCTCATTTGTTCTGCAGAACACAAAATGGAAAGATTTTGGGCAGAATGTTTGCGACGGACAGCTGCAGTTCTCATTTACTTTCATTGAGCGTCAGCATTCTTCAGGAATTTACATCTTGTGTTCCACAGAAGAAAGTCGTATGGGTTTTTGTTTTCATTTTTAGATGAACTCTGAGATCAAATGTACTGTGGTTTTGAAGCATATATCATTAGTGTTATAGTGTATGTGTAGCATGAGAAAAGCAATGTTTAATTTTAAGGCGTTATGTTTTTTCGCCTGTAGGTGGCAGAAGAGCCCAGCTGTGCACACAGAAGCTTTCTGACTATATTGACTGTCTAAAACATTATTGATTTGAGCTAATTGTGTGCTGATGTTTTCAGCTTTCATTGTACTTTTAAGTACATTGAACCATTAATGTACTTTTACATTCTGTTCTCTTTCCTCTTTGTCTTCCCACGTTCTCTCTTTACCACGTTTGCCTTTGTTTTCTCTCACAAAACACCTGCTGTTTAATTATTCAACTTGCGAATTCAAGGCGAATTCTCAAAAAAAATTCTGCCAGCAATTATTTCCATATGCGTGTTCACTCTATGGATTTGCGCTTGTAAATTAGCACGTTTTTTCAGACTCGTTTACAATATTGCATTATCTCTATGGCAACTGCACACGCTACATCACTTTTGGACGGATCCTCTTGGACCATCAGGCCTCTGACGTCAGTAACCCTACGACCCGGTTCAGCTCCGAAATCAAATCCAGAAGCAAAACAATACGCACAAAACTTGGCCCAAGCGGCCAAAACGGAGCAATTAAAATACAGACTCCGAAAAACAAATGTTAGAAATAGACTTTCAAAGAATAGACTGGAATTAGATGAAAGCAGCAAAGATCGCACTGTTATTATTGGGTTTAGGCGCAGAGTTTTAAAACATTGTGTAAAATGTGTTTAAAACGGGAACTAGGATCTAAACTTTGACGTTTTTATTTTTATGAGGTCCGTTTTAGTCAACATACATTTTTTAAATGACAGCGGGATAGTTCACCAAAAAATTCTGTCATCATTTACTCACACACGCAAACCTGAATGACTTTTTTTCTTCAGCAGAACACAGAAGAAGATGTTTTAAACAATGTTTTTAACCAAACCACACTGGACCCCATTGACTTCCACTGTATGGACAAAAAAAGCACTGAGCCATTTCTCTAAATATATTCTTTTGTGTGTCACAGAGGAAAGAGTCTTATACAGGATTTACAATACATGATGACAGAATTTTGACTTTTGGATGAACTATCCCTTTCATTTTGTATGTTCTTCCCCCAATACAGTACATTCCCCCAGGAAAAGGTTTTGTACAGCATTGATCTTATTTTACTAAATCACATCTTGCTTCTTGAGAAGTTTGAATGTTTAAAATCATTAAAGGAAGGGCTTTTTGAAAAATGGGGTCTTTTGATCTTTCACTGACATTCTGTCGTGTGTGTGCGGGTGTGCTATAGAGCGTTTGATGTTGAGCCGGGATGTGTCTGTTCTAAAAAACATCCACAGCTTGATGTTCATTAGGTTTACGCTCCCCACAGTCTCTCCTTTTTCAAAGAGACCCTCATAAGAATATGAAACCCCATACAGTGAGTGCATTAATCTGTGTTCATCTTCATATCATTCTAAACCAACACATCCAATCAACTTATAAAAGAGGGACGCGTCCATTTTGATGACCTTACAAGTTAAGTTGTGTGTCACTAAGTCTTAAAGGTTCAGTGGATGACATTTAGCGGCAACGAGTGGTGAGGTTGCGAATTGCAACCAACGGCTCACTTCACCGCTCTCCACTTCATTTCGAAGCACTATGGCCGCTGACACAGAACTATGTCGTCGCGTTTTCGCTTCTTTGCCGGAGGAGATAACGTATAACGAAACGCGTTCTGTAAAGTTTGTCCATTTAGGGCTACTGTAGAAACAACATGACGATAAATTGCTCATTGTAAGGTAATAAAAACATAACGCTTCATTATGTAAGGTCTTTATACACCTACGAAGACAAAAAATAACACAGCACCTTAAAAGAACTCCAAAAGAATCTCATTGGTGGAGGCATTTGACGAGCACCAATCAGTGTTATTGTTACTCAGCTTGCATACACCACCAGCATTAAATGCAAACTGGAGGATTTGATAAATCTGTTCTAAATATAATGTCATAATGTCTGGTGATTCAGAGCGGGGTTAAATCAGTCTTAACATTGGTGAGCACTAACACAACATACAAGCTCTGTAGTATATTAATATTAGAAGTTATTGTGCAATCGAAGAGAAATACATAACATTTACACTACGGCTACATGCACTTGACGTAATGTCCTGTGATGTCTTGTTGGAGTAAGATAGGGACGCGAGATGCGGTCACGTTTGTTTGAGACCTTGCAGCATGTCATCCCTGATATGTCTGAGTCATTGACTGTCTGAAGTAGGTGACCGTGTCAGCGCCTGATGACATATTAACACACAGGATAACAGAGGGGCTTCTATGTGTGTTAATTGAAGCTAAAATGTACTGTAAGGTAATTTGTCATGAGCTTGATGTGTGTAGTTTAGCAATTTTTTACTATTGTTTATTTTCATACTGTATATTAGTTATCAAAGGATTAGTTCACCCTTCCCCAAAATTCTTGTTGTCATTCCAGACCCGAATGACTTTCTCTCTCTCTCGCTAGAATCTCAAGCAGATTTTTTGAGTTGCTCAAAAAATGTTATGGACCGCTTTTATGACACTTATGTCGCATTTCCATTTCTGAAGCTTAAAAGCATCAGTCCCCGTTCACGGTCATTATAAGTAAAGCAGCAATAACATTCTTAAAAACGTTTAGAGTTTTTTTAGATTTGGAAAGACAAGTTTGAGTAAATAAAGAAAGACGTTTTTAAATGTAGGTGAATTCTTTTAAATAGCTGATTGAAGTGTAACATGTTTACATGTGTGTTATTGTTAACATGAATGGATGCTCAGATGTTTCTGTGCCTCAAGATATGGGTCAAGAAGCACAGAGACAGCAATGTTAAAAGGAGAACGAGAGAGATGGGGGCTGTAGGGGAAGCAGACAGTGAGCATGGCACGAGAGAGAGAGAGAGAGAGAGAGAGAGAGGGAGAGAGAGATCAGCAGATCAGCATCTCTAGGATGTGGAGAAGTCGACGCCCAGCACTGATTCTGAAAGCAGCTCACCACACACTCCTTCAATCCTCAGCACTTCTCTCCCTCGTGTCCTCGATTCAACAGAGCAGAGTCACTTTCTCGTGAAGGACGTGTTATCCTAACAGTGCCCAGGGCTGTATCGGATAAAACGCACACTTTTAGAAAGCTGCTTACTTTGAATCGCTCTCATTTGAATGGATGAAGTCAGTCTGCTGTCATCTTTGAGGAAGATTCCTCCTTTGCCTTCTGATGTAATCCTGGTTCAGGCCGGATGATTGAGTGATGTGTCCTTGGTCGGAGAGGTTTGTGGGGCTTAATATCTGAAAGCTGGGCTGGTTCTCACTGGACTTCGGACGTGTGCCTTGGAGAAGCCAAGCCAACTGAAGGAGCCAACTTTTATCTGATCAAAGAAGAGTGTGTGTATGTTTTTGGGACCGGGTGCGATGGGTTGCACAGCGACTGTAATCCTGTTTGAAGGACTGCGGCGTGCTCTGTACAGGAACTGTGGATATGTGTGTAAACCAGAGCTGGAGGCTTCAGAAACAACAGAGGAGGAAGATTTACTCGGTTGCAGAGAATCTCTGTCAATCACACCTGCACTAACCGCATCATCGGTAATTTTTATGCCTATTTTGTTTTTATTTTAAATTGCTTTTATTTGTGCTCACCATCATTAGTGTTGTTTTAATGCGTGCTTTGCTACAGCAGGGGCATTTATTTCTCATGAATTGTAGAGCAGATTTGCAGACTTTCCTATAATAGTATTACTCAGCACTCTGGGAAGTAGCAGTGCGCTGATAGGAAGGATTCTTCAAGTGTGTGTGGAAGTATGCCTGAAGGTTTATGTATTATGTATCTCATTTAAACCTGTGCAGTGGTTATTAAGTGTGGCTGGGCATTCCTTGCATCAAAAGAACAAGATGCAATATGATGTAGTATAATAGCGTAGGGATTAGCGATTGTCATCCAAATTTGGAGAATATTTGATATATACTTGATATTTTTACTTTTGACCTAAACATTTTTTTTTTGCATGATTTGGATAGAACAGTTGGTCTGAAACTTTTTGGATCAAGTAACACCTTTAATGGACATTCCTACTCTAGTATATAGAAAATTACACACCATAAAATGTTGTATTATATTATTATTATTTTATTACTATTTATGTATATGTATAATTATTATCATCATCGTTATTTTTAGTATTAATGTAGCAGTACGTTGCTACTGTTGCTTACTCATATACGAGTTATGAGTATAATTTTAAATGAACATTTGTGCATAAAACATTATTCAAATTGCACAAATAACATACATTTGACATTTATTTAACTGTTTTAATCAAAACGTTTGAGGTTGTCTTAAACAACTGAATGTAAATCAATCAAAAATATTTGCTTTCATTTTTCTCTCACGTCACGTACCACAAGGGGGAACCGCTGGGACAGAACATTCAAAATGTAAAAAAATACACACCTGGTGAATTACTATTAAATTGACACTAAATTAATCTTGCTTGAAGTGATGAAGACCTTACAATTTATGGTATTTACTTTATATTCTGTTTTCTGAAAACCGAACCATCATAATTTTATAGATGTTGCTGGAAAGTTTTACATTGACGTGACTTGTTAAAAGCACTTTTGTTGTCGTAAACATCAAATAAATAACAAGAATATTAATTCTGGCACAATGGGATCATTAGGTAAAAGTTTCTCTTGTTCAGGTTGAACACAACCTTAAGTAAATCAGACAATCATTCAACCGCAGCACAAATCAGAAAATCCTCTGTCTGTAATCAGGTGAACTTTAGGACCCAAGAGACACCTGCAGTCATAAGAGCGATCGCCAAAGAAACAGACCGAGTTGAATGGACCTTTAAAATCATCCGTCTGTCTAAAGAAATATGAAGTAAACGTGTTTCAGTTTATCTATATTTTCCCCAATATGCACATTTTTGGGCTAAAAGCCCTGTGATGACAAATAAACTGGAGCAGACGAGGATGAATATGTATGTCTCATATCAATAACATTATTTTGTTGTTTATTTTGTACTCCTGACATAAATGAACAAAACCCGCATTTCATAATGCACCTCTGTTATACTGTTGATAATTTTGGCTGGCTCTGGACAGTATTTACCGTTAGTAACGATAAGTTGGTAGGTTTAATGATAACAAAAATATGACATGATATTATTTTGAAAATGACGAGTTACGTTTTGCGCTACTTGTGAGATGTAAAGGGGGTAAAATTTCCTATTGGTGACACCATTCGCACATTCATAATTATTTTTTAACAATATTCAACATTCACAACTGTAATTTTATATCTTCAGTACAATTATCTCGAGAATATCTAGGGACTCTAATCCACAAAAGAAGGTTTTAGTTTGATTGACTTTTCACTGGTCATTGAGCTGTTTTTTTCCACACACACTTGGCAAAGAGAAGTAAAACACAAAAACATTGTTTTGTGTTGTCTTTGAAATACCTAAGACATGAAAATGCCCATAAGCTGAATTTGCTATTGCATTGCAATTCCTAGTTGTAAGCCAGATGTGAACTCATGTCACCCACATCACTACTCAGCGTGTTGAACATTTTCTTGCTAACTGTTAGACCACGACAGCATTTTCACAGAGGCAGACAAGGAAAGAGACAAGATCCATCACTTTTGCACCCATTTATTGATCTCACTGGTCCATCTCTAGCAAGCCTGCATAACTGAGGCCGGAGTACAGGTTAGCCTTCCTTGTTCCATACTGAAGAAAACATTGACTTTTCCAGATCACGTATCACACATGCTTTTAATCTGAAGCTCTCAGCTCATCTCTAGATAATGCACTGCTCTCTCGTAGCCTCTGATTTCACTGAAGGGTGTGTCAAATTCAGTGTCTCTTCAGGTTGTCATCAGCGATACGCAGCACCAGCTGGCTGACGTTCAGCCCAGCTGTGAGACTCCCACTGTGGTTGGGTGTAGACATTGAGGAGGGGGCTTCTGGTTTGTGGTCTCCACCCTGGCCTCCTGCCTTGACCCCCACTGGGAATTTTCCTACTTATTGCGTCAAAGTGAGATTATGCAACATACGCAAGATGTTATAGCTCAGGGTGTGGGGAACAGTTTGTTTGTGCTTTGGTCATTGATAAGTTTCATGTATTTGATCAATTCTGCTCATAAATAAGATTTTATTGATCGCAATAAACACAGTTACATAAACATAAAATCACTTTGAAACGCTTTACAACAACGTTTGTTAACAAATGCATTAGCGAACATGTTGTTCTAAAGTCAAGACAAGAGTGTGTACCAGGGGTCTCCAACACATCGCTCACGAGATTACGCAAATTAGGTTTCATTTT